>OX336399.1:1457500-2915000 GCA_946902985.2 Meconema thalassinum | reverse complement strand
ACTGCTCAGTTGCTAAGACTGCAGACTGCTTGGCAATGTGAAGATTACCATACTTATCTCTGGAGCACAGCAAGTTAAGCATTTGGTGTCTCAAAGTAGAACTCGTTTTATACTTTATGCTGGGGTTATGTGGGATCCACAAGTGTCTCGTCCACGAACTGCATCGGACATTGTGCATGTGTGAGATAATGGAGCTTGCACAAGACATCTGAACTGTTCTCTCGAGCACCAGACGCAAACCCCACATACGTTGGAAGCCTCGACGAGGAATACCTTAGGAAACTTGTTGAGTCAATGCCATGACAGGACTAACTAATATTACAATCTTTTTTTTTCCATTGTATAACAACGTATGTTAATTGCCTCTATTAACATACAAAATTTCAGTTTGATTGCTGTAATAGATTCGTAGATATTGAGATCCCTTTAAATATTTTGAATGGTTGCCATGTTGGATTTTTATATAAATAGGACTTAATCATGTACTATTAAATGGAGATTATTGCATAGGTTTATTATTCAAACATCAATCACATGATTAGGACACAGAAAATAATTAAAACAAGATTTTGAAATTTCGCACAGCCGCCGTCTTGTGGTTATAAAAACAATTAAAATTAATTTTATGTCAGTTGATTAAATTGTGTATAAGCATTTACCGTACCAAGTTTCACTGCGCTCGGATGGTTAAACCGCGAGAAACGTCCATTTTAATGATTAAATTTTGCGTCGCCGCCATATTGGATTTCTGCTCATCAGGTTATTCAAAGTGCCATAGGTGAACTAACGTTAATAGCCTCTATCAACATACAACATTTCAGTTTGATTGCTGGCATAGATTATTAGATGTTGAGAACCGCCTAAATATTTCAGATTGTCGCCATGTTGGACTTTTATATATATAGGCCATAGAGTTATTTACTGTTAGTTGACGACTATTGCGTAGGTTCAATATTCAAACTTTGACTTTGATCGCATGATTAGCACACAAGAAATAGAAACTTAATTTTTAAATTTCGCTAAGCCGCCATCTTGAGGTTTGAATTAAATTAGATGTCAGTGCGTTACAATGTGTATAAACACTTGCTGTACCAAGTTTCACTGTGCTCAGATGGTTAAATTGCTAGAAATATATATGTAAATGTTTCAACTTCACTTGGCTGCCATGTTCGTCTTGTACTTACAGATTTCTGAAAGTCCCATAAGTGAACTTCTAGTAATGCCCTTTATCACCATACAAAATTTCAGGATATCAGTAGTAGTTTCGGAGACAAAAGAATGCCGGTGAAATATTTCGCACAGCCGCCATGTTGGGTTGGGGAGACGTCGGTCGGGGTCGGACACAACAGTACTATGTCCTTACTGGGTTTCATTGAAATCGCTCCACGGGCAAAAGGTTATCTCATAAGCCTATTTTTTCATAAATGAAAATAGGCTAAGAATTCATTCAGCACTCAAACATTTAGTATTGGAACCCAGGCAGGCTTCCATGGCACGTGCATTCAGAGTGGTGGGATGATCTGGGATCTCCTTTGCTAACACTGATACTCCATCAAGTGTTCTGTGTTGTTGTGTTGAGTCAATAGAAACAAAACTAATAAGGATATTGCCAAAATGTAAAATACCTTAGTGTTCCACTAACGTTTGTAAAACTCGGCCATCTGTGACCGGAGCCAATCTTTAACCGTTGTTTTCACTCCTTCATCTGATTGGCAAGAAACTGCTCTCGGCGCAAGATGGGTGGGTGATCTTCAGCAGTTCTCTTCATTGTGTCGTAGGAAGCTGAGGGATTGTTTTTAAGGTGTAGCTTGCGAAGCAAAAAATGATCTACTAAGTATTTCCTTTGGGTGCTTCCCCTTCATAAGTGGCAAGAATTCTCAAGTTATAGTTCACAAAACATTCTCGAGATGGCAGGAAAGGACGGGATACCGTCTAAAGCAACTAACTTGAACTCATTAGAACAAGTTTCATGTTCCTTCCCTGATCGACATGAGTCATAAGCAACGGATATCGATCGATTTCGTATTAGTTCTAATTATGAAACAGAGATGGCATGAAAGTACATAACTTCTCATTTCATAAGGTGAAAAAGGATCCCGCGAAGCAGCAGTGTTTCATGTGTAATGGGCGTTTTAAATTCCGCCTGCACTGGCTGTTCGTGGTACGTCGTACCGGCTGATCGAGTACAGTATAGCGGACGTGCAGTGTATAGCGAACCGACTTGAGGGGTTAGATAATTTCACCCTATAAAATTAAATTGAGGACCCAGCTGAGAGAGCCCATGTGTCACATTCAAAGCTCGCTGGTCTGTACCTATCAATCCCAATGAACACAGAAGCCTTCAATTCCTGATTATATTCTCATCAATGTGCTTAATGCAGAATGTGTACCTCTCTCAGGGTGTCTACTGAAAACTAAAGTAACGAAAAGTAGCCAATTTTTATGTCGGGATAGTTGATGGTAATGATAATTTGCTGTGGCCGGTTTCATCATCATCATGCACAGTTTCCTGCCACTGGCCAGGTCTGTTTGGAACACAAGCCTCTCCAACATCTTCTGTCTTCCCACCATCTCTCAGCCTCCACCCTTGTCCAGTCTTCTCCTCTCTTCCACCCCCTTCAGCCTCCTGTCTCTCGGTCTCCTTCCTTCCCACTTCGACTCGTGTGTCCTCCTGGGTATCCTCTTCTCCATTCGTTTTACATGTCCATACCATATAAGTCTAGATTTCTCTATACCATCCCGTAATGGTTCCTCCTTCATTAATTCTCTGGTCCTCTCATTTCTTATTCTGTCCCTCTTTGTAGCTCCAATACTGCTTCTCAAGAACCTCATGTCACTGGCCTGTATTTTGCTCTTCTCCCTTCCTTTCATAACCCAGGTCTCCGAGGTATACGTCAGGATAGGGACATAGTACGTCCGATATATGACCTTTTTGCTGTTCTGAGGGACATCCTTGCTCCATAACATGCTTCTCACACTCCTCCGGAATGCTTCTGCTTTCTTCCCCCCCCTCATTCTCTATCGTTGCTTCCATTATCTTGTATCAGGCTTCCCAGATACTTGAAACTCGCCACTTTCTTTGGCTTTTCCCCACCAATTGTTATTCCCGTTGTGGTTCTTTCCTTCCTCCTTGTTGTGATCACCATCTCACTCTTATTTATGCTGACTTTCATCCCATATCCTTGTATTATTCCTTCTCACACGTCCAAGTGAGTTTCTCGCAAGAGGGGCAGATTGCATAATGAAGCTATATTTTCCTACGTCCGACCTCAAGGAAATGCATACTTAGGATACCTTGAGTGGCATACATCGGTTCAACGTATATTTTTGGCATCAAGAAGAGTTTCTAGTTTATTGTGTATATTTTTCTGTTTTAGGGACCATGACTTTTTGCGAAAACGCATTCGGCAAAATCTCCAATATCGATAAATTTGCGCAGTGAATTTTGTAAATTGGGTGTTTATCGCAAATTCACGGGAAAAAATAACACATCATACCATAGTTGTCATATTTTCAGTTTTGCATATTGTGGGTATACACTGTCAACAAATAGGAGAGATTTATCGTAGTTGTAGTTTTTCCGAGAGCACTACAAACATACTACAATATTAGGTTGCAAGAGGGTTGTGTTCTGTGGTCAATGTATTATGATGTTATCTTTCGACGGTTATCTATTTTGGCAGCATTGTCTCCGATGACTGACTATCATGTGTTAAAATTTAAAAATATAAAAATGAAGACGTGCCTTTGAAGCATAATTTATGTATGTGAGGCCTACGGGAATGGAGCTATGATGATGTGATTACTTAGGACACCTTCTGCAAGGTTCTGATGACTTACAAACTCTGAGCTCATTCTCCAATTAACAGAAAACGATAGTGTTGGAGCTAACTTGTATTTCTCATTTGTTTTGACAGAGACGCAGTCAGTGACCTCGCTATTCATTTCCTGGATAAAATTAAAGTGATGGTCATCAAGGATGTTGAGAGAGAGGATATTGAATTTGTTTCTAAAGTAAGTGTTGGTTTCAACGTGAAGTGCTAATTTGTGAGGGTTTTATCTTTGTGTAAAATTGTTCATATGAGTTTCTCGTTCTCCAGACCTTGGGCTGTCGACCCGTCGCAAGTCTGGATCACTTTCTTCCCGAACACCTGGGTTCTGCAGAGCTAGTTGAAGAAATACAGACTGGAGGCAGTAAATATGTGAAGGTGGGTGTCTGCATGTGCTTAGTATTCAGTTTACTCCACCAAGCTAGAGAGTATAGAGTGGCATTGTTTCAGATCACCGGGATCACGAACCCCGGCCGTACCGTCACGGTGCTGGTTAGAGGCAGCAACAAGCTGGTGCTAGAGGAAGCTGCCCGCTCCCTGCACGATGCCCTCTGTGTGATCCGGTGTCTCGTCAAGCAGAGGTAGGAGAGGTGTATCATTCTCAGGTTATATGCTCGCATATTGGTGCATGATATATGCCGGGATTTGTGTGCGAAGTCTGTATTCTCGAAATAAACAAAATTGCATTATGGCATTACTGGCTTTATCACTGCTGCTAATCTCGGAGCTACTCTTGCGTGCATCTTTCTGGTTATCAACCTGACTTCGTCCAATGCATTTGCGGTGCCTGTCTTCATGAAGTTCTACACAACAACGTCCGTCAACACCATAACCCATTACCTGTATAACACAATCACACAGGAGTTTTGTCCTCTGTCGTCAGCTTATCGCAACTAAGAATGCCAGATCTCGACGTCTTTTAACCTAACATTACTTACCGTATTTAGCATGTGGAGCACCAACAAAACTGGTGACGATCAAACTCCATATGGTTGATTTACTGTGTTGCCACATTTGAAAACACCTTACGTGTCTTCCTATTTATGCCAGTAGCAAAATTAGTCACACTTCTTGACCAGCAGCTCTTCTTTGATCTTAAATTCAGTTGTATAACTTGTGTCTTTTTACAAAAGATGGGCCTCCTCAAGAAAGGTATCACACTTGACTGAGAAACAACAATGGAACGCAATTTATTAACATTGAGTATGCCATAACCATAAGTTTTTAAGAAGAGGCCTGTTCAATGGAGGCAAAAAGAGCCTATAAAGGATTCAAGTTTCACAATAATCTTTAGGCAAGAAGAGCCTATAAAGGATTCAAGTTTAACAATAATCTTTAGACAAAAAGAGCCTATAAAGTATTAGAGTTCAACAATAATCATTAGGCAAAAAGAGCCTATAAAGGTTTCAAGTTTAACAATAATCTCTATGCAATAAGAGCCTATAAAGGTTTCAAGTTTAACAATAATAATTAGGCAATAAGAGCTCAACAATAATCTTTAGGCAAAAAGAGCCTTTAAAGGATTCAAGTTTAACAATAATCTTTAGGCAATAAGAGCCTATAAAAGATTCAAGTTTAACAATAATCTTTAGGCAATAAGAGCCTTTAAAGGATTAAAGTTTAACAATAATCTTTAGGCAATAAGAGCCTTTAAAGGATTCAAGTTTAACAATAATCTTTCGACAAAATGAGCCGTCACCCCAGACTATAAGCTCGTGGCAGCATGTGCGACCGACCAGTACACAAATACGAATGTTCTAAGTGATGATGCTGGGTGTTCGCGTCGTGTGGTCATAGGCCACAGGCACAGAGACAAGACTACTTTCTTCTTATAAGGACACACCAAGTTTGGGTGCGTTTTTTTTTAAAGCGGAACGCGCAGCGATTCAGCAGTGTCGCGCGCAGCGCGTTCTTTTATTCATGCTGCACTCTCTGCTGCTGGCTGCGATTTACCCCTTCGTGCAGCGTAGTTTTACTTTGCTACTTTGCTTTGCTGCGTTGCTTCGATAATCAAAATGGCTCCAATTGAATACGTTCTTATCCTGCAAGATTTTCTGGAATGTGTGATTTTCTTTAAAGTGTTGTTGTACATGTGTGTATGACCGAATATCAAGTTTGATAAAGTAGGATCAAGCCTACGAAGACGTAGTATTGCTTTGAAAGTCGTAATCACACGAGTATTGAATTGATGATTAAATTTATTTGGTTATGTTCTGTGCTATGTAGGCCAACTATGGTGGAAAACCCTTACTATTATACCATACTCCATAAGAAGTCGCAGATTTGTGAATGCATCTTACTTACAGTACGTCGTTACGAAAAAATACTGCATGTTATGTCTTCGGTCTACAAACATTTTCCCCCATTTTTGTTGTTGGTGTACATAGGCCCTACCTCAGCATGGTAACAAATATCTGTACTTGGCCGGGTGGTAACAAATTCTATTATGTTATGTTTCTCATGAAAAATAATATGGACACTAGCCTATTTTCTTTCTCTAAGGTGCATTTTAACTAAGTATACAAATAGTTTCATTTGTCTTCCCACTGTGTGTACTCTATTCATATTCACTCCAATTATACATATTTATTTTGGCCCTGACTGTTATGTGCTGAAGTTCTTGTAATTATGGTATTATGCGATATGAACAAGGATGCCATGACCCACTCAGAATACACTGCCACTAAATTCTGTACTTAACTGTAATAAGAATCATACCAACCTCTTCTCAGTTGTCCTTATGAAGCTCATTGTATGATATTCCAGAGCTGGGAATCAAACAATCTCAATACATACTTCTAGACCACAACAATGGCAAGAAATTTATACAGAAGGGACTCTATCTATGTTTGTGAAAATAATTCCTGGATAAACTCTCGAGTACCATGGTAGCGCTTTTATGTTCCTACAGTTGTAAGGCGAAGGGAAGGGGATTTTGATTTTACTGACTACTTTGTACATTTCATTCATGCGTGGAGTGTAAATGTTAGTGAGAATTCTAAAAACAAAGCATACAGAATTTTTTGTCAGGTCACAATCAGAGTGTAGGCCTGCTGTACTTAGTTTGCGGGACTCAAGCTTCTCAGAGCCGACGCACAACCAATATATTAAATGTCTATAAAATACTCAACTGTGCATGCGCCATGCCAACCCGAGCACTTGGTGCTTGCGCGCCCCGGTGCTTTTCCCTTCCCACCCCTCTTTCTCCACAGTCAGACTTGGATGATGAGCAATGGATCACTGACCTCGCTTTCATGAAATACATCACGGGGTATTTAAATACTCGTTGCAAAGCAAAAATAAATTAATCAGTACTATGTGTGACCGTATTGAAAGTTTCAAATTGCAGCTTGTGCTTTTTAAAAGTCAGCTTCAAGAAGGAAATTGGGACAATTCTCCCAATTTACAAATAAACAACACGACTCTCGCCTCGCTAAGCGCTGCTACTACAAGTTCCTCTCTTACAGCAGAGCACCGTGCTTTTCCAGTTGCCGGCCAGTGCTCGCTAAGCACCTGAGTTGGCGAGGCCTGGGTTATGGAATACTCAATTGCCCGTGTGTTTTAAGGGGTGGAACTACGAGGTCATCTGCCCCTCTTAACACAGATTAATGAATACAAATTTGGAATTGAATTTAAAATTTAGAGGTGGACACCTAAATTTGAAAAGACCTAAATTTAATAAAACAAAATATTAAATAAAAATAATAATTATAAAAATAAACAAAAATTATGAAAAAACAAAAAATTATCATTCAAAAACGAACAAGTCGTTGAGTCAATATTCACTGGAAAATTTAGATTGCTGGCCCTAACCCACTCTGGCTTATAAAGCGGATAACGCGATCAACAGCCACCGCGTCATCGGCTAATATAAGTTTGAGTGTCATCTGCAAACCAAGGTTTCTTCGTAAGTCAGTAAGATCCACACACTCGGTTAAAATGTGGGCCACGATGTAGTTCCCTTGATCGTTCTCAGTTTACTGGGCAGTGGGTCAGCTATCCACTGACTCTCCCAAAATACCAGAACTTGTAGGCGTAACTGAGAGCGAATATCTCTAGCGGGTACCTCCATTGTTCGAGGTGGTAGTGATCCCGCCTCTTTTGCAGCTTGATCCGCTAACTCATTTCCCGCAATTCCCATGTGGCTTGGAAGCCACAGAAAGGTGATTCGAGTGTCAGCGTGACACAGCCCGGCTAGTAGGTCGTGGATTCGCTGCACTAGGGGGTGTTGCAGGAATCAAGTAGCAATTGACTGCAACGAACTCAAAGAGTCGGTGCACACGAGAAAGTGGATTCATGCATCCTGTAGTGCAAACTGCAGAGCTTCATAGATGGCAACGAGCTCCGCAGTAAACACACTACAGGCCTCTGGCAAAGAGATCTTGGTATTTGCACCATCAATAACGTAAGCACAACCCACTTTCTCATCCACCTTCGACCGAGTTTTGTCCCTCTGAGCAATGGTAAGTGAAACAGAGGGTGGCTAATTATAGCACTTAGTCATCGGATATACCCACGCAGGCAAGCGCAGGTATAAAGCTTTTTTTTTTTTTTTTTTGTGGTAACAATAATTGAGGGTATTTCCATGACTGGCTTCTCTCACTTCTCATTCTCGTACAACCCAACCGAAAGCAAATAGGGAAATAACAAGAAACGTGAAAGACTCAGTTCTTAGTAAGAACTAAAAATCCAGTTCAACATTGTATTCTAAAATCTATCCGCAAATTTACTCTAAATATTATCCGCTATCCGCACAGTCGTGCAAACTATATTCGCAAGGCGAACGGTTTTGATATCGTGCCAGGAGATGGCAGTTGGGATTGAACTGCAGATGTCTTCCCGCTCACTGCGCATCGCACATTCCAAAAACATTAAGTTGGCCACTACTTGCTTCACTCACACAGCACATTCCTTTTTCACTGGCTGCGAGTCATCTGCTGTGATAACCATTGGCATGCGGGAAGCCGATATATTTAGGTTTAGAATAAGCGGGCCGCGCATACGTACTGCAAGACCCCCACACACCCCGTCACAGTGTGTTGAACTTCCATCTCCTGGTGCGATGACAATAGTAGAGCAGACGCAAGAAGAGCTTGCCGAAACTCAACGATGAGCAGAGACCAATATCAATTGGCGTATTTCAATGCTCATTGCGGGGCTCCTGTGTGTCCCCCGAATGCTGATTACTGGGCTCACTGCTCACTCCATTCTTCAACAATGCGGCTCGCTCCAAGACACGGTCTACAGCTTTAAACCAAGCGTAGAGTGCAGGAGGCATCACACGTGTGTATTATTACTATTTTATGTATATTACGTAGCTGTAAGTGTGTTTGTTGAATACCTGAAGCCTTGAAATTTGTGTATAATATTCAGTGTACCACAATGCCACCGTTTCGCTTTAAATTAGGGAGTGCCAAAACTTTACACAGTCGAACTAGTGAAGTTATTTATAATGTGTATAAATTCATGAAAAAGGAAACACATCTCGCTGGGAACTTATACGCAATTCAAAATAAAGTGGCTGAAGCATCAGGTGTGTCAGAAAGGTCGGTGCGGAATATAATACAAGGCGCCAAAAGAATTGAAAGTGGTGAAGTGGATTCATTTTCAACGCCTGGAAAGAGAAGACCAAAATCTGCCAAGAAGTGTAAGTTAGACGATTTTGATAAATGCGTGGTAAGGCATACGATTCATAATTTTCACTATAGCAAAGGTGAGAGGCCAACGCTGGAAAAGATCCGTAGGAAACTGGTTGATGTTATAAATTTTAAAGGTGGCGTACGAACATTAAGCAAGATAGTTCGAGGCCTAGGCTTCAGATGGAGGAAGACAGAAGACATGCATAGAATACTTATGGAGAAGCCTGACATAACGCATGCTGTACTTACAGAGCATAAGGCGGTACCGACAACAAGGTAGGCCTATTGTTTACACTGATGAGACATATTTGCATAGTTCGCACACTAAGCCAAGTGCATGGAGTGACGGTTCTCTTCATGGACTGAAGTCGCCTATCTCGAAAGGACAAAGATTAATAGCGGTATATGCCGGTTCTGATGCATGTTTCTTTCCAAATGCTTTGTTGGTTTTCAAAATCCAACAAAAGAACTGGGGACTATCACGATGAGATGAACTATAGAAATAACGAAAAATATCTGACAGAAAAATTAATTCCCAATTTGCCAACAAATTCTGTAGTCGTGATTGACAATGCCTCGTACCATAATGTCCAATGTGAGTGCGTACCCACATCATCATCCCGAAAAACAGTTATGCAGGATTGGTTGACCGATAAGGGTATTCCATTTTCTACAGAGATGATAAAACCTCAACTGTACGCTTTGATTAAATCCCATAAACCACGTTATGAGACGTATCAAATCGATACACTGCTTGCTACCTATGGACACACGATCTTGCGTCTACCATCGTACCACCCCGACTTGAATCCCATCTAAATGATTTGGGCTCATGTTGAAAATTATGTAGCTGGACAGGTGGTGGTGGGGATGAATGTTTTAAGAAGTGTAACATCGAGGCCCCCTTTCCTGTTGGCGTCGAGTTAGGCTATAGAAGGAAGAATTTCGACTCTTTAAAAAAATTGGGGTGGTGAGTAAAGAGAAAGGCCATGACAGACTCCCTAGGCTTCGAAGGTCTGAAGAAAATGAGAGATGACCAAGGGAGTTGTAGTTATTATTTAAAGGGGTGGAACAATGAGGTCTTCTGCCCCATTGATCCAAGGAGATCGCCAGGAAGATGAAAGAGGAGCCTGGCACAAGTAGATGCACCATACTGCATAATTCAGAAGATTTTAGGCATTGGAAAGTCTGCCCCTTCAAGGTTGACATATGTATAAACTAAGGAGGACTACTTCATCGACGACATCAAAATACAGTTTTACCTACCTAACACCAAAGCCTATGAGAATGCACGCCGAACCTTAAATGAGAAACGAAATGCCATTTGGTCCAACTTTTACTCCACAGATGCCATAATGACGGAAGAGTGGAAACAAACTAATTACGAACTACGACACGTAATAACACGTTACGCCACCCATGGATTTCACCATAGATTCTGCAAAACCAAGAATTTGCACCAACCAAATGAAGACTGTATGTGACCTGTGCAACGATCATTGTGAAAGGTACCACACACAAAACTGCAAAATGAGGACAACCTCAATAATAAGACTGGCATTAGCATAATTGATCATATGTTCAAATATGTATTTGCACATTGTGCGCTTTTCTTTTAATAATAATTCAGAAGAGGCTATACACTGCCCCACAAGTGACTATCCTGGGGAAATCATTAGTGACATGCACAGGCTATTGGTGTAGCATATAATATTGCACAATGATAGGCCTACATTTCCATTTCCATTGGCAGCATCTCAGTTGGTTAGTTAGGAAATATTTATAAGAAGGCAAAAGGAGTCAAGAGCTAGGTCGTCCCATTTTGCAATTTTTAAATCCAAGTTACCTTGCCACATAAAAGTTATGCTGATTATTATAGATATGGTAACCTTAAGTTCTGAAATATTTATCTAACGCTACTTCATTCGTAAAACGATCATTTTGAATGCGACTTTAATGGCTAAGCCAAGGGCATTACTTCGTGGAAGGCAACTCGAATGACATGGGCTAGGCCTAACCTAAAAATTACAAGCAATGTGAAATCCTAGTGTAGGCCTACGGTAATTAACAAAATTGTTTATTGAGCGATATAACTATGCATTCATCATAACTTTGGTCTTCTAGTAGACGCATAATATTCAGTGTACCGCAATGCCACCGTTTCGCTTTAAATTAGGGAGTGCCGAAACTTTACACAGTCGAACTAGGAAATTTATTTATAATAATGGAAACACGTCTCGCTGGGAACATATGCGCAATTCAAAGTAAATTATAAATAATTTAATTACATTAAATTTATTTCGAAATAATGACTGAAACACGTTTTAAACGACCGCCAATTCGCGCCATCTTTACCGTTTTTATTTACAGGTAGTTGTGATGTAGCGATTTACTTCCCCTTGATGCAGCGCTGCAATTTCTCGCTTAAAAAAAAAACGCGGCCTTTAT
Source organism: Meconema thalassinum (assembly GCA_946902985.2). Classification (NCBI taxonomy): domain Eukaryota; kingdom Metazoa; phylum Arthropoda; class Insecta; order Orthoptera; family Tettigoniidae; genus Meconema; species Meconema thalassinum. The sequence continues at coordinate 2,903,083 of OX336399.1, read as the reverse complement.
AAGTTCGCGACAACGTGGATATCTGCGCATAAATACAATTGTGCTGTGGCGATGTTGGCCTCGTTCATAGCTTGCCGGCACACTCATTTCTTCTGACAAGATTACGCAAGGTTATAAGCTTGCGGCAGCATGTGCAACCGACCAACTCACAAATACGAATGTGCTAAGTAACCGTCCTGGCCGCTCACGTTGCATGGTCTTAGGCCGCAGGCACAGAGGCGAGTCTTCTTTCTTCTGACAAGGCCACGTCAGGTTATAAGCTTGCGGCACAACCAATTGGCTCATAAATGTGAAGTGACGATGCTGACCACTCGCTAAGCGTGCGTCACTCCCCACAGGCATAGAGGCAGGGATTCCTTTCTTCTGACAGTCATGCCAGGTCATACACTCGCATCAGCTTGACTGTGCTATGCGATGAAATTTTACACCCATTTTTTTGTATTTGAAAAGTAGGGTGTGTTGATAATGCGAGGAAATAATGTACCACAGCCTTGCTCTTTACTTGCAGTTGCCAAAACATTGCGATATATAATGTCGCTGTTTACTTTAAGTCGCTAAAAGCATAAACCTGGAACCAATTTTCTTATTTTATACCAATTTTGTTTGCTAGTTCTTGCTACTTTTAATTTGATCCGATGGCTATAATATTGCGGTTTCTTCATTTGTAAGATGTTTTCAGCAAGCTCAAAGCTACCTTACGTTACTTATGCACAGCTATTACAAATAACTGATCACTTACCAGTTTAATATAGTTCATACAGTTGTTCGTTGAGTGCCAGGTCCCAATTTGCACTTGAGAACCAAATTGATATTGATGATGATAATAATAATAATTGATCTGATGGAGCACACAGAGATTTCCTTCACCCAGGCCGTAGTGTGACTCGGTCAGGAGTAAAGGTTGCCTTATACGTATTTCTAACTACAAGGTAGAAAACGCTAAGCATGAAATAAAAGGAATGAATTTAATATAAAACAAAGACAATAAATAAAAAATGTAGTTAATAGAAGTTACAGAGTAAAAGTTAAAAAGTGGCCCAAGTGAAGTAAGGAGGTCAATAGAAAGTTAAGTTATCTCCTAAGCTTGAAGTTAAATTCCCAAAATAATAATACACAGAGAGACTAGAGTAATCATGTCAGTTTGCTCACCGGTGTAGATTCTGGTAGACAGTGACGCCTCAATATCTCAGTTTGAAATTTGCTGTCATCACTCTTGTCCTCATCAAGATTGACATCAGAAAAGTTGGATGGCGCAGCCACGCGGTAGAATGTTGAAGCTGTAACATAGTGACTGGTGAGCATGGTGAAGCATTGACGTCGTGATGGAAACAGAAAGGAAATTGTCAAATTCGAGGAGGTACTGCTCTGTATCCGGTTGCAAATCATATAAAGCGGGTACGAAATCTCTTCACTACTTTCCTGTACAAAAAGTTCAGAGAGAAAGATGGGCTTCGGCGCTGTCAATTGGAAAACGTGTTACACGTTACATGACAGCGTGCAGTCTGCATTTTTGTGAAGACGACTTCTTTCCACGGCATAAGCACCGGTACTGTTGATTATTGATAGTTATTGTCTCTAATTTGTATTCACAAGGATTTAGTACATCAAAAATACTGATAAACTTGTAGCCTAATACTTCTGTGCCGTAAGCCTACATAGAATGTAATCCGCTCTTCGTAAACTTATTTTAGGGGTTCTTCCGATTGACAATAGCCGAATGGTTAGAAAACTTAAGATAAATGCTGTTCCTAGCCTTAATTTGCTAGAGAATTTATATTCTTGCCCTTGAACAGCAAGTATGTAGGTCAATATTTGCAATAGTGAAGTATGATTTGGCTTAAATTGTGTTTTTGGCTATGATCTCCTTACTGTTGAATTTAGTTGATTAATGTGTAAAATCTTAGTTTTAAGTACCGGTTTGGTGACCCATCATCCCAGGCAGGCCGGTAACACCTATACTACTCAGGCAGATAGGTCACTTAGCCGTCATTTGGAAGTTATAGTGATGTTAAGTAATGTAGCAGGAGACCTGATCGGCCTAGGCTATTCTAACTTTAATTAGTTCCCATTTCAGGGTTCTTCAGTTTTGAGTGAGAATAGTTGGTTTGAAAGTTGTACAACAGTAAGGAGAGTATGTTTTCTATAGGTTTTATTTGGTATTATGGTTTATTTTGAGCTGACGAGTGAATTTAATTTGGCTTAAAGTGTAGTTTTTGATCTGTTCCGTTTGCTTATGACAAGTTCAAATAGGAACTCCAGCTTTGTTAAATATCTGTATTTTAAATATTTAATTAAATATATTGATAAAGAGGATGCCTCCATTTTAACTTGCCTCTGGCAAGAGATTAATAAATTTATATTCTTGCCTTTGAACAGCAAGTATGTAGGTCAATATTAGCAATATTGAAGTGTGATTTGAGCATCCCAAGTAACGCTTCTTTGAACCCAAAACATTCATGCAAATTCAGGTTGCTTGATTCAATTTATTATCAGGGAGTCGTCCTTTGTGTTATGTGAGATATATATATTGTGAAATTAATAAAAACGTCGATACCGCTAGGCTCCCAAGTACAGGCTTCAAATTTGTAACAGCTGACAGTAAATTAACTATCTACATGTGGGGAATATTTTTAACTGGTAGTAATTAAGCACTGCATTTAAATTGATTATAAAAATATTTCTATCAATGAAAGAAAATATGTAGTATTTTGCCGTCATAAATTAGAAGCCATAACAAACGCACACCCAATCACTGTCTTGCTTACTTCTCGTCACTATCTCGCCGCCATATTGGAATCAGCTGACCGGAAGCTTCTCCTCCGTTTCGGACGTCAATAGGAGTAGAACTGATGATCGCAGATGAATTCATATGATTAGAGAAAATGCCGAGACGAGATGTGTTGGCAGCTCATTTGCAAGTTTGGCTACAACAACATCCTCATTCTTGCTCTGACTGATTATTTGTGTGTGTTATCCACACCCAGCATTTTCATCAAACATATCCACTATTTGCACATGGCTACAATAACATCCCATTCTTTGTAGTAGGTCCTTGTTAGTTCGTTGTCATGGAGATTTGTCAACAAACAAGGCCACTTAATAAGGTGGCCATTTGTAATGACAGATAACCTGTCATACGATCCACTGCCTTATTATAATTTTTAATATTCCATGGATCATTATTTCCTTAGACTGTAGCAATGTACTCTTCCTCTTCACGCCAGTAGTGCGATCTATTGGATCAGTATGACCACAATGTTCTCTCCATTGTGACAGACTTGAGTTAATCACAGTGTCTAATCCATCTTACGGCGATCGTCTCCCTTTCCCTACACGGGGCTACATGACCCCGTTGTCGCAGCCCCTAAACTGAGGAACCAACATATTACAACCTAGATGTCCACGAAATTAACATAGAAAATAAGAAATATTATTCATGCATGAATCGGATCTGATTAGTGTCAAAAATTGAAATTAAATAATTATAATGTAACATGAATAACATCTGGTCATAATGGGACCATTACACATTGAATAGGAGAACTGTTGGGTTGGGTTTTACTCCTTAAATGAAATGAATAAAGAACTTTGCCTTGAGTGGGGATGATGTGTTCACAAGGGCGTTCACCTAGGAATAAAGTTAAAACATTTCTCTGTCTACTGTTAATAATAATTTTGGTGCATGTTTGTATAGTCATATTCCCTCACACATAATTGTACTAACCTGCCGGTTAATAAAAACGCAAAACACCGCCTATTGCATTTTTAATCCACAAATGTAACTAAAAATCAAACCTTGAAACACTCATCACATATAGGCACTGGACGTGTAATTACAGCAAGGACCCTAACGCTCGCACCAGGAAGTCCCCCATACAGTGAAATTGCATTTCTGAGCATTAGTGATTGAAATGGTATATTTTGTTGGTTTAGTGACTAATTATATTTTTGTGTGAAGTTGGTAGTGAAAAATATTCACTAATTATTTCAAATTGATCACAGAGAAATAGATAATAAGACAGGGAACCATGACACTGCATTTTGTATTACAGAGCGCTGATTGCTGGTGGCGGCGCCCCAGAGACGGAACTCTCTCTCCGCTTGGCTCAGTATGCGCAGTCCGTTACTGGTGTCGAGGCCTACTGCTTCAGGTACGTATGTTTTGTGAGCTACAATTTCCCCCTCTACTGTTAAGGCCACCAAGTGGCATTTTGTCCCCTCTACAGCAGAGTACTGTAACAGAGGTTCCTTCTTTGAATGAGAAGTCTAGTTATGTAGTTTTGCAGAAGAGAATGGTTTAATCTTAATGCACGGATGAATTATGTTAGAAAACTAAACTTAAAATGCATTGTTGAACCATTACTTATCCCTTTTGATCAGAGGCCACAGCGGGAAGCTCTTTCGTTTTGCACCAGTAAAGGGACATAGGGTTGAAAAATATGAATATAATGAATAAAACCATCGAGAATAACAAGGACACGAATCAAGCACAATTTCATATTAATACACACGGACACCCGACACGAAGGAAAAACCGTCGAGATTCTAACGAGAGCACATTTGCGACAAATGAGGCAGACAGCTCTTTCACTAAATGGAATACACACTTCCTAGGTTGTGAATCGACACAACAAAACACATCACCACTGATTTGTACAATCAAACACCAGCTTTCATCAATTCAATTTGCAAACGCACGTTGCACGGGCCCATTCAATTTCACAGCAACTTGGCACCACAGCCAAACCTCGACATCGAGTCGTTGCATTAACCCCATTACTTTTCCGTAATACACACACTTCCACTGGTAATTCAAATGGCTTAACTTTCACCTAAACGTCAAATATTTCTGGAGCCCACACCAGTACATGACAATGGTCTCTCACCAGACAAAGCGACTCATTGTTTTTACAAAAACAAAATAAGAAAAAAAGGTGTGATGTCCGCCAATGCTGACTTATAATATCCCCGTGTATACACTTCTCTTCTTCATTTCCCATTTCCAGTTCCCTGGGTCGGGTTGCGAATCAAGGACCTCCACAGTTGTCTATCCCTCCACCATTCATTTCCTTCTTTCAATACTTCTTTTCTCTATGCATTCCTTCACCGTATCTATCCACCTCTTTCTGGGCCTTCCTCGTGGACTTCTTCCAGGTATTTTCTCCATAAATATTCTTTTTGGTTCTCAATGTTCTTCCATTCTCATCATATGTCCGTACCACTTCAGCTTACTGGTTTCTCTGTTGTCTTGCAATTTTGGGAACCCAGTTCTCTCCCTAATGTCCACATTTCTGACTTTATCCTTCCGTGTCTGCCCAATTATTTCTCTAAGCAACTTCATCTCGGCTGCTTGGATTCATTCGGCTTTCACCGCATTTTGTTGGGGACCAAGTACCTGCTGCATATGTCAAAATTGGTGTGTAATACATTGAGAACAGAACTTTCTTGGTTCCATACTAAACCTCTCACACCATGTATAAAACAACATACACACTACTGCCTAATGGCGCAAGAGGTAGTCTATCAAAGGTACTTAACACTATGCTAGCGTTTGTCCCGCTTTGGAGCAGGGTCCGCTACTTTACATGCCAATCTCCATTTCTGTCTGTCAAGGGCAACTTGTCGCATGTCTTCTCGAAGGCGATCAAGCCACCTGTTTTTAGGTCGCCATCGAGGTCATTGACCATCCGGGTTGAGGCACAAGGCAGTTTTGGCCACTGATTGTTCGTGACTACGTATTACGTGGCCGTACCAGCGTAAACGAGCCTCCCGGATTTTATACTGTATGGGCGCAACTCCCATCCTCTCTCGGAAATCGCAATTGTTGATATGGTCAAGTCGCGTCAGACCAAGCAACGAACGAAAGCATGCAGGGCTTGCTCATGTTTAACAGAGGCCGGCCAGCATTCAAAACTGTAGAGGGCGACTGGACGCACGACGGTCCTGTAGATCTAGGTGGGTATTCTGCGGTCGAAGAGGATTCCAGTTACCTCCCTCCATTTGAGCTAACTGGCTCTCACTCATGCTCGGGCATCAGGGAGGGTGTCACCATCTGAATTGGTCGACTTGACTACCTACAAGGATGGTGCCAGGCGTAGGTGACCCACACTCCATATACACGGTTTTCTGGACATTCAGCTTCAGTCCATTCTCAGCCAGCCTCTTATTCCCCTCCTACAGTTTCTCTTCAAGAACGTTGCATTCTTCTGCAGCTAATAAGACATCAGCATACAGAAGCGCCCATGGATGTTGCGATTGGATATCTGATTGTTATTGTATCCATGCAGAGAATAAACTGAAGTGGTGACACTGACTTCAATGGGGAAGGAGATGTGATTCCCGCGGGACATCGCACAACACTACAGAAGTTGTGTCCAGCGGATGTATTCTTCAGGAACACAATGTGAATGGTGTGCAGTTCATGTGGAACCCGGTCAAATGCCTTCTCAAGATCTAAAAAGGCGATGTGAATAGATCTGTTCTCACGGTATCTCTGTGAGGAGCCAAGCTGCGAGAATAGGCACATCCTCTCACGAAGCCACACTGGTTGCTAGTGCTCTAGGAGTTGCAACAGGTCCGAGTTCCCACACCGCTTACCTCATCGAGCCTGTCGCTTTCACGCTGCTTTAGACTTTTTAAAGTATTCGTGCAATTTGTAAACTATTTCTCGGGCTCGCCTATGCACAACCTGGCGTTTACTTTCTTCTGCTTCCTTAGCACTCGAAATGTACACAATCGCTTCCACTGAATCTTAAAATATTACGATATAATCAATTCGCTTTCCTGACAAGACAGACTGACTTTGATTGGTGGGATGGAAGTGAGACATGGCGTAATGGCAGCGTTGTGTTCTGCGCACCGCCTTCCCAGCTGACTCGAGCTCTAGTGATCTGGACAATGCACGCAGTCGACAGTCAAGGATTGGCTCAAATATCTTCGTGTGGCAGAGGAGGCGAATAGGTCTATAGGTGCCACATGCCCTTGCCTTTCCAAATAGGCACCGTGGTACTCGTGGTCCAAATTTGAGGCACTACACCTTCTTCCAAAATCTGGTTTAACAGAAATGTCAGTAGTTCAATACCATGCTGACCAAGAAACTCAACTCTATGTTACAGGGAGCTGGATGAGTAAAACAGAACACAATGTGGCGGGTCCGTGGTAAACGTCTAGTGGCATTTCCCGCTGATGTCACTTGCAACATTATGGTGGGGACACATTCAATTTTTGAGAATATAAAGCATAAGTGATTCACTTTGTTGCGTGTATTATACAGAACATAGCTTGACCCTGAAACCCTTTTAACTGTTATTAATACTCCTCCTCTTTGCTAGTGATAGGCCCCTGTCATTTCTAAATACTGTATACTGTCCCACATGTTGTTTGTCAATACAACTATATGAAATGAACAGCACAAAAGGTTTTGAAAAAATGTGCCAGTGTTAACATTTTGATAATAAATGGGAAATTGATGTGAAGACTTCTCAAAAATTAAGACTGTACATAAAAAAATAATTACTAGTCTAGCAATTAAATCACGACAATAAATAATTGTGGTAATTGCATAAGGTCACGAAAACCAAGGTTAACTGCCGATGGGACCCGACACCTGACCACGCGTCACCCCAATATCTGCAGGCCAAATGGCTGGGCAGCGGTCGCTTGATAGGCTTAGGCCCTCATGGGCTGTAGTGCCAGGGGTTATTATTATTATTAATTGAATAAGCTATGCGAAGATTACGTTATAGCTTACTTAAATCATCAACACAACTAATGGTGTGAATGAGAGTGCCATCTCCCTTCCTAATCATAATTTTGCCACTCTTGTTCACCCATAAGTACTTATAATCCTTGTCACGCTGTCTTTTTTTAGTCTTAGCAAAAAGAACTCTTCTGGCAGGTGCTAGAGACTGGTTACCATAAACAGGATTAGATAGAGTAAACCCAAGTTGAGTGGTGGACAGGTTTCTTTTCACTTTCCGCTGCTCAAGAAGCTTTTCTTCATGGCACCTACGAACAAATTTTACAATTATTCCTGAAGTTGGACGAATGTTTACTTTTGGAAGCATATGGCATGCATCTATCATCTCTTCTTTGATTTTTACATCCAGTGCCCTAGCGACATCAATAACTGTCTCGGTTACATTTTCATTGGGCATGCAGGTTAACACACTTGCTATGAAACCATCTGCTACAATCACTATATTGTATCTTAGCACTGACATCCTGCCTCAAAACTCCCTTACCACACTCCGAACAGGTGCTCTTCGTATCAGTTCGATATATCAAGTGAGAGGCTAGACACTATGAATTTGTTAGGTTCACGACACTGACAGCCCAGTGTTTACAAATGTATAAGGCACGATCCTATCGCAACAACTCAAAATAAGTTTACGCGAATCTATAAACAGGATTTTTATTTTACAGCATATATTCCTGAGATAACACGCACTACTCGCAACCATCACCATGTGGGATATCGTACAATAATGCTTCGTGCCTGGCACCGCCCATAATGGCATAACTGAGTCGGGCATTGGTTGCCTACAATAATACCTTACAGTTCATCTCCTTGAATAAACATACTAGACAGTTGGATGGGCCGAAAGTAGCAATATAGGCCTGATAGTTCATCTTATGGGTTGAGGTAATGTTCACAAGGGCGGAAATTTAAATGTAACTGCTACGACCGGCACAAAAAGTGTATGGGGAACGAGAAGTGCATCAACCCACTTAAGAGAGACATCTACTACGTAGCATCGCGATACTCATTTCTCCGAACCACAGCATAGGGACAGCTGGATTCACGCCGACCATACATGTCCATAACTGCTCGTGAATTTAAACCCTGCCCAACCTCGAACTTGTCTTCACCATTCTGCTAGGACTGATAGACAGGCAGGTGCGTCACGGATTGCATAATACTGCGTTCTCAGTGTCCAACTGCGTAACACCGCAATATTTCTCCTCATTCAATGACGAGAACAACTGGATTATTGTCTAAACGGATAGCAAGCGGCGCCAATTGCATAATAAAGCTATATTTTCCAGTGTCCGACCTCGAGGACAATGGAAATCTCGTCAAACTCCTAAAAGTGACACCGATTGTGTAATTGGCGATGTTTCTCCGTGCTCTACCATGAAGACTACGGGACTCTCCAAACGGCTGAGAGTAGTGCCGAGCGTGTAACATCTTGATATTTCTCCATAATTGACTGCGAAGGCAGAATTCGGTGATCACGTTTTGTCGCATATATTTCTTCATGCTCTAGCGCGGTGACATGATATCTTGTCAAATGGCTTTTTGAAATAACTTCTTGTACACAAAATGACATATTACCTGAAAAAACTCCTTTGATATTAAAAAAAATTCTTGTTGATTTAATATTTTTAACACCGCAAGTGAATTTTATTTGCCACTTTGAACACAGTTCAATGTTGTTCTTTTTTCGCCGCGTGTTGAGCTTCCATGCTTCCAGACCGCTGACTCGTCTTGATTTAAAAATTAGTTAATTTTTTACTTCATCCTTACAGTAGACACCCTGGAATGTAGACCTCAAGGTGCACGGTGGAGGAATGTAAAGGAGCACTGGAGCATTGACGATAACAGATGTACTACAAGCAAATAGCTTATAAAGATAATAGCGGAAACTCCTCGCCAAAACAGGAGACAGTGCTCCCCAGCACCGCCTAGCCGTCCGAGTTGGCAACGTAAGACCAGCTGATTTACAACCGTGAGATCCAACCAAACAATTATAAGAAATTATTGACCTGTGGATGATCTAATTATCCAATTGTAATGGTCGGTACTGGGAGTATTCGTGCCATATATGGCTGTAATAATTATAAACAACAAAGTGACCCAAAATCTTTCTTCAGGTTCCCAAGAAATTATTGTAAACAAGTAGCCTACCATTACACTGATAGTTCGGTTTTCTTTTAATACAGAATGCTTTTACAATATAATTTAGCATATTTTAGCCGGTTCTTTATATATTTATCGATGCACGCTGAGGGTAATTCGAAGCCGAAGAGCTGACTTAGATGACGTACGGTATTGAAAAGGAATGGCCCAGAACATTTAAACGGAACTCATGTTGTATGCTCAGACCACTTTGTGGAGAAAGATTTAAGAGCCGGCCGGAGTGGGAACGGCCGACTGCCAGCCCAGCACTTGTTGTAACATGGGTGAAAAGTTTGTGAAACGTTTTATAAAGAAACGGGACAAGGTAAAATTATTTTGTTCCTATAGCCCGCTGTAGTATTTTATACACTTTTCATCGGTGCAAAAGCATATCGAACAGGAATACAAAGATAGTTATAAAAAGTGTAGTTAAAATCACAATTCTCCATATAAAATAGAGTTCTGAACTGCAATTTTCCTAACCTCTTCAATGCCTTCAGATGATGTTGAAAACAGAAACAAACTCCACTGCAAGACAGCTTATAGTTTTCTCTATTGTGCTACTGAATCATATTTTCAAATTAAGAACTCTGTATATGTTTAATCGTGATTTTAGAAAATGTCAGCATATTGAGTTGCTAATGCTAGCCGTGTCGAGGTGCTGGCAGTTCAGGCAGTTACCGTCAGATACCGCATCGTCGCAAAGTCATGTCCTTGAAACAGGGTGAAGTAAGACAGAGCCGGCTTCCGAGAGATGGTAATCTCATGCCAGGAAGTGATGAAATCAGCTCATGTCCAGGGGCTGTCAGTCGCTTCATTACAATCAGTGCCGGATCCAGGCTTTGCGGTGCCCTGGGCGATATGATACGGTTGGGCCCTCAACAATAGAAAATATAAAAAATATCAAATCAAATGGAAAATAGTTTTGTAATAATAATAAAATAAAGAATAGTTACAATATTTTGAATACACTACGGTACATTCTTTTAATAATATGAAAGAAACCCTTAAGTCCCCTTGAAGAAGATTATGTAAACTATGAAATATTAAAATATTACTTTGCGACTCTTTTTCTCGGATGAAGTCTTCCATCATTTCACTGAAATCTATACTTGCTAAACGGTCACGGGAGGTCATAGCTGCACTGAAAATAGAATATGAATTATAAATTAGTTTGAAAAGTATAATTAATTAATCAATTAGACTTAGACAAAAGATGTTTGAGCAGACTCCCAAAGAGAGACAACCGGGAAAGAAGTGGAGGGAGGAGAGACAGAGGAAGCATAGTGTGTGTGTATGAGAGGTTTTTGGGGAAAAAAAGAAGGACCAGAATTAAACATGAAAATTGATTGTGTTATAACGCTCTCCTTATGGAGAATTAACGAATAAATAAATAATTAATCAATTAAATTTAAAACAATCCATGACCCCCCCCGGACCGCGGGGCCCTGGGCGGTCACCCTCCCCTAGATCCACCCCCGATTACAATCGTCTGCTTTCTAGATCATCATATTATGGTGTGTGGCCTACAGGTCTTTTGCAGTTCCAGTGTTTATTATGAGCTTTTTAGTTCTTTCTAACATGTCTGTAATATAGTATAGGCTACTTTCAAGATTATGCCATTGTTGTACTGTAAATAGAGTTGTTGTTGTTGTTGGAGGTGGTGATTCGTTTAGGAGCTTTGGGACATGGTGGTCATGTAGCCGCGTGCACTTGGGTGTGTGTATAATGTGTCTAATAACCTGTGTTATTGTGATGGTTGTATTAGGGTGTGTATTTTTATTAGGGACGGGTTTTGTATATGCGGCGGCCGTGGCCTTAAGTTAGATACCATCCCAGCATTTGCCTGAAGCATAAGTGAGGAAACAACTTCCAGGATGGCTGAAGTAACAATGTAACCCTTCTCTTCCCAGTTCTGCCTCACAAGCCTCAGTGTATCCCATTACAGCCCTCAGCTCCTAAACCTGGACCTCTGCGTTGACAGCTAAGAAGACTAGCCACTACGCCACGAGGTGGATTGTAAATAAAATGTTGCTTTGTCAGTCTAAATATGATTTAGCGACTACTGGGCTTTTGAAGTTACAGTAATTATTATATGAGTAGCAAGCAATCACTAGTTAGTAACCATCACTAAAGTGGGCCTGAATTTCATTAAATTAATTTGTTTATTTATTTATAATTATTTGTATGTTTATTTATAGTTCTTCTAACAGGTTACAACCTAATTACGAGAAATAACAATATGAATTACACTTAATATTTTTCTTACACTAATATAAAATGATACTTATAATACGTATGACTAAATATTATTCTAGTAAGTATTGCATTTGTAATTATGTTAAAAGTCACTGATAAGGAGCGTATGATATTAAGTGATTTCTCTACAAAACAAATGAACAAAAGGTGCTGTCTGATATATGGAAATGTGTGCATGTTTTTTTTCTTTTTTTTAGATATTGAATGTGTTCGATACAGGCGAATGTTTATATTACTCAGTATTGGTTCTTGGACAGTGGAATATTATACGTTTCGGTCTTATTGACCGCGAAGGAACATATAGTTCAAATTCAGATGACAAATAAGGTCTATCAAAGATGTTATCAAATTATTTAATGTAATAACCTGCCTACTTTTCTCTAAAGTCTTTAAAGAAAAAGTTCCATTAATAAATTATGCTTAGCATTTTTAAAGGAAATGTGTAGTTTATGTTATCGTCAATCTCGCGATCAATAGCCACGGGACCTCCTTTTTACGTGGAATCCGAACTACTGGACATGATGTTTCACTTCGAAAATCTCACATCATTGACCGGGAACCGAACCCGGTCCGCTGTGGTGAGAGGCCAACAGCTTGACCACACCACTGGGCCACCACATTCCCGCTTAGCATATTTAGGATATACATTTGTCCTTTTGTATTCCAAGAATATAGGGAATTTATTTTTTATCGATTCAACTCTATAGTTAGCATTCGCACATCTTGGGTTCCAAACTATTGAGCCAAATTCAAGTCAACTTCATACGAATGCATTATACTGTACAAGCTTTAGCAATGTACAGGTTCCTAAAATAAAATGTGCATCTTCTTATAAATCCCAGCATTTTGAATATATCTCAAAAATTCGATCAATACGGTGAGAAAAGGATAACTTTTTTTTTCATAGTATAGCCTACCATAAACCTAGATGACTTGAGATGGGAACTACATAGGAAATGGTGGTGTTTTATATCAAAGTTTTCGTGTAAATGCAATCGGATGACACTTATAAATCGAAACAATTTGTTTTGTTCCAATTTATTGTTTCTTCATCTTTTGGAGCAGCATACAATCCCATAACGAATAAATGTATTTAAACGATTACACGACATTTGCAAATAATAATAATAATAATAATGATATGTTGGCATCCCGGAGATGGTTAATTAAGATAAGATTACAGAGGCACAAGATTCGATCCCAGGGGAACACCAGAGGGTGAATGGAGCTTTTCTCTATGATACAAAGTGTTGCGTCTTACATACTGTAAGTATGATCCGTAATAGGACATTTTCGTAAGTTGTAGGCTACGTCATGGTTAACTCTACCAATAATCTGTATATATTACATCGACTCGTTATCCTTTAATTTAAACCAGATGACTCCTGATTCGTGAAAATTGGTTATTGTTGATCATCGAGGGATGAATCCGTGTTATGAATCGTGAATAAAATGGCATGTATGCCTGAATAATACATTAGGCCTATGTGTTCATGAAGTGTTTGCTCGTAAAGTTAGTTTGGGGCAAACTTAGTAGCTACCGGTACTGTTCGGTAGTTAAGAATTAGTGAAATCTTACCCGACTTGTGAATATGACTGACTTTAGTAAGTTTCCATTTCTCTGGAAATATCAAAGACTTGATCGATAAATTAAATTTAATATCAAGAGGATAAGTTAAGCCTCCGTGGCTTAGGCGGCAGCACGCCGGCCTCTCACCGCTGGGTCCGTGGTTCAAATCCCGGTCACTCCATGTGAGATCTGTGCTAGACAGAACGGAGGCAGACAGGTTTTTCTCCGGGTACTCCGGTTTTCCCTGTCAAAATGTCATTCCAGCAACACTCTCCACTATCATTTCATTTCATCTGTCATTCATTTAATCATTGCCCCAGAGGAGTGCGTCAGGCCTCGGCAGCCGGCACAGTTCATATCCTCGCCGCTAGATGGGGGCTTCATTCATTCCATTCCTGACCCGGTCGGAGACTGGAAGCAGGCTGTGGATTTTCATTTTTCATCAAGAGGATAAGCTATTTTTTTCCCGGATCGTTTTTTAACAAATATGGAAGAATAACCCTCTTGTGTCCCATATATTCATCGTAAGTATCGGAGTGAGAATGTCACTACGGGTTACCTCATAATAATTAAGATGTCAATTTCGAGATGACTTTCTAGGTTATCATGCGTTAAAATGTCATAGTTGGATCCATTTTGGCAATATACTGATGAGTAAGGCTAGGATTTTAATGTAATATCTATCATCATCATAGCAAACACTCATATCGAGTAGATTGGCCTTTCAATCCGGAAGTCTCTCATTGGTGAGTTCGGAGGTGACTATACAGCCCAATGCGGGAGGCACACGATTTGCCGCAGTGATGACAGATGGTTCCACGTGGGGCATCTGCGTTCCTTCCATTTCTTCTATGTAATATTACATTAAAAAATTTGAAATATGTAACATTGATTTAATTTTTATATAAATCACATACATTACACATGATATTGCTTGTAGATTCTTCATTTTATTCATTATATTTTTTGCAAAATAAAGGATGGTACACTAATTAATTAATTAATTAAGCATGTTCATATTATAGCAAATTTAAATAAATTCCATGATTATGTATGCGTACGGAAGAGTACCAAGGGAAAAGAAACTGACGATTCTGAAGTACAGTATTATGGTATCCAGGGAAGGCTGCTACAGGCAATCAAAAGTTCCGTATTTGTGTTTATAATGAAGCTGCGGTAAGAGTTGATGCTAGGATGAGTTTCTGGTCTAAGTTGTTACAGGAATAGGCTGAAATCTTTCACCGCTACTACTGATTTTTATATAGGCTATAATATTGTCTTTTGTAGCTTTTCAGTCGGTCAACACGACTGTGCCCAATGAATGGGCGGGGTACAAGATATAAACATGTAAATACACTCCAGGAAAAAGTAACATGCATTTGTTAATTATCACAATTGCCCCATATAATTGCACCATATTTGTTCATGAATAGTGATGTGATAATCGTGGGAAACGGATCTTAGTTTTCTTTCCCTTGAGCAACTGAATTTGTAGTTTCTGGACATTTTTTGGTTGTTGATGAGGAAAAGGCAATGCGAAAGGAAGAGCTGAAGCAACTCAGTCCTGATAATAATATGCTATAGCTTATCGTTGAAGTTAATCCTGTGTGATGACTGATGAGAAATGTAATTTCAAAAAAGGTATTCTACTTTTTTTTAAATATCGCCTTTGTTAAGAATAAAAGAAAAAATAACTTGTCATGGTTACTTACAAAAACACGTAAATATAATTCTAGGAAATAAACAGCAGTTTTTCAGCATACTACTAAGTTACAGGTATACTAGGAAGTAGGCTTCCTTACGTATCTTTTCCATGTTATCGTAAACACGATGAGTTATATTTTGAAATATTCAAACAGAAGTGTTGAAAATTTACTTTTCAACTCTTTTCAGGAATTAGTTTAGTCTGAAGGATTCTTTATCACAATTAAGGTTATTATGAAGATAAAACAAAAGTTCGGTGCTTTTCAGTCGGTCAACACGAATTTACCCAAAAGATTTGTAAATTTTTCGGGATTAGGGTATAATTCAACTCTTTTGGGTACATTCGTGTTGACCGACCGAAAAGCACCAAACTTTTGTTTACTAAGGGAACACTGAAAAATGGCTTCAAACCCCATAATGTCAGTATGATGATGTTTATGAAAGTAAATGATTGAATATACACAATCTAATTGAGCATGAGCAACAACAACGACGGCGTGAAACCTTATTGTGTTTCGGTTTCGAACTTCGCAACATAGGCAGTTTTATGTAAGGAAGGTCTGTAAGGAATTGGTAGAGCTTGAAGAATAACATTTTATTTATTTCTGCGCTATCACATTCTGCATAACATACTGTTTTAAAGACCATCTCGTGGTGTAGCGTTCTTGTGTGTGACCCCCGGATGCAAGGCCTTAGAGAGTGGTGATGGGCCCTGGGGCTGGAAAATCCTGCACTCCCTCACCTCTATTGCCAAATTATGTAATATTAATTTATAATCCTCCTAAATAAGCA
The DNA here is from genome assembly GCA_946902985.2 of Meconema thalassinum. Lineage (NCBI taxonomy): Eukaryota > Metazoa > Arthropoda > Insecta > Orthoptera > Tettigoniidae > Meconema > Meconema thalassinum. The sequence continues at coordinate 2,886,857 of OX336399.1, read as the reverse complement.
GAAACTGATAGTAATTTTAGAAATAATAATAATAATAGTATTAATAGAAGCCGCCGGTGGTAGAGAGTTCAACATGTGCTCCCCCCCCCCCCCTCCCCCCACATGCAAGATCCGGAAAATATTTTAATTATTATTATTAATAATAATAATAATAATAGTAATAAGACGGCTGAGGTGGGATTCAAACCCACGCTCTCTCGATACCAGCGTGGTACGAGGTAGTGCGTTAGTGTGTATATTTGGGATTCAGATGAGGATTGTGAAGGAGTCGGCTGCATTTGTCTGGAGTAGAAGTGATGATAATAATAATAATAAAAATAATAATAATAATAATAGTAATAATAATAATGTTATTGCTTTACGTCCCTTTAAACATCTGCGGCTTTAGGAGAGGCCGGGGTTTTGGAAGTTTGCCCCAAAGGGGATCTTTAACCTGCCAGTAAATTCACTGACACGGCTCCCTCGCATTTGTGCACCTTCCAATGCCAGCTGGCTGTGCCAGGATTCGATCCTGCAATCTTGGGCACAGCAAGTAAGAACGTTACCCCTGAGCCACGCAGCCAGAGTAGAAGTGAGAAACCACGGAAAACCACTTCCAAGATGGCTGAGATGGGAATCGAAACCACATCTTTTCAGTTTTGCCTCACGGGGCATTCCAGCCCTCAGACAAGAATGAATCGAATTTCTTGTCGGCGCCGGGAATCGAACCCGAACCTCTGGGGTGACAGCCAAGAATACTAGCCGCTACAACACGAGGAAGGCCAAGGATATTTCAGTCACTTGTGAATTCCGTAATCCGTAGTTTAACTATTAGCTTATCTATAGCAAAATATTTCGGCCATTCAATTGGAAGTAGCCTATACAGACTATCACTTCGAAATTTCTGGTCGCGATATTCTTGAAGCTCATTGCCACGAGATTGCATTTCCCCAGTGTTTGGACCCCGGAGCAGTTAGAACTTTCTCGCACGCGCGACCTTGAACCACCCTCACCACAGTAATAGTAGGTAATCTGTGCTCACAGTAGGGGGTAATCCGTGCTGATACCTATGTACGGGCCATGTAACTACTAGGGGACAGCGACTACAACGAAACTAGTGGCAACGTTTTGAAATGAAAGGTGAAATAGGAACTGACTCCGGCCGCCTCTTAAGGAACAAAAACTTGTTACATCAAAGGTAAAATCTTTGTAGGTTGTTGATAGGTCTAATGTTAATATTGAAATAACAGCCTTTATAAAACGTGGTGACTCTACGGTACAGTAGGCCTAACATTTAACAACATGCTTCAATATTTCCCATTGAAAGTGTACGTAGTTATTTATAGTTGTTATAAGGGGCGGAACAGCGAGGTCATCTGCCTCTAAAGTGTTCGTATTGCACTATTAAAGCTAAGGAGGTTGGTGTAATCTAACAAGTTTCGAAACAAATTTTAATTTTACTGCCTTTATTAGGAAATATATAAGAAGGTAACTGTTTTTTAATGTAATTAAGCGTGTTCAACTCTTTTTTAAATACGAGTATGTCAAAAAGGATAGACTAAAACCAATGTGCTAATATTTCCTTGTAATTATCAGTATTTGGCCTGGTGCAGTGCCTTCAGTTCTACTGCCTATGGCAAAGCAAACCCTATGCAGAAGCAGTCCAGTATTTTTTAGAATTCTATATAAATATTGTACAGAACCAAGTATCATTTGTTTCTTTTAACACTAATCTTTAAATTATTTGCTGCCTAAATATCAAGCCGAGACATATGTTAACTTCACAATGCAATTTCGGTCGGTGCGCACTCAAAAATGCTAGCTGTGGGTGGCAAGGCGAGTAATGCTGTCAACTCGCACCAAGAGATTGCACTGTGATCGCTGTCTCCAAACAAGCGCATGCTTTTACGACCGAGTTTCCGCTATTATCTTTATAAGCTATTTGCTACAAGTATGTTCCAATAGGAACGAGAGGAATTAAATCAATAGATATATACAATTTTAAAATCCGCTATTTGTAAACAAAATCTGGAAATCTGTTTAAACGCCCACAAAATCAGTTTTAAAAAGCTTGTTAATGTTCATTAAAATGGCAGCCCTGTTCCCTAGTATTTGCGATATACATTTTTGATTATCTGTCTAATAATTTGAGCATATGGTCTTGATCCTTGGAACCTACTGTCATGTGTTTTAGGGCATTTGCAAATGCATTGGAGGTGATTCCATGCACCTTAGCAGAGAATGCTGGCCTCAATCCCATAGCAACAGTAACTGAACTCAGGAACAGACATGCCCAGGGGGATGTCACAGCCGGGATCAACGTAAGAAAGGTGAGTGGCAACATATGTTTTCCACCCATTGCACACTGTTTATTTCATCTTTTTTCCAAAAAGAAAACCAGTATTGATGGGTGGAAAACATAAGTAGAAAAAAGAACAGAATTTGACTGAATACCGACATGGTTTACTTTCTGGCATCCTTTTATGTTCTATACATACAGTGTTTCCTCACATATATTTAGCCTGAAATTCATGAAACAATGCAAGGTACAACAATAATGTGAAGAATATTTAAGTTCAAAGAAGAACTGTATCATTATTTGCTGCACGCTTTCTTCTTATTATTTGCTTATTCTGTAACTTTCAGCAAGATCACCGTATAATTCTGATGTGCGTAACATCACGTGGCCATAGCCCGCGGGGTCTCCTTTCACGCCAGGTTATAAGCTTGCGGCAGTGTGTGCAACTGACTGTCGCACAATCACAAATATGTTATGTGACGACTAGGCAATTAAATTTTATAAACCTTTTTTAGTGTTTGAAAAGTGGGGTGCGACGATTATGTGACGAAATCTGTACTGACCCTTGGAACACTACTTCGTAGGAACATAAAAGTGGCCTCCTCAATCCCCTAGTCTTACGTACCGCCCTGTTCAGTGACTTGTGTCCCATAGTGTTGAATGTGTGTTTTGTAACAAGAGACCGGTCCTGGCATGAAATATGTGATGTTATTGAATACAGTATTTACTCGCATATAAGACTAATGCTCGAATATTGAGCAGGGTCTTATATGCACATATCTCAAAAATTACTAGCGTATCAAGATATCCATTAAATAACTATACATGCCAACGTCCTTGAATATACATTTCAAAGCAGAAAATTTATTATTCAGGTTTAAAAGATACAATTATGGACCATTATACAATATTAGTCTGTTATAAATCTGACCCATTCGCGGCAAATACCGGTATACGTCCGTTGTAGGGTAGTTCTAATTTTGCGTCTGAAATAAGCTAAAATACTGTTGGGGATATTCTACTATTTAAATTATAAGTAGATCCATTATTATTAGGTGTTTTTGCGACCTTCAATTTTTCTTGTTCCTTTCACCAATACCTGATCATGTTTGTTTGAACAGCGAATTCACGGCCCGCACGCAAGAACAAATGGTTTAAAAGAAGCAGAATAACTTTTACGCTTACGGGTAGCCTATTAACGTTACTGCTCATCTTACTGCCGTAATTGGAATGATATACAGTGGAATCTCGTTAGCACGTTCTCGGTTATGACGTTTTCCCGTTTAACGCGATGATTTTCTCAAGTCCCTGTCCCATTTCTACTAACTACATGTTGATATATCCCCTTAATACGTTTTCTATTCCCGCTTACGACGATCAAATTTCCGGTGTACTATTTTATTCTTATTTCATTAGAAAATTCGGCATCTTGAAAACACGACGCGATATTGCTTCCTATTCTCTGATAGTTATTGACAGTGTAGACGATTAGTGTGTTTTGACGGTGTGGAAGTGGCGTGAGGTATGACGCAACACAGAAGATAGCTGACGGTGTAGAAGTCGCTTGAGAGCTATGACGCAACACGGAAGATAGACGACGTGTCTCTCTCGCGCCAGTAGAAGTGCTATTATACTTATAACACGTTCTTTGTTTCGAAATACACCACAGATCGGCGTGCGTATGCCGGCCGACCACTAGTGTCTCGTCCTTCCGTGAATGCAGCAGCGTGCGTTTAACGACCCGCCACCCCGTCATCTGTGCGTAGCGTGAGTTACATAGCCCGTGAGCACAGAACTTTTAAACAAGGTCACGTTTCATATATTTTGCCGTGCATCGCTTTTTCGTCTGCGCGCAGAATCGATTTCAATACGATACGCGTTTATATGTTCCTGAACACCAGTTTGGATACGATCCGATCCCACAATTTTACCGTATAGACCTTGAAACTCAATACGATCTGATTCACGCAAATACGCATTACACTACCAAAGAAGTGGTGAAACCTAGTGATAATTTTGTTGCGTCGAATTGAAATAATGGAGCTGGCACTCCAAAGTAGGAGAACCTTTGTATAATCCTCACCTTAAGCGCGTGGAGTTTTTTTTTCGGTACACGCGCGAGCATGTCTAACCTCAAAAAAACTTCCGGTTATATCCAATCGTTCACGCCAAAGAATACGGCACTTCTTTTCCACAGAATATCAAGAAAAGCACGTATTTAAGCCGAAATCAATTACAGAAAACTAAATATTTCAAATCGAACTACAGTACTTCAATGACGAGTACGGTACCCGTATACGGTAGTACATTTTTCTCTTGTTTTCATTGCTCTAGTTTCTCTGTGCTGTATAAACTAGTTCTGTAATACAATAATTCTGTAGTTTGTTTAAAATTGTATATTCGATAGTACGTACTTCCGATTATCACGTTTTTTACTTTTCCCTCACTGAAACAAGTTAATGAGGTTTAATTATCATGTTTTCATTAGTACGTTTTCCCGCTTTTTACATTCAAATTTTTCAGTCCCTTGAAAAACGTACTAACGAGGTTCCACTGTAGTCACTTTCCCTGACTGTATACCAGGCTACTGTAATTTGACTGAACAACCACTGCCTGTTGACGAAGAGTAGGAGGGATTGCTGAGTGCGACTGTCTGTTAAAACAGCTAGCCCCAAACTTCCTGCAGGTAGGAAAGTACCGTAACAGCAATTGGTACAATCCTGATCTTTACGGTAATGCAGGAACGTCCGTAGAATACCGTATCGAAAATAGGAATAGCAGGAGGATGGATGGCTCAGGTCTGCGACGTTCTTCTTCAACTTAATAATTTATAAACAGTTCCGTCTTTTCAATACTAGTTGTGGATAATAACAGTTCTTCTTCAAAGTGGTCAGTCAATGGCCATATCCCCCTAGGTTTACAGAATGTTCATGTTGGTCTTTGTTTCGCTTCAGAGGAGCTGTGCAGTGTCTAGTACCAGAGCTTGTGGTGTACATGACCTATCTGTGTGTTCCTACTCCATCCTGTAGCATCCGCTTTCAGCCACTCATGATGCTGGAGCCTCGAGCCACCTGTCTTGTTTTTCTTCAGACCGAGGCAGCCTATCTCTGCTGGCCGTTCCTGAAACTAGCTTTGTATTGATTCCCATTTTCTGCTCTGGCAGGGCTGCTTCTTTTACAGTCTTTTGTTTTGTGTTTTCAGGGAGCTGTCACCAACATCTTGGAGGAAAATGTTGTTCAGCCTCTCCTGGTGTCCATCAGTGCCATCACTCTGGCTGCAGAGACTGCCCGCAGTATTCTCAAGATCGATGACATCGTAAGTATCTTGTCCCCCTGCTCCACTCTAGACCAGCACTGCCAGCACTATTCCCATCTCCACTCACAAAATAACAATCCTTGTGACCAATGTGCAACTCGTGATTAAATGTATCCAACACTATTCGAATCTTAAGCAATGCTGTATTCTGTAGTGCTAAAACTTGGGGCGTTAGAAAACATATACCGTATTTGCTCGCGTATATCTCGCACTTTTTTGACCGAAAATATGTGTGAAAATTTTCTGTGCGAGATATACGCGGGGAATGACCGTATTCCCGAAAAAACACAAACTTTGCGATGTAACAGTAGGCCTGCTTGCGCAACTGTTGTGGCCAGCTAATCGCTAATTCGAACGTGTCTCAAGGCGGTGAATTTAGCCAACCGCGGCCAAAGACACGGCGAACGATGTACAGCGTGCTAACACATTCTGCGCCGTATGCTTGTACGCGACCGAGCTCTGATGCGACGCAATAGACGAAATCATTGAGATTCGAGAGGATCGAACTGCGTTTCTCTGCGATGTAACAGTAGGCCTACTTGAGCAACTGTTGTGGCACGCTAATCGCTGATTACGTGTCTCAAGGCGGCGAATTTAGCCAACTGCGGCCGAAGACGCGGCGAACGATGTACGGCGTGCTAACACTCACGCTGCGCCGTATGCTTGCACGCGGCTGAGCTCTGATGCGACGCAATGCATAAAGACTAAATCATTGAGATTCGAGGACTGAACTGCGTTTCTTTTCTCTGCGATGTAACAGTAGGCCTATTTGTGCAACTTATGTGGCGCTTTAATCGCTAATTCGAACGTGTCTCAAGGCGGCGAATTTAGCCAACTGCGGCCAAAGACTAACGATGTACAGCGTGCTAACACTCACGCTGCGCCGTATGCTTGCACGCGGTGCCTCGATCCCTAATCAGCTCGTATCGAAGTTCGGATCAACTCGAAGTTGCTCACTCTTCCTTTTAGTAACGCTTCGGGTAAGTTCCTGGACAATGACGACTGTTGTGGCGCGCTGAATCGAACGTGTTTCTACCTCAAGGTTATTACGGTCATTTATATGATGGTGTCGGTAATGAATGCGAGATATATGCGAGTACTTTTTTTTCCCCCTGAAATTTCAAATTAAAAAATGGGGTGCGAGATCTACGCGGGGGCGAGATATACGCAAGCAAATACGGTAATGAAACTGTTAAATATTATCAAAAAGTAACAAAACATGCACCATTTTAATCAGAAAGGGTTGTTTCACAATTTGTAAATTTAAAAAAAAAGACCCTTTCAACATAGCAAGCTTTGTTGGTTTCCATTTAGAAAATTAATAGTGATATCGCACAAAAATGATTCACCATAACAAGAAAAACTGAAATATACAAAATGCAATTTTGAAACCATGGTGAAAGTTTGGCAAAAATCGGTTGATAATTAGCCCTTTTTGTGTCAGTCTTCATGAATAAAGACCTAAAGATGCATACCAAACTCATGGTGTACAAAGCTGTCATCTCAACGCTACTGTATGGCTGTGAAACTTGGACACTCTATCGCCGTGTATCAAGAAACTTGAACGTTTCCACCAACAAAAGATGAGATACATCTTGAATATCAAGTGGGAGGACTACGTGACCAACACTGCAGTTCTCGAGAGAGCGCATCTCAATAGCATTGAGATAACTATCATCGCTCATCAACTGAGATGGTTAGGCCATGTTCACCGTATGAGTGATACCAGGCTTCCACGTCAATTCCTTTATGGCGAGCTTTGCTCCGGCATTAGACCTCGTGGGGCCCCTTTGAAGCGTTTAAAAGACCACTTAAAACACATCATGACGACGACTGGTATAGACATCCACTCATGGGAAACATCTGCTACGGACCGTTTACTGTGGCGGTACACTACATCGACGGCTGTCAACTTCTTTGAGGAAGAACGTCGCAGACATGAAGAGGCCAAGCGACAAGCAAGAAAGCTTCGTCAATTGCAACTCCCCCGACCATTGAGTGCAATTTATGTGGGCGCATGTTTTATGCCAGGATTGGCCTGTTTAGTCATCAGAAGCACATCCACAAGCTGGTCTGAAAAGCTCTATGCAGGAAGAAGTATGTTTACTCGGAATCGAGTTACAGCCGACGACGACGAGCTGGGCTCTCTTCTTTCTGTGTAAATTTACGGGATCCCTTGGATCTTCAGTCTGATAGTCTGGTCCTACAGCCTCACCTGGAATTTCATTGTCATCAGAATCACTATCACTATCAATTTCACCATTTTGGAAATCCCTTCAGTCACTACCCTCGTCAAAAGCTTGTAAAATATCTGATTCAGTGTACCACAGTCCCATGATAACTGCTTAGTTTGTTAGTTATTGTTGTTTTAAGGGGCGGAACTACGAGGTCATCTGCCCAAGATTTGTAGACACGAAATTCCAACAAAAGTGACAGTTAGTAGTGATTTGCGTAAATTAGAGACATTCACATTGACGTAGTACGAATATTTCACCAACTGTCGAGAAAACACACATCTGAATAAGCAAACCTGGCACCACAGGCACCACCTAGCTTATGCACATTTTGAAAACCTCTCATCATATTAAAAACAATACAAAATGGGGAAATATCTGAGGAAAACACAAATTTGTATATTGCCATGGCCAGACTATCTTCATGGCTCAATGCTTAGAACATTCCTTTTATAAGCACAATGAAATTAAATTTCCCTAAAAATTGGTTTTATCAGCTGTGACTTGGATTCAAGAATGACAAACTGCCAATATTGAAATAAACTGGCTGGGTGGCTCCGTCCAAGCCAACACAAATGTAGGGAAGAAACTCTAGGTAGAAGGAACTAAATTGGAGCTGGTGGACTAATTGAGGTTGGTAGTAAAGGGAAAGAGTGAGCTCTCAATTGCGATCTGCAGTATTCTGCAAGGAAGTCATTCGTCTCCCTACATCGCTCAGTATTTAGAGCAACCTTGCTGTATAGAGCTGATACATAAGCTGGAGGGTAGCTGGGAGCTGTTATGGAGGGGAGAAGAGAGACAGGCAGTCCTGGAGTCTTGCCGACTAGACTGGATGCTGGCATATCAATATTTGCATGGCTTCACTGCTCAGAGCACCATATATTTACTTCTAAACCCTGTTTTTATAGAAAACAAGCTGTACCGGGCATGCGTTGCAATACCAATCAATGAAAGTATTGGCATTGGAATTTCGTTTGTTGAAGTGCTTATGGATACACAATATTATTTTTTTCTTTTTCCGTTGACTGCCTCTAAACTATTGTAAAATGGATTTACTACTTCAGTAATTCGTGAACATTCATGGGAGCGTGCACAATAACTCACCAAAGTTTCATCGCAATCGGATGAATGGCATAGGAGACACACACACAAACTATCACGTAACATTCATTTTTATACAGAGAGATTTCTTCAAGTCAGCATTACCCTTTGATCAATATTGGACAAACTAAATAACAGAAGATGCACTTGGAGATTATTGGAAACAAGATTTCTTCGAAGTAGATGGAATTTCAAATGAATGAGGTTTTACGGTAAAATATATAGCCTACTTTCTCCTAAATGTATGGGTATAGTTAGAGGTGTTAGAAAGTGTTGTTATTTTTTTGAAGATTTGTTGATTTAAAATTCAAAAGGTGGTGTTTTGTGTTTTTATTATTTTTTCGGGGGATGACATGTTAAAATTTGGAAAGCGATAAGGTTTGTACAATAAGTGCATTTAAAAATATAAACAATTAATAAAACAAAGTAAAAAACAAAACAGCAGGGTAAAACGTTAAACATGGCTATGGAAGAATGAGATAATACTTATATGGAAGTCACATTTTTATTTTACATTCACCATCTCGAAACACATTTCAGTGAATACCTTTTTCAGTTTTATCCAAATACTGCGGTGAAATCACTGGAAGTAGATCATGGTTAAAGTCTCAGCATTTGCAGCTGTCAATTTTCGCCTCCTATCACTTACTATGAGACTGAATTTCGAAAATGACCTTTCAGAATCCACATTTGAACAAGGATACCACACACACTTTAATGCAGCTGTTGCATAGTCTCGGTGAGCAGGCCTTAATCCCATGAGGATCTCTGGAACATTCACATTATCTTCATGACGCTGTTGGTTCTTGATTGCAGTCAGGTAAATGCTGTGAGCCTCTAAAAACTGTTGAGACTCCATCTTCGTAAGAAATGGGGCATTCTTCTTAAATTGGAGCAGTTCAGTGGGAGATACGTTCTTAGGTGCATGCCGAGGATCAAACAATGACCCAATGGCTTCTACAGTCTTCCTGGCTGGATCCGTGGTCCTTAAAGTCCTGACTTTCACTAGAGCTGACTGGGCAACACACGTAAGCTTGGACTTAACCACTATCTGCATCTTTTGAGGAAGCTGTTCCAAGTTCTGGAGGATCGTATGATTGAACATTCCACCATCGCCTAATAGCTTGAGCTTTACCTCAAGGTCATCTAGCTTCCCAGCCAGTAATTGAATTGTTGGGTACTTAGATCCCTCCAAGAAATTAAGCAAGTCCATAAGAGAGGCACCAACAACAGAAACATACAATGCTTGTAATTGTATAAATTGTATTGTTGAAGTCGATGCTTGTTGGAAAAATTTGACCACAGAATTTGAATCTTCCAATGTTTTGAAAAATTCTACCAGATCTTCCACATGCGTGGCCATATACATTGCAGCCTTAAACCATGAATTCCATCTTGTACATACAGGCATTGGGAAAGCTAGAATTTCATTCTCTTTTTCTGTGTTTTCATATTTCTCCCTTAGAAATGCAACGTAATTGCTTTTTCTTTTTCGCGTATTTAAAAAGGCATTCTTTGTCTTTACTATAGACATGTTCAATTCGTCCAGCTCGTTTTCAAATACGCAGCCGATAAGATTGACTTTATGAGCCCAGCACTGGACATGACTTAATTCTTCAATCAATCCTTGAAGAGTAGTTACACATTTTGTCATGTAGCGTGCTGAGTCCGTAACTACTGCCACTACACGCTCCCGTTCAATTTCATAGGAATTCAAGGTGTCTAATATCGCATTGGAGCAATTTACGCTTTTGGCAGAATCTAGAACAACAGAGGCAGCCAGATGGGTGTTCATTTCAGTTGATGGTACTGATGGACGAAAAAGAATGTTGAAAACACACCTACCATTCTTGTCAGTTGTTTCGTCACATAGCAGAAACAAGTCTTTGTTTTTTATATCTTCCCTAATTTCTTCCCTCCTTCTCTCGCCAATCATGGGGATGTATTTCTGACGAATCTGATTTGCTGATGGTAAATCTCCACTTCCGCGAACGTACTTATTAAACCAAGTACGGATAGCAGGATTGTCTAGTTTCTCTACTGGTATATTAGCTTTCACAAACGCAGTAGTAGTGTCCAAAATAAACTCTTCTTTCATATCCTTCACACGACTAGCATTTGATAATGTTTCTTTCAAGGTGGCCACTCTAGGAACACTAACTTCAAGACGCGAATTTTCTCGGCGTTTTGAATGCTTCTCCGATTTGCAATGTTTGTCTAATGCATCTTTCCTGCGATAATCTAACCGACAATCACAATATTTGCACATAAGAATGCCACAAGAAATTATAAATCCTTCATTCTTATATTCTTTGTGTGTGTCTGTGGCAGAAACTGCTACCTTCGGCATTTTTAACCTCAACTGAGCGATGCCCAGTAACAAACACTGTTATCACACGGTTGACTGTAGTCACACGCCAGTATAAATTCGTAACCACACGCTAAATTTATTTCTGAATTCGTGTCATAATATTTAAATTACGTCGCGTCTCATCTTCCTGTACTGCTAAGTTCGGAACTAATACGACGAACACGTGGTCGCCAACTGATTCACGCAAATAACACACTAGCTTCGATGATAACGCACAATTTGCGCACTTTTTATTAAATTATATAGAATTCCCTACTATAATTTACACTCGCTACCGATGTAACAGGAGGCAAACGTAGTTTACATTATGAACAACTATCACATAACCTTTTGGAGGTAGTCGGCCAAACTATTCACGCCGCGATATAACACCTGTTTACCACAGCGCTAAAATCCAACGAGTAACGAGAATATCGACTGTATATCGTAATATGACGTATATCGTAGTATTACCCCTCGCGAAACCATACAATCGATCATTCTCTCGAATTGAACACCAACCAAATTCGATTATCGGCTTGTGGACAAAAATGTTCGGATTGGTGTGGGGAAAAAATATGAAAATTTGTTTTTATTTCGCAGATTGCGGTATTTGTGGTGTTATTCACAAAATTCGCGTTATTTCGCGATTTAATTTCACTCCTGGGCCGCACGTAACATGTAAATACGTGAAAATAAAACATCCTAACCTCTAAATATGACTTTTCGTTTTATCGCGAATTAACAAAAACTAACACCTCTAGGTATAGTTATAACTCTTCGTCCTTATCACCACCTATTTTCTTCCTATTCGAAGTGCAAATTGGCACACTGGATTTGAGCAGTGGCGTTCAAACCATAGTTTATAATTTACCCCAGCATTTTGCAATTTCATCAGCAAACACTCCAAACAACGTAGGTATTCAGTATATTAACACAGACTACTTACAATAATTGAAACTTCGTTGCTCTAATAAGGTCCATCCACGATGCGCAGTCCGTAGTTGGTAGTACTCAGTCGGCAATCTAGATCGTCCGCGTGTATACTAAAAGGCACCATACATAACATGCAGTTGCAGTTGGTAGCTGGCATTCAAGAATTTTATCCTCGACTGCCAACTAACCGACTGCAGCAATGTAATAGCCAATCAGAGCAGATCAGAAACTGACGTCACATTGTTGTTCTGTGTCGTGTACAAAGAGGGTATAGGCCTAAGTGAAGTAACTTTGCAACTCGTAACTTTATAATCTTAAATACACAGTATAACAAAATAATCCAGCTCCAAATTATCCATATTGCAAGTATTGAGGTTATCAACAAGGAATAAACAAATGTCACTGTATTATTACTCCTAACAATCGTTAAGACTGGGTTCACTAACTGGCCGGTATAGAGCGCAGCTCGCATCTAGAGGGCTGTGGTCAGCTCCTGCATAGTACAAATGAAGGCTGGTAGATGTCACTCTGGTGGAGAATGTTGTTTTAATTAAATATATATTTTCCATTGCAAAATGCACCATATAACGCTTCATTTTATAACGTCTCAGTACTCAAGAAACAATAAATATTAAAAAATTCAACTCTGATAGGATTTGAACCCCGGCCAGCCAGGTGAAAGACGGAAACCCTAACCACACACATCGTACACTCACAACTCAATCGTTATCAAATACATACAACGTATTAGCAAATAATCACTTGTTCTGAACAATTTCTTCATTGGATTATATTTCAAACAGAGTTCATTTCATATTAAGTTCATATAATTTTTATCAGTAGGTTATATTGCATGCAACATACTGAAATTAGTAAAATATAGGTCAGAACGAGAGATCAGCTGCCATCTTGTCAAATAACCAAGATGACTCAAATTTTTGAAGTCACTTCTGGACTATAATATTACGATATAAACTTTAAATATCGAACGAACCACGTTGTTTAGATCAGATTAAACGATGCTTGGTTCAATAATCTGAATTTGTGGGTCGCATGTTATGGATTATGAAGTTTGCATAATTCACACGGCCGCCATCCTGAAATGGTACGTTTGATGACCTTGTAGTTTGGGCACAAGACACGTCCCATATGAAGGCATGTTGTTACCAAATTTGGTAAAGATCCGATTAGTTTGGTCGTAATGCATTAAGTTTTGACCATTTGAGTGGTTGCCATTAAGTTTTGGTAAAGATGGCAGCAATATAAAACCTGACACTGAGGTGCCCTTTGCCAGTGCTACTTCTGTGTCAAATTTTGTTCAATTCGGTTTCACCGTGTTTGAATTGATAGAAGGGGACAGACACACAGGTGTTGTCTCATAAGTCTACCTTCATTTTTTGTAAAAGTCGAAAGTAGGCTAAAAATACAGCACGACTGGTAGCATGGAGTTATAACAGGGACCTTGGGGTACGGTTCACTAAGTTTTGGAAGATTTAGGTTGGTTGGTTTCTTAGTTTAGGGGCTGCGATAACGCGGTCATGTAGCCCAGTGTACTTTGGGTGTGTCTGATAACCGGTGTTAATTGTGATGGCTGTATTAGTGTGTGTTATCTGTAATTCAGGTAAGGACTGCAGACGATGAATTTCAAGTAGTTCCTACTTTTGCTACCGTCAACGACACCAAGCTGTGCCACCGCAACTGGCACCTGGTGGCGAACGTTGGAGCTTAATAGAGCATTAATCAAATCTAACCTACAAATTTAACTTGACACAATTGTAGTTGGAAGATTTAGGAGGCCATGTATGTTCACAGGTGAATACCAGGCAATGAGGAGTTGCTGACACAGCCAGGGGCTCGCTGAAAGACGTGTCGGTGAGTATATTGTGGCCCTGAGCTTCCTTCATTCCGTGCTTGAAATAGTCATCACTTGCTGTTAGTATATTATCCTCCTCGGCATGTGTAGCGCCACCTTCTGTCGCACCATGGCGCGCTGGAGCATTGCGTGGGTATCATGTCATAAGGTGCTGTGTTACGTGCGCAGGGACTGCAAACCTGGCGGGAAGTGCAGTGAAGATGCCAACTCGTGGGATGATAGCGAGAGCTTGTGCGAAAATACTGTAAAATGGACCCAACACCAATTGGCTTTAGATGGTGATCTCGTAAATATGATCGTTCATAAAACCAATGATTCACTGATAAATACTTGCAGTAACAATTACTCAAGAAATTCCGGCTGTCTATGTGGCCCTTTAGTAATCTTTCACTTCTTATGTTGATGGGTATTGTCCACAAGTATGGCATAAAGGACACATCTCTTTGGAACTCCTTTCACTTATGTCGGAAGTGCGGTTTTGCCATGCTTTTGAAATTTCTTCATTTTCTGGATTCTGACCATAAAATTGAGAAACAGAAATATGTACGGATTTATAAAATAATGCCTGTAGTGCAGTAACTACAGTCTAGGGACAGAGATTCTGTTGATGGCTCCTTACTATTGTGGAAAGGAAGGCTGGCTTGGTGCCAGAATTTACCACTAAAGAGACCTGCGTGCATTGAGAGGGGAGGAACGGCTGCTTCTGTGACTTTATACAGTGGCTATAGGACCCCCTTTTTTTCCTAAAGTTTTAGTTTCGGAATTTGGGGAGGGGGGTGGTACTATAGATGCAAACTTTGCAAAAAACTTTTTTATTTTGATGCTACATAGTAAGATATATTTAATTAAGATAAACAAGTTTATCAGCAATGATACACCACAACATACTACCATAAAGTGGTGGATGGGCGTGGCCAGTAGATCATGCAAGCTGAATACCTATTATACTGACATGCTTATGCCACTAGCGTCTTGCCCTTGCGTGAATGCAGCAGCACCGCACGTGTGGCCAGCCGGAGTGAGTCATAGCCTGTACGCACAGAAGGTCACACATACTATTGAATGAATGGTATGATCCAACATCTGGTATACAAAGACAAGTATATTCCATGATTATTATCAACCACCTCTGTAAAGATATCACACTTTCCCTGGGAACAGCCGGCCGTATCCCATCTGCGGGGAGCTGCTCGCGCCACACTCGTCGCCAGACAATGACGGACAGGACTCGCAACAATTAAGGAGAGGTACTATAAGCGATTTACAAGAATTTTGGTTCTTGTAAATTAAGGGGGTCCTATAGGCGAGTAAATACGGTACTTCCTTTACAAAGATTATTAAAAATAAGCTCAGCTCCAGGATTGCACCATGGCGTCTTGCAGGATAAGATCGGCCATCAGTTCACTCGTATCGTATTGTTGGCATTCTTCTGCATTCAGTAATTCTCATTATATAGTTGTTGGTACCATAAGTTAGAGTCCGAATATTAAAATGTCAAGATTACTAAGTACGTACATGGTGGCCACTACTCCTGGAAATCCTGGAAAACTCCTGGATTTTTATTAGGTCTGAAAAACTGGAAAATGACGAAAAAATTAAAAACTCCTGGAAAATAGCCACTATTAATTAATTATAAAAATCTTTTCATCTTAAATCATACTCCCGCTGCGGTTTTGGGTGAGCATTTTATCTTCAACGAAAGAAATTTCCTCAGGCTACCAGCTTCTGTGTATGAGAACACGCGATAGTAATTTTATAAAACATATTGAGTATAGACAACTTCACTGCAATACAATTGCAGGCGGCATTCTTTTCTCTTTTTTAAAAAGTGGATATTTGAGTCACAAAGGCTTTTTTAAAACAACAATTAAATCTTTTGTGTGTAGGCTTGTGTATCAATAACGCAACCACCACTAATTTTTGTCAACATCTGTATAAGTAAACCAAACACAACTGCTTTATTTTGGTCTTGAAGTAGGCAACCGATAAAGACATAAAGACCCCCCCGCACTCTAGCTTATTTTTAAATCTAGAAAAATGAGAATTACTCCTGGAAAATCGTTGACCGATTTGAGTGGCCACCCTGTAATAATTAACACGGAACAAGTGAATATGCACTTGTTGCTACTTAGAACCACCGATATTCTTTTTATAAAAGTATTTAGTTTTGCAGATAACTCAAATATTGTATTTATTGTACAGGAAACTTGTATCAGGACTACTATGAATGTATAGCACAGATAGGAGTTTTGAACAATTAATGTTAAAAATAACAAAGTGTAATTTATTGTGCTGTGTCCCATAAAATGGTCTTGTTTAATTAAAGTGTATATCCTTATTTTTGTGTTTCAGGTATTTGGACCCTAAGCTGCCTCCGGATATTGCTTGCTTCTTAATTTATAACCCAATGATGCACAATTCCAAAATCTCACATAAGTTGTACCAAGTGTAAATCTAAGGTCATCATAATTAATTTATATTTCTGTGTAACAGTTATATTGTATTTGTTCATAAAATTTACTAAAAAAGAAAAACTTGGGTTATTTTTCTTAAGAAAGTTGAGATGAACCAGACACTGTTTTACCAGTTCCCAATAAACTCCCATTAGCATCCACAATTATTATAAAGGGGGGTGGGGGTTTAATGTGTGCACTGTATGTTAAAGGAAGTAGGCTGTGGAACCACTAAAACAGGGTAGTCTCTAATCCCCTGTCAAGAACCTGAAAAATCTCAAAAATGGTGAATTTACGAAGAAATAATGTTGGTGTGCTTGTAACCAACGTATTGACATTCTAAACACATTGTTTCTTTAATCAAACCACTGTTTTCTTTGCATTGTTTAGATTTTATGATTTTGGCTAAAAGGTTTGCAGAATACGTGCAGGGAGTCTTACAGGAAAAACTTCACAAGATATAAGCGGTGGTAATTCAAAATCTGTACAATTCGGAAGGTAAAAAGTAACTTTCATGATAATATTCAATTCTCCTTCTATAATACAAAATATTAAATGACTTCTTCTAGCGTTTTTTTAGAAAATCGCCCAGAAGTCTGCACGATGGATTACCACAGTTAGCAGGAAACCTGTCACAATTATCTAACAACCTGTCTGTTGACTGTGACCAAAGCCATTCCTTTCTACTCATAATACGAAATATGAAACTTGGTGTGTCTCCTGTATTATCATTTCAAGACTACAATTCTAGTTCTGATATGAATGATCCTATTTAGCAGAAGATATCGTACTTGGTATGTCCCCTGTATTATCATTTCAAGACTGCAATTCTAGTTCTGATATGAATGATCCTATTTAGCGGAAGATATCGTATTTGGTGTGTCTCCTGTATTATCATTTCAAGACTACAATTCTAGTTCTGATATGAATGATCCTATTTAGCGGAATATATCGTACTTGGTATGTCTCCTGTATCATCATTTCAAGACTATAATTCTACTTCTGATATGAATGATCCTATTTAGCAGAAGATATCGTACTTGGTAGGTCTCCTGTATTATCATTTCAAGACTACAATTCTAGTTCTGATATGAATGATCCTATTTAGCGGAATATATCGTACTTGGTATGTCTCCTGTATTATCATTTCAAGACTACAATTCCAGTTCTGATATGAATGATCCTATTTAGCGGAATATATCGTACTTGGTAGGTCTCCTGTATTATCATTTCAAGACTATAATTCTACTTCTGATATGAATGATCCTATTTAGCAGAAGATATCGTACAGTAGAACCTCGATGCATCGTTTTTCAAGGGGGAGGGGGAAAATGACGATGGATACGGGAAACGATAAATGCGGGAAACAGAAAAAAAAATAGAGTAAAAAAATAAAGAAAGTACGGGTACTGTATTTGGACATATTTCTTCATGTAAACTTCATAGAGACGTCAAAATATTGCAAACACGATGTACGCGATATGATTTCATATGTCATTTTATCACTTGCTCTTTTTAGTAAAAAAGTCATTAATTGTTTTTTGTTTCGTCAAAGCTTTGCGTTTCAGACGAAACAAAGCCTTCTCAACTTGCATAATGTTCTCTTCTTCACGATCACTGATGACATGCGAGTACATGAAGGATTCATCTTCGCTAAGACGGCATGCGCTTCGGCGAAACTCGGGACGACTTGGGGCTCACGATCGTCTTCTCTTCATCACTCCTCTTCCCCGCGCCATCATCGCACAGCTCGCCAATCTCCGCGGGAGATACTTCCGGTGTTCCGAATGAAAGAATACAGCAGTTCCGAGTGTTCGCGGATCTCTGACCGTGCAAGCTATTTCAAGGCTAAATGACGTCACCCGCTCAAGACCGTCTAAATGCTTTCATTGCTGTTCTGTGTGATCTAACTTGTTAGCCAAGCATTGCCAAACGCAGCGTAACATTATTGAGATTACGAGAATTGCGTCGTCAGTGAAGTAAAGTTTTCATTACGAACTACAGATAAAATTGTAATCGCCGCACACGACCAAGATACTATACGGAACCACTCAGAATGAAATGAAACAGCACAATGACGGCTTGGCGCTTCGAGCAGAATCGTTGGCGCCTGAAGGCTCGTAGGCGTGGTTATATAGTGTGGTTGCGCGTAAACAATCTGCGCACTGCAGCCCAGCCTACTTGAACTTGCTTCAGCCGAGAAACTTGCTCAAGCTTAGGAACTCCTAATAGTTCGTACCTCGTACATTCTCGCGTAACAGGTTGCCGCTATGCTGCTTCAAATTCGAAAGAACTTTAGCATATATTTTTCTCATAAACGATCAATGCGGGAAAATTGTGGCGAAGAACTAGTGATTTTTTGACGATCCATGCGAAAAAACGATAGTTCGAGGAACGATACATGCGGGGAAATTTAACATTAGTTTATATGGAAAATTTTCGGGACTAAATTAATTGAACGATGCATACGGGAAAACGACAGTTCCGGGAACGATGCATCGAGGTTCTACTGTACTTGGTATGTCTCCTGTATTATCATTTCAAGACTACAATTCCAGTTCTGATATGAATGATCCTATTTAGCAGAAGATATCGTACTTGGTATGTCTCCTGTATTATCATTTCAAGACTACAATTCCAGTTCTGATATGAATGATCCTATTTAGCAGAAGATATCGTACTTGGTAGGTCTTCTGTATTATCATTTCAAGACTACAATTCCAGTTCTGATATGAATGATCCTATTTAGCGGAAGATATCATACATGGTATGTCTCCTGTATTATCATTTCAAGACTACAATTCTAGTTCTGATATGAATGATCCTATTTAGCGGAAGATATCATACATGGTATGTCTCCTGTATTATCATTTCAAGACTACAATTGGACGGCTCAGTGCCAGAGGTGACTAAGTGCCAATGAACAAGTTTTGAGATAATGAAGGTTAAAGTCAACAATAGATTTAAAATTATAGCAGCTTTCAAAAACATTTTTTTAAAGCATCAAAATGTTCATAAAAGTATCCTCTTTCACATTGGAAGACCATTTACCGTATATACTCGAATACCACCCGCACATTTTTAAACAAAATCGGACGTGAAAATTTGGGGTGCGGGTCTTATTTGAGTCATCCTGATTTTAAAGATTTAAATTGCCCGCCACGCGCGATATCGGGTGTTGCGAGTATCCGCTAGATGGTGCTAGCCTTCTTCCGGCTATCACTTTGTTTTACCATAAGCAGGCGGCGTCATACTTCGTCGCGCACATTTTCCGAGTGTAAACATGAGTTCTACGAAGAGTTTGCGGTCGTTTAATGTGAGTGAGAAGCTGAAAGTTGTGAGGGAAGCTGAAGTTATTGGAAATCGTGCCCGGCAGGAAATACAGTGCACTCCCGATAATTCGCGTGTGGATAATTCGTTTTGCGGTTAATTCGCGGGTCTCCATGAGTATTTTTTAAATTGGGAATTCTCGCAGCAACTAATCATCATGCTAAGTTAAGCAATCTCTCTGTCGTTTAAAAGAATTTTGATGCGACGCAATGCGTAAAGACGAAATCATTGAGACTAGGGAAGACTGAACTGCATTTCTCTGCGATGCAACAGTAGGCCTAATTGCGCAATCTTCGAAACTTACGCGCATGTTGCCGCGAGTGGTATAGCACAGATTTCCTTTGTCTTTGAAGCCCAAACAATACAAGAGGAATGCACTTTCACTCGGAACCTACCCTCCCTTTCCCAACAGCCACGCTCCAAGGTCGCTGATCTGTGAGTTGTGAAGGGTGGATGTGCGGACAGCGTATTGTAAACAGCGATTATTGGGTAATGGCGCAAACGCGCACGACATCGAGAGCGTGTTTATTCGATGCTCTTCATGCAGTCAACTAGTCGGGACGAAAGTACCGCTACTCCGCTCGTACAAAAGCAAGCGCTTGCCGACTTTTGTAACGACGATATTTCGAACGGGCAAGTTAGACGTCGATAAAGACGATTATGATTTACTACAGAAAAGCAAAGAAGAAATAGCATGGCATTTGACTGTTGGTGAGAAAAACTGAAATCCAGTAGATTTCGAGTGCGAGAGTGATGCAACGGAAATCCCGAAATTTTCCCACAGTCAAGCTAGTGTCTCTAGTCACACTTATCTTTTATATAGAAAAACGAGATGAATTTTCGTTTTCATATAATATTTTCTTTGGAAATGTGCAATCGAAAAATAGAATAAACGATCTAAGAAACAAAAAGTAATGACGGCTTTTTTTAAATATATTAATGTAGGCATAATCCACATAGGCCTACCAGTAGCCTAGCATGTCGTGTAAGACACTACAATCAGGAGTTAAAATTATTATTTCGCGTGTTCAAGCCTATTTCAATATTTTAACCAATAGTTTTGTTTTTCCTAGGCTTAACAAAAATAACTGCGGATAATTCGCGGAAGTTCGTGCATTAATTACCGCGAATTAACGAGAGTGCACTGTATGATATTGACGAGTCATGTATTCGTGATTGAGCGGGATGACGTCTATGCTACAACCACTGGATGTCTGCGTGAACCGCCCGTTCAAAGCAGCCTTGAAACAGCTGTATACGGAGCAGATGGCGGCCGATAAGCACACACTGACTCCAACCGGTCGTATTCAGCGCCCGGAAGTTCAGCTGCTATGTTCGTGCATTTTGACTGCATGGAATCATATCTCGGGTGATCTCATACGGAAGAGCTTCAAGAAATGTAGTATTTCGAATGCTATGGATGTCAGTGATGACGACATTTAGTGGGATGGTGATAAAAGTTCCGAAGTTGGTACTTCTGATGACGATGAATGAAGTGTTTGTGTACTTTTATTTGTATTTTTAATCGTTTGATGTGTGTTATTTTAGGACGACTTCAAAACTGTTGGAAACTATTTTGGATAAATGCTATTCTGTTTATTATTTACAATTGTACATAATTTTGAGTAAATTTTTTTTTTTTTTTAAATCTTGTTCTTCAAAATCAGGGTGCGGGTCTTATTCGGGGGCGGGTCGTATTCGAGTAAATACGGTAATAATTATTCTTAAGGGGGTATGAATACATAGCCTGCAAAGTACGTGAAAAATCATAGTCATATATGGCACAATATCACTTGTCTTATATTGGCACATAAGCAGTAGTTAGTCATGTTTGGCTCACAGAACATGAAAGAAAAAAAGAACACTGACAGCAAACATATTTTATTATAATACAGTAATTGGAAACCATTTTGAAGTTATCTACCTGATATTAAAATGAAAATGTCTTACTCATCATGATCAGCAGTCTGGTAGCGTGCTTAATTACTTAATTTCTTTCTTTCTTCGGCTTTTCCCAATTAATTGGGGTCGCCGGAGCCAACCAGGCTCATTTTGGTTTTGGCCGGGGATTTAAGGCCGGATGCCCTTCGTGGCGCCACGTGATTTTTCAGGTGAAAATTCCATCCCGCTGTCACCGGGATTCGAACCTCGGCCATCCGGGTGAAAGACGAGCAGCTATGCCACTGTGCCATCACGCTTCCCTGCTTAATTACTTAATTATTTCTGAATAATGTTGGTACATTAACCAAAGGGAATATCAAATTGGATAAAGATTCTTAAACTACAGTACATGTTAGCATGTCCTTCAAGAAACAACTATAAGCTCTCGTCATCCTGTTCTGTTGCTGTCTCCACTGTTGCAAGGTTTCAATAAAACTGATAATGAACGGGAGGGATATACTTTAACAACGACAATAAGTCTGTCTACTTTGCAGAGGTAATACTGCGCCCTTGAGGATACCAGAGTGGAGAAGTGCCCCTAAATCCACTAGGGTGACCAGCTCTTCTCTTTCTCCGATCAACAGTCACTGATACTCCGACGAGATTCTTCAGACTTGGTACAATGCCTTCAAACTGTTATTGATCCCAGAATGAAAGCATTCTTTAGTGACCAGTCCAACTTATAAAAACTACGATTAATTTCAAGTCGCCTATTCCATGGTAGCAAACTATTGTAATATTTTGAACAGTCGCTTTAACTTATTTTCTACTTGAAGATGTATACTCTTGTCCATACTTAGTTTTTTCCTGAGTACTTTCTTGTGCTTGCTGGGATTTCGTTTTCTTTTTCTTCCAGGGTGCATTGAAATATCATCTGGAGTAGAAAATAAGACTACAGTATAACCCCGATTTAACGTGACCTCGATTTAGCGTAAACCCGCATTTAACGGAAGAAATTTCAAGTCCCGAAAATTATTCCATAAGTGCAATGCAATTTTTTATTCGATTTAACGTAATTCGCTTTACGCCAAAACCTGCATTTAGCGTTAGGAAATGTTATAATTCGCGAGTATTTATTTCGATTCGTTATGGTTATGCGACATTAAGAACCTATGAAAAAGACGTTATAAGCTCGTTAAGGATGATTCAAGGCAGAAAAGGAACTCCAGCATTTATATTGGATACGATCGATCATCTTCCATATCGATTCCTCGCTACATGTACGAGCGAGCTCGATCTTACCCGACCGTGGCTGAAGACACAATGTAGGCCTAAAGTGTGCTAACAGTCACGCCGGCGCCACATCGCATGCTTGCGCGAGGTCTGTCCGAGTTTGTACGTTCGTAGCGGCACTACAGTATAGCGTCAGTTTACGCAAGTTTGCATCAGTTCGTGTGTTATGGTTATGCGACATTAAGAACCTATGAAAAAGACGTCATGAGCTCGTTAAGGATGATTCAAGGCAGAATTTAGAGCGCAGACGCGTAGCAATCGATATCTTCCATATCGATTCCTCGCTACATGCCCGAGCGAGCTCGAACTTAGCCGAGCGCGGCCGAAGCGGCGTCGCTTTACATGCTTGCACACGGCCGAGCTCTGAAGCGACGCAATACGTAAAGACGAAATCATTGAGATTCGAGAAGACTGAACTGCGTTTCTCTGCGATGTGAGAGTAGGCCTACTTGCGCAATCTTCGAAACATACGAGCATGTTGGCGTGAGTGGTATAGCACAGATTTCCTTATCTTCAAAGCCCAAACAATACAAGAGGAATGCACTTCACACTCGGAACCTACTCTACCTTTGCCAACAGCTGATCTGTGTGTTGTGAAGGATGGTGGATGGATGTGTGGACAGCGTATTGTAAACAGCGATTATTGCCGAATGGCGCAAACTTGCGCGACACCGAGAGCGTGTTTGTTTGATGCTCTTCATGCAGTCAACAAGACATGGGAGTAAAACACCGCTACTACGCTCGTACATAAGCAAGGGCAAGTTAGACGTCGATAAAGTCGATTATGATTTAAGACATGAAACCAAAGAAGAAATAGCACGGAATTGGACTGTTGGTTAGGAAAACGGAAATCCCGTTGATATCGAGTGCGGGAGTGATGCTACGAAAATCCCTAAAATTTCACACAGTCAAGCTAGTGTCTCTAGTTACACTTATCTCTTAATAGAAAAATGAGATGAATTTTAGTTCTCATATAATGTTTTCTTCTGAAATGTGCAATCGAAAGGTAGAATAAACGATCTAAGAAACAGTTTATTTTCTAGGTTTAACAAAAATAACTGCGGATAATTCGCGATTTTATTCACGGAAGTTCGTGAATTAATTACCGCGAATTATCGAGAGTACACTGACTTTTTTTGTTGTTAAATATTAATGTAGGCATAATCCACATAGCCCTACCTCTAGCCTAGCATGTCTTATAAGACACTACAATCAAGTGTTATAATTATTATTTTCCATGTTCAAGCCTATTTCTATATTTTAACCAATAGTTTTGTTTTTCTAGGCTTAACAATAATAACTGTGGATAATTCGCGGTTTTCGATAATTCGCAGAAGTTAGGGCATTAATTACCACGAATTAACGAGAGTGCACTGTAAGTGGAGAGAGTGCTGCAGTTAGTGACGAAACCTCGATTTAAGGTAAACCCCCATTTAAGGTTAAAAAATACCGGTCCCTAGAAAAACGTTAAATAGGGGTTCTACTGTATTATTATTTTAATACATGATGTGCACTTCGGCTGAAGAATCAAATGTTACAAGGCGCAAGTATGGAATTAGCAGGCCTAATATACATCACCGGTTTGCATGCAGCAAGAGCGCCAGATGTGACTAACTACCACAATAATTTAATGAACTATTAC
Organism: Meconema thalassinum; assembly: GCA_946902985.2. Lineage (NCBI taxonomy): Eukaryota > Metazoa > Arthropoda > Insecta > Orthoptera > Tettigoniidae > Meconema > Meconema thalassinum. The sequence continues at coordinate 2,862,171 of OX336399.1, read as the reverse complement.
GTCTGTTTTTATTAAATGCTACCCGTATTATCATTCCTAAAGCAATTAGGCATACCTGATTCATTTATGCAGATCTCTCCTTCCGTTTGATATGTCCTATCATCATCGCTAACTGCAGAAAAGTCGGATTCTGATGAATTTTCCTGCACCACATCCGCCATCTTGTTGGTACTTGGTCATGTATGGCGCTCACGTATTCCAATGGTTCTAGTAGTGCCAGACTTGCTCGCTGGTAGGAGCACTTTGCAGACACATGTAGGCTGTTAGTCATGTTTGGCATAGATAGTTTAGAATTTTTTCTAGTCATGACACTGAACCGGTCAAAATGAGTCGCGATGGCACTTAGTCACCTCTGGCACTGAGCCGTCCATTTCTAGTTCTGATATGAATGATCCTATTTAGCAGAAGATATCATACTTGGTATGTCTCCTGTATTATCATTTCAAGACTACAATTCTAGTTCTCATATGAATTATCCTATTTAGCGGAATATATACTTGCTATGTCTCCTGTATTATCATTTCAAGACTATAATTCTAGTTCTGATATGATTGATCCTATTTAGCAGAAGATATCATACTTGGTATGTCTCCTGTATTATCATTTCAAGACTACAATTCTAGTTCTGATATGAATGATGCTATTTAGCAGAAGATATCGTACTTGGTATGTCTCCTGTATTATCATTTCAAGACTACAATTCCAGTTCTGATATGAATGATCCTATTTAGTGGAAGATATCATACTTGGTATGTCTCCTGTATTATCATTTCAAGACTACATTTCTAGTTCTGATATGAATGATCCTATTTAGCAGAAGATATCGTACTTGGTATGTCTCCTGTATTATCATTTCAAGACTACATTTCTAGTTCTGATATGAATGATCCTATTTAGCAGAAGATATCGTACTTGGTATGTCTCCTGTATTATCATTTCAAGACTACAATTCTAGTTCTGATATGAATGATCCTAGTTAGCAGAAGATATCGTATTTGGTATGTCTCCTGTATTATCATTTCAAGACTACAATTCTAGTTCTGATATGAATGATACTATTTAGCAGAAGATATCGTACTTAGTATGTCTCCTCAGGGTGTCTACTGGTAACGAAAGTAACGAATTTTACAAATGGGTAATGAAAGTAACGAATGTTACAAACGGGTATCGAAAATTTTCTGAAGGCGGGTTGAATCATTTTAACTCGCGCCGCTAGGCTCAGAGATTGCGATGGAGCGAGTTTCACGCTAGCGGCGCAGTGCCTATTGCATAGTACTAAGCTATATTTCTCCGTGCCCGACCTCAAGGAAATACATTCTGAGGATACCTTCAGTGGTATGCAACGGTTCAATGTATATTTTCGGCATCAAGAAGACTTAAGTTTCGTGTGAAATATTTTTCTGTGTTCCTGTATTAGGAAACCTGAATTCTCGCGAGACTTTATTCGCGAATACTTCCGGAACTAAAAAGAAATCTCTCATTTCTGTTATTTGGAAACTATATCAAATTGAAGTCCAGAAATATCGCGAAACAATATTTAATGTCGCAATCTTGCGAAATGTTACCGTTTCGAAAAGAAAAATTTTCATAAATTTTCGAAATACATATAACTTATTTAAAAAATATGTCTAGTAAATTTGCGACATCCAGTATGGTTGATTCGAAATTACGTTATAAGTCGATTTTTCCTTCGAACTTTCGTTCCATCGATTATATAATCTAACCGATTATTTCGATAACTTGTAGATATTTCGTGGTTTTCAGTCGAAATAAAACTTGCCCTCTTGTCGCTTTATTCGTGCAATCCTCTCAGAATAATTCGTAATATTCGATACCGTACCTACTTCGAACGTCCATCCTCCAAAATCACATCCTCACGACGGCTGGCTGACCGCACGACTTGCCCGCGGGAATCTCTTCAAACGGACCGAGATCGACGTCGGTTGCGTAAAATCATAAAACCCGTCCCCTATCAGGAACTTGTTACCACGAGGACTGCGGGAATCCTGTCAAAGGTGATTGGGCACCCATAACGGGGCACCCATCACAAAACCTACTTGCCACTTTTCCCATGACCGTATATTTAAAAGCGTGCGGGGAGCGAGAATTGCATCAACCCACTTAAAAATGACAGCCTACGTAGCATCGAAATGCTAAATCCTCTTCGTGATCCGCCCTGAACTGATGAACTCACAACCACAGCATAGGGACAAAGGGAATCACGGCGCCGACCGAACAACATGTTCATAACTACTCGTGAATTTTAACCATGCCCAACCTTGAGCTTGCCTCCGCCATTCTGTCAGGACAGATAGACAATCGTTGAACGGCCGGGCGGGGCGACGATTGCATGATATCTCGAGGACAATGTAAAACGGCCGAGAGTGGCAGCGATTGCGATACATCGCGATATTTCTCCGCATTCAATGACGAGGACAACTGTATTCTTGTCAAACGGACAGCAAGTGGCGCCCGATTGCGTAATAATGCTATATTTTCTTGTGCCCGACCTCAAGGACAATGGAAATCTCGTCGGATGACTAAAAGTGACACTGAGATTATCTACGGTAAATAGCGATTTTTCTCCGAATTCTATCGTGGAAACTACGGGAAGCTCATCAAACAACTGAGACCAGCGCCGATCGTGTAACATCTCGATATTTCTCCGTATTTGACTGCGAAGACAGAATTCGGTGACGATCGCGTAGCATCGCATACATTTCTTCGCGAGCTACCACGGGGACGAAGGAAATCTCGCCAAATGGTCAAGAGCTGAGCAACCTCTTGGTACCGTAATAATAACAACATATTGTGGACAAGACGACATATTAGCTGAAACAACTCATTGGATACTAAATATCTAGTATATATTTATTATTTTTAAAATTTTTACAACAACATGTGGATTTCGTTTAAAGCGGCTTTGATGGCGTAGTTGGTAGCATGCTGAACTGCTGTGTCCAAGATAGCGGGTTCAAACCCGGCCGAAGTTGTCGGATTTTTTTAAAGCGTTAAAAATCCTTCAGTATGCCCTCCTTGGGAGGGGAAGTAAAGCCGGCGGTCCCATGTCATAGATTTATGGCATGTAAAAGATTCTTCCACAGACTAAACTTGTGTGAAGCTAAATTGTTAGGTTAGATTTCGTCGGAACGCTCTATCAAAGTTCCAACGTTCACCACTAGGTATCATTGATATATATGGTTGCAACTTAAAATTGAACGGAACTTGTAGCTCACCCTAAGGGTGTCCGCTGGAAGCAGCTACAGACCCAGGTGAGCTGAACATGTCCTTGGACAATCCTGGCACTAAAAGCCATACGATAAACATAAAACACCTCATTAAAAACAGTTTTTCTTCACCGCGTGATGAGCGTCTATGCTTGCAGACCGCAGACGTATCTTGAAATCAAAGGTAACTAAAAGGTACCTAAAAAGTAACTAATTTTTACTTCATCCTTGCAGTAGACACCCTGCTCCTCTATTATCATTTCAAGACTACAATTCTAGTTCTGATACGAATGATCCTATTTATCGGAAGATATCATACTTGCTATGTCTCCTCTATTATCATTTCAAGACTACAATTCTAGTTCTGATATGAATGATCCTATTTAGCGGAAGATATCGTACTTTGTATGTCTCCTGTATTATCATTTCAAGACTACAATTCTAGTTCTGATATGAATGATCCTATTTAGCGGAAGATATCGTACTTTGTATGTCTCCTGTATTATCATTTCAAGACTACAATTCTAGTTCTCATATGAATGATCCTAGTTGGCAGAAGATATCGTATTTGGGGCCGGTTCCATCAACCTTGCGTTAAATTTGGCTAACAAATCGTTATAATTTTAACATTCTGTTATAGATTGCGTGTTCCACAAAACGTTTTAACAAACGATGCGTTAAATGTCACTTGCTGTAAGGATCAAGGAAGCAGTGAACGGCATGGATAGTTTTTCAGACTTCTGAACTGTGTCTAGTCAACTTGTGTTCATTTGTTTGCTATTCGCGAACTCAAGCGATGGTGCTGCCGTTATCTGGAACTAGCGTAAGGGCGATGGAAACATAAACAAACAAACAGAACTGATGCTATAACATGTGATTAGAGTAGATGGGTATGCTCTTTTCTCGTATTTTCAGTTATTTTTATAATAATTGAGGCTAAGAGATGAGTAATTGCTCAGTTCCTCTGTGCTCTTCAAATTCAACAATTGCCATATCAATGCTTTACTTCCACAAAAACAAAAAAAAAACAAAAAAAGCTTTTCAGACGGAATGGAGTAGATTAGGCCTACTTTGCGTCGCAAAGCCGATTTCGAAGTACTGTCTATGATCGTATGCGGCTGCCATTTTACAAAGGAGAATTATTTATTAATAAATACTACCGGTAATGAATTTCTTAAAATAACCAGTACCCTACATTCTCCCCTGCATTACAAACTAGGCGACTTTTAACAGGGTCGATTTGACGGCTGTTCTTCCCATGTGGCAAAAATTACTTTAGAGGTCGCATTATCGTAGGCCTACATGTGGTTGTCTTTTTTTTAACTTGCCCCATTGCTGCTTCAAATCTGTGAAGCTCAGTTTTCCTAATAATCAGGTGCCTATTAAAAAAAAATTAAATCTTTATAGTCAACTTATAGGCTATTTATAGATCAAAAATTGTATGTGTGTTTATATTTAAATTGCATCGTGACACTGTTTATCTAAACTATGTGAAAATGAAAACTACAAATCAACACTCATGCTGATCAACTGAAAGCTTTAGATGCAAATCAAATGGCTGTCGTTTCCACCAGTTTTATTCATCATTTGAAATTCAGTACAATAACATTTTGTGCACTATAAAACTACATTATTGACCATTACGTATTGTTGTTGCTGTCTGAATAGGTTATATTTACCAATTCCATTACAAGTAGGCTAATTTGTCGGTTAGGTCTAGGCATATCATTTAAATGGCCGGTTGTAAGGTAAAGTCCTTATTGTATTTATGCACAACACATCTCCAGAAACTTCTTTTCGGACAGTTGCAACATGTCATGAGACCTTGGCAAGAATTTTTGTTCTGTAGCATTATTCAAATACGGTATTCCAAAATAAATAATACAATAACTGAGCACGAAAGGCATACTGTATTTGCTTGTAAACAGTGTTAACACTATGTTAAACTCCTTAACTGAGCAAGAATGGGATGTTAAAATAACGGATAGGTTAACGAATTGTTAGCAGTAATGTTGGTTGATGGAGCACCATTTTGCTAACATTTCCGTTAAATTACTTTAACGTGTCGTTAAAATTTTAACGAAGGTTGATGGAACCGGCCCTGAGTATGTCTCCTGTATTATCATTTCAAGACTACAATTCTAGTTCTGATATGAATGATCCTATTTAGCGGAAGATATCATACTTGGTATGTCTCCTGTATTATCATTTCAAGACTACAATTCTAGTTCTGATATGAATGATCCTATTTAGCGGAAGATATCATACTTGGTATGTCTCCTGTATTATCATTTCAAGACTACAATTCTAGTTCTGATATGAATGATCCTATTTAGCAGAAGATATCATACTTGGTAGGTCTCCTGTATTATCATTTCAAGACTACAATTCTAGTTCTGATATGAATGATCCTATTTAGCGGAAGATATCATACTTGGTATGTCTCCTGTATTATCATTTCAAGACTACAATTCTAGTTCTGATATGAATGATCCTATTTATTGGAAGATATACTTGGTATGTCTCCTGTTTTATCATTTCAAGACTACAATTCTAGTTCTAATATGAACGATCCTATTTAGCGGAAGATATCATACTTGGTATTGTGCCCTTATATCAAAACTATTTGTCAGTATCCAAGATGGGCAGGATCGCAGACTCTTCACGGTCCCCGGCTTGATGAACCGCTGAAAGAAAATGCCTGACAAATAGGATATAAACAACTCTCCTAAAGTTGTTCTACGACAAATACAAGAGAACGGAAAATTAAAAATTAAAACAACTCCGATAGAGCTGAGAAGCTTGAAAATCTCGGGGTATTACAGGTGAAAAATATTTGTGAGCATCTGTTGTAGTTCTCATAGAACAGCTATCAATAGCGAAGATAAATCAGAAGATGAAAATTTAAAATATCAAATCGAACAAACGAAAAACTCGTGTTCGGGATTTATTCCAAAAGACGATACAGGAAAAAAAAAACTTGTTGCCGCAAACCTCTCTCCCACAACAAAATCTAATGCGCAGTAAAAATTGAATGTTCCATTAGAATATGAATCACAAAGCTATGTGCGTGGAACACACCAAAAAAAACTGAATCCTCCCAATCTTAATATTTGAGATTGTATAAAATCGGAAAATCAAGCAAAATGATCAAAATAAATTATTGTCGAATCTAAACATTTTCACATTCTTAATTTATACACTTTCTAATCTTTTATATCCCTTTTTTATAAATGTACAAAAATTTACACGTGATTTGACACTTATGTCCTCGAGGACATAAGCCAACTGGTTAAAGAGATTTCGAAAGAACAACTAATATCTCAACACCACTCCTCCAAATTGACGAAATTGTGGGACATGAAGTCGTTCAATCATGCCGAGTTCATGTTAATAATTACTTAATCTGGTTTCATAATTAATCGACGATGATTGTTCGCAATAAAAACTGCTTTGGTCTCATGTTCTGTCATAATCACACAAGTCGGGCATAGCACATCTGATAATAAAATAATGCAGCCACCAACTATTTCAATTCACAACAAAGTGCATGGGACTGACACCTCCCACAACTATAGCAATACTGATCCTGACAAGATTCAGTGCCTTTTTCAAAAATGGCATTAATCTTTCGCCAACAACTCCACATTAATAATTTTTTCACATAATTGCAACCATAATTAGAATTCCCATCATCATCTTGACAGATTGGAATATCATTTCGAAAATATTCAATTCACCAAATGCCATAGAATAATGAACAAAACGTTTCCTCTTAACTCAACTGCATATAATTTCATAAGATGCAGCCTCGAGTTGTTGCCTTATCATTTCACCAAAGCACATATTTCTATTTATACCAATCATGACATCAAAATTTATTAACAATAAAATGCCCATCAATATGGTGAATGGACCTAATGGCGTTTTAAGATTTTCTCCATTTATTAAATATGCAACCTTCATGTTGCTTAAAAAAAAACACAATAATATGCAATAATTATGCTTTCATAGTTCAACTTTTTAGTGAACTTAACAAAGCCTCTATCGAGTCTGTCCCAAGTCCAGAATATTTCATAACCACAATACTGCGATCAGCTGTTTTAAACAGTAATTGCAAAATCGCTCGCAAAAGATCGAACTATCTCAGAGATGCAAACGTGTGTTAGAAACACAAATAATCAACATAGCAAAAGTTGAATGTTTCTGAACACGTTCCTAAAGATCCCGAACCTATCGAGATAGAGAAACCTCCTTAGGCAAAATTTTAAAGTTAAACGCAGGGAACAAACAACCGAACTCGAAAATCTGAAAGACACGAAAGACAAAAAAAAATTGAAACACCACAATGGAAATCACTGAAGAAGCACACAGCTCCGAAAACCATTACACAAAACTAGATACGAAGTTTCCAAACTCCACCAAGATGCCTGGTCCAAATCCCAAAACCACCACCGTCCGATCGCGAAATAGGATTTGAATTGGGTTCAGGTTGCTCCTCCTACGAAATCTATTTCTTCTCAAACCGGTAAGTCCCGACGTTCTGGAACGTTCCATCCCATCCTCACAATGGTGCAGATCAACATCGCGTAGCTTCGACAATTTTTGGAATTTTGAATAATCAATTGTTGGCCACTCATGATCTTCCCACGTTCTCAATGTAGCATTCCCTGCTTAAATCCTCTCATCCATCACGGTGTCGATGTCCGTTTCCAGTTCCAATTCATACATGTAAATAATATAGTCCATATTCAACTGAAGTTTTGAAAATATTTTCATAAATCTCCTTGTATAGTTTCCTCGGCTATTTCACAAGTCATATGGCACAACATCCACTTCACCCGTTCGTAATATCGAAGTGTCGGGACAATGTTCTAGAAAGAAGAAGTTTTTGAGAACACCCCTCGTATAGCGGCAATGTTTGAAATGTTCCAGAAATGGTGCAGATATAACATCGCTCCAAAATCTCCAATGTTTATAAACGTGTTTAAAGCCTTCGAGATAAAGTCACAAATGTAACATTATTCCAGTAATGTATTTAACATAATGTGAACATTGCTTAGGCCTGAAGTCGAGAACAGTCACTTTCACCATTCCAAATCGCTTGAATATGTACTGTGTTTCATACTGAAGACACGGCCCCGATTTCGGCTACCGACACTCCCGAATGCTGTTCAAAACACTTCACGCACCACGACTGATCCCGCGCACGTCCATAGTTCAGACTCAAGTGACCTCTCTCCCTGGCCTGCCAACTGCAGCATGCATTCATGTCGTGAAACAACCCTTCCGCCTTCAAACATAGTTCCTTCCAGTCGAAAACTTCAAGTCATGACTTTTAAACAAAATAGATGGACACGTCACTACAAACATTTGGCAGTTCGAGGGGACTTCTTAATTCTCTCGTTTCTTCCGTTTAACAGCAAATATGTCGAAAATAAACCTCCAGTCAGCAACGGAACTGATCTGCTCACTTCCCCAAGTCGTTGACCTTGGCTAAAGCCTGTCCTGGCCGCACGCTTGCCCTCGCTGAGCCACACAGATGTATTAACAAAACATACTGGTTTCCAAAGAATGTTGTAAATTCGGGTTCGAATGCTTGCTTTAATACCGCTAAATAAAACATGCCTGTAATCTCAGCCGAGCCCTGCATTAAAGACGGGTTCAGTATGTCTCCAGTATTATCATTTCAAGACTACAATTCTACTTCTGATATGAATGATCCTATTTAGCGGAAATCCTCATACTTGTTATGTCTCCTGTATTATCATTTCTAGACTACAATTCTACTTCTGATATGAATTATCCTATTTAGAGGAACATACCGATTGCTGGTAATGAACCTGAGAGGGACTAAGGACAAGAAAGGGACTGAGAACCATAAAAGGCATATAAGGATATGGAAACTGAAAGAAGGAGATAAAAGGGTCGAGTACCTCAAAATGGTAAAGGAAGGAATTCCAACAGATGAAGAGAGGGGTGGAAGAAACCACGGCGAGGAGGAAGAAATCGGGGAAGAGGAAACAGAAAAGGACTTGGAGTGAGGAAGATGAAAGGAGGGAAGGCACCGGGTGTGGATGAGTTGAGTGTGAAGATGGTGAGAGCAGCAGGAGAGGTGGGGATACAATGGTTGTACAGAGTGATGAAGAGGAAGGGGCTCGATTTAAGAAGACACTATTAGGTGCGGCAGAAGCAGTATTTGGGAGGATAAGTAGTAAGAAGAGGTGGAATTATTTGAATATATAGAAGATTTGGTGAGTGTGATGAGAAAAAGGAGAATGTCTTTCTTTGGACATTTGGAACGGATGGAGCATCATCGACTTTCATATCGAATACACTCATCTCTAAAGATAATTCCTATTGTAAATGGTCGATGCAAGTTAAAAAGGACCTAACAGAAGCTCGAATCAATCAAGCTCTGGTTTGGGATAGGAACCTGTTCAGAAAGGCGGATAAATCAACCAGTAATCTACACCCTTTAACATCTGTGATGCCTCGCCCTCACTGCAAGTGGACGGAAGAAAGGAGAGCTGAACATTCGTCAAGAATGAAGATCTACTGGTAGACAAGAAAACAAGCATTACAGTGATCGCATGAGTGAAGAACATCGTGGTCCATTGATGGCCAAAACGACTCAAAAAAAAAAGTACGAAATGGTGGAATGAGAAGACAAAAGATATAGTAAGGGGAAAGAATAGAGCCTTCAGGAGGTGGTATCAAAATAGGACGGTAGAGACAAGGGAAGGGTACCAGGAAAGAAAGGAGGAGGCGAAGAGAGTAGTGGCTGAGGAGGGAAGAGTGGACAAAGATGATGAAGGACAATAGTGAAGGTACAAATAGGTCCTGTATGGGGTGGTAAAAAATAAGAGGCGGAAGGGTCCGACGGATTATGTTAGAACGGTGAACAAACGGGGACAAGAGATCGAAAATAGGGAAAACTGAAGAAAATGTGGAAAGAATATTTTGAAGAACTTCTGAACCCAAATGGAAACCACGACGAGGAGGAAGAAATCGGGGAAGAGGAAACAGAAAAGGACTTGGAGTGAGGAAGATGAAAGGAGGGAAGGCACCGGGTGTGGACGAGTTGAGTGTGGAGATGGTGAGAGCAGCAGGAGAGGTGGGGATACAATGGTTGTACAGAGTGATGAAGACCCCAGAGGACTGGAAAAAGGGAATAATTGTCCCGATCTTCAAGAAAGGTAGTAGAACAGAATGCAGAAACTATCGGGGAATAACACTGATGAGTCATTGTGCAAAGATGTTTGAGAAAGTTTTGTAAAGGAGAATTAGGACAAGGATAGGAGGGATGAGGGAAGCGCAACATGGCTTCAGAGCAGGAAGGACCACAGTGGATTTGATTTTTGCTGTAAGGCAGTTACAAGAACAGCACTATGAGTATGGAACAGATCTACTGATGGCTTTCCTGGACAAAGGAAGGAAGAAAGTTTGTAGTTTAATGTGACCGTTAATCTGTAGATTATGAGCCACGGGACCTCCTTTTTACGTGGAATCCGAACCACAGGACATGGCATTTCTCTTCGAAAATCTCACATGCATTGACCGGGCGTGGTGGCTCAGCGGTCTAGCTGTATGCCTCTCACCAAGGCGGTCCAGGTTCTTCCTGGACATTGAGAAAGCATATGACAGTGTATTTTAGTGCAAGGGTGGGTTATGTCAAACTCTATATTTTAATGGAAGAGTGGGTTTTGTCCAACTCTATATTTTAGTGCTAGAGTGGGCTATGTCCAACTCTATATTATCCCACTCTTGTATTAAAATATAGTTGGACATAGCCCACTCTTGCACTAAAATATTGATGAATATTTCAGCTTAATTTTGATCCGTTATAACCTTATTGCCGTTTGCAAACCTTCACAGTAATGTAATAAATGGAATTGTATTGAGTCTTACAGAAATAGATGGACCTCTGAGATTCTGTTGCCAAAGTATGGAAGTCCCTGGAGGATAGAGGAGTAGAGAAATGGACTATAAAGAGGATAAATGAGATGTACAAGGGAAGCGTGAGCTGTGTGAAAGTGGGAGGAGAGAGATCAGACTGGTTGGAACAGAGAAACGGCCTTGAAACAAGGAAGTGCACTGTCACCGTTACTTTTCATTGTGGTGATGGATGACATAATGACCCGAGTGGCACAAGTAATTGGGGAAGGAAAGATGAAAGCAATGGTGTTTGCAGATGATTTGGGGAAACAAGGAGGAGGAGTTGCGACGTGTGGGAAGGAATAATACAAGGATATGGGATGAAATTTAGCATAAATAAGAGTGAGATGGTGATCACAACAAGGAAGAAGGAAAGAACCACAACGGGAATAGCAATTGGTGGGGAACAGCTGAAGAAAGTGGAGAGTTTCAAGTATCTGGGAAGCCTGATACAAGATACTGGAAGAAACGATAGAGAAATAAATGAGCGGGGGAGACAGGCAGAAGCATTCCGGAGGAGTGTGAGAAGGATGATACGGAGAACAGCAAAAAGATCATATATCGGACGTACTATGTCCCTATCCTGACGTATGCCTCGGAGACCTGGGTTATGAAAGGAAGGGAGAAGAGCAAAATACAGGCCAGTGAGATGAGGTTCTTGAGAAGCAGCATTGGAGCTACAAAGATGGACAGAATAAGAAATGAGAGGACCAGAGAATTAATGAAGGAGTAACCATTACAGGATGGTATAGAGAAATCTAGACTTAGATGGTATGGACATGTAAAAAGAATGGAGGAAAAGAGGATACCCAGGAGGATACACGAGACAAAGCGGGAAGGAAAGAGATTGAGAGACAGGTGGCTGAAGGGGGTGGAAGATGAGAGAAGACTGGACAAGGGTGGAGGCTGAGAGACGGTGAGAAGACAGAAGACGTTGGAGAGGCTTGTGTTCCAAACAGACTCGGCCAGTAGCTGGAAACTGCAAGATGATGATGATGACGAGAGTTAATGCATGGTTATCGTCACAAGGCCATTCGGGTTTGTAATTACTGAAATACACTAAAATATATACTTGGACATAGCCCACACTTGCACCGAAAAATAAAATTGGACATAGTCCACTCTTGTGCTAAAATATAAGAGTTGGACATACACTTTACGGCTCTCCCACAGTTTCACACTGGAGAAATATGGCCGACAGAAGAAGCACTGATCGTTGGTAGGTTCCTCAGTTTAGGGGCTGCGACAATGCGGTCATGTAGCCCCTTGTACTTTGGGTGTGTGTAGAATCTGTCTGATAACCGGTGTTAATTGTGATGGCTGTATTAGTGTGTGTATGTTTTAATTCAAGTAAGGACTGCAGACGATCAATTTTCAAGTAGTTCCTACTTTTGCCGCCAAATGCCACCGTCATCGACCCACTAGTTCAGAAATTAGTTACCAGATGCCACCGCAGTCGGCTCCTGACGACGAATGTAGGAACCTAAGAACGTTTGTCAAATGTTTAACCTATATTAATTTAGCTTCACACAGGTGTAATTAGTGGAAGGTTCTTCAACATGCCATAAATCTATGCCGCCGGCTTTACTTCCCCTCCGAAGGAAGACATACTGAGGGATTTTTAACGTTCTTAAAAAATCCGACGACTTCGGCCGGGTTTGAACCCGCGATATTGGGCATAGAAGCTCAGCATGCTACCAACTACGCCACCGAAGCCACTGCACTGATCGTTGTTTGCGATGCTTCCTTGTACCTAGTTATGAACTTTGGTATAAATAGTATAGATATAACAGCTTAGGCTTTCACTAACGATTAGTTAATTGCTATTTAACTTAAATACGATAGTTAATGCATGGTTATTGTCACAAGGCCATTCGGGTTTGTAATTACTTAAATACACTAAAATATATACTTGGACATAGCCCACACTTGCACCGAAATATAGAGTTGGACATAGTCCACTCTTGTGCTAAAATATAAGAGTTGGACATAACCCACTCTTGCGCTAAAATATAAGAGTTGGACATAGCCCACTCTTGCGCTAAAATATAAGAGTTGGACATAACCCATTCGTGCATTAAAATATAGAGTTGGACATAGCCCACTCTTGCGCTAAAATATAAGAGTTTGACATAACCCACCCACTCTTATGCTAAAACTAGCAGAAGTACCCATTCTTCGAACGGTCTTCGGTATTAATAACCAGATGTTATCAATTGAGCTACTGTTGCAATGTTTAGGGGCTTGGAACCTGTTTGTTGGCAAAGAAAAATTATTAGTTAAAATGTGCTCTCAAACTAAATTTACCTAACGTGTTCTTCTGGCGTGAAAATAAAATTGAAAACTTCGTAGAAGAATCGCAATACACGTCACATACTGTACCCGTTCGTCCTGGCGATGCGATGACCCATCTGCTATAACATCGCATTCCTGGAGTTCCGGGACAGAGCGGAGTTAAATGAACCTCTAGTCAAATAAGGAATGTGTCGGAAATTCAGCTGAGTTATCGAAAAAGCAGTGGGTATCACGAGACAAAGTATCTCTAGGGTCGTTACGGGCATAAGTTTAATAGAAATAATGCAAATATAAATGGGCGCCATCAACTGAATTCCTAGCAAACCACTTCCTTTCCGGATAAGCCTTACTCAAGACAAGGAAAGAAAAAGGAACATCACACCATCATCAGATCACAACTAAGATAAAAACAAATTTATTTTACTTTGATAGTCAGACAGACATTTTAAATATAATTCCTACCTAAGAGTATGGTCGAATGCCAAAGTTAAATTGTCATTGTCCAAAAATCGAACCATCTCTTTTCTAATTCAAAATTAATTTTATCCACATAACAAGAAAAATTTATAAAGTTCTCTTGGGTTCTCAGGATCACTGTAGCACTATGTCTTTCGTCACTGACATTTGTGAAACCTGAGACCTAATTTCTCTTTAATTTAACATCAATGTGGATTTAATTAAGTTATTAATCTGTCTAAACATACACATATAATAATCACACATATTAAATATCACGTAATTCATGGTTTGCATGGCATAATTTGAATGTTGAACATGTTAATAAAATGCTCCTAAACATCGAATAATTAATTTACACTATTTACATCGTCATTAACAATCACTTATCTGTGAATTACAGAAAATTCATAGCTTATTGAAAATCATTATCGTCATCATCAAAATTAAACATTTCTCACGTTAATTCTCACTTCAAAATTCTACATGTTCCTGTCAGAATCCTTAATTCATCACCATAACATCATTTAAATTCTCAATTCAAGTTGCAATTCCTTCAAATTATCTCTCAATTAAATTTATTTAATTCCATATAAATTCATTAATCATTAATCATCAGCTTCTTTAATTAATTATCACCTTCTAATTCAGTTATTCATCATCATTACAATCGTCTATTAATTTATCTAAATCAGTTTATTTATCCAATCTTTAATTCATCCACTTATTTAATTCATCGATTTATTCAAAAATTTAATTTATCAAATTATTTAAATTTCAATCATCTGGTTATTTAGATTTTATTATTTCATCTAGTCATTCTGATTTTTATTTCATTAGGTCAGATCGTTAATATGCTTAAATCTCGGATTATTATTTCATTAATTATTATTTTCAGAAAATCTTGTATTATCAACTTTATTTATTTGTTTAATTTCCTAACAAATTGTTTAATATGGTTTATAGAACGTTGTCTTACAGTTTTATCACTTCCAAGTTATATCTCGTATTTAATTTATCATGCCAAAAAATATTATTGTCTCCACGACATCACGTTGGATCAAACTATCCACAACGACATTACATTTCTTCAATACTTCAAATATCACATTTGAATACAAGAATTATTCCACAAAAACTCCATAAATATTCAGCACATACAGCATGAATCTCAACAATTGCGCTAGACTGGGTACGACGACCTCATGTCTGCTTCAAAATACATTATCAACGTTGCAACTATCACATGGCAACTTCCACAAAATGCCTATCATAAACTCCACTTAACCATGTTGCATGATCTACAAAAAATATATAACTGGCTTCAAATTATCAACGCACACTATCTCCAATAACTGTAATTAATCTGATCACATCTAGACAACTTCTTAAACAATTGGAAAAATATTACTTCAGTAATTTAAGATCTGCTTTCAAATAGCATAAATTCTCTTACAAATTCTTATAATTCACATCGCAGAAAAACACCAATGTGCTATAATCTCTTACATCAAAATCTGCAATACTGATCTGCCTTAAAGTAAATCTGACCATTAATGATTAATCTTTCAAGATTCAATTACTTTAAATCCTTCTCAAAAGTATCAAACACAATTACAAAAATCATCAAAAGCATCAGCTGTAACAGCTGTTAAATTGAAATTACTCTCAAAAGAGTATAGCAACAAAATATTGGATTGGCAAACAAGAATTACTAAATGCAATCCTGTTGACATTTATCGTTACTTTATTTAACAAAATTTCGACTGATATGTGACTAGTAGTTCCTTGTTTGATTCACTTACATCTCGTGTACATTCGGATGATAAAAATGAGTCCCTCAATGGCGAGTAAGATGTGTAACCACCGTACAGTCGTATAAATACGAAAGACCTCGCCCCGTCGACTTGGATGATAGTTCCCTAAACGATGGGTAAGGTGAGTAGCCACCATACAATCGTATAAATACGAAGGACCCCACCTCGTAGACTATATGAGTGAATGTATCAGATAGGAATCAACAAGTTTCTAGTTGTCATATAAAAGCGATGTTCATTCACTAAAGTGAATAACTTCTTAATATCTCCAAACAATCCAATGGAAAAAAATCCCTACTGATGAATAATACACACTCGCTAGTATGCAATGAACTGACGAAGTAATTTTAGATAATCAATTGCAGATCACGAGTTCGAAATACTCGTTACACAGAAAAAACTATTCATGAAAAATATCCTAGCTGGAAAAATGTCTAAAAGACCAAACATCTGCTTAATAAAGTCAATCAATGGTGAGAATTTCGTATAATGAAGCCTGCCATATCATATGGTCACTCCATATTCTAGCAAATTCGAAGTATATAAATTCAAACCATGTCTTAATAATCAAATCACTCCTATTAGAAAAATATACATGTGTGCCCAGTATTCATGAAAATAATCGCATCAGGTAGACAAAACTCTTACAGTACCTTTCATAATCAGCTGTAATAAATTTCCAAGATCGTCGATTTTCCCTACATAAAGAATTTCTCGCAAGATCGGCGTGCATATCATTTCATCCATGAAATGACGATTGCCTTCGAAATCCCAAGTGAATCAGCTGGTGGATTCCTCTCGTCAGGAATCGAATCCATCGCTCTGCGGTGCCATCTTGTCTCTATTAGTGTCTACTCGGACATGTTGAACTTCAGATTACCCATAGCGGATATTGTCCAACTCCTTCTCGAAAAAGTTCATGGAAACAGCGGACCCCCTACTCCTCTTCTAAGATACGCCACTGTTCCGTTAAATGTTCAGTTTGAGTATTGTAAGTTCAATCTCAAATGACTGCTATGTCTCACTTCCGTAAAATAAAATTTTACTTGAGAGTGTTCAAGATTACGAAACACCCTGTAGTTATCTGTATTAGGTAATTCATGAAAACTGCATAAGATATAAATCTTATAAATGCACGATATAATGTTCATCTGTGCCTATGCTAACAACATTCCGTATAATTGAAATAGTTAAAGTCGCTTTGAATGTGTTATAGAACAGCATAGTTATAAGGTTATTCGTAAAAGCAATGTTCAAACTGTGTTGAAATGAAGCTTGAAATAAAGTCTTCAACTGCTTACAGTGCGGTTCTGACATATCCCGGCCGTCTGTAATTGCTCCCTCGGCCAGCCCGCCTGGATCAATGACCCGCCTAGCCTTCGCTGCTCGGCGATGCAGGAACTGTCGCCTACACTCTGCCACTGACAGTTTCTGTATGATACGTGACCTTCACTGTCCGTCTCGCTGCGCTATAGAGCTGCTCTTACCTGCTCGTCTAACTGAGCCCAACCGGATGTGCTGACACTGTCTTCACTCACTTATCTGCTTGGGGCGGACACGTGGTATAGTCCCCCACCACAGTGCTCTCACGTCACGGTCATAGTCTCGAACCCGTATCATCTCGGCTATTCCGTTATAAAATAACTTACTTCCATAAAATTATTTCCACATATACTGCATGTTATATATTCTCTTCTAAGATGATTAATTGCTATAATCCCATATATATCTCAATAAAGCTTCACATCTCTATCCATAATTCCATCTTCTCACAGATTTCAATGCCTCCTTGATTCTAGACCTCCTACGTCATCTTGGCATTCTTCTTGACGCGATCGGTGCGCTATCTTTTCTTAATTCTTCCTAAAACCTCAACTACAGCTTAATGTCTGCTGGCGTAGCCGATAGCCTAAACTAGGTATCGGGTACAATACGAACTGACCGTAACCGTTGTGTCAAGTGCCCAACTACACGAAGACCCCTTTTATAAATTTAATAAGGCTTGTTGTGAATGAAAATTCAGTGTTTTTAGCCTCCAATGGCCCAAATTCCTAAAATTACCAAAAATCAGTCTACTATTTCTATTCAGGATTTTTTGAAAATAATGTTGATGTTTGGAGATATAATAGACCTTCTGTACGACATATCACACGTGTAAGTCGTGTGATAAAAATCTAGGGTACTCCATTTGCAACCTTTCACAGAAATGTAATAAATGGAGTGGCATTACTTATTCCAGAAATAGATGGAAAGTTGGATGCCACCTCTTGAGATACTGTTGTCATGGTTAGTGGCTTGCATTCCTTCTTTAGTTTATTAAATGAAATTAGTTTTCTGGGAATATCTAAGAAACTGTTGGGTTTAGAGCCTTAAAATATAGTTTTCGGGGACCCTTTACGGCTCTTGAGGGGCCCCGAGTTTTGTTTCTGACCCCAAGGGTTTGAAAATGAGCTTTTTCTCTTCGTTGTACGCCATAATAATGATAATAATTAAAAGAATAATACTAATAATAATATAACAAAATAGGGATAGGGATATAATAGACCTTCCGGACCATACCCGCACATGTAAATCGCGTTAAAAAATTCTAGAGTACCCCTTGACCCCTTAAGCGCATTGTATGTATTGATGAATATTTCAGCTTAATTTGGATCCGTTATAACCTTATTGCCGTTTGCAAACCTTCATAGTAATGTAATAAATGGAATTGTATTGAGTCTTACAGAAATAGATGGACCTCGGAGATTCTGTTGCCATTGTTACCGGCATGCATTCCTTCATTAATTTATTAAGTGAAATTAGTTTTTTGGGAATATCTCAAAAACTGTTGGTTTTAGGGCCTTAAAATGTGGTTTTCGAGGTCCTTTTAGGGCCCCCGAGTTTCGTTTCTCACATTGAGGGGCTGAAAATGAGCTTTGTCTCACGCTTATTTCAGCATGTATTTTAAGGGGGTAGACCCCCTGTTATGAGAGGTACGGAGAAGAGTTACATCAATGATTAGTGTCGTGCCTCTGATGGATATCTGTATCAAATTTTACGTTGATCCACCCAGCCGTTCTCAAGTTATAAGGACTCGTAGAAGTTGTCCACAGACACACACAAAAATTATTTTTGCGCGCATCCGTCATAAAACAGCCTGAAACGCGCAAATATCGCAAAATTCCGTGGAAATTCAGAAAAAACAGAGTTGGACATAACCCACTCTTGTGCTAAAATATAAGAGTTGGACATAACCCACTCTTGCGCTAAAACATAAGTTGAACATAACGCACTCTTGCGCTAAAATATAAGAGTTGGATATAACCCACTCTTGCACTATGTTGAAATATATATATATTAGTACAAGAGTGGGTTATGTCCAAACTCTATATTTTAGTGCAAGGGTGGGCTATGCCCAAACTCTATATTTTAGTGCAAGAGTGGGCTATGCCCAACTCTATATTTTAATGCAAGGGTGGATTATGTCAAACTCTATATTTTAGTGCAAGGGTGGGCTATGTCCAACTTTCTATATTTTAGTGCAAGGGTGGGCTATGTCCAACTCTCTATATTTTAGTGCAAGAGTGGGCTATGTCCCAAACTCTATATTTTAGTGCAAGAGTGGGCTATGTCCCAAACTCTATATTTTAGTGCAAGAGTGGGCTATGTCCCAAACTCTATATTTTAGTGCAAGGGTGGGCTATGTCCAAACTCTATATTTTAGTGCAAGAGTGGGCTATGTCCAAACTCTATATTTTAGTGCAAGGGTGGGCTATGTCCAACTCTATATTTTAATGCAAGGGTGGATTATGTCAAACTCTATATTTTAGTGCAAGGGTGGGCTATGTCCAACTTTCTATATTTTAGTGCAAGGGTGGGCTATGTCCAACTCTCTATATTTTAGTGCAAGAGTGGGCTATGTCCCAAACTCTATATTTTAGTGCAAGAGTGGGCTATGTCCCAAACTCTATATTTTAGTGCAAGAGTGGGCTATGTCCCAAACTCTATAGTTTAGTGCAAGGGTGGGCTATGTCCAAACTCTATATTTTAGTGCAAGAGTGGGCTATGTCCAAACTCTATATTTTAGTGCAAGGGTGGGCTATGTCCAACTCTATATTTTAATGCAAGGGTGGATTATGTCAAACTCTATATTTTAGTGCAAGGGTGGGCTATGTCCAACTTTCTATATTTTAGTGCAAGGGTGGGCTATGTCCAACTCTCTATATTTTAGTGCAAGAGTGGGCTATGTCCCAAACTAGTGCAAGAGTGGGCTATGTCCAACTCTATATTTTAGTGCAGGAGTGGGCTACGTCCAACTCTATATTTTAGTGCAAGGGTGGGTTATGTCAGTATATTATGAGGTGAAAGGGGTGAAAAGTGGGGGTTGAAGGATTCCTAACGGAGCGTGTATCTCTTAACGACATAGGCGAGGAGTTTGGAACTCAGCCGAAAAAAATCAGCATAAAAAATAACTAAACGGGTGTTTGACCGTTTTTTCATAAATCCAATTTAAGGGGCCCATGGGGAGGGGTGGAAACGTAATATGTCTGTGTGTAATTACATGGCCTATGTTGTAGACAATAACACATTACATCTTTTTTGTCTCTTGCTATTTCATCATACGACGAATACTTACGGAGTTATTAATGATTTTGTACTTTTTGGCCGGAATTTTCAGTCCCAGGAATGACATAAAAATTGTTTCGAATGAAATTTCACTCTATATTTTAGTGCAAGGGTGGGTTATGTCAAACTCTATATTTTAATGGAAGAGTGGGTTTTGTCCAACTCTATATTTTAGTGCTAGAGTGGGCTATGTCCAACTCTATATTTTAGTGCAAGAGTGGGCTACGGCCATACCGTTTAAGCCCTGATCCCTCTCTCCTAATCTTTACATCGTTGTCAATGTTTCATCTCACTTACCTGTACTTTGCTTCTCTCTTCCTTTTGTAACCCATATACCGAGGCATACGCCACGATTCTAAGGTAGTACGCCTGGTTTGCTGTTTCATGTTGTTAAAACTATTTCATGAACACTTCTTGTTAAAATCATTTGCAATATCAAATTTGATGTTCTTAGTTGATATCTACAAACCTTGTGATTCTTCTTTCGAATAACCCATTTGAAGGCTACGATGAATAAACTTTGGCTGTATTTCATTGTATTCGATTTCTTTTGCTTCTAAATTCCCTTCATCCTTGTAGAGCAGGGGTTCCCAACCTGGGGGGCGCGGGGCTTTATGAAGCGGGGCGTGAAGTGGTTTCTGAATTAAGTGTTTAACTCGAATATTACAATTTTGTAAAATAGACATTTTTCGAATCGCTCCAAGTCAATCGTTCAAAAGCACTGGTAATTGCCAACTGTCGGCACAAACCTCTGCGGAGCCGCAAGGTTGGAGGTGAAATAAGGAATTTGCTGTGTTGTAAGGAGCAAAATCATGCCAATGTTATCGTCTCGTTGCAGGGTGACCGCTTTCTGGAAAACTCAGGGAAAACACATTAATTGATTAAACACAGGGAATTTAAATTGCATATAATAAACAGGGAAAATACAGGGGGAAAATTTGGCTTTGTTGGCGGTATTAATTAATCTTGCGTATAAGACTCTCAACTTATATGGAATAAGGTATAGTTGTGGTGTAACGTGATTCACTGAACAGATGGCGCAAAATCTGAATCGAGTTTACTTATCCCAGGCATCTTTTCTGTACTGTCGACTTGTGTATGTAAACGATTTGCAGACTGTCAAAGCATTTTTTAATAAGAAGCGATGAGCGAATAGAGATACAGGTAAGTTAAATGGAATTTCTTTGGCTATAATGAGTAATAAAACAAATACCGCAAGGACAATGGTTTACATAACCTCAAATTCACTCATCAACAATAACACTTTTGTATTTAGTATTTTTTGAAGATCATGGAGGGATCATCGAAATTCAATCCAGAATAGCTGCAACCGTCAAAGTAACCAGATTTTCAGCCTTGGTTAGAAGAAGTTCCCAAGAATGCAAAACAAGCTTTTTGTAACGTGTGCAATAAACCGATTGCTTTGAGCAACATGGGCAAGAGAGCTATCACTAGCCACATGACAGGAAAAATTCACAAAGGAAGGAACACCAGCCAGCATGTGTCGGTGCTTTTGTCAGATCGAGCCATACTTAAGTTCTGTCGTTTTATATTGCGTGTCAACAAGGACCAAGCTTGAACAATTTGATAGGAGTAAATCTCGCCTGGATCATTTTTATACTAGACAGTTCAAGGGCTTGGAAAAATAAAAATATGGGTGGCAGATCATAAAAATCATCCCCTTTTAGGTAGATTTCATAAGAATTTTCTTATGGTAATGCCTTTGTGGAAGTTTATTTTTCTATTAACAAAGAAATGTTAGTGGAAAACATTCACGAGGAAACTCTCGTAGCAATGAGAAGAGCATGGGATGGAATTCGGGATGCCATGAACATTGATGATGAAATGGTTCGTTACAATCGAGGGGCTAGGGCTAAGGAACAGATCGCTATTGAAGAACGAAAACTACGGGAAACGGAAATAGAACAGTTGAGTCGGTTCGAGAGAGGTAAGAAAAGAGAGGAAGTGTGAATGGCATAAAATAAAGAAAAGGAAGAATTGCGCACAAAGCAACATGAAATTTGATAAAATGGTCCGGTTAACTCGAAACAGTTGCCAGCGTTTCGCCCCAGTGTACCATTGGGCTCTTCAGTTGGAATTGGTACACCTCTCCAAGACGCGTGGCTAGTACATACTGAGAAGGCCGCTGCAAGGCACAAATGTCACCACGAGCAGCGCCAATATACTACGGAAGTCAAAACTTCCTTTCAAAAATAATGTTAGCTTACCTTGCTAATCCAAATTGGAAATACCGTATTTCCGCGCATAATCGTCGCCACTGCGTAATCGTCGCACCCCACTTTTCAAGCACTAAAATAGGTTTATAAAATTTCATCGCATAATCGTCGCATAGCATGTTCGTATTTGTGCGCCAGTCAGTTGCACACGCTACCGCGACTTTATAACCCGGCGCGACTTTGTCAGACGAAAAATATCTCTTCTTTATGCTTGCGGGCAATGAACTGTGACGCGAGCGGCAAGCTTTGTCACTTAGCACATTCCACGAGCGTATAATCTGGCGTGATCTTGTCAGGAGAAAGTAATCTTGTCTTTATGCCTGCCGGCTATGAACCGCGACGCGAATGGCCAGCGCACATTCCGCGAGCGTATAGGCCTAATCTGGCGTGGTCTTGTCAGGAGAAAGTAACCTCATCTTTAACCTGCCGGCTATGAACCGCGACGCGAACGGCCAACGCACATTCCGCGAGCTGGCGTGTTCATGTCAGCAAAAAGTAATCTCATCTTTAGACCTGCGGCCTAAGAACTGTGACGTGAACGGCCAGCGCACATTCCGCGAGCGTATAGGCCTAATCTGGCGTGATCTTGTCAGGAGAAAGTAATATCGTATTTATGCCTGCGGGCTATGAACCGCGACGCAAATGGTCAGCGCACATTTCGCGAGCTTATAGGCCTAATCTGGCGTGATCATGTCAGGAGAAAGTAATATCGTAGTTATGCCTGCGGGCTATGAACCGCGACGCAAATGGTCAGCGCACATTTCGCGAGCTTATAGGCCTAATCTGGCGTGATCATGTCAGGAGAAAGTAATATCGTAGTTATGCCTGCGAGCTATGAACCGCGACGCAAATGGTCAGCGCACATTTCGCGAGCTTATAGGCCTAATCTGGCGTGTTCATGTCAGCAAAACGTAATCTCATCTTTAGACCTGCGGCCTATGAACTGTGACGCGAGCGGCCAGCGCACATTCCGCGAGCGTATAGGCCTAATCTGGCGTGGTCTTGTCAGGAGAAAGTAATATCGTAGTTATGCCTGCAGGCTATGAACCGCGACGCGAATGGTCAGCGCACATTCCGCGAGCGTATAGGCCTAATCTGGCGTGATCTTGTCAGGAGAAAGTAATATCGTAGTTATGCCTGCAGGCTATGAACCGCGACGCGAATGGTCAGCGCACATTCCGCAAGCTTATAGGCCTAATCTGGCGTGATCTTGTCAGCAGAAAGTACTCTCGTCTTTATGCCTGCGGGCTATGATCTGTGACGCGAACGACCAGCGCACATTCCGCGAGTTTATAGGCCTAATTTGGCGTGATCCTGTCAGGAGAAAGTAATATCGTCTTTATGCCTGCCGGCTATGAACCGCGACGCGAATGGCCAGCTTCGTCAGCACATTCCGCGAGCGTTAACCTGTCGTGACCTTGTTAGAAGAAAGAACCCCGTCTCTGACTGCGGGCTATGACTCGCGCTACGCGAATGACTGGCCCGTGCAGCAAATAATGATACAGTCTACTCTTTGAAATTAAATATTCTTCGCATAATCGTCGCACCCTGCTTTTTTCCACGAAATTTCGGCAAAAAAAGTGCGACGATTATGCGAGGAAATACGGTATCTGTTCCGCTCGTGGTGACATTTGTGCCTTGCAGCGGCCTTCTCAGTATGTACTAGCCACGCGTCTTGGAGAGGTGTACCAATTCCAACTGAAGAGCCCAATGGTACACTGGGGCGAAACGCTGGCAACTGTTTCGAGTTAACCGGACCATTTTATCAAATTTCATTGTGAATTTGTTAATATACATAACTCAATCGGACAATTGACATCCTGTTTCTTTCGGGAACAGATATTTCCAAAGCAACATGAGCAGGAAATGAAAATAAAAACATTGAAAAAAGAGAATGTCCAACGTATTCAGTCACCTAAATATCTGTGATTAAATATTATACATCATCATCATCATCTTGAGCAGTTTCCAACAGCTGGTCGGGTCTGCTTGGAACATAAGCCTCTCCATCGTTTCCTGTCCATCCACCATCTCTCGTCATTTACTGTGTCCCAGCACACTCCTCTTTCCTCCACACTCTTCTTAACTCCTTTTGTCCATCTGTCCCTTGGTCTTCCCCTTGGCCTCCTTCCCGTCATTTCCATTCCAAACATCTTCTTCGGTATCCTCTCCTCTTCCATCCTCCTCACATGTCCATACCATTGTAGCCTAGATCGCTCTATTCTATTTTGCAATGGTTCCTCTCTTACCATCTCCCTGACTCTCTCATTCCTTACTCTGTCCATTCTTGTCACTCCTACCCTACTCCTCTGGAACTTCATCTCCACTGCTCTTATTTTATTCTTGTCCCTTTCCTTCATCACCCATGTTTCTGAACCATATGTCAAAATTGGCACAAAGTAGGTCTTGTAGATGATTCCTTTACATTTTTGTGGTACATCTTTATTCCATATCATCCCCCTAACACTCTTGAAAAATCCATCTGCGCACCTTCCCCTCTCATTTATTTTCATCCTATTGCCTCCCTTTTCTTCAATTATGCTTCCCAAGTACTTGAAGCATTCTACTTTCTGCAACTGCTGTCCTCCAAGTGTTATGCCCATATCCAGTCTGTTCTTCTTCCTCGTTGTGATGACCACTTCACTCTTTTGTGCTGAGAACTTCATCCCATATGATAACACTACCTTCTCCCACTCATCTGATTGCTCTTGTACTTCTTCCTCATCCTCTCCCCATATCAGGTCATCAGCAAACAACATTGCCTTCATTTTCCTTTCCCCAATGCTATTTACCACTT
Organism: Meconema thalassinum; assembly: GCA_946902985.2. Classification (NCBI taxonomy): domain Eukaryota; kingdom Metazoa; phylum Arthropoda; class Insecta; order Orthoptera; family Tettigoniidae; genus Meconema; species Meconema thalassinum. The sequence continues at coordinate 2,836,799 of OX336399.1, read as the reverse complement.
TTCGTATGATTTCATCCATCACCACTATAAATAACAGGGGTGAGAGGGCACTTCCCTGTTTCAGACCACTCTCCAGTTGAAACCATTCCGTTCTCTCTCTTCCCACCTTTACACAGCTTTTGCTTCCCTCGTACATTGCTTTCACTCTTGCCACTGTCTCCTTGTTCACTGCTTTTGCTCTCATTGCTTCCCATACCTTGTTTCTATTAATACTATCATATGCTTTCTCAATATCCAAGAAGGTCATCACCAGATCTTTCCCATATTCATAATGGTGTTCTTGTAGCTGTCTTACTGCAAAGATGAGGTCAACTGTTGACCTTCCTGGCCTGAATCCATACTGTTCTTCCCTCAGCCCATCTTCAACTTCTGTCCGAATTCTTCTCTCCAGTACCTTCTCAAATATTTTGGCGCAGTGGCACAAGAGTGTAATTCCCCTGTAGTTCTTGCATTCCTTCCTACTTCCCTTTTTAAATATGGGTATTATTATCCCTCTTTTCCAGTCCTCTGGTATTTTCTTCTCCCTCCATATCACCTTCATTACTCGAAAGAGCCACTGTGTTCCTATCACCCCTGCTGCTCTCACCATCTCCACACTCACTTCGTCTATTCCCGGTGCCTTTCCCCCTTTCATCTTCTTTAATGCTTCCTCCACTTCTTTCCATGTCAATTCCTTCTCTGAAATGTCTTGGTCACTGTCTGTTTCTTCCTCCACAATGTCCACTACGCTGGTTTTAGTTGGATTTAGGAGTTCCTTGAAGTATTCTCTCCAGATAACCTTTACTTCTTCCATATTTTCGACCTCCTTTCCATTCCTGTCCACCATTCTGACATTTTCCCCTGTATCTCTTCTCTTTGCCTTTATCATTCCATACAACACTTTCTTACTGCCATCACAGTCCTCCTCCATCTTTTCTGTCCATTTCTCCAGCCATTTCTTTTTCTCTTCCTTCACTACTTCTCCTGCTTCTTTCTTCCGCTCTTGGTATTTTTCTCTTGTTCTGTCTGTCCTCTGTTGGAACCATTTCCTGAATGCTTCATTTTTCTTTTTCACTGCTTCCTTAGTTCTGGGGTTCCACCGTGGTGTTTCCTTCCACCTTTTCTTTCCACTAGTTCTGCCACACACGACTTCCGCTGCTTCTACCAACACGTCCTTGAACCTATTCCATTCTTCTTCACCTGTTTTCGGATCATCCTTCGGTAATTTGTTCCTCACTAATATCTGGAACTTCTCCTTATTTCCATCCTCCTTCAGCTTCCATGTCCTTATTTTTCTTTCTTGGTTCTCAGTTCTCCTCTTTTCCTTCAGTCCTCTCACCTTGGCGACCAGCAGACGGTGGTCATTGTCCAAGGCTTCTGAAGGTATTACCCTTATATCCGTGGTACTCTTCTTTGTCTCCTTCCCGCATAGAATATAGTCCACCACTGATTTCCTAGTCAAATCCCTGCTGTACCAAGTAATTTTATGGCTCTCTCTCTTCTTGTACCATGTGTTTCCAACCATTAGCCCATTTATCTTGCACAGTTCCAACAATCTCTCTCCTTCCTTATTCCTGTTTCCCCATCCTTCACCACCCATCACTTCCTCAAAACCTCTTCTATCAGTTCCGACATGGGCATTTAGGTCTCCCATGACTATCAGATCTCTCCCCACTAACTGCTTCTGCAACTCCTCTTCAAACTCGTCCTTCTCGCCTTCTGTGCATCCCACATGTGGTGCATAGACTTGCAGAATGTCCAGATTTCTACCTTTCACAGTGATTCTGGCTCTAATTATTCTATCACTTACCCTCTTTACTTCCTCCCTCAGCCCTTCTCTCACCACCATTCCCACTCCATTTCTCTTCCCCTCCTCATTTCCTATCCAGTATAGCTGCAAGCCATTTCTCAGTTCTTTTCTTCCTTCCCCTCTCCATCTGGTCTCTGCCAGTCCGAGTACATCCAGTTTTCTCCTCTCCATCATATCCACAACCTCCTCCACTCTTCCCGTCAATGAAGTTATATTCAAAGTTCCGATTCGTAGTCCATTTCCATAGCCAGGTCTGCTTCCTTTAGATCTGTCCTTTCCGAGGCCCGTTCCCGTTTTAAAAGCAGTTTCATATCCACTACTGGCTTGCTAGGCCTAACGTAGCTTCACCATAACCCTGGCGAGGGGCCTGTTTTTGGTCCGCGAGAGGTATTTTATTTCCCTCAAATCCTCCAGACAAGTCCGGCGAGCCCCCCTATCCGCCACCTGGGACGCGCCCGATAGAGGAACAGGCAAACCCCCACATGTACCTAAATAATTGTGATTATTTTGAAATGTGATCAATGAAACGTGCAAGTTATTTAATTTGTGAAAGATGTACGTTGTCGTAAGAGACTATATGTGTTCTGTATTTTACGTTCCGTAATAAATAAAAGTATTTACTGCACATAAATTTTGTTTTATTTCCTGAAAATAAACATAAATAGTACCCTTATAAAAAAAGTATAAGTGTTAATAAAAGGTTAAATTTAACACAGGGAAAAATTATAATAGAACAGAGAAAACGCAAGGAAAATTAATATTAGGTAACCAGTGGTCACCCTGCATTGGCATATCTTTGTGATTTCTTTGAAGCTTTGAACAGTTTGAACTTAAAGCTCCAAGGCAAAAACTCCAATATTATGCATTCCTGGAAAACATAGTCATGGAAACGCCGGCTTCAGTTGAACAAATTCTCATCCTTTCATCGCCTTAATGATATTTTACCGGAAAATGAACGTGATCGTAATAAACCAAGGTGCAAATTCAGTCACATTTGGATTCCCTGGCACAAGAATTCCTGATATCTGTACACAAAGTTGTAACTCCAGATGATACTGCAGTAGCTTTGAAGAAGATTGATTGATTATTGTTGTTCTAAAGGGTGGAACTACAAGGTCATCTGCCCGCCTTAACACAGATTAAAGAATACAAAATTGATAGTGGTAATACTTACAAAAGGAAATTTAGAACAAAAATACCCACAAAAGGAATAGATTGAAAAAATACGCCCAAAATGCAGGTTAGGTTCAAAATACATATAATATGCAATTGAAATTGAAGATACACAATACAATTCAGATTGAAAAAGCTCCCATTTCAGATCCAAAATACTCACAAAGTGCAATTGAAAATCAAAATGCTTACAAAATGCTAATGAGATTGAAAATGCTTACAAAATGTTCGGTAGATTCAAACTACTCATTTGGATGGACAATACTTACAAAATGTAATTTAGATTCAAGATAGCCACAAAATCCAATTGAGATTCAAAATACTTGCAAAATGCCCACCATACAATTGAAAATACTTGCAAAAACGGTTTAGGTTGAAAATACTTACAAATTGTAATTGAAATTCACACTAGTCACAATCGACATTATTGGAAGACTTACTAAAAGCAATTGAGGTTGAAAACACTCGCAAAATGCAACTTAGATCAAAAAACTTACAAAATGCAACATAGAATGAAAATACCAACAAAATGGAGTGTAGATTTAAAAAAAATCGCTCAAGGCAATTTAGATACACGGGGAGCCAATAAACAAAAACAGTGCGGGAATCTTAAAGAGAATAGGAAATAAAGCGGCTTCGGTGGCGTAGTCGGTAGCATGCTGAGCTTCTATGCCCAAGATAGCGGGTTCAAACCCGGCCGAAGCCGTCGGATTTTTTAAGAGCGTTAAAAATCCCTCAGTATGCCTTCCTTCGGAGGGGAAGTAAAGCCGGCGGTCCCATGTCATATATTTATGGCATGTTAAAGATCCTTCCACTAATTGCACCTGTGTGAAGCTAAATTGGATAGGTTATGCATGTAAACAACGCTCTTAGGTTTCTATGTTCGTTGCCAAGAGCCGACTGTGGCGGCATCTAGGAGCTCAGTCCTGAACTTGGCCTAGTAGTCGTTGACGGTGGCGATTGGCGGCAAAAGTAGGAACTATTTGAAAAATTCTTAGTTGCAGTACTTAAATTAACAAACAGATAACACACAATATTACAGTCATCACAATTAACACCGGTTATCTGACAGATTCTACACACACCCAAAGTACACGGGGCTACATGACCGCGTTGTCGCAGCCCCTAAACTTAAGAACCAACCAACCAGAATAGGAAATACAATGAAAATAAAAAAAAAGGCTGATCCCTCGAAAAATGAGGGGATCAGGAAAGATGAGAGAAGGGCCAATTAAGGCGGGAAATTGAAAGACTCCCTAGGCCTCGGATACCCTAATACCGTCGGGGTGGGAAAAGAACAAGAGTTGACCAAGGGTGGTCGACAGAAAAGAAGACGGAGAGGAGCCCGGCACAAGTGGAAGCAATGCCGGACTCAGCTGGGGTCCCATGGTCGCCAACCCACGTCCCACTAGTAGTTAGCCCTTGGGGGGAGCTTTGAAGAAGTAGAACATTCTTTGTCCTGTGCTTTAGAAGACTTTGGTCCATACTATCACAGAAATAATTTGAAGCCAAATCACAAGCCTGTGCTTTCCACCTGCAAAATAAAGAAGCCAAGAGGACATTAAATGGCAAGGTGAAACAATCCGTCTTTGCTTTACACCAAAATATCTTGGTGTCACCCTTGATCGAACTCTGTCTTTCAAGCGACATTGCTTGAACACTAAAAGTAAAGTATCTGCACGAAACAACATACTGCGATGCCTAACAGGAAGGACATGGAGTGCTCACCCCACCACTCTCAGAACTTCAGCCCTTGGACTGCTGAATATGCAGTACCAGTTTGGCTTTCTTCTCCACATTCCAAAGAGGTGGATATAGCTCTGAATGAGACTTCCAGGAATGTGTCTGGGTGTCTTGCACCAACATCACTTCAGAAGATCTACCCTCTTATTGGAATTTCTCCACCTCATGTCCGAAGAATGGATCCGTCAGAATTGGCATCACGCCTCTTCACAGGCATATGCCTTCAATCACACAATCGCAGGCTGAACGTCTTGACACAGAGTCCAGCGAGTGCAATAAGGTGGTGGTTCCCTGATGTTTTGGGGTTGTTGACGTACGTCACTGGTGTCATGGACGGCGCCGAAACGGCTCTACGATACATGAATTACATCCTCTGACCCAAAGTGACCCATATTGGCAGAATTACAGGAAGGCATTCGTCTCCATGGACCACAATTCTCGCCCGCATTGTGCCCATTTTGTGAATGCGTTCCTTCATGATAACGCCATCGCTTGCCTAAAATGGCCAGCATGTTCTCCAGACATGAACCCCATCTAACATGCCTGGGATACATTGTAAAGAGCTGATGACTCGCCAACCAATCTGAGAGACCTACGCCGTTGAGGAGTGGGACAATCTGCACCAACAGTGCCTTGATGAACTCGTGGATGGTATGTCTACACGTGCTACTCGGTATTAGCGGTACTGGTGTATGCTGCAATGGGCTCACTGTATGATTGTAAAACTGGCAATGTGTGGTTTTCATGGGCAATAGAGAGAGCTGAAACGTCTGTGTGTATCACTAAGGTGCAGGAACTCTTCGCACCAAGGTGATGCAATACTTTTTTTTATGAGTGTAGCATGTAAATACTAATTTTGCTTTTATTACCAAAGGGATCTTACTTTCTGGACATATAACGTATAGCCAATGGACCCGAGTTTCAGGGGAAATCTCGAAGGTTGAAGGATATTACTAACTTACAAGATCGGGAAATTTAAATATATATCAGCCTCCGTGGCTTAGGCGGCAGCACGCCGGCCTCTCACCGCTGGGTTCGTGGTTCAAGTCACTCCATGTGAGATCTGTGCTGGACAAAACGGAGGCAGGGTTTTCTCCGCATACTCCGGTTTTCCCTGTCAAAATTTCATTCCAGCAACACACTCCACTATCATTTCATTTCATCTGTCATACATTTAATCATTGCCCCAGAGGAGTGCGTCAGGCCTCGGCAACCGGCACAGTCCATATCCTCGCCGCTAGATGGGGGCTTCATTCATTCCATTCCTGACCCGGTCGGAGACTGGAAGCAGGCTGTGGATTTTCATTCCATATCAGAGTTCATTCGAGAAGAACTATTTGTAAAATTTGCATTTATAATGTGATGTCAATTTGAGTGACAGGTTTTTTTTACATTCCATAGGATTTAACGAGTAACCAAACGACCACAACTTGCTTTCCGTCACCAATGGAGCAATCCCTGCAGGATGATCCAAGGAAACCAAATACACAACCTTAAAGTAACTTTATTACAAAAGTAATGGAATACAGATTATGTCTTGGGAGCTCCATACGCATCTGGCATCCTCTCGATGGTGTACCTGAAACAGGAGTCACACAATAGTTACTATTTATGCCCAACAGCTCCCTCATGAGTTTTTTCTATGGATATACATTTAGTTCATCTCCCAAGTTGGACACTTGTAATTTAAAGGGTTAACTTTCCCACCCAATCCATACTGAAGACGGTGAATTTTAAGTTAACCCATTAAATTACAAGTTAATGCTAATGATCCTCCCAAGTTGGTTGTAATCCTCAATAACTTGGTCCATGCGCGCCAGTACAGCTGTAATACAAATTACAGTAGAACCTCTATTTAACGTTTTTCTAGGGACCGGTATTTTTTAACCTTAAATGGGGGTTTGCCTTAAATCGAGGTTTCGATAGGTTTCATCACTAACTGCAGCACTCTCTCCACATACAGTGTACTCTCGTTAATTCGCGGTAATTAATGCGCTAACTTCTGCGAATTATCGAACACCGCAAATTATCCACAGTTATTTTTGTTAAGCCTAGAAAAACAAAACTATTGGTTAAAATATAGAAATAGGCTTGAACATGGAAAATAATAATTATAACACTTGATTGTAGTGTCTTATAAGACACGCTAGGCTAGAGGTAGGCCTATGTGGATTATGCCTATATTAATATTTAACAACAAAAAAAGTCAGTGCACTCTCGATAATTCGCGGTAATTAATGCACAAACTTCCGTGAATAAAACCGCGAATTATCCGCAGTTATTTTTGTTAAACCTAGAAAAAACAAAACTGTTTCTTAGATCGTTTATTCTAACTTTCGATTGCACATTTCAGAAGAAAACATTATATGAGAACTAAAATTCATCTCGTTTTTCTATTAAGAGATAAGTGTAACTAGAGACACTAGCTTGACTGTGTGAAATATTTGGGATTTCCGTAGCATCACTCCCGCACTCGATATCAACTGGATTTCCGTTTTCCTAACCAACAGTCAAATTCCGTGCTATTTCTTCTTTGCTTTCATGTCTTAAATCATATTCGACTTTATCGACGTCTAACTTGCCCTTGCTTATGTACGAGCGTAATAGCGATGTTTTACTCCCATGACTTGTTGACTGCACGAAGAGCATCAAACAAACACGCTCTCGGTGTCGCGCAAGTTTGCGCCATTCGGCAATAATCGCTGTTTACAATACGCTGTCCACGCATCCATCCACCATCCTTCACAACACACAGATCAGCTGTTGGCAAAGGTAGAGTAGGTTCCGAGTGTGAAGTGCATTCCTCTTGTATTGTTTGGGCTTTGAAGATAAGGAAATCTGTGCTATACCACTCACGCCATCAGGGTCGTATGCTTCGAAGATTGTGCAAGTAGGGCTACTGTTACATCGCAGAGAAACTCAGTTCAGTCTTCTCAAATCTCAATGATTTCGTCTTTACGTATTGCGTCGCTTCAGAGCTCGGCCGTGTGCGTGCATGTAAAGCGGTGCCGCGCAAGTGTTAGCACGCATCGGCCGCGCTCGGCGAAGTTCAAGCTCGGGCATGTAGCGAGGAATCGATATGGAAGATATCGATCGTATCGATCGCTACGCGTCTGCGCTGTAAATTCTGCCTCGAATCATCTTTAACGAGCTTATGACGTCTTTTTCATAGGTTCTTAATGTCGCATAACCATAACACACGAACTGATGCAAACTTGCGTAAACTGACGCTATACTGTAGTGCCACTACGAACGTACAATCTCGGACAGACCTCGCGCAAGCATGCGGTGCGTCGCCGGCGTGACTGTTAGCACGCTTTAGGCCTACATTGTGTCTTCAGCCACGGTCGGGTAAGATCGAGCTCGCTCGTACATGTAGCGAGGAATCGATATGGAAGATGATCGATCGTATCCAATATAAATGCTGGAGTTCCTTTTCTGCCTTGAATCATCCTTAACGAGCTTATAACATCTTTTTCATAGGTTCTTAATGTCGCATATAACCATAACGAATCGAAATAAATACTCGCGAATTTTAACATTTCCTAACGCTAAATGCGGGTTTTGGCGTAACGCGAATTACGTTAAATCGAATATAAAATTGCATTGCACTTATGGAATAATGTTCGGGACTTGAAATTTCTTCCGTTAAATGCGGGTTTACGCTAAATCGAGGTCACGCTAAATCGGGGTTATACTGTAGTATAATTTATGGTAGTAAGAATATTTTAAAATACAGTGTAACTTCGTTAGTACATTTTCGAAGGGACTGAAATAATTGGACGTCAAAAGTGGGAAAACTAACTACCGAAAACGCTATACTGTTTTTACATGTAAAAATAATTTTAAAAAAGAGAGTCGTACATGTGCGCGTGAAGCAGCAACTAATAAATAACGTAAAAGCGAGTTACAGTATCGTATCCTAATAATACATCTTCCCTCACAGTCGAACACGAATATTTACACTGGTTTGAAATACATTTGTATGGTTGATTGCTTTCTTGGTTTTAATTTTTAAATTGTACAATATTGTCCATCCTGTTTAATAAAGTCATTACTTTGTTATCAACTTCTAAACTACACACGTATCGCTTCACTATGTCCATTGCCTCCATCACTTTTGACACTGGCTCCGGATCCACACATTTCATATTCAGATTGTGATCCACTTCTTGAAGGATTTAGAGTGTTTCACTGTTTGTTATTTGCGTCACTTTTTTCTTCTCCATTGCAAACACGTAAATAAGGCCCAAGAACACTACGGCAAGCTATGAACACTACACTCGCTGCTAAACTGAGCTCTCGACTGCTGCTGTGACGCAATCACTTAACCTTAGCCGAAGTCCAACTGGACTGGCAAATACGCAAGGGCTGAACACGCTGAACGTAGCAAGCGGGAACGCGAAAACATGCTAAAGCAATATTTTACACACAATTGAGGGCTTTGGGACCAGGACTTTTACAGTTCGACGTGATTAGCGGGACAACGTATTAACGGGATTCCACTGTAATTAGTTCGTAATTGTGCAAGTTCAGTAGAGCTGTAACTTAGGGGAGGTTGTAAGCCCTATCTCCGCCATGTTGAATCTGTCAACTTCATGTTCCTTTTTCTCATTAAGTATTTAACCTATTGAAACAAAACCTTACAGATATTTAGATCTATATTTTATCTTTAAAGGGTTGTTTTTAGAAATGCGTATGTTTGTAATTTTTTTTTTTTTTTCAGAGGGTACATTTTTCAACTTTTTTCCCTACGAAAACATAAAATATTATTTTTTCTATTTATGATAAAATCACAGGAAAACATACAATCCTTCAGTTGATCATATTGAATTACAAAACAAAAATTCAGAGCACTTTTGTTAATACTTCCGGAGAAAACGGAACATTTGCTTCGAAAAAATCAAAAGTGAAGAAAAATGCTGCTAACAATAGTAACAAAAAGACAGTAATAATACAACAATAATAATAATAATAATGATAATGGAAAAATTCTTTACAAAATAGAGCATACAGACACAGTATCAGCCCAAAAAGCAAACTTCATATACTGTACAAGAAAAGCTATTAAATTAGACAGGTTGTCAGCTATTGTCCTGATGTTATAATTAAACTTAAAAAAAAGTATTTTAACATAATGCAGTAATCAAATGTGAGAGGTATACTGCTCCAAGAAGCAGGATGAAAGATGTCTTTTGAAAGCTGCAGTGCTTGCAATGTTGACGAACTTATATAAATCGAAGGTGTTGAAGAGGCGTGAGGCGGTGCAAACAAAAGATTTATTGAACTTCATGGTTCGGTGTATAGGAATCTGGAGTGTTAATTTTGTGTATTTATTTTTTCGATTATGAACAGAATGCATTGGTGTAAAGGCATTGTAGAGATATAACGGGGTCTTGGTATGTAATATTTTATGTGTCAGAATAGCAACTGATAACTGCCTGCGCTCGTGGAGTTTCAGCCATTTCAGCTGCACGTAGTAAGGTGTGATATGTTCATCTCTCCTTACATCCAGAATGTACCGAACACATGCATTCTGGACTCTTTGTAATTTGATGTTCTGTGTTTCTGGTAAATCATTGTATACAGCAGAGCCATAATCAATGATTGGAAAAATGAGAGTTTGGACGAAGAGCTTACGTATGTTAGGAGGGGTGTAAGAAACAGTTCTTTTCAGGAGATGCATAGTTGATACAACTTTCCTTACCACATTAGACGTATGCTCTGCCCACGACAGTGTTCTATCAAATATCACTCCGAGATTATTGACAGTGCTGCTATATTTAATATTATTATCTAGTATCTTGATGGGTGGTAGTGAATTAAAATCTACTGAATTTAGAAGTTTTGTATATCCAATGAATATAAGTTGTGTTTTAGATATGTTCAAGTTAAGATTATGATTTAGGGCCCATTCACAAAGCCTGTCAATGTCTTCATTAAACGGATTTATACGATCACATGCAGTGCTAGGCGTGAGGTGAAAATAGGCTTGGAGGTCACCAGCGTATATATGAAAAGAACTATTTCGGAATTCATTCGAAACATCGTTTATATATATCGAGAAGCATAGTGGACCTAAGACAGATCCCTGAGGTACTCCACTTTCTACCGATTTCCAGTCTGAGGAGGAGCCATCCGCGAGGACCACACTCTGTGTATGCATGGAAAGGTATGATTTGAACCAGGAAAGAGCACTCTGAGAGAAGCCAAAAGATTTCAGCTTTGCAAGAAGTATGTTGTGATTCACACAGTCAAAAGCCTTACTGAAATCGAAAAGACATAAGATTGTAAGCTGACGCTTGTCCATAGCTGAGCGTATATCATCGCTGACCTTTAACAATGCAGTGGTGGTACTATGTCCCTTTTTAAACCCAGATTGGTAAGGATTGAATATATTAAATTTAGTTAGGTATTCACATACCGGTACTTGTTCATGAACAATTTTCTCAAGCGCTTTACTAAAGGCACAAAGGATATTTATTGGTCTAAAGTCACTACAACTAGTGGGGTTTTTATTTTTTGGTACTGGACGTAGCACACTTCCAAAGAGATGGGTATACTCCACTTTGTAGAGAGAAATTAAATAGATGGATAATTGGGGGAAGAAATACTTCAAGACAGTTAGAAATAAGAGAAATTGGGATGCTATCAGGGCCTCTTGCTTTTGTACGAATTGATTTGATGGCTTTCACAATCTGGTGTGGGTAAACCTACATAAAGAAAAATTTTTCATGGGCAGGGGGAGGGATGGATGTGTATTTCATGACGGTCTCTGATACTCTTAATACATCACCAATTGATGCAACATTTGAGTAATGTTCATTTAATTGTGATGCAGAGACAGGCATCTCAACATCAGTGACTGAACTGGCACCAACTCCCAATGATTTTGCAGCACGCCACCTGGCGAGGTGGTTTTGCAGTCACCGAAGAGGTTGTACATATATTTCACTTTTGTGTTCCTGATTGTTTGTTTGTTTTGTCTTGTCTTATTACGCAGAATTCTATACTCTTCATAGTCAATGGTAAGTTTAGATTTAATAAATGTTCTACGTGCTTTATCACGTTTCTTTAATAGCGTTTTGATTTCTTTACTGATCCATGGAGCAGAGCTATGTTTTATATCCACTTTCTTTTGCGGTGCATGCATATCATAGAGTTTATTTACACAGTCATTAAATAGAGTCAATTTCTCATCTATGTCAGTGGATTGGTAGAAATTCTGCCAAGGGAGTAATTCTGAGTCCGTTTTAAAATCATTTATATTAAATTTGCTGAAGTCACGTACAAAGATTGATTTTGGTCGAAGTTTCGGGGTAGATAAAGAAAACACTGCATACAGGAGATCATGGGCTGAGAATCCAGCAGCTGGTTCTTGTCCGTAGTCAACAACGAGGTCATTACAGTTTGAAGAGATAATATCGAGAGAGCTGTCACAAGTAGCTGTGTGAAATGTAGTATCGAATGGTAAACATTCAACATTACAGGAACAGAGCACATCACATACCTGTTCAGTTTCAAAAGCTCCACTACCAAACCGAGCATTGACGTCCCCAACAATAAAAACATATTTATAATCAAGAATGAACCTGTACATGTCATTCAGAAAAATATCTAGGTAGCCAGCTTTCGATGGACGGTACACACAAGCAAAGAGAATTTTAGTTTCGGTAAGAGAAATGTCAAGTATAATGTATTCAGGCCTCTTATTATATTTACCAGGAGACTGGCTTAGCACGCTATACTTTATGCTATCCCTAAGGTAAACTGCAACACCACCTCCATCGACGGTTAATCTGTCATTTCTAATGACTTTATAGCCAGTGAGAGAGACAGCAGCATTTGGAATTGAGGGCTTGCAAAAGGACTCACTTACTGCAATTATGTCAAAAGACGAACCACCAAAGACGTGACAAAATTCAGAACAGTGAGAGGAGTCAACTAATGATTGAGCATTGATATGAGCAATTTTTAGGCTGTTTGTGTTTTTCAGGCTGATAGCGGAAAGTATGTCTGATAGACTATGGTAGAGAGAGAAAGAGGATAAGAAGGAGAGGGGGGAAATTGATCAGAAGAAGGAGAAAGGGAGGAAGGAGGAGACAATATGCCAGTTCTCAGGAACAGGGGCGTGGTGTTTAGTTAACATTTTCAGCAAATAAACATATGTATATTATAAATTGGACTTGAGGCTATCAAAATCCCACTTTTTGACCCAAAACAGAGGGAAAGAGGGACGTACCTGTGCTTTGCCACATACATTATGGGAACACCCGGAATCTTCCGAATTCGCCTCTTCAGATCTCTGTCGCACGTGGCAACGATGTAGCATTTATGCTGTCAACAGAAGAGTTCTGTGTTAGACTAAGAGCAAAGAGATTGTTTCATGTACTCGGAAGAAATTTCTGTGTGTACATAAATTTGCTCCAATACAATGATTGGAACTACGGAAATCTGCCAGGTTCAATGATGAGACACTTTATTACTAAAACTAAAATTAGGCAAAGTTGTATAAAAACAAAACTTGTGTCTACCATATTTCCCCCCTCCCTGCCGCAGATGACAGTAGGAACACTCAAATATTTTAGCGCAGTGATATGTGCACAGGTATATACACTCCATCAATGGGCAGAAACACACAAACCTGGGTTACTCTTTGGACCAAACAGTCGTCGGCGTAAGTTCCCTTGTGCATGCAATGGATCCGTTCGAAGCGTGGATCTTTGATGATCTTGAGAGCTATCTTATATTTTTGGCCCAACTTCTCCAGTTCTCCCACAACGCAATCAGTCACGTATGGTATACCTGCAACAGACAGAATTTATTATGTCAACTGTTGTGGGATTGGGGAGAAATGTTTCATGTTGCCTGCTGATTCTGTGACTTGCCAAAGCATTTATTAATTTTTTAAGTTTCTTTGGTGTAAGTCCAATGTTAAGTGTAAAATGGTACCCCACTGATTCAGCGGGTCAATATAAAAAGCCCTTCGGAGTCAGTCAATAGGACCATTAACACATTAGCCTAGTTTTCTATGAGAATATTCACAACTTTGTGCAAGTTAGGAATTGCCACGATGTGATTTTAGAGTTAGGTCATTCGGTAGGAATTAGTGTTCAAGTGTGGGAAAGAAAATGCAAAGTTTAAGCAAGACTGCTTATCAACATGATAATAAGCATGTTTTAATTGTCAAATTGCTCCGTTTTGACATGGCAATTTCAAATACAGTCGTACTTCCAGAAGTCGAACTTCTATATCTCGAATGTTCAATAACTCGAAGTAATTTTCATTTCCCGGCGGTATCGTATCTAATTCACATGTTACATTTGTTCTATAATTCAAAGTTCTATTATTCGAATATTTCGATAACGAGGAATATTTCATTCCCCAGGCGTAAAATATTTTTCTATATCTCGAAGTTGGGGTGAAAATACAATTGCCTTGAAGACTGGACTTGTGACTTGGAATATGAGATTTTTGTTCATCTTGGGTACGGTACTTGGAGAAGTTATTTCTGTCAGTATTGTGTGGTCTGCTACATTCCAGAGCAGCCTGAGGGCAAGGAGACGGATTCGGGTCAATGTGCACCTCAGACAATAACAGTAAGAGGGAAACTCCGGCTATTTATGGCATGCCCGCACCCTTCTTGTCCTTGGCTGATAAGCCTGGTGAGAGAGCACTGTCCTCTAGTTTCTGACCTACTGTGTAAATCAGTAATGCAAACACCATGGAGAAGAAACGTGTTCTGAAATGTTTAAGTGCAAGTGAAAAATTAAAGTTAATTCACGAAGTGGAAAAGGGTGTGAGAAGGGAGAAAGATATTGCGGCGGAATTCGGCATTCCAGAAAACACACTGTCAATGATTATGAAAAATAAAGACAAGATTGCTAGTGCTATTCAGGAGTCACGTTTTTCAACGGAGAGGAAATGTTTTTAGAGTTCAAGTTACCCTCAGTTGGAGGAAGCTATGTTTAAGTGGGTAAAACGTATGAGTGTATGGAGAACAGGCTCTAGATATTCTTGCCGCTTTTCGTCGCTACGTACAGGGACAACCTTCAGTTGAAGAGGATGTTTTTCAAGCTGTTAACCTGTTAGAAAACTTCGTGGAGAATCGGGTGTTGCAGAAAAGAAACTGACGGATTTCTTTTCAAAGATTTCAATTTGTAAGTAATGTAAAATGAAAATGTACTAGAAATACTGTATAACTGTGTAATAGTTTAACAAAATGGACACAATGTAGTAGAATGGATTGAAACTCTTAAATGATAGCATTAAACCCTAGCTGGTAGGCCCATAGGAGCAGTTCTAGTAACAATAATATTACAAGTAGCAACAGCTGTCTATTCGTATGTTTATAATACTGTAATGGTATCCCTCCTCTTTTTCTTTCCTTTTGAAAAAAATTCGATATCTCGAAGCAATTTTTAATCTCCGAAGGCACTTGGAGATATCGAAGTTCGACTGTATTATAATCAAAGGAAAGATGTGACCTCCGGAGAGGCCAATTTGACACCCTTACCTGAATATTGTATTGTGATGATGAAAACATCAGAGCAAGAGCTAGCGACCTATCAACTTTATTGCAAAGGTGGCAACAAATAATTTTATTCAACAATCGTAACCATCGAGTTGACTTGTAAGAGACACTGTGTAACCCCTACACCACATGATATGCACGGTATGTATTGATGATTACTAGCTTTACCCAGAATCCAGGGTAACTTGAATACACATTATGAGACGTTCTGATTCGTTGGAAAAGTGGAAGGGTGTCGGAGACGAGGGCGGCCAGCATCGACTCCATCAAATCCAACATGAATATGCCAGTGAAGGATCTGAAGTATATGGCTGAAGACCGAATCACATGGAGATAGTCCGTCCATGCAGTCGCTAGGAGTCGACGCCAATCATCATCATCATCAACTTGAATGGCTTTGGTGATATATTATTAGAAGCACACCAGAAGTGCTCATGTTAAACCAATGCTTATTTCCACAGCTTGTGACATCCAAATACAATTTGGACAAAGTTTCACAATTACAGCAAGTTCTTCAGCTTTTATTCCCATGACTTTAAACATGTCGAGCCTATGGTCAAGTTCAGAAGGAATACTAGTCATCTTGCCTTCTCAAATCTCTGAGATTAATAATACAAAATTATTATTATTAATCTTGATTGGTCACATTGGACCACTTGAGTCGTTCCACAATCATCTCTTCTTTGAAGGTAGTACTGCTTGGTTCTTGCGCTCTTTCCAGTACCTTTTCATTTTCTCAGCTCCTCTGAAATCTCCATAGGCTTTCTATGTGTCATTTCTGCAGAAAATTTGCGAGTTTTAAGAATGGTGTTATCCTCGGCATCTGTTATATAATACCACTTACATTTAGCATAGAGACAGTCCATCATGTTCTGGATGACGTCCAGTTTGTACTTAATGGAGTGATTCACAAAGTTGGTGTCCACCAGGATGTGGTACGGAGGACCCAACTGAGTGTTGTACTGGAAGAACAGGGCCGACGACACTTGAGGCCTGGGGACAAACAAGTCACAGTGTATCATGAAACAACAGGATAACCTACTATCACTATGTTTTGCCAGCTTTTACGTTCCAAGCGAGTTCTTCCAGTTTGGAGTATATTTGCAATAAATGTACATTCTTCAGTCATTAAAATAGCCTGAGCAGATGCAGGTTCACCAACATGTTCCAATCCCCTAAAATGAACAGTCTTTCTTAAATATTTCCTTTCCCTACCGAGACATTTTGTCCTGTCAAAATTCATTCTATGTCTGCGACAATAAATACACTGTATGTCTATTATTAGTCTTCTAATGCTACAAACTTCTCAGATTTAAATAATGGTTTATTTGTCCTCCCTTCATTTCATGTGTCTCAATCTTCATTTTTTGCATACTTTTCGCTTTCAAAGGCCAAGAAAATTCACAAATGGACAGCATGTCCACTGCCCACTTCACATGGACCGACGACCGTAATGGCCACAAACGAGATTATCTAGTTGTTGGAACAGGATTGAGCTAATCTTATTTGGAGATTTGTTAATCTAGATAATGAAATAAGGTTGAATGTACGCATTCCTGGATTAGAATCGTGAACGTGCAGTCTACATGAAGTATAACTCGATAACTAATTCACTTGGACAGAATTCTTGAACAGTATATTCTCCTGGATGAGCCTCAATGGCCACATCTAATAAGAACATAAGTGAATGTAGCTGATAAATCACCACAAAATATAAATAAATATCGCCATTCAGCCTCGTGCTTCATTATAAGTGAAACCATTGGTGGTCAGTTGGCGGTCTGAACAAAACCATCGGTCGCTACTAGGTTAGACCGGTAGCCTACTCCTGCACAAAACAAAATTTTAAATGTCATAAGTTAATTGTAATAAGTACCTATTTTCATATTTGTACTCTGGGCTGTCCTCCTACTGCAGGAGACAATCATCATCACTGTATCTCCGGATGTCCAGAGTTCCACAGTGATGGATGCAATGCCCATTGATCAACAATCGCTGGGCAAACTTCGGAGTAGCGTATAGGCAGCGCTGGACAAGTGGGTCATATTTACTCGGTGTTATTTGTGCTGGATAAACATTGAACCTTCGGAGTGACACTCCGTAGTTGCTTGATTTACTCCTACCAGCTGTGAACATGTTGCGATTTGTATTGGATGCAGCAAGGTGTCGTGGATGGTAGCATTTCGTAGCGAAAGTAGGAACTACTTGAAATTACTGTTTGCAGTCCTAACCTGAATTAAAACAGATAACGCACACTAATACAGTCATCTCAATTAACACGGTTATCAGACAGATTCTACACACACCCAAAGTACACGGGGCTACATGACCACGTTGTCGCAGCCCCTAAACTGAGGAACCAACCAACCTTTGTATTGGATCTTTGTTTCATGGCTCTTTTTCGTTTATCAAAAGTTGCTAGAATTATCAGCTTCGGTGCGCACACAGGTATGCATTATACAGCAATAGAATATCAAGAATCGTATACTACACAGCTTGGGCATTCTTAAAGTATTGTGAATTTACAATCTGTTTTCATCTTATTAAATACCGTGGTTCCAACAGAGGACAGACAGAACAAGAGAAGAATACCAAGAGCGGAAGAAAGAAGCAGGAGAAGTAGTGAAGGAAGAGAAAAAGAAATGGCTGGAGAAATGGACAGAAATGATGGAGGAGGACTGTGATGGCAGTAAGAAAGTGTTGTATGGAATGATAAAGGCAAAGAGAAGAGATACAGGGGAAAATGTAAGAATGGTGGACAGGAATGGAAAGGAGATCGAAAATATGGAAGAAGTAAAGGTTATCTGGAGAGAATACTTCAAGGAACTCCTAAATCCAACTAAAACCAGCGTAGTGGACATTGTGGAGGAAGAAACAGACAGTGACCAAGACATTTCAGAGAAGGAATTGACATGGAAAGAAGTGGAGGTAGCATTAAAGAAGATGAAAGGGGGAAAGGCACCGGGAAAAGACGAAGTGAGTGTGGAGATGGTGAGAGCAGCAGGGGTGATAGGTGATGATGATAATTGTTGTTTTAAGGGGCCTAACATCTAGGTTATCGCCCCCCCGGGGGGTGATAGGAACACAGTGGCTCTTTCGAGTAATGAAAGCGATATGGAGGGAGAAGAAAATACCAGAGGACTGGAAAAGAGTGATAATAATACCCATATTTAAAAAGGGAAGTAGGAAGGAATGCAAGAACTACAGGGGAATTACACTCATGTGCCACTGCGCCAAAATATTTGAGAAGGTACTGGAGAGAAGAATTCGGACAGAAGTTGAAGATGGGCTGAGGGAAGAACAGTATGGATTCAGGCCAGGAAGGTCAACAGTTGACCTCATCTTTGCAGTAAGACAGCTACAAGAACACCATTATGAATATGGGAAAGATCTGGTGATGACCTTCTTGGATATTGAGAAAGCATATGATAGTATTAATAGAAACAAGGTATGGGAAGCAATGAGAGCAAAAGCAGTGAACAAGGAGACAGTGGCAAGAGTGAAAGCAATGTACGAGGGAAGCAAAAGCTGTGTAAAGGTGGGAAGAGAGAGAACGGAATGGTTTCAACTGGAGAGTGGTCTGAAACAGGGAAGTGCCCTCTCACCCCTGTTATTTATAGTGGTGATGGATGAAATCATACGAAAAGTGGTAAATAGCATTGGGGAAAGGAAAATGAAGGCAATGTTGTTTGCTGATGACCTTCTGGTATGGGGAGAGGATGAGGAAGAAGTACAAGAGCAATTAGATGAGTGGGAGAAGGTAGTGTTATCATATGGGATGAAGTTCTCAGCACAAAAGAGTGAAGTGGTCATCACGAGGAAGAAGAACAGACTGGATATGGGCATAACACTTGGAGGACAGCAGTTGCAGAAAGTAGAATGCTTCAAGTACTTGGGAAGCATAATTGAAGAAAAGGGAGGCAATAGGATGGAAATAAATGAGAGGGGAAGGTGCGCAGATGGATTTTTCAAGAGTGTTAGGGGGATGATATGGAATAAAGATGTACCACAAAAATGTAAAGGGATCATCTACAAGACCTACTTTGTGCCAATTTTGACATATGGTTCAGAAACATGGGTGATGAAGGAAAGGGACAAGAATAAAATACGAGCAGTGGAGATGAAGTTCCAGAGGAGTAGGGTAGGAGTGACAAGAATGGACAGAGTAAGGAATGAGAGAGTCAGGGAGATGGTAAGAGAGGAACCATTGCAAAATAGAATAGAGCGATCTAGGCTACAATGGTATGGACATGTGAGGAGGATGGAAGAGGAGAGGATACCGAAGATGTTTGGAATGGAAATGACGGGAAGGAGGCCAAGGGGAAGACCAAGGGACAGATGGACAAAAGGAGTTAAGAAGAGTGTGGAGGAAAGAGGAGTGTGCTGGGACACAGTAAATGACGAGAGATGGTGGATGGACAGGAAACGATGGAGAGGCTTATGTTCCAAGCAGACCCGACCAGCGGTTGGAAACTGCTCAAGATGATGATGATGACCATGGTGATATGCTACCGTCACACTTGTTTCAACAAACATCACAAATTATTTTATACTGTAAAGAGGAGGGAACTAGAAATGATGTCCAATACTATCATTTCTCAATATCCCGCTTGTTGCAACATATTGTAATAAATCGTAAGTTCATGTGGATTCTGTTAAAATGAGTCATATTGAAATGATAAATATTGTTTAAATCGATAATGTGGTAGCAAAAATAATTACCACGACTGGGGCTTGAACCCAAAACTTCTTGATTCGCACGTTGAGCTGATAACCTAGATGTTAGGCCCCTTCAACAATTATCATCATTCACAGACCAAGACGCAATCACCACGGCTCTTACAACCACGCAAATACTGAGCACAAGACGGCAACTTATTTTCACGTACCGGTATTATTATGGAAGTAATATTTTAAGCTCTACTAAGTAATGTTCCTGTGAGGAATTGAGTTTTAAATACCTTATGAATAGGCCTACTTGGAAGTAAAGGGAATGTTTGCCCACTGCCCGTATCAACACACTGATATACAGAGAGGTTAGTTTTTCTGTATCGGAGACCCTCCCTAGCCTGCTCTCACCCGCGGCACGAGCCTGTCTCCTGCCACGCACTTTGCCGTTATGCGGCACTGTGTCATTGAGTATAGGAATTTGTACTTACCTAGTTCACAGCTGGTGCTGAAAATGTTCGCCATTCACTGCTACACATCGCTGGCACCTTTTCATGAAACTAGCATTTACTCTCTGAAGTTCCTCAGCACCGATTGACTGTATTTCAGCTGTAATATAATGTTTGAACTTTTTTGCTAGATCTTTTATTGTTTTGACGCTAGGCACGGGTCTGTTTGGAAATTTCTGACGGAGTTTTCGTCGTGTTTTCGCAAAAGATTTCCTGTACTTTATGAAGGTAGTATACAAATACACACGTTCACATAATGAAAATCGCATTGAAACAGCACACTGAGCACTAAACAAGTGAACAATTGACTAAACTGAACCTCACATTGTTAAAGCTCTCAGCAGACTGCAAAGGACGGAAACTTGTGGCGCCAAGAAGCGGATTACGGCCAAGTGCGCAGCGGGAGAGCAGGCTAGCGAGGGTCTCTGATACAGAAAAACTAACCTCTCTGTAATTATATTGATAACTCCGTTACCGCACAGAAACGTAATACCGGTATTGCCGACTAGTTACAAGGTTTCTTATCTTCCCATAACTGCTCAACCCTCCCCTCCCCTAACCCTGGCAGGAAACAATAAGATACCAAGAACTTGCTTACACTTCACGAACACTGATCTTGTGAGGATCTTCTGGTTTCTTCTTCTTTGGTGGTTGCCGGTATTTTTCTTTTCTGAAACATTTGTGGAGTACATTAAACAATGTGATGAATTTCATAAACATATAATCAAAGTTGATAGAGCTGACCTTGGGACTTGAACCCATCATGGTTTGTTATTAAACCTCCAATACACTAGGCTTGGTTATTATGCACCATTTCAACTGCTTCTTCATTCCTCTGTTGAATTATTTAAGAATGTTCTTGTTTCCTTGTGGACGTATTGCAGTTGGATTGGGATGTGAACTTAAGCTTACAACGCTGAAGAAGAGCTGTGAACATGTTCGTACAGTCGTGAGTTCCTGGGGGGGGGGACTTAAGTCGAGTCGGTAAGACTTCACAAGAGGTAGGCTACTTATCACTACAAAATTCTTTTAGTACTGAAATTAACCAATTTACCTGAATTAATACATAACCCCAGGCACCACAGCCCATGAAGAGCCTAGGCCGACCAAGCGACCGCTGCCCAGCCATTTGGCCTGCAGATATTGGGGTATCGGGTCCCCTCGACCGTTAATCTTGGTTTGTTGTGATCAGGGCGCTGCCTGACTGTCAGACAGCTACTCAATTGTCCTCACGAGCCCTCACGCCAGTTTCTAAAATCCCTGACGGAGCCGGAGAGGCAGGTGCGCACAGGGCCGGCTACATGAATTAATAGTCAGGAAAATATCTGGAGATGTTTACTCCTCTGCTGTCTGAGACCCGCCCAGCTGATTCTCCCACTTTTAGCATCATGTACAGTATTGCCAACCGCACACATTCGGTACTACATCGCATCCGGCAGACCCAATGGTTTTCGCCTAGACCAATAATGGTTTGGTAGCGCGGACCGTGTTAGCTAATATAAACACCCCTGGTTTTAGTCACACAGTGGGGGTAGTCACGCATCAATAATTTTTATCCAGGCCAATGGTTTTGCCTTTTATTTCATTATTCACGTGTAGTGTGGTGAATTTTGTATTGGACAAGTTGGCAACAGGTATGACATAGTCTAGGACATCAATGTGTCATGGCGGCGGTTGTCAAATGTACAAGAAGGAAAATTATTTATGTAATAAAAGAAATATTTCCGGTGCAGCAGTAACGACTCCCAGAAAGTTGTGCGAATCATAAACAATACCTCTGCCTTGTGAAAGTTGTGAAAACGGAAAAGTACCTCTACTGAAGGATTAATGTTGAGTTTTGTCACACTATTTATTATGAATATTTTATTATATTAAATATAATTTGAACGCATTTACTAATTACGTAAACTTTCAGATCTTGGATTTGTCACAATGGAACAAACATCAATGATGGAGGATTTACACTGCAACAAGTGTGAACTGTGTTCTCAGTTGGTCGGATGAAATAAAATTAGCTCCTTACTGACTGATTTAATGTACAAGAGGAACACTTCTGACAAGCGGCAATAAACAACTATACTCTGTATTTCGAAAGAATGAACGTTAAGGAAATGGCGGAAGCTTGGAACAGCTGAGCTATGTTGCCAAGTTTTTATTGCTGATGTAGAACAGCTGATTCGAATAATACACAAGACTACACTTCAGATATTATTTCAGTACTATTATGCGCAATATAATGCAAATGTCGATCCTGAGTCAACGCCAAGGACATTCAAAAAGAGAAATACGGTATAAAATGAATAAATAACACACCGAAGCTATGCTACCTTTGTTACCGTTATTCAATAAATACGAGAAAGAGGCCAAACACTCGACAGCTATACAAATATAATACAAAATACAATCACAAAGTAATCTGATGATGAATAATATCAACACTCACCATGCAAGATGAAACAAGAGTTTGGGTGAAGGTCGTTCACAGTTTACAGCAGTTAACACAGAACGCAGAAATAACATCATGACAATACCACCTCCACATACGTAATGTTAAGGTAAAGTATTTAGCACCAAGTACACAAACAAGCTGTTCTGTGGCAATATTATTGCAGTGATTTTACATTGTCGATTTGTAGGTTATTGAATGACAAGCGTTAATTTGAACACTACGGTATGCAATGAAACATTACTGGATACGTAAACATTAAGACTAAATGTACATAGCCTATTTTATACGTCACGCATGTATTCTAAATTAAGTATATTTAAATTTGATTTGAACAAACAAGGCTAACCATGAAAATAGTTTCATGTCGGAATGAACGATAGCCGGCCGTTACAGGTTGGTGCGCGCGGTCTCCTGCTCTATTTCCAGCATTTTCCCACGTTCTTCCAGCGGTACTATTTACAACTTATTGACTCGATGCTTAAAGTAAACTAAACGATGGCAATGAAACAAACTCCGACACAGTTAACAGCGACTGAATGAATGACAATAAGCTGGCAACGTATGGTATTAGTTGTCAAAATCCAGCCAATAGGAGCCCACGGCGGTCAGCTGTTCCAAGCTCCCGCCATTTCCTTCATGTTCATTCTTTTGAAATACAGAGTATAGTGTGGAATACAACAATTTTTCAGTTTGTGTGAGCTGTTGTAAAGTTTTGATCACGCGAATGTGAAATCACGGCTGCAATTGTTCTGACTGACAGGCCGCAGTGGCCGAGAGCGCTAACGCGCTACCTCGTGCCTCACTGGCATCGGGAGAGCATGGGTTCGATTCCCACCTCGGCCGTCCTGAAAATGGTTTTCGTGGTTTCCCATTTTCACCACCAGGAAAATGCCGGGACGGTTCCTTTCAATAGGTCCACGGCCGATTTCCTTCCAATATCCCTTCCCTGTCCCGTCCTGAAAAGAAAATTACATGGCCATTGGCTGCATTAATAATATTATTAATTGTTCTGCCTGCTTTGCGCAAGTCCCCCTGGCGTCGTATAACAGCGGCCACAACAAAGTGCTATGCAAGTTGAATAGTAAAATTGTAATACCAGCATTTCTTGATACGATTGTGTGAAATGGCAGAGCGTAACTACCGAAACACAAATCGGAGTCGGTAGATCCTCCGTGTTAAGCTGACAACAGATACGATTGACGGTGCGGAGGTAAGTGGCAGAGTATTTTAGTATTCCTGCATGTTTGCTGTTTGGAGTGAAGTGGGGAGGCAAGCGAGACAGTGAGCACCTCCTTCATCCCAATAGAATATAATGCTGTTGTTCAATGAGCATGAAACAAAAACACATATTTACGTAATTTAGCACATATTTACAGTGCACTAGTGGTAGGCTATTATCCCCCAGATTATTAAAAAAAGTTATGAAAATCTTCTATTATACATGTTAACGAAGATGTGTGTCAAAGGCCAGATTCTCATCTCGCACACTATCAAGAAATCCTCAGAATTCAGCCAACCTAGCCAATGTGGCTAGTCCACAAAAGATGTATCAATTCCTCTCCTGCCAGACTAAATAGACATAAAAATGGCTTCTAACAAAGGAGTTAGGTTCAAGTCCCAAGCTAGTCTAGCCCTTGTGAAATTTAGATCTCAGTACAATGTAGATTGACTTACATCCTGCTATCACTCAGGCTAATCATTTTCTTCATCTGTGCAAATCTTTGTTGTGCAATTTTCCTAGTTTTTTGAGCTTTTCCCTGCACATAAAAGAATAACGTTCTATAAATATGTAATCAGAAATAAAAGTTCCTCTTTAAATATAACTAAAATAATTAGGAAAACCAGATTCTATTCTTGATCATCTTCAAAGCCAAGATCAAACTGTTGGTGTAGTTCTGTAACAGATATGCCTTTCAGATTAGCCAGACTACCCAAAACAACTTGTGTAGCATCTTTGACATCATTGTAGATGTGAAGTTGGTCCATTCGAGCCTTGTGTTCGGCAGCAGACACACATGTCTTCTTCAGTTCCCTCAGTTCTGCATCCAGCTGCCTTTCCCTCTTCGCTAACTGCTGCCATTCTTCAGCCAAGACTATTTGTAAATTAGGGCTATTATTATCCACTTTGCTGATTTTGCACGGCATTTCTGAGTATTCCCCAGATTTTCTTTTTAAGCACTTCTTCTGTGACATTTCATAGCCTAACCTCACCCACCAGAAACACGTGCCAAACTAATAACTTCCACAAAACGAAACACAAAATACTGATAATTATCTTGAAATCATGAATTTTCTGATAGATAATAAGTTACCATTTTGATGTTCTTCCTTTTTATAAGCTAAGTAGAATTCGAATAGTAGTCTAGGATATATACACTACATGTAGCTTGGATTCTACAAATCAGGGGGATGACAGTTCATAGGGAGCGCGTGGGTCGGGGTAAGGCCCTGTACTGTTTGTTATGCCAACCAATGAAGAATTAATTTTAGCACTAAGGTTCCGTAGTTGGCACTCATGAACGTTCACATCAAACCGAATGGCGGAAGCGGGAATAGTCTGTTTTGATTGATTTTCCTCGTGGTGTTGTTGGTTGTTTTGATTTGTTCAGTATTTTCATTGTTTATTTTAATTGAATTGAGAGTCAATCATGCCACTGCAAGGGAGGACAAATTGCCAAGCACCGGGATGTAAGAATTATAATGATAGTAAGAGCAATACGGCAATTTTCATCTTCCTAGTGTTGACCATGTGAAAAACTAGTGGGCAATATGGACTACTCGCGAATAAAAATATATAGAGAATAAATGTGTGCATTTCATTTCTTGTTTGTTTCCTTATCCATTCTCCTTTGCATTGCAATGAAATTTGTGGTTTAGGGCTACGGGGAGGGGTGGGTGGTTGCGGGCATGCTAGGCAAAAAGTGAGGTTATGGCAATGTAGTGTGTGCATTTGGACGATTTTCTTTATATTCATCGAATATCCCAACTATTCTGTAGAGTACGAGAGCATTTTTTAATTAGCCTAGAGGTGAATTAAGCTCTAGAACGGCATAACTGTGTCTTTCGTGACAAATCCATTGCCAACATTGATATATATCAAAATGTATTCTTTTCCTATCTGGACGTATATTTCAGCACCTAGCGAAAGGCGCAGTTATGTTTGAGTTATATTCATCAATAATCAATAACTCGTCGCAGAACATACTGTTCATTTACGTGTAATAAAGGCTACATTCATATGGCTTTTTACTATTTATGTTGCCAGACTTGGCAGTACAATCCATAGCCTCTGGCGGTGTTCTCTCTCGGAAATTCTATAACCAAAAGTGACGAATCTCTTATACTTACATCATCCTTGCTACAAATATATTGGCAACTCCAGCTATCTGATATGACATCTAGCGGTAAAAATGAGAAACGTACCAAGTAGGGTACATTTGTCACGTGGTGACTGTATATGGTTTCTTGTATTGGTAAACAGATCGTGGTAAATTGTTCGTGTCTTTATACATAAGTAATAAGTTTTACTCGTTGATAGAGTGAAAAATGAGTAAAAGCAAAGTGTATTGTTCAGTTTATGGCTGTAAGTCGATGTATAAGAGGGCTGCTGATATACGTTTTCATCACTTTCCAAAAGATGCAAATAGCAATAGCCGAAATGTGATGATACCTAATAATACCTAATACCTTCCACCCCGGGAAGGATCTAACACTTGTCGAGGTAGACAGACAGAAGACCTGCGACGTAAAGCCAGCGAAGGTTACAGCTGTTACGATGGGCGCGCTGGTAAGATTGAAGTTACTTGAATAATTAATTAAATAATTAATTATTGGCTGCTTGGTAGGGAGAAGGGATGAGTTTAACTTGTATTAAAACTCGAGGGGCGACGGGAATTGCTTGATTTGGATGGTTAAAAGGTGGGTTTGGTGTTGAATATTTGAATGGTAGCGGAATCACTCATTCTACAGTGCCCACGGGGAGGCATTTTAGGCCTATATGACTCGTAGTGGAATAACTCGAATATCGAAGAACTTAGCGATTACGAGGTGTAGGCTTGGCGGAAAGGCTGGCGGATCATAAGTTTGACATCAATTCACGATATAAGTCGGAGCTTGGAAAAGTGGCGTCTGGTTTGCGTAGATGCTAGTCTCGGAATGATAAAAGTAGCACAGCTTCGGTGTGTTATTTATTTGTTTATGTACCGTATTTCTCTATTTGAATGTCCTCGGCGTTGACTCAGGATCGACATTTACATTATATTGCGCATAATAGTACCGAAATAATGTCCGAAGTGTAGCCCTGTGTAAATTTGAATCAGCTGATCTACATCAACCATAAAAACTGATGCTTGATAATATGCAAATGACACCAAAAAATCCAGTGGAACACACAAATTAGATCACGTGTATCGCACAGTTATACATATATACAATTAAAAATAACACTGTCATTACTTTAGAGACCACATTTACTGATTATAACCGAAAAATAAAAAGTGTTCCATATCAAACGCGTGTTATTGAGTATTTTAAACCCTACTTATCCAGACCGACCGCAGCGCCCCAAGTGTTAGTTTGAGTTGCCAATACACCTGCTGCACCCATACAAGGATCACCAATTCCAAACACAGAAAAATTTAGGAGAACGCAACGGTTTCCTTTTTCTTTTTACTGGGCACACATGAGCTTCGCCCAATGGCAAGACGGGTTATTGTTGTTTGGGTTGCATTGCTTGACACAAAGTCTCTTCGCCCAATATCATCCGGCCGGAATTAGACTACAGTTGTAGCCATCGCATTAAAATGCCGCAGAAAATGAGTCCGTATGTTTAAATAGATAGATAGATAGATAGATTTTAATTCCATTTGATCAAATACATGCATTGAATACATTTTTGATATAGGACACGTCAGAATTTACATGCATAAAATAAAAGAACTAACAGGTATATATTACTAAGATTATAACTATTTATAACTTATTATAATAGCAAATCTTAATAGATACAATCTTATTGCACAACTATTTACACCTCACTCTATTATCATAATATGAAAACTTAATTCTATAAATACAACAACATACAGCTAGGTATTAAAATTAAATTAAAAAAGTAAAATATAGTTATAGATTCCATCACTCCTATACGCTAAAATATTCATCTACTGAGTAAAAACAATGGCACTGCAGATAAGCTTTCAACATTCTATCAAAGGTTTTTATTTTTGGGGCCAGTTTTATATACTGGGGTAGTTTATTGTATAATTTAACTCCAGTGTGAAAAGTTCCTTTTTGATATATGCTTGTGTGTGTGTGTGTGAAATATGAATGTTTTGATTTTGTCTTGTGTTATGCCTATGAACATCATTGTTTGTTTTAAGAAAAACATCCTTATTCATTAAATTCTTTTTAAAAAACATAATACTTTCAAAGATATATATGCAAGGCAGTGGGAGAATATTTAAATCTTTAAACAGAGGTCTACATGATTCTCTAGAGTTTACATTTGCTATAATTCTAATCGCCCTCTTTTGTATCCTAAACGTGCTTAGTACATCTGGCGACATACCCCAAAATATGATCCCATATCTTAAGTATGAATGGAAATAAGCAAAATAAGTATTTCTTAATGTGTGCATGCTAGTGCAGGTTTTCAAAATACGTAACGCAAAGCACATCGAGTTCAGTTTAGTATTCAGATATTGTATATGTTTATTCCATTTCAAGTCTTGTTGTATCCATAGTCCTAAAAACTTTGTTTCTGATTTATTTTCTATTTGATGACCATTTAATGTTATATTGGGCATCGCAGGATTCCTATTCTGTATAGTGTGGAAATTTAGACATACTGTCTTTTTATAGTTTATTATGAGGCGATTATCTTGTGATCATTTGGTTAACTCCCCTGTAACGGAGTCAGCAGACTGCTGTATGACCTGTTTAGTTTCACCTTTTATTACGAGTGTTGCATCGTCCGCAAACAAAATTTCCTTATGTGAATGAACGTTCTGTGTTATATCATTGATATATAGAAGAAAGAGTAGTGGGCCCAAAACCGATCCCTGGGGTACTCCAAATTCAATAATTCCCTCATTGGACAATGTTTCATTAAGTAATTTGGTTCCATCAACCTTGTGTCTCAAGCTTACTATTTGTTTACGCCTTGTTAAGTAAGACTCTATCCATTTATTAGCTAGACCTCTAACACCATATTGATTTAGTTTGGTAAGGAGGATTTTATGGTCAACAACATCAAATGCTTTCGATAAATCCAAGAATAGGCCAGTTACATGTTCCTTATTGTCAATTAATTTCAGTATACTATTACTACATTCGTAAATTGCTGTCTGTGTAGATTTTTCCGTTCTAAATCCATGTTGTGAGTTTGATAATATTTTATTTTTTTCTATGAAACTTATCAGTCTCTTATACTTAATTTTTTCCACTATTTTTGCAATACCAGTTGGTAAGGTAATAGGACGATAGTTATCTAATTCATCTTTTGAACCGTTTTTGTGCACTGGAATTACTTTTGATAACTTCAAAATATCCGGGTAAGTTCCTGAGAGAATTGAACTGTTTATTAAGTGCGTAGGTGGATTTATTATATTTTCTGCACAATTCTTTAAAATTGCATCAGGGATGCTATCAATGCCAGCACAGAATTTATTTTTTAGCTCTTTTATAACTATTCTTACCTCTTCACTTGTGACATGATTTATAAATAAAGAATCACTGCATATATTTATTTTATTATTAGAATTTAGTGTATTTACCTGTGATTTATTTAATAATTTTTGTGGAATTTCCAGAAAATAGTCATTGAAAGTGTTTGCTATTTCCTCTGGATTATTAATCACTTTATTATTTCTGATCAGTGTACTGTTCCTTTGTATTTTAGCAGATTTTCTAGTTTCTTTCTTTATCACGGACCACATAGCCCTGTTTTTATTAGATGATTGGGAAATAAAATTATCATTATGCATTTTCTTTGCTAGTCTTATTACCTTATTTAATATGTTAGTGTATTTTTTGTAGTATAAATTGAATTCAGGTGTTGTGTGGTATTGTTTATATAATTTGTGTAGAAATTTCTTTCTTTGACATGAATTTATAATCCCTGTTGTTATCCAATTGCTATTTTTGTTATTTTGAACAGTTCTTCGTTTAAAGGGGAATGCTATTTCAAAATAGTGTTTTAGGGTTCTGTTAAATGCATTAAATTTATCATTTACATTTTCTAGATCATAAATTTCTGACCATGTTTCCTTATTTAATAAGTCATTGAAGTATGTAACATTTGATTCAGTGAATGACCTGCACTTTGATTTTACTCCATTATCATTATTATTGATTACTTCGGATACTTCAAAACTCAGTATTTGTCCATGGTGGTCACTAAAACCCGGACAATAGACTTCTATTGAATGGTGATATTTATCTGTATTTATAAAAATTTGATCAGGAGTGGTTTTACTAAATGTTGTTATTCTTGTTGGTGTGTTTACTGTAGGTTTCAGTCCATAGGAAATTAGTAACTGTGTTAATAATTCACAATTTCTATCAAGTTTTAAGAAATCCACATTTACATCCCCACAAATTATTATATCGAAATTTACTTTGCTCATGTTATTGAGTAACAATTCTAATTTATCTATAAATAGTGAAACTTTCCTGACGGAGAACGGTATACGCATACAATTATTAACTTAAACTGCAGAGAATTCAAAATCCTGTTCCATAATTAGATAATCATAAGCTGTTATCTGTTCATGATCTAAATTATTTCTTAAGAAGATGCAAGTACCACCATGGCTAATATTAGATCTAGAGTATTTACTAGCTTGTATAAACCCTGGGAATTGAATTAATTCGAGTTGTTCCTCTTTCAGCCAATGTTCTGAAATACATAGTGCTGAGACGTCTTTAAGTTCATTTTTAAGCATTAGATTTATGTAATCAATTTTATTATAAAGAGACTGGACATTCTGGTGGTAAATTTTAAATTTGTTATTTTTGCAAGCTTGTGTTGGTGATTTATTTACATTATTATTATCATAATTGTTATTATTATTGTTGCTAGACAAATCCGAAATACCATTGTTGCACTCCGTTAAATTTGACTTCAAAAGATGTGAATGCCAAACCTCACGTTTGGCTTCTTCTACCAGTTTCCCTGCTTCCACTCTAATGATATTACTGTTGAATTATTCTTACCATTTGAATTTACAATTTTGCAGATTTCATCACTAATATACTCTTTTCCTAATCTATTTAAGTGTAGGCCATGCCGAGTGTGGAACTTCCTGTCTAATTTACTTACATCTACAATTTGGACATTTGGAAAACTCTTACAAATTTTATGAATTTTTCCATTTGTAGCCTCTATTTCTACATTTACACATGATTTGGGAATTAAATCGTATCTCTGCGGAATGTTTACAATAATGACATTTGTTTTTTGCATGGATGGCAATGTACCCTTTAAATCTTTGATTACCTTTTTACTCTCATTTCTATAGACGTCGTTTGCTCCAGCGATGATCACTGCGTAGTCCTTTGCAGTAAGGAATGTAAACAAACAATATGCCGGGGCTTCACCATACGCCATTTACACACTTTCGAGACCTGCATTAAGTTGGTCTTGGCAGAGATGTATGTTTCGATTATCGAATCTTGAATCCGAAGGTTATCGTTACAATAATGGCATCCACCAATGGAACTGTAGTACTATGTACAAGTGACGCGATATTTAAAGGCAAGGGATAATCAACTTCTCAATTTCTCCAACATAATTTCCCGCTTTGGATTGAAGGTTTCACACTGAAACAATATCTGATGCAATGTACCTCGTGCCCTACCACATACACACCTATCATTGTCCCTGAGATGCATGCGCCCCAAAGCTACTGGTGTAAGAGCGTGCTGGAAACGCATTCGAATGACGGTAATAATATGACGCCACGAATATTTTCCGACCCGGAACCAAGGCGCTGTAGTTACGGATGGTTTTATTAAGAAAAAAATTGTTGCTTTACATTTTGCTATTTCGGTCCATTCATTTTGACAAGCACTGATGACTCGCTGATGAATTATTGGTACTATATCCGGATACGGTATCCCGATATTATAAACAATTCCCTGACCGCATGCCGTATTCTTTGCCCAAAGATCTACTGTTAGGCCCCTTAAAACAACAATTATCATCATTATTTATTATTTCGTTTCCCGCTATGTGAGAATGCCCAGGAATCCACATGATGACCACATCTTGTCCTGTGAGTGTGAATGTATGGAAATACTTCACTATTTGGTAAAGATACCAATTATTTGAGTGTAGAAAGTGAGGTAAGGCATTAATAACACTCAAAGAATCCGTGCATATTAGCACGTGATGTAAACGATGGGCATGAATATAGTGACAAGCCTGGCGTATAGCAAAGAGTTCAGCTGTAAAGATTGTAAGATGAGGGGGAGGCATAAGTACGACTAACCTGTAAGTCAGGAGAGTAAAAGTCCGACCCCACGCGATCCGGTCGAACCATCTTTGAACCATCCGTATAAAAAATCGTATAATTGGAATACAAATCCTGAATATCTCGAAATGCACGAGAAATAATATTCGGATGATGTTTGAACATTTGAAATCGCAATGGAAAGGAATTATGCAGAATCTTAGGTTGGGTATGCAAAACCCTGTATGGGATTGTATATGGAAGTGCTAAACGGGTTTGTAACACATCCTTCCTGAAGGGTTGTGAAATCTCATAATCCATGACAAGTGCAGGTTTATGTGAGCGATCTAAACGATTTTGTGCGTAATATTCCGTCAGAAGTTGTAATTTAGAGATAATCGTAGACGCCACTAACGACAATTTGTAGACTAAATATCTGCCCGCTATAAATGCAAGACGGGTACTGCCCGTGTGTTGGGCAGTAAAAGACCAAAAGCCAAGTACAAACATCAAGGATAGATTGAGGATCTGTGAGAGTGAGGAAAACACGGGGTAACATCATCTGACAGTTTCTAACTACAAAAATACCAGGAAACACAGGGGACACAATGGTACTAATCTTCACACCGAAGTGATCCATCTTGGTGACTGACAATTACATGTACACAAACAAAACCGGATCACAAAAAGGTGACATTTATAAAATAACTCGAATGTCACATAAAAACTTGGTGAGGATATCAACCAGCGGGACCACCGGAGTATGCAACAAAGTCGTCAAATTGAGCGGTAATTGAAAACCCAGGGACAAAAGAGAAGCGTACATTTTAAAGCGTTGTGTATTATACTGTGTACATTGAAAAAGTATGTGAGGAAGATCTCCTTGGTAGTGGCCGCATGCATTACAAACAGGAGAAGCACGAGCATTGATGTGATGGAGATAAGCAGGGGTGACAGCATGATTGAATTACATTCTAATTATAGTAGTGATATGACGTCGAGTATAGAATCCTTGCATAAACCACGGCTGAACCGGTATCGAGGATTGAATATATGTATATGGTGTTGAGTGTTCACGTACATATTCCCTCCACTGCTGGCGCCATTCTTGGATGATGAGTTCATATACATGTGGCAGAAGTTCAGGATATGGGAGAGCCATATCAATACGTGTCCCCTGACCCATTGCAGCTTCTTTAGCTAAAATATCAACCTGAACATTGCCATAGATATGGAAATGTATTGGGATCCAAGTTAAGATGACGTTAGTTCCTGCCATTTCAATTTCATATAATTGTTGGGCTAAATTGAGTAAAAACCAATTATCGGAAACGATAATGTTTTGTAGGGCGAGGAGAACACTTTGCGAATCAGTACATATGAGTACATGAGACAGACCCTGTTGTTTGATATAAATACAAGCCTGACGAAGGGCAAAGATTTCAGCCGTAAAGATTGTAGTGTGAGAGGGTAGTGCATATTTGCGCTCAACTTGTAATGACGGGGCGAAAAAAGCTGCAGCCACGCGAGGTGGGTGGGAAAGTTTTGAACCATCTGCATAAAACAGGGTATGTTGAGGATAGTGACTAATAATATCATGGAATGTACGGGAAATGATATGGGGGTGTGATTTAAACGTTTTCGTGAGTTGGGGGAGATTAGTCTGGAGGATGTGTGGGTGATGGCTGTGAACCTGATATGCGATGGTGTACACTGGGTTGAGACGTGTTTGTACGATCATCTGTCGATACGGACAGAGACGGCGATACATAGTTAAAAGCGCGGGAATACGATCTTGAGATAAGAGATGGCGTTGGTAATATTCATCTAATAAGTGTAATTTGTTTAATAGAGGTGTGTGGGACAGTGACATTTTCTGTAATATATATTTAGCACACGAGTACTGACGTCGTAAAGCGAGTGGTATTTCGCCAGTCTCCACCAATAAAACCTGTGTGGGTGTGGATCGGAGAGCTCTGATGATGATGCGCAGGGCTCGGTATTGTAACCGGTCCATCTGGATTAAGCGAGTGGGTGTCATAATGTCAAAAAAGGCTCTCCCAGAGTCTAATGCCGAGCGGAAAATATTTGTATATACCGTCAATAACACCGACGGCGCGGCGCCCCATGAGCGTTGGGTAAGAGCCTTG
This sequence comes from Meconema thalassinum, assembly GCA_946902985.2. Taxonomy (NCBI): domain Eukaryota; kingdom Metazoa; phylum Arthropoda; class Insecta; order Orthoptera; family Tettigoniidae; genus Meconema; species Meconema thalassinum. The sequence goes on along the minus strand of OX336399.1, from coordinate 2,802,329 downwards.
AACACTGGGGATTTAGGTTCTAATTTTTGCGTAATGTGATTTAGATGACGTTGCCAATTAAGTTTATCGTCAATGTACAGACCTAAATATTTGACGACCCGAACAACTTCAATTTGACCTTGTTGATATACCACCGGCGACGTGTCATATAGGCGTTTATGGGTAAAAATCATAGCCGCGTTTTTCGTTTGTGACGTTACTAAGCCGTGGTCTGTGAACCACTGATGTGCCTGCGATAGTGCCGAATGTAAACCTTCCCTGCAAGTGTTGAGATTGGATCTAGTAGCATATATTAACATGTCATCGGCAAATTGAATCAATCTGGCATGCGGAAGTATGACAGTTTCCAGGGATCCGGTATAAATGGAATATAACAGACCTCTTAAAATATCGCCCTGGGGAAGAACCTGCGACGTATATCTATTGTTAAGTACCGCATTACCTGTGCATAAATATATACATCTACGTACTAGGAAATTATGGATAATGCTGAGAAATATTAATGGGTAACGATGGGAATATAATATTTGTAATAAGATGTAGGGGTCTACCGAATCGTAAGCTCCCTTAATATCCAAAAATATGGCTATAGTATGTTGTTTTCGTACTTTCGCCAGTAGTAAGTCAGTGAGAAAAATATTCAGTGCGTCATTAGTACTACGTTTTTTTAACAAAGGCATATTGAGTTTAGGGGAGAGCATCGTAATATTCTAAACACCACTGTAATCGTCGATGTAGAATTTTTTGAAGCACTTTTCGAAGGCAAGAACTCAACATTATACCGCGATAATTATGGGGGTCCTTCGCGTCGGCTTTAGGCTTGAGTATTGGGAGTACTTCGAATTGATTCCAGTCTTCGGGGATTATACCTGATAGCAGAATGGAATTGTATAGGTTCAAAACGATTGTCAGGGCTCGAGGGGGAAAAGCCTCAATCATGCGATATGTCACTGCATCAAGACCTGGCCGTGTAGATTTCTTCCCATGTGTAACTTGCCAGATCTCTGTGGACGAGATGGGTAGTAACAAAGTCAAGAATCTCGGGGATTCGCGATAAGGGTTGGGGGAAAACATGGAGCGACGGAATCAGGGGTAAGGTTCCGATAAAAGGTTTCATAACCCTGCGTGTTAAGGAATCGCTTGGGGGCCCCGTGTCTACATTCGACATTTTTTATCGTTGACCATAGAGTACGGAGGGTGGTATGACTGCTAAAAGTAGAAATAAAAGTACGCCATGCAGCACGTCGTTTGAGATTAAAATTTTGTTGAATGGACGCACATATTCTTTTATAAATGAGGTAATTAGAGGGATTAACATTCTTTCGAAGGCGTTTGAGTGCTGCGTTGCGTTTCTTAACCCACAGGAAACATTCCTTTTCCCACCAAGGTGGGCGATGGGTGCGTTTGTTAGTATGAGGGGTGGGTGTCGCCCGAGAATGATAAATAGTTATATATGCATCAATGACATTGGCCAAGATGGCATAAGCAGACAAAGGAGTACGATGTTTCAGCGTGAGATGATCTTGTAAATAATTAGAAAATAAGACAGAATCAAAACCATGGGTCGGTCGTTTGAGTGAGAACGTTGTGGGTGCGTGTGGGATGGAGGCTCTAGAGCCGTAATGTATCAGAGTGGGATAATGGTCACTTTGATGCAAATCGGGAATCGTTTGCCATGTCAGGTGGTGTGCCTGGTCTAAAGTGGTGATGGTTAAATCAACCACACTAGATGGACTATTCGGCGGGTCAAGCGGGTTGGAGAACCATCATTTAAAAGTAGGAGTTGATGTGAAGTGACTACGTAATGGACATGGCGGCCTTTTGGATTAACTCTTCCACTACCCCAGGCTGGGTGATGTGCATTAAAATCTCCTAGAATAGTGTGGTGTTTTAACTTGCCGGCATAGCGAAAAAATAGATACCATTGTCATTGATTACCTTGAATATTCGGTGGGCAATATAAGTGTGTAAATAGACGATTGTTTATTTGTAACAATTGACTATCCATAGAAGGCAGAATAAAATCACATTGTAGCTGCGCGAAGGGAGATGTTGTTTAATTAAAGTACATATGCCACGATAACCTGGGCCATCGTGACGTATGGCATGATAGTCAGGAATGTTAAAACGCGTATGGGAATATAGCCACGTTTCCTGGAGGAAAATTATGCCAGGATGAAATTCTTCTATTAAAAGCAATAATTCATGACGTTTGTTGACAATACTCCGGCAATTCCCCTGGAGTACCGTCATACAGAACACACACAAAAAAACACACCATGTTAACGAGTATCAGACGACGGACGATCAACGGTGGCAAGAGGGGGTAACGACGGGATTATTTTTTCGAATACATTTTTTACACAATGGCTTCATTATACACTGTGACCTAAAAGGTCCATTAATTCCCGGAATTCGGCGAGGATGATGCGGGTGGTGTCATTCGAGTTCGGAGCAGCTGGAGGGTGCGATACGCTACCAGCCACTTCTTCGATTGGGGCCGATGGGGGAAAACTCATGCTGGAAGTGGAGGGTGTGGCAACAATATTAAGGTACCCCTGTCGAACATACCCATGGGGTGTGATAGACCTGGGTGATTTGTGAACCGTTTCGGTGAATTTCCTTTTTCGCGGGGGATCAATTGGTCGTGATTCAGTTGGGGGCGTTAGTGGGGGGAATTGATTCGGTAGCGTTAACGGGTTAAACGCTTTCTGATGTTGGTTGACGATTTCACTATACGATTTGTTGTCAATGCACATGTGACGTTTGATAGCAACTTGATGAATGTGTGTTTCACATCTCGCTGCCCCTGCAGGGTGGTTGTCTTGACAGTTGGCGCATTTGAATATAACTGCCTTGCAGTCGGATGTAAGATGGCCCAGGGCGCATTTGCCACATCTAGGTTCCCTTGCGCAACAATGTAATTGAACATGACCATACCGTTGACATTTTTGGCAACGGATGGGACTGAATATAAATAAAGTTACTTCCAACATAAGCTTAAAAATGCACATACAGTACATAGTTGGGCAAATCTTGGGTATCAAAAAAGATTTTCACCGCACCTGTAGGTAACGTTTCTAGCTTATCATCAATCTTTTTTTTTCTGTTAAGGCGTTGGACCCTTGCCACAGGAGCGGGGGAGTCCATGTAACGTATGATTTCCTCTTGGGTAAGCGACAGATCGACTCCACGTATAAGACCTACACGTTGCACATTTGCGGATGGGATAAAGGCAGATAAATTTCGTTCAATTAGCAGAGGATGTGTTAAAAAAGAGTTGGCCATGGCACGCGGTTGCGACCCTTTTTTTGTATTCCCTTGATGCCTGGAATTTGTTTTTCAAAAAATAAACGTCCCAAGGCCATAGGGTGCAGATTGCCCACATTCTGATCCACTGACTGTACAAATACTATGTAAGGACCGCGATGACGGTCATTATAACGATGTTGTGCTGCTAAATTAGTTGTAGGCAAAGTGGTATTCACTACGGGCGTAGTCGGAGAGACTACCGACGGCATGATCTCAGGGTTATCCACGACAAACATGTGCTCCATCGAGACCTCGTTGTCTATAATGACATTTTCAGGGGTACTCACATTTAACAAGGGTGGTGGGCCACCACTGGCCTCACCCATGTTGGAGGCACAAGAAGAAACAAATGGACACTAACATGTAGTCTGTGGGAAATCTAATCACACTTACTACTACTACCTCCCAACACCACAAATGTCTGACCCCAACACACAGGCGAGTACTTCCACTGCTGAATGAAGTGTTTCGTAACGCGGTTGAGACAAGACTCAGGGGGATGACAGTTCACAGGGAGTGCGTGGGACGCGGTAAAGCTCTGCTCTGGATGTTCTGTCAACCAATGAAGAATTAATTTTAGCACTAAGGTTCCGTAGTTGGCACTCATGAACGCTGACATCAAACCGACTGGCGAAAGTGGGAATAGTCTGTTTTGATTGACTCTCCTCGTGGTGTTGTTGGTTGCTTTGATTTGTTTGGTATTTTGATTATTTATTTGAATTGAATTGAGAGTCAATCATGCCCCTGCAAGGAAGGAAAAATTGCCAAGCACCGGGATGTAAGAATTATAATGATAGTAAGAACAATACGGCAATTTTCATCTTCCTGGTGTTGACCATGTGTAAAACTAGTGGGCAATATGGACTACTCTCGAATAAAAATATATAGAGAATAAATGTGTGCACTTCATCTCTTGTTTGTTTTCTTACCCATTCTCCTTTGCATTGCAATAAAATTTGTGGTATAGGGCCACAGGGAGGGGTGGGTGGCAGCCGGCATGCTGGGCAAATAGTGAGGTTATGGCAATATTGTGTGCATTTGGACAGTTTTCATTATATTCATCGAATATCCCAACAATTCTGTAGAGAAGGAGAGCAAGGTTTTATTAGCCTAAAGGTGAATTAAGCTCTAGAACGGCATAACTGTGTTCTTCGTGACAAATCTATTGCCAACATTGATATACGGTATTGAACCCGCTGAGCTATGGTTCATGTGATATTTTTTTTATGACAGAACATTTATGATGGGATGTTGTACCTTTGAACACACCCAGGAAGCCACGTGGAGCTGAGAGCTCACGCGATACTCTTTGAAGTAGCGTTGAATCGCACTTTTGACTTTGGTGAGAACTGCTAATTATTTATCTGAGATCTTATTAATTAATTTTACTCTTTCTCAAGACTCAGAATATTCCATTTCGTCATGCTGCATTATTAAAACATTTTTGAGAATTTTATTTTAGCTTAAGGTAAGGTAATACCCTTGCAGATACGCAAATAGGAACGTAAGTAGTCGCTCAACGACTTCGGTTTGACGACCTACTTCCTTGAGACACCCAGTGACTTGCACTACGTCTGGAGAATCCGCCCAGTAGAGGCGTGTAATTGCATTTGTCCTGCAAGACATAGAAGAATATCCGCTTGTTAGCGTTGAATGGGTTATCAGGTGCCATCGTGCACTGGCATATTGTAAAATACTGGTATTTATGCACAGTGAGCCACAGAAACACATTGAAGATAATTATTGGCAAGTATTAGTGAATTATATAATTTTACCGGAACACCACATTTTAGTACCCACGTGTTTGTGGAGGGCCAAATGCCTTGTGGAAAATATACAGGTAAATGTGTTGCAACTACTTCAAATAAGTGTGATTATAATAATTGTGTAACATGTTTGGATTGCCAGTGAAGTTTTTATTTCCAAAACGACGTACATTTTACCGATGCTGCATGATAGAAAAGTAGCGTCATTAGCACGTGCAGAATCATAGAGCAGTGCTAGCTCATGTATCTATTCACATCCACGATTTTAAGGCTGTGCTATCAATTACTATCAAGGCCTACAACATTCACGACGAACATTATATTTTTGGAAAGTGAAAGAATGAATTTCGTAATTTATTTCACCGTCAACGTGACCAGACTATTCCACACCATGCTTGAATCAGTCATCACGGGCTAATACCATCCTGGTATGAGGGTGATATTTCTACGAGAACTAGCATGATGGTGGAGCTTGCAGAACCGAGGACGAGAAGGAAGGAATCCAAGATGCCATTTCCAGGCATATCCAGCATATTCACGGAGTTGTCGACAGGGACGAATCGAACCCTGGTCTTTGGAGGAGTCCAGATGGGAATCCTGATGAGGATAATACCGTTCCAGAGATCCAGAGAGGAATTTGTACAACCCTGGTTATTGAATAGAGGGCTGAGTGATAGCTTCTCCATGTCGTGAGTTTTTGAACATCCCTTCTCGTGTTCTAGTTCTGGTGGTATATTAGATTTAATGTAGTTTGTGAATCAACCACACTCTGTGTCAGCCATTTTTCTAGGTAGGGATTGTATCTAGTTTAATTTAATGTCATTTATTTCAGTATAGTGAGACACCCTTGGGTCCGACATTTTGGTTAACCCTGGTGCAGCTTGATGAACGTCGTAGAACGTCAAAGCCTATCTTTTGCTAGATGTGACCGTAGTCATTCGAGGCTATTTTGTCCAACCCTGTTTGGGGTGATTTTTCAAGTCTTTGCTGACTTTAGTTATGACAATCAGATGTCATGGTTATTTCTTTAACTGCATTCTTTGCAGCCAGTTTTGATACACCCCTGACTTTCATTAGAACAGTCGTATCAGTTAGGCAATCGACTGTAATTGCCATTTTTGTAAATGCATTATATTTTCATTTTGAATAAGCTCAGACTTTATTTAACAGCCTAGAGGAGTTCGGAATTGACAGGAAGACGAGAGAAATAATCAAACAAACTCTAACGGATACCATGTCAAAAGTGAAGTTCTTCGGAGAAATCTCTGATCCTTTTGATATAAAAACAGGGGTCAGACAAGGAGATGGCTTATCACCTATCCTCTTCAACATTGTTCTGGAGAAAATCATGAGAACCTGGGAGGAAGCTTTGGACATGAAAGGAGTAAGGGGGATACATCTGGGAAGGAAAGGACAGAACCTGGAAATTAAATGTTTGGCTTTTGCTGATGATCTTGCCCTCTTAGCCCAAAGCCGAGATGATGCCCAAAAAATGCTGGATACTCTGCACGAAATCACTGAGAAAACGGGTCTTAAAGTCTCCTATGAAAAGACAGAATACATGGAGTACAGACACCTTGGAGAGAGACACATAAAAGTGAAACATGGGACTGTCAAAAGAACTGAGAAGTTTAAATATCTAGGTGAATGGATAGAACCCAATGGGCTAGATAAAGAAGCAAATAGGGCAAGAGCTAGAAAATTGGATTTGGCTTATAGGTTAACCCAGAACAGATACAACAAACGAGCAATATCCTACAAGGCAAAACTCAGACACTATAGCACAGTAGTAAAGCCAGAGGGTCTGTACGCCTCGGAGTGCTTGACACTGAATAAAAAAGGGGATCTTCAGGAACTGGAAAAAAAAGGAGAGGAAAATTTTGCGGAAAATTTTAGGACCACAGAAAACTGTTGACGGGACATGGAAGAACAGAAGGAATGATGACCTCTATAAACATACTGAAAAAATTACTGTCACAATGCGGAAGCGAAGGTTGGAATTCTACGGACATTTGGTGAGAATGGACGAGAACCGACTGACTAAGAGGATATTCAAGTATATTACAAAGCTGAAGGCTACAACTAAGTGGGTAGAAGAGGTTAAAAGAGACGCCAAGGAAAGTGGACTCACAGTGGATGTGATCCACAACAGAAAAGAGTTCAGAAACCGAATTGACAACATCAAGATATTCGAGGAGAAAACACCTAAAATTAAAGCCAAACTGGTAATATCCGAGGAGGAGCGAAAGATCAGAAGTGAACGAATGAAGAGGTTTTGGGAAGAGAAGAGGAGATTAACCAGAAAGCCTTAGGTTCCACACGGTCCACAGGCGGCCAAATTCGGAAGAAAGAAAGAAAGAAAGAAAGAAAGAAGAAGCTCAGAAGCTATTCTTGGTCAAGTTTGAACCTAACAATTAGAAGGAATGTTTCGTTGCCTAGCATCGAACTCAGTTCCCAACGTATCATTAAGCAGATCCTTGTATGGAATCTGCGTCACAATTATCATTTTGCTTGTGTCATGTAAGACACGTTTTTATTTGATGTTGTACTAGCAAACTACTGAATTGTATTTTGAGAGCAAAGAGCTCCAGTAATTGTAAGATTACTATCATTTAGACGTCTTTGGTAGAAAGACGGAATTATATTATTCTATTCAGATTTATTGCGTGTTTTTATACACGGACTCTTTAGAGGTTCATAACCCATGGTAAAGTTTTTTTTGAACAGGCCAGATGTATAGTTTTATATTGATTAAATCGCCGGCCTTGAATAATGTGTGTTTTGTGTCGACCGAACGCAGGAATGTGGTAGCCTGCTGGTGACATAAACTGGTTTTGTGATCCAGGGCCCTTGAGAGCACGCTTCATTTGTTTGTGAAACAGAACTACTTTAACAAGAGACAGAATGCAGTTGTATTCGCTCTTTCTTTCATTATTATTATTCTCGTATCAGAAACGTACATTGTAAATATATAACACAGTTATTATATTATCTTTGCCCAAAACTTGGCCACTTTCATTGCTCTCTGTGTTCCCCAACGAAGATCTTCTTCTGTGCATGATGCTGGGCACAGTCGACACTCAGTCATATGCTGAACAGTGTGGTCTTCTCCACAATCACATTGAATATCATCCTGGTCAATGTAACCCCATCTTGCCATATTAACCTTTGATCTGCCTACTCTAGAGCGCAGTCTATTCAGTGACTTCCAAGTCGTCCATTCCTCGTCGTAGCCAGGAGGTAGAGTTTCAGACACATTTTCCCAACCAGGGGGAAGGTTGGTCGTAGCCCTCCACATTTGCAACCTAGCTTTTTCAGCAGTGGTTCTAAGTTCCTTTGATATTCTAAGGAAACTCTTCCTCGACTTCAGTCGTTGCGGTTGCGGTTCGTGTCCATATAGAGGATGAGTTCTTTCATGCTCCACTGTCTTTCGTTCCTTGTTCGCAGCTATTTCTCTTCGAACAGGGGGTGGTGCTATTCCTGCGAGGAGATAAAGCCATTCGACTGGAGTTGATTTCATGCAACCTGTTATAATCCTGCAGGTATCGTTGAGAGCTACATCCACCTGTTTGGCATGTGTTGAATTATACCAAACAGGAGAAGCATACTCTGCTGCAGAATAGCATAGTGCCATTGCTGACGTTCGGATCGTTTCAGGTTGACTACCCCATTGAGATCCAGCCAGTTTGCGTAGGAGATTGTTCCTGGAAGAAACTTTCGACTTGGAGTTCATGCAGTGCTTCTTGAAAGTAAGAGATCTGTCAAGTGTCACTCCTAGATATTTTGGAGCCTCACAGTGTTCCAGTTCGACCCCTGACCATACAATCTTTAACTTGCGAGCAGCTTCCCTATTTCTCAAATGAAAAGCACACACTTGTGTCTTTGAGGGGTTGGCTTAAGCTGTTTTTTTCTTTCATTGCAACTTAGCTTATGTAACCCAGTTTTCAACTCTGTCTCAAATCACATGTTTTATAGATTGATTTTTGTTAGTTGAGCGCACTTCTTGCGTGTACCGTCTTGACGTGTACAATTAGGTCTGGTTTTCTATAGTGAGTTGCAGGCGACCCTGTTAAATGCAGGAATTTATTGTATGAAGGTAGATTTTTATTAATTCCATTTGATCAAATACATGCATTCAATACATTTTTGATATAGGACACGTCAGAATTTACATGCATAAAATAAAAGAACTAACAGGTATATATTACTAAGATTAAAACTATTTATAACTTATTATAATAGCAAATCTTAATAGATACAATCTTATTGCACAACTATTTACACCTCACTCTATTATCATAATATGAAAACTTAATTCTATAAATACAACAACATACAGCTAGGTATTAAAATATAAATTTAAAAAGTAAAATATAGTTATAGATTCCATCACTCCTATACGCTAAAATATTCAACTACTGAGTAAAAACAATGGCACTGCAGATAAGCTTTCAACATTCTATCAAAGGTTTTTATTTTTGGGGCCAGTTTTATATACTGGGGTAGTTTATTGTATAATTTAACTCCAGTGTGAAAAGTTCCTTTTTGATATATGCTTGTGTGTGTGTGTGAAATATGAATGTTTTGATTTTGTCTTGTGTTATGCCTATGAACATCATTGTTTGTTTTAAGAAAAACATCTTTATTCATTAAATTCTTTTTAAAAAACATAATACTTTCAAAGATATATATGCAGGGCAGTGGGAGAATGTTTAAATCTTTAAACAGAGGTCTACATGATTCTCTAGAGTGTACATTTGCCATAATTCTAATCGCTCTCTTTTGTATCCTAAACGTGCTTAGTACATCTGGCGACATACCCCAAAATATGATCCCATATCTTAAGTATGAATGGAAATAAGCAAAATAAGTATTTCTTAATGTGTGCATGCTAGTGCAGGTTTTCAAAATACGTAACGCAAAGCACATCGAGTTCAGTTTAGTATTCAGATATTGTATATGTTTATTCCATTTCAAGTCTTGTTGTATCCATAGTCCTAAAAACTTTGTTTCTGATTTATTTTCTATTTGATGACCATTTAATGTTATATTGGGCATCGCAGGATTCCTATTCTGTATAGTGTGGAAATTTAGACATACTGTCTTTTTATAGTTTATTATGAGGCGATTATCTTGTGACCATTTGGTTAACTCTCCTGTAACGGAGTCAGCAGACTGCTGTATGACCTGTTTAGTTTCACCTTTTATTACGAGTGTTGTATCGTCCGCAAACAAAATTTCCTTATGTGAATGAACGTTCTGTGTTATATCATTGATATATAGAAGAAAGAGTAGTGGGCCCAAAACCGATCCCTGGGGTACTCCAAATTCAATAATTCCCTCATTGGACAATGTTTCATTAAGTAATTTGGTTCCATCATCCTTGTGTCTCAAGCTTACTATTTGTTTACGCCTTGTTAAGTAAGACTCTATCCATTTATTAGCTAGACCTCTAACACCATATTGATTTAGTTTGGTAAGGAGGATTTTATGGTCAACTACATCAAATGCTTTCGATAAATCCAAGAATAGGCCAGTTACATGTTCCTTATTGTCAATTAATTTCAGTATACTATTACTACATTCGTAAATTGCTGTCTGTGTAGATTTTTCCGTTCTAAATCCATGTTGTGAGTTTGATAATATTTTATTTTTTTCTATGAAACTTATCAGTCTCTTATACATAATTTTTTCCACAATTTTTGCAATACCAGTTGGTAAGGTAATAGGACGATAGTTATCTAATTCATCTTTTGAACCATTTTTGTGCACTGGAATTACTTTTGATAACTTCAAAATATCCGGGTAAGTTCCTGAGAGAATTGAACTGTTTATTAAGTGCGTAAGTGGATTTATTATATTTTCTGCACATTTCTTTAAAATTGCATCAGGGATGCCATCAATGCCAGCACAGAATTTATTTTTTAGCTCTTTTATAACTATTCTTACCTCTTCACTTGTGACATGATTTATAAATAAAGAATCACTGCATATATTTATTTTATTATTAGAATTTAGTGTATTTACCTGTGATTTATTTAATAATTTTTGCGGAATTTCCAGAAAATAGTCATTAAAAGTGTTTGCTATTTCCTCTGGATTATTAATCACTTTATTATTTCTGGTCAGTGTAATGTTCCTTTGTATTTTAGCAGATTTTCCAGTTTCTTTCTTTATTACAGACCACATAGCCCTGTTTTTATTAGATGATTGGGAAATAAAATTATCATTATGCATTTTCTTTGCTAGTCTTATTACCTTATTTAATATGCTAGTGTATTTTTTGTAGTATAAATTGAATTCAGGTGTTGTGTGGTATTGTTTATATAATTTGTGTAGAAATTTCTTTCTTTGACATGAATTTATAATCCCTGTTGTTATCCAATTGCTAGTTTTGTTATTTTGAACAGTTCTTCGTTTAAAGGGGAATGCTATTTCAAAATAGTGTTTTAGGGTACTGTTAAATGCATTAAATTTATCATTTACATTTTCTAGTTCATAAATTTCTGACCATGTTTCCTTATTTAATAAGTCATTGAAATATGTAACATTTGATTCAGTGAATGACCTGCACTTTGATTTTACTCCATTATCATTATTATTGATTACTTCGGATACTTCAAAACTCAGTATTTGTCCATGGTGGTCACTAAAACCCGGACAATAGACTTCTATTGAATGGTGATATTTATCTGTATTTATAAAAATTTGATCAGGAGTGGTTTTACTAAATTTTGTTATTCTTGTTGGTGTATTTACTGTAGGTTTCAGTCCATAGGAAATTAGTAACTGGTTTAATAATTCACAATTTCTATCAAGTTTTAAGAAATCCACATTTACATCCCCACAAATTATTATATCGAAATTTACTTTGCTCATGTTATTGAGTAACAATTCTAGTTTATCTATAAATAGAGGAAACTTTCCTGACGGAGAACGGTATACGCATACAATTATTAACTTAAACTGCTGAATTTTTACGGCAGAGAATTCAAAATCCTGTTCCATAATTAGATAATCATAAGCTGTTATCTGTTCATGATCTAAATTATTTCTTAAGAAGATGCAAGTACCACCATGGCTAATATTAGATCTAGAGTATTTACTAGCTTGTATAAACCCTGGGAATTGAATTAATTCGAGTTGTTCCTCTTTCAGCCAATGTTCTGAAATACATAGTGCTGAGATGTCTTTAAGTTCATTTTTAAGCATTAGATTTATGTAATCAATTTTATTATAAAGAGACTGGACATTCTGGTGGTAAATTTTAAATTTGTTACTTTTGCAAGCTTGTGTTGGTGATTTATTTACATTATTATTATCATAATTGTTATTATTATTGTTGCTAGACAAATCCGAAATACCATTGTTGCACTCCGTTAAATTTGACTTCAAAAGATGTGAATGCCAAACCTCACGTTTGGCTTCTTCTACCAGTTTCCCTGCTTCCACTCTAATGATATTACTGTTGAATTATTCTTACCATTTGAATTTACAATTTTGCAGATTTCATCACTAAGATACTCTTTTCCTAATCTATTTAAGTGTAGGCCATGCCGAGTGTGGAACTTCCTGTCTAATTTACTTACATCTACAATTTGGACATTTGGAAAACTCTTACAAATTTTATGAATTTTTCCATTTGTAGCCTCTATTTCTACATTTACACATGACTTGGGAATTAAATCGTATCTCTGCGGAATATTTACAATAATGACATTTGTTTTTTGCATGGATGGCAATGTACCCTTTAAATCTTTGATTACCTTTATACTCTCATTTCTATAGACGTCGTTTGCTCCAGCGATGATCACTGCGTAGTCCTTTGCAGTAAGGGACGCACACTCTCCTATCATCCCGTTCGTGACTTCTGCAATCTGAGCTCCTGGCTTCACTGTCGAAGTGACCTCCATTTCTCGGCTTCTCTCCAAAACGCTTGCTGCTACATCTCGCCCGTGGCTATCCGCAAATATCCGCATCTTCCTGGATTTTCTCTTTATCACTTTCTTCTTTTCTTCTTGAGGAAAGTCATCATTTTCTTCGACAAGCACTCCAAATGAATTTGAGACGGGAATTTCAGTTACATGTACTCCATTTATAGGCCTAGGCTTATTCAATCTTACCTTACCAGCAATCACTGTCGACCAAGTTTCCTTGCTTTCCTCTCTGTTTCCTTTTAATTTATTCAACTCTTCCATTAACTTAGCAATATCTTCCTTTAGCAGCTTTATAATTTCGTCTTTTGAGGACAGTTCGTTTCTCAGGTTATGACATTCGCATGACGGTAGCGGTAGGCCTACATTACGACAATCGGTTTCACTTTTCTCCTCATTCAATTTTACCTGAGATCTTGTGATGATTTTATTTGCATTTTTTACTTTTATTTTGCACGACGAGCATAAATCCGTTACGGTTACACAACCTGACGAGATACTAACACTGTTTACTGTCGTCATACTAGAGATCTAAGTGAGCCTAGATGTTTACACCAAATTACACTAAATTTAATTTAATTATTACTACCTAATAGAATTAATCTAATAACCTACCAATACAGAAGAATGTGAAATACGTATATCTTCCAATCGGGTGAAGTCTCGTAAAAGCACCACTGCTCTACTTGGTTCAAACAGTGATTGAAGAAGTCACCGAATCTTTGGATACACGTTCCCACAACTTAGTTTAAGTTTATTAAATTATCAACAAGAATTTCTAAATACTATCAATATTCCGTATTACACTTGATCTGAGGAAAGTAACTTTATAGATTTTAAGCCTCTGTTATAATATTTTACCACTTTTATCAAATATTTACACTAGCTGCTATTTCACTGCACTTTCACTGTGACGCCATCTTGTACTTGAAAGCCATCTTGTACTTGTGATTACCTTGTCCGGGAGGGTACCCGTTGACTAGATGTTATTGGAAGGTAACTGTTGTGGACAGCCTATCCCAGAGTTATTGAATGCGAGCTTTGCGCCGCTGGTAACCCGTGTTATTGTGTGTCCGAGTTGTTATTGCTCGTTGATCTTATTCCGACTGTTGAGTCGAGGCTTTTTGGTGGATAATGATCTCAGTGTAGACACTCCGTGCCCGAGCTATTGTCAGTATTATTCGCCATAAACCAACGATAAACCTAAACCAACATCTTAATAATAAAACGCATAACTTTGGTAAAACAAAAGCTAACTAATGAATTCTTTCTATCTAACTTTGTTCTGTTGCATTTTGGAACTGTTGACATAGCCGTGCAGTTGAAGGTAATTTCCTTGTGTGGAAATGACTAGGACAGTTGACACTTTTGTAGCGACCTGAAGCATGCGCGAACCTAGAGTTCGTAGCTTGTGGAGCTCAGGCCATGCGATGTCAGACGTGGTCTCAACTACGCATTCGTCACCGTAATTACACACATTAGATGACTATGGCTTACAAAGAGTAAACCAAGGTGTAGGCAGGAATTTAATAAAGATTTGTGTCTATTTCATTACTTATTTATGATGTATAAGTGTGTAAATCTTACTTGTTACCTTATTGTGTGCTGATAGCACGTAGTTATTAAGAATAATTAAATGTTTTTCATGGCTGTACACTTAGATTTGTTGTAATTGTTTTCTGTTACGGACGCCATCGCCGTAAATTTTGTTATTAACTGTTAGAACTTAGCTAGATGATTACCGTTAAATGTAAATGTGGAAATGGTATCATCCTAACTTAGATTTGTTTTGCTACCCTGTTAAATGTAAATTCTGATATTAGCTTAATCTTGTAACTTGAACTAGGGACTTGCGTCGTACCATTTTCCTAGTGTTGCTGTTGTTGCTTTATTATTGTGAGTTAGATCCTTCGCGAGGGTTTTCAGTAACTTCTCAGGTAGGGACCTGCTCTTTATTTTCTTTTGTTTATTAGCTTGCGGACTAGCCGATTATAACCCTCCGAACTAGGGGCTTGTGAATTTTAATAAATTTTCACGGTGTTTTACTTAAGTCTGGATGTTTAATTTCTCAGTCTAGGTTTTGAGGTGAACCTTTCCTTAGGCAGTCTATGACCATCGTCACCATGTACCACGTTCCCCGTGGACTACAGTGTCTCGTGCCGCTTAGCCTATTAGGAAGTTCACCTGATCCTCACGGTAATTTTATTCGACTTATGGGATGTTAGGAAAGTCATCGTGGTTGTTGACTCGACTAACGGTCTCATAAAATGGCGCACAACGTTGTGGGCGGACTTGGTCGCATAAAACGGCGCCCAACTCATGTGCCGACGTTAACGTGGTGACCGTCAGTACCATGTTACTTTGGAGGATCTTAATGTTGATTAACGGTAAATTGACCGGACTGGGACGAACTTAGAAAGTCGTACTGCAGATCAATTGACCGCATGGCATTCATGTTTGATAGAAGTCCATGGGGTGAGGCTTTAGTGTTAGATAAATGATGGATAGGGTTTTCTTTGATGATGCCTCATCCTGAGTAAATGTAATACTTTGCTTTGCTCGTCGTTGTCTTTGTAAATGTAGAAGCACTTAGTTTGCATACTCCAGCTGTACTCGTGATATTTATATAAATGAAACAAGCTTTATACCACCAAGTAACTAATCATAGCTGTAAGTTCTAGTAGAGATTGATCCCTCACTTTCTCATATATATTTCTTGTCAAATGGATGAGGAAACGATTCGTCGCGTGTTTGGAGAGATGATGGCAGGTGTGAATGCTAATCTCCAACAGATTACTGCTGACTTAGGTCAGAACACTCAATCTATAAACAATGTTAGTGGTCATGTAGACCAAGTAAGACAGGAAGTTCACAATGTTAGTGGTTATGTAGACCAAGTAAGACAGGACGTTCACAATGTTAGACTAGATTTAGAGGTAAACACCCAATCTATAAACAATGTCAGTGGGCATGTAGACCAAATAAGATTAGATTTAGAGGTAAACACTCAATCTGTTAATAATGTCAGGACTGATTTAACCCAAGTCAGGGCTGATATGGACGCATTTAGGGTCGAAGCCAGAAATGATCTCGCGGCGGGTTTAGCGGCAGTTAGGGTTGATGTCATACGACACCATCAAGAGGCTAACCAGCGTGTAGATTGCCTAACAGACCAAATGAATAGAACTAGGGAGGATGTGCAAAACCGACTGGAGGAGCACCCGGCTCAAATTCAAACCACCATAAATAGAGTCCAGATAGACATGAAAGCTGACCTGGAACACACTCGGGAAGAATTCGGGACTCGATTGACGCACGTCGAGGGATTCATGGACACGGTAAAAAAGGGACATGACACCCATGAATATCGGATTAGTTCTCATGAGAGGAGCTGCAAATGCTGTGAACAACAATGTTAGGACGATCATTGACGGCATGTTAGAGGTCACAGACGAACTGAACGTTAACAGGAGAAACATTTCTGAACTAACGGAAACCGTAGCAAGCCTACGCGAAACAGTGAATGTTCATCATGAGGAACATAACATTGACCTCATGTTATTAAGAGGGGACCTCAACGAACATAAGACCATAGTAGAGGCTAAGGTAGCCGAGGTCAAAGACAACATGTCAAGAGTCGAGGGAGAGATCGATTCTTTACAAAAGCGATTTGAGAAGGTCACAGTAAACGAAAGGTTAGACCTTAGCCATAACCTCAGAACGGCCATACGCGAGGTAGACGCGAACCTCAAGGGAAAGGTCGATAGAATCGAATTACAATTGAATGACTTTGGCAACAAAGTCGCGGCCAGAACTATTCAAGGACTTGAAGGCATAGAAAGACGTCTTGACCGACTCGAAACGACTCCTAGGGAGAGACACACTCACAAGTGGGAGAATCTCAGGAAACACCCGTTTCTCAATCTGAAGGAATGATGCAAACTCATTTTCAGCCCAGCGCACCTACAGAACCACAACCTTTACAATTCACTGGTTCAGCGCCGAGCCAGGTTTTGAACTTAAACGCCCATCCTTTTCGACCAGCACCAAGTCAACCTAATAATGAGATAAATACACCTACGCATGACTATACGCAGAACACATTTAGACCCGCGCATACGCAGGGAAATGTGACGATAATACGTTCGAGAGAGGAGCAACCAGCTCGCTTCTCCGGAACTGGAAGTGGTGTTACTCCAGTGGAATTTTTAGCCAATGTCGAAAGCTATCTGAGAGATACGATGGTAACTCCAGAGAGGGAACTCAGAGTCATAGAACGTTTGCTTGAGGGGCAAGCCAGTACCTGGTTTAGAGCATTTAGATACTCGTTTACAGGCTACCAGGACTTTAAGGAAGCATTACTAAGGACGTATTGGTCGAGTGACATTCAGCAGAGCATCCGAGCTGAAATGTATACTCGTAGATACAGCTCGAATACGCCTACTCGTTATGCGAACTACTTCGCTATACAGCTTGCGAAGCTTCGTTGTCTTCAGCCTCCGTTGTCTGAACAAGATTTAGTTAACACCATTGTTTGTCAGCACCCTGCGGATGTGCAACGTGTATTGATCGCTGCAGGGGTATCCACGTTTCAACAATGTGACCAGATTCTGCGACGCTTGGATGCGAACACGGAACAGTTCCCGACACACCGTCAGCAGAAGGCTGACAGGCGCGAGGAAGACACATAACCTTGACCACTGTCGATAAAGTAAGCCAGACTCCGCAACAAACGCAAACACAAGAGAGTTCTGGGCATCGTGATAGTAACAACTATCGTAGGAGGGAATGGAACAACGCTCCATATGCTCGAGATCGACAAGATGACCGTCGTAGTCATTGGAATCGGAGATTCGACCGAGGGACGAATGATAACCAACGTCACGAAAATTACCACCGCGGGAATAACGGAAGAAACCAACAGCACGGAAGTATCCGAAGGGACTATCGATACGCTAGAGGATATAACCGAGATCGAGACCCTAGATACCAGCCAGACAGAGATTGGAAAGGAAGAGCACGGGAGAACCGTGAATACCTCCAACAATTAAGAGAGCTGCAAATCCAAGAAGAGGGAGAACGGAGCCCAACTTCGAGGGAAAATAGAGATTCGGCACAGGAGACGGAGCACAACCAGCCCAGTACTTCTCGCCAGGATAATAAAAAAAACGCCGAAAAATTAACAGATTCTTGTCAGGTTGAGCACCAAGTAACTGCTACCATATTACTCTGGGAGCCAATCCAAGAAGACTTGTTGGACGAACGACGAACGACGAACCACAATTATGAGTTGACCCGTCTGCCCAAGATAGTAGCCACTTTGAACGAAGTCAACGTAGTCATTCTCATTGGTACTGGGGCAATGACTAGTGTTGTTTCCGCCGATTGCCATGCCAGATTAAAGGCCAAATCTGAGGTGACAGAGCTGCCTATTTCAGCTGTAAGAGTCAGAGGTGTCATACCTGACCGGGTTGTGACGTGCAAAATCCAGATTCTTTGTACTCTGAAGATTTCAAATTACGTGTATTTGCACGAATTTCTTGTAATGAAGGGCTTGCATCATGACGCCATACTAGGCGCAGACTTCATTAAGAAATATGATGGTATCATTGACATGGGCCGTATTACGGTAGAGTTCAAGCCGAACGAACCCATTCAGATGAACCTAGTTGAAGAAGAACCGGAATTCCTATCCGAAGTCGACGTAGTCGAAAACTTGAATGGCAAGGAAATTGACGAGACACTCGATGCTGACGAAGAGGCAGAATCATTATCAGCACCCACACGAGAGAATCTTGATATAATATTGAACGAATACAGGGACATATTCGACACCACACCTGGTGAGATATTAGACTACGAATACGACCTTGTGCTACTGGATGATTCCCCATTCCAGAAGAAAATTTACCCGATTGCTGAGAAACATCGTGAAGAAGCTGCTAAGAAGATCCATGAGATGGAAGCAGCAGGCACAATCAAGAAATCACCGACTCCTTTCTTGAATCCCATAACGCCTGTGGTTAAGGTAGATGGAAGCTTGAGACTTTGTCTTGATGCCAGAGCCTTGAATGAACGCCTAGCTCCTGAGCACGACAGACCGCCCAAGATTAGGGACATTCTCAGGAAGTTCAAAGGAAAAAGGATATTTTCATCATTGGACTTGGTTCAGTCTTATTACCATATCAGATTATCTGAGCATACTCAGAAATATACTGGATTCCTGTTTGATCAGACTTATGTCTTTCGAAAACTACCATTTGGATTGAAAAATGCCGGAGCCGCATTAATCAGAGCACTTGATGCCAAGCTGACCCCTGAAGTGAAGCAGAGAGTAATATGTTATGTGGATGACATAATCATAGCTTCAGAAACAGAAGAAGAGCATTTAAAGACATTGCGCCTTGTTTTTGAGAATCTACGACAGGCGAATTTTAAGGTCAAATTTGACAAGTGTCGATTCTTTCAGAAAGAAGTGAAATTCGTAGGACACATAATCAATGGAGAAGGATACAGACCAAATCCGGCAAAGATTAGAACTGTTGCTGCATTTCCAACGCCAACCCGTGTGAAACACGTGAGACAATTCTTAGGAATTCTTCAATTATTTGCTGCTCATTGTGAGAAGTATTCCGAGACTGTCGCACCTCTGCAAGGATTACTGAAAAAGAACTGCAGGTGGAACTGGAATGATGAATGCGAGATAGCTTTCAGGAGAGCTAAACAGATGCTAGTGGACTCAATTCAGTTAGAATATCCAGATTATTCCCGGAACTTTATTCTAGAAACTGATGCATCTGCCATTGGTATAGGAGCCATTTTATTGCAGGAGGATGATGAGAAGAAACGTAATTACATCGCTTTCTTAAGCCGACGTTTAAGAGCACATGAATCTAACTACTTCACGACCGAGATAGAAGCACTTGCAATAGTTTACGCACTTGAATACTGGCAGAAACTTCTGTTAGGCCAGAGGATTATTGTGAGGACCAATCACCATGCACTGACCTTCATCTTAAGAACAAGACTGGCAAGCGACAGGATCACACGTTGGACGCTGTTTCTCCAACAGTTCGATTTGGAAATAGTTTATCGACCAGGCAGAGAGAATGTGTTGGCCGACATCCTCAGCCGGAATCCTGAAGCTACTGTTAATGCCATAGACATCCAGGGAGAATGCGAGGAACACTTTCGCCGACTTCGTCATCTACCCGAAGGACAGCGACGTGAGGAGGAACTCAGGCACATTATCCGTTTCCTGGAACGAAGAATGGATCCACAGGATGCTCATTATGCGAGAATTGCTGCTGTTGCAGATAATTACTTGATTTATCATCGTGTATTATACAAGTTTGTGGACGAGGACCACACTCAACTGCGTGCAGCTATTCCTAGGAGATACCAAGAATCTGTTATTCTTATGGTTCATCTATCCATTGGTCATGGTGGAACAGACAAAACCATTGCAACCATCAAGGAGTCTTTTACATGGAAAGGGTTAGGAGCCACCGTTAGACAGTGTTTACGTGCTTGCGACGCATGCCAGCGGAACAAGTACACGTCACACTTGCTGAAGGAACAACCTAGACCAATACTCCCAACTCAACCTAGAGCGTTATACGCACAGGACCTGTATGGCCCAATACCTAAGGCTCGTCGTGGGAATCGATACATCGTTGTAACTATTGATGTGTTCACGAAATATACGATGCTTCATCCGATTCAAAAAGCTACTGCACATCGGATTATTCAGAGGATTAGACGTCAAGTGATACCGGAGGCAGGAAAGCCACAATTCCTGTTGACTGATCACGGATCACAGTATACCTCAGCAGAATTTGCCAATGCTATGAATGAGCTTGAAATAGGTCATGTTTTATCATCTATTCGTCATCCAGAGAGCAACCCAGCAGAACGCGTGATGTCTATTATCGCAAAATTCTGTCGATTATATTGTCAAGAAGAACACTGGCGATGGACTGAAGTCCTAGTCACTATGGCAAAGTGTATTAATTCAACAGTCCATGAGAGCACTGGTCAAATACCTATGGTCTTGCATTTGAACCAGATGCCGCTGAGAATATGGGATCGTGTGATTGTAAATCCACCTTGTTTACAACCATCACATGCCAGCAGACTTTTAGCTGCAAGGGAAACTATGGACAGACAAGCTGCCAAGCGCTTGAGAAGAACTAGACGCCAGAGATTTAGAGAACCACTAGTTGAGGGAGACCTTATCCTCATAAGGAGACCCGGAATTTCAAGTCCTATAGACCGCATATATGGGAAATTTCTATCCTTATATTATGGCCCTAGTCGTATCCGACAGCCTTTGAACAATGGAAGTTATGTAGTAGAAGACATCAGGACAGGAGAGCGCATTGGAACCTTTAATGCAGCCAATCTAAAAAAATATCACTCTTGAATGAATTTTAAGTCAAATAAAAATGTCGTCCCAACATTTTATTTGAAACGACGGAGAGGCAGATGAACCCGCTGAGCTATGGTTCATGTGATATTTTTTATGACAGAACATTTATGATGGGATGTTGTACCTTTGAACACACCCAGGAAGCCACGTGGAGCTGAGAGCTCACGCGATACTCTTTGAAGTAGCGTTGAATCGCACTTTTGACTTTGGTGAGAACTGCTAATTATTTATCTGAGATCTTATTAATTAATTTTACTCTTTCTCAAGACTCAGAATATTCCATTTCGTCATGCTGCATTATTAAAACATTTTTGAGAATGTTATTTTAGCTTAAGGTAAGGTAATACCCTTGCAGATACGCAAATAGGAACGTAAGTAGTCGCTCAACGACTTCGGTTTGACGACCTACTTCCTTGAGACACCCAGTGACTTGCACTACGTCTGGAGAATCCGCCCAGTAGAGGCGTGTAATTGCATTTGTCTTGCAAGACATAGAAGAATATCCGCTTGTTAGCGTTGAATTGGTTATCAGGTGCCATCGTGCACTGGCATATTGTAAAATACTGGTATTTATGCACAGTGAGCCACAGAAACACATTGAAGATAATTATTGGCAAGTATTAGTGAATTATATAATTTTACCGGAACACCACATTTTAGTACCCACGTGTTTGTGGAGGGCCAAATGCCTTGTGGAAAATATACAGGTAAATGTGTTGCAACTACTTCAAATAAGTGTGATTATAATTGTGTAACATGTTTGGATTGCCAGAGTGAAGTTTTTATTTCCAAAACGACGTACATTTTACCGATGCTGCATGATAGAAAAGTAGCGTCATTAGCACGTGCAGAATCATAGAGCAGTGCTAGCTCATGTATCTATTCACATCCGCGAAATTAAGGCTGTGCTATCAATTACTATCAAAGCCTACAACATTCACGACGAACATTATATTTTTGGAAAGTGAAAGAATGAATTTCGTAATTTATTTCACAGTCAACGTGACCAGACTATTCCACACCATGCTTGAATCAGTCATCATGGGCTAATACCATCCTGGTATGAGGGTGATATTTCTACGAGAACTAGCATGATGGTGGAGCTTGCAGAACCGAGGACGAGAAGGAAGGAATCCAAGATGCCATTTCCAGGCATATCCAGCATATTCACGGAGTTGCCGACAGGGACGAATCGAACCCTGGTCTTTGGAGGAGTCCAGATGGGAATCCTGATGAGGATAATACCGTTCCAGAGATCCAGAGAGGAATTTGTACAACCCTGGTTATTGAATAGAGGGCTGAGTGATAGCTTCTCCATGTCGTGAGTTTTTGAACATCCCTTCTCGTGTTCTAGTTCTGGTGGTATATTAGATTTAATGTAGTTTATGAATCAATCACACTCTGTGTCAGCCATTTTTCTAGGTAGGGATTGTATCTAGTTTAATTTAATGTCATTTATTTCAGTATAGTGAGACACCCTTGGGTCCGACATTTTGGTTAACCCTGGTGCAGCTTGATGAACGTCGTAGAACGTCAAAGCCTATCTTTAGCTAGATGTGACCGTAGTCATTCGAGGCTATTTTGTCCAACCCTGTTTGGGGTGATTTTTCAAGTCTTTGCTGACTTTAGTTATGACAATCAGATGTCATGGTTATTTCTTTAACTGCATTCTTTGCAGCCAGTTTTGATACACCCCTGACTTTCATTAGAACAGTCGTATCAGTTAGGCAATCAACTGTAATTGCCATTTTTGTAAATGCATTATATTTTCATTTTGAATAAGCTCAGAAGCTATTCTTGGTCAAGTTTGAACCTAACAATTAGAAGGAATGTTTCGTTGCCTAGCATCGAACTCAGTTCCCAACGTATCATTAAGCAGATCCTTGTATGGAATCTGCGTCACAATTATCATTTTGCTTGTGTCATGTAAGACACGTTTTTATTTGATGTTGTACTAGCAACTACTGAATTGTATTTTGAGAGCAAAGAGCACCAGTAATTGTAAGATTACTATCATTTAGACGTCTTTGGTAGAAAGACGGCATTATATTATTATATTCGGATTTATTGCGTGTTTTATACACGGACTCTTTAGAGGTTCATAACCCATGGTAAAGTTTTTTTTATGAACAGGCCAGATGTATAGTTTTATATTGATTAAATCGCCGGCCTTGAATAATGTGTGTTTTGTGTCGACCGAACGCAGGAATGTGGTAGCCTGCTGGTGACATACACAGGTTTTGTGATCCAATGCCCTTGAGGGCACGCTTCATTTGTTTGTGAAACAGAACTACTTTAACAAGCGACAGAATGCAGTTGTATTCGCTTTTTCTTTCATTGCAACTTAGCTTATGTAACCCAGTTTTCAACTCTGTCTCAAATCACATGTTTTTAGATTGCTTTTTGTTAGTTGAGCGCACTTCTTGCGTGTACCGTCTTGACGTGTACAATTAGGTCTGGTTTTCTATAGTGAGTTGCAGGCGACCCTGTTAAATGCAGGAATTTATTGTATGAAGGTACTTGTGATTACCTTGTCCGGGAGGGTTCCCGTTGACTAGATGTTATTGGAAGGTAACTGTTGTGGACAGGCCTATCCAAGAGTTATTGAATGCGAGCTTTGCGCCGCTGGTAACCCGTGTTATTGTGTGTCCGAGTTTTTATTGCTCGTTGATCTTATTCCGACTGTTGAGTCGAGGCTTTTTGGTGGAGAATGATCTCAGTATAGACACTCCGTGCCCGAGCTATTGTCAGTATTATTCGCCATAAACCAACGATAAACCTAAACCAACATCTTAATAATAAAACGCATAACTTTGGTAAAACAAAAGCTAACTAATGAATTCTTTCTATCTAACTTTGTTCTGTTGCATTTTGGAACTGTTGACATAGCCGTGCAGTTGAAGGTAATTTCCTTGTGTGGAAATGACTAGGACAGCTGACACTTTTGTAGCGACCTGAAGCATGCGCGAACCTAGAGTTCGTAGCTTGTGGAGCTCAGGCCATGCGATGTCAGACGTGGTCTCAACTACGCATTCGTCACCGTAATTACACACATTAGATGACTATGGCTTACAAAGAGTAAACCAAGGTGTAGGCAGGAATTTAATAATGATTTGTGTCTATTTCATTACTTATTTATGATGTATAAGTGTGTAAATCTTACATGTTACCTTATTGTGTGCTGATAGCACGTAGTTATTAAGAATAATTAAATGTTTTTCATGGCTGTACACTTAGATTTGTTGTAATTGTTTTCTGTTACGGACGTCATCGCCGTAAATTTTGTTATTAACTGTTAGAACTTAGCTAGATGATTACCGTTAAATGTAAATGTGGAAATGGTATCATCCTAACTTAGATTTGTTTTGCTACCCTGTTAAATGTAAATTCTGATATTAGCTTAATCTTGTAACTTGAACTAGGGACTTGCGTCGTACCATTTTCCTAGTGTTGCTGTTGTTGCTTTATTATTGTGAGTTAGATCCTTCGCGAGGGTTTTCAGTAACTTCTCAGGTAGGGACCTGCTCTTTATTTTCTTTTGTTTATTAGCTTGCGGACTAGCCGATTATAACCCTCCGCCCCCCGTGTGGGTGCGGGATAGAATACACCCACGGTATGCCCTGCCTGTCGTAGGAGGCGACTAATAGGGTCGACATGGCCGAATAACTTGCCAGTTTTTGATTTGTTCAGATCCCCTGTGGATGGGGAGGGCAGAATTCATCCACGGTATCCCCTGCCTGTCGTAAAAGGCGACTTAGAGGGGGCCTTATAAAGGTCGATTTTGGTTTTCTGGTCCCAGCTCTGGTTTGACCAATAGAAACAAACATGCATGCTGTTAGGGGAAGGGCCACCAGCTTGGCCATCTGGCCAGAAAGCCTAGACGGTATGCCCCATCCCGTCAGGTGGGTGCGCCATGTACCCTACAGTAGTATCCGCCTTACAACGAAGGTCCCTGCATGGCCGAATACTGGAGCTGAATAAATCCTGTGCATGCCGAGGGGGAAGTGCCTGTTCGAGGCACTGGGACCCCGGGCAATATCTGCTATGCCAGGTAGGTATTGCCTTGGCTGGGTGGCGCCCACAGTGATAGCCCCCGTTCGGAGTGGACAGTATTCGGGGAGGATTTCGTCCGGGATGCGTAGTAAACGATCACGGACACCTGTACAGGGTGGCACCCTTAAAAAGCCGTCTCTGGAGTGTAGACCGAATCCCAAGGTGTATACGCCTTGGGATGAGGCATTTAATAAGAAGTTCCCTGTTGACAGGTCTCCTCGCTACCTGGTAGCTACCAGGACAGACGGGGGAGATTTTAAACAGGTAATATCGATCCTATTTTCAGAGGAAATCGAGGGGAAATATCGCGACCTTAACGGGATTTCCAAGCTCCGGAACGGGCAGCTCCTGCTGCATACCGTTGACCGGCAGCAAACCGAAGCGTTGCTGGAATGCACGCATTTCGGCGAAATTCCCGTTAAGGTTGAGAAGCACGATACGCTAAATGAGGTCCGTGGAGTTATATTCCATCGCGACCTCATTTTAAACAGCGACGCGGAATTGATGCGGGATCTGGGGAAGCGAGGCGTCACCAGGATTAGGCGCATCACCCGGAAAATTGGAAATGATAGCGTCGATACTGGCGCTTTCATTCTTCATTTTGAGGGTGATGTAGTGCCTAGGCAGGTGAAGGTCACGTCGTACCATTGCGACGTTAGACCGTACATCCCTCCACCTATGCGCTGCTACAATTGCCAGAAATTCGGTCATGTTTCTGCCAGGTGCACTGCCAAGGCGGTGTGTAGAGAGTGTGGCAAGGGGACACATGACGGTGTGGGGTGTACGCCTCCCCCGACGTGTCCTAACTGCCAAGGAAGTCACTCTCCGCGGTCGAAGCAGTGCCCTGAGTTCTGCAAGGAAGCAAAGATCCAAGAAATCAGAACATTGGATCGGCTTTCATATCACGACGCTCGAAAGAGATACCGTGATATGACTGCACCCGAATTTCCGGTATCTTTCGCGGCTAAGGTGACGCCACCTATCACCCCTGCCACTTTCGTTCCCCGTGCTGTACCCTCGACGACGAACTACTCTGAGATCGTAAAGTCTCCCCTCGCTGTCCAAGCGAGACCTGTCAGCCCGAAGAAGGTTAAACAACCTTCTTCGGCCATTGTGATAAAGGCGCCGGTTATACCATCTAAACCGGCGCAATCGGAGAAGAAGTCATCTTCCTCTCCGAAACGGTCGGAGAAGAAGTCTTCCCCTGCCAACGAGGCAAAGAAGACTTCTGCGACCGGGGCTGGATCGTCATCCAGCCCATCTGATAAGACAAAGATAGTGGAGAAAAGGGGGACGGTTCGTCGCCGTCTCTCTCGCCCTCCTGCTGACGGGGTGGCTACTGTCTCTGCTGGCCTTTCCGCTCCCACTACCACCAAGGGAGCGAAGCCTGCTGAAGCCAAGCCCGTCCGTATGGAGGAACTCCCCTATAGAAAAGAAAATAGATCGGCGGAGGAGAGGGGAGCGGTTCAGCGCCGTTTCTCTTCCTCTCCTAAAGGCAGGGCTGCTCACGTATCTGCTAGCCATCCCGCTCCCACCACTACCAGTGGAGCGGTGCCAGCAGGAGCGACCTTGTTTTATAAGGACCCGGCGTCTGTGGGGAAGGGACCATCTACTTCCCCAAACACACGTCGGCGCCGATCCAAGAAGAAGTCTCTTCGGGGCGTGTCGGGGACAGACACCCAGTCTTCGGACCGGGAGAAAGTCCCTCGACACCGCTCTCGCTCTTCCCCAAGGGCGAGACCCGTGAGGTCCGACGACGACCGTGAGCAACCCAAGAGAGCGCCCGCTCCATTTTCTTCGTCTTCGGACGGAGATGTGGAGATTGAGGTGTGCTCTCCTGCCCCATCATCTCCAACTAGAGATGGGGAAGGGTGGCAAACGGTCAAGCATAAGTAGAAGACCCACTTCTACTTAAGTCCACACCATGGCACTATTACAATGGAACTGTAATAGCTATTCTGTTCATCTCGCTGAGTTACGACAATTAATATCTTCGTTTTCGGCAACCATTGTCTGTCTTCAGGAATCCAGGTTTCGTCCTGGACATGAGACAACAATGCGTCACTTCAAACTCTTCTCTAAAGACCGGATGGACGGAGCTGTGGCCGCTGGTGGCGTCTGCACTCTCGTCCACTCTAGCCTCTTTAGTGAAGAGGTGCCGTTGCGTACTCAGCTAGAGGCAGTTGCAGTTCGTACTTCGTTGCCAGTAATGGCAACAGTATGTAACGTGTACATCCCACCTGATTCTCAGCCGGATTACGACCAGCTGGTGGATCTAGTCTCTCAGCTCCCCCCTCCTTTTCTCCTTCTGGGAGATGTTAATGCCCACAACACCATCTGGGGCTCCGCTACCACTAGCGGTAAAGGGAGAGATTTTGAGAGGCTGATCAGGCGGCTGGACCTGTGTCTGTTGAACACAGGGGAGCCTACGCACTTCTCTATTGCACACGGTACTTATTCAAGTATCGATATTACCCTGTGCAGTCGTGCGCTGGTTCCCCTGCTACAGTGGGGTGTACACGATGACCTTTGTAATAGTGACCATTTTCCAATTATCGTTACTCTTCCGAACCAGAGAGCCATCGAGTTACCAAGTCGATGGCTTCTCCGTCGGGCTGATTGGCCAACTTTCACGGCACGTGCGGTGTTTGCCGAAGA
Source organism: Meconema thalassinum (assembly GCA_946902985.2). Classification (NCBI taxonomy): domain Eukaryota; kingdom Metazoa; phylum Arthropoda; class Insecta; order Orthoptera; family Tettigoniidae; genus Meconema; species Meconema thalassinum. Next base: position 2,774,175 of record OX336399.1, on the reverse strand, counting down.
TACCTTTGAGAGTGTCGACGATCATACCATTCACATAACGAATGGTATTTTGACTGCTGCTGAGGAAACAATACCTTCCTCATCCGGCAACTCACGCCGGAAGCTTGTCCCTTGGTGGACAGCCGAGATTGCAGCAGCCATTAAAGATCGTCGACGTGCTTTCATTTGCTATCGGAGGCAAAACACTATGGCCAACCTTATCACCTTCAGAAGGATGCGTGCTAGAGCCCGATATCTGATTCGGGAGAGTAAGAAAACGACGTGGGAAAAGTATGTGTCGTCCATGACGGCGCATACTCCTTCATCTCAAGTGTGGACTAAGCTTCGTCGGATCTCCGGACTCCCGACATCACTATCGATACCCGGAGTGTCCATCAATGGGGACATCATCACGGACCATCTCGCCATTGCCAACAGCATTGGCTCGCACTTCTCCGATGTATCCTGCTCCGGGAGTTACGATCCTACATTTCTGACTCTGAAGCGGGAGGCAGAGACTCACCCCTTGTCCTTTGCCACTGCTGCTTCGGAGTCCTATAATGTACCATTCTCTGAATGGGAACTGCGAAGTGCGCTTGCACTGTGCAGGGATACGGCTCCTGGACCGGATAACATACATAATCAAATGTTAAAACATCTGTGCGAATCCAGTATGAAAGAACTGTTGATCCTCTTCAATCGTATATGGATTGAAGGGGAGTTTCCATCTCAATGGCGAGAGGGGATCGTGATACCGATTCCTAAGGCTGGAAAGGATCCCAAGTTTGTAAGCAGCTATAGGCCCATTTGTTTGACAAATGGCCTATGTAAGCTGCTCGAAAAGATGGTGAACCGTCGACTGGTGTGGTTCTTGGAGGATAAAGGTCTCCTGTCTGAGTACCAATGTGGATTTCGCTCTCATAGGTCCACCACTGACCATCTGGTGCGACTTGAGAGCGCCATACAGGAGGCTTTTTTCCGGAAGCAGCACCTAGTCACGGTTTTCTTTGACCTGGAGAAAGCCTACGACACCACATGGCGCTACGGGATCCTTTCCACCCTTCACAAGTGGGGACTCCGTGGTAACTTACCGACTTTCATTGCGAATTTCATGTCCGTCCGACTCTTCCGTGTAAGGGTCGGTAGGACATTATCGCAGTACTATACCCAAGAAAATGGAGTTCCTCAGGGTTAAGTGCTGAGTGTCACCTTGTTCGCGATTGCCATTAATGGCATTGTTGCCGCCGCCGGGTCCGCGGTAGTTCCATCGCTGTATGTAGACGATTTAGCCCTGCATTACAGCTCTGGAAGTATGGCAGTCGTGGAACGGCAATTGCAGCTAGCCATCAACCGGGTCGACAGGTGGGCTCACGACCGGGGTTTTCGTTTTTCAGCAGCGAAAACCTCCGTCGTCCATTTTTGTCGGCTACGGAGGCTACATTTACACCCTGAACTACATCTCAGGGATGCTGCGTTGCCGGTGGTTGACACTTATCAGTTCCTGGGGCTCCATTTTGACAGCAAGTTAACGTGGCAGCACCATATACGGCAATTGAAAATGACATGTCTCAGGAAACTGAACATGCTCAGGTTTCTTAGTGGCACTACGTGGGGGGCTGACCGTGCGGTGCTGCTACGGTTCTACCAAGCCCTCGTCCTGTCCCGGCTAGACTATGGTTCTGCGGCATACGGTTCAGCAAGGCCGGCAACCTTGAAAATGCTGGACAGTATCCACCATAGTGGCGTTAGGCTGGCTACCGGTGCCTTCCGGACCAGCCCGATACCCAGCCTACTCGCCGAATCGGGTGTTCTACCTTTAAATTATAGACGCGAACATATGCTGTTAGCATATGCTGCCAATGTGCGTCAAATGCCGCAACACCCGACCTATCAAGCTCTCTTCGGTACCCAAAACCACCAGGGGTACGCCAACCGGCCTCGTGCCACTCGGCCGGTTGGTATTAGACTTGATAGCTCGTGTACCGAAATAGGAGTGGCTGTAGGTCCCTGTATGATCCGGACATCTAGCGAGGTGCCTCCGTGGCAAGTCCCGCGTCCGGAAATTCGGTTAGATCTGCACCGAGGTCCTAAGGTGAACACGGATGCCTCCGTTTACCGGAGGCAGTTCCACAGCATAGTTCACCAATTTCCGGACGCTGGCATTCTATACACGGATGGTTCGAAGGTGGACGAGAAGGTGGGTTGTGCTTACGTTATTGATGGTGCAAATACCAAGATCTCTTTGCCTGAGGCCTGTAGTGTGTTTACTGCGGAGCTCGTTGCCATCTATGAAGCTCTGCAATTTGCACTACAGGATGCTCGAATCCACTTTCTCGTGTGTACCGACTCTTTGAGTTCGTTGCAGTCAATTGCTACATGTTTCCCGCAACACCCCCTAGTGCAGCGAATCCACGACCTACTAGCCGGGCTGTGCCACGCTGACACTCGAATCACCTTTCTGTGGCTTCCAAGCCACATGGGAATTGCGGGAAATGAGTTAGCAGATCAAGCTGCAAAAGAGGCGGTATCACTACCACCTCGACCAATGGAGGTACCCGCTAGAGATATTCGCTCTCAGTTACGCCTACAAGTTCTGGCTTTTTGGGAGAGTCAGTGGCTAGCTGACCCACTGCCCAGTAAACTGAGAGCGATCAAGGGAACTACTCGCGTTTGGCGGAGCTCCTTCCGGGCCCGGAGAGAGTCCGTCATTTTGTGTAGGCTAAGGATAGGTCATACAAGATCCACCCACTCGTACCTAATGAGAAGGGAAGACCCCCCACTTTGTACCTGTGGAGCCGTTTTCACCGTGGCCCACATTTTCACCGAGTGTGTGGATCTTGCTGACTTACGAAGAAACCTTGGTTTGCAGACGACACTCAAACTTATATTAGCCGATGACGCGGTGGCTGCTGATCGCGTTATCCGCTTTATAAATGAGAGTGGGTTAGGGCCAGCAATCTAAATTTTCCAGTGAACTTTGACTCAACGACTTGTTCGTTTTTGAATGATAATGTTTTGTTTTTTCCGTAATTTTTGTTTATGTTTATAATTTTTTTTTTAAATTTAATTGTTTGTTTTTGTTTTATTAATTTTTGGTCTTTTTAAATTTAGATGTCCACCTCAAAATTTTAAATTCAATTCAAAATTTGTATTCTTTAATCTGTGTTAAGAGGGGCAGATGACCTCGTAGTTCCGCCCCTTAAAACAACAATAACAACAACAACATAACCCTCCGAACTAGGCTAGGGGCTTGTGAATTTTAATAAATTTTCACGGTGTTTTACTTAAGTCTGGATGTTTAATTTCTCAGTCGAGTTTTTGAGGTGAACCTTTCCTTAGGCAGTCTATGACCATCGTCACCATGTACCACGATCCCCGTGGACTACAGTGTCTCGTGCCGCTTAGCCTATTAGGAAGTTCACCTGATCCTCACGGTAATTTTATTCGACTTATGGGATGTTAGGAACGTCATCGTGGTTGTTGACTCGACTAACGGTCTCAGTATATCAAAATGTATTATTTTCCTATCTGGACGTATATTTCAGCGCCTAGCGAAAAGCGCAGTTATGTTTGTGTTATTTTCATGAATAATCAATAACTCATCGCAGAACATACTGTTCAATTACGTGTAATGTAGGCTACTTTCATATGGCTTTTTACTTATTATGTTGCCAGACTTGCCAGAGTAGTACATAGCCTCAGGCGTTGCTCTCTCTCGGAAATTCTATAACCAAAAGCTTAGATCATAAGACCAAAAGTGACGAATCTCTTCTAGTTTACATGATCCTTGACGAGACTGATCAACGCAACGGTTACTGAGCATTACTGAGGTCAGGCCTGCAGGCCAAAGAGCATGTAATATGAGGCTTTAAATTCGATTCCGATGACAACGCAACTGCCAGGATGACGTCAGTCAGCCCGCTACCTTTCGGCGGCTCAACGTACTAAATTTCAAACGCGGGTGATTTGAAACCTGTACTCTGGCAGCCCTGACCCCCTCTACGTATCCCTTTACTTTTCTAGTATTATATGCTGGTGGGTTTTTTCATCAATGACTTTCATTTTTAGGATTTTATTTCAATTTTTTAAATAATTTGGTGGTTGAATTTTCACCCATACCCTATAAAGCAAGCTGCATATCAATCATCCACACTACAGTAATATGTTACAATATAATACCAAACAGGTAGAAGAGTGGTTTAGTTGCCACCAGTTGTGGTTTCTTTCCAGTCCTTATGTAGGGTTATCCAGTAGCACAATAATGTAAATGACATGTGAAGAACTGTTTAGTTCACCTCAGGTGTTGACCAAATTTACAAATTAATACACCCTAATAGGCCTACAAGCTTATCAGGAAAGGAATGCAGCTAACTAATATGAATACAACAAGGCCATCACCAATACAAATTACACATATCCAATAAAACATATGAAGTAATTAACCACTGTCGAGTGAATTATGATACCGAAAGGAATCAGGATGCAGATAAGGAATTCTGAAGGATAACATGAGACTAAAATAAGTTCTTATACAGCGATATACAGTATAATTATATTCTTTTCTAGTTTTTACAGATATTAAATCAACATAACATTGCAAACTGGTAATCTGAGACTCCACCCAATGAGGATAAATCAAAGAGCGCGTAGATCGCTGCAGGTGTGTCAACAAATGAAGCGTTAAATCTACCAATTAATTGCGGCAGTTGGCACTATGAGCCGCGTGGAATGCCTATCGCCGCGTCATCTTTTCTCGTCACCAGAACTACCGCCAACTAAATCGTTGTCAAACTTTTACATTAAGATGCAGAGTAATCTGTGGATGCATCCACATTGATCGAGTCTTTTCATCGCCGTCTATAATTCTCAAGCCGTGCTGTTGCTAGAATTCGCAACACTGCTCTATAAACACGTACGACCACATGCTAAGTTTTTTTATTCATAAATATCGTTCATTTTGATCTGACAGCATCTAAAAGCAGTTCGTATTAACTATTTCAACACCCGTGAAATTCCTCGTGGTAAATCGGACATGCTGAAAGTTGTTTAAGTGAGTATTTCCCCTATTAATTTGCATGTGTAACCAATACCTGCTAATGAATTTAACCAACACATTCTTCACTAATATTTCATTAAACTATTTCAGATGCCTAGGAAGTGTTGTGTGCCTCGCTGCAAGTCAAATTATGGCAGTACTATTAAAAACTGGTTATATCACTACGTTTTGATCACTACAGTGAGGTACTTTCAGTGCCTACCGTAGTATTTTAGTTTTGTTATATATCTTCATGTGGCCTCTATATTCCAGTAATTATGAACTGTACTCAGTTGGCAAGTGTCTTTAGGTAGACTTCATTTAAAAGCTTACTTACTTACTCCATGGCGCTACAACCCGGGTTGGGTTTTGGCCTCTTGAACAACTGGTTTCCATGTTGATCTGTCCATTGCATTGCTCCTCCATCCTCTCACGAGGTCTGCATTCACACTATCCAACCATATCATCTTAGGACGGGGCCGATAATCTCGATGTTAGGCCCCTTAAAACAACAATTATCATCATCAACTTCTTAGGACGTCCTTTCCTCCCCCTGGAAAATAATCTCCCTTTCAAAATTCTCTTGGGCATCTGGCTCTCCGGCATCGTCTCTATATGTCCCAACCATTGGATTCTCTGTGCCTTTATAAACTTTACGATATCTTGTTTTCCAATCAATTCGTTTAGTTCATGGTTAGATCGTATTGTCCATCCATCTTCCTCTCTAACAGGGCCATATATTCTTCGCAGTATTTTCCTTTCAAAACACTTCACAGTATTCTCATCATCCATAGTTAATGTCCAAGCTTCAGAGCCATAGGTCACTACTGGTCTTATCATTGTCTTATATATCTTCATTTTGGTTGTTCGTGATATTAGATGATTCCTGAGCATCTTGATGTTTGCATAGTGTGCACTGTTTCCAGCCTGTAATCGATCGTTGATACAGTTTGTCATATCACACTGGTTGTTAATAAGTACTCCTAGATACTTAAATTGTGTCACACTCTAAAATGTCGTATCGCCTATTGTAATATCCTGAGGGGCTCTTCTTGTGTTAGATGTAGACATTACCATGTTCTTAGTTTTACTCTCATTCACTATTAATTTGTAAGAGTTTTCCAAGTGTCCAAATTATAGATGTAAGTAAATTAGACAGGAAGTTCCACACTCGACATGGCCTACACTTAAATAGGTTAGGAAAAGAGTATCTTAGTGATGAAATCTGCAAAATTGTAAATTCAAATGGTAAGAATAGTTCAACAGTAATATCTTTAGAGTGGAAGCAGGGAAACTTGTAAAAGAAGCCAAACGTGAGGTTTGGCATTCAGATCTTTCGATGTCAAATTTAACTGAGTGGAACAATGGTATTTCGGATTTGTCTAGCAACAATAATAATAACAATTATGATAATAATAATAATAATAATAATAATAATAATGTAAATAAATCACCAACACAAGCTTGCAAAAGTAACAAAATTAAACTTTACCACCAGAATGTTCAGTCTCTCTATAATAAAATTGATTACATAAATCTAATGCTTAAAAATGAACTTAAAGACATCTCAGCACTATGTATTTCAGAACATTGGCTGAAAGAGGAACAACTCGAATTAATTCAATTCCCAGGGTTTATACAAGCTAGTAAATACTCTAGAACTAATATTAGCCATGGTGATACTTGTATCTACCTAAGAAATAATTTAGATCATGAACAGTTAACAGCTTATGATTATCTAATTATGGAACAGAATTTTGAATTCTCTGCCGTAAAAATACAGCAGTTTAAGTTAATAATTGTATGCGTATACCGTTCTCCGTCAGGAAAGTTTCCTTTATTTATAGATAAATTAGAATTGTTACTCAATAACATGAGCAAAGTAAATTTCGATATAATAATTTGTGGGGATGTAAATGTGGATTTATAAAAATTTGATAGAAATTGTGAATTATTAACACAGTTACTAATTTCCTATGGACTGAAACCTACAGTAAATATCCCAACAAGAATAACAACATTTAGTAAAACCACTCCTGATCAATTTTTTTAAAATACAGATAAATATCACCATTCAATAGAAGTCTATTGTCCGGGTTTTAGTGACCACAATGGACAAATACTGAGTTTTGAAGTACCCGAAACAATCAATAATAATGATAATGGAGTAACATCAAAGTGCAGGTCATTCACTGAATCAAATGTTACATATTTCAATGACTTATTAAATAAGGAAACATGGTCAGAAATTTATAAACTAGAAAATGTAAATGATAAATTTAATGCATTTAACAGTACCCTAAAACACTATTTTGAAACAGCATTCCCCTTTAGACAAAGAACTGTTCAAAATAACAAAACTAGCAATTGGATAACAACAGGGATTATAAATTCATGTCAAAGAAAGAAATTTCTACACAAATTATATAAACAATACCACACAACACCTGAATTCAATTTATACTACAAGAATTACACTAGCATATTAAATAAGGTAAGAAGACTAGCAAAGAAAATGCATAATGATAATTTTATTTCCCAATCATCTAAAAAACAGGGCTATGTGGTCCGTGATAAAGAAAGAAACTGGAAAATCTGCTAAAATACAAAGGAACATTACACTGACCAGAAATAATAAAGTGATAAATAATCCAAAGGAAATAGCAAACACTTTCAATGACTATTTTCTGGAAATTCCACAAAAATTATTAAATAAATCACAGGTAAATACACTAAATTCTAATAATAAACTAAATATATGTGTAAGCTGATGGATTGGAATCCGGGCTAGCCATAGGAAACAACACTAAATATATGTAGTGATTCTTTATTTATAAATCATGTCACAAGTGAAGAGGTAAGAATAGTTATAAAAGAGCTAAAAAATAAATTTTGTGCTGGCATTGATGGCATCCCAGATGCAATTTTAAAGAAGTGTGCAGAAAATATAATAAATCCACGTACACACTTAATAAACAGTTCAATTCTCTCAGGAACTTACCCAGATATTTTGAAGTTATCAAAAGTAATTCCAGTGCACAAAAACGGTTCAAAAGATGAATTAGATAACTATCGTCCTATTACCATACCAACTGGTATCGCAAAAATTGTGGAAAAATTAATGTATAGGAGACTGATAAGTTTTATAGAAAAAAATAAAATATTATCAAACTTACAACATGGATTCAGAACGGAAAAATCTACACAAACAGCAATTTATGAATGTATAAATAGTATACTGAAATTAATTGACAATAAGGAACATGTAACTGGCCTATTCTTGGATTTATCGAAAGCATTTGATGTTGTTGACCATAAAATCCTCCTTACAAAACTAAATCAATATGGTATTAGAGGTCTAGCTAATAAATGGATAGAGTCTTACTTAACATGGCGTAAACAAATAGTAAGCTTGAGACACAAGGATGATGGAACCAAATTACTTAATGAAACATTGTCCAATGAGGGAATTATTAAATTTGGAGTACCCCAGGGATCGGTTTTGGGCCCACTACTCTTCCTTCTATATATCAATGATATAACACGGAACGTTCATTCACATAAGGAAATTTTGTTTTCGGACGATACAACACTCGTAATAAAAGGTGAAACTAAACAGGTCATACAGCAGTCTGCTGACTCCGTTAGAGGAGAGTTAACCAAATGGTCACAAGATAATCGCCTCATAATCAACTATAAAAACAGTATGTCTAAATTTCCACACTATACAGAATAGGAATCCTGCGAAGCCCAATATAACATTAAATGGTCATCAAATAGAAAATAAATCAGAAACGAAGTTTTTAGGTCTATGGATACACCATGACTTGAAATGGAATAAACATATACAATATCTGAATATTAAACTGAACTCGATGTGCTTTGCGTTACGTATTTTGAAAACCTGCACTAGCATGCACACATTAAGAAATACTTATTTTGCTTATTTCCATTCATACTTAAGATGAGGGGTCATATTTTGGGATATGTCGCCAGATGTACTAAGCACGTTTAGGATACAAAAGAGGACGATTAGAATTATGGCAAATGTAAACACTAGAGAATCATGTAAACCTCTGTTTAAAGATTTAAACATTCTCCCTCTGCCCTGTATATATATCTTTGAAGGTATTATGTTTTGTAAAAAGAATTTAATGAATAAGGATGTTTTTCTTAAAACAAACAATGATGTCCATAGGCATAACACAAGACAAAATCAAAACATTCATATTCCACACACACACATAAGCATATACCAAAAAGGAACTTATCACACAGGAGTTAAATTATACAATTAACTACCCCAGTATATAAAACTTGCCCCAAAAATAAAAACCTTTGATAGAATGTTGAAAGCTTATCTGCAGTGCCATTGTTTTTACTCTGTAGTTGAATATCTTAGTGTATAGAAACGATGAAATCTATAGGGTAATTATATTTTACTTTTCTATTTTAATTGTAATACCTAGCTGTAAGTTGTTGTATTTATAGAATTAAGTTTTCATATAATGATAATAGAATAAGGTGTAAATAGTTGTTCAATAAGATTGTATCTTTTAAGATCTGTTATTATAATAAGTTATAAATAGTTATAGTATTAGTATTACTGTATATACCTATTAGTACTTTTATTTTATAGATGTAAATTCTGACGTGTCCTATATAAAAATGTATTGTATACATGAATTTGATCAAATGGAATTAATAAAACTATCTATCTATCTATCTAACATAATATTTTTAGCTTCTTTCTCTAATTCTAAATATACTCTTTTCAGGGTACGCTTCTCTCTTGCTATGATCACTACATCATTTGCATAAGCACAGATGTGACTTGATTTGTTAAAAATAGTGTCTCCCTGGTCTACTTTAGTAATTGCTTTATGCGGTGCAAGCTTAAAGAGTACTGCAGACAATCCATCTCCTTGTTTTACACCCATATTAATTGTAAAGGGTTTACTCAACTTATTTCCATTTCTCACTCGTGCCCATGTGTTATCTTGTGTCATCCTTATCAACAGGATTATCTTTCCAGGTATCCTCATTTCTCCTAGTAATTCATATAGTCTTTCTCTACATACACTATCGAAAGCTTGTTTAAAATCTATAAAGAGCATGTGGAGGTCAATATCATGTTCATAAAACTTGTCCATCATCTGTCCAATTACAAAGATTTGATCCGTTGTACTCCGGTTAGGTAAAAAACCACACTGATATTCACTCAGAATTTCTTCTGAAAATATCTTCATTCTTTCTTTCGAGATACTGCACCATTATTCATAAAAGGGCTTAAGTACAGACATGGTTACAGTATTTTGGGAACACCCTGTAACTTCCTAACTTGCCTCTGAAGTCGATCATAACAGCTGGTCTGCAGCAAGAAAAAGTCATGCTATCAAGAAAGAGATCGGCAGAGCTCGTGTTTCCGACGAGAAACCCGAAGGTCATCGATAATAACCATGTTGACTGTGTCTAACACCATATCGATCGATTCACCTGAGAGTGATTAATACAAATTAAAGCATATTTAGCGCTTTATGTAAGCAGCTACATACGTCTGTGTGTATATTTCCATGGCAGAAAGCTATTATTAAGAAAGCTATTATTAAGAAAGTATGAAGAACAGAAGATGATATGTTAACTCACTGCTGATTACGTTTCGACTGCGATATATTTCGTATCGAGTCATGACGTGTGAGGAGGTGGGGGAAGCAGATGTGAGACTCAGGCGACCTCGTGCAGAGCGCAATGAGTATAGAACTTGACAGCGTAGAGGGTTGAGCTGGAAATCAGTGAAAGTAAAATCGCCAGCTAACGGGAGTTTTAAAAACGTGTGACCGTGCTGAAGTGTACGCTAGTTCGTTTAGCATCCTACGTGAAGTAGAAACGTGTTTAATAGGGCTCAGACATGGTCTTAAACATGTAATAGTTTATCTCTGCGACTGTGTTTCTACAGCAAACTAACGGGCCATGCGGATGGATACTTTTATAATCCCGACCGCGAGCTCAGCCGTGATGTGTCACGAAACTCTGCATATAATCCGTCGTGGAAATGCAGCCTAGATTTGATTCACTCTTCACAGTGATTATACTTTTTGAAAAGAGCACATTCTCAAGCAAGGTGTCAGAGGGAAGGAACAATATGAAGCTTATATCCACTACGATGGTAGGCTAAATTGATTTAAGAATACTGCATTAGCAGGGTGCAGCGGGGACTTGTTGAAGGCAACTTTCATTTAGCATGAAGTGTGCACGCGACTCTCGTGTTGTAAGGGGCCGCGTCGACCCTCGTGAACTTGTTCACACGCGCGTTCACATATTGGAACTTGTTAGTGACGGTTCGAGTTCACCTTCGCTTCGTGACGAGTTGATAAACTGTGTGCGGTCCGTCCGTTGGTATTCGAATATGTATGGGAAGATATCGCCAGGATATGTTGGAACTATTTCGACCGACCGGGTGTGGTTCGAGCCTGGGAGGACTTTGGTTCGTTCTATGGAAACCCAGTTGAAGTCCAGCATATTTTCTGTTGGTTTGGAGCTGATTATGGCCAACGATATCCTTTTTTCCTCATCTAGATTCGCCAAAGGTACTGATCACTTCAACTTGTTACAGTAGTGTAGCGTGGACATTTATAAATACCACTTTGCCATATTTGATTTTGTAGATTAAATGGTTAAGTAGAAAGTGCAGGTTCGATGTTTATTTCGAAACTGACCTTCTATGATGCCAGGATTTTGACTCATAAAAATGAGTGCATCCTTTGTGTAATTTTGATGAATAAATTAATAATTTCAGTAGTATTTTACAGTATTTAAACTAATATGCTCATTCTTATTTGTCGAGAAGAAAATGTAGGAAGAAGATTTACAGTTTTTCTTGTGTAAGAACATTTTAGTAACACAATTTTCTTTTGAGAACTTTGGTTGAGTTTTCATATTCTAGTGCATTGTTCTTTAAGCACTTTCGCTTGGATTATCGTATTCTTTGAGGGGAATTTTCCTTTTCGTATTCTGATTACGATATTAGGAAGTTTTCGGACCCAGTTATTCTAAATGCTAAATATAGTCCTTGGACTATATTTTCTTCAGTTTTTTAATATCAGATTTAACTTGTGTTTTCTGAGCGTGATTTTCGAAATGGATTGCCTAATGGGTCATTAGTCGCTTAGCCTTTGTTGCTAACCTAGATCCATGCTGTAGGTCTAATCCATCGACATTTTCGCGTTCGGGAAATTCAGGGAGGATCTTATTTTGAGATTGAATTTATCTTTATAGATCACTTTACAACCTCAGTTTGTGTGGTTGGGCAGCGTTTTATATATATATTTTTTGAAGCTAACACTGGATTAAATTGATATCATTGCCTTTAGTGCAATAGTTTTTCTCTATTAAGAGGGTATTTGAACGACATCCAAATTTGCGAGGATAATCCCAGGGACGACTTACTATAAGTCATACGTTTAAGAATTATGGATCATGTAATAAATCAATGTAAGGCAAGTTTTTTAAAGATAGGTGGAATATTTCTGAAATCCACTGGGCTTTGTTGGTAATCTGTTACGGGATCATATTTTTCGAGTTCAGGATTTTTACCATAAACAGCCGATTTGCATAATTGTGGATTTATAACAGTAAGGCTCCTATTATAGGTGCATGTTCTACTTTAGAGAGGCATATACTATGAGTAATGTCTTTGTGTTTAAGTATATTGATGCAATGCTTTGTAAAGCATATTTTTCTTGTTGAGGATTGAGCCAGGTGTGCCAATCAGGATTAGATTGATTGGGGTTTTAACCCAGAGAGGTGTTGTTTTAACCTAGTATGGTTAATATTTGGTCATAGTTAACTTTATCGCTGTTATCGTGAAAATGCCTGTGTGAAGATTAATATTTTTCTGAGCAGTATTATTGGGAATCTTGAGTGGATATCCGGTTAAATATTTCCAGTAAAACTAATATAACAATTTTGCCATAAGATGTATATTTAATAAGGAAACCGATAACTATTTAAGACTGACTTTATGATTAATTTTTGCTTAGCTTAACTGTTCGGCAGAATTACCCTAAAACAAGAAATGAAATAATATTAAACAGAAAGGAATGTCGTGACATCAAGTCAGTGGGAAGAGAATAATTGAAATTATTCTGGAATTTTGTGTAAATTATATTCTGTAAATAGACCATATGAATTTCTTCGTTCAATAACAAGAACATATAAAGTTACTGAAGATGTCGTGTAGGATTAGTAATTATAACCAGGATATTTTTGTATAAGATGTTATTTCCGTTAAGGAACCGAAATTAATTTAATGTATTCAAGTCTTATAATATTTCTTTTTTTTTTGTAAATGCTTACCCTATGGGATTGATCATTATTATTATTAATATGCCTTATATTTTAATCAGCTAAAAGTTAGTTGTGATAATGGGTAATATTTTTTTTTGAATGACAACCCAGTATAATCATTGAGATTTTTTTTTGATTGGTCGTGGTATCGACGAAATTGATATTTCTCTGTCTTGTTTATTCTTACAATAAACTACTTTATTACTTGGTTTTAATTATTGCGTGATGCTTTAGAGAGGTGATGGAAGGGTGTATTAAGGGGGCCATCGCTAGGTATTTTAGTGTTTACCACACCTTTGAGATTCTTTCTTCCTCTTGAAGAATTCTTGTGTTTTGAGCTAGTCTTTTCTTTTTCTGAGCCTTGGTCAGTCTTAATACATCCTGTTAGGTATTCGAGTGGCCCTATTATCCCTGTGTCTGTTGGTAGAACTTGGGGGGTCTTTAGAGCCGGGGCATTTTCAGGTTCTACGATCCAGCTGCTATCCAGGGATTCAACAGGTATTGGTAGGTAAAAGGGTACATTAGGTGGCGCCCAGCTCAGGGGCTTCGAAAAACTGGAATACCAGAGCGAATACCAGGGAGTTGAATGCCATAATTCTGCCAAAATTGAAACTGAAAGTACAAAGTGGAAATTAGTTTTATGATCATGTAACACAGATCGCGAATTGGAACACCGTGTTTCTTGTGTGACTATGAATCAAGGCGACAAAATAATGGTGAACCAATGTTTTGGCACGAACTATTGGAATTCCTATGGAACAAAGCAATTACGAGGATACTCGAGCTACTTGACTTACAAGTGGTATTGCAACCATTATTAATTTTTATTGTATTTTATGTATTGGAGTGGTGCCACACGCTTTGTTAATAATTTGTTCTACTTGTTTCCGGCTGATGATCATTGCTGACATCATTAAAAATAGAAGTATTTGTAGTAAATTTAAAATTTAAGTAATGGTAGAATCATAGACCTTCACCGATATAAACCAACACGCACTTGTATATGGTCGATCCCAAATGAAATGGTGCACTTTGTGTTTAGACATAAGCTTATTTTAAGGTAACGCCAGACAATAAGAATGAGCATGTATGGTAAATGGTGGTTGTTTATAGATGTTCTCGCTGTGCTTTGTTGGTGTGGTATTCTTATTTCTTGTGAAGTGTAGTGAAGCATGTCTGAAGGTAATATGGTGACTGTTGGTGACGTTAAGAAGATGTTTGAAATTCTTCAACATAAAATGGACAATTTGAATCAGGACATTGAAAATATTAAGGTCCAAACTAAATCTGCATTAGACCATATGTCTGAAACCGTTATTCAAAGTCAGGGAGTGATAAAAGATGCAGTTGCTGAAGGCATCAGGGGGGAAATTGATACTATGCAATCCTCCTTGAAGGCTATCAATGACAGTTCTAAAAGGGTAGAAAAGAAGGTTACCAGTGTAGAATCTAATATCGAAGATATCCAGGATGATAATAGAAAAACACAACTAGATATGAGTACACTACGGGCTAATGTTGGATTGGTACAAGTTGCCCAAGAAAGAATCCAAACTAGTCAAACATCAATCCAAACTAGTCAAACATCAATGCAAAATAGTCAAACTTCAATGCAAGCAGATCTTAACAATATCCAAACTAGTCAAACATCCATGCAAAATAGTCAAACTTCAATGCAAACAGATCTTAACAATGTTCAGACTAGTCAAAGGGGAATTGAGGAA
This sequence comes from Meconema thalassinum, assembly GCA_946902985.2. Taxonomy (NCBI): domain Eukaryota; kingdom Metazoa; phylum Arthropoda; class Insecta; order Orthoptera; family Tettigoniidae; genus Meconema; species Meconema thalassinum. The sequence continues at coordinate 2,759,091 of OX336399.1, read as the reverse complement.
ACAGTAAAGGATGTAAACTCTAATGTAAGGATTATGCAATCCCAAATCAATGATTTAAGAACAGATGTGGGATTAATAGAATCCAGTCAAAATAAAATGGAGCTAGAGGTCCGAAAAATCGAATCTAGTCAAAATCAGACGGAGGTTAAGTTAATGGAGCTAGAAAAATCTAATAAAGAATTTCAAGTTGAGATTAGACTAGACTTTGAAAAGAGTGTGAAGCTCAGTAAAAAAAAATTAGAAGCACTTCAGCTGCAGTTTTCCCATGACACTAATCAGACCCAGAATAGCCTGGAGCAGTTGAAATGTGAAATGGGGACACTCCGAGCTCAAGTCACTGATCATACGAAACTTCTCAGGGATGATTTTGACATCGATTTAAAAGGGATCATAAGTGATAATATTGTAACATTTCGTCAAGATATTATGAAAATTAATGAGGAATGTTTTAAAGTTGAGAAATCTAAGTTAGAATCTAAACTTGCCACTGGTCTTGCAACTAATAGCAAAGACATAATAAATGTTAGGGAAGATCTAAGCAAAAGAATGGATGGAATTCAAAATACTCAGGTTAATAACATATCCGATTTAGAGAAACGTATTAACAGTGTTGAAACTAAAGTCGACCAAAGTAAGATAGAGTTAAATGAGGTCAGGGAGAAGAAAACTTCCGAGATTAACGAAATTAGAAAGGGTCTCGAGCAAATTAATCTAGAGGGGCATATCAATTTAGATACTCTAAAAGATCAATTGCGATCACTTTTACAGTCCGATTTTCGAGTTGTAGTTGAACAACCTGAAGTGATAGTACCTGATGGTAGGGAAAGGATGATGCAGGAATCTTCCAACAACGAACCCAACGTTCGGCTCAGTCAAATGGAACATTCGAGTCCCATTCGAACAAGCAGGGAAACTTTTAGTTCTCCGAACCCCAACGTAGGCGTGGGTGATTATACTTCGAAATCATCGGAAAGGACACCGAATGTAACCATAATACGAAATTTTGATGACAAACCTAGGAAGTTTAGCAACTTGGATGGAATGACACCAATCGAATTTGTCAGGACATTAAGAGATTACTTTTTGGAGTCACATGTGCCACGTGAGCGTGAACTACGTATGGTGGAAAAGTTTCTCACCGATGCTCCGTTACAATGGTTCAGGGCTTTTCGTTACACATTTGACAACTTTGAGCAGTTTTCGGAAGCCTTCATACAAAGATTTTGGTCGATCGAGGTCCAACAGAATGTGAGATCAGAAGTCTATTCACGCAAGTACTCCAGTACAGGACCAACCAGCTATGCTGAATACTTTGCGTGTCAGTTAGCAAAACTCCGTTTTCTTCAGCCGCCATTAACCCAAGAAGAACTCCTTGAAGCTATCTCACGTCAATTGCCTGCGGAAGTAAGGAGATCAATTATTTCTTCCGGAGTATCGTCTTTAACGTCGTTAGATGACCTGTTACGTCGATTAGATCATATGAGTATGATGACGCAACCTACTATAGTCAAAAATGCCAGGCAGGAATCGAAAGTTGTAAATGCGGTAATGATGAACCGTACACAGCAGACGGATCGTTTCGAACAAAGAAGAGATGATAGAATAGGTCCTATTAGAAATACCCATCAGGAAGAGAGGAGATGGGAAAACCAACGTAGGGACGCCCAGGAGAGGCCTTGGCAACGTCGCTACGAGGAGAGAAATTTTTATCGAAGAGATAATGATCGAGACCGGAATGATCATCGAGAAACGCCTTATGATAGGAATTACACATATAATAGGAATGATAGAGATACCCGAGACAATAGAGATAACAGATATAATAGGAATGATAGAGATACCCGAGACAATAGAGATAACAGATATAATAGGAATGATAGAGATACCCGAGACAATAGAGATAACAGATATAATAGGAATGATAGAGATACCTGTGACAACAGAGATAACAGACAAAATCAAGGGTACTCAAGATACAACAATTATCGAACGGAGGCGTCCGATAAAAAAGTGCAACAGGAGAGGCTCAAGAGAGGGCAAGATAAGTCCACTGAGGTTGGACGAAGAAAATCGAAGGAAAGAAAGGATGAAAATCTAGATAAGTCACAACCCAGCACTAGCAGAGAAGGTCGGAGTTCAGAAAGAGCTCCGGATCGAGAAAAAAAACGCCAATTTCCGGGCGAAATTAATAACTGACGTTGCCACGCATTCCTCTGATATCACGATTTTTGAAATATTTGAAGCTACTGACGAAGACCTTCTATTTGAACCAGAAACGAAACCGAGAGGAAGGGTAGTTGAACTTCCCGTTATTGATATACTAATTGGTCTACAACATTGTAAAGCCTTGATGGACACAGGTGCTATGATCTCAATAGTTGACGAGGACTGTTTTGAGAGATTGAAACCAGAAAATCAATTTACCATTCTTCCAGCATCTCCAACAAAAATTCGCGGGATATTTAAGGATAAAACTATGAAATGCAAATTGCAGATTCTAATGAAATTCTGGATCAATGAGAGAAGTTACGAACATATTTTCATAGTCGTTAAGAATATTAATTTTGACGTCATACTAGGCATCGATTTTATTACTCAAGCTAGAGCAATCATCGACTTGGACAAAGGAATAATAAGATTCAAGGAAGAAAGTACAGAGGATGTAGTGATGGAAGAAATGGATGGAAACGAAATTAATAGAGATATCCCTAGAATGGAAATCCTAGATCACGTAGTTGAAGAAACTGAGCAAGTGAGGGAACAATATACCTTGAAAGCCGAGGGATTTAAAAATGTGAAAGAAGAATTTGACGACTTGATTTGTCAATTTGCGGACATCTTCGATGATAAACCTGGTTTGATCAGAGACTTCAAGTACCAGATTAGGCTAATAGATGAATCCCCTTATCAAGCCAAGCTTTATCCTATCCCAGAAAAATACCATGATGAGGTCAAAGAGATCATAGATAAAATGGAGAGAGATGGTATAATAAAAAACAGGCTTCTTCGTATTTGAATCCAATAACTGTGGTAAAGAAAGCGAACGGACAATTGAGACTTTGTTTAGACGCCAGGAAGATCAACACGAGAATCATGTTAGAAACTGACCGTCCACCAAAAATTAGAGAACTTTTGAAAAAGTTCAAAGGTAAAGCGTGTTTTAGTGTCCTAGACCTAACCGCTTCCTTTTATCAAGTAGAGCTGGAGGAAGATAGCCGGCAATACACCGGATTCTTATTCGATCAGACCACGTATGTTTTCTGTCGCGTTCCTTTTGGAATGGTGAACAGCGGTCCGGCTTTGATCAGAGCCCTTGATAGCAAATTAGCGGAAAGCGTGAAACGTAACGTTATTTGCTATATCGATGACTTGATAATCTCTTCAGCGAATGTTCAAGAACACCTTGTACACTTGAAACAGCTATTCGAGAATTTAAGAGAGGCCAATATTAAGGTCAACATGCATAAGTGTCAATTCATGCATGAATCTATCAAGTTCCTAGGCCATACTATTGATCAGTTTGGGTATCACCCAAACTTGAAGAAGATAGACGCCATTTCAAGATTCCCTCGTCCCGCAAAAGTAAAGCAGCTCCGTGAGTTTCTGGGCATGTGCCAGTTCTTGAGTAGCCACTGTCCGGGATATTCAACTACTATGGCCCCTTTGTATGAAGCATTAAAGAAAAATAATAAATGGAAATGGACAGAGGATACGAATAGGGCATTTGAAGAGGCCAAGCTCATGCTCCAAAACTGTGTTAAGTTGGAATATCCTGAGTTTGATCGGATTTTTTACATAGAGTCTGATGCTTCAAAAGTAGGTATTAGTGCTGTCCTCTATCAAAAGGACGAGGAGGGGAGGAAGCACTACTTGGACTTCCACAGCAGAAAGCTGCAGGAACACGAAAAGAATTATTTCACCTCTGAGCTCGAAGCATTGGCATTCATATCTGCTCTTCAAAAGTGGAAGAAACTTCTGATAGGACATCGAGTGGTCATTATCACGGATCACAGAGCGCTTCAGTTCATGATGCAAACTGATCTTTCCAGTGACAGATTGACGAGGTGGACATTGTTTCTCCAGCAGTTCAATGCCACCATCGTGCATCAGCCTGGAAAAGATAATCTGCTCGCGGATGCACTCTCAAGAAATCCAGTTAGTAAGATCGAGATTAACACTGTACAGTTGGAGAGGGAACACGAACTTACCCTGGAGAAGCTAAAGAAGATAGCGGTGTCACAGAAGAGACACACCCCAACTAGACATATGTACAGGTTTTTGAGAGGTGCAATGGACAATACCGATCTTGATTACGAGCAGACTAGGAAGCGATCTGAGAAATTCCTGGTGTGTGATGACGTCGTTTGTAAATACATTGACCGAGAGAGGACGAAAATTAGAATTGTAGTCCCTCCAAAACTGATAAATGGGTTGGTGTGGTTAGCTCACGGCACCATTGGCCATGGGGGTGTCGACAAAACGTTTAGAACGTTATTGGAAACATTCACCTGGACCAAGAAGCGGGGCACTATAGCAGCCATTATCAGATCATGCCAGGAGTGCCAACGAGGGAAATACCCGTCGGCGTTATCAAAAGAGAGACCTCGAGCCATTATTCCAGAAAGGCCGAGAGAGCTAATGGCTTGCGATATCTTCGGTCCTTGCCCGAAGGGAGCTAGGGGAAACCAGTTTCTCCTAGCCACAATCGATGTATTCTCAAAATACGTGACTCTCGACCCTATGCAGAGGGCCACTACAGCCCAAGTCCTTAGTCGGCTTGAAAATAGTGTGTTTTCTAAGGCAGGAAAACCTGTAACTCTCCTATCGGATCACGGAGCTCAATTCACTTCGATGGAATTTGAGAATGACATGATTAGACTTGGTGTCAAGCACGTGTTTTCTAGCGTTAGATATCCGGAATCTAACGTCTCGGAACGTGTTATGGCAGAAATTAGCAAGTTCGCGAGAATCTACTGTCCTGAGGATCATGCGAGCTGGGTCAAGTTCATCCCACTCATGGAAAGATGCATGAATTCCACATTCCATGAGAGCTTATCAGACATACCTATGGTTGTTCACCATAATAAGAGGCCAGAAAGAGCCTGGACAGAGATCGTGAGATTTCTACCCAAGGACGGGGAGCCTACAGTCCAAGAAAGAATTAATTCAGCTAGAGAAAGCTTGATGGATGCAGCCGAGAAGCGGCATAAACGAATCAGAAATAAAAGATATCGGCCACCGATGAGAGTAGGCGAGATGATTCTCGTCAAGAAACCGACGAAAGCAGATGTGGCTAAGAAGCAATTCACCAAGTTTTCCTATGTCTTCCACGGACCCTATAAGATTGCTAGTTCGTTCGGAAATAATTGTTATGAGGTAGTAAGCCTAAATGGAAGAGAAATGATAGGTCGTTTCAATGCAAAAAACCTGAAAAGATATGTGCAGAAGATAGACTGAGTGTTGACTGAATAATGCTACATATGCTGAGATTACCTGGAATGGTGTAAATAAAAGCTGAGGAGACTTTTATTTAAGGTATCAAAGGGAAAATGCACCATTATTCATAAAAGGGCTTAAGTACAGACATGGTTACAGTATTTTGGGAACACCCTGTAACTTCCTAACTTGCCTCTGAAGTCGATCATAACAGCTGGTCTGCAGCAAGAAAAAGTCATGCTATCAAGAAAGAGATCGGCAGAGCTCGTGTTTCCGACGAGAAACCCGAAGGTCATCGATAATAACCATGTTGACTGTGTCTAACACCATATCGATCGATTCACCTGAGAGTGATTAATACAAATTAAAGCATATTTAGCGCTTTATGTAAGCAGCTACATACGTCTGTGTGTATATTTCCATGGCAGAAAGCTATTATTAAGAAAGCTATTATTAAGAAAGTATGAAGAACAGAAGATGATATGTTAACTCACTGCTGATTACGTTTCGACTGCGATATATTTCGTATCGAGTCATGACGTGTGAGGAGGTGGGGGAAGCAGATGTGAGACTCAGGCGACCTCGTGCAGAGCGCAATGAGTATAGAACTTGACAGCGTAGAGGGTTGAGCTGGAAATCAGTGAAAGTAAAATCGCCAGCTAACGGGAGTTTTAAAAACGTGTGACCGTGCTGAAGTGTACGCTAGTTCGTTTAGCATCCTACGTGAAGTAGAAACGTGTTTAATAGGGCTCAGACATGGTCTTAAACATGTAATAGTTTATCTCTGCGACTGTGTTTCTACAGCAAACTAACGGGCCATGCGGATGGATACTTTTATAATCCCGACCGCGAGCTCAGCCGTGATGTGTCACGAAACTCTGCATATAATCCGTCGTGGAAATGCAGCCTAGATTTGATTCACTCTTCACAGTGATTATACTTTTTGAAAAGAGCACATTCTCAAGCAAGGTGTCAGAGGGAAGGAACAATATGAAGCTTATATCCACTACGATGGTAGGCTAAATTGATTTAAGAATACTGCATTAGCAGGGTGCAGCGGGGACTTGTTGAAGGCAACTTTCATTTAGCATGAAGTGTGCACGCGACTCTCGTGTTGTAAGGGGCCGCGTCGACCCTCGTGAACTTGTTCACACGCGCGTTCACATATTGGAACTTGTTAGTGACGGTTCGAGTTCACCTTCGCTTCGTGACGAGTTGATAAACTGTGTGCGGTCCGTCCGTTGGTATTCGAATATGTATGGGAAGATATCGCCAGGATATGTTGGAACTATTTCGACCGACCGGGTGTGGTTCGAGCCTGGGAGGACTTTGGTTCGTTCTATGGAAACCCAGTTGAAGTCCAGCATATTTTCTGTTGGTTTGGAGCTGATTATGGCCAACGATATCCTTTTTTCCTCATCTAGATTCGCCAAAGGTACTGATCACTTCAACTTGTTACAGTAGTGTAGCGTGGACATTTATAAATACCACTTTGCCATATTTGATTTTGTAGATTAAATGGTTAAGTAGAAAGTGCAGGTTCGATGTTTATTTCGAAACTGACCTTCTATGATGCCAGGATTTTGACTCATAAAAATGAGTGCATCCTTTGTGTAATTTTGATGAATAAATTAATAATTTCAGTAGTATTTTACAGTATTTAAACTAATATGCTCATTCTTATTTGTCGAGAAGAAAATGTAGGAAGAAGATTTACAGTTTTTCTTGTGTAAGAACATTTTAGTAACACAATTTTCTTTTGAGAACTTTGGTTGAGTTTTCATATTCTAGTGCATTGTTCTTTAAGCACTTTCGCTTGGATTATCGTATTCTTTGAGGGGAATTTTCCTTTTCGTATTCTGATTACGATATTAGGAAGTTTTCGGACCCAGTTATTCTAAATGCTAAATATAGTCCTTGGACTATATTTTCTTCAGTTTTTTAATATCAGATTTAACTTGTGTTTTCTGAGCGTGATTTTCGAAATGGATTGCCTAATGGGTCATTAGTCGCTTAGCCTTTGTTGCTAACCTAGATCCATGCTGTAGGTCTAATCCATCGACATTTTCGCGTTCGGGAAATTCAGGGAGGATCTTATTTTGAGATTGAATTTATCTTTATAGATCACTTTACAACCTCAGTTTGTGTGGTTGGGCAGCGTTTTATATTTTTTTTTTTTTGAAGCTAACACTGGATTAAATTGATATCATTGCCTTTAGTGCAATAGTTTTTCTCTATTAAGAGGGTATTTGAACGACATCCAAATTTGCGAGGATAATCCCAGGGACGACTTACTATAAGTCATACGTTTAAGAATTATGGATCATGTAATAAATCAATGTAAGGCAAGTTTTTTAAAGATAGGTGGAATATTTCTGAAATCCACTGGGCTTTGTTGGTAATCTGTTACGGGATCATATTTTTCGAGTTCAGGATTTTTACCATAAACAGCTGATTTGCATAATTGTGGATTTATAACAGTAAGGCTCCTATTATAGGTGCATGTTCGACTTTAGAGAGGCATATACTATGAGTAATGTCTTTGTGTTTAAGTATATTGATGCAATGCTTTGTAAAGCATATTTTTCTTGTTGAGGATTGAGCCAGGTGTGCCAATCAGGATTAGATTGATTGGGGTTTTAACCCAGAGAGGTGTTGTTTTAACCTAGTATGGTTAATATTTGGTCATAGTTAACTTTATCGCTGTTATCGTGAAAATGCCTGTGTGAAGATTAATATTTTTCTGAGCAGTATTATTGGGAATCTTGAGTGGATATCCGGTTAAATATTTCCAGTAAAACTAATATAACAATTTTGCCATAAGATGTATATTTAATAAGGAAACCGATAACTATTTAAGACTGACTTTATGATTAATTTTTGCTTAGCTTAACTGTTCGGCAGAATTACCCTAAAACAAGAAATGAAATAATATTAACCAGAAAGGAATGTCGTGACATCAAGTCAGTGGGAAGAGAATAATTGAAATTATTCTGGAATTTTGTGTAAATTATATTCTGTAAATAGACCATATGAATTTCTTCGTTCAATAACAAGAACATATAAAGTTACTGAAGATGTCGTGTAGGATTAGTAATTATAACCAGGATATTTTTGTATAAGATGTTATTTCCGTTAAGGAACCGAAATTAATTTAATGTATTCAAGTCTTATAATATTTCTTTTTTTTTTGTAAATGCTTACCCTATGGGATTGATCATTATTATTATTAATATGCCTTATATTTTAATCAGCTAAAAGTTAGTTGTGATAATGGGTAATATTTTTTTTTGAATGACAACCCAGTATAATCATTGAGATTTTTTTTTGATTGGTCGTGGTATCGACGAAATTGATATTTCTCTGTCTTGTTTATTCTTACAATAAACTACTTTATTACTTGGTTTTAATTATTGCGTGATGCTTTAGAGAGGTGATGGAAGGGTGTATTAAGGGGGCCATCGCTAGGTATTTTAGTGTTTACCACACCTTTGAGATTCTTTCTTCCTCTTGAAGAATTCTTGTGTTTTGAGCTAGTCTTTTCTTTTTCTGAGCCTTGGTCAGTCTTAATACATCCTGTTAGGTATTCGAGTGGCCCTATTATCCCTGTGTCTGTTGGTAGAACTTGGGGGGTCTTTAGAGCCGGCGCATTTTCAGGTTCTACGATCCAGCTGCTATCCAGGGATTCAACAGGTATTGGTAGGTAAAAGGGTACAATACCTGATAGGATCTTGTAAATAACATTCAATAGAGTGATTCCTGTGTAATTCTCACATGCTAGTTTATCTCTTTCCTTAAATATAGGACATATTATTCCTCCCCTCCATCCATCTGGCATGTTCTCTTCTTCCCATATTCTTTCCAATAGTTTATATATTCTATCTTCCAATGCCGCTCCTCCATATTTTATCATTTCTGCTACTATACTGTCTTCCCCTGGTGATTTGTTGTATTTCTTCTTCTTCATTACATTTGCCACTTCAAATCTTGCAGGACTCATAATGATTGCATTCTCATTCTCTGATTCTGATCTAATTACTTCTTGTGTTTCATTTTGTTGCCTATGTTGTTCAATTTCTATCTCCACACTTTCACTTAAACGTTCCTTAAAGTGCTCAGACCATCTATCTAACACTTTGTTCTCATCATTCAGTATCATCCCATGTTTATCTTTGCATCTTCTTTCCTTCGATTGGAAACCTTTCCCCATTTTACCAATTACCGCATAGAATTATCTTACTTCACTTCTCTGGTATTAATGCTTCTATTTCTATAAATTGATTCTTTTTATGTTCCTTATAGTTTCTTCTACATACCGTACTTTGTTGCATTCAACCTCGGCTGCCTCTATTGTTCACAGTTGCTTCTTGTTTCTCTCAAGATCATCTTTTCTCTTGCTCTATTCTTCTCTTCTATTGCTTCCCTACACGCTTGATCAAACCATTCATTCCGGGTTTGCTGCCTCTTTCCCATTATTTCTTCTGCAGCTAGTTTAACTACTTCCTCTATTTTCTTACCCTCTTCATTGAGATCATCTCTCTCTTTTCCTTCTTCTAATTTCTTTTGTATTTCTCTCTGATATTCCTCCTTAATTCTTTCATCCCCTAGTCTTTCAACGTTTATACTGTTCTTCCAGGTTTCAGATTTCGTTTTAGCCAGCTTTTCTCTAAGTACTACTTTGACTAGATAGTGATCTGGATCACAGTTTGGTCCTCTACAACTCCACACATCTATAATTGACGAAGAGTAACTTGCATTGATTAACAAATGGTCTATTTGATTCACGGTTGCAGAATCAGTAGCCTTCCAAGTACCTAGATGTATTCGTTTGTGTGGGAAACATGTGCTTTTGATCACCATATTGTTCCTGATGGCAAAATGCCCAAGTAGTGTGCCATTTTGGTTACTAACATCATGTAGTGTATGTTCCCCTGCACATCTCATCGATAGATTCTTCCCAATCTTTGAATTAAAGTCACCCATTATTATTATTATTATTATTATTATTATTATTATTATTATTATTATTATTATTATATTGTTTTAGTGGAAGTATTTTGTTGTTGGTGGAACTTAAGTATTTTTTCGTTAGTAGAATTTTGGTATTTAATTGTTAGTAGAAGGTTAGTATTTTTAGTAGAATTGCTCTATTACTTTAGACGGCTAAGATATTGATACCGTAATAGAAGCCAACTAATGGCTACACTGCGTTCTGCTACACGGGTGAAAGCAACGGGAAACTACAGCCATAATGCTCTTCCCGAGGAAATGCACCTCTATATGCATAATTACATGTGATGATGGCCTCCTCCCTTGTAAAATTCCAATCCGGAGGTAAACTAGTCCCCTGTTCGGATCTCCGGATGGGGACTACTCGAGAGGGGATTAACATCACAGAAGTGACAAAGAGGAAATCTGACATTCTACGGATAGGAGCGTGGAATGTTAGAAGTCTGCTGGGAAGTGGAAGGTTAGAAAACTTAGAAAGGAAAATGGATAAGTTGAGGTTGGATTTGGTTGGGATTAGTGAAATGCGCTGGCAGGAAGAACAGGACTTTTGGTCAGGAGACTATAGGGTCATTAGCACTAAATCAAACAATGACCAAGCAGGGGTTGGTCTCATATTAAGTAGGAAACTTGGACAGCGGGTGGAATATTATGAGCAATATAGTGAACGGATAATTGTAGCAAAAATCAATACAAAACCTACGTGCTCCACAGTGGTACAAGTCTATATGCCTACCAGTCAAGCTGATGATGAAGATGTTGAAAAGGTCTACGAAGAAATAGATGAAATTCTGAGGTATATCAAGGGTGATGAAAATGTTATAGTAATGTGAGATTGGAATGCTGTGGTAGGAAACGGAAGATAAGGGAAGATAGTAGGAGATTTTAGATTAGGTGAAAGGAATGATCGAGGAAGCAGACTGATAGAATACTGTACCGAGCATGAGTTGGTCATAGCTAACACCGTATTCAATAACCACAATAGAAGAATATACACATGGATGAGACCAGGAGATACAGGGCGTTACCAAATCGACTTCATTATGGTCAAGCAGAGTTTTCGAAACCATATTTTGAATTGTAAAACATATCCCGGTGCTGACATAAACTCTGACCACAATTTGGTTGTTATGAAATGCAGATTAAAGTTGAAGACACTGAAGTAAAGTCAAAAGCCAAAAAGATGGGCAATAGACAGACTGAAAGAGAAGGATGTAAACGAAAGATTCAAGAAGAGTATAAAGGAAGGACTAATGAAAACCCCTAAACAAACTTCAATTGCAGACGAATGGGCACTTTTGAAGAATGAAATAACAAAATCCGCCGAAGAAAACATTGGTAGGAAAGAAAGAATAGGTAGAAAACCGTGAATCACACAGGATATACTAGAATTGATGGACGAAAGGCGGAAACACAAGAATGTAAGAGATGAAAAGGGGAAAGCAGAATACAGACGTCCGAGAAATGAGGTTAACAAGAAGTGCAAGGAAGCGAAAGAAGAATGGTTGAAAGAGAAATGTGCAGGTATAGAAAATTGTCTGAAAATAGGAAAAGTAGACACAGCTTATCGAAGGATTAAGAATACTTCGCGGAAAGGAAGACTAAGTGCTGTAATATTAAGGACATAAATGGAAAGCCTCTAACAGATAGGGAAGAAATGGTTGAGAGATGGAAAGCTTACATAGAGTGTTTGTATGAGGGAAAGGAGAGAGAATCATGTAATGGAAAGGGAGGAGGAAATTGATGAGAATGCGAAGGGAGATTTAATATTGAGATCAGAATTTGACAGAGCATTGGGAGACTTAGGCAGGAACAAAGCACCAGGCATAGATGATATACCGATTGAGTTGCTACGCTGCATAGGAGATGAAGGTCTGATCAGGTTATATCACTTGGTGTGTAGGATTTATGAGACAGGTGAGGTACCCCCTGATTTCAAGAAGAATGTAATCATCCCTATACCGAAGAAAGTAGGAGCTGACAGATGTGAAGATTACCGTACAATCAGCTTGATTACTCATGCTTCAAAGATCCTGTCTAGAATAATTTACAAGAGGATAGAAAGCCAGATAGAAACGGAGTTGGGCGAAGACCAGTTTGGTTTCAGGAGAAATGTAGGATCAAGGGAAGCTGTACTGAGTCTTAGGCTGATTTTGGAAGGTAGAATAAGGAAATATAAGAGAACGTTCATAGCATATGTAGACTTAGAAAAGGCTTTTGATAACGTTGATTGGACTAAATTGTTTGACATTTTGAAAACGATTGGAATAAAGTACAGGGATAGGAGGGTGATCTACAATCTATACAGAAACCAGACAGCAGTCATTCGAGCTGAAGGACATGAGCGAGAAGCTGGTATTCAGAAAGGTCCATGAAAGTTCGCGTTTCTTCTTTTGTGATTCATTGCCATAATGTTGAGGTCTTAGAAACATGTATAAAAGCAGTTCATAATAATGCAAATGTAAATCCAGTTCACCTATTTTCTAGTACTGTAACTGGAGGACATATTTTCAGATATTTCCAAATTACTGAGTTAAATTAATCTGTGGAAATATGCCTACATATGAATCTGCCTAATAATTCAAATAGCACTATTTCCAAATACGGTATCTAGTTTGCACTGGCCATTACAGCGGATCCATCACGTTTTTCCTATTCTTAACAAGCTACCAGGAATACTTCGCATTGCTCTTCTTAGCATAATGAATTTTGTGCGAAGTGATAAATTCGTATTGTACGTTACTCGTACTTGTGACGCCTATGGTTTTAGCAAATTTTCGTTTTAGAAATAAATTATTACACCTGTTATTGCTGACCGTTAAGTAAAATATATAAAACTCACTAAATCATGTAGACTACTTCTTACTTAGTCGCTTTGATAACGGCAAATATCGCAGGTTCATTTAGCCTAACTATTATACTTTCGTACTTAAGAATGTCACATAAATATTCTTTGAGTTAAGAGCCTGCCAATGTCTGTTCTGTAATTTTCTTCTTTCAGAACCACATCATTATGAATCTCCCATTGAACTTTGGATTTATCACCTAATTGATCCATATTGAATTGTAACTTTCAGTCGGTCAATACGACTATAAGCCCAATTAAATTAGGATTAAATTAGCTTCTCCGCTCACATAAATAAGCTACATGTTGCGCATCGAAAATTGCCTCGCAAGAAGATTCCATTGGAATTACATAGCCTACAACATTACGAAGTCTATCAGTATTTAATTCACCATTTTGTCTCAACTCATCTTCCGTCTACATTCGATTGACAGTGCGAATCTCAGTCGCTTTGCTAACGGCTCAAAACCACCGCAGAACAAAACTATTAGCCTATAAATTGCTTCGATCGTAGAAGATTTAACACTACAGGTTAAGAATCTACAGCAATGGTAGATTGCTCTTCATTTGTAGCAATAATTGCTCTGATCTCAAGAAATGGATCACAGTAGTCTACTATGGCACACCCTGAATAAAGATATACGGCATTTCGCAGCACGAATAACGATCGCAGTAAGGCAGAATGACGCAATATTAGACGAGTGTACAACACGGCCAGACTCGCATTTAGGGCTCTTGAAGACCCTGGGCAAAAGAAATAAAAATAAGAAATCTTTGCTACCCCCGACTTAAAATATGTAGATTTATTAAAGTTTCCTTAACATATGGGGCTGTATCTTAAATGAGCGTGTATTTAACTATGGGTGGCAAAACTATAAAAATGTGTTTACTAAAATTACAAATAGAAAAAAATATATATAAAGAATTTACATTTAAATTTTAAACGATATCATACACAACCAATGGCAAAATACACCAATTCTTTAAATAACAACGGGCTTCCCTCTTGCCTTGTCATTTGAAAAAAAGATTAGGATTTAATTAGTACAATTTCCCTTTCCTTAATTAATCAACATTGCAAATGTGTGACAATGAATAATTCTCGTGTGTGTGTGTGGAGGGGAGTTATACTTTAATAACTTGGCGTTTAATGCCCAAGTGGTTTTGTACAGTTTCCAGAATATTTTCGCCCCCTAAAACCTGCCACCCTGGGCAGCTGCCCTCTTTGTTCCCCCGTAATTACGGGCCAGAATACAGTAAATGACTCAATAGAGTAAGCACGATCTTAAGCAGTGTTTTACTAGTCAGCAAAGAAAACCTCGTTTTAGGGGCTGAAATCTGCTATCGGTGTTGCAATGTATAAAAATATCTCCAGAACGTGCTTTCATATCGTCACTGCCGAAGTGAGGTGGCGAAAGTAGTAGCCAGCCTAATCACTTCAGATAATAATAGTAGTGTGGTAGGGACAGTTCTACTTCACCCCCTACTTTCATATAAACTTTGCCGATATCTCCCGAACGCGTGGTCGGATTTTAACGAACGAGGTATTGTTGGCGTTGGGATGACGTTCTCTTGGCTAAGAATGTGTGTTGGTACTTTTTTAAAAAATTGAAAGTTTTTGTTTTTTGGATTGGCGCTATTTTGGAAACGGTGAATTTTGGGGAAAAGTTTGTTTGACATTAATGAAAGGTGGGTATACCCTCTAGGTGGGTAGCAAGTTTCAAGGGTGTAGGAGGGAAAAAATGATAGCCTACTTTCTCGCGAACATTGGCGATCATTGGCGAATGGATGGTTGGATTTTAACGAATGAGGTATTGTTGGCGTTGGAATTACATGCTCTTGGCTAAGAATGTGTGTTGGTATTAAAAAATGAAAAGTCTTGGTTTTGGATTTTTGATTATTTTGGAAACGGCGAATTTGATGAAAAGAGTTTGTTTGACGTTAATGAAAGGTGGGTATGCCCTCTAGGTGGGCAGCAAGTTTCAATGGTGTAGGAGGAAAAAAATGATAGCCTACTTTCTCGCGAACATTGCCGATAATTGGCGAATGGATGGTAGGATTTTAACGAATGAGGTATTGTTGGCGTTGGAATGACCTGCTCTTGGCTAAGAATGTGTGTTGGTATAAAAAAATGAAAAGTCTTGGTTTTGGATTTTTGATTATTTTGGAAACAGTGAATTTTGGAAAAAAGATTGTTTGACGTTAATGAAAGGTGGGTATGCCCTCTAGGTGGGTAGCAAGTTTCACAGGTGTGTGCCAAAAGAAAATGCATTTTGAAAAATGCTGACTATTTTGGAAACGGTGAACTTGACGAAAATAGTTTGTTTGTGATGAATGGTTGCTATTTACTCTCTCTACCGGCACTATAAATTTCAACTCGCTAAGTGAAAAACCTATGCATGTTTTGGGGGATTTTTAACCTAGTTTTTAATCGCCTCGCTAGCATAGTGGTCTGCATGGTTAGCTGCCGCCCCCGGAGGTCCCGGGTTCGATTCCCGGCCATGCCACGAAATTTGAAAAGTGGTGTGAGGACTGGAACGGTGGAGATGTATTCAGCCTCGAGAGGTCAATTGAGTAGAGGGGGTTCGATTCCCACTCCAGCCTACTTGAAGTGGCTTTAAGTAGTTTTCCACTTTGTCTTTGGACAAATGCTGGGATGGTTCCTACTCTAAGGTCACGGTCACCTCTTTTCCATTTTTTTATGGTTTTATGTGTTTCCATTATGTTTTCCAGATATTTGAGGAAAGTGTGAAAAAAGAAAGAAAACAAATGAGATTTGAAGTAACGTTGGATTGTTATGTCAAACACTATTTTTTTATTTTTTGGTAAACATACATACTGAGCCTTACTGCTATAGAAAAATAGTTTTGCTAACAGAAGTCACTGCGTGTTGGGAATGTTAACATGAGAGAAACCTCAGATCCTTATCGCAATAAGAATGCATGTAAGTATATGTGTGTGGGAAGCCTGTCTGCCTGCCTGCCTTTGCAACTTTGTCGTTGGGAAACAAAGTGAGATAGCGAGAGTAGCTGTTGCTGTATGTGATAAACTGATACTTTGCTTCAAGGTTAGTACGCTCTCAGGACATTGTTTTGAAAATGCTTATGTTGAACTTCTCACGGGCTGCACAGTGGCAAAGTCATGTTGGGCCCATAGTTATGTGAACTGCCAATGTTAAGACTTTTCTGACTCAGTCAATCATTACTTGCAATGGGTGTTTTAATACAGGGTGAGAATTAACGTGTTGGCAAATTTATAGACACATTATATATGTAGCGAAACAGTGTATCATGTTCATTACTTTGCGAGTTATTGGTTGATACAGACGGTTGTGCAGAGCCGTTAGCTTGCGCTAATTAATTAATTAATTAATTAATTTAATTTAATAAAAACATCGATATATTTAAACATCAACTAAAAAGACGAGGTATGTATATTTGTTATCATAATGTTATGGAATGAATTATTGTTATTTGATGGATTATTTTGAAAGTAGATTTAATAACTTAATGGTATGTACGTATTTTTTGTTGCAGATAAATCAACATTAACAACAACAACAACAACAACAACAACAACTAATTTGCTATATATATATATAAATGACAAAAAATATTATTAATTTGTAAAAGGTATGTACATTTTGTGTATGACTTAGGCTAAAATGAATGAATGAATGCCATTTTATTTAATACTAATACATGAACTTATGGAATATAATTATTTTTTGTTGCAGAATTAAACTGTGTGCATGCCAACCAAACGATTGGGGGTAGCAGCGTAGCCCACTAAGCTACAATTTTTGATATTGAAAAGGTATGTTTTTTTGTTTTGTTTGTGCAAAAATTAGCTTTCTATTTTTTCCGAGTGAGTGTCTTATTATGTCTGTGCATATGAATAATCCTATTACCAATAGCAGTGGCTATGCCGGCTAAAGCACAGCGTTAGGTCATGGGGCCAAGCACTCTGCTAACTCGATAGACGTGTGTTCGAGCCCCAACCCTCACCCATTCTTGAAATGGTTTTCCATGGTTTTCCATTTTCAATGCCAGGAAAATGCTGGGACGGTACCTTTTGACAGGCCACGGCTGCTTCCTTTAACATCCTAGCCCAGTTTAATTGATCATTATCCATTCCATGTCTCATTCCGGTATGCAGGTCGCTCACGGTCGTCGACTAGAAAGACCTGCACTTGACCTCTTAGGAGGCCACATGACAAACAAAATAATCCTATTGCATAGCCTAAACCTTTTTTTTTAGTGATTTATTATTATGTGTCATAACTGAATTAATCCATATGTTTACTGATTATATATATATAACTAATAATGGGGTTTTATTGCTTTGCTTTTCAGATATATATTAAAAAAAGAAGCATTATCCAACATTTGCAACTAATTGGTTGTTTGCTAAAGCCCCAACCACCTACAGTTGGAGAAACAACAGTTGCTACGACTTGTGTTCGTGTGTGTGTGAGTGAGTGAGAGTGTGTGCCAGTGTCTGAAGACATCTGTATTTGCTGTTTTTTTATTATCCTATTAATAAGGTGAGTTAACATTCCATTTATTGTACTTTTTAATTATGTCTACATCCATGTATCAAGACTTAGAATGGCAACGGTTAGCCAAATGTTTTAAAAGTAGGATATGTTCAGGCCGAATTCATAGTGTGAAAAACTGTCTATCCCCTAAAGAATTTGTTGAATCGTGTTTATCTATTTTTCTTGATGAAAGGAGGCAAGGTTTTACAATGCATCACGCCTTAAAAATAAATTTCGAATTACTATGCGAGTTTATTCTCATTAAAAATAATGTTGAAGAAAAACATAGCATTAATCTTTGTACAAAAATGGAGAAATTACTGATATCCGATAATTTAGAAATGTGGTATCAAAAATGCTATTAATAGGCTTATCAGTAAATTTGATAAGTTACAAGACGTACCCAGTGGCCTGGCTCTAAATGGCATTGCATATTTACAAATTAATATTTGTAAATACAATCCATTGAATGCAGGAAGTAGCTATATTCCCACACCGAGCTTTATCGTTCCGAGAAAGGCAGTCATCAATGTATGGAACACAGACGATTACTGCTTTTTGTGGAGTATAGCTAGTTGTTTGCAACCCTGTCAAGATATGAATCCTCATAAACCAGGGAAGTACAAAGCTATGTTTAACCACTTAAAGCAAACTCTGAATCTGGAACATGTTTCATTTCCCATGTCTCCAGATAAAATTCATTTATTTGAGATAGATAATCCAAATTTCTCATTCATGGTGTATGGTATCGATGGATCCAATATTGTGGGCCCCTTGTATGCCACCAAACAGGTAAAGCAACATCACATTCACTTGCTTTCCTGTCTCATGGGGTTAAAAGCCATTATTGTTGGGCAAAGAATTTGAGTAGATCGGTAAGCAGCCAAGTGTCCAACCATGGCGGTAAAATACACATTTGTGAACGCTGCCTTCAGTATTGTTGTACCCCTAGGGTACGCTACCCCCATCCCCTAAATAAAATCTCCGACAAATCCAAATTCCAAACAATTACTTTAAAAACCTACAAATTACAATTACAAAATTATAAGACTAATAAGTTAGCACCTACATGAGCTCAAATAGCCTCGTGTCCCAGGCAACGACCCTAGAAAGGACTATGACTTGGGAGGAATGTACGGATTCCGCAGACGTAGCACAAGAAACCTATAAGAACCCCGGAGGTCATGCACCCGGGATCATTCAGTCTGTCTTAGTGCTACCGACGTGACGAACCGCTGCTGTTGGCTGAAAGCGTAAGTGACTCAAGCGATCACTACACTCACCATCACACTACACTCACATCCCCCTGTGCTTGGACTGTAATAATTCTTTATCTTTATTATTTGAACTGCTATTTGCAAGCGTACCTCAAAATCGAGGTACACATTAAATTTAAAAGTAATAGAAGCCACTGGTCTTATCCTTTATTTAATTGGCTGATAAGATCCTACCCTCTTAGCTTCCCCCTTAGGTAGGATCTAGAATTAGCTTTACTGTCTACTATTTAATTGTTTAGTGACGTCAGCCGAGTGCTGCCACACAGCGCTGACACAAGCAGGCTATCAGCTCACCTGCGTACGACTTGCTTTAGACCGCTGGGTATCGCTAGCGCGCACAGATTAGTAATTAAATTACCTTTCCAAACACCCCCTTACCCGGAACTACCCCGTCAAGCAGTACATTGAGGAGTTCTCCTTGCAGATCGCACTGACGATCGCAAATCACTAAATAATCCAGACCTCTTACAGCAATTGCCACTCTCGCCCCCTAATTAGACTAATTTCATCCCTTAGGTTAATTCTTTGTACAGGCCACCCTCACAGGTACCTTACAGTATTTTAGAACTGATGAACTTTTGAAACGTCATATGGGAGACTGTGAAGGGCAGACGGCAGTAAAGCTAGTTTTGCCCGAAGGGAATGACTCAGGCTTGAAATTTAAGGCCACTAATAAGCAAGATATTGTACCATTTACTGTTTATGCCGATTTTGAGGCTCTGACTGTACCCCTTCAGGGATGTGAACCAAACCCCCATACAAGCTCAACCTATCCAGTGCAGAAACATGAACCTTTTGCCGTTGGCTATTATGTTGTATGTCACTATGATAAATCTCAATGTGAGTATGCAAGTCACCAAGGTTCGGATTGTGCGCGGTGGTTTGTTGATCAAATGGCGGCTTTAGCGGGCAAAGTAGAAAAAAATGGATAACCCTGTACCAATTCAGATGAATGCCGTACGGCAAAAAGAATATGATCAAGCCACTACCTGCCACATATGCAAAAAGCTTATTCTAGACGGAGAAACAAAAGTAAAAGATCACTGTCATTTGACAGGATATTTCAGAGGTGCCGCTCATAGAGAATGCAATTTAAAGTATTCTAAACCTCGCTTTCTACCCGTCTTCTTACACAATTTCTCACGCTACGATCTGCACTTCATTGTTAAAGAATTTGCTCATATAGATAAGAGTAAATTCAACATTTTAGCTAAGAACCATGAAAGCTTCATTTCTCTTTCACGAAAAAAAGGAACAATGAGCATTCGTTTTCTCGACGCATTCAAGTTTATGTCTAGTTCGCTGGATAGTCTTGTCAAAGGCTTAAGCGAGAATGAGTTGAAACATACCCAATCCCACTTAACGAATACAAAACAATTTAAATTATGTGTTCGTAAAGGTCATTTTCCTTACAACCATGTAGCAAGTTATGAGGTACTTAAAGAAACGACTTTGCCCCCTAGAGAATTTTTTTTCTCAGTTAACTCAAAGCACCATCAGTGAAGAAGAGTATGCCCATGCACAGCATGTTTGGCGTGCTTTTGCCATAGAAAACATGGGTCAATATGCTATGCACTACTTAAAATTAGATGTGTTGTTGTTGTCTGACGTGTTTGAGACGTTTCGTCAGCTAGGTTATTCGATATACGGGTTAGATCCCGCCCACTACAATACCAGTCCAGGGTTAAGTTGGGACGCTGCTCTCAAATTTACCCAAATTGAGCTTGATTTACTGACAGATCCAGATATGGTATTGATGATGGAAAAAGGGATTCGTGGAGGGTTCATATCGCTTAATCAGCGACATGCCAAGGCAAATAATCATTACATGCCTGATTATTGTCCTGAAGAACCAGAATCTTACTTGATGTATTTCGATGTAAATAATTTATATGGTTTCGCTATGAGCAGACCACTGCCGTACAAAAACTTTGTCTGGCTGTCTGAGGATGAAATTATAGATTTTAATGTGCATAGCGCAAGCTAGCAACAGGATGTAGGATATGTTCTTGACGTTTACTTAGCTTATCCCCCCAATCTCAGACAGCAACATGGTGATTTCCCCTTTTGTATAGAGAAAATGGTGCCGCCCGAGAGTAAGGGTAATCATAAAAAATTAATGGGCAACTTATATGACAAAAATCATATGTATTGCACATTGACATGCTGGTAGAATGTTTAGCCCAGGGCTTAACCCTGAAAAAATCCATAGAGGTATTTCTTTTTGCCAGACACCGTGGTTGAAACCTTACATGGATTTAAATACCGCTCACAGACAAAGTGCCACTCAACCATTTCAAATATTTTTTTAAACTGATGAATAATAATTACAATTATTGTATTTATGGCAAGAGTCTTGAAAATGTGCGGCGGTATAGGTACATAAAATTGGTGAACACATGGAATGGACGATGGGGCGCTCAAAAATACATTTCAAAACCAAATTTTAAATCTTTAAATGTTATTGATGATGATTTAGTTACTATTGAACTTTCAAAAACTAAAGTGGTCATGAATAAACCTATCTATTTAGGCCAAGTCATTTTAGATTTTTCAAAATTGCATATGTATAAATTTCATTATGGTTTTGCAATGCGGAAATTTGGTACCATTTAATTGTTATATACAGACACGGATAGTTTTATTTACCATATCCGTGACTGCGATCCGTATGTCGTTGTGAAAGAAAACCCAAAATGGTTTGACACGTCCTCGTTTTGCGAGAAGAACGTGTTCGATATACCCCGTCTGAACAAAAAAGAAATTGGTTTAATGAAAGATGAGTGTTCAGACATCATGATGACTGAATTTGTGGGGCTCGCTCCGAAAATGTATAGTTTTCGACAGATGAATGAATGTGAATCTATGCGAGCCAAAGGAATTTGCCGACATGTGGTGAAAAGGCTCTGTGTGGATGATTATTAACATGTCCTTCAAACCCACACAGGCATGACGCATAGTCAGTTTAGAATTATGTCTAAAAACCATAATTTATTTTTAATGAAACAACGGAAACAAACACTTGCTTTGTTGGATGATAAAAGGCAGTGGTGTCAGGATATGATGACAAGCGTTCCCTTTGGTTACAACCAGTAATGGTTGTTGCTATTGTTATTGTACAATACGGCAAGTGTTTGGTTTGGTTGCTATCAAGTGCGTGATGCCATGTTGAGCCTAGGAATAAAAAATAACCAAATTGTAGTGTATCATATAATTTTTTGCTTTTTAACCTGTGTGCGTGGATATATGCAAGGATGTATGAATGTATGTAAATAGATGTACATAAACTGTATGTCTTTTGCTATTTGCCTGTCAACGCATAAAGAGAGGCGTGCATCAACGTTTGCATGCCTCACTGTGCACAGGCTAGATTAAAACATGTTGACTTCTTTTAAAATTTTATTTTAGCTAGTGGCTTAATAAGCCTCATCTTTCAGCAAACTGCCCACCCATCCTCAGTAGACATGCCGCTTAATAGGCCTCTCTAGGTTTTGGCTTAATAAGGCACATGTTTGAGCAAACTGACCATCCATCCTCAGTAGACATGTAGCTTAATAGGCCTCTCTAGGTGTTGGCTTAATAAGCCTCATGTTTGAGCAAACTGGCCATCCATCTTCAGTAGACATGTAGCTTAATAGGCCTCTCTAGGTGCTGGCTTAATAAGCCTCATGTTTTAGTAAACTGACCAGCCATCCTCAGTAGACATGATGTATTACAAAACAACACCAGACGAATATCTGATCAGAAATTGTTTTTAAACCTAATGCATAAAAAGTCAACAGACAGATGGTTATTTATTTATTTTGCTTATTTTTATTTTATTTTTGCTATTCACTTAGGGGACAGACAGTATATAAATTAACTCTTTTAAAAATATACATACTTAGTAAAATGTCTACTACTTTTCAGATTCAATGATGAACCATGATCAAGATTCTTTTATTGTTACCAAACACACTACGTTTAATGAATATGAAACGATGGTAAATTATAATCCACAACGTGTAGCCTATCCTTTAGAGTATAAAAACATTAAAGTGCGCATTGATACCACTTTTTATAAGAACATCATTAATGGTGATGATGATGATGATGATGTGCTGTTTCATGATCCAACTCATCGCTATTGCAAATCCTGTGTGTTAAATTTTGGTTTTCAAAATAATTTATCTACAGAAGTAATTCATAAATCATGGTATGGTTTAACGATTAAACAAGTGATTGTTAAATTAGCGGATGAGGATGATTTTCCAGTTTTTTTAATGTACAAAACCCTTGTTTAATGTCCATTTTCCACTAACGTCAAATATGTTTTGTTTTCACTCTCATAAATTCCCTGCTGAGGAAGGAACCACTTCATATCGTCAACAAGCATTTCGTCAACTTAATTTTACGCTACCCAAGAATCAATATTCACCACATGGAATACGGTCTATTAGAAACTAACAACAACAGCAATATGTAATGCATATGTTTTTTTGTTGGATTCGGCTTTTAGGAACATACTTTACTTAAAAAAAGACATTTGGCTATTTTTTTTAAGTTTATAGTGTATTCATGTTTATGGAAAACACATACTCCAGTTTAAATTTGTATTGTTTTTTGTTTTGTTTCTTGGATATAGACATGGTTAATAAATTGCCTGGTATGTTAACTTTACCTTTATATGTATCCATTAGTATGCAATGCGAATTTGCAGGTCGACACGGGAATCGTATACGACTGATTCAACAAGGAGATTATTTACTAATACCTATTGACAACAGAGGCATACATTTAGCTCCAAACAATGTTGAAAATGATTCACACCTAATTTTCATAAAATATTTTCTATTAAATAATTTTCAAATTCATGTTTTGGCTGAAAACGATGAAAATGAATGTCAACTTTTAGAAGTAGGCTACACAGTGTGGAACAATGATTTGTTTGTTTTACGTGCGTTTTACCGAAAGGTAATACAATGGTCATGCGAACATTGTTCACATGCGTACGTTTTTTGTTAATCTGTCAAAGAAACTGTTGCCACAAATTACTGAATCCCCCTTATAACAAATAATATGAAACATGACATGTTAATAATAATAATAATAATTTTGCAATTTGTTATTTATCTTGTCAATTGTAGTAGCATCCATGTCTATAACGTTGATGTTATCACCTCACGTGTACAAGTCTCACTGCTATCATTGGACGATAAACTTTCAGTTTTAATTTTATTTAACAACTCCCAACATGCACTGGTGGTGAGCCAATGAAACAATTGCCACGCATGCGCTAAGGCTTTATTCTGAATATTGTCACAAGGACAAGTGTCCATGAGCGTTTGCAGGGATGGACAACCCAGATCTAAAAGGTCAATACTTTGACAGTACGAGTGTAAAAATGGTTTGAGCCACTGGCGTTTTTCACCCCCTTTAACAAATAACACATTGGCCGAGTACAAATCAGCTTTCATGACTACGTCAAGATACTTGTAAGAAATATCACCCTTTTTCCATACTAATTGCAAATGATTTTCAATCCATTGGCTCTGCTTTTTATCTTTTTCACTAAGCAACTCGAAAGCATAGGGAGGTTTAAACACCAAATGGATTGGGTTACACACCCAAAACGTACTACAATCGATAAAAGCTACTTCCTTAAATATAAATTTGTTGTCTGCAATTTTAAACCCCTGACAATCCACGATGAGTGTACGCATAATATTTTTTTAATATTTTTTTAAACTTGTTCCCTCGTTGACGTCTAATCAACAACTAACCCATTTCATGGTTTAACATTGTAAAAGTCAAAGGACTCCAGGAAAAAAAGGAACAAATAAATTGAACAAGCGCTAAATATTATTTTTTACAAGTTTTATTCATAACATAAAAAACACTTACAATTTTATTACAAAGTTAGTTAGTTTGTTTGTTTGTTTGTTTAATTTGGAACTGCATTCAAATGAATAGTTTGCATATACGGTCCACAGGTATCTCCTAGTTTTGCATGGTCTGGTACAATGACAGGGTAATTAGAACTCCATGGAATATTGCCAACATCATAGCGATTCAAGTAAGGACAGGATGGACTCCATCGCTGATGATCGCTAAATGGTCGATCCCCTATTTCCCAGTTTCCAATTTCAACATTGCAAAAAATACACTTGACCACATCCCCACGATTTAAGTAATAAAATCCGCTGGCAGCCAATTCTCCACAATCCATAAAGTGGGCTGTCCATGTTTCAAAAGTGTTGAGACGATTAAATTCACATTTTAAATTCCATGGTTTGTCTGTCACATTGTTGTTGTTGTTGCTGCTTATTGAGGGGCACATATCGTTTGTTGTTGTTGTTGTTGTTGTTGTTGTTGTTGTTGTTGTTGTTGTTGTTGTATGCATGCACAGTGCCAGAGCGCAACAGATAGTGTGCAATGAATGCAGACGCTTATCATCAATCCTATGAATGATGATTTTTTTACCTGACTACAGATGGTTTACATGCTGCTCACATAATTGGACAAAGGATGATATTTCACTTGTCTGGCATGAATAATCAAACAGAAGGCACTGGTATGGTCTGGTACATTTTCTTGTGTTTCAAAATCTACCCTTAAATCAATGGTGGTGATTTTCATAGATTCCTCTAGATATGAACAGTCGAAAACAATCAGTGGTGCTTATGCTTTAAACCCTTGTGGTGACAACATAGGGCAATCCTGTTTTTCATAATAAGACGATTGAAATTTAGCAAACATATCATAAAGGGGGCCAAACTTATTTTTTGAAAAATTGAGTTCCAACCCGTCATAGGGAAAGCAAACATTATTTAAAAATAGACGAATATTTCTCAATTGAATGTGATCAAACAGGGTGACATCTTTGCTTTGTTGGTATTTTCTATTGGTTTGAAAACCAATAATAACATAGAGGGGTCTCTTGGTAGAGCGAGCCGATTTAACACTCCAACTATGAGTGTCTGTGGTAGGTAGCAACGGGTACTCATGTAGACTCCAACTTCGAAAGGCGATAGGCAAGGTTTTATCTTTTTGCACCAAATTTAACTTGCTTAGCTTTTTACGATCCGATAGCGTCACATGGGGCACTTTCCATAGTAATCGAAGCAGTTGAATTTTTGAGTCTATCACTTGTTCGGAGGCTCCTTTTAGTGCATTATAATCACTGCGGTCTCTCACCAGATACAAACTTTGTCTTGCGTTTAAAATTATACGTTTGTGATCTTCGGCAAAGCCAAGGAGTAATTTTAAGGGTAGGAAGCCTGTAAAAGTGCCATCGGTATGAACTAGCCAGTCATTGCTACTGTCGGGACACCATCCTGCCATAGAAAGCGTTTTACTTTCCTCCTCGCTATAGGATGGATATAATTTCATAAGACTAGTCATGCCCACATTTCGAGTCATATCTATGACAATATCATTTATCACATAACGTATTTCAGAAAACAGAAAAGCCAAACCATGATTCGCCAACGCAGACGTTGTGGGTGTGCTGCCATCTGCTTTCATCAATTTACCCTCAATTTGAAGGACACTTTCATGAGGTAGAGTAAAAATATCTTGATTGTTAATGATGAATTGAATCTCGTCATTGTTATTCAGTCCTGTTGCTTGAGGTTGATAGGAATGCATATCAATACGCACGACGCCATCTTCCGCTTGTATGGGATTTAACACTTGCAACAGCTCCTTGTTCATGATTGGGGTGTAACGTATAACCAATGCGTTGTAAACGTTGTCGGTTAACTCGTGTTAACCGTTTGATACACGGCGGGCAACTAAACGACTTCGCAGACGTTGTTGTTGCTTTATAGATAAATTTCATAGCGTCTTTAAAACCAACTTGTAGGTCACTGGGGTGTTGGCGTCCAAAGCAATCAGTTGTTGCTTTCTATTCACTAAGCGTAAGGTAATATTACTAATATCACTGACACACACAGGATGATATAGAACCACTGAAGGGTTTTCACGAATAATATAGCCACAAGGGGAGGTGACAATAAAATCATACAGGGAATGGCTTTGTTCTTGATTCGTAAATACGTCTCTAATAATATTGCAACCCACAGAAATGTGATGGTCCTCGATGAATTTCACTGGATAATCTGAATCATGGGCTTGGTGAGCTGCCAACACTCTTGGTTTAAATCCTAGTAAAGGACCAATAGAATGAAGTCGTGTTTAAAAATCAATGTTAAACTTAGAGAAAATACGTCAGCGATGAGTAATCGTATTGGCTGTAAGTTCAAATTTGTGTGTCCCATCCGCAAATGGATTGACACCCAATTGAGGCGTTTGACAAGGGAAAGGTAGTAAGTGCCAAAAATGAAATTTTCGTTTTTTTTTCGTGAAGAATGTAGTAAGAACCAAGGCCAACACCGCAGATAAAGTAGGAAGTCGTTCGGTGATTAGAACAGCTTGAAATTGTTCCCGCTAGATCGCTCTTGTGGCATGTACGAGGCTCTAGGCGCAGAGAACGTAGTAACTGCCTTGCGCGCCAAACACGTGTCCGCTTGTTTCGTGGAAGTGATACTCAAATTATTGTGAAAATCAGCATGCCTACAAAACCTGGTCCTTTCAAAATGGTAAGTTAAGTGACACTTCTTGAGATATACAGTGTGGTCCACCCGCCCCTTATTATTTAGTTTTATGAAACCCAACTAACATCTCAATTCTCCCGATGGTCGATATTGCTCTGCGCTCTGACTGTGTGACAGCAATGTAATTGGGTCATGGGTCTAGCAAAGAAAAAACGACCTTAAACTTTTCCCCGCCAAATACTATGGCCCATTCTACTAACATACGACTTACTGCTCCTTGAAATAACACACATACACGTAATACGATCGAATTAATAGCTTACGCCACGTGATCTGTAATAGTAAAAATTTAAATCAACACCATAAACCGTGATTGAAGACTCTGACATGGACTTAAACGTTCGAGGTGGGACGGCTACAGTAACTATATGACGTTTAGCGTGCGGTATATACTATGTGTTGGTGGCTGAGAGGAAGTTGGTCACTAGTCGTGGCCGAGTGAGGTGCGTGTGTGCGCGCTGTGTGACCGCATTGGAAGAGTGTTCGTTTCCTAATACCGGTGCTTCCGATAGTTCCACGGGTGAACTGACCTTCCGTGTGTCATTCGGACAATATTTTTTCAAGTAGTGTTCCAGATAGGACAACAAAACCAGAAACCCAGAAAACCCCGCTGAAAATCATGTCCGGATACCAGAGGAAAAACACCGTACGCTGCCAATGGGGCAGGCAGAGTTCTCGCGCCACACCAGGAGAAATTCACCGCTGAATTAGCGATACTCTCCGGTTGACTGTCGACCAAGTAGAAGCCATCCAGTTAAATGCGCAAGAAAAAACCATGTACATCAAGGTAATCAGCATATCTACTTATCAGAAATTGTTAAATACTTTTACAGATCCTATTAAATTTCAGTATGACTCAGGCGAAATGACTAATATTAAGCTCTCCACAGCGGATTCCAATTTTACCACAGTGCGTATATTTAATGTCCCACTTGAAGTTCCCCATGAAATTTTCAAATCCGTCCTGTCGAAATATGGCACTGTGAGTGAAGTCAGGAAAGAACAATGGTCTTCTGCTTATCAGTTCCCGGTGTATAATGGAATACGCGCAGTCACTATGGAAATCAAACAAGATATCCCCTCCACTGAGACTTTTGGTGGCCATTCTGGCTACATATCTTATAATGGACAGAATCAGACCTGTTTAATTTGCAATGCTAACACACATCTACGTATCAACTGCCCACAGAAAATGATTCCCCTCGGTATAACTCCTACACAACAACGACGTGTCCAATACTCGGAAGTTGTGTCACAGCAAACGTCACATGAAAACATGCTTATTGATCAGTCAGCTGGGACAACACCAGAAGTGGCCTCGGATACACCTGGCGCAGAACTGGTACCTTACACTGACCAGCTCAGCGAGCCACAGAGTGCCCCTGTGCTATCGGCAACCTGTATCGCAGCCTTAGAACCAATTATGCCGTCACTACAGGCTGCCACAGAAATTTTGTCTTCACTGCCCCCACCTTCTCTGGTACCTACCGACTCACTTAAGCAGGTTGATCGGGGATCCGAGAACGTATCTAAGAAGATTAAAACAAATGCCTTGATTGCCGTACCAGCCCAGAAGAATCAAACTGGCTCTACAAACGTTCCCGCAGCTGTGAAAAAGAAACAAAATCTTCATTCTACGTCATCTAGGGACCCACGAACGCTCTCAAACGCTGACAGCCGGCCTATGAATGGCAGTCATAAGGAACTATCTCAACCTAATTTGACATAGTGCACCAGGATAATTCCCACCTGTGTCTTCTTTCGAGTCCACCTTCCAGTATGTCTAGCACAGCTTTTATACTTCTCTTAATGGCGCAATTTCTCACTGTGGCCACTGTGAATATCAATGTAATAGAATGCCCTCTGAAATTTCAACTGTTGGAGAGATTCCTTCGAGATGCAGACATTGACATTGCCTTCATTCAAGAAGTTGCTATACCGTGTTTACCCGTATCTGCCTTCTACAAACAATACATCAATACCGGTAATACGAATAGAGGGACCTGATTCCTCATAAGACATGATATCCCACTCGAAGGTGTGCTATGTCATCCATCAGGACGCATAATATCTGGACACATAAACAATACCACCCTGATAAATGTATATGCCCCAACCGGGTCCAATAAACGTGTGGAACGGAAAATGTTCTTTCAACAGAGTATACTACCTCATCTGCACGACGTTAAGGAAAAACTTATTCTTGCAGGGGATTTCAATTGTATTCAACGCCCAGAGGATTCCACTAGTCCATACAAAGGTGTCAACCCGGCTCTCAGGACCCTTCTTACCTCCCTACACCTCATTGATGCTGTGGATAGTTTAAGGGTGCCCCTGCCCCATTACACCTGTATAAGTCACAACTCCTCATCACGACTTGACCACATCTACTTTTCACAGGAACTTATCCAGCCTAGACGATATGAAGTGATACCTGCCAGTTTCACTAACCATCATGCTGTCGTATGTACAATCTCTTACCCCCATCCCATATTTCACATAGGAAGAGGTTATTGGAAACTGAATTGCTCGCTGTTACTGGAGGAGGAATGCCAAGATATTTTCAGACAACACTGGACTCGATGGGTCCAACAAAAATGCAAATTTCGCGACTGCGCAGACTGGTGGGATATTTTGGTTAAACCAGGGATCCGCCGCGTCTTTAAGAACATATCCTACCAACGAGGTCGGGAAAGACGGGATACAGTTGAATTTTACTATCGAGTTCTTCGCCAGCTCCAGCAAAGATCTGATGCTGGGGAGCGTATATATGACCAGATTCGGGAAGTTAAAACCAAGCTCCTGTCTCTACAGCAACGAACGCTCGCTCATATAAACGTGGCTTTAAAAGATCGTACAGTGCTCCCAGACGAAAGTGCAAGTGTATACCATATCGCCAAAGGACAACGTGAGCGGCAACGTAAATATATCCATCGCCTCCGCACCAGTACTGGAAGTGTCGTCACCTCCCCTGACGCTATACTGTGCCCATTTAGCAAGAAATATGCCAATCACAGTATACCAGCGTAGCTCAATTCGGGATTTCGGGGCAGCGGTAAGTTCCCCCACTCTGTGACTCACATATTTTGGATTAATTAGAGGATACACTTGCAAAAATAACAACAAAATCAACTCCTATTTTAAACACATTTAATTAATAAAATTAATGGCGCTACAAACATTTAAACAATTTAATTACTGACCCAAATATCAACTGCTTGTTCCAAATGAACAAGGGATCACAAAATAAAATAAACAAATATTGTATTCAAAAACCTGTGGTTTCCACATAAACCAACAAATCTTACTTAGTCTCACTTCCATAAAGCACTAACATTAAGTTTACATAACTCCGAGCTCTTTGGCTCCATGCATTTACATTATTAAGGTGTCATCCTTGTACACCTCAAACACTAGCTTTTATTATTTTCTTATTTCTCAAAAACAAATATATAATTATATTTAAAAATCTATGTTAATTATCTAATTCAATATTTTGGGCATGTCCACACATTCAGTTGTTATCATTTCTCTTTATTTCACAAATATATTAAGGTAATCAGAAAATCAATTGTGTACTCCAGAGCGTGAAGGTACTTGACACAGTCAAAAAACTATAGTTACTCCCGAACTCAGTTGCCTTCAATCAACTCGTGGAATCCCACGTCCATACATTATTACAATAGGGTTTGTTATTTATCTCTTATGTCTTAATAGACCATTATCATATAAGAAACTACGATCTGAACCGGCAAACGAAATATCCATCTTTAAGGACCTCGGTTCAACGCCCGGGTCGTTTACAACTTTAAACACTCCTGGTGTATTCATTTCTCTTTACAACAGCTTACGAGACGGTCTCTGTTCCCCCTCGCTTTAAGAAAGCTAGTCTCTACTCCTTGGGGTGCGATTTATGACATGTTAGGGTGGCGGCGACATCCTGTCTGACCCAACATTAGTAGCTTATTTTCAAGGCTTTCAAAACAAACCTTCCCATTCTATCCAGTTCTGGGGAGACTGGGCTTTATTGTACCGTATACATTCAAACAACTATTCTTTGGTTCAAAGACCATTTTCATATCCTTGGCATTTATTAATTATGAGAGGGTCCTCATTGATTGGGAAGATTAAATACACATACGACGACGGAGAATTACAGGGGCTTTTATCATAAGAAGATCCTGCATTCGAATCTCTTCAGGTGCCTCGGGAACCAATTCCGTACAGAGGACTTATACAAAATGCGATTTAGAGTCGGCCGTGGCCCATATGACATGCGCTCAATAATACCATATATTAGCTCCCTTTTTAAATACATACACAATGCCTCGTGATACTATGTCACTAATAGAGGACTTACACAATTATCAATTCACTGCAATCAACTACCCTCCATAAGTAATGTACCAAGTATTTAACCACTACGCGTTCCTAGCGTGACACTTTAATATTATATTTGCGCTCATTATGCGCTATGCATTATTTTAAGCCGAAAATGTCTTCCCAAGAACTGATAAAAATCTCTTTAGTAACAATTCATATTATTTTAATTCACATATTAATCTTTCCGTTGTCAATAAATCGCTCCCTGTTTTAAAATATTCCATTGAACCTCATTTCACACATACGTTAAGGCTTAACGTTCTTATGTTCATATCAATTTATTTGATTTTTATTTAACATTTCCATATTTAATTATTATTATTATCTTTATTCTTTATACAAGCTCAAAAGCTATTTCTTTCATATCTCAACTTTACTTTATTTCAATGTCTTTCATGATAATTAAATGATATTTCGCTTGCTCTTATGACATCTGTTAAATACATTAACCCTTTATTCACATATTACCTCTACGGGATTTATTCTTTACATAATTATTTATAATTTCTCTATTTATTTTATATTATTGTTCAGACCGTGTTCTTGATTATTCAGTATTTATTCATTAAAACACATCCCTTTCACTCAAAAACTCCGGTGGTTTTGTACACAATCAATTTCTGACACCAAAATAAAAATGAATTTTGTACTCACATATTTTCAGATCATCCCCTGATCTTAAATCTGGTGTGGTGCTTCATTTTTGGGCCCACTTTGAACTTTTTACACCATATTGAAGGTATTCATCTTACGTAAAAACACAAATAAACATATATCTAAAACACTTAATACTGACGACATTTTTATATACTGATGTGTCCCTTTTGAACACATAATAAACACTAAAAATATTATTTAACACACAATCTTGATTATTTTACACTTCACAATTACTCGATCACTAGGCCGTATTTCTGAGCCTTTCACACGTGATCTTCTTAAATTCCCGTTTCCAAGGGTGAAATTTTATCCGATGTCGGCTTCCTATTCTGAAGAATGCGAAAGTCCCGAAACATCTACTGTTCCCTGGAGTTCAATTCTGCTATTCCTATCCTGGATAACTGGCGATTGATCTAGCTTGAACGGCTTCTTTGTAGATCTATCTATCGATCCTAACGAAAGTCTATACGGACCGAGGTCTCCTCTAAGGCCTATAGATTTTGTTTCTAGCAGCTAGCACTTCTCGATTCTAGTACTATTAGAATTGTTCGCCTGCTTTCTGGAGCTAATGTTTATAGTCTCCTATCCTCTTTATTTGAACTGTTTTAACACTTCTACGTTCGAACCTTATTCTGTTCTTCCTTTTTAGGTTGCTTCAATTTAAATAACAGTTTATCTGTCTGGTACGATACTTCCGTACGTTATGATCTATTCGTCCGTACCTATAACGACCTATCGCCTTTAAGTCCGACGTTCGCAGCCTGCTCTGACTATATCTTGCGAATTTTCACTTTAACTTGTATACGGTCGGGCCTAAATCCTATAATTAGGATTTTCCTAATATTTCACTACGGCGATACTTT
The DNA here is from genome assembly GCA_946902985.2 of Meconema thalassinum. Classification (NCBI taxonomy): domain Eukaryota; kingdom Metazoa; phylum Arthropoda; class Insecta; order Orthoptera; family Tettigoniidae; genus Meconema; species Meconema thalassinum. The sequence continues at coordinate 2,725,483 of OX336399.1, read as the reverse complement.
AAAATTTCGTCTTGGCTGCTCCTTATGGAGGCCAGCAAGTCGTTACTACTGTGACGCCTGTGGCTATCAGATCTTACTTCGACGGTGTAAAACAGCGTTTCTCCCCTCAAGGAGTACTGGTAGCTGTTATCGATGTAACGCAGAGTTACGTCCCCTCACGGACTGTCGGAATGACTACTTCTACGTCGTGGAGCAGCACTTCCCCTCACGGAATGCTCGTAGGACTGCATGCGATGTGACACAGTGACGTGCCCTCTGGCTGTCTGAATACTGCATCTGCTGATATAACTTCACGTCCTCCTGGACGGATTCGTGATGCGTGATGCGTGGCGATACTTGTTGCGCAGTATGACCTCCCCTGAGGTTCATACGTTTGAAGACTTTGATGCAGCACCTCCGGTCACGGAGTGCTCGTTGTAACTGCATGATTGGCTTGGAAACGCCCGAAGCTTTATACTGTTTTACTACAAAAAAATAAGACTCAAGCCTTTCCTGTGGTCAACTTCTAAAATAATGATGCCACAAATATAAAAATTATACCTTCCGAAAGCTCGTCTTCTCAATGTCTAATGATCTTATTGCACCTAAGAATCGATCGTGCAATTCGGAGATATTAATTAATTTCTCGTCCTCAATTGTGTGGGTGTTGCATTCTTTTTGCTCTCTCCCCTCCACAGAGGCTTAGGTAATTCCCCTATGACGTCGTCTTACGTCGGCAGTTTATTTCTGCACAATTATTACATGGTTTCTCTATACTGAAAAATCTCTCATTCCAAATGATTCACTGTACTGTGCTTGTTTACTCATTATTATGCTCGTAAACGTGTTAATTTTAATTATTCCTCTTCTGGTGCATATGCGACGTTGTCAATTTCCAGCCACGTCAGCTTGAATTCCGATTCAGGCTTCTCTTTCTATCACGGTGGAAAATTCCACTCAGTTATTAATACTCGTGACCAGCCCTCTCTGAAATGTCGAGTGGGGTGATCTCATCTAAGGAGCATCTGTCCCTAGTCGCTTGCACAATGTTAAGCTATATTCCTGGCTTAAAATCTCTCTCCGTTCCTTTAAGAAACTATACTTTTCTTTCATTTCTTCCTTAAGGACATGGTTCGACCGTCATGGACCCTATGGCCCATGGGTTCAATACGTAGTGAAATATCACTATTTTATCAACGGTTCTACGCTCAGGCTCCAATTGATCCACAGCAGGTGACCCTATTGCTTTCATCTTGCAGTACCCATCTATCTCCGGACAACAAAACTCGGCTCAGCGCGGATATTACGGATGAAGAGATTCACTCTGTGGTTAAGCACCTCCCAAACAACCGCTCACCTGGCATTGATGGACTGCCATATGAAATGTATAAACACTTCTGGCCTCTTATTGGCAAATAATTTTGTCATATCCTGCGTACCATTCTCCAACGTCGTGCTCTTTGTCAATCACATCACGAGGGTACCATAGTCCTCATACCAAAAACATCCTCTCTCATGGCAGTTGGTGACTTCCGACCAGTTACTCTGCTCTGCAGTGATTATAAAGTCCTTACCAAAGTACTTGCATGCCGATTGAAGACTGTTCTACATATCATTGGTGATGAACAATGTTGCAGTATTCCTGGAAGAACTCTGTTAACAAACTTAGCGATACTACGGGACCTACACCTAAAAGCCGAAATGCTCCCCACTGAGCCAATAAGTTTTCTCACCTTGGATCTTGATAAAGCTTTCGATCGCATCAGTCATGAATACTTGTACATGGTCTTGCAGCACTTTGAATTTCCTGCAATCCTTATTGACTACATTCGTATGATAAATTGTAATGCTACGTCTCGAGTGCTCGTCAACGGTTTTCTTTCCCCTCTGATTCCAATACAACGATCAGTTAGGCAAGGATGTCCCCTCTCCATGCTACTTTCTGTCATTGGCCTTGAACCGTTCATTCGAACAACCCAGGTGAAGCTACAGGTTTACAAACTGTCCACACATGTTTTTGGCATGTGCGCCTATGCTGATGACGTATCCATATTGATCCGCAATAATGAAGACATCTCCCACATCGATAGCGTCCTTCAGCTCTACCATATCGCCTCTGGAGCACAATCGAACCCCCAGAAAACTGCTTTGCTTCCGCTCAATAATAACTCAGTGATTACACAACAGCCCTGGTTCCGGATAGTAAATGAGGTGAAAATTCTTGGCATTACCTGGAAGCAATCGCTTCTGGACACGGTGCAAGCAAACTGGACTAAGGTCATTGCCAAAGTTAGGGGAGTGCTGATCCAATTTGGTCAAAGAAACCTCAATATAGTGCAACGGGTCATAGTCCTCAACGTGTTTGCGCTCTCTAAAATATGGTATGTCGCACAACTTTTCCCACTTCCCAAAATGTTTGAGAGCCAATTGGCAAAATATACAGGTTGGTTTCTATGGCAAGGATTTTTGTTCCGAGTACAACGGGAACAGTTGTATCTCCCATCCCGGCAAGGCGGGCTAGGGCTAACCGCTCATGGCATGAAATGCCGTGCACTCCTCTGCAAGAACGATATCACCATTCTTTCCCAACATGACGCTTTTACGAAAGCGCTATACAAAGATATTCGAAACACAGCCCGTGGTTGTGAGAGAGCTTTGCCGAAGATATTTAGGGACCATCAACAGCACCTTCTGGAAACTGTTCGCCAAATGCCTTCAGGGACTGTTCCAACGACGAAAAGTATTTATAACATGTTGCGGCAAGTGGTACACTCCAAACCGCGAATCGAGGCCACCACCCTCTACGTACATTGGCCCACTGTTTGGAAAAATTTTGGGGCTATGACCATTTCTTCTGCTGTACACTCCCGGGTTTTTATCTTCCTCAACGATCTCATCCCAACCGCTCTACGGCGATATACCATCCGTCTTGAAGCTTACCCATGGTGTACTATATGTGGTCAAACTGATACGGCGATACACCGCTTCACATCATGCACGCGAGTTGCCTCCACGTGGCTGTGGTGTAAGGGAAAAGTATGTCAACTATTAAATGTGACCACGGATGACCTTGATGACAGGAAGTTGATTCGCTTGTCGGTGACCGCCTTCCCCCAAATTAAACAGACTGCCATTGTGTGGATAATGGGCCAATATGTACACTTCGTGATGGACAATGATCAACATTTCTCGTTCCTGGATCTCAGGTATCACCTGCAGAAAGAGCGTTGGAAGCTTAGTGAAAGTGGACAATTGTACGATAAATATGGACACTATCTGGATTTTCTTGTGATGTAATAGTATGGTATTTATCATATCTGAAAATTCTGTAATTCTGTAAAGAGCTAATAATAAAAAAAGTGAAAAAAAAAAGAGGTTTAAAGCCTGACCGTACATGGTGGGCGCAATCGGGTAGAACGCTGCTTCGAATCCAGTAGTAGGCATACTTTTTTGAACGAAAGCCCACATTCCATTTTAGTCGGGATGTAACTACATTGCCACATTTATTGCCTTACGACTCATTTTTGTGAGGAGCGTTGAATTTTGAAGATTTATAAAGAAAATACGATCGAATTGGTACGATATGCAACGTGACCTGTAAAGGCAGAAAATTAAAAACTGGCATGAATACTAACATAACATATCGAAGTGTTGCTCCGGAGGTCCGGGTTCGATTCCCAGCTCTGCCAAGAAATGTAATACTTGTCTGAGGGCTGAGATTGGGTACACGTAGCCTCGTGAAGCAGATATGAGAAGACGTGGGTTTGATTCTCACCTCAGCCACCCTGGAAATGGTTTTCCGTGGTTTCCCACTTCTATTCCGGCCAAATTCCGGGACGGATTCTATCTTAAGGCCGCGGCCGCCTCCTTCCCAATCCTTAATTGCAAATACACACATCATTACGAGCCCGCAATAACTCAGGTTATCAGACAAATTCTACACACACACACAAGTAAACGGGGCTATGTGACCGCGATGTTCTAGTCCCTCAAATGAAACAAAACAACAACATACCGAAGGATATTCTGATCGCCAGTGCTTGCATCGAAGTACACGTATTTCTTAGAAATTCCCATGGTATTATTAGCATACTTTCGATTTTTGCAAAAAATTAAAGTACACTTATGAGATCTACACAGGGCCAAAAATGGTGTGTGTGTGACTGTGTCTCTGTGTGTGTGTGTGAGTGTGTGAACTCTGAATGTCTGCCCCCTGTATGAATTCGAACACGGTGAAACCGAATTGAGCGAAATTTGGTACAGAGGTAGCACTAGCGTAGAACACCTTAGTGACATGTTTTATATCGCCACCATCTTGACGGAAGCTTAATGGTGGCCACCCAAATGTTCAAAGCTTATATCAAATTACGACTAACTTAATCATCCGATCTCTACCAAATTTTGCAACAACATATACTTGTATGGCGAGCGTCGTTTGACTGAACTACAAGGTCATCGGCCCATTAGTTTGTAGATGACGGCGATGTATGTGTGCAAATCGATTCCCCCTATCAATTCAAACACAGTGAAACTGAATTGAACGAAATTTGGTACAGAGGTAGCACTAGCAAAGGGTGCTCCAGGGTCATGTTTTATATCGCCGCCATCTTGACGAAAACGTAATGGCGGCCATCCTAATGTTAAAAGCTTGAATCAAATTACGACCAACCTAATAATCTGATCTATACCAAATTTTGCAACAACTTACCTTTATGTATAGAGAATCTTTTGACCACACTACAAGGTCATCAGGCCAATAATGTGCAGATAGCGGCCATTTATGTGTGCAAATCGATTCCCCCTATCTTTTAAAACACGGTGAAACCGAATGGAACAAAGTTTGACACAGAGGTAGCACTAGCAAAGGCCACCTCAGTGTCATGTTTTATATCGCCACCATCTTGACAGAAACGGAATGGCGGCCACCCAAATGTTAAAAGCTTGAATCAAATTACGACCAACCTAATCATTTGAACTCGACCAAATTTTTCAACAACATACCTTTTGGTGGGAAGCATCTTTTGACTGAACTACAAGGTCACCAGTCCAATAGTTTGCAGATAGCGACCATGTATGTGTGCAAATCGATTCCCCACATCAATTCAAACACGGTGAAACCGAATTGAATGATTTTTTTTACAGAGGTAGCACTAGAAAAGGGCACATCATATCCATGTATAATATCCGCATAGCACATTGTATTTCAAGAATCTACTACAACCAACATTCAATTATACTCCTTGAAAAGGACAAAGAGTTATAACAATACCCATGCATTTAGGAGAAAGTAGGCACTACGTTCTTTACCGAACATCTTGTTTTGTTATTAAATTTTAACCAAAAAAAAGTCATAGCATATCTTTAGGCCAGTATCACACGACACTCGCTGGCAAGGAAGCTGCTGTGATCGCTGGTACAAAATCCTGTATGATTCTGTGTTCTTCGTCAGTACACCTGCTTGTATGACCGAAATGTATCACACGCTAGCATTTTGGAAGCAAAGTTGTATGAAATAAAACCGAAGGGCTGTCGTTTGAGGGCATTATTTGCAGTTCTGTCGTCTTATTAACGTAAAGCGTTCGCGAAACTTGCTTTAAATAAATTAGAAAACATGCCAGGAACTGAATGAATGCATTCCAATCAATATTTAAGATCTAACTGTAATAATTGATTATTTTACCATACGCGTTAATAAGAAGCGCAATAAAAACCTCCAGAGTGTGTTGGAAATGTGTGCAAGTGTTATTTCGTCCGCTCGCTATTTCGAAGATCCCGGGTTCAAGACTCTCCAACGGCAGATTTTTTGAATTCTTTTTAACTAATTTATTATACCCTCCATACCTCGTACAGCAAGATTTCAACTTGGTTTTGTTCACATTATCTACGAAGACGATAGGGAAAGTTATTTTCTTGTCTCATTTAAATGGCTATTTTTCCTAAATTCTCTTTTCCTTCTTCTTTTCTTAGTCGTTTACCCTCCAGGTTGGTGGAACCCACGGACTCAGCGAGGGAACTCACCACTACCGCCTCTATGGGCAGTGTCCTAGAGCTGGGAATATCCAATCGGAGTGGATACAACTGGTGAGGTGTGATTGGCACCTCGCCCAGGCGGCCTCACCTGCAAAGCGAACAGGGGCCTCATGAGGGAAGGTAATGGATGGTCAGGATTGATAGGTAAGGAAGAGGTAAGGAGGCGGCCGTGGCCTTGAGGAAGGTACCATCCCGGCATTTGCCTTAAGACGAAGTGGGAAACCACGGAAAACCACTTCGAGGATGGCTGATGTGGGAATCGAACCCCCTCTACTCATTTGGAACACCCGAGGCTGAGTAGACCCCGTTCCAGTCCTCATACCACTTTTCAAATTTCGTGGCAGAGCCGGGAATCGAACCCAGGACCTCCGGGGTGGCAGCTAACCATGCTGACCGCTACGCTACGGAGGCGACTTATTTTCCCTAAATACTGTTCAAAGCAGTCGCCTCCGTAGCGTAGCGGTCAGCATGGTTAGCTGCCGCCCCGGGGGTCCTGGGTCCGATTCCCGGCTCTGCCACGAAATTTGAAAAGTGGTATGAGGACTGGAACGGGGTCTACTCAGCCTCGGGTGGTCCAAATGAGTAGAGGGGGTTCGATTCCCACCTCAGCCATCCTCGAAGTGGTTATCCGTGGTTTCCCACTTCGTCTTCGGGCAAATGCCGGGATGGTACTGCCCCCGTAAATTGAATTATACTGAGACCACGGTGGCTGTATTGGCATATGTGAATAAAGTTATGGCCGTCATAGTTGTGACGTGTATATTCATGACGTAGGCACGGATGACGCAGACTTCATGCAAGTAGGCTGGATGAGCTGAGATACATGGTGACGTCACGATTTTGTTCGAGAAGGATCTGAGATTTACGACGCAGTCGCAGGGAAGCAAGTAAACGTGCTGAGGAAGAAGTTACGCTATTGGAGGAGAGGCTCGAACCAATGAATGATAGCTTGGAGGGAGACGGAGATTACTGAAACTACCGTATTTAATAACATTTGGCATGCAGAATTGTGGAAATCTATTTTCAGTTATGGCATTGATTAGGAAATATGAAGAAATTAATTATGAGTTTTTGAAAGTTGAAAATCCGTCAAGTATAGCCAAAGTTAGAACTTCTAGCAATGACGGAGGAACAAGATATGGTAGGGATGGATACGCCCCTTAAGAAGTTGATAAAAGGCCTTGCACAGCAGAGAGGAGCGGCTCATTTCTCATTCTCATATTGTCAGACTTCGAGTTCTTAATTCTGATAGAACAAGTATATATTATTCAGTGAAGCAAGTCGTCATTAGCAAGCGTGGCAGAGCCCACCGCATCGAACAAGCACTGAGCGTGCAGCAGTGCAATTTTACGGTTACTAAAACTAGGCGAAGTTGGAGCGCACACATAAACGAGTCTACAAGATTATCTATCAAGAGTTAGCTACTGCATTTATGCTAATTCAATTGTAAATTACAATATTGAGGCGTGTGCGAAAGTTGAACATTTTCACTATTATACTTTGGAAGATATTCGCATTTTAAGACTGCAGACAAAAGTGATTTTCTCGACACCTGAGAAGCACTTTTATAATACCACATTCTACGCTACGGCTGACACATGTATTGCAACCGTGATACTGAAGATTACATTTGGTGATACAACGCTACATTCTACAATGGAACTATATAATCTGGCAGTACTTTCGACTATTATTATAACGGAAGTGGAGATGGAAGACTAAAACTTTAATGCAATTGGGACATACATCAATGGAGTGAAATAGCAACATGGAGCTTCGTTAATCGTCATTCTACAAAAGCGAGCATGTAGTGAACATCCAACTACACTCATGCATCGTAATCCATCGCTGAATTACATCAAATGGCAGTGGAAATATCTTCATACTCCACAATTATGAACATTTCTGCGGAAATAATTGCAATGAACTTCATGGCGAATTTCTACCAGTACTTCAGGGAACTTTCAAGAGAGGCCAGGGTGGACCCAGCTCACACAGAAGAGTTTTGCCAGAAGGATGTCTCTCATCTACACGGAGCAATGCGATTTCCGGAGGAGGAAGCTGTTCTATTCTCCGAGGGCGCAGGTTCCAGGTTCGAGGTCGGTGCACATCTTTACTGTGGTGAAATGGAACCAACAGCAGTCTTCTTTGGAAATTTTCCTATAGAACTTCAATCAACAGATAAGGTAGTCGTGAACGTTTCTTGATTTATTTGAGCCATTTAGCGATATCTGAGCAACCATTTTTCCCATATTTTCTGTCCCATACATTTTGCCCCATACTCTTGCTTGATATTTCTGTACTCTGTACACTTTGCTGATTTATGCCTTTTTCTACGATTTATTGAGACATTATTATGTCATTGGCATATTTAGATAATTTTGGATCAGGTGAGACTGATATTATTTATATTCTTTCAGTAATTTGCATATTTTTGTAGTCACGAATTGACTGTATAGTTAACGATTTTCTATGGCAAATTTGAATTCAGACAGCGTGTCATTTTATTAAAGTAATTCTATTCAGTAAATTACTTTGACCAATTTTCTGTCGTCCGCAAGAAAGAAGAATGATTAAAAGATTTTAGAGCGTTAAAATCTTCACGAATATATCGACGATCTTGGAAATACTAGTCGTTTTATGAACATGATTGCAACATAGACATTTATCGTCAATTCTGAAATACCATTGCATTATAGACAATTTTATGAAATATGAACTTTGAGTACGATTTATTGAGTACACTATAGTAATGAACATTTGATAGGAGTTTTTCTCAATTCTAGATTGGAACAATAATGTTTGCAGTCCACCGTCTAATTGTATTCTATTCGACTATTTATGCAGTTTAGATGAATTTTGATTCAAGATAGTATTTTTATACTGCGATACTTTGAGGATATTAATCTCAATTTTGATAGACCAGGGAGGCGAGTCTTGTCGTATTTGATATTAAATTTATTTGTGACTGGAAAATTTTTACTTCATATCGCTTCATGAATGAAACCCACGAAGGTTAAATATAATAACAGTTTTCGATACAATTGATGAATATACGAATTTTTAAAGAGGAACTATGGATGTATAATCGTTAGTTCAGTGGACGTGTAAAAGTCGCTGATGAATAATGCCCTTTAATAAGTGAAGGAGGTTCCCACAGTAATATTGATGATGATGATGAATTTATAAGTGGAGGTTTTTGTGTGTATTGTGGAAGATTTTGATGCCATATATAATGAGATATATGATGAATTATGGGCCAATTTTGTGCAATTTTGTGCGTTTTGAGCGAGGTATTTTTTCCGCTGAGTGTATTGTTCAGGTCCATTGAAAATTATTCATGTGAAGTTACTGTTAAAATTAACAAGAGTGTTTAAATAATTTGAGATAAAGATTTTGAATGGAGGTTACCGTCACAAATAATAATTATTAAATCTTATTAAACCTGAATCTAAAATTTAAATATAAGTAACCTTCATTGGTCGATTATATCACCACGATTTAAGTAAATATCAACCGGATAAACGTGTGGTTAATGTATTTCTAATATAAATAATATAAATAATGTAAATAACTATGTAAATATCTTTAATAATAATATGAAACGAACGGGATTAATAGAGGCGTGTATAAATTTTTAAATTGTCGTTTGACAATGTTATAAACAATTTAAAATGTTATAAATAATTAATGAACATTTTGTTATAAACATTAAGCGTTTTCGTTATTATACTCTAAACAACGCTAGTTCAACAATTGGAATATACAATTAAACAAGATTTGGGATTATTAGAGTAATCCATTGATATTTGAACGGAGCATTTAAAAGATTTGCGTGATTATATTTGAGTTGAGATGTGAACATTTAAAGTGTTTTGAAAAGGAGCTAGGCTCTGAGGTAACTAGCATATGCTAACATTGGTTGGACAGGTGCGTCCATTTGACGAAGCAAGCATGCGACACGGTGCAGGGTGTATCGCAGGTGTTCCAATAACTGAATGATGGAGGCCAAGGTCAACTACATAGCAGCCTTGCGGTTATAAATAAAATGTGTGTCAATGAACTAAATGTGAAGTTCATGAACAAGGAAACAAATGCTATATGTCTCATCCCCAAATCCCTTATCCACTCCAATTTGCAGTGTTGTTATTCTTACGTTTTTGAAGCTAGAAAGCAGGAATTTTTGTATTTGATTACTACAGTCCTACAGGAGGACATGATTGCATCATTGATGGCTTCTGATTGCCACGTATATTTTGTTGTTAAATTTTGTTAAAAATTTTTCTTTATGTGAAATAAATTATTGTGCAGTTTAAATTTTCTGGTCTCCGAGTTGGTTCATTTTAAATATCGTGGTGGAGGTTATTGTGAGAGCATACTATTAAGTGATCCAGTTGAAAACCCAGACCCGAGATTAAATTGAATAGGTAAGTAAAAGGTAAGTATGAACCCCCCGTATATTTTGGTGTGTTCCACAATAATTTCATGTTAACTACTGTGCTCTAATCTCGGTAGTATCTGTCAGTGCCATTTTCATTGATGTAGCTGTGCCGGTGCGATTGATTATTGGCAATCCGATTGAGGGGGCGGATATCTGACAGCCTACTATCCGGATTATCGGGGACAGTAGGATTGGCGCCGCATATTCGTGGGGCTCTGCAAAACTGGATTACCAGGTTGAACGCCAGTAGGATTGGCGACCCTAATCCGTGGGGATCGATTGGCTCGATTGACTCGAAGCTCGGATGGCTCGAATAACATTGGATTACCAAGTTATAGATGTCAATGGGATTGTGAAGACTCAAGTAAAGAGGTTGATTCTTTGTTAGATGTCTTGGCCAATTGTAGAATTTGAGAGTGTGATTATATAGGGATTAAATGTTGTGTTGTATTAGGAAAATTACACTCAGAAAAGATCAGATCTTATACAACCTGAGAGAGGTTAAATAGGCTGGAAACTTAGAAAAATCGCCTATGATCTGGAGTCTTATTTTATTTGACCGGCTTATGACATGTTTAGTCATATTAAAGATAAAATTAAACTATTAGGATTGTAAATGTAAATTATTTGGTTTAGGATATTTAAAATGAACCAAAGAAATTTGAACATGTGCTTGAGTTTGTTTCAACATGGGGTGTTTATGAAGTTAGTGATAAGCTAATTATAAGTTAGATTTAAGACAAAAAATTGCTCAAACTTTATATATGGTGAAAGGCGTTGCTCAGATGTTGTTATCTTGCTCTATTTGATGTATGTCCCTAACGCAGTCTATTATTGAAATATTATTGAGATGGCAGATGAGAGTATGAGAAAGATGTTGGAGGAGATGTCCAACAGTTTGAAAGCTAGCATGAATAACAGTATGAAGCAGATGCTGGATGAAAGTTTGAAAGTTCTTCAGACCAGTTCTGCAAACTTGGAAAATAATGTGTCGCGTTTACAGACCAGTACCCAGGGAATCGAGAATGCTGTAAGTGACATGCGCACAGACGTGTCCAATGTCCATAAAGATTTGTCCAATGTCCATAAGGATGTCTCAGATGTTAAAGTAGATTTATCCAATGTGCATAAAGATGTCTCAGATGTTAAGATTGATGTTTCCAATGTACATAAGGACCTTAATATGTTGAATCTTGATGTTGCTAATGTCCGGGGTGATATTTCATGTGCTAGAGCAGAAGTAATCGTTGTTAGGAATGATGTTGCTACTGTACAAGACAAGGTAGAAGAAGTTCAAAGAGAGATTAGAAATGTTCGAACCGATGTGTCAAACGTTCAAATAGACATAAATAATATGCAGTCTGATGTTAATGATATGCAAAGCGATATCAATAAGGTGCAAATAGAAGTTAATACAGTTTTTGTAGACATTGTCAAAGTTCAAACTGATGTTAATAAGGTTAGAGAAGAGATTGAAACTTCAAAAACGCTTTGTACTCGTAACATTAGTGCTTTAACAACTAGATTGGTTGACGAGTCTGTTAGGACAACAGCTTCACTAGCTGGGTTAAAACATGATGTAGAGGTCATGAGGACCCAAGTCTTAGATCATAATCGTTTACTTAAGGAGGACATTGAAGTAGATATTGCTGAAATGTTAACTGCAAATGTAACGGTTTGGAAAGATGAATGGAACAAGTCAAGTGGGGAACATGTCAATCAGATTCAGGAGCGAATTGAACGAAAACTTGCCAGTACACAGGTAGATATAAATAATGAGGTAGTTCAAATTAGAAAGGACTTGAATATAAGGATGGATTCGCTATCCGAAAAGCAGTTAGAGGATAGAACTCAAATAACTCAGGACGTGCAAGCATTAAAATCCGCGTTAGAGGAACAAATTCATAAGATTGTCTCTGATGTCAATGAAACGTCGAGCAAACTTCAGAATTTGAACCTTGGAGAAGCTAGCATGATGGAAACGTATAAAGAAGAGTTGATTAGGAAAGTCATCACGGAAATCACAGATAAGGATCCAGAAGGGTTGACTTGTGAAGATAATAGGAATTACGTGAGAAGATGTAACCTCGCTACTGAAGAGAGAGATATTAGTCCTGAGGAACGTATATTCAGATTCCGGGAAGAAGAAGAGGATAGGAATATTGAACCTGAATGGAAATATCGTGATAGTGGGAAGAATTACATTGATTCATATCCAAGAAATGTGACAGTCATCCGAAACTTTGAGGACAAGCCTCAGAAATTTAGTAATACAGATAGTCTAACACCGATAGAGTATATCAGAAACCTGAAAGACTATTTTATTGAAGCCCATATTCCTAGAGAAAGAGAAATGAGAACCGTAGCAAGATTTCTAGCTGGAGGACCTCTTGAGTGGTTCAGGGCATTTCGGTACACTTTTAGTAATTTCGATGAATTTGCAGAGGCACTGATAAAACGATTCTGGTCAATAGAAGCACAAAATTCATTAAGAGCTGAGGTATACTTGAGGAAGTATTCGGGTACTCTTCCAACACGGTACGCTGATTTCTTCACGAGCCAGTTATCGCGCTTGAGATTTTTACAACCCCCATTGTCGACAGAGCAGTTGATAGATGCTATTTCACGTATGCTACCTGTTGAGGTAAGAAGGCTTATTATATCGTCAAATATAAGGGATTTGACCAGTATGGACGAACTATTGAGAAGGCTTGATTACACGAGTCCGGTGCCAAATTTGGTTCAAAAAGGTCAGAGGCACGAATTCAAAGACATTAATACAGTCTACATGGATCAAGTTCAGCAAACTGATACGCCTGCTGAAGAGAAAACTGAAAATGTAGGTCCTCACAGGAACAATTATTTTCGCAACAACAGATCACAAGGTTACCGTCCATATCAGCAAAGACGAGGCTGGAATAACAATAGAGGGAACTATAATAACGGAAGAGGTAGATATTATAATAACAATGGGTACAATAGGAACTACAACAGAAATAACCAGTACCAGAATCGGAATCAAAATTCTCAAGGTCAGGTTATGACACCGGACAAGTATCAAGAGAGAGAGAGAAAGAAAGTCAGCAGTATTTGAAGGAATTACGAGAGAAGGAAGCTGAAAACCAGAAGAAAAGACAGGATTTAGTGATCGATCTTGGTCCTTCTACAAGCCAGCAGAATTTGGAAAACAGGAATACAGGACAGAAGAGAAAGTAGAGAGGAGAGAATGCATTAGCCACACACAACCCAGAGAAGAAGAGACTTATGATTAAGGAACATAGAGGAAATATCATACAAGAGTAAGCCAATAATAATTCAATTTCGTGTTCAAGTGAATTCAGATATTTGTAACAGAGTTTAAAAATAATTTGCAACTGTTTTTAAAACGTGGTGAAGGGAGAATGCCCCCGTAAATTGAATTATACTGAGACCACGGTGGCTGTATTGGCATACGTGAATAAAGTTATGGCCGTCATAGTTGTGACGTGTATATTCATGACGTAGGCACGGATGACGCAGACTTCATGCAAGTAGGCTGGATGAGCTGAGATACATGGTGACGTCACGATTTTGTTCGAGAAGGATCTGAGATTTACGACGCAGTCGCAGGGAAGCAAGTAAACGTGCTGAGGAAGAATTTACGCTATTGGAGGAGAGGCTTGAACCAATGAATTATAGCTTGGAGGGAGACGGAGATTACTGAAACTACCGTATTTAATAACATTTGGCATGCAGAATTGTGGAAATCTATTTTCAGTTATGGCATTGATTAGGAAATATGAAGAAATTAATTATGAGTTTTTGAAATTTGAAAATCCGTCAAGTATAGCCAAAGTTAGAACTTCTAGCAATGACGGAGGAACAAGATGTGGTAGGGATGGATACGCCCCTTAAGAAGTTGATAAAAGGCCTTGCACAGCAGAGAGGAGCGGCTCATTTCTCATTCTCATATTGTCAGACTTCGAGTTCTTAATTCTGATAGAACAAGTATATATTATTCAGTGAAGCAAGTCGTCATTAGCAAGCGTGGCAGAGCCCACCGCATCGAACAAGCACTGAGCGTGCAGCAGTGCAATTTTACGGTTACTAAAACTAGGCGAAGTTGGAGCGCACACATAAACGAGTCTACAAGATTATCTATCAAGAGTTAGCTACTGCATTTATGCTAATTCAATTGTGCATTACAATATTGAGGCGTGTGCGAAAGTTGAACATTTTCACTATTATACTTTGGAAGATATTCGCATTTTAAGACTGCAGACAAAAGTGATTTTCTCGACACCTGAGAAGCACTTTTATAATACCACATTCTACGCTACGGCTGACACATGTATTGCAACCGTGATACTGAAGATTACATTTGGTGATACAACGCTACATTCTACAATGGAACTATATAATCTGGCAGTACTTTCGACTATTATTATAACGGAAGTGGAGATGGAAGACTAAAACTTTAATGCAATTGGGACATACATCAATGGAGTGAAATAGCAACATGGAGCTTCGTTAATCGTCATTCTACAAAAGCGAGCATGTAGTGAACATCCAACTACACTCATGCATCGTAATCCATCGCTGAATTACATCAAATGGCAGTGGAAATATCTTCATACTCCACAATTATGAACATTTCTGCGGAAATAATTGCAATGAACTTCATGGCGAATTTCTACCAGAACTTCAGGGAACTTTCAAGAGAGGCCAGGGTGGACCCGGCTCACACAGAAGAGTTTTGCCAGAAGGATGTCTCTCATCTACACGGAGCAATGCGATTTCCGGAGGAGGAAGCTGTTCTATTTTCCGAGGGCGCAGGTTCCAGGTTCGAGGTCGGTGCACATCTTTACTGTGGTGAAATGGAACCAACAGCAGTCTTCTTTGGAAATTTTCCTATAGAACTTCAATCAACAGATAAGGTAGTCGTGAACGTTTCTTGATTTATTTGAGCCATTTAGCGATATCTGAGCAACCATTTTTCCCATATTTTCTGTCCCATACATTTTGCCCCATATTCTTGCTTGATATTTCTGTACTCTGTACACTTTGCTGATTTATGCCTTTTTCTACGATTTATTGAGACATTATTATGTCATTGGCATATTTAAATAATTTTGGATCAGTTGAGACTGATATTATTTATATTCTTTCAGTAATTTGCATATTTTTGTAGTCACAATTTGACTGTAGAGTTAACGATTTTCTATGGCAAATTTGAATTCAGACAGCGTGTCATTTTATTAAAGTAATTCTATTCAGTAAATTACTTTGACCAATTTTCTGTCGTCCGCAAGAAAGAAGAATGATTAAAAGATTTTAGAGCGTTAAAATCTTCACGAATATATCGACGATCTTGGAAATACTAGTCGTTTTATGAACATGATTGCAACATAGACATTTATCGTCAATTCTGAAATACCATTGCATTATATACAATTTTATGAAATATGAACTCTGAGTACGATTTAATGAGTACACTATAGTAATGAACATTTGATAGGAGTTTTTCTCAATTCTAGATTGGAACAATAATGTTTGCAGTCCACCGTCTAATTGTATTCTATTCGACTATTTATGCAGTTTAGATGAATTTTGATTCAAGATAGTATTTTTATACTGCGATACTTTGAGGATATTAATCTCAATTTTGATAGACCAGGGAGGCGAGTCTTGTCGTATTTGATATTAAATTTATTTGTGACTGGAAAATTTTTACTTCATATCGCTTCATGAATGAAACCCACGAAGGTTAAATATAATAACAGTTTTCGATACAATTGATGAATATAAGAATTTTTAAAGAGGAACTATGGATGTATAATCGTTAGTTCAGTGGACGTGTAAAAGTCACTGATGAATAATGCCCTTTAATAAGTGAAGGAGGTTCCCACAGTAATATTGATGATGATGATGAATTTATAAGTGGAGGTTTTTGTGTGTATTGTGGAAGATTTTGATGCCATATATAATGAGATATATGATGAATTATGGGCCAATTTTGTGCAATTTTGTGCGTTTTGAGCGAGGTATTTTTTCCGCTGAGTGTATTGTTCAGGTCCATTGAAAATTATTCATTTGAAGTTACTGTTAAAATTAACAAGAGTGTTTAAATAATTTGAGATAAAGATTTTGAATGGAGGTTACCGTCACAAATAATAATTATTAAATCTTATTAAACCTGAATCTAAAATTTAAATATAAGTAACCTTCATTGGTCGATTATATCACCACGATTTAAGTAAATATCAACCGGATAAACGTGTGGTTAATGTATTTCTAATATAAATAATATAAATAATGTAAATAACTATGTAAATATCTTTAATAATAATATGAAACGAACGGGATTAATAGAGGCGTGTATAAATTTTTAAATTGTCGTTTGACAATGTTATAAACAATTTAAAATGTTATAAATAATTAATGAACATTTTGTTATAAACATTAAGCGTTTTCGTTATTATACTCTAAACAACGCTAGTTCAACAATTGGAATATACAATTAAACAAGATTTGGGATTATTAGAGTAATCTATTGATATTTGAACGGAGCATTTAAAAGATTTGCGTGATTATATTTGAGTTGAGATGTGAACATTTAAAGTGTTTTGAAAAGGAGCTAGGCTCTGAGGTAACTAGCATATGCTAACATTGGTTGGACAGGTGCGTCCATTTGACGAAGCAAGCATGCGACACGGTGCAGGGTGTATCGCAGGTGTTCCAATAACTGAATGATGGAGGCCAAGGTCAACTACATAGCAGCCTTGCGGTTATAAATAAAATGTGTGTCAATGAACTAAATGTGAAGTTCATGAACAAGGAAACAAATGCTATATGTCTCATCCCCAAATCCCTTATCCACTCCAATTTGCAGTGTTGTTATTCTTACGTTTTTGAAGCTAGAAAGCAGGAATTTTTGTATTTGATTACTACAGTCCTACAGGAGGACATGATTGCATCATTGATGGCTTCTGATTGCCACGTATATTTTGTTGTTAAATTTTCTTAAAAATTTTTCTTTATGTGAAATAAATTATTGTGCAGTTTAAATTTTCTGGTCTCCGAGTTGGTTCATTTTAAATATCGTGGTGGAGGTTATTGTGAGAGCATACTATTAAGTGATCCAGTTGAAAACCCAGACCCGAGATTAAATTGAATAGGTAAGTAAAAGGTAAGTATGAACCCCCCGTATATTTTGGTGTGTTCCACAATAATTTCATGTTAACTACTGTGCTCTAATCTCGGTAGTATCTGTCAGTGCCATTTTCATTGATGTAGCTGTGCCGGTGCGATTGATTATTGGCAATCCGATTGAGGGGGCGGATATCTGACAGCCTACTATCCGGATTATCGGGGACAGTAGGATTGGCGCCGCAATTTCGTGGGGCTCTGCAAAACTGGATTACCAGGTTGAACGCCAGTAGGATTGGCGACCCTAATCCGTGGGGATCGATTGGCTCGATTGACTCGAAGCTCGGATGGCTCGAATAACATTGGATTACCAAGTTATAGATGTCAATGGGATTGTGAAGACTCAAGTAAAGAGGTTGATTCTTTGTTAGATGTCTTGGCCAATTGTAGAATTTGAGAGTGTGATTATATAGGGATTAAATGTTGTGTTGTATTAGGAAAATTACACTCAGAAAAGATCAGATCTTATACAACCTGAGAGAGGTTAAATAGGCTGGAAACTTAGAAAAATCGCCTATGATCTGGAGTCTTATTTTATTTGACCGGCTTATGACATGTTTAGTCATATTAAAGATAAAATTAAACTATTAGGATTGTAAATGTAAATTATTTGGTTTAGGATATTTAAAATGAACCAAAGAAATTTGAACATGTGCTTGAGTTTGTTTCAACATGGGGTGTTTATGAAGTTAGTGATAAGCTAATTATAAGTTAGATTTAAGACAGAAAATTGCTCAAACTTTATATATGGTGAAAGGCGTTGCTCAGATGTTGTTATCTTGCTCTATTTGATGTATGTCCCTAACGCAGTCTATTATTGAAATATTATTGAGATGGCAGATGAGAGTATGAGAAAGATGTTGGAGGAGATGTCCAACAGTTTGAAAGCTAGCATGAATAACAGTATGAAGCAGATGCTGGATGAAAGTTTGAAAGTTCTTCAGACCAGTTCTGCAAACTTGGAAAATAATGTGTCGCGTTTACAGACCAGTACCCAGGGAATCGAGAATGCTGTAAGTGACATGCGCACAGACGTGTCCAATGTCCATAAAGATTTGTCCAATGTCCATAAGGATGTCTCAGATGTTAAAGTAGATTTATCCAATGTGCATAAAGATGTCTCAGATGTTAAGATTGATGTTTCCAATGTACATAAGGACCTTAATATGTTGAATCTTGATGTTGCTAATGTCCGGGGTGATATTTCATGTGCTAGAGCAGAAGTAATCGTTGTTAGGAATGATGTTGCTACTGTACAAGACAAGGTAGAAGAAGTTCAAAGAGAGATTAGAAATGTTCGAACCGATGTGTCAAACGTTCAAATAGACATAAATAATATGCAGTCTGATGTTAATGATATGCAAAGCGATATCAATAAGGTGCAAATAGAAGTTAATACAGTTTTTGTAGACATTGTCAAAGTTCAAACTGATGTTAATAAGGTTAGAGAAGAGATTGAAACTTCAAAAACGCTTTGTACTCGTAACATTAGTGCTTTAACAACTAGATTGGTTGACGAGTCTGTTAGGACAACAGCTTCACTAGCTGGGTTAAAACATGATGTAGAGGTCATGAGGACCCAAGTCTTAGATCATAATCGTTTACTTAAGGAGGACATTGAAGTAGATATTGCTGAAATGTTAACTGCAAATGTAACGGTTTGGAAAGATGAATGGAACAAGTCAAGTGGGGAACATGTCAATCAGATTCAGGAGCGAATTGAACGAAAACTTGCCAGTACACAGGTAGATATAAATAATGAGGTAGTTCAAATTAGAAAGGACTTGAATATAAGGATGGATTCGCTATCCGAAAAGCAGTTAGAGGATAGAACTCAAATAACTCAGGACGTGCAAGCATTAAAATCCGCGTTAGAGGAACAAATTCATAAGATTGTCTCTGATGTCAATGAAACGTCGAGCAAACTTCAGAATTTGAACCTTGGAGAAGCTAGCATGATGGAAACGTATAAAGAAGAGTTGATTAGGAAAGTCATCACGGAAATCACAGATAAGGATCCAGAAGGGTTGACTTGTGAAGATAATAGGAATTACGTGAGAAGATGTAACCTCGCTACTGAAGAGAGAGATATTAGTCCTGAGGAACGTATATTCAGATTCCGGGAAGAAGAAGAGGATAGGAATATTGAACCTGAATGGAAATATCGTGATAGTGGGAAGAATTACATTGATTCATATCCAAGAAATGTGACAGTCATCCGAAACTTTGAGGACAAGCCTCAGAAATTTAGTAATACAGATAGTCTAACACCGATAGAGTATATCAGAAACCTGAAAGACTATTTTATTGAAGCCCATATTCCTAGAGAAAGAGAAATGAGAACCGTAGCAAGATTTCTAGCTGGAGGACCTCTTGAGTGGTTCAGGGCATTTCGGTACACTTTTAGTAATTTCGATGAATTTGCAGAGGCACTGATAAAACGATTCTGGTCAATAGAAGCACAAAATTCATTAAGAGCTGAGGTATACTTGAGGAAGTATTCGGGTACTCTTCCAACACGGTACGCTGATTTCTTCACGAGCCAGTTATCGCGCTTGAGATTTTTACAACCCCCATTGTCGACAGAGCAGTTGATAGATGCTATTTCACGTATGCTACCTGTTGAGGTAAGAAGGCTTATTATATCGTCAAATATAAGGGATTTGACCAGTATGGACGAACTATTGAGAAGGCTTGATTACACGAGTCCGGTGCCAAATTTGGTTCAAAAAGGTCAGAGGCACGAATTCAAAGACATTAATACAGTCTACATGGATCAAGTTCAGCAAACTGATACGCCTGCTGAAGAGAAAACTGAAAATGTAGGTCCTCACAGGAACAATTATTTTCGCAACAACAGATCACAAGGTTACCGTCCATATCAGCAAAGACGAGGCTGGAATAACAATAGAGGGAACTATAATAACGGAAGAGGTAGATATTATAATAACAATGGGTACAATAGGAACTACAACAGAAATAACCAGTACCAGAATCGGAATCAAAATTCTCAAGGTCAGGTTATGACACCGGACAAGTATCAAGAGAGAGAGAGAAAGAAAGTCAGCAGTATTTGAAGGAATTACGAGAGAAGGAAGCTGAAAACCAGAAGAAAAGACAGGATTTAGTGATCGATCTTGGTCCTTCTACAAGCCAGCAGAATTTGGAAAACAGGAATACAGGACAGAAGAGAAAGTAGAGAGGAGAGAATGCATTAGCCACACACAACCCAGAGAAGAAGAGACTTATGATTAAGGAACATAGAGGAAATATCATACAAGAGTAAGCCAATAATAATTCAATTTCGTGTTCAAGTGAATTCAGATATTTGTAACAGAGTTTAAAAATAATTTGCAACTGTTTTTAAAACGTGGTGAAGGGAGAATGCCCCCGTAAATTGAATTATACTGAGACCACGGTGGCTGTATTGGCATACGTGAATAAAGTTATGGCCGTCATAGTTGTGACGTGTATATTCATGACGTAGGCACGGATGACGCAGACTTCATGCAAGTAGGCTGGATGAGCTGAGATACATGGTGACGTCACGATTTTGTTCGAGAAGGATCTGAGATTTACGACGCAGTCGCAGGGAAGCAAGTAAACGTGCTGAGGAAGAATTTACGCTATTGGAGGAGAGGCTTGAACCAATGAATTATAGCTTGGAGGGAGACGGAGATTACTGAAACTACCGTATTTAATAACATTTGGCATGCAGAATTGTGGAAATCTATTTTCAGTTATGGCATTGATTAGGAAATATGAAGAAATTAATTATGAGTTTTTGAAATTTGAAAATCCGTCAAGTATAGCCAAAGTTAGAACTTCTAGCAATGACGGAGGAACAAGATATGGTAGGGATGGATACGCCCCTTAAGAAGTTGATAAAAGGCCTTGCACAGCAGAGAGGAGCGGCTCATTTCTCATTCTCATATTGTCAGACTTCGAGTTCTTAATTCTGATAGAACAAGTATATATTATTCAGTGAAGCAAGTCGTCATTAGCAAGCGTGGCAGAGCCCACCGCATCGAACAAGCACTGAGCGTGCAGCAGTGCAATTTTACGGTTACTAAAACTAGGCGAAGTTGGAGCGCACACATAAACGAGTCTACAAGATTATCTATCAAGAGTTAGCTACTGCATTTATGCTAATTCAATTGTGCATTACAATATTGAGGCGTGTGCGAAAGTTGAACATTTTCACTATTATACTTTGGAAGATATTCGCATTTTAAGACTGCAGACAAAAGTGATTTTCTCGACACCTGAGAAGCACTTTTATAATACCACATTCTACGCTACGGCTGACACATGTATTGCAACCGTGATACTGAAGATTACATTTGGTGATACAACGCTACATTCTACAATGGAACTATATAATCTGGCAGTACTTTCGACTATTATTATAACGGAAGTGGAGATGGAAGACTAAAACTTTAATGCAATTGGGACATACATCAATGGAGTGAAATAGCAACATGGAGCTTCGTTAATCGTCATTCTACAAAAGCGAGCATGTAGTGAACATCCAACTACACTCATGCATCGTAATCCATCGCTGAATTACATCAAATGGCAGTGGAAATATCTTCATACTCCACAATTATGAACATTTCTGCGGAAATAATTGCAATGAACTTCATGGCGAATTTCTACCAGAACTTCAGGGAACTTTCAAGAGAGGCCAGGGTGGACCCGGCTCACACAGAAGAGTTTTGCCAGAAGGATGTCTCTCATCTACACGGAGCAATGCGATTTCCGGAGGAGGAAGCTGTTCTATTTTCCGAGGGCGCAGGTTCCAGGTTCGAGGTCGGTGCACATCTTTACTGTGGTGAAATGGAACCAACAGCAGTCTTCTTTGGAAATTTTCCTATAGAACTTCAATCAACAGATAAGGTAGTCGTGAACGTTTCTTGATTTATTTGAGCCATTTAGCGATATCTGAGCAACCATTTTTCCCATATTTTCTGTCCCATACATTTTGCCCCATATTCTTGCTTGATATTTCTGTACTCTGTACACTTTGCTGATTTATGCCTTTTTCTACGATTTATTGAGACATTATTATGTCATTGGCATATTTAAATAATTTTGGATCAGTTGAGACTGATATTATTTATATTCTTTCAGTAATTTGCATATTTTTGTAGTCACAATTTGACTGTATAGTTAACGATTTTCTATGGCAAATTTGAATTCAGACAGCGTGTCATTTTATTAAAGTAATTCTATTCAGTAAATTACTTTGACCAATTTTCTGTCGTCCGCAAGAAAGAAGAATGATTAAAAGATTTTAGAGCGTTAAAATCTTCACGAATATATCGACGATCTTGGAAATACTAGTCGTTTTATGAACATGATTGCAACATAGACATTTATCGTCAATTCTGAAATACCATTGCATTATATACAATTTTATGAAATATGAACTCTGAGTACGATTTAATGAGTACACTATAGTAATGAACATTTGATAGGAGTTTTTCTCAATTCTAGATTGGAACAATAATGTTTGCAGTCCACCGTCTAATTGTATTCTATTCGACTATTTATGCAGTTTAGATGAATTTTGATTCAAGATAGTATTTTTATACTGCGATACTTTGAGGATATTAATCTCAATTTTGATAGACCAGGGAGGCGAGTCTTGTCGTATTTGATATTAAATTTATTTGTGACTGGAAAATTTTTACTTCATATCGCTTCATGAATGAAACCCACGAAGGTTAAATATAATAACAGTTTTCGATACAATTGATGAATATAAGAATTTTTAAAGAGGAACTATGGATGTATAATCGTTAGTTCAGTGGACGTGTAAAAGTCACTGATGAATAATGCCCTTTAATAAGTGAAGGAGGTTCCCACAGTAATATTGATGATGATGATGAATTTATAAGTGGAGGTTTTTGTGTGTATTGTGGAAGATTTTGATGCCATATATAATGAGATATATGATGAATTATGGGCCAATTTTGTGCAATTTTGTGCGTTTTGAGCGAGGTATTTTCCGCTGAGTGTATTGTTCAGGTCCATTGAAAATTATTCATGTGAAGTTACTGTTAAAATTAACAAGAGTGTTTAAATAATTTGAGATAAAGATTTTGAATGGAGGTTACCGTCACAAATAATAATTATTAAATCTTATTAAACCTGAATCTAAAATTTAAATATAAGTAACCTTCATTGGTCGATTATATCACCACGATTTAAGTAAATATCAACCGGATAAACGTGTGGTTAATGTATTTCTAATATAAATAATATAAATAATGTAAATAACTATGTAAATATCTTTAATAATAATTTGAAACGAACGGGATTAATAGAGGCGTGTATAAATTTTTGAATTGTCGTTTGACAATGTTATAAACAATTTAAAATGTTATAAATAATTAATGAACATTTTGTTATAAACATTAAGCGTTTTCGTTATTATACTCTAAACAACGCTAGTTCAACAATTGGAATATACAATTAAACAAGATTTGGGATTATTAGAGTAATCCATTGATATTTGAACGGAACATTTAAAAGATTTGCGTGATTATATTTGAGTTGAGATGTGAACATTTAAAGTGTTTTGAAAAGGAGCTAGGCTCTGAGGTAACTAGCATATGCTAACATTGGTTGGACAGGTGCGTCCATTTGACGAAGCAAGCATGCGACACGGTGCAGGGTGTATCGCAGGTGTTCCAATAACTGAATGATGGAGGCCAAGGTCAACTACATAGCAGCCTTGCGGTTATAAATAAAATGTGTGTCAATGAACTAAATGTGAAGTTCATGAACAAGGAAACAAATGCTATATGTCTCATCCCCAAATCCCTTATCCACTCCAATTTGCAGTGTTGTTATTCTTACGTTTTTGAAGCTAGAAAGCAGGAATGTTTGTATTTGATTACTACAGTCCTACAGGAGGACATGATTGCATCATTGATGGCTTCTGATTGCCACGTATATTTTGTTGTTAAATTTTGTTAAAATTTTTTCTTTATGTGAAATAAATTATTGTGCAGTTTAAATTTTCTGGTCTCCGACTTGGTTCATTTTAAATATCGTGGTGGAGGTTATTGTGAGGGCATACTATTAAGTGATCCAGTTGAAAACACAGACCCGAGATTAAATTGAATAGGTAAGTAAAAGGTAAGTATGAACCCCCCGTATATTTTGGTGTGTTCCACAATAATTTCATGTTAACTACTGTGCTCTAATCTCAGTAGTATCTGTCAGTGCCATTTTCATTGATGTAGCTGTGCCGGTGCGATTGATTATTGGCAATCCGATTGAGGGGGCGGATATCTTACAGCCTACTATCCGGATTATCGGGGACAGTACCTACTGTCAGGCCACGGCCTCCTCCTTCCCTCTTCCTCGCCTATCCATCCCAATCTTCCATCCCTCATTAGGCCCCTGTTCGCTTTGCGGGTGAGGCTGCCTGGGCGTAGTGCTGATCACACCTCCCCAGTTGTATCCCTCCCGCCCAGATGTTCCAGGCTCCAGGACACTGCCCATAGAGGCGGTAGTGGTGAGTTCCCTCGCTGAGTCCGTGGGAACCACCAACCTTGAAGGTAAATTGACTAAATAAATTTAAAAAAACGAAATAAAAAACTGTTCAAAATCATGGAGGGTACTATTCGTTATAATTTTTTAGTCGATTTTACCCTCCAGGTTAGTTTTTCCCACGGACTCATCATTACCGCCTCTACGGGCAGTGTCCTGGAGCTTGAAACATCTCGTCTGGGGGATACAACTGGGGAGGTGGGATCAACACCTCGCTCAGGCGGCCTGCAAAGCGAACAGGGTCCTCTTGAGGGATGGGATGGGAGGGGCAGATCGGGAGGGATAGGCAAGGAAGAGGGAAGGAGGCGGCCGTGGCCGTACGGTAGGTGACATCCCGGCATTTGCCCGAAGGCGAAGTGGGGAACCACGGAAAACCACTTTGAGGATGGCTGAGGTGGGAATCGAACCCCCTCTACTCATTAGGACCACACGAGGCTGAGTAGACCCCGTCCCAGTCCTCATGCCACTTTTCAAATTTCGTGGCAGAGCCGGGAATCGAACCCAGGACGTCCGGGTTGGCAGCTAATCACGCTGACTTCTACGCAACGGAGGCGACTCTATTCGTGATAATTATAATTTTAATAGTTCAATATTTATAATAATATGACACGTTCTGTAATTACTGCCTTGCTGCGAGGCTCAGCGGTAACGTTCTCGCTTGCTGTGCCCAAGGTTGCAGGTTCGTATCCTGGCGCAGTCAGCTGGCATTCGAGGGTGCGAAAATGCGAGGGAGCCGTGTCAGTAGATTTACTGGCACGTTGAAGATCCCCTTCGGAGCAAAATTCCGGCACCCCGGCGTATCTAAAAAGCCAGAGCAGTTAAAAGGGACGTAAAACAAATAATGTTATAATTATCTGTATTTACTGCATGTTTTGGGCATATGACCTCATAGTTCCGCCCCTTAAAATCTCACTAACTAACTATTATTGTAAGTGTATAGCAAGCGCTTTTCGCAGAGATGCCGTTGAAAGAAATTATAGTTACGGTCTGATGCATTTATTCGTGAGCCTACCCACATAACAAATCTATTTGTTATGTGGGTCGTCTGAGTGAGTCGGAGTTTTCCTTTAAACAAAGGTCGTCAACATTTCGAACACTTGCTACGTTGAATATACAGGATACCTTGCTTTCGTTCTACAGATCATTATGTCGTCGTCCAATCTGGCTGCGTACCATCGGATAAGTACGGTGCTTTTGAGGACCAAATAAAGAAATCACTCGTTGGAACAGATAGATATGCGTCCATAATACATAAAAACGACATTAAGCAAAAAAAATTTACTAGTTCAAGGTTCGAACCTACTACAATGCGACTTCGTTGACGCTACTCTAGCAATTCTTGATTTAGCCACCATAGCCACCGAGAACCATGGCGTATTGCAGGCACTTAATGAATCTATTCGTAGACACTTCCTGTCCAAACGTAAGAGGGTGTTATTCGGAGCCCTGATCGTTTCAATCATGCATTATATTTGAGGTCATTGAAAGAACACTGCCACTATTGATATCTACTATATTCGCTAGGATGTACTCAACGGTAAAGTTGTACAATGGACGTAAAGGAGCAGGTACTAATGTTTTTAGAACGACTGTGATATACGCGTTAGTTGGGTTGCCTTCCTCTAAAAAAAATAAGGGGCTGGTGGACCACACTGTATATCCTCACTTCAAAATAGCTGTTATTGTTGACGTGTATCCAGGCAAACTCATTAAACAAGAGACATAACCTAACCAATATTTTCTACTTTTCCAGGCAACATGTAAATGTCGTTACAAGTGCCGCTGTTTCACTCAGGAATAAATAAGCAAACACCACACCGAATTTTGGAGACAGACGGCAGACGTGCAAGGTACATATCTCATGGGTCTGATTAACATTGTCAACATTCAGAGAAGGAGGAATGGAAAATACAATGATCCAGCGTCAAGTAAAAGACAAGTTTCTGTAACCTATTCTTTACCCTCTGGCAATGGACATTTGCAGGTATGCAGCAGATCGTTTAAAGACATGCTAGGACTATCAGACAAACGTGTTTACACTTTGATAGAAAAGTTGAAGAAGGGGGACATAGTGTTCCAAGACCAACGAGGGAAAAACCCTAACTCGCATGCTCACAAGTTAAAATACACTCAAGCTGATAAAGAACTCGTAAAATCGCACATCATGTCATTTCCTACGGAGGAAAGCCACTATTCCCGACACAAATCTTCAAAATGTTACCTGAGCCCTGACCTTAACATTCACAGAATGTACAGGGCGTTCAAATTACAGCATCCTGATAAAGACATTGATCACAGATTTTACCGGAGAATTTTTAATAAAGAGTTTCGTAAGAAGTTATCATTTCATCGCCCACGGGCTGATACTTGCTCAACATGTGACCTATTACGGATGAAAGCAAATTGCGCAGTTGGCTCAGAAAAGTTTTCTCTGATATCCCGAAAAGAGCTGCACTTGCCTAAAGCAGAAAAGGCTAAAAAAGCTCTCAACTATGACAACACTATGTCAAGTATGCCCTAAAGTAGATCATCTACTTTGAGTGTTGATATGCAGCAAGTGATTTTCACTCCCACGTTAACACATTCCAATATGTTTTACTCCCGCCAACTTTCAAATTATAACTTGTGCCTTCACCTTGGTGACACAGGGCAAAGTTTCATGTGCTTGTGGCATGAGGGCATTGCCGGGCGTGGTGGGAACGAGGTCGCATCTTGCATGCTTAAAGCTCTTTCATCCTGTATCACTGCCAAAAGAAATTTGCAGATATGGTGTGATAACTGCGCAGGGCAGAATAAGAATCGAATGGTGTTAATGGTTATGATTTATATCATTGCAAAAAACTATTTTGATTCTGTTGAATTAAAATTCCTGGTTTCCGGACACTCCTACATGCCCTGTGACAGGGAATTTGGCATCATCGAAAAGAGAAAGAATGAATGTAAGACAATGGTTCCAGGAGAAGTAGCCGAAATGATTCGCAGTGCTAAAGTTTTCAAGCCCAATAATATTATTTATGATGAAAAATGATGACTTTTTGACTTTGCTGCTGAACCTGACAAATTTTTGAGTACGGGTGCTCTTAAAATAAGCACCGTCAGCTGGATTCGAATTTCAAGAGAAGATTTCCCCGTGATTAAAACAAGACAGTCATTTAATGGAATTGAAATGTGGAAGGAACATGCTATATTCAAAAGACATCAGTCATTCGAGGCCATCACCAATCTTCAGAGTTTGCAACCCCTTGAAAGAAGAGTAGTCATCAATGAAGCTAAAAAGGATTTATTATCGATGATGGACTTCATGGATAAAAAGTATCATGCATTTTACAGGGATATCTGTGCCTAACAAAAGGAGTTTCAAGTAGTAGTACTGATTGTGTTGAAATCGCCATTTCTACATGGTATAAACAAATTATTTTACCACCATGCTATGCCCAATTCTGAAAATTCTTTCTTTAATATGTTAAGTGAGTGGATTTCTTCAACTTGGAAGTATTTTGTGTAATAAAGTGATAACAAAATGATCACAAATCGTTTTTTGCTTCTCCTGAAAAATTTCATTTTTGGCACTTACTACCGTTTCCTTGCCAACGCCTCAATTGTTTTATCATCGACACGCTAATGGCTTCGTGCACATCGTCTATGGTATAACCTCCAGGGGGCAGTCTCAACATATAATCATCATAATAACATTTGTCATTAATATCTAGTTGTGTCTTGTAAATTCTATTGTAACTTTCCAAAGAAATTAATCCTAGCACATAGGATTGTTCAGAGTGCAATTCAATGGGGGATCCAGGGACACATCAGGCCCGCGGCTGTGCACGGTAAAGGTCTTGGCGTTGACATTCATAATGATGAGACTGCTGGCTTAACGCAACCTCTTATATAAAAAATGTAAATACAAACGTCCACACTCTTGACAGTCAAAGGTTTGTTGACGATTCACATTATAGAATATATTTACTCGGTTTCCCAAATAACGAAGCAATTCGATCGGGGGTGGTAAATTTCCATAACTGTCAAAGTACCATACTGTGGAACCTTGTTTCACATAGGCTACAAAATGGGTTCCAGGACCCGCATCATCATCTAAATTAATCATGGCTCGTTCTTCTTTCCACGGTGCTTTGGGTAATTCATTTCGCATAAATACACATCGAAAATGAGAAATCTTTAGTTGTTTGGCATAGCTTTCCACTTGTTCATGGGTCATGGCATGACGAGGCAGTTGCCTTAAGCGCTTATCGAAGATGGACATTTTTTTTTCTTAGACGATAGACCACTACCTTGTTGATAAAAGACTGGCTTTATAGGATTGCCATTTCTAGCTCCCATAGCAATAGCTTCTAACGTTTTATTGTGTCGCTCACTTTCTTTGAGTTGTTGCTTGCCTTGCTCTACGGCTTTTATGGTTTTCGCTACAGCACTGGCACCACCCAAAAGGGATCCCAAAGCTGCCAACCCTGCAAATAAAGCTGGCAAAAAAACACGCTTAGCAACAGGAATGACTCGCCCACGCTTTTTCTTTCTTTCTTTTCTTTTTATCGATGCATTATGGTGCTCGGGGATGTAGACAATCGCACCGCTTGTAAAGCTTTTTCGATAGCCACTCTTTTTAGATTTTTTTTAGTTTTAACACCGGGTGTGAGGCAGATCGACTTGGTTTCCGACCTGGCTTTTTTCTCTTTTTGAGATTTGTTTTTCTCATGTTCATTGCATATCTTTTTTTCACCATGGTGCTACTTGGTGAACCTTTCACAGCAAACATTAGATATCAACTAACGTAGAGAACCTTATTTCATAGCAGTATATTCCATTTCTATATAAAGCGGAAAATCATTCACCGTTTTTCCAGCTTCCTTTTCCTCAAACGTAAGCATAAGATGAAAGGATAATTCATCTCCAACATTTACTCTTTGATGGTTGTGAACCAACAGTCTATCATTGTTTATTTGTATTTTAAATGTTTCTCATCAGGCATGGCATATTTAATATGAATCACCCCATCATAATGCAATCGATAATGACATAAACCAGAAGCAAGCATATAGGTAAGTCCATCATTCACCAGTGGTGGTGGGGAATGGTTTCTGTCATTGTTCAGTTCTTGATTTGACAGTTACACTAAAAATACTGATGGAACAAATTTATAAAGCCTTTTCATTTGATATGTCACATAACGTTTCGTGCAGACATCATTTTCGTCTCGAGGCTCTTGCACATCAATAATACGATGATGATTGGCTGAATAGCCCTCAGCGTTTAGTCTCGGGGCCATGTGATAGACACTTTGCACTTTGCGATCGACATAGCTTTTTGTAGCCACCTCTCGAGACTGTTTTGACAAAGAGGCGGTCGTGGTCATAGTTACACGAGCTCTCCCAAACACGTCCATGGTGATAAACGTTAACTAACCTATCCTACTCACCGCTTGCCATATATATATATATATATATACATATATAAACCTTATACACACATGAAAGAACTCAGTCGTCAACACTATGGAATTAATGAAACAACGCCATGCTTTGCCCGTCTCTGATTTGGTTTCAGAGCTATCATTGTCCGTGTGCGAACCTAAACGTCACGGCTCCCTGTCCCCATCTACCGTTCGATGTATTATGGTAGGGCCTTCGGGTTGTGGAAAGACCAATGTTTTGCTGAACATTATTACTGCGCCTCATGGCCTACGATTTCAAAATATTTATATTTTTGCCAAATCCTTGTACCAACCTCTGTACGTGTATCTGGAACAAATTATGTCTTGGTTAAATAAAGAAGCCATGGGCTATTTTACATTCACGTCACCTCAAGATATCATTCAACCAGACCGCATTCAACCAGACCGCATTCAACCAGATTCCATTATAATTTTTGATGATATTGCAACTCAATGACAGGCCATTATTCAAGAGTATTTTAGTATGGGACACCATAAACAAGTGGATTGTTTTTATCTGGCTCAGACCTATTCTAAAATTCCCAAACATTTGATTCGTGACAATGCCAATCTCATGGTTATCTTCCGCCAAGACTCTAGAAATCTCTATCATATTTTTCAAGATCATGTGAATCAAGATATGTCCTTTACAGTTTTCACACAATTGTGTGCCTCGTGTTGGAACCATCATCCCCATGCCTGTTTAGTCATAAATAAACAGAGTGAACGATGTGAGGGACTTTATCGCTTGGGTTTTGATCATTTTATTTCTGTTTAAAAAGACCTAGGGCTTGTCATTTCCTGTTAGTGTGTCTTTACCTTTACCATGGCGAAGGCCATAGGGTACAAGAAACATGTTCTAATCATGCAGCGTATTATTGAGGCATGAAATACGATTCGTCATAAATTTCGTGAATTACAACGTTTAAGAAACGTCAATCCTTTACCCATGATAAAACATGCTCCATCATCAGTTGATGCCATGAGGTTCAAACCAAATGCTTCTACTGCTACTGCTGCTACCTCTCAAACCAAACCCTTAACAAGTTCAAAATTTACTCAAACAGATTCCACACGACAGGTAAAATCCTGCTCTTCCTCCTCCTCTAATGTTAGTGAAAAAGAACATGAACAACAACTACAAGAAGAAGAAGAACAACATGAACAAAGTGAAAGTGAAAGCGAAACCATATTTAGTCCTGAAAGAAAAAAATCCTCACCCCTTCAACAGTTTCTAAAAACAAAACAAAAATCATCCGTCAAAGCGGCAACACCGTCTTCCTCCACATCGTCTTCGTTTTCACAAGTTTTGGCAACCCCTCAAAATAAAGATCAACTAAAAAAGAATTCATCAAACATTATGGGGCAACCCTGGAACCGTATCTGACCCTTCTATTTATTGGAAAGACAGAAACCACGTATGGTGATCGCTATGAGAATGATAGTTTTAAAATTGGGGATTCAACCATTAAATTTGCTCGTACGAAAGCTGTTATTAAAAAGATCAACTATAAATTAACACCAGGTCTGTTAAAGCTGCTATTTTCTCGCACCCCCTCTCTACAAGATTTTACGTCCGAGGACCTTGCTAAATATAAATCCATTTTATTAGACACCAACGCTCACGAAAGAAACTATAAATCATCTCAGCAGCTCAATGCCAATATATCTCAAAAATATAAAACCATCATTGCAAACATGTTTGGTAAGCAAAAACATCACTCTGCCTCTGGTGTAAGGTTTAAGAAATTAAAACCCTACATAGATATAACCTTTTGGAATAATCCTAATCAGTTAGTAGAGCGCTTATACTTGCTTCATGCATCAAAACAAGCTGGTCACACTGGACATGAGGCAGAAATCGTCCACATTGAACAACAACTCCGAAATGCTAAAATTATCTTAAACGCCATCTCCCATCAAAGTAGGTATCGCTCATGAATTGCATAAACCAGCCCGACGCATTTATGAACGCCGTCGTGTCATTTCCAAAGTAATCGTTGAACTTTGGCAGGCAGACTTGGTTGAGATGATACCTTATTCTAACGTTAACGATACTTAATTACTTACTTAATTCCTGCCGCTCCTTCCGGAGCATAGGGCCTTGGCGAAATTTCTCCACGCAGTACGGTTCCTGGCCATTCTCTTCACTTGACTCCAGTTCTAGTCCACCTCTGCAATTTCATTTTCGATCGTCCTCTTCCAGGTCTTCTTAGGTCGACCTCTCTTCATGGCGCCTTGAGGATTCCAGTCTAGCGCCGCCCTCACAATAGCTCCGTCCGACTTCCTTAGTGTGTGACCAATCCAGCGCCATTTCCTCTCCTTGATCTGGATGCTAATCAACGTTAACGACGGTGTACGCTATATGTTGACCGTCATTGATGTCTATTCCAAAATGGCTTTTGTTCAACCAGTAAAAAATAAAACTGGTGCCTTAGTCACAAAGGCCTTTCAACATATTATTGAACAATCAAAACGTCAACCTCACTTGTTACAAACCGACCAGGGGAAAGAATTTTTCAACAAGGATTTCTCCAGTGTTCTCAAATCTAAGGATATTCACCATTACACCACATATAGCAATTTCAAAGCTAGCGTAGTTGAACGCTTCAATCGAACATTAAAAAGTTATATGTGGATAGAATTTACAATACATGGCTCCTATCGATGGATAGACTGGTTACCTCAACTTGTGTCACGATACAACAACACGATTCATTCCACTATTGGCATGAAACCTCGTCTCGTCACCAAGAACCTATCCAGACTCAATAGAATGTTTAACCCTATAAAATGGGTTGACCCGCGGCGACATCACCTTAAAATTGGAGATTTTGTTCGCATTAGTAAACATAGAAGTGTGTTTTCAAAATCATACACTCCACAGTGGTCGCCAGAATATTTTAAAATCCGCCAAGTCAAGCTAGGTCAACCAGTGACATATCTTTCAGATGATCAAGACGGTCAACCCATCAAAGGACGATTCTATTATGAAGAAGTGCAAAAAACATTATATCCCAACGATTATCTCATTGAACGAGTAATTAAAGTCAAAGGTGCAAAATATTTGTAAAATGGTTAGGGTTTCCTTCCACGTTTAATTCATGTTTTTTGTAATAAAATACTATTTATTTATTTATTTAATTAAACTAAACCCACCCTTTTCCCGTTCTCTAGAAATATTTCAAATGTAATTAAAAAACTAGGTTAAATCCCTCCCTCCCTCCCGCCACCCTAAACATGCATAGGTTTCTCACCTAGAGACTGCAGGTAGACGAGGTAAATTCCAAGCATTCATATCAAACACACTTTTTTGTCAACTTGACCGTTTTCCAAAATAGTGACCATTTTTTTCAAAAAATCATTTTCTTTTGACCTACACCCTTGAAACTTGCTGCCCACCTAGAGGGCATACCCACCTTTCATTAACGTCAAACTTTTTTCATCAAATTCACCGTTTCCAAAATAATCAAAAATCCAAAATCAAGAATTTTCAATTTTTTTTACATACCAACACACAATCTTAGCCAAGACCATGTCATCCCAACGCCAACAATACCTCATTCGTTAAAATCCAACCGTCAATTCGCCAATGATCGCCAATGTTCGCGAGAAAGTAGGCTATCATTCTTTTTCCTCCTACAGCCTTGAAACTTGTTATCCCCCTAGAGGGCATACCCACCTTTCATTAACGTCAAACAAACTTTTCCCCAAAATTCACCGTTTCCAAAATAGTGCCAATCCAAAAAACATTTTTTTTAAATACCAACACACATTCTTACCCAAGAGAACGTCATCCCAACGCCAACAATACCTCGTTCGTTAAAATCCAACCACGCGTTCGGGAGATATCGGAAAAGTTATTATGAAAGTAGGGGGTGAAGTAGAACTGTCCCTACCACACTACTAATAATTTAAAAAAATAACCCCTGGCACTACAGCCCTTTATGGGCCTAGGCCTACCAAGCGACCGCTGCCAGGCCATTTGGCCTGCAGATATTGGGGTGACACGTGGTCAGCGTATCGGATCCCCTCGGCCGTTAATCTTGGTTTTCGTGACTGGGGTGCTGCCTCACTGTCAGAAAGCTACTCAATTGTCCTCACGAGGCTGAGTGCACTCCGTTCCAGCCCTCACGTCAGTTTCTGAAATCCCTGATGGAGCCGAGAATCGAACCCGGGGCCACCGGGTGAGAGACAGGCGCGCAACCCCAACATCAGGGGGCCGGCAATCACATTAGATAGCGTTGGGTGAACACACACCATATTGAAAAATGGAGCTATGTTTCTATTGGTGGTCTAGTGCATGGCATCATTAGAACCATAACATTTCTGAATATAAATACATATTACGACAGCAACATTAAAGAAGTTTCCTATTGTAACATTTGTCAGTTGATTATCAGAAACTTCAAGTTATGAAATCAACTGGTGACAATGACCAATCGAATATCAACATTCTCGGAATTCCAGGGGGGGGGCACGGCCACACCTTGCCCTCCCTGCGGGCACCCATTCTACCGAGACGTTTTGTCCTGTCAAAATCCATTCAATGCCTGCGACAATAAATACACTGTATGTCTATTATTAGTCTTCTAATGCTACAAATTTCTCAGATTTAAATAATGGTTTATTTGTTCTCCCTTCATTTCATGTGTTCAATCTTCATTTTTTGCATACTTTTCGCTTTCAAAGGCCAAGAAAATTCACAAATGGACATCATTTCCACTGCCCACTTCACACGGACCAACGACCGTAATGGCCACCAACGTGATTATCTAGTTGTTGGAACAGGATTGAGCTAATCTTATTTGGAGATTTGTTAATCTAGATAATGAAATCAGGTTGAATGTACGCATTCCTACTTAACCTGGATTAGAATCGTGAACGTGCAGTCTACATGAAGTATAACTCGACAACTAATTCACTTGGACAGTATATTCTCCTGGACGAGCCTCGATGGCCATATATAATAAAAACATAAGTGAATGTAGCTGATAAATCACCGCAAAATATAAATAAATATCACCATTTTCACATGGTAATTCAGCCTCGTGCTTCATTACAAGTGAAACCATTGGTGGTTATAACGTCAGATGGCGGTCTGAACGAAACCATTGGTTCTTATAGATAGATAGATAGTTTTTTATTATTATTCCCATTTGATCAAATACATGTATAGAATACATTTTTGATATAGGACACGTCAGAATTTACATCTATAAAATAAAAGTACTAATAGGTATATACAGTAATACTAATACTATAACTATTTATAACTTATTATAATAACAGATCTAAAAAGATACAATCTTATTGGACAACTATTTACACCTTATTCTATTATCATTATATGAAAACTTAATTCTATAAATACAACAACTTACAGCTAGGTATTACAATTAAAATAGAAAAGTAAAAAATAATTATAGATTTCATCGCTCCTATATGCTAAGACGACTAAGATATTCAACTACAGAGTAAAAACAATGGCACTGCAGATATGCTTTCAACATTCTATCAAAGGTTTTTATTTTTGGGGCAAGTTTTATATACTGGGGTAGTTTATTGTATAATTTAACTCCAATGTGATAAGTTCCTTTTTTGATATATGCGTGTGTGTGTGAAATATGAATGTTTTGGTTTTGTCTTGTGTTATGTCTATGAACATCATTGTTTGTTTTAAGAAAAACATCTTTAATCATTAAATTACTTTTACAAAACATAATACTTTCAAAGATATATATGCAGGGCAGAGGGAGAATGTTTAAATCTTTAAACAGAGGTCTACATGATTCTCTAGTGTTTACATTTGCCATAATTCTAATCGTCCTCTTTTGTATCCTAAACGTGCTTAGTACATCTGGCGACATGCCCCAAAATATGACCCCATATCTTAAGTATGAATGGAAATAAGCAAAATAAGTATTTCTTAATTTGTGCATGCTAGTGCAGGTTTTCAAAATACGTAACGCAAAGCACATTGAGTTCAGTTTAGTATTCAGATATTGTATATGTTTATTCCATTTAAAGTCATGTTGTATCCATAGTCCTAAAAACTTTGTTTCTGATTTATTTTCTATT
Source organism: Meconema thalassinum (assembly GCA_946902985.2). Taxonomy (NCBI): domain Eukaryota; kingdom Metazoa; phylum Arthropoda; class Insecta; order Orthoptera; family Tettigoniidae; genus Meconema; species Meconema thalassinum. The sequence continues at coordinate 2,688,752 of OX336399.1, read as the reverse complement.
TGATGACCATGTAATATTATATTGGGCTTCGCAGGATTCCTATTCTGTATAGTGTGGAAATTTAGACATACTGTTTTTTATAGTTGATTATGAGGCGATTATCTTGTGACCATTTGGTTAACTCTCCTGTAACGGAGTCAGCAGACTGCTGTATGACCTGTTTAGTTTCACCTTTTATTACGAGTGTTGTATCGTCCGTAAACAAAATGTCCTTATGTGAATGAACGTTCTGTGTTATAACATTGATATATAGAAGAAAGAGTCGTGGGCCCAAAACCGATCCCTGGGGTACTCCAAATTTAATAATTCCCTCATTGAACAATGTTTCATTAAGTAATTTGGTTCCATCATCCTTGTGTCTCAAGCTTACTATTTGTTTAATACCTCTAATACCATATTGATTTAGTTTTGTAAGGAGGATTTTATGGTCAACAACATCAAATGCTTTCGATAAATCCAAGAATAGGCTAGTTACATGTTCCTTATTGTCAATTAATTTCAGTATACTATTAATACATTCATAAATTGCTGTCTGTGTAGATTATTCCGTTCTGAATCCATGTTATAATAACATCCATGTTGATGGACACACCACTCATTCCCTTGACACAAAAATAACTCACAAGGGACCACTACCAGGTACATACACATACTGTCTGTTCAATAGTTCATGGCTCTGTTCTGATACCAAACGTCATCACCGGGGTACTACCGGGGTAATCTTTTATTTTTTCTATAAAACTTATCAGTCTCTTATACGTGATTTTTTGCACAATTTTTGCAATACCAGTTGGTAAGGTAATAGGACGATAGTTATCTAATTCATCTTTTGAACCGTTTTTGTGCACTGGAATTACTTTTGATGACTTCAAAATATCTGGGTAAGTTCCTGAGAGAATTGAACTCTTTATTAAGTGTGTAAGTGGATTTATTATATTTTCTGCACACTTCTTTAAAATTGCATCTGGGATGCCATCAGTGCCAGCACAAAATTTATTTTTGAGCTCTTTTATAACTATTCTTACCTCTTCACTTGTGACATGATTGATAAATAAGGAATCACTACATATATTTAGTTTATTATTAGAATTTAGTGTATTTACCTGTGATTTATTTAATAATTTGTGTGGAATTTCTAGAAAATAGTCATTGAAAGTGTTTGCTATTTCCTCTGGATTATTAATCACTTTATTATTTCTGGTCAGTGTAATGTTGCTTTGTATTTTAGCAGATTTTCCAGTTTCTTTCTTTATCACGGACCAAATAGCCCTGTTTCTATTAGATGATTGGGAAATAAAATTATCATTATGCATTTTCTTTGCTAGTCTTATTACCTTATTAAATATGCTAGTGTATTTTTGTAGTATAAATTGAATTCAGATGTTGTGTGGTATTGTTTATATAATTTGTGTAGAAATTTCTTTCTTTGACATGAATTTACAATCCCCGTTGTTATCCAATTGCTAGTTTTGTTATTTTGAACAGTTCTTTATCTAAAGGGGAATGCTGTTTCAAAATAGTGTTTTAGGGTACTGTTAAATGCATTAAATTTATCATTTACACTTTCTAGTTTATAAATTTCTGACCATGTTTCCTTATTTAATACGTCATTGAAATATGTAACATTTGTTTCAGTGAATGACCTGCACTTTGATTTTACTAAATTATCATAATTATTGATTGTTTCGGGTATTTCAAAACTCAGTATTTGTCCATGGTGGTCACTAAAACCCGGACAATAGACTTCTATTGAATGGTGATATTTATCTGTATTTAAAAAAAATTGATCAGGAGTGGTTTTACTAAATTTTGTTATTCTTGTTGGGGGTATTTACTGTAGGTTTCAGTCCATAGGAAATTAGTAACTGTGTTAATAATTCACAATTTCTATCAAATTTTAAGAAATCCACATTTACAAATTATTATTTCGAAATTTACTTTGCTCATGTTATTGAGTAACAATTCTAATTTATCTATAAATAAAGGAAACTTACCTGACGGAGAACGGTATACGCATACAATTATTAACTTAAACTGCTGTATTTTTACGGCAGAGAATTCAAAATCGTGTTCCATAATTAGATAATCGTAAGCTGTTAACTGTTCATGATCTAAATTCTTTCTTAAGAAGATAGAAGTACCACCATGGCTAATATTAGTTCTATAGTATTTACTAGCTTGTATAAACCCTGGGAATTGAATTATTTCGAGTTGTTCCTCTTTCAGCCAATGTTCTGAAATACATAGTGCTGAGACGTCATTAAGTTCATTTTTTAGCGTTAGATTTATATAATCAATTTTATTATAGAGAGACTGAACATTCTGGTGGTAAATTTTCAATTTGTTACTTTTGCAAGCTTGTGTTGGTGATTTATTTACATTATTATTATTATTATTATTATTATTATCATAATTGTTATTATTGTTGTTGCTAGACAAATCCGAAATACCATTCTTCCACTCAGTTAAATTTGACATCGAAACATCTGAATGCCAAACCTCACGTTTGGCTTCTTTTACAAGTTTCCCTGCTTCCACTCTAAAGATATTACTGTTGAACTATTCTTACCATTTGAATTTACAATTTTGCAGAATTCATCACTAAGATACTCTTTTCCTAACCTATTTAAGTGTAGGCCATATCGAGTGTGGAACTTCCTGTCTAATTTACTTACATCTATAATTTGGACATTTGGAAAACTCTTACAAATTTTACGAATTTTTCCATTTGTAGCCTCTATTTCTACATTTACACATGATTTGGGAATTAAATCGTATCTCTGCGGAATGTTTACAATAATGACATTTGTGTTAAGCATGGATGGCAATGTACCCTTTACATCTTTGATTACCTTTTTACTCTCGTTCCTATAGATGTCGTTTGCTCCAGCGATGATTACTGCATAGTCCTTTGAAGTGAGGGTTGCACACTCTCCTAACATCCCGTTCGTGACCGTTGCAATGTGTGCTCCTGGCTTTACTGTCGAAGTGACCTCCATTTCTCCGCTTCTCTCCAATACGCTTGTGCTACATCTCGCCCGTGGCTATCCGCAAATATCCGCATCTTCCTGGATTTTCTCTTTATCACTTTCTTCTTTTCTTCTTGTAGAAAGTCATCATTATCTTCGACGAGCGCTCCAAATGAATTTGAGACGGGAATTTCAGTTACATGTACCGGTACTCCATTTATAGGCCTAGGCGTATTCAATCTTACCTTACCAGCAACCACTTTGGACCAAGATTCCTTGCTTTCCTCTGTGTTTCCTTTTAATTTATTCAACTCTTCCATTAACTTAGTAATATCTTCCTTTAGTAGCTATATAATTTCATCTTTTGAGGACAGTTCGTTTCTCAGGTTATGACATTCGCGTGACGGTACCGGTAGGCCTACATTACGACAATCGGTTTCACTTTTCTCCTCACTCAATTTTACCTGAGATCTTGTGATGATTTTATTTGCATTTTATCATTTCAAATGATCTTGTCGACTTCGTCGTTATGGTTGGGGTCCATCGTTATGCATTACGGACACGGACACGGTGACGGACGTGACGTCATGCAGCCGCGCGGGAAGTGACGTCATGCATCTGCGCGGGAACGTGACTTCATGCTCACGCGGGGCGCGAGAACCAGACGGTAATGATAATTGGAGTCTGTTGAAAGAGGCCTGGCGTCGAGCAACCTTTTAAAAATCAGAAACTCACTCCACAAATCTGTAAATCAGTATTCTTCCCTTATTTCAGATACACTAGTCATTAAACAAACATATATGGCATAGTCATGACCCCTTCATGGAGTAGGCTATTGTCTAAATCTGGACACTCATACTACATCCTTACACTAATTCAAATTTACGGCCAAATATCCTTCTGACAGGGAGGCAAAGGTTTCCGCCGGCTTGCCTGGGATGATGGGCCACAAAACCGCTATCAAAAAGTACACAATTTACGCTTTATTCAACCAAACACTTCTCTAATACAAGTACAAGAAATATATTTCTTCCCGTGACCCTTAAAGAGGTGCCCGCGCGGGAAGCCTAAGTTAATGGGTAATGCAGTCTGTTGAAAGAGTCCTGATGCTTCGAGCAAAGCGAGAAGCCCTCCTGAGCCTTTCTAACATGTGTAGCATTTGTAGCATGCGTCATTTGAAATGATACAACATCTAGTCTTTCAGACTATCTGTGATTTTTTTTTACTTTTATTTTGCACGACGAGCATAAATCCATAACGGTTACATTACCTGACGAGACACTAACACTGTTTACTGCCGACAAACTAGAGATCTAAGTTAGCCTAGATGTTTACACCAAATTACACTAAATTTACCGGTATGTTAATTTTTACTACCTACCTAAATGAATTAATCTAATTACCTACCAATAAAGAAGAATGTGAAATACGTAAATCTTCCAATCGGGTGAAAACTCGTAAAAGCACCACTGCTCTACTTGGTTCAAACAGTGATTGAAGAAGTCACCGAATCTTTGGATACACGTTCCCACAACTTAGTTTAAGTTTATTAAATTAGCAATAAGAATTTCTAAATAGTATCAATATTCCATATTTCACCTGATCTAAGGAAAGTAACGTTATAGGTTTCAAACCTCTGTTATAATATTTTAACACTTTTATCAAATATTTACTCTAGCTGCTATTGCACTACACTCTCACTGTGACTCCATCTTGCCGCAGCCCATGAGGTCAGATGGCTGTCTGAACGAAACCATTGGTAATTTGACGTCACATGGCAGTCTAAACGAAACCATTGGTTGTTATGACGTCACATGGCGGTCTGAACGAAACCATTGGTTTTTATGACGTTAGATGGCGGTCTCAACGAAACCGTTGGTATTTTGACGTCAGATGGCGGTCTGAACCAAAACATTGGTTGTTATGACGTCAGATGTCTGTCTGAACGAAACCATTGGTTATTATGACGTCACATGGCTGTCTGAACGAAACCATTGGTTGTTATGACGTCAGATGGCTGTCTGAACGAAACTATTGGTTCTCATGACGTCACATGGCGGTCTAAACGAAACCATTGTTTGTTATGACGTCAGATGGCTGTCTGAACGAAACCATTGTTGGTTATGACGTCAGATGGCAGTCTGAACGAAACCATCGGTTTTTATGACGTCGCATGGTGGTCGGAACGAAACCGTTGGTTGTTATGACGTCAGATGGCGGTCTGAACCAAACCATTGGTTGTTATGACGTCAGATGTCTGTCTGAACGAAACCATTGGTTGTTATGACGTCAGATGGCGGTCTGAACGAAACCTTTAGTTGTTATGACGTCAGATGGCTGTCTGAACGAAACCATTGTTTGTTATGACGTCAGATGGCGGTCTGAACGAAACCATCGGTTATTATGACGTCGCATGGTGGTCGGAACAAAACCATTGGTTGTTATGACGTCAGATGGCGGTCTGAACGAAACCGTTGGTTGTTATGACGTCAGATGGCGGTCTGAACCAAACCATTGGTTGTTATGACGTCAGATGTCTGTCTGAACGAAACCATTGGTTGTTATGACGTCAGATGGCGGTCTGAACGAAACCTTTAGTTGTTTTGACGTCACATGGCGGTCTGAACCAAACCATTGTTTGTTATGACGTCAGATGTCTGTCTGAACGAAACCATTGGTTGTTATGACGTCAGATGGCGGTCTGAACGAAACCTTTAGTTGTTATGACGTCACATGGCGGTCTGAACGAAACCATTGATTGTTATGGCGATCCGAACGAAACCATTGGTTGTTATGGCGTCACATGGCGGTCGATGGCAGTCTGAACGAAACCATTGGTTGTTATGACGTCACATGGCGGTCTGAACGAAACCATTGGTTGTTATGAGGTCAGATGGCGATCTGAACGAAACCATTGATTGGTATCACGTCACATGGCGGTCTGAACGAAACCATTGGTTGTTATGACGACACATGGCGGTCGGAACAAAAGCATTGGTTGTTATGACATCAGATGGCGGTCTGAACAAAACCATTGGTTGTTATGACGTCAGATGGCGGTCTGAACGAAAACATTGGTAGTTATGTCGTCAGATGGCTGTCTGAACGAAACCATTGGTTGTTATGACGTCAGATGGCGGTCTGAACGCAGCCATTGGTTGTTATGACGTCATATGGCGGTATGAACGAAACCATTGTTTGTTATGACGTCATATGGCAGTCTGAACGAAACTATTGTTTGTTATGACGTCAGATGGCAGTTTGATCGAAACCATTGGTTGTTATGACGTCAGAAGTCTGTCTGAACGACTCCATTTGTGTATAATAAACCTAGGTATTTTATTTAAATGGGTGAAAAGCTACACGTCGGACGAAAGCCTATGTGTTAATAAAATAAAATTTGTTAGTCCATATGGCCTTCTTCTGCAAAATACAAAAATTAAGACCGTGAAGCGTGATGGTGCAGTGGCTTAGCTGCTCGTCTTTCTCCCGGACGGCCGGGGTTCGAATCCCGGTGACAGCAGGGTGAATTTTTTACCTGAAAAATCGCGTGACGTCAGGAAGGGCATCCGGCTTGAAAATCAATACGATCTGAGTCCCGTTTACATGACCGTATTCAATACGGTAAGTGTATTGGCAACTCCAGCTATCTGATATGACATCTAGCGGTAAAAAATGAGAAACTTACCAAGTAGGGTACATTTGTCACGTGGTGACTGTTTGTATATGGTTTCTTGTATTGGTAAACAGATCGTGGTAAATTGTTCGTGTCTTTATACATAAGTAATAAGTTTTACTCGTTGATAGAGTGAAAAATGAGTAAAAGCAAAGTGTATTGCTCAGTTTACGGCTGTAAGTCGATGTATAAGAGGGCTGCGGATATACGTTTTCATCACTTTCCAAAAGATGCAAATAGCAATAGCCGAAATGTGATGATACCTAATAATACCTAATACCTAATAATAATACCTTTCCACCCCGGGAAGGATCTAACACTTGTCGAGGTAGACCTTAGACAGAAGACCTGCGACGTAAAGCCAGCGAAGGTTATTCAGTTTAAAAACAGCTGTTACGATGGGCGCGCTGGTAAGATTGAAGTTACTTGAATAATTAATTAAATAATTAATTATTGGCTGCTTGGTAGGGAGAAGGGATGAGTTTAACTTGTATTAAAACTCGGGGGGCGACAGGAATTGCTTGATTTGGATGGTTAAAAGGTGGGTTTGGTGTTGAATATTTGAATGGTAGCGGGATCACTCATTCTACAGTGCCCACGGGGAGGCAAATTAGGCCTATATGACTCTTAGTGGAACAGCTCGAATATCGAAGAACTTAGCGATTACGAGGTGTAGGCTTGGCGGAAAGGCTGGCGGATCATCAGTTTGACATCAATTCACGATATAAGTCGGAGCTTGGAACAGTGGCGTCTGGTTTGCGTGGATGCTAGTCTCGGAATGATAAAAGTAGCACAGCTTCGGTGTGTTATTTATTTGTTTATGTACCGTATTTCTCTATTTGAATGTCCTCGGCGTTGACTCAGGATCGACATTTACATTATATTATGCATAATAGTACCGAAATAATGTCCGAAGTGTAGCCCTGTATAAATTTGAATCAGCTGATCTACGTCAACCATAAAAACTGATGCTTGATAATATGCAAATGACACAAAATAATCCAGTGGAACACACAAATTAGATCACGTGTATCGCACAGTTATACATATATACAATTAAAAATAACACTGTCATTACTTTAGAGACCACATTTACTGATTATAACCGAAAAATAAAAAGTGTTCCATATCAAACGCGTGTTATTGAGTATTTTAAACCCTACTTATCCAGACCGACCGCAACGCCCCAAGTGTTAGTTTGAGTTGCCAATTATATTATAAAGAACCCATTTGAATTACTTGTGTCTCGGGACAGTCGGATGAGGAGCCAGAAAGATGCGCGCGCACCCGGCAGGGAGGAGCATTTGAATAGCGCAAGTTTTAAGAAATAAAATATGGAGGACGGTTGTCGTTTCGGGGTAACATTTACAGTCGATTTGCATTATTAACGCAAAGCGGTCGTGAAACTTGCTTTAAGTACATTTGAAAATATGCATTCCAATCAATATTCAAGATCTAACTGTAATAATTGAATATTTAACCATACGCACTATTAAGGACCATAACAATATGCGGTAAAGTCTGTCGGAAAAGTGTGCGAGTGGTATCGCGCTCGCTTGTTGTTTTGAAGATCCCGGGTTCAAGGCTACCCAAGGGCGGAAATTTTTACTTCTTTTTAATTATTTTATTATTTCCTCCTCACGTCGTACAACAATATTGCAACTTAGTTTTGTCTACATGATCTACGAGGACGATAGTAAACATGTTTTCTCTCATTTAAAATTCTATTTTCCCTAAATACTGTTTAAGACCATGGACGGATACTATTTAAATAGTTCAAAATTTATCCCAGAATAATAATATTAGCCTATGACACGTTCTGTATTTGGTTGGTTGGTTCCTAAGTTTAGGGGCTGTGACAACGCGGTTATGTAGCCCCGTGTACTTTGAGTGTGTGTAGAATCTGTCTGATAACCGGTGATAATTGTGATGGCTGTATTAATGTGTGTATCTGTTTTTTTTAACTCACGTAAGGACTGCAACTTTGAATTTTTCAAATAGTTCCTACTTTTGCCGCCAGACGCCACCGTCAACGACTACTAGGCCTAGTTCAGAACTTAGCTACTAGACGACACCAAAGTCGGCTCTTGGCAACGAACGTAGACACCTAAGAGCGTTGTTTACATTCCTAACCTATACAATTTAGCTTCACACAGGTGTAATTAGTGGAAGGTTCTTTAAGGGGACACTATAGGCTACCCCAAGAAAAAATATTTGCTCCCAGTGATCCAAACTGCACCAAATTTTATTTCCATACGACCAACATCTTTCATAAAGCAAAAAGTGAAAAATTATTCCTTTCAGTTGATCAGTATGGGCAGAAATTACTAAAAGATAGTCTTTTCCTTAAAAAAAAATGATAGGAACTATTTACCACTAACAATTGCTGAAACTTTACAATCTTTTTACACTATGTACGCATTGCACAGACTAATAATTCTGTGCATGGGTTTGGAAAAATATGAAATAGTTCCTGAAATAAAAAATAGTTTCACAAAATTAATTTTTATTTCCAAAAATTAAAGTTAAACATTATTTAAAAATAAACGATAACTATTTTAACTAATATGGATGCACAGAATTATGGGAGATAGATATCTTCACATGCTACAAAAATATTATTGAGATTGTAAAGTAAAAAAAAAGAATTGATTTACAAAAGAATTTTAAATGAGAGAAAACATGTTTACTATCGTCCTCGTAGATCATGTAGACAAAACTAAGTTGCAATATTGTTATACGACGTGAGGAGGAAATAATAAAATAATTAAAAAGAAGTAAAAATTTCCGCCCTTGGGTAGCCTTGAACCCGGGATCTTCAAAACAACAAGCGAGCGCAATACCACTCGCACACTTTTCCGACAGACTTTACCGCATATTGTTATGGTCCTTAATAGTGCGTATGGTTAAATATTCAATTATTACAGTTAGATCTTGAATATTGATTGGAATGCATATTTTCAAATGTACTTAAAGCAAGTTTCACGACCGCTTTGCGTTAATAATGCAAATCGACTGTAAATGTTACCCCGAAACGACAACCGTCCTCCATATTTTATTTCTTAAAACTTGCGCTATTCAAATGCTCCTCCCTGACGGGTGCGCGCGCATCTTTCTGGCTCCTCATCCGACTGTCCCGAGGCACAAGTATTTGAATTCAGTAGGCCGTGTTCAATGGCAAAATTAACCTCGGGATTTTCCGCCAACACAAAGTTCCTCCATTCTCTACTTGAAAGCGCTGTAGTGTCAAGGAGTTTAGATATCTAACCTGCTTGACTTTCATAGCGTTCAAAGGAACGACGAAATTCGACATGCAAGCTACCCTCTGGGTGTCAATTAACAAAGCTTGCACCAGGCACCCGAGGCCATACGATATTATTATTTATTAACACGCTAAGTGTGGTTAAGTTTTCAATCAATGTCCTTTTTTAATATTTTTCAAAACTATGGTCAACAAACAGTTTCAATTGGTAACCCAAATTCTTCACTGACTTCATATTTCGATAAGTTGATGTTTTGTGCTCTTGTGCTGCCCTTTAGACCACACCTAATTTATGCCGCATGCAAGCAATAATGTACCATTATACCGAATGTTTACATTTGGTAGGGTGAAGTCGATCATGGTACGAATATATCAGAAGTCAGGCGCTGCTGGGAAACGATATTATAGTGTTCAGTATGTAAACAATGCTGTGCAAAGAGTAAAATGGGGGGAAAATAAGCATCAGAAAAGCCTCTGAATGATGTACTGTCCTAAATTATTGGTTCAAAGGTAAACACAATACTACTGGGTCAAAGGTAAACACACTGAACGTTTGGAGGACAACTTGCATTGACTACCACTGATGAAAATTTTTTGATTGAAGGTTTAGGTAAGTGCTCAGAGTGGGGGTTTCCTCTGATCTGAAACGTACTAATGTATGAAATATAGAGGAAAAGAAGGCTATTATTGAATTTGTCAAGCCATTTGTCTCTGAATGTAACGCGTTTTTGCAAAGAAAATAATAATGAAATTGCTCTCAAAGAGTTTAAAAAGAGTACGCTACCTCTTCCATAGACTATCGCAGAAATGAACATAACATTGGTTGGTTGGTTGGTTCCTTAGTTTAGGGGCTGCGACAACGCGGTCATGTAGCCCCGTGTACTTTGGGTGTGTGTAGAAATTGTCTGATAACCGGTGTTAATTGTGATGACTGTATTAGTGTGTGTATCTGTTTTTTTTAATTCAAGTAGGGACTGCAACTTTGAATTTTCAAATAGTTCCTACTTTTGCCGCCAAACGCCACCGTCAACGACTACTCACGGCCGACTGAATACGAGCTGCGCTCTATACCGGCCTTGACATTCCCAGTCAGAACCCATGTATAACATGTAATTGGAAAGTTTCTACTCGTTGCCGGTAGAGCGCACTCCCCTCCCATTATAGGCGCGATAAGGAATCAGCTGTACAGTACGTATATTAAATGTGTAATCTCAAGAACCACTGGATGGATTTTGATGCTGCTTTCACCATTCTGTAAAGGTGATCTCGAGGAAGATGTGTGTAGAAAATAATTTATTTATGAACAAAGGGAGCCAAGCAGTAACGATTTCAGTGAAAAGTTCGAAAAAATAGCCTGGCGTCCGTGCGCTTTTTAAGCTTACGCTGGGCGAACCGTTAAAAATATCATTATATTATGAGTGTAAGAATTGTTCAGCGTGAGAAATTCTACAAAAAAGTCCGCGAGAGCATATCTCTATCTTCGATACATCGCCCACTATAAGTGTTTTTAGTTTGGACGGGAGGGGCATTTGGCTTGCACTTCGCCATTCTTAAATTACGTCTGACAGGAATTCCTTGCACATTCATAACTGTTCCCGGGCGAAGCCGGGGCGGGTTGCTAGTGACACTATATAATTATTATCATTATATATCACAAAATAAAATAGCGTGCTAATAAATCTAAGAGAAATTAGACATACCTTGCACCTTCTTCGGGTACAAGGACACTACTCCAGCACCGTCTCATTAAAAGGAAAGAGAGGATCAAAATTACAGCCGGGAACAAGTAGCAGCTAATCGTGTGTTGTGTTTTGTGCTAAGAGATCTTTCGACAAATTATCAGATACCGTGTGCCTTCTTTTTCACGAAGCAGCTGTCAGGACGGGACTTACATAAACTCCTGCTGGACGTTATCCTCGAGGTTGAACAATGCGGTTTCATAATTATAATAACTGTCTCTGATAATCACAAAACTAACACTACAATGATGAGGCATTTAGGGGGAGGGAATTTGCAACCAATGGTCAATCACCCATACGACGAGTCTAGGAATGTATTCCCTAGTTTTGATCATTGTCACATTCTAGAAAAAAACAAAAAACATTAGAACGCAGTTTCTGTAACGAGAGATGACTGATGGTACTGGAATAATTTCAGGGAAATACTTGTCATTACTATACACAATGCAAAAGGGTGAGATCGTCAAACCGGTCAGACACCTCACTAAAAAACACATCGAACCCATTAAATTTGAAAAAATGAATGTTCGGCGTGCCAAGAAAGTGTTGTTCTCGTCAGAAGTTATTGGTGCCATTAGTACACTGAAAGAAAATATAGGCATGCACCCGGAAGCGTACACATTCATGGACGCAGAAGCAACCATTTTTTTTTTGAAAAAGTTAATAAATGGTTCGCTATGCATGACGTAAGCATCTCATATCATCATATTCAGTCTAGAAATCCAGACAAAGGGCATTTTTCCTCATTAAATGTCAGTCGCCTAAACTGGCTAGAGGAATATTTTCTTTCTTACCTTGAAACTTTGAAAGCTGCTAGTAACGCTGCTAGAAAGGACTTCCTGAGTTCTGAGACTTACGAAGCTACCTATACAATTAATCACGGATTCAGCTGTCCAGTGCATAAGGTATTTTCTAAAAATGGGTAGAGGAAAGTCGCCAAATATGGGGAGTTTTTTTTATAGGGCTCACATTAGACATAAGAAGGAACGGAATAATTTTGGTTTTCTCACCAATGTTAACCTCAGGCGATATACTATGTATATTATAAATATGGGCACGTTTGATGTTGTAATACCCTCTGATATTATTGTTAACTTTAAAAGTCCACTTTCCCCGTATTAGGCAACCGGGTTTCGTAATATGGGGAGGTGAGAAACCTCACGGTTTTTATTTATAATAGGTACACTGAATAGTATACCCTACTAATTACAGCATTAATTCTGACATTTTTTTTCGTGTGGCCTCCTGAGAGGCCGAGTGCAGGTCTTTCTAGTCGACGCCCTTGGGCGACCTGCGCGTCAGGATGAGAGATGGAATGGATGAAGATGAATGAAACTGGGCAAGGATGTGGAAGGAAGCGGCCGTGGCCTGTTAGAAGGTACCGTCCCAGCATTTGCCTGGTGTTGAAAAATGGGAAACCACGGAAAATCATTTCAAGGACGGCCGACGGTGGGGCTCGAACACACGCGTCTACCGAGTCAGCAGAGAGCTTGGCCCCATGGCCTAACGCTGCGCTTTAGCCAGCGTAGCCACTACTGTCGGTAATTCTGACAATGTAATGAAATCATGAACACAAATAGTACAAAAATACAAAAAAGGAATATTTTAAGTAAATAACAGTCCTAGTTTCCTGTTGCCGAACTTCCAAACCGTTCAGCAGAAAAATGCATAAACTTTAATGAAAACCGAGTGATTCTGATCGAATTCAACTGTAACGAGGTGCAAGGTATGTCTAATTTCTCTTAGATTTATTAGCACGCTATTTTATTTTGTGATATAATTTGCATTTTGATATTGTGGGAATTATAATGATAATATAATAGTGTCACTAGCAACCCGCCCCGGCTTCGCCCGGGAACAGTTATGAATGTGCAAGGAATTCCTGTCAGACGTAATTTAAGAATGGCGAGGTGCAAGCCAAATCCCCCTCCCGTCCAAACTAAAAACACTTATAGTGGGCGATGTATCGAAGATAGAGATATGCTTACGCGGACTTTTTTGTACAATTTTTCATGCTGAACAATTCTTACACTCATAGTATATTGATATTTTTAACGGTTTGTCCAGCGTAAGCTTAAAAAGCGCACGGACGTCAAGTTCTTTCTTCGACCTATTCACTGAAATCTAAAATCGTTACTACTTGGCTCCCTTTGATCATAAATACATTATTTTCTACAGAAATCTTCCTCGATATTACCTGTACAGAATGGTGAAAGCCGCATCAAAATCCATCCAATGGTTCTCGAGATTACCCGTGATATCCAAGAATCGGGGACTTTGTTTTACACTAAGTAGAGATAAGTCTTTGTCGTGCAATGCTTGGTTAACAGCGCTGTGTGAGCAGTTGAGTAACTAACAAGATTTCATGAAAAAGGTCTCATTGTCTAGGCCGGTATGAGCGCATTCAGTCGGCCGTGGACTACTAGGCCTAGTTCAGAACACTAGGCGCCACCGCAGTCGGCTCTTGGCAACGAACGTAGCAACCTAAGAGCGTTGTTTACATTCTTAACCTATCCAATTTAGTTTCACACAGGTGTAATTAGTGGAAAGATCTTTAACATGCCATAAATCTATGACATGGGACCGCCGGCTTTACTTCCCCTCCGAAGGAAGGCATTCTGAGGGATTTTTAACGCTCTTAAAAAATCCGATGGCTTCGGCCGGGTTTGAACCCGCTATCTTGGGCATAGAAGCTCAGCATGCTACCAACTACGCCACGCTTGAGCGTGTCCGAGTCTGTGTGTTTCCCTCTGCCTATGATGATAATAATAAAATATTGTCCATCCTCATTCATGAATTCGAATCTCCCACCACTTTTTTGTGACTGGGTTACATGCGTTGCTGTACCTCAAGAAGCAACGACATGAAGAAGAAGAAGAAGGTCCCAGGATCACGGGTTTGATTCCCGGCCGAGGAAATGAGGCAAAAATCTACGGCACTCCTCAGCGTACAATGTCGGCTCGTAAACGATATTTTTGATGACAGGGCAAAATAAATTAAATCTCGACTGATCTTGATAGTTTCACTGCGTCGAAATTGGAGAGTAGCAGAAATATCACTTCACAGGCGGTGAGAAACGCGAACGCGCCATACACCGACATGCTGACTCGAGGAATGAATTTGGAAAGCGTTGCGTTCGTTGACAGGAGAAAGTTGCCGACACGTCGTCGAATTTCTATGTGAATTTATTGCTGTTCTTTCTTACAAGCTTTTTAAAACTTAGGTTGTCAAAGTAAGTTCCATAATAAGTTCATAAGATTTTGGCATAATTTGTACTATTAGTCGATTCAGTGGTTGGAATTTGGCAATTTGTTGATAACCTCAAAAGCATTCAAGGTTGTTGTTAGATTTTTGAATTGGCTACTTTTAGCACCACTGAAGTAAATAATTTTTAGTTAATATGTAATCATTTATTATTCGCAGGAGTGTGAATACAGTTTGTTTTTCTCTAACATGTTAAATTAATTTTAATTTGTGAAGGTTCTGTAGTCATAATTTGTCCAAGGAAGTTTAGCTTATGTTTCATTACAACATTCCCAGATCGGTGTATGTTAGTGTTGGAATTAGTTAAAAACTAATTTAGTAATTTATAACTCTGCATGTTAAGTGTGGGATCCGTTAAACTGTAGAATCTGTTGCATTCTAATTTGAAATATATGAGCGAAAGAATAAAATAAAATTGATAGAAACATGAAAATCATTTTAACTAGTTATTGTTGTTGGTTTTACCTCCATTTTAATTACTGCGGCTTTTAGAGACGCCGGGATACCCGACTTTGGCCTGAAGGGGATCTTTAACATGCCAGTAAATCTACTGTAGATCGCAACTGAGAACTTCCTACACCTCGACTCTATAGATATTGGAACTGAGTCACTTACTGGAATATGTGAGAAATAACCTGAAATAAATTACAAGTTTAAGATTTGTGTACTGTATATTGTTATGCACTATTGAAGAATCAAACCTACAGACAGTCTCTGCCCTCCAAAGAAACATGTTGATGTTGTTTGAGTCTTCAGTCATTGGCTGGTTTGATGCAGCCCTCCACGCCTCCCTGTCCTGAGCTAATCGTTTCATCTCTACATAGCTACCACACCCTACATCCGAGGCAATCTGTTTAACATATTCTAACCTTGGTCTACCCCTACAGTTCTTGTCCTTGACCCTTCCTTCCATCACTAAGCTTCCTATTCTTGGGTGTCTTAGTATGTGTCCTACCAACGTATCTCTTCTCTTCATTAGTAGTCGCCAGAAACATCTCTCCCACTAGTCTTAATACCTCTTCGTTTGTAACCCTATCCACGCATCTGATCTTCATCATTCTTTTGTAACACCACATTTCAAATGCTTCAATTCTCCTCTTTTCTGCTGCACCAACAGTCCAAGTTTCTCTTCCATAGAGTGCCACGCTCCAGACAAAGGCTTTCAAAAATGACTTCCTAATACCTGTGCTGGACAAAACGGAGGCAGACAGGTTTTTCTCCGGGTACTCCGGTTTTCCCTGTCACAATTTCATTCCAGCAACACTCTCCACTATCATTTCATTTCATCTGTCATTCATTTAATCATTGCCCCAGAGCAGCCGGCACAGTTCATATCCTCACCGCTAGATAGGGGCTTCATTCATTCCATTCCTGACCCGGTCGAAGACTGGAAGCAGGCTGTGGATTTTCATTTTCAATACCTAAATCTATATTCGATATCAACAGGTTCCTTTTTTGTAGAAATGCTTTTCTTCCTGAGCAACCTACTTTTTATATCCTCTTTGCTTTGTCCATCACTGGTTATTTTGCTTCCTAAGTAACAGAAGTCTCCTACTTCCTTCAGCTCTTCACCAGCCAATTTCATGTCCATAGAAACCTAGTGAGTGTTATAATTGATCAGTTGCCCTGCTGTGGTCTCTTCTGTCTCTTCTCTCAGGACTGTATCCTCTTTCAGTTGGTCCAGCCATCTCTTCCTTGGTCTTCCAATGTTTTGCTGTCCTACCATCATCCATTGCTTTGGCATGGCCAAACCATTTCATTCAAGAATGGGTACACACTTGCTTCTTCCCTCATTCTTTCATTCCTTAAGTTACTGTACTCTGTCCTTCCTTGTTTTCTGGACCAAACTTGATTTTTGCGGTTTGCTAAGCACTTGTTTAGTTGTTTCGTAGGTTTTTAAACCATATGTTATTTTGGGGGTGAAGTATGAATGAAAGAGGATCCGTTTTGATCGTAAGGGAACTTGTTCGTTCCAGACAACATTCCGAACTTGATGGTAGAACAGAGCTGATTTTTGAGTGTTATAATTAGAGTATTACTGAGAAAATATTAAAGCATTAATAAAATAAGAAAAGTGTGCTCTAGTGGAGCATTAATATACAAGACATAATAACAATCATTAGTCTTGCTATAGTCTCTTATTGATTTTGTGGTATTTCTCACATATCTTCCCACATAGCGAACATTCACTCTCATTGGCCGGCTCATGAAATCTCTTGTTCTCGCATATTCTGTGATGAAATCCATGTATTGCGAGTCTTGTTGTGACGTGTCTCTTTCCTCCAGCTGTCATCCATCATGGCTGTTGTGGTGTAAAAATTCAGTCCTATGGTCGCTTATATTGATAAATTCCTGATAGGACCTTGTGAATGGTAACCAATGGTGCAGCTTGATGTCTCCCTCATGATGGCCTGTTTTCCCGACTCCCAGTATTCTTTTCATGAACATCGTCTTGACCTTTTCTATTCTTTTCATGTCCCCTATCTTCAGTTTTTCCCAGACGATTTCTATGCCGCATGTTATGATTGGTGCCACTGCCATTTTGAAGAGTTGCAGTCCTGTGTTTGTCGATAGATTGATTATGTTTGGGATATTGTATGCTGCTCTCTCCTGTATGTGTGTACTGAATGTTGTCTGTAGAGTAACTCCCAGATATTTATAATGACCTGTAGAGTCTCGTTGAATAGGGTTACAAGGTGTCCCCAGGCAGGAAAAGTCAGGAATTACATTTTTGATCAGGAAAAAGTATGAAAACATGGCGTGAAGTATTAGAAAGTCAGGAATGTTATATTAACCATAGTTTTACAACAATATTTTGATGTTACTAGTTCAACTAATCTCTGAAGATAAAAAGCAATAACTCACTGGACATTATGGTAAGTTTCCATTTTTACAATACATCATAGTAAAAACCTCGTTTACCTATCTTTTGTACGCTTTTTTTAGCGTTGGCGTAGGGATGTGGCGACCCCACTTTGCACTTTAGGCTATTTTGTATTTTAAATGACTAAAGAGGCGAGCGTTGGGCAGCTATGGGGATGGTGGAGGCTGCAAATAAAATAAATATATATATCTGTTTGCTCAATAAACCTCTTTTCCGATGTTACGATGACTTCACGAGTCAGGAATTTTGTGGAAAAATGGTCAGGAAAAGTCAGGAAAATTGACATTGAAAATTCTGTGGACACCATGGGTTAGTCGATCTTTGGGTGTTGTCTTTCCACCTTTCCTAAAAGTGATTTGTACTGTCTTTTATTTGTAGATATCCATGTTGTTTTCCTTTGCGGAGTGGATCTTGTATGTCGTGTTCACCGTAGCGTCTGCGTATAGTATCATTTCTACTGTCCCATGATGCTCGTTACGTCCGCTGTATAGATGTTGAATAGCGTGGGGTCTCCTTGTAGTACTCTGTTCGTTTGTTATATTTTCTCGGAGACTTCAACATTATTGTTAATCTGGATGAGATTCCGATGGAGGCAATTGCTCTCTCTCTTCGGTCATTTGTTTCAGTTTCCCAATTTTTCTCTGTTCAGCGAGTCAAACGCTTTCTTGAAATCAACAAAGACTGAATAGAACTTTGGTTGGTTCCTCAGTTTAGGGGCTGCGACAACGCAGTCATGTAGCCCCGTGTACTTTGGGTGTGTGTCTGATAACTGGTGTTAATTGTGATGATTGTATTAGTGTGTGTTATCTGTTTTAATTCAATTAAGGACTGCAGACTATAATTTCAAGTAGGCCTAGTTCCTACTTTTGCTACCAAACGCCACCATCAACGAACAACTAGTTCTGAACTTGGTTACTAGATGCCACCACAGTCGGGGACGAATGTTGGAACCTAAGAGCTTAAGTCAAATCTAACCTATAATTTAGCTTCAAACAAGTGTAATCAGTGGAAGGTTCTTATTCATGCCATAAATCTATGACATGGGCCCACCGCCTTTACTTCCCCTCCGAAGGAAGGCATACTGAGGGATTTTTAATGCTCTAAAAAAGAATCCGACGTCTTCGGCCGGGAAAGAACCCACGACCTTGGGCATAGAAGCTCGGCATGCTACTGACTACGCCACCAAAGCCGCAGAATATAACTTTCTTTTCGGGTGTCTTAATCTTCTATCTGGTCTAGTAAATATTTCACCGCCTGTGCTCGTGTTGTTCTGGGATTAAGCACCGAAAAAAGAACTTTGAAACAATCGCATCAACAAAAGTCTTCTCCACCCAACTAATCCACTATTGCTGTCACAAGACCTACACTACTCTGCTGTGATGATAGTGTTTGTGTACAGGTTGCTCAGACAACCGCTGTTTACTCTGAATTCTTTGAATTTGAGTAGCTTTTATAAAAGCAATTATGTCTTGTGAAGTTCTCAGATTATATAAGAATGAAATATCGTATCCAACGTTACGTTCAAACAATAGCGTAAATGAAAGGAAAGATATAAGAATCCTAATGCTATACAGTGACGGCCTTCTTTATTTAGAACGGAACGTCGCCAGGGCCGTGTGACGGGCAAAGAGCTCTGATTACACAAGCGGGTTGGGAAGCACCGGATTACACACCTTACCTTAGTTGTGATAATTAAGATGCAAAACGTTATCCGCATCCGCATGACTTTTATCCGCATCCGCACGACTTTATCCAAATCCGCTGATATTTCAATATTATATTTAATTTATTAGATAAAGCATAAAGTGTTAAACCAACACATTTAGACATTTGAGGAGAAAGTCGTTCCTGACAATTTGCTTCATTGCAAGGAACTTCAAGTTGGATGACACTTCTGGTTCTTTGACCTCCGCTTTAGACAAAAAATTGGCTACTTTCGCACTTGTGCCTCAGTAAGTTTGATGTGCCTGATTTGTGTCCTGAGTTTGAATACACGTTTTTACAGGTAAAACATCCTACTTTATCGTTCACCTTTTCATTTCCATTGAAAACGTAACCAAATGTCTGCCGTATCGTTGACTTGAGCTTTGATTCATGCACTATAGAATATTCGCCTTAATTTATTTTAGTAGATATTTTATCCATGTTGGTGGAATGATGTTCAAACTCACGGTCGCGGTAACATTCACTAAGTGAACTTCTCTTTACGCTTGGAGAAAGGGATTGACATTTGGCCGGAAATTCCAAGTCAGTCATCATCCTTCTGCTTCTTGACCCATCCATGTTCGCATAGTCTAGGTCATAATTAACTCTCTCCATTGCAATATCACTGCCCACGTGTTTCAGTGCGAAGTTGGAAATAAATCTACAGATCTTCCAGGATAGCTTAGACTGCGAAGTATAGCTGACATGAGGAATGTTAATGATGTCACCACGGTGAACTAACAAGCTCATCGACAGCATTATATCTCGTACGTGTAGTAATAACGGCAGTGTGCATTGATGAGATGTCAAGACCATATACTACAAACATACGGTGCTTAATAAAATGTACTTGAAAGCATACGAGTAAAATGACCGTCTCTTGTATAAGTGCAAATACGTGCCAGAATATTTCGTACGCAATAAAGGAGTCTTCCTCTTTTAAGCATGAAGCTGTAGATTGGCATCAAATATGTAATATTAACGTGAGTTTGTATTCTAAAAACTATTTCCTCGAAACATTATCCACAGCATATCCGCTATCCGCGCAGCCATGCAAACTATATCTTGTATCCCGTGAACATGGTTAGGTGTACAACAAAACAATGAATTTTCCTAATCTTCTCAAGAAGTAGTCTTCCAAGAAATGTAAGTTTCAGCCCCATGCGATTTTTACTTTTGGGGGAACCTCCAACAAAAGGTATACAGAAACAATTTGGAGGAATTACAGCGAGTGTACGTTGGTGCAATGTGTGTTTAGAAAATATGGGACAGCATTTCCAGCAATTACTCTCAAATTCTTGTAAGTATTGATGATTATTAATTACGTTAATAAGTGTAAATTGTGTTTGGACTAGTTGGGCGCTACGCTGCTGCTAGCTCAACAGGTGGCTCGGCGATCACAAGGCCCTCGCGTCCAAACCCACGAACGGTCTCTTACAAAGTGTGGCAGCTATCACTGAGCATCCGAACTACGAGTACCGTACTCTGCTCTGACTGAAAGGAAATCTCACAGATCACTGAGGCTTTTATAAAAGATATTGAATACTATGTTGGTTGATTTGAGTGCAAGAAAGCAGAGCATTGACCATCTGTTTTGGTTTGTCTATTCAGAGGATGCTAACAAGATGAGGATCGTCCAGATTCGTAAGAGTCGTCTGTTGCGGGTGGTGGCGGGCGCGCTGCTACTGGTGCCGGTCCTGTACCTGCTCTACACGCACAGCGTCCAGGAGGACAGCAACAATGTGGAGGAGTCTCCACGCTTCGATAGGCTCCGCAGAACCATCAAAAAGGTACGTTATCCCACTAACGTGGGGCTCCCATCTAGTGGCGACCACGGGACTCCAGCTGAGTCCGGCATTGCTTCCGCTTACTTGTGCCAGGCTCCTCTCTGTCTTCTTCCCTGTCGACCTCTCTTGGACATCTCTTGTTCTCTTCCGACCCCGACGGTATTAGGGTATCCGAGGCCTAGGGAGTCTCTCCCTTTCCCGCCTTAATTGTCCCTTGTCTCATCTTTCCTGATCCCTCATTCTTCGAGGGGTCAGACTTCTTTATCTTTTCAATATAGTTCCTTTTCTCTTTAAGATTCCCGCACTGTTTTTATGATTTGGCTCCCGGTGTCTCTAAATTACATTTTGTGAGGATTTCGAATCTCCATTGCATTTTGTAAGAATTTTTGTGCATATTTTTCAATCTAAATTCCTTTTGTGAGTATTTTCCTTCTAAATTACCTTTTGTAAGTATTTCCATTCTTCATTTTGTGAGTCATTTCAATCTGAGTTCCATTTTGTCAGTATTTTTAGTCTCACTTAATTTTCGTTCTGGTTTCCATTTTATTGTCATATTCGCTATCACCCAGACCATTAAGGGCCGATAACCTCGATGTTAGGCCCCTTAAAACAACAATTATCACCATCTTTTTGCTGGTCGTATACATGGCTTGGTATGTTGAGGGGCAGATGACCTCGCTTTAAGCAACAATAACTACTGTGGTCTTCTCTCTTGGAACAGGTGCCCAAACTGGTCAGTGAGCTGGGCAACTTCGAGGTGAAGAACCCCACGGTGCGCACCGGGCCTGGCGAGGCCGGCAAGGCCCACATCCTGCGGGAAGATCAGCAGAACGACGCCAGTCAGTCCCTCTCCGAATACGGCATGAACATGGCCTGTTCTGATGAAATCTCCCTTGACAGAACCATCCCCGACACCAGGCTGCCCGAGTAAGTTAATGTCACTGCATCAAAATTTAGAAGAAAAAAAAACATTAAAAATTGATCCCGTCATTTCAAATGTCTTTGAAAGCGTCCTGCCCCAGTTTACCATTGGGCTTTTCAATTTCTAAAATCCCTGACGGAGCCGGGAATTAAATCTGATTTGACCAATTAAACATTGTAGAGGTGCAGCAAGTTGCTAATTACTAAAGATTCTGAGGAATAGGCTAATTATCAAGAATGACTAGTCAATAAACTAGGATCCTTGAAAATTACACCATTCCATGTATACCATTAATAGATATCAATTTCAAAGAGAATAATTAAAAAAGAACTGAAAGATATGGTTCCCTTCTCCAAACAATGAACAAATTCAGGATGGAACCAGAAAATAACCAGCACATCCATTGCTTAGACATAACAATCCATGGAACATATTAGCAGGTACCAATTCAATATACCAGGTCATTCTATCAGAGGGGAACGCGGGAGTATGCGTACCCCTTAAACATTTGAAAACTGCTTAAGAAAATATATTGGTTTATTTGTATCTAGTCCGGCAAATACAACTTCCGACTTGAATGTTCATCGATCAGCTGGCGTCAACGTGCTGTTCCCAACAGCTGGAGGAGATTTCGAGTAATCCTCTATATAAATCGATCTATCAAATCAGTTTCTTTTGGTCGGCAACTCGGCCAGCATAATCGTGACAATGGGCCATATTATTTTCTGCTCGACAAAAGCTTTGTGAAATTTCTGTCTTATTCGAAAAAAATGTACTTGTTTAGGCAAAAATAAGTAACATACTCTAACAATCGTGAAAAGAAAGTTCCGTTTTTATAAGCACGCAGGCTAGTGTTTGGAGTTGGGGTACGTTGTTAGTTTGTGTGTGTGATTAGTTTTGAAGGATGGAGAAAATAACGAACTATTTTACTTCCACCCAGGCATCGAAAAAGCTGAAAGTTAATGTGAGTATGTCAGCCCATAAAGTACGGACTCGGCAAATTGCAAGATCATGATGTTTGGTCGACTACAACTAAGAGTACCCCTTAACATTTTGTTTACAAAATAAGCACTGCAATATGCCAATGTCAACCCACAACTTCAATAACGATAAATCAAGTGGCCATAGAGACTAATGTAACAACAGAGGAAAGTACAGGTTCTACTTCGTCAATAAAAACGCATACAAAATAAGAAACAAGGACTCGATATAGCATTTGGAACAAACAACACACTCGGTAAGCACACCAACCTAACGAAGACGTGAGGTGTGTACATGGACGTAAGACCAAGTATGTTGGGCAAAGTGAAAGACAGTTCGAAACACGATATAAGGAACACACAAATGCAATAATACACAATAATAATATCGTATGCAAGCTTTGTTATTCATTGTTCCTTGAATCACTATCAAAGTCAAAGAGGTTAGATATCTAAGCTCCTTGAACACAATAGCGCTTTCTAGTAGAGAAATGAGGAACTTTGTGTTGGCGCAAACTCCCGATATTAATTTTGCCATTATGATCACGGCAACTGAATTCAAATGGGTTATTTAACATGCCAACATCGTATGGCATGGTGTCGTAATTTTTGCCGCCTTTCAAAAATCATTTACCACGGCCAGGAGCGAACCTGCAAGCTTGGGGTTAGTAGACCGACATGTTAACCACTCACCCACCGTGGCAAGCTATAATACACAATGAACACATGTACGATAACAACCTTAATTTCACTAACATTGAAGTAGACCTAAAGATTTCACGCCTCGAAACAAAGGGCAGAGCTCTTGATATTAAAGTGTTCATAGAAATAAACCTAGCCAAGGAAGGTAATTCCGAGAATCAAAACGCTCACATGTTTCTAGAAGGATCCCCACAATCATAACGATTAGATGAGGCGATGAATGCATAGGGAAGGAGGAATGTTATTTGAAGCATACAGTTTATGGATTTTATCCAAGCTGTGGCAGGTGAATTAATAACATTCCAGCCTCAGATATTTTGCACATTCTTAAATTTAAATTAGAAGTAGTTACAACTTCCATCAGTTGGAGTGTAAGGAGACTTGACATACATCATAACAAACAGAAAGGTGTAAGGCAAGGCTGCAACTTATCACCCATACTTTTCAATATTTACATTGAACAAGCAATGAAGGAAATTGGAGAACAATTTATAGTGGGAGTGAAGATTCAAGGAGAAATAATTTCAACTCTGAGATTTGCTGATGACGACATCGTCATTTTGGATGACACGCCACAAGATTTGAATGAGTTTTTGAATGCTATGGACTCAGTCTTGAGGAAAGAATTCATGATGAAAATCAATAAATGCGGGGGCGGCTCCTGATTAAAATTTTAGGGTGGGCGAGATGATACTATTGTTGTTTCATATTAAAGATTGTTTTATATGTGGCATGGCACAGCTATGCCAAGAGGAGATTTTGAAGGAGACCATAAAGTGGTGATAGCCAAATTAAGGCTTGGGAAAATCACAAAGCTTGCGGAGAAAAGGGAAAGAAAAATAAAGGTGTGGAAGCTAAAAGAGAGAGAGGCAATGGAAAAGTTCCAAGAAGACTTGAAAAAGGAAATTCCCAAAGACGAAGCAAAAAGTGTCGAACAGGAATGGGCATGTTTTAGAAATTGTTTTGCGAAGTGTGCAGTAAACACTTGTGGAAGACTATCAGGGAAGAAAAAGGAAAGGGAGACTCCTTGGTGGAACAACAGGGTAAAGGAAGCTGTTAAAGAAAAACAAATGGCATGGAGGAAGTGGATAGGCAGTAAAAATGCAGAGAAATGGCAAAAATATAGAGAAGCAAAGAAGGCATGCCAAAAAATTGTACAAGAAGAAAAAAGGAAAAGTTGGGAAGGTTTCACGGAAACTTTGAAGGAGGATATCCAAGGAAGTAAAAAGGTTCTATATGGATTGGTGAAAAACAGTGTAAAAGGTAGGGAAAACACAAAATTTGTAAAAACTGAAGCAGGACAGATATTGTATCAAAGAGATGATATATTAATAAGATGGGAAGAATACTTTTCAAAGCTACTAAATGTTAAATACATTGAACTGGAAGATGAAAAAGAGCAAGAAGAAACAATGGAAGAAGAAGAACAAGAACAAGAAAAGGAGATCACTATGCTAGAAATAGAGGAAGCCATACAGAAGATGAAGAGCGGTAAAGCAGCAGGAGAGGATGAGGTGTCTGCGGAAATGATAAAAGCAGCGGGACCAATAGGTGTACAGTGGTTGTATAGATTATTTAGAATAATTTGGAAGAAGAAAGAGATTCCAGAAGAATGGGGAAAGGGATTAATTATCCCGATTTTTAAGAAAGGTGACAAAAAGGAATGCAATAACTACAGAGGGATCACTCTTATCGCTCATGTAGCTAAGATCTTTGAGCGAGTATTGGAAGGCAGACTGAGGAGGAAGATAGAAGGAGAGTTGGAAGAAGAACAGTATGGTTTTAGGAAAGACAGATCAACATTTGACCTAATCTTTGCATTAAGGCAAATGATGGAGAAAAGATGGGAATTTGGAAAAGACATGGTGATGACATTTATTGATATTGAGAAAGCGTACGACAGTGTGCCTCGACAGGTGGTTTGGAATGTATTAAGGAAAAGGAGAGTTAACGGAGCTGATGTCCAAATGTTAAAAGCTATGTACAAATATTGTGTGAGTAGCGTGAAGACCAGTATAGGAGAAACAGAATGGTTTAAAGTGGAAACAGGTCTCCGACAGGGAAGTGTATTGTGCCCCTTACTATTCATCATAGTCATGGATGAAATTCACAAGAATGTTAAACAGAGATTGGGACAAGAGGCAACAAAGGCCATGCTGTTTGCAGATGATATAGTGATATGGGGCGAGGATGAAAAGGAAGTACAAAAACAACTAGATGTATGGAATCAAGAAATAGAGAAATTTGGGATGAAAGTAAGCACAGAGAAGAGCAAGACAATGGTAATGTCAAGAGGAAGGAAGGAAGAGGAAAGATAGAATTGAATGGGAAAATTCTAGAAGTGGTTAGAAGTTTCAAGTACTTGGGAAGTGTGATCACAGAAGATGGAAGGATAACTGAGGAAATTGGAAAGAGAATACAACAAGCGAACAGTTTTTACCAGAGCATAAGGGGTATTCTGTGGAACAGAGATGTCCCAAAGAAATGTAAAAATGTATTATATTCAACCTACTACAGACCCATACTAACATATGCAGCTGGAGCGTGGACTACTACAAAAAGAGAGGGGAGTAGAATACAAGCCGCGGAGATGAAATTCCTAAGAGGTATAGAGGGCAAGACCAGAAGAGATAGAGTTAGAAATGAAGAGATTAGAAAAAGGACAGGAATCTTGAAGCTGCAGGACAGGATAGAAACAACAAAGTTAAAGTGGTATGGACATATGATGAGAATGGGAGAGGAGAGAGTACCAAAGAAAACTTTCTGTGAAAAGGTGACAGGGAAGAGACCACGAGGAAGGCCCCGAAAGAGATGGGCAGATACAGTGTGGGAGTGTGTAGAGAAGAGAGGAGGAAAACCTGAAGAAGTACTAAAAACAGGAG
This sequence comes from Meconema thalassinum, assembly GCA_946902985.2. Taxonomy (NCBI): domain Eukaryota; kingdom Metazoa; phylum Arthropoda; class Insecta; order Orthoptera; family Tettigoniidae; genus Meconema; species Meconema thalassinum. Next base: position 2,661,981 of record OX336399.1, on the reverse strand, counting down.
AGGAGTGGTGGAGAGACAGGAAACGTTGTAGGTCCTTAATTCACAATCCGACCCAGGAAGCTGGAAACTGGAAATGAAGATGATGATTATATGTGGCATTTATTGTTGCCAATATTGTCCTTATCATTCCACACAACACATTTGGAACAAGTTTTAATAAATAGTTGATGCAGTAAAAACTGGCTTCTCTCCTGTGCTTGGTTCATGAGGTCATAATTATTTAATTTCTAAATTTCTGTTCAGAGCTATAGCAGAAAATGGATTTGTTAATAAAAATTCCACTTTCATTTTGCTATGTCACATACAATCGACATACTAAATAACTACGTACTTTGCCACATTTATACAGTAGAAATTAACTTCATCCACAGAAGTCACTAACACACCTGGGGCCTGTTCCACGAATGAACTTTGCAACTTTTCACTTTTCACTTTGCACTTTTCAATTCTTGCAAAGTGCAAAGTCTTTCTGTTCCACCATGATCTATGTATTACTTTTCAATTTCTTTGCAAAGTGAAAAGTCTTTGCATAGGAATGATCCGATCATGTTTATTTCATGAACAAACTGTATATTTATTCCATGATTTAATGCTTTATTTTTCATGGTGAACTTGAGGACTTTAGTAACAGTTCTGCAAATAGTTGATTTTGCTGTCCCATACATTGCTGCTATACCGTTTCCTAACCAATGTAGCCTAAGCATATAAGAATTTTGGAAAGAGATCGACTTCTTTTTGTTGCAGGTTTCAATAAATGGCCAATTCTTTCAAGAATATAGTCAGTTTGTATTGGGGTAATACGAAAACACACACGAAATTCCGTCAAAGTGAGGTTATTTTAGAACTTAGGTTCATTCTGGTTCCGTATTGATAAACTAATTAGTATAAACAGGTTAAAAGTTCTGCCTGATCAATACCACACAGTGATCTTAATTAATAAAAGTATTGATCAGGCGGGACTTTTAACCTGTTTATACTAAAGTGAGGTTATGAAAATTCATCCTGTCTTTGTACGTCTTCTTGTTGGATTCTTCATCATTATCCTCACTTGATGATAACAAAAGCTCCTGCGTAACATATTTATAACACTAAACCAAATTCTGCGCCGAGAAACTAGTGTAGAGACTTGTTCATTAACAGCTGAAAAGGGAATCGTCTCTTTGCAAAGATTTCTGAAAACTTTTCAATCATTCCTTTGCACTTTGCATTTCTGCACCAATGGAGGAACATAACAGTCTTCAAAAGTGAAAAGATTCCTAACTTTTCACTTTTCACTTTGCAACACAAATCCGAAAAGTGATGGTGGAACAAAATCTGAACTGAAAAGTGCAAAGTGAAAAGTTGCAAAGTTCATTCGTGGAACAGGCCCCTGCACTGTACTTGGAACTTCAGACAACTGGAAATGTATAAATATATGTTTGTCTAATGTCAGCAAGCTGCGAACAATAGCTGAATACCTGAAGGGTGTGGGGTGGGTGGACCCTTACCCATAGTCCAGTTTAACAGAGACAGAAGCAGGAAGTGAAATGGAGAGATCTTCTATTTAGCTTCAAAGAGAGAGAAAATCCCCTTCACAGCACAGAAGAATTTGCGTGCAAGACAGTGCTATGTCCACCCGGCCCATCAAGCCATACACTTTACATGGGACTTTCTGTGGAGCGGCCCTCGCTATGACGATACACCTTACGAGACTGTCAGGATCTTAAGCTAGGGATGAGTTATTTATAATGAATTCTCTTTAGAGATTCTAGAAGGGTAAAACACTTATTTTAAGTTGAGTATTTGCAATGTAAAGTAATTTTAAAAGACATTAATTAAACAAATTCTTTGCAATGCTGCCTAACGGCCTTGGGTGGGCAGCGCCCATTCGGCCGTTAATGACGCACCGTCCCTGAATAAATGTAAAACAAAAGCCTAAAGAAATCAGAAACCCCTATGGACATCAAATTGGCAGGTGAAAAGCTAAAAGAAGTAGGAGACTTATGTTACTTAGGAAGCAAAATAACCAGTGATGGATGAAGCAAAGAGGATATAAAAAGTAGGTTGGCTCAGGGAAGGAAAGCATTTCTACAGAAAAGGAATCTGTTGACATCGAACATAGATTTAGGTACTAGGAAGTCATTTTTGAAAGCCTTTGTCTGGAGCGTGGTGCTCTATGGAAGTGAAACTTGGACTATTTGTGCAGCAGAAAAGAGGAGAATTGAAGCATTTGAAATGTGGTGTTACAGGAGAATGAAGAAGATCAGATGGGTAGATAAGGTTACACACGAAGAGGTATTACAGTAAGACGAGTGGGAGAGGAGAGATTTTTCTGGCGACTGCTAATGAAGAGAAGAGATAGGTTGGTAGGATACTTACTAAGACACCCAGCAATAACAAGCTTAGTTATGGAAGGAAGGGTCGAGGACAAGAACTGTAGGGGTAGACCAAGGTTAGAATATGTTAAACAGATTGCCTCGGATGTAGGGTGTGGTAGCTATGTAGCTCTGGACAGGGAGGCATGGAGTGCTGCATCAAACCAGTCAAAAGACTGATGACTCAAACACAACACATAACAAACACAGATGTGCAATAAAACATGGCAGACACTCGGCGGTTTGCCAACACAATTGTGGAAAAATCATAAATTCACCAAGTTACAGAAAGATATAAGAATTTACACGAGTCAAAAGTTAAGGTTATATACAGCAAGGAATCGATCGAAATACATTTGCATAGAATAATAACCCACATGTAATTGGAAGGATCACCTACATGAGAGCATATATTGTCAACCTACCAAGACCTATATTGGAGATGCCTCGGCCATGACAGGATTGGTACACAGGACAGTATTATTGACATGCTTTTCTAAGGGCATATGCCTCCCTATTCTCAAATCAATTAAAAAATTCCCATTGCATGCAAAAACTAAATTTTTGTCTGTATGTCTGTCTGTGTACAACTTTGTACACTATTAACTGGAGAACGGCTGGGTGGATCAACGTAAAATTTGGTACGACACTAATTAATTATGTAACTCTTCTCCATATCTTTCATAAAAGAGAAGCTACCCGCTTAAAATACATGCTGAAATAGGCGTAAAAGGATGAGACAAAGCTCATTTTCAGCCCCTCAATGAGACCTAACATCAACAGTTTCTGAGAGATTCCCAGAAAACCAAAGTTATTTCATTTTGAACTAATGATGGAATACATCAGCACTCATTACCATCATTCGTTCATACTTCATAACGGGACGAGTGAGTCACACACACAAGGGAACTGCGAGATATTTCACCACCTTGATTCGTTGCGTAATGTGTGGACAGTAGACACTGACGAGCTGATGGCTGACTTGTATGAAGGATACATAGGAAGAACGATGAGATGAGTGAATGATTCAACTCTTAGGCCAAGTACTGCTAGAGTCCAAGCTCTGTGAACCTGAGAGGAATGTGGATCGTGGGCGTATTAGTGGAACCAAATACTCATTCGCATCACCTTACACGGCCCTATGTTAGCAGTATTAAACAGAAATTCCAGATAACACGGTGGGCTCCACATTTTAAGGCCCTAAATTTAAGTGTCTGTGACATTTCCCAGGAAACTAAATTTGTTGTGATAAACTCTTGAAGGAATGACAAGCCCCTAACCATTGGAACAGTAGCTCTGGCCGTTTGAAGAACGCTACCTCTGCTAGTGCTTACATAGTCTGAAAAGCTCCTAAAATTACTAGAGTTGGTGATTTTTCCAGCAACAGTCACTTGTTGATATTCCACAATCCAGGTAAGAGAATAGACAAACACAGCAACAGTAGATGCGCAGTGTTGCAACATTGTACACACACTTTCACATGCTCAATGTTTTAGTATTTATCAATAATAGGGAAGGATATGGGATGAAATTTAGCATAAATAAGAGTGAGATGGTGATCACAACAAGGAAGAAGGAAAGAACCACAACGGGAATAACAATTGGTGGGGAACAGCTGAAGAAAGTGGAGAGTTTTAAGTATCTGGGAAGCCTGATACAAGATAATGGAAGAAACGATAGAGAAATAAATGAGCGGGGGAGGCAGGCAGAAGCATTTCGGAGGAGTGTGAGAAGCATGTTATGGAGCAAGGATGTCCCTCAGAACAGCAAAAAGATCATATATCGGACGTACTATGTCCCTATCCTGACGTATGCCTCGGAGACCTCGGTTATGAAAGGAAGGGAGAGGAGCAAAATACAGGCCAGTGAGATGAGGTTCTTGAGAAGCAGTATTGGAGCTACAAAGATGGACAGAATAAGAAATGAGAGAACCAGAGAATTAATGAAGGAGGAACCATTACAGGATGGTATAGAGAAATCTAGACTTAGATGGTATGGACATGTAAAACGAATGGAGGAGAAGAGGATACCCAGGAGAGTACATGAGACGAAGTGGGAAGGAAAGAGACCGAGGGGAAGACCGAGAGACAGGTGGCTGAAGGGGGTGGAAGAAAGCGTGAAGAAGAGAGGAGAAGACTGGACAAGGGTGGAGGCTGAGAGATGGTGGGAAGACAGAAGACGTTGGAGAGGCTTGTGTTCCAAACAGACCCGGCCAGTGGCTGGAAACTGTGCAAGATGATGATGAATAATAGTTGCCTTGCTTCCTAAGTTATTGACGGACTTTTAGTTTTGGAGGGCAGCGACCGTTTGTGGGTTTGGTAGTGTTTCTCATAAAAAATATATGACATGTTCCAGTAATTGGAGGTACCGTATTTCCCCGCATAATCGTCGCCACCGCGTAATCGTCGCACCCCACTTTTCAAACACTAAAATAGGTTTATAAAATTTCATCGCATAATCGTCGCATATCATGTTCGTATTTGTGCGCCAGTCAGTTGCACACGCTGCTGCGACTTTGTCAGACGAAAAATATCTCGTCTTTATGCTTGCGGGCAATGAACTGTGACGCGAGCGGCAAGCTTTGTCACTTAGCACATTCCGCGAGCGTATAATCTGGCGTGATCTTGTCAGGAGAAAGTAATCTTGTCTTTATGCCTGCCGGCTATGAACCGCGACGCGAACGGCCAGCGCACATTCCGCGAGCGTATAGGCCTAATCTGGCGTGGTCTTGTCAGGAGAAAATAACCTCATCTTTAAGCCTGCCAGATATGAACCGCGACGCGAACGGCCAGCGCACATTCCGCGAGCGTATAGGCCTCATCTGGCGTGATCTTGTCAGGAGAAAGTAATCTCATCTTTAAGCCTGCCAGATATGAACCGCGACGCGAACGGCCAACGCACATTCCGCGAGCTTATAGGCCTAATCTGGCGTGATCGTGTCAGCAGAAAGTACTCTCGTCTTTATGCCTGCGGGCTATGAACTGTGACGCGAGCGGCCAGCGCACATTCCGCGAGCGTATAGGCCTCATCTGGCGTGATCTTGTCAGGAGAAAGTAATATCGTATTTATGCCTGCGGGCTATGAACCGCGACGTGAATGGTCAGCGCACATTCCGCGAGCGTATAGGCCTAATCTGGCGTGGTCAGGAGAAAGTAATATCGTATTTATGCCTGCGGGCTATGAACCGCGACGCGAATGGTCAGCGCGCATTCCGCGAACTTATAGGCCTAATCTGGCGTGATCGTGTCAGCAGAAAGTACTCTCGTCTTTATGCCTGCAGGCTATGAACCGCGACGCGAACGGCCAGCGCATATTCCGCGAGTTTATAAGCCTAATCTGGCGTGATCTTGTCAAGAGAAAGTAATCTCGTCTTTATGCCTGCCGGCTATGAACCGCGACGCGAACGGCCAGCGCACATTCCGCGAGTTTATAGGCCTAATCTGGCGTGATCTTGTCAGGAGAAAGTAATCTCGTCTTTATGCCTGCGGGCTATGAACCACGACGTGAATGGACAGCTTCGTCAGCACATTCCGCGAGCGTTAACCTGTCGTGACCTTGTTAGAAGAAAGAACCCTGTCTCTGACTGCGGGCTATGACTCGCGCCAGACTCACGCTACGCGAATGACTGGCCCGTGTAGGCAAATAATGATACAGTATATTCTTTGAAATTAAATATTCTTCGCATAATCGTCGCACCCTGCTTTTTTCCACGAAATTTTGGCAAAAAAAAGTGCGACGATTATGCGAGGAAATACGGTATGTTGTGCTGGTTTCAGATGCAAGCACTGGGAGTACCCGGAAGATCTGCCGCGGACCAGCGTGATCATCGTGTTCCACAACGAGGGCTGGAGCACGCTGATGAGGACCGTGCACAGCGTCATCAACCGCAGTCCGCCTCAGTTCCTCGAGGAGGTCCTCCTAGTGGACGACTTCAGCAGCAAGGGTATCGTTACAATCTCAATGTTATGCAAGGAGATGAAACTGTTTGTTAAATTGTTTCTTCCTGTACAAATTTGTGCTAATTAGAATCTAAATGCTTACATCTATATTTTAATGAATTTATGATGATTAAATATGTGATGATCTGGGAAAACAAGGAGGAGGAGGTACAGGAGTAGTTGGATGTATGGGATGAAGTTTAGCATAAGCAAAAGCGAGTGGATGATCACAACCAGGAAGAAGGAGAGAGTCACAATGGGAATAGCAATTGGTGGGGAAAAAATTGAGGAAAGTAGAGATTTCAAGTATCTGGGAAGCATGATACAAGAAAATGGAAGAAACGACACAGAAATAAATGAGCGGGGGAGGCAAGCAGAATTATTCAGGAAAAGTGTTAGGAGCCTGGTATGGAGTACGGATGGCTTCAAAACAGCAAAAGGGTCATATAGGATGTACTGACGTATGCCTCAGACCTGGGTTATGAGAGGGGAGCGAAGCAGAATACAGGCTAGTGAGATGGAGTGACAAAGGTGGACAGGTTAAGGAATGAGAAGATCAGAGAATTAGTCGAGGGAGCATTACAGGATAGGATAGAGGAATCAAGGCTTAAATGGTATGGACATGTAAACCGAATGGAGAAGAGGATACCCAGGAGGATACACGAGATAAGTGGCTGAAGGGTGTGGAGGACTGTGTGCGAAAGAAGACTAAACCAAGGGGGTAACCGAGACATGGTGGGAGGACAGAAGACTATGCAGAGGCTTATGTTCCAAACACACGTGGCCAGTGGCTGGAAACTGTTCAAGATGATGATGAAATATCCGCAATGTGTACGTACAGTTAGCTTGTTCCGTGTGTGACTCGTTCCAAACTCCACAAACTTTACCTGTGTTGAGTTATAATATAGACCTTGCTTATTGGAATAACGTTCAACTGACGTCAACTCTTAACAACTTTCTGGACATTTCAAGTTACATCGTGTCATTTATTCATCTAATAATAATAATATCGTATGGCCTCGGGTGCCTGGTGCAAGCTTTGTTAATTGACACCCAGAGGGTAGCTTGCATGGCGAATTTCGTCGTTCCTTTGAACGCTATGAAAGTCAAGGAGGTTAGATATCTAAACTCCTTGACACTACAGCGCTTTCAAGTAGAGAATGGAGGAACTTTGTGTTGGCGGAAAATCCCGAGATTAATTTTACCATTGAACACAGCCTACTGAATTCAAATGGGTTCTTTAACATGCCAACAACGTATGACATGAGTGTCGTGATTTTTGTCGCCTTCAAAAATCACTTACCATGGCCAGGGGCGAACCTGCAATCTTGGGGTTGGTAGTCCGACACTATAACCACTCACCCACCGTGGCAAGCTATTTATTCATCTGAGATCACCCATTGATAATTGTACTCAAAGTCCATATGGAACTATCATTGTTGTATACTGAACATTCATCTGCAATCATGTTCAAGAAATTATTTATCATGGGATAAATTCTAACAAGCAATAATACAGAAATGTTGCGTGAGGAATTTCTATCTAAAGCTAGAACAATCTAATGTTTGTATATGTTCGAACTTCTCATTAATTACCACCAGAAAAAAGGAAATAAGTTCATTGTGATGTTCTAAGCGGTATGAAATGAAAATCCACAGCCTGCTTCCAGTCTCCGACCGGGTCAGGAATGGAATGAATGAAGCCCCCATCTAGCGGCGAGGATATGGACTGTGCCGGCTGCCGAGGCCTGACGCACTCCTCTGGGGCAATGATTAAATGAATGACAGATGAAATGAAATGATAGTGGAGAGTGTTGCTGGAATGAAATTTTGACAGGGAAAACCGGAGTACCCGGAGAAAAACCTGTCTGCCTCCGTTTTGTCCAGCACAGATCTCACATGGAGTGACCGGGATTTGAACCACGGCCCCAGCGGTGAGAGGCCGGCGTGCTGCCGCCTAAGCCACGGAGGCTTTCTAAGCGGTATGGACAAGTTTAAATAGTCTTCATGTGACTCCTCCCATACAGTACAGTCCCACTCCGTGTTCCCTGGCTGTGAGGATGCTACGACTCAAGATGTGCACTGACCCTGATATTATTGATTTCGTGAATGCTTACGAAAATGAGGATGGTGAAGAAGCAGAAGGATGAAACAATGTCTCACTGTGAAGGATTAACGTACGTGGAGCAAGCGCAACAGAGGTGTTGATTTTTCGTCAATGACGATATCAGCAGGCAAGCAGACATTGTTGACAAGTTTCTCTTATTAAGGCATTTGGAACATTTTTGTTCAATTCTGCATGTACAATGAATTGATAATTCAGTAAATAGAGTACCGTAAAACAGGGTATTTCAATAATACAGTATAGCCTATCTATTTGTTTTAGTTCATTTTCAAAGTTATTCTGTATTATCCAACGTACTCCAGGTCCAGTTTAGGTACACTCTACTGTATTACCATAGTACCCGACGGTCCCGGATCCATTACAGCATCGATGTTCATTCCGTCACCCACACATTGCTGTAAAAACACCACTGTCATATTCATCATCATCATCTTGCACAGTTTCCAGCCACTGGCCTGGTCTGTTTGGAACACAAGCCTTCCCACCTTCTCTTAGCCTCCACCCTTGTCCAGTCTTCTTCACGCTTCTCTTCTCATATTAAATTAGTTAAATAGATCAAAATAATAGGTCTATTACTTGCAGTAGCATTTCCAGAAATGTGTAATGCTCCGTCTTTGCTAGCTAGGTTGCCATTCCAGTAGCACAGTTCTTGTTCCTTGTTCTATTCTACTCGATAAACATTCCACGAACTGTTGTAATAACAACATGGCCTGTTCACAACAACTTCTGCACATATAACAGATGATAGCTGTATGAGTTACAACTAAGTCTATTTCACACATATATTGTGCCTCTACCGATCGTTGACGCGAGCTAGACCAACCCATGGAGAAGACTTTGCAACCCCTATACTCGCCATCAGAGTTGGCAAGATACGCAGGTCGGAGGACGAATGGTTACCCACCAGTACCAAAGTAAACTCCATCGGACCTACGCATGTTGCGATCAGAACCATGACCAATCCGCTTATGCAGTCAGATTTGGGACGAGACGGTCATGTGGTATCCCCTTGAGATACTTGTCTCGGCAAACTAACTACCAAATGACAACACGAGGTTCGAAATCCAAAGGGTGAACACATATACATTTGAAAAACGTCCAAGTTAAACAAGATACAAGATATTAATTATTTGACTGCAAAATATTTGAAATAGTTTTCACATCAAAAAGGAATATCAAAGTACGATACTCGTGACTGCAAGTAGTGAAGGGGTAACGACTTGGCTAGTCAAGATCTTGCACCAGTCGGGAAGTTGTAAGAAATTACATTTTCAACTCGACAAAACAAATAACTACAATTTTGATCCTATCTTTATGTTTGGAACGATCGTAACACAACAGGGTACCTGCCTGTTCAATGCAATTAACCTTAATATCATCATAGTACATTTCTCCCCACCAATTGGCTGCTGTGATAACCAAAGCTTGAACTGTCACCTTACCAAAACCTACAAACAGGCAATACGTTAACTATTCCCTTAAACAAATGCTTTATTAGTGACTGGTTCCACAGAAGTATAAATTACATCAATAACCCGAGAAAACTGAACTTGAATTAGTCTTAAAGGCAAACATTCTTTACGGGAGAAAGTACAGGGTTTGAAGAACCACTAACATCGACCACCAAGAACAGTTTCCAGAAAACCTAAGTCATGAAGACGGATGCTACATTGAGTACCAATTCCTGATTCTCACCAAAACGTTCAAAACGCGTAGACCATTAAAATAACACAATACATTGACCGAACCAAAGGAATCACAGTTACATTTAACCGTGTGCAGGTCCCTGATACAAACTTAAAGCAATTGTAATTACTCCAAAACAACATCGGTCCTTAATATACGAATGCCAAGATCTTCTAATAACTGAAGATTCCGAGATGTATGGAGATCTTTGAACCAGACTATTGGACTGACTCACATTCAATATCGCAAGCAGCGAGCGTGTTTATCAAGAGCGACACGTTATGAGTCGTCGCCATTCATAAAATAATATTACAATTCTGACTGATTTCCAAATAGATGTTAGTCGCACTACTTAACCACAAGAAGATGTTTTTATTCGAGGTTTTGACTCGTACGATGGGGTTTGATCTATAGAGCATCCAGCGTTTAGAAAAGACTGTGGGTCTTTTGGGCTTTTACTTTTAACGGAAACTTCCCCGTACTCTGGTTTTTTTACCACACCTTTTATCATGAAGGAACTCGGAACATAAATATTTTCCGTCATAATAGCTTCCTACAATTATCTGCCAATTGATTACCTTTGTTATTGCATCAGGTATCGTTTATATTACGTCTTAGTGATTTAAACATTTTTGAGGTCAGCACGCTGTAAAGAAGAGCCTCGTCCTGTGCTGCATGCTCGCCCGGAGTGAAGCACGTGCTCAGTTCCGCCTGCAACATAAGTTCTGAAGCACTATCCGTCATTGGTGTTATTGTTGTGTGTCTGTTTTATTTTCTGTTCGATCGAATCAGGGCTGCCGACAGTTGAGTTCGAACCCACTATCTCCCGAATGCAAGCTCACAGTAGCGCGCCTCCAACCGCATGGCTAACTCACTACAATATTACAAATATTAATCGAAACTAAACAACAAGATAGAATTAAAAGAAACTAAATTATAGCCTAACTAATAACAACAAAAAGTGATGATCAACAGTATTGAGACGTAAAAATTGTTAACATCGTCAGCATACATCCGAGAAGGAAGGATTGTGTTCTCGACATCTGTCAATCAGTAATGCATCCTATCACAACGAAATGAATGTCGTTATTGGTTCTCTTTGCGTGCGGTATCCTTAATACTGGTCCAATCCGTTAACACCTTCCTGTGCGTGTTCTACTTCAGGTAGCTGATGGGGCTGTGTTGTCTATCTAACTTATGAAAGCGCGTGAACATAACATATGACCTCTGCCTAGAGTTAGCAACACAGTCTTTTCTAAACGCTGGATCCCCTATACCTGGTCAGACCTAACAGTGATGACTCGTGTTGACAGAGGACCTGAAGGGCAAGCTGGAGGAGTACATCAAGAGGTTCAAGGGGAAGGTGAGGCTGCTGAGGAACAAGGAGCGAGAGGGACTGATTCGCACACGGTCGCTGGGAGCCAAGGAGGCGAGGGGCGAGGTGATCCTGTTCCTCGACGCTCACTGCGAGGTCAACGCCAACTGGCTGCCTCCGCTCCTGGCCCCCATCCACAGGGACAAGTGAGTGCTGTTGTTGGTTCCTTTGTTTAGGGGCTGCGACTGTAGCCCCGTGTACTTTGGGTGATAACCGGTGTTAATTGTGATGGCTGTATTAGTGTGGGTTATCTGTGATTCAGGTAAGGACTGCAAAAGATCAGTGTTCAAGTAGTTCCTTCTTTTGCTACCAAATGCTACCGTCCACGACACCTAGCTGTGAACTTGGCTACTACTAGATGCCATCGCAACCAGCGCCTGGTGACAAACGTTGGAACTTAAGAGCATTAATCAAACCTAACCCACAAATTTTGGTCACACAAGCTTAGTTAGTGGAAGGTTCTTTAACATGCCATAAATCTAGGACATGGGCCCTGCCGCCTTTACTTCCCCTCTGAAGGAAGGCATACTGAGGGATTTTTAAAGCTCTTAAAAAATCTGACTACGGCTGTATTTGAACCCGCGACCTTGAGCATAGAAGCTCAGCATGCTACCAACTGCGCCACCCAAGCCGCCAACATTGATGTTCGTGTATGCCTGAAAATAATATTTTTAATTTTAAATTCTTTTGCTGAGCTATCAATTTTCATTCCATATTCTGACTGGCTGCGTGGCTCAGCAATAACGTTCTCGCTTGCTGTTCCCAAGGTTGCAGGATCAAATCCTGGCACAGCCAGTTGGCATTTGAGGATGCGCAAATGCGAAGAAGTCGTGTCGGTAGATTTACTGGCACGTAAAAGATCCCCTGCGGGCCAAATTCGTGCACCCCGGCGTGTCTAAAGGCCGCAGCAGCTAAAACCATTAACATTATTGTTGATCATTCCATATTTCACAAACTTGATAGTGCTTGTTTGCTTCTAGTACCATAATGACGGTCCCCGTGATCGATGGGGTCGACCACAAGAGCTTCGAGTATCGGCCGGTGTACCAGGACGGCCACCACTACCGCGGCATCTTCGAGTGGGGCATGCTGTACAAGGAGAACGAGGTGCCGGCCAAGGAGGCGAACCGGCGCAAGCACAACAGTGAGCCCTACAAGTGAGTTATCTCCAGACAACGTTTGTGGACTTGGTCACACTTAAACGCAAGTAATGGTCGGATTATTCTAGCCTAAGCAGGTGCTTGTGGTGGAAGTGAATTGCCGCCGTATTTGAGCCAAAAGTGCAAAGAATAACCTGGATGTGATATTTCCCAGCAAACATCATTGCCATATTTGTCAGAAACTTCTGCGTGTGCAATATGAATTATGCTTAGGTACATTTTTGACCGTGCACAGAGATGTTTAGTGCAGGATATCGCAGGGCAAGTAATGGCTAGAATCGGTAGGGGACCAAGGTTCCTTGGGACCAAGTTTTTCGATGACAGATGCAGGAGAAACAATGTTTCACCTGTTCTTGCAGTAAAGTATAATAAAAGTTAATTCTGGTGACCATTTAGCAGTCAATAAAATACGGTGTAACAATGATATAGATCACATGTTTCAGGGATATGTGATGATTGCTAGTTTAAAAGGGAATATGCACCATGATGGGCGAATAAGTTGTGCTTTTCTGCTCGACACAGATCCCCGACTCATGCTGGCGGTCTGTTTGCCATCGACCGCAAGTTCTTCCTGTCGTTGGGAGCGTACGACCCAGGGCTATTGGTGTGGGGTGGAGAGAACTTTGAGCTGTCCTTCAAGGTGAGACCTCCCTTGGTTTCTGTGGCTCAGACTTTAGGAGTTGAGTGCAATTCCTTTATCTGTTTGTTACTGACTTGTGTTGTAGATCTGGCAGTGTGGTGGCAGCATCGAGTGGGTGCCCTGCTCGCGAGTGGGTCACGTCTACCGAGGATTTATGCCCTACAACTTCGGCAAGCTGGCCCAGAAGAAGAAGGGACCCCTTATTACTATTGTGAGTAATGTCACTCACTATTACTGATATATATCGCTGTGATGAGCAATAAGCCCTAAAGTACTCTGCTGTGATGCTGGTGTATGTTTGTGTACTATTAATGTATCTGACTAGCCTAGATGACCCAGTGAACTTCGTACCGCCTGAAATTGCTTTCATTATAACTCTGGTGTCAAGTTGAAAGGATGGAATGTGGATAGGAATTGCCGGGGTGGTCGAGTGCAGCGCTCAGAATGTTCACTCCTCAAGTCCACTTTGAGTTCTCGTACATCCCCGATGGCAAGTGTTGGATCCGCGCCAGGTTCACATTTGTTTCAGACAGCAACCTCCATTACACAATGTCTCTGGCTACAGATGGCATGTTGAACATGTCAATAAATATACTGTTGTGGACATCTCTGGACCAAACATTCATATACATAAATGAAAGCAAGTATTCGTCCCCTCTCTGTCATGGCAACTATTGCCAACTAGTGCCTGTAAAATCCACGAAGGACATGAATTTATGAAGAAAGAACAAAGACACCAATCATCATCATCTTCATTTCCAGTTTCCAGCTTCCTGGGTCGGATTGTGAATTAAGGACCTACAACGTTTCCTGTCTCTCCACCACTCCTCTCCTGTTTTTAGTACTTCTTCAGGTTTTCCTCCTCTCTTCTCTACACACTCCCACACTGTATCTGCCCATCTCTTTCGGGGCCTTCCTCGTGGTCTCTTCCCTGTCATCTTTTCACAGAAAGTTTTCTTTGGTACTCTCTCCTCTCCCATTCTCATCATATGTCCATACCACTTTAACTTTGTTGTTTCTATCCTGTCCTGCAGCTTCAAGATTCCTGTCCTTTTTCTAATCTCTTCATTTCTAACTCTATCTCTTCTGGTCTTGCCCTCTATACCTCTTAGGAATTTCATCTCCGCGGCTTGTATTCTACTCCCCTCTCTTTTTGTAGTAGTCCACGCTCCAGCTGCATATGTTAGTATGGGTCTGTAGTAGGTTGAATATAATACATTTTTACATTTCTTTGGGACATCTCGGTTCCACAGAATACCCCTTATGCTCTGGTAAAAACTGTTCGCTTGTTGTATTCTCTTTCCAATTTCCTCAGTTATCCTTCCATCTTCTGTGATCACACTTCCCAAGTACTTGAAACTTCTAACCACTTCTAGAATTTTCCCATTCAATTCTATCTTTCCTCTTCCTTCCTTCCTCTTGACATTACCATTGTCTTGCTCTTCTCTGTGCTTACTTTCATCCCAAATTTCTCTATTTCTTGATTCCATACATCTAGTTGTTTTTGTACTTCCTTTTCATCCTCGCCCCATATCACTATATCATCTGCAAACAGCATGGCCTTTGTTGCCTCTTGTCCCAATCTCTGTTTAACATTCTTGTGAATTTCATCCATGACTATGATGAATAGTAAGGGGCACAATACACTTCCCTGTCGGAGACCTGTTTCCACTTTAAACCATTCTGTTTCTCCTATACTGGTCTTCACGCTACTCACACAATATTTGTACATAGCTTTTAACATTTGGACATCAGCTCCGTTAACTCTCCTTTTCCTTAATACATTCCAAACCACCTGTCGAGGCACACTGTCGTACGCTTTCTCAATATCAATAAATGTCATCACCATGTCTTTTCCAAATTCCCATCTTTTCTCCATCATTTGCCTTAATGCAAAGATTAGGTCAAATGTTGATCTGTCTTTCCTAAAACCATACTGTTCTTCTTCCAACTCTCCTTCTATCTTCCTCCTCAGTCTGCCTTCCAATACTCGCTCAAAGATCTTAGCTACATGAGCGATAAGAGTGATCCCTCTGTAGTTATTGCATTCCTTTTTGTCACCTTTCTTAAAAATCGGGATAATTAATCCCTTTCCCCATTCTTCTGGAATCTCTTTCTTCTTCCAAATTATTCTAAATACCGTATTTACTCGAATACGACCCGCCCCCGAATAAGACCCGCACCCTGATTTTGAAGAACAAAATTTAAAAAAAAAAAAAATTACTCAAAATTATTTACTATCCTAACTAAAAAAACAGAATAGCATTTATCCAAAATAGGGTAAAAGCACCAGTAGTTGACAGTATACGGATCATTTTGTACAATTTCAACCACATTTGCTCTAATTTCTATAACAGGACCTCTTTTTTTGGTGTCCTGTATATTTCATACATTCTCCTAAAGAATCTCCATAAAAAAATAGACTATGTCTGCTAAGAAAGGAGAAATATAAAATTTCTTAGTTCTCTGATTTGAGTCAATAGTTGACACTCCAATTTCTGAAATTTTCAGTGGTTGACAGGGTGATGTATCAGTAGTTGACATGCAAATAATAACTCTGTTCGACTGCAGCTACCGTTCATTTATTAACTAAAATGACAAGTAAACATCCTTAGAGTTTAGGATCAACATCAAAACAAAAATCAAACCTCAAAAAAGGATCATTTTACGCAAGCATGATAACAGGACACTCAAAAGGGTACATCAAGTGAATATGAAAATTGATATCTCTTGTCAGTGTCTGAGCCATATACCAATGGGGATGGTAACTTTTCAACAATACGATCCAGACCAAGAACTACAGTCCTTTGCTCGTCCCTTACGTACACATTTCGCAGCCTATTCAAAGGTTTCAGGACAGCTGCATTGAAATGATCTTCATCCAGTATGTTCACTATCTCAAATAGATGCTTACAATACCGTTTTGAATTTTTCATCAATGCTAAGACAAATGTGCCTTCACTAATGGAATCACTTTTAAGACATGCTGGCTGGGAACTCACACTTTCATTATTTTTGTTTTTATTTGAGAACTCAGCCATTGAAACTTCAGAAGTACCACTACACTCAGAATTTAATGACGTTTCACCAATAGTTTTCTGAACTTCGACGCTGACCTTAGAGGATTCCATTACACATTGAGATTCCCCGGCTACTTCAGCAGCTTCAACCTCAATTGTTCCAGGGATTTCAAAGTTCACGGAATTGCCACAAATTTCTTCTTGAGCCACTTCAAAGTTGATGTTAGAATGTTCCACTATACTTACGGATTCCAGTGGTACAGCAGTACCTTCAGGCCCAGTGATTCCAGGGATCTCAATACTCCTTGATGCTTCACTATCTATTTCTTGAACTTCTCCCATCAAGGCTTTAGGCTGCTTTTTCACAATATTTTCATAGTCTGAAATATCAGAATCAGAATGGCCCAGGCTTACATCATCAAGACTTTCTCCTGAAGGAATCCACTCTTCATCAGAGTCAGAAGATGATACCAACTTCCTTTTCTTCTTTATTGTGATCTTAGCTTGTGGCTTCTTAACCTGCTTTTTCTTTTTGAGCTCTTCTTTCTCCAACCTTTTCCTCTGCCGCTCCAATGCTTTTGTCTTCTTAATTTCCTCCAATTCTTGCTTTTTCTTTGCTTTGTTCTCATGGTACTCCCTCCATGTTTCAGATAATACAAAGCGTGGTACCTTCTCATTTCTTCTAGTTTTCTTTTGAGGTTCTTCTGGCCAGAATAAAACCTTCTTAAAGGGACTTGGAATATTTGAAGAGTTGGCTATTGAGGAACCAACTGGTTTTGTAACACATGGCTGTTGGGTAGTGTCTGGTCCATTACTGCCCAAGGAAAGAAGACCTGGCTCAGAGTTATCGGAGGAAGGATGAGTAGTATTTTCTTCGGGTGCATTTTGTTTCACCATCTCACTGCTCAATGCAAAACTATCTTCAAGATCGATTTCCCCGCCAAGGTTGGAAATGGCACTAGAATCGGCTTCATTTTCTAAACTTTGTTCACATATATCACCTGGACTCAAGTTACGGCCCAGTTTCTTCCAGATTTCATGCAAGGATTTGTCTTCATTGCCTTCCGCCATTGTTGAGGTGGTTCGAAATAGCTGTAACTTTTCTGGCCCTATGATGTCTTCAATTACAGAATGAGCATTTCTCATATGTTGAAGATTATGTTTGTTACGTTGTGTTCTGGAAGAGCCACCATCGTAAGAGCTTTTATTGTGCTCGAATGGCGCAAGTGGGTTCCATGGTACCAGTCCACATTTTCTAAATCCGTTCATAAATATGCTGGATGGTAGCTCATCTAGGGCTTCTTTCAGTAGTGGAGCAAAATGTCTCTTTTTCAAGACAGGGTTGTCGACATTTTTTAACCTCCAGTCATGAACTTTAACTTTCCACCTACCCTTCAGCGATCGGAAAACTGATACATCCATAGGCTGTATCAAGTGTGTAGCGTTAGGGCACAAAGCTACCAGTAATATGCCATTTTCGTCGCAGAACCGGCTAGCATGCAGTGTCAAGTGAGATGCATGCCCATCTATGAAAAGAATAACAGGTAGAGGGATCTTACATTCCACTAACCATGGGTGAAATACATTTGCTAAATATTCGTAGAATAGACCAGCATTCATCCATCCTGTTTCTGACCTCCCAACACCCCAACCTTGGGGAATACTGGCCGACAAGTCAGCTGGAACTCTTGCATACTTAAAAACAACTGATGAGGGAGACATCACACCAGCGGCATTAGCTGTTAACAAAACAGTTAAACATTCTTTTTCGTCAGGGTTCACTTGGCTGTACACCTGCTTGTCTCCCTTTGTAGCAAGAACCTTGTTTCCTTTAGGGTTCAAGAAAAACGCACTTTCATCTCCATTGAAAACTCTGTTCGGGTCCATCAAAATATCTGTCAGATTGTTTTCCTGAAGATAGGTGTACACATGTGTGTACCACTCACTTAAGACTTCTTGTGTGACACAGGCCCTTGACACAGTCAGATTTTCTGCGACTCTGATGGATACTGAGGGGTTACGCTTTAGGAACGATTTGAACCAAGCCCTACCTGGGCGTCCATCTGTGAACAATGGACTTGTGCGATTCATATTTTTTAATAGTTGCTGAACACTGTCAGCCACTTGATTCCTGGTGACTGGGAAGCCAGCTTTAGCAACATGCTTAATCCACGTTACCAAATTTGCTTCATCTTCAGTGGTTAAAACTGTAGATGGACCCATTTTACGCCCTATAGGGGTCTTGCCTCTTGCCTTGTAAAGCAAGGTTACACGAGGAACACCATGCTGTCTAGCTGCAGTAGCAACTGGGATTCCTCTATTTACATCAGCTAGTGCCCTCTCCATTTGCTCGTGCTCATAATTCAGTAATCTCCTAGGGGGTACCATCTTAATATACCTAAATGAAAGGATAAAACAAACAAAAATAAATAAAAATAATCAAGTGCTAGTAGTTGACAGCCTTGGCATCAGTAGCTGACACCCCCTGTCAACTACTGGATACACTTATGCTATCTGTGTGAAATTCCACCAATTTAGAGGGCATATATTTAGAAAGCCCGGGTAAAATTAACAAGAAGATCAATTTGACATATGAAATGAGCTAGTGGTTGACATTCCTGTCAAGCACTGAAAAATCTATTTTATTCCGATCTAGTAGTTGACACCCTACATAACCTTAGCAGAATCGTAAAATAAGCAATAAAAGGCAAATAATATGTATCTACAATATCAGTCTAAAACGAGGAAATTCAAAGTTTTAAAGGCGTTCGATATTTTAAGATATATTAAACTTAATATTCACCTGAAGTTCCTTAACAAAAGCGATAAGCATCCAACACAATTTCAGGTCTTACTATGAATGGCAACAATCAAAATGGTGTCAGGCCGCCAATTCCGCCAGGTGGTGCGAGGTTGCCACTTATTTCCAAAGAGAACAAATGAGGGTTTGCACGCGTTCGGAAACAAAGCAGTCGTATAAAATGCATGCCTTAATATGCTATAATATGTGGCCAAGTGTCAACTACTGATACTCTGTCAACTAGTGGTTCTTTTACCCTAGTTTCCAACAGTTTTGAAGTCGTCCTAAAATAACACACATCAAACGATTAAAAATACAAATAAAAGTACACAAACACTTCATTCATCGTCATCAGAAGTACCAACTTCGGAACTTTTATCACCATCACTTTCCCACTAAATGTCGTCATCACTGCCATCCATAGCATTCGAAATACTACATTTCTTGAAGCTCTTCCGTATGAGATCTCTAGAGATACGATTCCATGCCGTCAAAATCCACGAACACAGCAGCTGAACTTTCGGGCGCTGAATACGACCAGTTGGAGTCGGTGTGTGCTTATCGGCCGCCATCCGCTCCGTACACAGCTGTTTCAAGGCTGCTTTGAACGGGCGGTTCACGCAGCATAGACGTCATCTCGCTCAATCACGAATACATGACTCGTCAATATCATATTTCCTACCGGGCAAGATTTCCAATAACTTCAGCTTCCCTCACAACTTTCAATTTCTCACTCACAGTAAATGACCGCAAACGTTTCGTAGCATTAATGTTTACACTCGGAGAACGTGCATTTGACTGTATGTACAGTAAAACTTCTTTTATACGATTCACACTTATACGTTTTCTACACTTATACGATTTTTTTCTTGGTCCCGGCAAAATCCCTATACTTGCCATGTTAATTTATTTCCGATATACGTTTTACATTTACGGTATTCGTTTTTCACGCTTATACGATCATATCTTACGTCCCCGAGAGAAAAATGCGTCGTTTATACGTTTACAACGGTTTCCCTACCTAAAATCTCTAAAAATATTGGAGCCAGAAACTTATGAGACGCACTGTACGTTTCTCGGAAACCATCCCTCGCGCGGCGCTATGTTGTGGCGAGAACGACCTTGAAGCTATGTTCAGCCGGAGTTGCGTGTGTTGCGAAATACAACATCATTGTTCTGCCTTGTTCGGTGCTTCAGTTGTGGTTAACCTTGATAGCAGTGAACATGGGTGAAAGGAAAAGGAAGTGCATTACGATTGCTGTTGTTCACTTCTTAACGGGGCCCATCGCTCGCCGCTCGCCCGCGCTGCGGGACTGTCTCCCGCCAGGCACTTTACCGTAATGAGTAGCTCGCGCGGCCTATAGCCTATACTGTAGTTCACAGCTGGTGCTGAAAATGTTCGCCATCCACTGCTCCACATCGCTGGCACCTCTTTATGAAATTGTCATTTACGTTCTGAAGTTCCTCACCACTGATTGACTGTATTTCAACTGTAATATAGTCTTTAAGCTCATTTTCGCGAAAGATTTCCTGTACTTTAAGAAGGTATTTACACACGTTCACGTAATGAAAATCGCATTGGAACATCACCTCGAGCACTAAAGACGTGAACAATTGACTAAACTGAACCCCACACTGCTCAAGCACACTGCAAAGGAGGGAAACTTGTGGCGCCAAGAAGCGCATTACGGCCAAGTGCTTGACGGGGGACCGGCGCCGCGAGCGAGGGTCCGCATCGCATATAACACCAAGTCCCTGTATAACCCATAATGTCACATACATTTTGCAGTTTTTATTAAGCGACTTTCATTTACGCGTTTTTCACGCTTATACGTTTTTTTCATTTGGTCCCTTGAAAATCGTATAAGTGAAGTTTTTATCTTTATATACGTCAATACGGACCAGAAATGGCAATTAGTATTCCCATGACTGTATGACGCCGCGTGCTTACGGTAAAACAAAGTTATAGCCGGAAGAAGGCTAGCACCATCTAGCGGATACTCGCCACACCCGATATCGCGCGCGGCGGGCAATTTAGATCTTTCAAATTTGGATGACTCAAATAAGACCCGCACCCCAATTTTTCACGTCCGAATTTGTTTAAAAATGTGCGGGTGGTATTCGAGTATATACGGTAATCTATACAACCACTGTACACCTATTGGTCCCGCTGCTTTTATCATTTCCGCGGACACCTCATCCTCTCCTGCTGCTTTACCGCTCTTCATCTTCTGTATGGCTTCCTCTATTTCTAGCATAGTGATCTCCTTTTCTTGTTCTTCTTCTTCTTCTTCTTCCATTGTTTCTTCTTGTTCTTTTTCATCTTCCAGTTCGATGTATTTAACATTTAGTAGCTTTGAAAAGTATTCTTCCCATCTTTTTAATATATCATCTCTTTGATACAATATCTGTCCTGCTTCAGTTTTTACAAATTTTGTGTTTTCCCTACCTTTTACACTGTTTTTCACCAATCCATATAGAACCTTTTTACTTCCTTGGATATCCTCCTTCAAAGTTTCCGTGAAACCTTCCCAACTTTTCCTTTTTTCTTCTTGTACAATTTTTTGGCATGCCTTCTTTGCTTCTCTATATTTTTGCCATTTCTCTGCATTTTTACTGCCTATCCACTTCCTCCATGCCATTTGTTTTTCTTTAACAGCTTCCTTTACCCTGTTGTTCCACCAAGGGGTCACCCTTTCCTTTTTCTTCCCTGATAGTCTTCCACAGGTGTTTACTGCACACTTCGCAAAACAATTTCTAAAACATGCCCATTCCTGTTCGACACTTTTTGCTTCGTCTTTGGGAATTTCCTTTTTCAAGTCTTCTTGGAACTTTTCCATTGCCTCTCTCTGTTTTAGCTTCCACACCTTTATTTTTCTTTCCCTTTTCTCCGCAAGCTTTGTGATTTTCCCAAGCCTTAATTTGGCTATCACCACTTTATGGTCTCCTTCAAAATCTCCTCTTGGCATAGCTGTCACATCTACCAGTTGTCTACGTTTATCCTTTTCCACTAGGATAAGATCGATCATTGTTTTTGTCTTTGTGTCTCCCCATCCATACCTAGTTATTTTTTGGGAGTTCTTTTTCCTAAACCATGTATTTCCAACAATTAATCCATTCCTTCTACAGAAATCTATTAACATTTCTCCTTCTTCATCCTGATTTCCATAGCTAAATGGGCCAATTATCTCTTCTTTTCCCTGCCTATCTGTTCCCACATGTGCATTCATATCCCCCATTATTATAACCTCTTTGTCTTCTATACACTTTTCCAGTTCTTCTAAGAAATCCTCTAAACATTCATCTACCTTCCCTGTCTGGGGTGCGTAAATCTGTATAAAATCCTTTGTTCCACTCTCAAGTCCTAGTCTAATTTTCATCAATATGAACATTAAATTTTTTTGTGCTCGTTACCAACATGTTGAATTTGTGAACATGTTGTTTCTTTAAACAGTAATCTCGTCATTTTCATTTATTGCCAACATGAGTGTAGGAGTCCCTAGTGCATCAAATACAAATGGGAGGGGGCCTTAAGTTTCGTTTGTCAAGTGGGCATCATCATCCTGTATAGTTTCCAGCCCATGGCCTGGTCTGCTTGGAACATAAGCCCACCACCTTTCACTCTTCCCCCAGGGGCTCACATCTAGTGGGACGTGGGTTGGCGACCACGGGACCCCAGCTGAGTCCGGCATTGGGCTCCTCTCCTTCTTTCCTGTCGACCTCACTTGGTCAACTCTTGTTCTCTTCCGACCCCGACGGTATTAGGGTATCCGAGGCCTAGGTAGTCTCTTCCTTTCCCGCCTTAATTGGCCCTTGTCTCATCTTTTCTGATACCCTCCTTCTGCGAGGGGTCAGCCTTCTTTTTCTTTTCCTGTTATCTCCTGCCTCCTGCTCAAGGTCCTCAAGGAGGCGGGGTGTGTGTAGCCCCACCACTTCTGGTGCACCCTGGATAGTGCTCACGGCTGGTGAGTTTGAGAGTTGGCGACCCCGAGGGATTCCTGAGCTGGGTCCGGTTTCCCCCTTTTGTCCCTTACCTGTGGGCGGACCCTCTCCTCTTTCACTTTCCTATCTGCCTTTCATGGCTCTCCTTCCTTCCAAGTCCCTCAATCCGCATTCTTCGAGGGTTGAGGGCATTTGTTTTCCTCCTGTACTTTATTTGCCATATTCTCCTTTGGTTTTCCATTTCTTCTTCTAGTATAGAAGTTAGTAGTTAGTTATAGTTTACATTTCATTTTCATCTTCACGATCACCCAAACCATTAGGGTCCGATAACCTAGATGTTAGGCCCCTTAAAACAACAATTATCATCATCATCAACTCTTAACTCTGTTCCACTCTTCTCCTTCGTCCACACCCTCTCGCCCTCCATTTCCTACATCCTCCTCTATGATCTCTCTCCCTTCATAATCTGCTTCTTTGGATCCTGCTCTTCATAACCCAGGTAGGTGCCCCATACCTTCCTCTGTACCACTCCCACTCTCTGTTGTTACTCTTCCCCTATCTCTCGTTTCACACTTGTTTGCATTTAATTTCAAACCATACTGCTTTACTGTCTCAACCCATTCATTCAGCCTTTCTTCATGGTGTCCACAGGCAGGAAAAGTCGGGCGTGAGTCAGGAAAAAATGGCGAAAAGTATTAGAAAGTCAGGAATTTTATATTAACCATAGTCTACAGTATTTAGTGTTTTACAGCAATATTTTGATGGTACTAGTTCAACTAATCTCTGAATATAAAAAGCAATAACTCACTGGACATTATTTTAAGTTTCCATTTTTACGGTACATCATAGTAAAACGCTTTTTTGGTGTTGGCGTAGGGATGTGGCGACCCCATCACTGTAGTTTAGGTTATTAGTACTTTGATTTATGTATTATTGCATTATAAGTTCCTTTATTTTGTATTTTAAATGAATAAAGAGGTGAGCGTTGGGCAGCTATGGGGATGGTGGAGGCTGCAAATAAGATATATATATAATTTATATTTGCTCAATAAACCTTTTTTCCGATGTTACAATGACTTTGCAAGTGAGGAATGGTCAGGAAAAGTCAGGAAAATTGACATTGAAAATTTTGTGGACACCATGTTCTTGCACCTCTGTCTCATGTATGTAACATTAATGTACAATAGCACCACCACGTGGTAGAATTGGTGAATAGCACACTGAAGGTTAAGCTGCATATAACGAGTCAGAATTTTTAAACAATTATTAAAAAAATAATGTTTTGTGCCGTTAGTGTAACGAGTGCCATATAGTGACTGACTGGAGTTGTGTTGTCGCAGAACTACAAGCGCGTGATCGAGACGTGGTTCGACGACAAGTACAAGGAGTACTTCTACACGCGCGAGCCTCTGGCCCGCTTTTTGGACATGGGCGACATCTCGGAGCAGCTGGCGCTCAAGAAGAGGCTCAAGTGTCGAAGCTTCCAGTGGTACATGGAGAACGTGGCCTACGACGTGTTCGACAAGTTCCCCGAGCTGCCGGCCAACATCCATTGGGGAGAGGTGAGTTGTGTCCCAAATGATCGATATGCTTTTCTTGGAACAAAAAAAAAAACAATGCAAAAGGAAAAATAAACTTTTACTCAAAATCCAAGTTACTTGCCAAATTTTATGTAAATCAAAAGCTCAAGGATCCCCTTGATCCTAATATTCAGATACACTTGGTATGGAGGCTCGGCCACGTGGCTACCTTACGAAATTCAGCACAAAAGATATTTAAAAAACACAACATGGCCTCTTTCTTTTTAAGCAAAACAAATAGTATATTCATAAAACAAGAAGACATGCTGTATACAGTTCAACTAGAAAAACCAAACCTAAACTTAAAAATCACCAAATAAGAAAATGGATATAAGTTATATGGTGTACGAAGGGAAAACGCCAGAACTCGTAACAGAGAGAGTTTGCCGTGTTCCGAATCCCAGTTAAACCAATCACGAAGGTACCACATTAATCACCAAAGAGAAACCCCAAAGTACGTGTTTTAACTGTAAATAGCTTATAAAAAGTTCACAGTGCATTACCAAAGCCACGTAAGAGACATAATAAAATATCACAAAATTGCAAACGAACAAATGAACAGTTTAGTCAAAGGGCCCAGCTGCCTGTATAGTCCTAGCCTCTTAACTCACAAGATGTTAAAAGTTCGCCAACACAAGTCTCGGCACATTCACGCATTGTGCAGAATATGAGGTTGGTATGCCTGAAATCACTGTGTCAC
Source organism: Meconema thalassinum (assembly GCA_946902985.2). Classification (NCBI taxonomy): domain Eukaryota; kingdom Metazoa; phylum Arthropoda; class Insecta; order Orthoptera; family Tettigoniidae; genus Meconema; species Meconema thalassinum. Next base: position 2,636,662 of record OX336399.1, on the reverse strand, counting down.
ACGTTGCCAGTTTGTTCCGAGTGTCAATAGTTGGTGGCGTCACGTAATGGTTATGCAAGTTGTGCAATGTTCACAAAGTGCACATTTTCTTGTTGTTAGAAATAAAAATTAGTTCCAAAGGATTAACAGAATGGCGGGCAAGTGATGACCAAAACAGGTGAACACATTTGTCACTAACTGGTTAAACAATGGAAAGAAGACTTTCTTGGTCCTCTTGCCCATTTTTTGTGTTCATGTCTTTCCAAAACTAGTAGAGCTAAAAACAACAAGTATTCACTCATCTGCATTGTTCTCCAATCTTTTGGTCATTATAGATCTATAATACAGATTCTCTGGTGCGGTATTTACCACTACAATTGCTTTCCTTGTATACAATCCAAAATAGTCTGTGATTCTTTGTATGATAACTAGACGATCCCTCACTACTGGCCATTGTAAGACAAGCCTCTGAACGAACCTACCTTTAAGGCCCAGGGGAGGGGTGACTTAGGACCAAGGTCACCTAGAGCGAATGCTGGCTACTGGGATAAATCATATTCAAAAATAAAAACAAAAGAAACAAAACTATATTCTAATAAAATGGAAATACAACCGGGACAGAGACACAAGGAATATGCACTAGCCCTAAATAAAATCCCGGGGCGGAAAATGACTAATCATGGCCGGTACTGGGGCAACACAGGGCCCCGCAATAATCAGCAGTTAATAGCAACAGAACAAGAGTTCAGTTAATTCACAAATGGCCAAAGACGAGCAAGCGGGTGGAATGTGACGTATGAATCCACGATAACGTGATTCAACCACGAGGGGAACTTTAATGTAATAACACAACTAGAGCCTCAAGCGGCTCGCAACACATTTAAGATTGCATCTGAACCAATGTCTCTAGGCCTAAAAACACGGCCACGTGCTCAAGCACACCAATAATGAAACGACCAGTAGCAACAATGTCCTTTTCCCAGTCCAAAATTACATACTTAATATTCACTTTATTTATAAAGTTGGTTGTCCATTGAAAGAAAATACGAAGTTAACTAATACTGGAGGTAGGTTGGCGTCATTAAGGTGACGCGACTGGCCACATGGTCAGGAAATACAAGTTACTTCTCCAGGCATCGACATAGCTCAAGCATGAATAATTTATAAGGCAGACCTTCCATAATATTATTTGACAAATAAGAGAAGAAATTTCACAAGCATGTGCACAGCCACGACGTGAAAATAAAGTTCGAGAACACAAAAGCTCCGTTAACAGCACTGGAGTGAGCAAATCTAAAATATTCAAACTCGAACGCGAGTATAATAAAATAGTAAAACACAAGTTGAATGCATAGTTTTTCAAATGTACCATTTCCACAAACGGCTGATTTGCCGCGATGAATCTGGCACGGACCGAGTCCCGTGCCACGCTTTCTCATGTGTCGTTACATTTTCATACGTAGACCCAACTGTCCAGTCTAACAACTCCCAGCAGAATAGACACAACTACCGTATATACCCGAATGTAAGACGACCCCGAATATAAGACGAGGCCTATTTATCAACTGCCTCTTACAGATTTTTTCAAAAAAATACTCGCTACTCATAACTTGCACAATATATGCCCTCAAGGTTGTGCTTTCATTTTTATAACGTCTCGTGTTATCGGAAATCCCCCTGCCCGCTTTACCAAGACATACTCTATAATTTCTTTGTTCAAGAATGGGAGACGTTATTAAATTAAGATACGTTGATCACTCAATTACTGCTCGTAAAACTGACTGGTTGTTCTTGTAAAGATTGTTTTAAAACATATTTCGGTATGCTTTCGAACATATAATTTATCCGCTTAAAATGACGTGTATGCGTAAATCCTAACCTCAAAATGTACGCTATTCGTATATGCATGGTAATTCAACATAACAAACCATATTTTAATCTTCATTAACGCATCGATTTGTTGCGAGTTACAAGATGCCAACACCACATACTACTTTGCAAATTTTTTTGAGTCGTTTCGGCCATCAATGGACCACGATGTTCTTCACTCATATGATCACTGTAATGCTTGTTTTCTTGTCTGCCAGTAGATCTTCATTCTTGACGAATGTTCAGCTCTCCTTTCTTCCGTCCACTTGCAGTGAGGGCGAGGCATCACAGATGTTAAAGGGTGTAGATTACTGGTTGATTTATCCGCCTTTCTGAACAGGTTCCTATCCCAAACCAGAGCTTGATTGATTCGAGCTTCTGTTAGGTCCTTTTTAACCTGCACCGACCATTTACAATAGGATTTTTTTTTTTAGAGATTGATGAGTGTATTCGAAATGAAAGTCGATGATGCTCCATCCGCTCCAAATGTCCAAAGAAAGACATTCTCCTTTTTCTCATCACACTCACCAAATCTTCTATATGTTCAAATAATTCATTGTTATGTCTTCTTCTGTAAGTACCATTATCATTAACAGGTCCTAATATTTTCCGTAGAATTTTCCGATCCTTAAGTTCTAATTTTCTCAATGGACCTTTGTTTGTCATCTGTAAGCATTCTGCAGCATACAGTGCTGACGGCCTAATTACTGTGTTATAATGACAAAGTTTGACATTCCGGGACATGCTTTTACTTTTGTAAATGTTTTTGCAGGTTTGAAAGGCACCTTCCAATTTGTTACATCTGCTCTCAATGGCAGCTCTTTCTGAATTATTAGGGGTAATCCATTCGCCTAGGTATTTAAATTTTCGGACTTTTTTGATTTTTTGCAGACCAATTGTGGTGAATTTTGAGGCATCTTTGACATTTGTGATAAAATTAGTTTTATGGAAGGCCACTTTAAGTCCAGTTTTAGCAGCTATGGTTTGTAGTTTATTAAGTTGGTCAGTGGCCTCTTCCATTGAATTAGCGAACAAAGCAATGTCATCTGCAAAAGCGGGACAGATTATATTCAGGTCTTCTTTTTTATAACCAATTCGAATACCATAATTATTTGGTAAGATTGTCAACCATTCTCTTATATTTTTTTTCCAAGACACAGTTGAAAAGCATCGGTGATCCCAGATCACCTTGTCTACAGCCAGTCTTGATTGCAAAGGCTTCGGACAATTCACCACGAAATTTGACCTTAGAAATGGTGTTTTCTAAGCTTGCTTTGAACAAATTAATTGATTTATTGTCTAGGCCAAACTCACGTAAGGTGTTAATTATTGTGTCTCTATGAATGCAATCATAAGCCTTTTGAAAGTCCACAAAAATCACAACATAAGGTTTTGATCGTACCGTACAGTAGGAAATTATGGTCTTAATGTTATGAATTTGTTCAGGACAGGATCTTGATTTCCTGAACCCAGCTTGATATTCCCCTAACTGACGGTCTAATATCGCTTCTGCTCTGTTCAGAAGAGCCCTTGCAAATATTTTGTACGTTACCGATACCAGTGAAATACCTCTATAATTATTTGGGTCGGATTTATCCCCTTTCTTATGTATAGGATGAATGATGGCAGAAGTCCAATCCTCCGGCAACTTTTCACTATGCCATATTTCTTCAATGGTTTTCTGGAGACAAATGATGGAGTCATTATCTGCATATTTCCATAATTCAGCCACAATACTATCCTCCCCAGAGGCCTTATTATTTTTTAGCGCCTTGATGATTTGTGTTATTTCTTCGACGGAGGGTGGTGAACTGTCGTGGTAAGCAACGCTAGGATAGAAAGCAAGTTGTTCAGTAGGTATGTCCGTGTTCAAAAGGGTTTCAAAATATTCTCCAAAAGCTTTAGCACAGTCTTTATTATTGAGATTAAGTTTACCATAAGATCCTCGGATGTGAAGAGTAGGGGCGATGTATTTGGACAGTTGGTGTTTAAAAGTTTGATAGAAATCCCTTGTTTTGTTCCTTTGAAAATCATCTTTAATTTGAATAATTTGTGATTTGTGGAAATTTCTTTTTGCCAATTTTAAAAATTTACAAGTTTCTTTCCTGATGCAGAGAAAGTTCTCAAGGTTCACATCGTCTTTCTTGTTATTCCACTTGATCCAAGCTTTTCTTCTTTCCTCTATTGCGTGATCACATTGACCGTTCCACCAAGGATGCTTGCGCGTTCTATCAAGAGGAATGGATTCCGAAACCGCAGTAACAATGGCCTTCCTTAAAGTAAACCATGTTCCACCTTTTGGTTTGGTGTGGAGTGTTTCCGCAAAAGTGTTATTTGACTTCAGACCACCGATATTGTACTTTTGCGTTTTCATTCACTTTTCAACGTTCACTCTATTGTTCCTAAACGGAATACCTTTCATTTTAATAAGGGACAGATAATGATCTGAGTCTATATTCGCATTACGCAGGACCTTCACATTTTGGATTTCACAATCTGATTTTTTTGATATTGCCACATGATCCAGTTGAAATTCACCCATAAGTGGATTTGGATGTCTCCATGTCTTTGCTTTCCGAGGAAGATGTTTAAACGCAGTAGATTTCAAAACTAGGTTGTTATTTTTGCAGGTGTCAATCAGCCGTTCGCCATTTTTGTTTGTACGTTTATGTGCAGAATAGTTTCCAACTATATTCCTAAACTTTTTCTCTCTTCCTACTTGGGCGTTAAAATCACCAAGTAGGATGGTGGTGTGATGCGCTGGAATATTGTCAATCACGTCTTCTAATTGTTCCCATATTATATTAGTTTGCTCTCGGTCTTTCTTGTTTGACACGTTCGTCGGTGCATGAAAATTGACCACGGTGTAGGCTTTATTAAGTGATCTAAATGACAATGTGGATAGTCTTCCATTGAATGATGTAAAATCCAGCACTGAATCAACAGCTTTCTTGTGGACTATAAAACCTGTACCAAGATGAGGGATGTTAGGTGTAACTCTTGTGCCAGGTATTCCTTTATAAATTCTGAATCCTTGAGACTCAAAAGCTTCTTCATCACAAAATCGTGTTTCTTGCAATGCAGCGATGACAATGTTATGTTTCTCAAAAACATCCAATGTTTGCTTTAGTTTTCCTATCTGAAGGAGTGAGTTTATGTTAATTGTTGCTAAGTATATAATATATTTCTTCTTACATGACATTGCAGGCTCCCCAGACTCCGCTGGCCTACTAACTCCACAATACATGGAGGTGGATTTATTACCACCTGGGTAATTACCACCTGGGGTAGATAATCCAATACTTTGTGTTTCCATCATGAGTGAAGAAAAGAATTGAGAAAGGCTATCCCGAAGGATAGCGGGGTTATAACTGATGAGGCAGTAAGCCTCCCAGTATTAAAATCAGCCGCCCAATCTGGAACAGACGCTGTTTGTAGCCGCTCAATCTGAGACAGACGCTACCCTGATATGTGTGGACCACATACCTTTTACTCCTAATCTCCCGAGCACAAGGAGGCCCCTTCCGCCATTATTACTGTACCGCAGTTCAACCGCTCCACCAACAATGCCGCTGAGGACTTCACCGTAACCCTGGCAAGGGACCCTTACAAGGTACTACCAGCCGGGTCAGCTGGACCTAGGTTTTTTAATGAGGTGTCCTCCGACTCCTCCTTCCCCATTTCTTGCGAACAGGGCCCCGGACTTGCCACCGGTATAGTGGAGTTTGCCTTTTTTTTTTTTTTTTTTTTTTTTTTTTTTTTTTTTTTTTTTTTTTATACCCTGAATATAAGACGACCCCAAATGTTTATAACACAAAAAGTGGGAAAAAACCTCGTCTTGCATTCGGGTATATACGGTACTTAGGCCGACACTACTATAGCACAGCGTTAGCACGGCAGGACCAATCAGGAGGCCAGCGGGTGTATCACCAATTACACACGCGAACCAATCAGGCTGCGCCTCTCGTCTTTCAAATCCTTTGAGAACATATTAGAAGGTTCCAGGCTTGCTTGCGCGCCGAAAATAGAATGGCAGAGAGGGGACGAATAATTGTGAGGGTTAACCGACTGTCACAGAACCTATAGGACTACTGTTGTGTGGTTTGACAACCGTCGGAACTGGTTTTAATGACAAAGGTTTCACACTATATGGTGTATGCTGTTACTGTTTGCAGGAAGCCGAGGATGCATTAACAGGGTATAATGACTTGCTTGTGTTGTAGCTTGCCAGCGCTGCCGTCCCGCTGTGTTGGGACACGATGGGTCTGCCCGCGCCCGTAGTGATGAGCGTTGTAGAGTGTTTTGCTGACGATGTGTGGGGTGATGATGACTCGCAGGTAATTACATTGTTCTCTGTCTGTATAGCTTCGCAATGTGGCCAGCTCGACCTGTATGGACACCATGGGACACGGGCCGCCCAGCCTCATGGGCTTGTCCCCCTGCCACGGCTTCGGCACCAACCAGGTGAGTTATACTTGTCGCTTCTCACAAGAGATGTGCTAGAAATCACAAACGAAAGACTTGAGATGTTTTCAATTGTGGCAATGCAGTAAAACAACCATTGAGGGTGTGATCGTCACCAGAGTTGGTGGTCGAGATCTGGTTTCGTTAGTTATGTTGAGCCGAACTCTTAGGCAGCAAATGGAGAGGCACAGTAGTTATCAGGGGGAACTTGGTTGTAAACATTTTTGACTTCAGATTCCATTGTTTCCAGTCGAAGATTACATCGTAGAAACACGCAATGATGCCACAGCCTTCTAGATCAACGAGTCCTTGCCTGAATCACAGAAAATCCACACTAAGGAACCAACCATGTGGACAGATTGAGCGATAGGCTGCACTCAATGGCGTGCATGGAAATGGTGTTGACGGACATTGTTGTAATGAGCTTCCTAGCATCACAAATGGCCAGTAAAATATAGCTCGGAGGTTGCATAGGCTAAGTACACACTGAATGGACAGGGCCAACAGCAATTCATAAATTAGTTTTTTCTTTAATGTGAACACACAATTTTTCTGCAAGTTTGGATAGCACCTTGTTAGGGTGAACATGGTATTGCTAGAGGTGTTAGAAAGTGTTTTTATTTGTTTGAAGATTTGTTGATTTAAAATTCAAAAGGTGGTGTTTTGTGTTTTTATTATTTTTGGGGGATGACATGTTAAAATTTGGAAAGCGATAAGCTTTGTACATTAAGTGCATTTAAAAATGTAAACAATTAATAAAACAAAACAGCAGGGTAAACATGGCTATCAAAGAATGAGATAATACTTTACATTCACCATCTCGAAACACATTTCAGTGAATACCTTTATCCAAATACTGCAGTGAAACCATTGGAAGTAGATCATAGTTAAAGTCTCAGCATTTTCAGCTGTCAATTGTCGCTTCCTATCACTTACTGAAATGAAAATCCACAGCCTGCTTCCAGTCTCCGACCGGGTCAGGAAGGGAATGAATGAAGCCCCCATCTAGCGGCGAGGATATGAACTGTGCCGGCTGCCGAGGCCTGACGCACTCCTCTGGGGCAATGATTAAATGAATGACAGATGAAATGAAATGATAGTGGAGAGTATTGCTGGAATAAAATTTTGACAGGGAAAACCGGAGTACCCGGAGAAAAACCTGTCTGCCTCCGTTGTGTCCAGCACAGATCTCACATGGAATGACCGGGATTTGAACCACGGACCCAGCGGTGAGAGGCCGGCGTGCTGCCGCCTAAGCCACGGAGGCTTTCTCCTATCACTTACTATGAGACTGTATTTCGAAAATGACCTTTCAGAATCCACATTTGAACAAGGATACCACACACACTTTAATGCAGCTGTTGCATAGTCTCGGTGAGCAGGCCTTAATTCCATGAGGATCTCGGGAACATTCACATTATCTTCATGACGCAGTTGGTTCTTGATTGCAGTCAGTTAAATGCTGTGAGCCTCTAAAAACTGTTGAGACTCCATCTTCGTAAGAAATGGGGCATTCTTCTTAAATTGGAGCAGTTCAGTGGGAGATACGTTCTTAGGTGCATGCCGAGGATCAAACAATGACCCAATGGCTTCTACAGTCTTCCTGGCTGGATCCGTGGTCCTTAAAGTCCTGACTTTCACTAGAGCTGACTGGGCAACACACGTAAGCTTGGACTTAACCACTATCTGCATCTTTTGAGGAAGCTGTTCCAAGTTCTGGAGGATCGTATGATTGAACATTCCACCATCGCCTAATACAGTGGAATCTCGTTAGCACGTTCTCGGTTACGAAGTTTTCCCACTCAGCGCGATGATTTTCTCAAGTCCCAGTCCCAATTCTACAAAATACATGTTGATATATCCCCTTAATACGTTCTCTATTCCCGCTTACGACGATCAAATTTCCGTTGTACTATTTGTAAGCGAACCTGATTTTATTCTTATTTCATTATAAAATTCGGCTTCTGGAAAACACGACGCGATATTGCCTCATATTCTCTGCTAGTTATTGACAGTGTAGATGATTTCATTGTGTCTGACGGCGTAGAAGTGGCTATAGCTATGACGCAACACAGGTGACGTGTCTCTCTCCCGCTGTCCTTCACCCCCTTCCCTTTGTTTATTTCTCACGTAGGCGCATTATTGTCTTCGTATTCCGCACTATTGTCTTCTAGTTCTTAGTGTTCACGTCCAGTTATGACCTATTTTATTGCGTGTTTCATAATGGATAAGAAGAAAGTACGGCAGATAACTAATGACGAGAAGATGAAATACATTCGAGACGTGGAATGCAATCCTCACATGAAGCGTGTGGATATAGCGCGAAAGTGGAACATTCCTCCGTCTACACTGAACACGATTCTCGGCAAAAGGAAGGAAATCGAGCGTGCATTTGAAGAAGGAATGAGCGGCAAAAGGAAACGTGTGCGAGAAGGACAGTTTCCTGAACTAGAAAGCTCTTTATTGAAGTGGTTCAAGGAAGCCCGTGCTTCAAACATATGCGTGCGCGGTCGCCGGTAACTGGAGAGGTACAGTAATTCATTTTTATGTTATTTATTCCATGTAAGTTACTGATAACCTATGTTTATGTCGTGACTGTAGTAGTGCATACAATCACTTACTAAGGTCGGCGATTTGACGTCCATATATACGCCGCGTTCTTTCTTATACGTTGTAAATGCAGTACGGCGTTTTTCGGTAGTACATTTTCCCGCATATGATGTCCAAATTTTTCAGTCCCTTGAAAAACGTACTAACGAGATTCCACTGTAGCTTGAGCTTTACCTCAAGGTCATCTAGCTTCCCAGCCAGTACGTGAATTGTTGGGTACTTAGATCCCTCCAAGAAATTAAGCAAGTCCATAAGAGAGGCACCAACAACAGAAACATACAATGCTTGTAATTGTATAAATTGTATTGTTGAAGTCGATGCTTGTTGGAAAAATTTGACCCCAGAATTTGAATCTTCCAATGTTTTGAAAAATACTACCAGATCTTCCACATGCGTGGCCATATACATTGCAGCCTTAAACCATGAATTCCATCTTGTACATACAGGCATTGGGAAAGCTAGAATTTCATTCTCTTTTTCTGTGTTTTCATATTTCTCCCTTAGAAATGCAACGTAAATGCGTATTTAAAAAGGCATTCTTTGTCTTTACTATAGACATGTTCAATTCGTCCAGCTCGTTTTCAAATACGCAGCCGATAAGATTGACTTTATGAGCCCAGCACTGGACATGACTTAATTCTTCAATCAATCCTTGAAGAGTAGTTACACATTTTGTCATGTAGCGTGCTGAGTCCGTAACTACTGCCACTACACGCTCCCGTTCAATTTCATAGGAATTCAAGGTGTCTAATATCGCATTGGAGCAATTTACGCTTTTGGCAGAATCTAGAACAACAGAGGCAGCCAGATGGGTGTTCATTTCAGTTGATGGTACTGATGGACGAAAAAGAATGTTGAAAACACACCTACCATTCTTGTCAGTTGTTTCGTCACATAGCAGAAACACGTCTTTGTTTTTTATATCTTCCCTAATTTCTTCCCTCCTTCTTTCGCCAATCATGGGGATGTATTTCTGACGAATCTGATTTGCTGATGGTAAATCTCCACTTCCGCGAACGTACTTATTAAACCAAGTACGGATAGCAGGATTGTCTAGTTTCTCTACTGGTATATTAGCTTTCACAAACGCAGTAGCAGTGTCGAGAATAAACCCTTCTTTCATATCCTTCACACGACTAGCATTTGATAATGTTTCTTTCAAGGTGGCCACTCTAGGAACACTAACTTCAAGATGCGAATTTTCTCGGCGTTTTGAATGCTTCTCCGATTTGCAATGTTTGTCTAATGCATCTTTCCTGCGATAATCTAACCGACAATCACAATATTTGCACATAAGAATGCCACAAGAAATTATAAATCCTTCATTCTTATATTCTTTGTGTGTGTCTGTGGCAGAAACTGCTACCTTCGGCATTTTTAACCTCAACTGAGCGATGCCCAGTAACAAACACTGTTATCACACGGTTGACTGTAGTCACACGCCAGTATAAATTCGTAACCACACGCTAAATTTATTTCTGAATTCGTGTCATAATATTTAAATTACGTCGCGTCTCATCTTCCTGTACTGCTAAGTTCGGAACTACTATGATGAACACATGGTCGCCAACTGATTCACGCAAATAACACACTAGCTTCAATGATAACGCACAGTTTGCGCACTTTTTATTAAATTATATAGAATTCTCTACTATGAATTACACTCGCTACCGATGTAACATGTTCATTCTTCAAAAGTGCCCATTCCTCTGCATTTGACATTTGTTCAGGGTTCTTCATTAGTCCTTCTTTTGTACTCCTCTTGAATCTTTCATTCACGTCCTTCTCTTTCAGATTGTCTACCAACCACCCACCTTTTTGACTTTCGACTTTTCTTTAGCTCCTTCAGCTTTAATCTGCATTATATAATAACCAGATTGTGGTCAGAGTTTATGTCAGTTCCGGGATATGTTTCGCAATCCAAAATCTAGTTTCAAAAACCCTGCTTGACCATAATGAAGTCTATTTGGAAGCATCCTGTATCTTCTGGTCTTCGAGGAATGATAAATGCGGGTTTTGTTAACCCAGGTTGAATAGGAAGATTCACAAGACCACAAAATTTGGTTGATGGACCTGGGAATACAAGGGTTCTGAGAATAATACACAAAGGTTTCATTGTACTAAAGGACAAAAGGATTAACTTTCTGTGTTCTCGAGTTACTCAAGGTCCTGGATTCGATTCCCAGTCCTACCATGAAATGTATTTCTGGTCTGTGGGTTAGAACAGGGAACACTCAGTCCTGTGAGGCAAAACCGAGAAGAAGTGGGTTTGACTCTTATCTTAGCTACCCAAGAAGTGATTTCCCACTTCTATTCAGGCATATGCTAGGATGGTTCCTAACATAAGGCCATGGCCGCCTGCTTCCCAATCCTAGCCTCAATAAACACACTTCTACAGACTCCACAATTTAAGGGCAAATGACCTCATAGTTCTGCCCCTTAAAACAACAATAACTATCTGAGAGAATCCACAATGTCACAGGTTATCAGACAAATTCTACACACAGCCAAAATTACACAGCGCTGAAACCTAGATACTAAAAGAAACAACAAACGGATTAATGAACCTTGACAAATTAGTAGTATCTCACAGAAAAAGAAACTTTAACAGTGTATGCCATTTTCAGAAGCAAATGATTTTAATATCGTCACCAGTATTTGAAATGAAATTCCTACGAGGTAGGATAGGAGTAACAAGAACAGACCGGGTGAGAAATGACAAGATCAGGAAAATAGGAAATAGCCCTTGCAGAGCAGGACACTTGAAGGGGATGGAAGAGAAGAGGATTCCCAATAGGACGCATGGAAAGCAGATGCAGAAGAAACGACAAAGGGGAAGACCAAGGGATAGATGGTTGAAGAGAGTGGAGGAGTGTCTCAAAAAGAAAGGAGAGGACTGGACCAGAGTGACAACGGAGAGGCTTATGTTCCAAACAGACCCGGCCTGGGGATGGAAACTGTGTATGATGACCGATGTAACAGGAGGCAAACGTAGTTCACAATATGAACCTTTTGGAGGCAGTCGGCCAAACTATTCACGCTGCGAGATAATAGCTATTTTCCAAATCCAATGAGTAACGAGAATATCGACAGTATATCGTAGTATTACCCCTCGCGAAACTATACAATTAATCATTCTCAAAATGAACGCCAACCAAATTCGATTATCGGCTGGTGGACAAGAATGTTCGGATTGGTGTGGGAAAAAAATATATAAAAAATATATTTTATTTCGCGGATTGCGGTATTTGTGGTGTTATTCACAAAATTCGTGTTATTTCGCGATTTAATTTCACTCCTGGTTAGCACGAAACATGTAAATACGTGAAAATAAAACATCCTAACCTCTAAATATGACTTTGTTTTATCGCTAATTTACAAAAACTAACACCTCTAGGTATTGCTAATCGCACAATTCCGTCAGTGATTGTACCCCAAGGTTACGAGGTAGTACCAGGATGTTTACAGCCTATCACTGTTAACCCAGAATGTAGCAACCACCCTCAATGGACACTGAAATTAAAGCTGCCGGCAGACAAACACATCCACGAGGTGAAGTAATCACATGAAATGTCAGCAAAACTATGTATGTTATAACTAGAGACCGGATTTTAAAGGGAAAAATATTCATTAAAAAAGGACCAATAAAAGGGGAAAATATTCATTAAAAAAGGACCAATAAAAGGGGAAAATATTCATTAAAAAGGGATTGTTTAGGAACAAGTGTGAAACTGTTCGCCAAGCCTCGCCTTGCCTGTGGCAGAATCCCGTTATTTCCACTGGTCGGGAGGGGGTGTGCTTGCTACCTGCCTCACCCCGCTCCCCAAGTACCGTACATTCTTTCGACAGTGCCACTATTGTGCTCATACAAGTCACCACGGGGTGAAAGAGCTGCAGACCTGCTGCCATGCAACCTTGGAAGACTATATCGAACGAGTGACAGTGTATTATTGTATATAACTGTGTAATATAATCTAATTAGTTAAATGTTCCACAGAAGTCCAGTGATTTGAAATCCCAGCACTATAAATTACAGTCCACCAGAGTATATTCTTCACATTATTATCAAACTCGCTTCAGGGATTATTTAAGAAAAGGGGACTGGTCAATAGAATAAAGGAAATAAAAAGGTATGCATAATCAGTTAATCACTTGACTGCATTAAAGAATGGTATCAATTACATGTCCAACATTTGAGGATATAGGCCTATTCTCTTTTATGTAGTGTCCTTGTGTTACAGTGTTTATTGCATTAAGAACGAATTGAACCTGATGACATTTAACATTTCAATATGTTTGAAGGTCAAATTTTGTCTCTTTGAATTTAAAATATAGTGGGGAATACTTGGTTTTTACTCTAAACTCTAAATCAGTGCACTTCACTAGTTTTTCAATGTCTGGATTCTTTGCTAAGCTTGCCTTAAGTTTTTCTTTTGCGAATCCCCCAAGCATGTTGTCAGTTCTTTCAACCACACACCACTGCACCTCCTTGGATAAGCACTGTTCTTCCAGTTGCAAGATGGCGGCAGGAAGAAACTTGAACGTATGCACTGCGTACAGCTCTGTCTCCAAATTCAGATCACTCAGCAGGTCCTTGGCTCGACCCACAGCTGCAGATTCAACATTGTCCAAAGACAGTATAAATTCCTTTATCTTAGTGAAATGCTTACAAAGGAAAACAGCACATGAAGTCCATGTCCCCCATCTAGTTATGATGGGAAACTTAGGTAGTGGTAGGCCTGTAACTTCCTTGTAAAGCTGTATTCTACTTGAGCTTTAATCAATGTCTTCTTAAGTTCGGATATGAAGGCATTTGCAACAATATATTCAACCCTTATTGCTTCACATACCCTATGCAAAGCATGAGCAATACAAGTTGTATGGTGAAGATTAGAATACATAGGCTTCAACTGTGCAAATGCTGAGATCATGTATGATGCTTGGTCCATAGCAACTTGCCACACTTTGTTGTACTGTATTCCTGATGGCCCGAGTTTAAAACAACAGTCATTGAAATTCTGCATTATAGATGTAGAGTTTACTTTTTCCAATTCGTACATGGCAGCCAACATTGGTTTTGTTGGGTCTCCTGTCAATGGCATCACAAGAATGTTTAGAACAGCTCTTGAAAGTGAATCGGTTGCTTCATCCAAAATGAAGCAAACTGGAAGGTCTCCAACAACCTCCTTAACTTTTTGTACCTTAGCTTCATAAATTGGTTGTAGGTAACTCTTTCTAAGTGTACTTTCATCAGGGACAGTGCGTTGTGTGTGTTTTTCCAAGAAACTCTTCAATGATGGGTTATTTACCTTATTTAAAGGAATTCCACGCTGAACAAGGGTAACTGTGAGGTCACTGAAAAAAACGTTTCGTTCCCTGCTTTTTTGTTCGGCCTTCTGAAAAGATTCCTGTAAAAATGACTGCTTGGGAACTTTCGCACGAATAGCTTTGTTTTTCTCATTTTGGCATACTTGAGATGCTGAATTATTCTGTCCTTTATATGTTTTCCATCTACTTTAATATCAATATCACATAGAGAACATCGAATAACGGTACCATCCATTTCGATTAAATCGTCCTTGAAACTGCTTACCGCTCTTCGCATTTTATTGCTAAAAGACGACTTCGCCATCACTATTACAAGCTACTGCTGCCACTTAACGGTGCGTGCTATTCTCTATGACTCTGTTTCCGCTACTGAGGCGAGCAAGCTACTGTAACCAAAGAGAATAGGCTGTAACTGCTTCACACATTCTGTAGGGGATGTGACGAGTCTAACAACACCTGTGAGTGGTGTGAGACGGTGCAGTGGGAGAGTTCAACTCTGGGGTGAGTTCGGTATAGAACCCGTGTTAATTCTTTCTTCCCTTACGTTACATCGGTATTTTATGCAGGTATTTTCTCTCCAAGTGAAATAAATTCTTGAGGTATATTCCTAAAAAAAAGGGAAAATAAGGGCAGATGTAGGAGAAAACGAAACAAGGGCTAAAAAAAGGGAAAAAAGGGAAGTTAAAACACGGCAATCATGAGTTTTAAATACAGTTTTAACCCATAGTATCGATTATTTCTTGTTTCCAATAAAATTTTAAAAAAGGTATTCCCTTTAAAATCCGGTCTCTAGTTATAACCAAGCTCCTAGCGACACAAAATTCACAAATTGAAAGTAATCATTGAAATTAAAACCTTGCCCTGAAATAGTTGTGTAAAACAATCCGCTGGTCTAGGAGAGAGGACCGACTTGGAGCTTGCAATCTGTTCTTATGTGACGAGAGAACCACTCAAAATTTGGCAAAAGCAAACGGTGACTTCCTGAGCAGTGCACATTTCAAGCCACTTGGTCTCATTTTCAAACACACTGCGTAACATAGAAGAAAACTGGACATAGGCCACGCTAATCTTAAGACACGCGCCACATTAATACCAGCCTTGTGAGGACAAGGAAAGAGAATAATACTCTCGGGACAAAGATCAACCAATACGACGCAAACCCAGGCGAATGAGTCTCAGAATTAAGAATTTACAATCACGTGCACAGCAAAACACCTACATATTCCCTATTAAATTATACACTTCTACAGCACCAATCCATTAGAGTTACATCCACACATTCTTGTTGACGTCATCTGCTGCCAGGCACACCAGGCGACACTACAATCTTGCCACCCCTACCACAGGAGGGAAATTCAAATGCGATGGTTCCTTGGGCGGGGTTGCCCCCAATGCACCGTAATTCTAGGAGGCGTGTCCTCAAACTGTTGGATCTGAAAGGCTGAGCATAAACGGAAAGTTCTTTCGTTCATAGCTCAGGGGTGGGTTCAGAAAGCAAGCGAGCTGATTGGTTGTCAGGAAAGATACTTAAATTAGGTGAACGGAACTTGTGGGGTGTTCTGGATGCTTAGGATTTGAAAGGAAGTAAACATCTGGCACTGGCGACCGGTTGATGTGTCTTACACCCAGTTTCACAAGTAAGGAGCGTCACGCATTGATTTTATCTGAAGAAGAAGAGTTTCAGACTTGATTTGTTACTAATCTTCTAATTTTTGTCGTCATATAGAAGCTGGGCCCTTTTTGTGTATGGTTTACACCTCCAGATTTGGTCATCTGGGTGATATGGTGTTCTGAATAGGGTTAGTATGTCTCGTGGCTGCCAGGTGTCTCTGCACTCCTATGAGTGGTTCTTGGAAGTAGAGATTTTTAGATGATATTTATTATCTATTTTCTTTTGGTATTTGTTATTCCCCTAATCAATTGCATATATTATTATGAAGCTGGGGTAAGCCTCCGTGGCTTAGGCGGCAGCAAGCCGGCCTCTCACTGCTGGGTCCGTGGTTCAAATCCCGGTCACTCCATGTGAGATCTGTGCTGGACAGAACGGAGGCAGACAGGTTTTTCTCCGGGTACTCCGGTTTTTCCTGTCAAAATTTCATTCCAGCAACACTCTCCACTATCATTTCATCTGTCATTCATTTAATCATTGCCCCAGAGGAGTGCGTCAGGCCTCGGCAGCCGGCACAGTCCATATCCTCGCCGCTAGATGGGGGCTTCATTCATTCCATTCCTGACCCGGTCGGAGACTGGAAGCCGGCTGTGGATTTTCATTCATTTCATTATGAAGCTGGGATTCTAAGAGTTTATCTGCAGACCACCATTATCCTCTTGAAATGTTGCTGTTCGACAAAACACACAAGGCTAATACAATTCGTTGGCCCTTAAAATGTAATAGTTAGGTTAATAATGCATACAGAGATTAAAATAGGCTCCTTAAATATTCTGGATTAATCTATTATAAGCTACAAGCCGTCGTACCCACCTAACCTAACAATTTCAACACAAGTTTTGATCTGATAAAAAGCACACACAAGGACTTTGAGTGACATTATAACAACGACCTTCCTCCGGGTTGCACACAATACGACACAGCAAGCTAAGGTACGATATCCCAATATCCAATTGTGATCCCGAGCATTTGCAAGGATGACCCAAGGACACAGTGTCCAAATAGAGACCCAAATGTTGCTCCAGGAATTCCCAAAGTCCAGTACTGGGCAGGGTGGTGAGATGTGGATTATTGTAATAGGCCAAGGACTCTTTCTCTAGGGTTGCATCCTCAAGTCACTGTTGATATTGTACATTGCATTTACTGGGAAAAATAACCTGATAAATATTACATGTGATTAAGATAGCAGACGGAGGACAATAGCTTAATCACATGTACCGTAATTTGTTTTTCGGTTATTTTTTGCATATTCCAGTAATTATCGTATATTGTGTTGCCGGAGTATTTCCTGGCCTAATCGTCACATATTCATATGTTGAGGGCAGGATGTGATTGTGTAATGTTGTAGTGTGCGACGATTATGCCATGACTTTTCATAAAGCAGTTGTGGATTTGAAGGGCACGGTGCAGATTGTCAGGTAAGGAAGGTGGAGGGAAGAATCACTAAATCTAGTTCAGTTCCAACTTGTGTTCAGACTATTCTTGTATTGGCATTAACAGGAATTCAAAGTTCGGTATATTTACATTGTAGTTTGTGTGTGTTCAGTTAGTTATTTAGATTTTAAGGGGCCGAACTAGGAGGTCAAAGTTCACTGTAATCATATCACAAAATATGGACTGGAAAAGCTCTGTTTGGAATGGACCATGCAACTTTTGCTTCTAAAACAACGGGTGAAAACTCACTGTGACAAGGAATTACGGGAAGTAGCACTCGGTGAAGTGCAGTCAGAAGGAAGCAAGGCAGCTCACGGTCGGTCAACACGAACATTACAGTATAACTCGGCAATCTTTCTAGGTTTGTGCCATGTCTTGTGTGGGGTTTGCCTAGGAACACCAGGCTGGCTCATCAGCGGGCTCTTGGTGTCCCCGCCCGGACCACCGCAGGAGTAGCGAACTGCGCACTACTTCCTGTGAGGACTAGAAGCTCAAGCAGCGTATTGGCTTTCTTATATAGATAATGGAGATGAATTTTCGTTCTGTTATGTGTTTTTCAGAAATGTGCAGTGTAAAATTAGAGTGAACTATGTAAGAAACTTGTTAGAGTGGAGCGTATCTTGTTATTATTATTATTATTATTATTATTAGTTTGCATGTACAAGCCTATTTCAAAATTTTAACCAAAAATAACTGTGAATAATTCGCGGAAGTTTGTGCGAGTTATTGAGAGTGTTCTGTACTTTTTCTTTTTAATTTTTACTTTTTTTTTTTAATTTCTTCCTTGAGAATATGCAACATATTCATGATGTTATGCATATATACGAGGGTAATCCCAAAAATAAGGTCTCCTATCTTTATATATATAATTCTTCGACACGTGTGTATGTCACTGAACTCCTCCTAAACGACTGGACCGATTTCGATGAAATTTGGTATGTACATTAGGGTGGGTCCATGTATGCTTTAGATTCACAATCTGACCTGGTAGGTGGAATGAACACAATTTTAGAACCACAATTTACACACAATTTTAGAACCACAATATACAGTCAAAAACAGTCGTCATGGAAACCACTAGCCTTGGCCTTGGTGAAAGCTGATGTCTTTGGACGGTTTGTCTCTGCACGTTAGAGCCACCTGGTCGCAACCTGTGCAACTACCGCAATAACATACACTCCGCCCGTGGCGGAAAGTTGTGTTTTATACCAAAGGTGGCAGTGATGTCGAATTCTACTGTTTGTCTCTGCACGTTAGAGCGTTTCAAAGTCCCGTATGCGTTCATATACCGTTCATCCCATTGCGATGAAACTTGGGTGAGATGTTGAGTGTACTCCAGGGAAGGTGTTTGGCTCAGTAAATTATTTTACAATAGATAGCGCACGACTAGATTCAACAAATGAGCGACGACTCACGAAGCATTTCAAGAAGGTCCCGTATGCGTTCAAATACCATTCTTCCGATAGCGATGAAAGTTGGGTGAGATGTTGTGTACACTCCAGGGAAGGCTTCTGGCTTAGTAAATTCATTTTACAATAGGTAGCGCACGAGTAGATTCAACAAATGAGCGCGAAGCGTTTGAACAAAATCCCGTATAAGTTTATACTAGAAGACCCGTGCTGCTCCGCAGCATTCACTTCAACAATCCTACAGCACTTCTGTCCATATGACATTTGCATGTGTTCATGCTAGTGATCTGAACAGACATTTACGGTACCGTCGCTTTTCGGTAAATGATGAAGTAGACTTATGAGATCAAATGTCCTCTGTGTGTGTGTGCCACTATTTACCCAGCGTAAGCTTAAAAGGCGCACGGACGTCAGGTTCAGACGCAATTCTGAAAAGCCGAGGTGAACAGCTAACTCCAAACACATAACCTATACTCTTCTCTGACGTACGTGAGTTGGCGACCACGGGACCCCAGCTGAGTCCGGCATTGCTTCCACTTACTTGTTTCTTTATAAATACAGAATTCTGTTGATGTGGCTGTTTTTTTCACAATATTGTGAAGAGAGTTTCCTGCGATCGCATATAAACATGCGCTTGGCAGCCGTTGAGAATGGAGCTCCCGTTGGATGTTACCGCCAAGCGCAAAGTGAGCACGGTTATTCGGTTTTTGAACGCAAAGAGTACTGAACAGATTGAAATCCATCGCCAATTGACGGAAGTGTATGACGAGTCGTGCATGAATATCAAAAATGTTCGTAAGTAGTGTAGAGAGTTTGCAGCCGGTCGGACTGGAATTCATGACGAACAAAGGAGCAAGAGACCGTCGTAAAGGGGTATTGTTGGTCGACTTCATGCCCGCTGGGACCACAATTAATGCTGACAAGTACTGTGAGACCCTGAAAAAACTCAGACGGGCAATTCAGAACCGGAGAAGAGGAATGTTGAGCAAGGGCATAAACATTCGCCACGACAACGCTCGTCCACACGTCACCCGGCAAACCGTTACTCTTCTGCAACTGTTTCATTTTTTTAATATTTTTTTAAATTTATTTATTTATTTGTTTATTTTCGTATGGCCTTGGGTGCCGGGTGCAAGCTTTGTAATTTGACACCCAGAGGGTAGCTTGCATGTTGAATTTCGTTGTTCCTTGAATCACTGTGAAAGTCAAGGTGGTTAGATATCTAAGCTCCTTGAACACTACAGCGCTTTCTAGTAGAGAAATGAGGAACTTTGTGTTGGCGGAAACTCCCGAGATTAATTTTGGCATTATGAACACTGCCTACTGAATTCAAATGGGTTCTTTGACATGCGAACATCGTATGACATGCGTGTCGTATTTTTGCCGCCTTTCAAAAAATCACTTACCGCGGCCAGGAGCGAACCTGCAATCTTGGGGTTAGTAGACCGACACGCTATCCACTCACCCACCGTGGCAAGCTAATGGTTTCAGTGGAACATCACCACCTACCCACACTATAGTCCAGACTTGGTGCCCAGAGACTCTCACTTGTTCCCTAAAATGAAAGAACATTTGGCCGGAAAGCGATTCAGCACCGACGAGGTTCACAACTTCCTGAACAGTATGCCGGCGAGCTGGTATGACACGGGGATACAAAAACTATCACAGCGTCTACAAAAATGCATTGACCGAAATGGTGTTTATGTATAAAAATAGCTAAATGTTCAAGCTATAAAATGATGTAAACCATTGTAGAAAAAAACAGGAGACCTTATTTTTGGGATTACCTTCGTAGCTGGCATTGGCTAACACAGTGGTGCGCATGTTGAGCGGCTCTCTCTTCTCCCTGGACCACAATGCTCCATAATTGTTCAGCTGAAAGCCTTCATTGCCAAGCTGTGAAAAAGAAGTAATCCCCGTCTTCAATGTGTTTCAGCTGCTGCGTCTCAACGCAAAGGGGCAGCTGGGAGTGGGGGAGAGGTGCATAGAGGCGGACTCTCAGGGCATCAAGCTGGTGTTCTGTCGGCTCGGCACTGTGGACGGGCCCTGGCAGTATGACGAGGTGAGTATCCATACACTCTCATTCACAGTTTCACGTGCATCCATCAGCTCCAGAATTTTCCTTCTGGGCGGCTGAAAGCAGCGGCAAACTACAGCCTTAATGTTCTTCCCTGGGATATGCACCTCTCTGTGATGATGGCCTCCTCTCTTGTAAACTTCCAATCCGAAGGTAATAGAAGTCCCCCGTTCAGATCTCCAGGTGGGAACTACTCGAGAGGGGGTTAACATCACAGAAGTGACAAAGAAAACATCAGACTTTCTACGGATCAGAGCATGGAATGTTAAAGTCTGATAGGCAGTGATAGATTAGGGAACTTAGAAAGGGAAATGGATAGGTTCGGGTTAGTGAAATTCGCTGGCGGGAAGAACAGGACTTTTGGACAGGAGACTATAGGGTCATTAGCACTAAATCAAACAGTGACCAAGCAGGGGTTGGTCTCATATTGAGTAGGAAACTTGGACAGCGGGTGGAATATTATGAGCAATATAGTGAATGGATTATTGTAGCTAAAATCAATACTAAACCTACGTGCACCACAGTGGTACAAGTCTATATGCCTACCAGTCAAGCTGATGATGAAGATGTTGAAAAGGTCTACGAAGAAATAGATGAAATTCTGAGGTATATCAAGGGTGATGAAAATGTTATAGTAATGGGAGATTGGAATGCTGTGGTAGGAAAAGGAAGAGAAGGGAAGATAGTAGGAGATTTTAGATTAGGTGAAAGGAATGATCGAGGAAGCAGGCTGGTGGAATTCTGCACCGAGCATGAGTTGGTCATAGCTAACACCATATTCAATAACCACAATAGAAGAATATACACAGGGATGAGACCAGGAGATACAGGGCGTTACCAAATCGACTTCATTATGGTCAAGCAGAGGTTTCGAAACCAGATTTTGGATTGTAAAACATATCCCGGTGCTGACATAAACTCTGACCACAATCTGGTTGTTCTGAAATGCAGACAAGTTTAAGAAACTGAAGAAAAGTCAAAAGCCAAAAGGGTGGGCAATAGACAAACTGAAGGTGAAGGATGTAAACGAAAGATTCAAGAAGAGTATAAAGGAAGGACTAATGAAAAACCCTAAACAAACTTCAATTGCAGACAAATTGGCACTTTTGAAGAAAGAAATAACAAAATCCTCAGAAGAATAAATTGGTAGAGAGAAAGAATAGGAAGAAAACCGTGGACCACTCAGGATATACTAGAATTAATGGATGAAAGGCGGAAACACAAGAATGTAAGAGCTGAAAAGGGGAAAGCAGAACACAGATGTCTGAGAAATGAGGTTAACAACAAGTACAAGGAACAAAAGAAGAATGGTTGAAGGAGAAATGTGTAGGCATAGAAAGTTGTCTGAAATTAGGAAAAGTAGACACAGCTTATTGAAGGAATATGAGTACTTTTGGGGAAAGGAAGACTAAGTGCTATAATATTAAGGACTCAGATGGAGAACCTCTAACAGATACGGAAGAAAAGGTTGAGAGATGCAAAGCTTACATAGAGTGTTTGTATAAGGGAAAGGAGCTTGAGAATCATGTAATGATGAGGATGAGAAAGGAGATTTAATATTGAGATCAGAATTTGATAGAGCTTTGGAAGACTTAAGCAGGAACAAAGCACCAGGCATAGATGATATACCGACTGAGTTGCTACGCTGCATAGGAGATGAAGGTCTGTGTCACTCGGCGTGTAGGATTTATGAGACAGGTGAGGTACCCTCTGATTTCAAGAAGAATGTTATCATCCCTATACCGAAGAAAACAGCAGCTGACAGATTTGAAGATTACCGTACAATCAGCTTGATTACTCATGCTTCCAGGATCCTGACTAGAAACCGAGTTGGGTGAAGACCAGTTTGGTTTCAGGAGAAATGTAGTAACAAGGGAAGCTGCACTAAGTCTTAGGCGGTTTATTGAAGGTAGAATAAGGAAAGATACAAGAACGTTTATGGCATTTGTAGACTTAGACAAGGCTGTTGATAGCATTGATTGGGATAAATTGTTTGACATTTTGCAAAGGATTGGATCAAGTACATGGATAGGAGAGTGCTCTACAATCTATACAGAAACCAGACAGCAGTCATTTGAGCTGAAGGACATGAGAGAGAAGCTGGTATTCAGAAAGGTGTAAGGCAAGGCTGCAACTTATCACCCATACTTTTCAATCGTTACATTGAACAAGCAATGAAGGAAAAATTGAAAGTGGGAGTGAAGATTCAAGGAGAAATAATTTCAACTCTGAAATTTGCTGATGACATCGTCATCTTGGCCGACACGCCTGAGGATTTGAGTTTCTGAATGGTATGGACTCCGTCTTGAGGAAAGAATTGATGATGAAAATTAATAAATGTAAAACAAAAATAATGGAATGCAGCCCAAAGGAATCAGAAACCTCTATGGACATCAAATTGAAAAGCTCTTGTTACTTAGGAAGCAAAATAACCAGTGATGCACGAAGCAAAGAGGATATAAAATATAGGTTGGCTCAGGCAAGGGAAGCATTTCTACAGAAAAGGAGTCTGTTGACATCAAATATAGATTTAGTTAGCTTTCAGGAGTCATTTTTGAAGGCCTTTGTATGGAGCGTGGCGCTCTATGGAAGTGAAACTTTGACTATTGGTGCAGCAGAAAAGAGGAGAAGAAATGTGGTGTTACAGGAGAATGATGAAAATCAGATGGGTAGTGAGCTGTCTGGCCTTTCGCAGATGTTTGTCGCAGTGGAAGTGTGTACCAATTAGCCTGGGGCTGGGCCCATTAAACCGGACTAAGGTTATGAAGGTATCAGGCGATGGATTGAACGTACATTCACTGCGATGTGAATGCAAGTTCTATTCGAATGGGCTATTCATTGAGAACCATGGGCCTAGCTTAGCCTAGCTTAAAGAAATAAAGACTAAATAAGGTACACTAAAATAAAGGAACGGTAATGTATTCTCCAAGGAAATATTCCTAAGGTATGACGAGGAAGCTTAACACGCTAATGTAAGGTTATGTGGTTGACAAGATGATCTGACTGTTCAAGGGACCGTGACATTAAGGTTATGGGCGATACGAGGCAAAGGTATATGGGGGAAGAATGCTCATAAAGAGTAACATTACATTGTGAAGAGAAAGAGATTATAAAGGCTAGACAAGAAGTCGGGAAACGTGAGTCTGCCGTCAAAGAACGAACGGCAACTCAAATAGCCCTGAAGGAGGAGAGGGACAGAGTATTAATAAAAGCGTGCGTAGATATGACGTAAATGAATAAACACAAAATGAGAGGCAACTAACCGAAATGAAATAAACACGAGAGATGTTACGTTACGCTAGAAAAGGGATTAAGCCATACTCATAGACTTGCGTACGAAGACGCAATCTTAAGATAAGAGGCAAACAAAAGATAAAGAGGTATGGCATAGGTCTTACTGGGTGAACGCACCATTCAGTAAACCGAACCAAATACCTACACAAAAAGATACGACGAAATGGGGACAAAGATAACGGGAACGAAACAGATACTCCATGAACATACTAGAAAATGCCAAACACCCTAGTATTCCATACGATGAGCAAAGACAAAAATACGTAACCTACCTTGATGGTATCAGCATTAATCCGGCATCACGGAATTACATTAAATAAACTAGATTCGCACCTCTACGCGCACCTTTATAATAAGCACAAACGAACGGGTAAAAACAGATAGAAAAGCAAGGCATCTCGAAAACGAGAGCGGGCGCAGAAACAAAAAGGTCCTACCAGGATAGAAAAAAACACAAGACTGCACGGAAGGGTAACAAAGGGTTGTTACAGGTGACGGAAAAGAGAAAGTAAAAGGAAGGAGGTGTCACTGATCATGATTCGGCATAGTAAGAAATCACTATAACGAACCTTGATCAGCAATTATAGGAATGTCTTCTAATCTGCTCGGTTACCCTGGCCAGTAATAACCCAGAAGAAAAGAGAACAATTCCGATAATTGACACGCCGAAGAAAAGAGAAAAAAAGGGAAGACTACAGGTGGAAAAGAAAAACGGTTCAGTAGATAGGGTTACAAACGAAGAGGTATTAAGACGAATGGGAGAGGAGAGATGTTTCTGGCGACTGCTAATGAAGAGAAGAGATAGGTTGGTAGGACACATACTAAGACACTCAGGAATAGCAAGCTTAGTTATGGAAGGAAGGGTTGAGCAAAAGAACTGTAGGGGTAGACCAAGGTTAGAATATGTAAAACAGATTGCCCCTTATTTAGGGTGTGGTAGCTCAGGAAAGGGAGGCATGGACGGCTGCATCAAACCAGTCACTTGTTTATGTTGTGTTGCAGACGACACACACGCTGTTTCATCGGGTGCACAAGAAGTGCGTGGCCTTGCATCCGCAGACCACGCACCTGTCGCTCATGCCTTGCGACGTGGTCAACACTTACCACCAGTGGGTCTTCAAAGAGCTGCAGCCTCGCTGGCAGTAGGAAGCTATCAGACGAGGCACCTGTCGCTCATGCCTTGCGACGTGGTCAACACGTACCACCAGTGGGTCTTCAAAGAGCTGCAGCCTCGCTGGCAGTAGGAACCTCCCAGTGTTTTATATCAGACGAGGCTGCTTCAACACACACCATAATTAATTAACATTGAAGTAGAATTTTAAATCATGAACTGACGCGAATTATTGACTTATTCGATAAAAAATCACCTATTTTCCTATTTCTCATCTTATTAATGCTATGCATTTAGAGTCCAGCATGAAATGTTTTGTCCGCCATCAATACTGTGGTTCCTACTTTGGCCATGAAAACTTTCGCTATTCACGTGTGGTCGCCAAAACATTCATGGTCGAGTGAAGCAGCCTTTTCTTAATACATTCCATATTTTACTTGTTAAAAATTATAAGTTTTCTTTATTTATTTTATTTTCCTTGTTGATTTGTTGTACCATATTTATTCATGTTCGGCGGCTCATCGTGAAGTATATACAGCACCTGGGGCTAAACCTCCTGTCGGCCAAGAGAAAAGACATTCGCTGTAGGACAGACCGGCTCGACGATGTCTGGGGAAGTTATTGCTTCGTCAACACTGTCCACCTTCGGACATGCAAGGAAAAGTGCAATCTGTATATATTCTGGAGTAAGACCTCACCTAATGAATATGGTATAACTTGGACCTTAAGTGTGTGTAGTTTATATATTGTGTTGTTTTTTGATGTTGGATTGCTTTAAGCTGGTGTTTGGTTTCACATTATACACATTGCCTTCACAGCACTCAGGTTTACAAGACTGTTATTGTTAGTTCACCAAACAGTGCCTCGCACCTTAATCTTGCATGGGCATTACGTTATACCGTATTGGGCATCTTTTGGGTTTATGCCTTGGTGCAGATCCATGCCCTCGACAACTTAGAAGTTTCCGTGAAAGGGCCTTTGTTTAGGTACTCGCCACATCCTGATTGTAGACCTGTATATACTCACAGCTGCTAGGTTAGTACGAAACGCGACATATCAGTGCCCAACTGTGATGATCTCAGGAGCTGGTTAGTGACTACGTTTTAATACTTGTATGGACTCAGTCGAGTGGAAGTGCATATTTTTATAAATGGCAATATTTTGGAGAAGAATTCATATTAAAATGTTTCTAACCAAATTGTGTGTGTGTTTTATTGTTTGGTTGAGAAAGTCTTGTGGTGGAAATTCAAATTCAAAACTTACTCAACCATTCTAATGCTGTTCCTCTCAAATACCAAGGTAGTAAGGCACATTTGAAGACCAAAATATTAACAGCCACTGGACAATCGAATTGTATTCCAGATGTGCAGATACAACTTATCATCTGCGTGTGTGTACCTCGACCAATCCAAAATGGTGGACGTGGAAAGTTCAATTATTAAAATGGCCTTTTCCTGCGATTTAATCACCCAAGCGCAAGGCTTAATGTACTGGCATCTAACTTAATTCAATTGGCGGCTATGAATTTTTTTTTAAAAACGTTGTCTTTTCTTGTGTCTTAATGAAGCGATCGAAGTAAAAGTTTTTGTAATGAACCTTCGTAGTGATCTTCATATATAAAACCAAATGGTGGCCTTGAGAAATGTTTCACAGCAATCAAACTGAAATTCTGTGTGGTGTTAGCGGCCATTAAAGTAAGAGCACCTGTGTGACGTTCAATAATCCACTGATCATGGCCACTACGCAAATTTTAATATTTAAATTTACTTTTCTCGTGGCTGAATCATCCGAGCGCATGGAAAATCTTATAACTTAATATACTGATATCTAATTTAATCTTTTTAATGAGAGAAACAAGATGGCAGTAGTGCAAAATTTTAAAATTACATTTTTATTTTTTGTCTTATTCAAGCGATCAAAATAGAAGTAATGAACTGCCGTAATAATCTTCATCTTCTGGTATATAACTCTATGGCCTACATATAAAATAATCGAACATGAGAAATATTTCACCAGTTCTCAATATCTCGCAAACTTACCGCAATCAAATTGAACATTTTTATGGTGGTATTAATGATGTACATAGGCTATTGACGTCCAAAACGGGGGAGGATCTTACGGTCAGCTGATTCCAATATGGCGGCGAGATAGTGACGAGAAGTAAGCAAGACAGTGATTGGGTGTGCGTTTGTTATGGCTTTTAATTTATGATGGCAAAATACTACATATTTTCTTTCATTGATAGAATTATTTTTATAATCAACTAGCAGGTACCCGCGGCTTCTCTCGCGTCATAGTCATGTATATTGTTATTCAATTAAATGCAGGTTTAACACCGATAACACCCCTTTAGAACCTCAATATCCAAAAATCCCTCCTTAGTAGACGTTTTCGACACACAACAAACATATCCCCTAAATATCATTCTTCTAACTTTAATAGTATTGCTTGGTCGATAACAGTGAATATCCAAAAATCCATCCTTAGTGGACGGTTTTCTTCCAGAATTTCACCCCTCCCCATGGGCCCCTTAAATTGGATTTAGGAAAAAACCGTCGAACACCTATTTATTTATTTATTATTAAGCTGATTGTTTTCCTCTGAGTTTCAAACTCCTCGCCTATGTCGTATAAGAGATGCACGCTCCGTTAGGAATCCTTCAACCCCCACTTTACACCCCTTTCACTCATAATATACACCACATTGAAAAACCATTAGACATGTGTCAGTATCACATCCCCAAATGAAACCACTCGTGAGATATTGTTATTCAATTAAATGCACGTTTACCCACTTAACACCCCCTTAGAACCTGAATATCCAAAAAGCTTTCCTTAGTGGACGTTTTCGACATACAACGAACATATTATGCCCAAAATTTCATGTTTCTAACTTCAATAATTTTGGCTGGGCGATGATGAATGAGTCAGTCAGTCCATTTTCTTTCATTTATTTTTGAGAATTTAACCCCTCCCCATGAACCCCTTAAATGGGATTTACGGAAAAAAAAAAGGCCGAACACCTATTTACTTATTTTTTAAGCTGATTTTTTCAGCTGAATTTCAAACTTCTTGCTATTGTCGTTCAAGAGATACACGCTCCGTTAAGAATCCTTCAACCCCCAATTTTCACCCCTTTCACCTCATAATATACTCCACATCGATAAACCCTTAGACATATGTCTGCTTATTTTTAATGATTAGTTTATATGCCGAATATCACATCCCCAAACAAACAACTCACGAGAAATAGTTATTCAATGAAATGCACATTTAACACCCCTTCAGAACCCGAATAAACAAAAAATCTTCCTTAGTTGACGTTTTCAACATACAGCGAACATATTCCCAAAATTTAATGTTTCCAACTTCAATAGTTTTCGCTGGGCGATGATAAGTGAGTCAGTCAGGTCATTTTCTTTCAATTATTTTTACCAGAATTTAACCCCTACCTATGGGCCCCTTAAATTGGATTTATGAAGAAACGCTCGAACACCTATTAATTTATTTTTTAAGCTGTCTTTTTCCCCTGAGTTTGATGAGTGAGTTAGTCAGTTAGGACACTTTCTCTCCTTTTTTGTTCTAGAATTTCACCCCAACCCATTGGCTCCTTAAATTGAATTTATGAAAAAAAGGTCGAACACCGATTTACTTATTTTTTAAGCTGATATTTTTCCGCTGAGTTTCAAACTTCTCGCCTATGTCGTTTAAGAGATACACGCTGCGTTAAGAATCCTTCAACCCCCACTTTTCACCCTTTTCACCTTATTATTATTATTATCTTGATTGGTCACATTGGACCACTTGAGTCGTTCCACAATCACTTCTTCTTTGAAGGTAATACTGCTTGGTTCTTGCGCTCTTTCCAGTACTTTTTCATTCTTTCAGATCGGGATTTTCTCAACTCATCTGAAATCTCCATAGGCTTTCTATGTGTCATTTCTGCACAAAATTTGTGAGTTTTAAGAATGGTGTTAATTTTATTTTTCTCCTCGGCATCTGTTATCTTGAGTCCAACTGCTTTGAGATCTTCTTGGATTTCTTGGATCCATTTTCCTCCAGTTTTCTTTCCTAGATTTCTCATCACCAGTTGGCGTACAATTCCGTTTTCTGGAAGCCGTAAGATGTGAAAAAAATATGAAATTCTTTTCTTCTTCATTGTGCTGGTGATTGGATCAATCTCACGATAGACAGTTTCATTTGGGAGAATCCTCCAGACTCCCTCAACCTGATACTTTTTATTTATGCACGTTCTAATGATTCTTCTTTCCGTTTTGAGGAGCTGATCAGTTCTTTGTTCATTTTTAATTTGGAACAGTTTTCACCTTATAATATACACCACATCGAAAAACCCTTAGACACATGTCTGCTTATTTTTAATGATTAGTTTATATGCCGAGTCCCACATCCACAAATGAAACCACTCGTGAGATTTTGTTATTCAATAAAATGCAGGTTTAACCCCCTTAAGACCCCTTTAGAACCTGAATATCCGAAAATCCTCCCTTAGTGTACGGTTTTGACATACAACGAACATATCCCCAAATTGTCATGTTTCTAACTTCAATAATTTTGACTGGGCGATGATGATGAGTGAGTGAGAGAGAGTCTGGACATTTTCTTTCAATTGTTTTTTCAGAATTTTACCCTCCCCATGGACCCCTTAAATTTGATTAAAAAACTGTCTAACACTTTTTTACTTATTTTTAAGCAGTTTTCTCTCCCTGAGTTTGATGAGTGAGAGAGTCAGTTAGGACACTTTCTTTCCTGTTCCCCACACCCCCAGAATTTCAGCCCTCACCATGGGCCCCTTAAATTGTATTTTAGAAGGAAAAAAACTGTCGAACACCTATTTACTTATCTTTTAAGCTGATTTTTTTCCGCTGAGTTTCAAACTTCTCGCCTATGTCGTTTAAGAGATACACGCTCCGTTAGGAATCCTTCAACCCCCACTTTTCACCCCTTTCACCTCATAATATGCACCACATCGAAAAACCCTCGGACACGTGTCTTCTTATTTTAAATGATGAGTTTATATGCCGTGTATCACATCCCCCAATGAAACGAATCTGGAGTTATTGTTATTCAATGAAATGCAGGTTTAACCCCCTTAAGACCCATTTAGAAGCTGAATATCCGAAAATCTTCCCTTAGTGGACGGTTTTGACATACAATGATCATATCCCCAAAATGTCCTGTTTCTAACCTCAATAATTTTGGCTGGGCGATGGTGAGTGAGTGAGGACATTTTCTTTCAATATTCTTTTTTTCAGAATTTCACCCCTCCTCATGAACCCTTTAAATTGGGTTTATGAAAAAAAAACTGTCGACCACCTATTTACTTATTTTTAAGCTGTTTTTCTCCCTGAGTTTGATGAGTGAGTCTGTCAGTCAATCAGGACACTTTCTTTCCTGTTTTTTTCCCCCCCAGAATTTCACCCCTCCCCATGGGCCCCTTAAATTGGATTTATGAAAAATCTGTCAAACACCTATTTACTTATTTTTTAAGCTGAATTCTTTTCCGCCGAGTTTCAAACTCCTCGCCTATGTCGTTTAAGAGATACACGCTCCGTTAGGAATCCTTCAACCCCCACTTTTCACCCCTTTCACCTCATAATATGCACCACATTGAAAAACCCTCAGACATGTGTCTTCTTATTTTTAATGATGAGTTTATCTACCGAGTTTCACAACCCTCAATGAAACCAAGCCGGAGATATTGTTATTCAATGAAATGCAGGTGTACCCCCTTAACACCCCTTTAGAACCTGAATATCCAAAAATCCTTCCTTAGTGGGCGTTTTCGACTTACAACGAACATATCCCCAAAATTTAATGTTTCTAACTTTAATAGTTTGGCTGGGCGATGAGGAGTCAGTCTGTCAGGACACTTTGTTTTATATAATAGATTTAAATGCAGTGCTTAATTACTACCAGTTAAAAATATTACCCACATGTAGATAGTTAATTTACTGTCTGCTGTTACAAATATGAAGCCTGTACTTGGGAGCCTAGCGGTATCAATGTTTTTATTAATTTCACAATATACACTGACCGGCAAAAAAAGTGGAACAGTTAAAAAAAGTAATATAAATAGTATAAATCTAGCCTTGAAAAAGATTTAATCACATTTTATAAGCTTTTCATTCATTAGAACAAACATCTGAAACATCCGTGAATAGAAATTGATAATATGACATTTCTTAGGGTGGTTTATTACCACCAATTACCCCCAATCCTCGATGAGCCTATCTTAATGGTTTTATGGCGGGAAGTGGACTGGAAGCGTTTAAGGTTTATGTGTGTTGCCGCTCGCTTATTGTTGTTCTAGGGATAACAACTGGCACTTGTTGAACACGTGTGAACCATTGTCACACATTTTAGCAAGTTATCCATTTGCAGTTCACATTAGAACATGCCTCTTAGCCGTGAAGAAGCTGCACAGGCAGTTGCATTGGTGGAGGATGGCCGCAGCTTCCGTTATGTTACTGAGATCATTGGATCATCTCTCGGTAGCATACATCGTGCAGTGCAACGTTCCAGAGAGCTCCGAACATACGACAGGAGAAGAGGGTCAGGCCGTAGAAGAAGCACAAGTGCCAGGGATGACAGATTTCTCACCCTCCAAGTTCTGCGTGATCGGCATACCACAGCAGTTCAGGCACGAAATCAACTGGAAAATGTCAGAAATGTGAGAGTGAGTGAGCGAACAGTAAGAAGAAGGTTTTAAGAAGCTCATCTTTCATCCAGGAGACCTGCATGTGGACCCGCACTCTAACGGCATCACAGAGAGGCGCGTCTTCGCTTCGCAAGGCAGCATCTGGGATGGACCCACGAGCAGTGGGCCTCTGTTCTCTTCACTGACGAGTCGCTTTAACCTTAGATCTCCTGATGGAAGAGAAAGAGTGTGGAGAAGGCGCGGGGAGCGGTACAGCCCTGTTGCTTTCTCCTCCAGGACTCATGGTGTGGAGTGGCATCAACGTTATGGCCCGCACTGAGTTGGTGAGCATCGATCACGGGACGCTCAATTCCCAAAGGTACATCGAAGAGATCCTGATGAACTATGTGATGCCCTTTGCGCCTTTCATTGGTCAGAATTTCATGCTGATGCAGGATAATGCCCGCCCTCATACTGCTCGCTGTGTTGTACAATATCTGCAGGAAGTGGAGATTCAAACCCTGGACTGGCCAGCTCGTAGTCCTGACTTGAACCCCATCGAACATGTATGGGATACGCTTGGAAGGAACGTCAGACAGCATGAC
This sequence comes from Meconema thalassinum, assembly GCA_946902985.2. Classification (NCBI taxonomy): domain Eukaryota; kingdom Metazoa; phylum Arthropoda; class Insecta; order Orthoptera; family Tettigoniidae; genus Meconema; species Meconema thalassinum. Next base: position 2,604,156 of record OX336399.1, on the reverse strand, counting down.
CACACCACCTTGGCACAACTGAGAACATCGCTGCTGGAGGAATGGGATCGCATCCCGGCAGATGCCATTCGACTAGTTGTGAACAGTATGCCTGAGCGTTTACAAGCTGTCATAGACGCTAAAGGTGGAAACACCCGTTTTTAGTGACCAGTGTTCTCTTGCAGTACAGTGCAAACATTAATACTGTTTTGTTTGGCAATACGTTTGATAAACACCAGCCCAAAAGAGCATTACTAAAAAATAGAAAATTGTAAGATTTGCAAAATGTAACGAAATTTGTGAGTTAAAGCGTGTTGTAAAACATGATTTGATATTTTCTGTTGCCAACCATCTAAATTTACATGAATAATGCAAATATTGGAAAACCGATACATTTTAGTGGAATAAATTAAGACTGGATTTAGACAACTCCTTAACCCGGTCCATGAGTCAATCCTAATTGGCTACATGGATAATTCTTGCCAGGCGCGTCCACGTCGCGGGGGTGGGCAACGGTACTGTAATATACCATGGAACTACAGTACCGGCTAAGTTCTGGTGAGGACCCAGTCCTATGGGGTTTAACATAGGCCCCGTGCACAGGGTTACGTGCGAAGACCTCAACGGAATCTGCAGCGGAGAAGATGGACTTCAGAACGGTGGAGATTGCGGAAGAGGCAACCCAGTACTCAGGGAATAGTATGAGTACAGCATCAATCGGCAGCGTCTGTTTCCCATGTTAGGGGCGGCTGCAAGGGCGTCTGTTCTCCATGTTAGGGGCGGCCTGAATAATAGCTGGCAGTAGCTTCATAAAATGCCTTTGGGAGTGGCGACCCCATCGTAATAATAGCCTAAAATGGAAATGGCACTTCCAATGATTCGGAAAAGGTTAGGGCGTACCCTGCAGGCGACGCGCAGTTCCTTTGGTACTGGGGGAACTGTGAGAAATGGGCGACCAGTAACCGAAATTAAAGTGGGAATCATGAATGTCATGACCCTGACAGGCAAGGTGGAGGAGGTGGTAGACTTCATGGAGAGGGAGAAGGTTGGAATGATGGGGCTGAGTGAAGTGAAATGGAAAGGTAAAGGAAGGAAGAAATTGAGGAAAGGATATACATTATACTGGAGTGGTGGCCAAGAGGCAAAAAATGGCGTGGGACTGATAACCTCGAAACAACTGGAGGAGTATGTTGAAGTGGTAGAGTGTGTGAGTGACAGAATAATGAAAATTAGAATGAAGATGAAGAATGACGTGATGGACTTCATACAAGTGTATGCACCACAGACTGGAAACAGAGAAGAAGATATTGAAGTATTCCTGGAGGATGTAGAAAGAGTAATCTCAGATGTAGAAGTGGTGATCATGGGAGACATGAATGCACAAGTCGGAAATGAGAGACAAGGAAAGGAAGAAGTCGTTGGACCATATGGATATGGGAAAAAGAACCGGGAAGGAGAGGAACTTGTAAACTTTTGCGAAAGGAATGGACTGATAGTGGGTAATTCATGGTTTCGGAAGAAAAACAGCAGGAAAATTACGAGATATGGGTGGGGTGATAGAAGAACAAAATCAGTAATTGACTACTTCCTGGTGGAAAGAACAAATCGCAGAAAGCTGATGGATGTGACAGCTTTACCAGGAGAAGCATTTGATGGGGACCATAGAGCTGTGGTGGCAAAATTTAGATGGAGAAAATTGGAAAACCTAAAGGAGATCAGAGAAAGTAAAATAAAAGTATGGAAATTGAAAGACAAAGCTGTACAGGAAGATTTTCAGGAGAGATTGAAGCAACAAATCCCAGTTACTGAAGTGGGAAATGTAGAAGAGGAATGGTCCCACTTTAAAAAGGCATTTGCTGGTGCAGCAGAGAGTGCTTGTGGTAGGACGTCAACAAGAGTGAAAGAGAAGGAGACACCGTGGTGGAATGAGGAAGTGAGGAAAGCAGTGAAAGAAAAGAAGTCTGCGTGGAAAGAATGGAACCGAGATCAAACGGAAGAAAGCAAAAGGAAGTATCACGACAGCAAACGGAGGTGTAAGAAAGTGGTAGGAGAAGAAAAGTTGGGAAGAATTTACACGAAGAATGGAAACAGATGTAAGTGGCAGTAAAAGGATGCTGTATGGGCTTCTAAGAAGTAAGAGGAAAGAAAGAGTTACTACAAAGCTGGTGAAAAAGGAAGATGGAGAGTTGTTAACACACCCAGAAGGGATAAAGGGAAGATGGAAGGAGTATTTCGATAAGCTATTGAATGTGAGCAATTGTACTGGTGAGATCGAAGTGACACAACCTGACGACTCTATAACAGAAGATGATATAACAATGCTGGAGGTGGAATTAGCAGTACAGAAAATGAAGATGGGAAAAGCAACAGGGGTGGATGAAATCAGTGTAGAAATGATTGGACTGCTGCTGTGGTGATGCAGGTCACTTAACAGGCGACGGTGTCCTATTGCGCGGTGGTTGCTGCGTCTTGATCTTGGTATTTGTCTTCGGTGTAGAAGGTCCAGCTCGGGTCTCTTTGAAGTGCGTGGATACACTAGGCTGATTCTTAGCAAGTCGCTTCGCCAAGCCTCGGTCTCCAGAAGTTTTGGGTGTCTTCTGAGCCTTAGGAGGCATGCTCCGATGCACGAGAAGTGGGCCGCTGCGGCGGCCCGGGAGGGCCCGTCAGCCGGGTTCTCTGCAGAAGTGACAGTTTGCCACGCGAGGACTACACCTCGCTGTGCTGCATTCTTTATTAACAATAAATATAAAGGGAGAGTGTACAATTGCCTGTACAAAAGCGGGCCGCGGCCCGATATCAACGTATATCTAGCTACGCTACTGTCTGTGTATATTACCAATTTGTTAAAGTCCAAAGCACTGAATTCTTCCATGACCCAGTAGGCCGCCAGAATGGCGGCCACCAGCTCCGCCTCGTTGATGGTTGCCGGGATGTTGAAGCTCTGCGCCCATGCCTGGTAGTTCACTGGCTTTAGCGGCAACTCGCTCGCTATGAGCACTGTGCCTGCACGGAACAAGGGTGGGTGCGGAGAGATGGGGAGAGCGGCGTAAGGCTGCCGGTTTCTACTGCGTTGACTCACTCACCATTATTTCTTCCGATTAAGAAAAATGTGCACGAAAGTCACGATTGTTTGAATGCTTTTTTGAAACTGTAATAAAGTGTTATTTATTTTTAATGTAATTTTCTTGGGCTACCACCGGTAGCCCTAAGAATACGCCCCTTTTATTATAATTGCGTGTGCTTCCGGTAGAAATACAGTAGTAACAAAATTAGTAAACGCAATAAACGGAGGAGACGTGGCATCTGGATGAAGGAGTGGTTGAGAAAGAGACATGATTTAAGCCGCGAAAATCTCCTAAAAGAACTACAAGTGTCTGCGCCGCTCGACTACCAGAACTATTTACATATGTGCCCAGCTAACTTTGGTGAACTATTAGATTTGTTCACCCCTTTAATAGAAAAGGAAACCACTTCCATGAGAGACCCTATATCACTCAAACAAAGACTGTTTGCTACCTTACGTTTTCTGTCACCTGGGCTTACCTTTGAGGCCTTGAAGTTTGAAATTGCAATTGCAACGCAAACACTTGGGAAAACTGTAATGGAGAAATCCGAAGCGATCATCAAGGTTCTCAAAGGAAACAGCTAAATATATCTATTAATCTATTATTTTTATTCAAAATGATATTGCTTTAAAAGTTTATGTTAGAATTTAGCTTTGTTCATAAGACTTCACAATACTTCATAATACTGACGATAAGGTCTGATACTGAAGTGTATCTCACACTTTCTTCACTAGTGGGAAGTTCAATGACAGTCTGGGTTACGGGTGACTCGGACGTGTAACTGTAATTTCCGGTTGATGAAGCTCGACTAGATTGTGTACAGTACGGCGAAGGTGTATACCTGGGTTGAGAATGTTCTTGCTTTATTAAAACTGAATATCTGTGTAAATTGCCTAATTGTCTTTCAATAAGTACCGTATGTCATTTATAGCTTTTTGGACCAAAATTGTTGATCTTGATTCAATTTCATGAAATCGAGAGCCCAGGCTTTTGCCAGAATTTCAGCTTCGCTGTTGTTGTTGCGGAGATAATTGCACGCCATATCGAATAGCTCGTTCCTCTTGTCCTTGTCCTCTTCCTTATCACAGACAATTTTCCTTTCCTTTGCCGTCTTTCCTATCATTGTAGAGGTAGAGGTAGATGGTCCTGCTTGAGAATCTTCGTTATTTACACGTATGGGCTCCTACAAAGGAAGAATGATTCAATATTGGCCTGAGTATGTAGCATAGGCCTACTACACAGCACCAGGGAATGTTCTACATGCAGCATGTAAACGCTGCGGAGAACATTCCCGGGCACCCTGTATTTTATTGAATTTGCAGCCAATGGCCATAGCGGGGTATTTCAATTCAACGCCAGTAGGCTCCCCATCAAGTTCAATTTAAAGTACTGTTCCACTGACACCTAGCGGTGAACGTTGGAACTTGATAAGGCGTTTCTATCCAAATATAACCGACAAATTTGGCTACGCTCTACCAATTGTAGTATGTAACATACGGTATATCTAGGGACGGTGATCTTTAGTACAGGGAAGGTACATATATGTCATCAGTTCCAGAGCCGGTTTTCTTACTGTCTGTAATTTTTTCAACCTCCGGCGGTAAGCTGTTCTAAGTCCATTGATCTTTTTACGAACTATTTCCCTGTTAGCGTCCTTGTCAATTTCTTTCAATTTCTCCACTAGCACATCGTAACCAGCGTTTTTCAAGTTACGATTCTTATAGTCGTCACTTTCCACTTGCCACAACTGCGGAAGAGACTGATATGCTCGGGTATAAGCTCTGTGAACTTGCGGGATTAAGGGCAGAGGCAGGGAAGGAGCAGGCGAGAATTGAGTAGCCTGTCGACAGCCCGACGTGTTACCTGACATTCTCGTCTACTCCAATACTGCTAACATAGGGTCTTTTCTGAAACCAGTGTGGTGCACAGTGTGTCGAATCCCATATCTAGGTGGAAAAAAATCACTGTCGTAAATGAAAGCGAAAACTTGCTCATTCGATAGTGAACAAACCAGATGGTGACCTTCGGTCTTCCTTTCCGCTCTCTGGTGTGTAGGAGGGAGGTTATAGGTACTGAAACGTCTTCCTGGCAGTTATCAGGTTAGTTCGAATGGGTTATGCTCCACGCGTGGCGAGGGCTAATCCACGGTCTTTAATAGTTGTAGACCCACCTCATTCAATAACATACATCTTATCTAGGTTGGCAACACCTCACATAAACACATCGCTATCACTCCCCACAGCACGTAGGGGCAGGGGGGAGAAGGCAGGGAAAAACCAGTCGTTAAGATAACCACCGCAGTCGACCGCACAGTGAGTTCCAGTGAGCACGAAAACTGCGAGTAGCTGTAGTAGGGAAGACAATCAGATAAGTAGTTAGCCTAAAATTTTATAGTTTAACCATAGTTTACAACCATATAATCTCTCTAAAGTACAATCTCCGGATAGCTATCACCATTTAGCATTTCACCTAACATATATACTGCATTTAGCATACACTGACAGTTGCAGTACCAATACTGCAACTAAATAATTGTACATATTGTAAATATTTTCACCTGTATTTCAAACATAGATTTTGTAGCCTAAGTGTAATGGATCTGATGATGATCGCTATACGATCGAAACTGGTCATCCTAGTGTTTTATTAATCTCATGTAATTTATTTCAGGATTAGGGTATAACCCATCTCTTTTGGGTACATTCGTGTTGACCGACTGAAAAGCACTAAACTCTTGTTGACTAAGGCAACACTGAAAATATGGCTTCAAAACACCACAATATTCACGGCTAGTCAGGCAAATCGTGAAGCCAAGAAATTCAAATCACTCAGGCTTAAACTCATGAATTTAGACAAGTCAATTTGCTTCAAACACCACAACATTTGATAGGTGTCGGAGTGAACCGAACGTTGTGATTTTAGTGAATTCAACAAGGTATTGTTTTCTGCGGCTCATGGAATAGTGAAAAGAGGTATGTGTTCGCACTTCTATGCGTAATACAAGCTTTCTGCACTAAATAAATTATTTACTTCATTAGTGCCTCATAGTGCCACTTTACTTTAAACGTCATTCGATCGGAAATTTAATGTAGATTCAGGATCTGTAGTGGTTTGGTTGCGCACGAATGTGCATGATGGTTTATTTTCTTATTTTCAGTGACTATGTGGGCATTACCGCGAGAAGAATTTTTCAACGCGTGGCGGTCGTGTCGTAAAGAGGGGCGTACAAACGTCATATTTCAATATGTTATGAATAAAGTTGATCCTACAACTTTTACTGACATTCAGGTGCAGGAGCTAAGAAACAAAATTAAGTTGATATCCCATAATATTAACACAAATGGGAGAGTGCAGGAAGAACAATGCCACGTAGATAGGAATCTATTGAGTTACTTAATGACTCCCAAGGCACTTTGACATCAAATGATGAAGACCAGTATAGCAATGACTACGATGCTCTGGACTCTACAGAAGATTCAGGTGACGAATGAACATTATACATTTTGTTATTATTAAGGGGAATGAGATAAATGAGAACATTACTTGTCGAATGGACGTTTTCTTTTTATTTGCAATGGGAGAAATAGGCCTAATATTCAATATATGTTGTCATTACTTCCATGCTTTTCTAGAGAAATTAATATTGTTTTCGCATGTGATGTATGTTAAATATAAAGGGAACAGAATTCCGCCTGATCAATACAACAAGTGTTGTATTGATCAGGCGGAATTCTGTTCCCTTTATATTTGACTTTTAATCAATACGGAACCATGAATGATTGTACGAATGTGATGTATGTTTACTAAAACTACGTCATTAACAGGATTGTAAAATTACATTTTGTTGTAAAGAAATTGTTTGTATGATTTTGACGATTATTTTTTTATTTTTAGAAAAGAAATGTTATTGGTTGTGCATATTTCGTTGTTCTATGTTTAATAACAATTTAATATACTTTTATAATCGGGATGATTTTACATACAGTGATTTCGTCAATTCCCTCAAATAATGTGTAACACGAATACTTGACTGATAGTCTCACTGTTATTCATATTTTATCCAGTTTTAAATAGTATGTTTACCACTGTAATAAACTAATCATATTCACATCCAAATCGTGATTGTTACTACCAAAAATGGATGATTCTTTTGTTGCTTTTGGTCATTTCTAACACCTCACCTTACCCCTCACCCCTATATATTTACCCCCCGATGATCGTACACTTTAGACGATGCCTGAAATGAATTAAGCGACCTCGAAAACGGTATTTTGCCAACCTTTAATAGAATCCCAGCACTATTAACGGAGTTATTAATTTTTTCACCTAGAATTGGGATTCGACACACTGTGTGGCGTTGGGAATGAGTGAGTGAGTCACCGACTAATGTATTAGCTTCTGTTACTACGCAAGGACCGAGAAACCTCATCACCACCACTTCTCATTTTCCACGATGCACATTCCTCTCAGGTTCACGCAGCTTGGACCCGAGCAGTACATGAATGAAATCCCTCCAGAATTCTCTATTGGAAGTAGATAATGCCATGATGTTACCTGTACGAGAGCTCTACCTTCACTGTGCATGTTTGCGCAACACTTATCAAACACGTCCACACACGCTGACCACTGTTGCACAACGCTCTGTGTTGCACAAATTATTTCAAAAAGATTTTGAATTCACGCCACAGCCTTCAAACAGTTGCACAACACGTCAAACTCCCCCATACACAATCAATCAGTTTGTACAAGAGTCCCTGTTGCGCAAATTGTTTGATCGTGTATGGGGTGCTTTACGCGGCAGGTGAATATGCTAGCCCAGTGTGGTATAATTCTGCACATGCTAAACAAGTTGATATCGCCCTAAATGAGTCTTGTAGACTCATCACCGGATGTCTGAAAACTACACCGCGGGATAAGCTCCACTACTTAGCTGGAATTGCCCCTCCAGACATCAGGCGCGAAGTAGCTGCACAGAGAGAAAGGTATAAGGCACCTACCTCCAATAAACATCCCCTACATAATCATCATCATCATCCTCCTCCTCCAAGACTGAAGTCCAGGGAAAGTTTCATGAGGACAACGGTTAACATTGGCCAACGGATAAATTCCCGGTTATCTGTGTGGAAGATGAGATCTGAACACCATCGGAACATCTAGCTGCTGGTTTCACTGAAGAATGGCCAATGTGGAAAACACTGAATAGGCTCAGAACAGGGGTTGCAAGGTCAAAAGACAACTTGAGGAAATGGGGTTATTCCACATCATCAACCCTCTGCGAATGCGGGGCTCAACAATGTACGGACCACCTATACCAGTGCAGATTATGTCCTGCAAGATGCACCATCGGTGATCTGATGTCCGCAAGATCTGAAGCCATAGAAATTGCCAAATACTGGGCTAAAGTTGCTTAGACTGTCATCTTTGTTTTGTTTTCCTACTTTCTTAACGTAATATTACTTTCAATTTCAAATAGTTTGTGTTATTCTTATGTATTTTTTGTATGTTAAATAATCTGATGCTTTTGACTTGAGTAAATAATAGCATAGTGTAAGGGAGGAATCCACAGGACGTATTTTGGTGAGATGCAATCGTTGCAAGTGTATCGGGCTTACATCACACCTTCATAGATAAGTTGGACTTGTTGCAACATTGTAGATATGAAAATGAATACCGGGTAAACTGGGGTGAATAGGGACATATTTTTGTATTATTTTAGAAATAAATCCAAGGACAAGAAATGTTACACATTTTAGCTCTTTGAAGTGAAAGATTGTATTTGAGGTGCCTAGAATCAAAACCCGCCAAATCCATTCCTTCACTTTTTCGGCAAAGTGGCAAAAACTGTCACAAACGAACCAATACCCAAAAAGAAATACTTTTTTCACTAAAAATGAATTAATTATTTTTAAAAACAGTGACGAAGTACGAAGCTGATCCCCGATATAGTTAAAAATGTATGTAGAAAAATATAAAGCAATAATTCGGATTTGTCTGGGTTTGTTACTAAGATTTGGATTTGGCAGGTTTTGATACCAAAGAGCCCTAATACATTTGAAGTTGCGAAGAGATTGTAGAAACTGCGTAAGATTTATTCAGAAATTAATATTTGAATGAAAGTTAACTAAATATAGGTTATAAAATAAAAAAATCGTATAATTTTTGTGTTTTGTTGTTGTTTTAAGGGGCGGTTTTTGTGATTTATTAGAATAAACAGAAAAAGAATAAAACTCATATTACCCATTCAGGATTTGATTGCCGCTGAATGTGGCTGAGCCAGCGTTTATGTTTAGCTCTGCGGGGCGAAGCGGAGGACACAGCGATGACAGAGTGCAATCTGCACATAGGTCACGCTGCATTGCGTCAGATAAGCGTCACAGGAGCTCATGTCACCATGGACAGTTAAATGATGACTGGGGATACTGGAGCTGAGTCATATCCTACGCACGCAACTGTACCTGTCAACGAAGCAAGCTGTCGTGTGACACAATTACATAAAGAGTAGTTCCCATCTCCACCTCCAGCAATCAATTCCTGAAAGGGTAATAATACTGTACAGTAAATAACCCCTGGCACTACAGCCCGTGAAGGGCCTAATCCCCAGCCATTTGGCCTGCAGATATTGGGGTGCCGCATGACCAGCGCATCAGGTCCCCTCGGCCGTTAATCTTGGCTTTCGTGATTGGGGCGCTGCCTCACTGTCAGTTAGTCAATTGTCCTCACGAGGCTGAGTGCTCCCCGTTCCAGCCCTCACGTCAGTTTCCAAAATCCCTGACGGAGCCGGGAATCGAACCCGGGGCCTCCGGGTGAGAGGCAGGCGCGCCACCCCAACACCACGGGGCCCGGCAATACTGTAGCCTACAGTACTGAACAATAATAATAATAAGGAAAAGCGTCAAATTAAATTAATATTCAACTACTGTGGTCCAGGCCTTTAGAGACAAAACTATCGTCAATCAACTATTAAATCACATTATTTACTGGAAGTTATAGCTACACAATTTCTGTTTCTACCTCATCCTCAATAGTAGTTTCTCAATCATCATCATTCTCTTCGTGTTCGCCACGACTTTGCAGATTGCAATAAAACTGTAGCTCTACATTTTCCCTCCATCTTTCTCCAAAATGCTTCGAAAGCAGTCTCGAAACATCTTTCACTTCTTGAGCCTGAAGGACAATCCCTCTGTTTATGGCTTCTGGCTTTACATGAGTCATATCAAAATCAGGTTTCGTGACACGTTTGTGTTCGCAAATGTCAGTTCTGTGGAAAACATCACCCAGACCAAAATGTTATTGTTCTTCTTGTTCTTTGTCAAAATTATCCAAAACAAATTATTATCAGAAAGTACAACAACATAAACCATTCTAATCACGTCAGGCAGAGGTACATTCTCTGACTAATGCACGTAGGTAAAGAGTACACACTTCGCAAAGCATCATGGAAGGTAAGATGGCGGAGCTGGGTGCTCCTATTGGCTGATGTGGATGTGGCGGGTTTTGTGACCAAAAATGGCGAAACTGTCGTTGGACTTGGCGGATATTGCAACTAAGCCTCAACTTTGACTTTGTTTTACAGTAGGATGTAGCGGGTTTTGTAACAAAATAATAGTTTTAATGAATTCAGCGCAGCAAAAGCTATATGAAACAATGCTTATCTCAATTTTCATAAAATATGGATTTGGCGGGTTTTGATTCTAGGCGCCTCATTTCACCCTCCTTTTTGAACCAAATATTAACAATGCAGCTTTTGAGAATATTGAGTTATTTATGAACAGAAAGTGCCCCAGGGACGGGGTCAATAGGGACACTCATACACAACTCTATCAGGGACACAGGGACACTCATACACCATGGACTATACATAACCACCATGTTTTTAGTGATGGGGACAAATGGTAAGGTTACAGTATGAACACAAACTTCACTTAAAACTAGGTCTGCCTCTCCTAAACGTGGGTTCTTTCATTATGTGAACTATTTGCTCCTGGTCGAATTCAGACACATCTTCCACATTTGGAAAAACATAAAGATTTTTGTCCTTGGAAGTCTCTCTCAAAAATGATGCCTCGTAACACACTCCAACATGCACAACATTCATGATGTTCCCAATTAAACATTTTCCATCTCTCTTAAGGATGAATTCCAGTTTTTTTGAACCTTGAGCATATGTCTGTTTCCATGACTGGAGATAACAGGTGAAAGGTTCATAGCTTTCTCCAGGACCCCTGTGCAGTAGATTTGTGTCGATGAGCTCTGGGGTCACTTCTGTACTCCCTAACCATGTTGTCCCTATTCACCCCTGAAAGGCAAAATAAATTGCATCATACAATAAAATAACTGATCATTTGTTTCGAAATCCCTATTTTACTATGGATGTATGCTAATATATCTCAGAAATAATAATAGCAATTACCTGACAACTTTTCCAATGATTACGGGAATGTATCTCGGACACACAAAAGAAGTTTAAGTGCAAATTCAATCTCATAAAAACCGATGATAAAAATTTGCATGTGGACCACCTGCTGAAATAATTCCAAAGGGAATAGAACCCAAGCAGTTGATTAAAAGCAACTCACCAGGAGTATAAAACAGCAGATGCCACTAACATAGCATTAATATCAAATGGAACTTTTTCTTGAACTGTTGTCCCTATTCACCCCAGTTTAAGGTAGTTCCTTTCTTCAAATGCTTAATGCTGGAGTATTTTTCAGTTGTAGTTGGCACACTTGGAGGGCAGAGACCATTTGTGGGTTTGGAACTGATGATGCTCGCTCTTCTGTAGTTCATAACAAATATAGCTTTTAGAATACAATCCGAACTTGTTTAATATCATTATTAGGACCCAAGTGTTTATGACATACCATATTTTTCCGTTATGTTTTCTCTTGACAAATGTTGGTTGGTTCCTCAGTTTAGGGGTTGCGACAACACGGTCATGTAGCCCCGTGTACTTTGGGTGTGTGTAGAATGTGTCTGATGGCTGTGTTAGTGTGTGTTATCTGTTAGGTAGATTTCATTAGAAAGCTAACTATTGCAATGGGTACCATGTTTCGACTTCCAGAAAATTTCGACATATCTTCGCGTTTCACATCCCCTAGACCCCAAAACCACCGTCGGTTCAGAAGTTTATTTATGATTTATGTATATATATCACCTTCTTGTCGACGAGATAACTACCACAATTTTGCACCAATCACTTTGAAATTTTTACATAATATGTATCTCTCTAAAATCTCGGTCGAATTCGTTAATAGGCTCAATTGGTCGAAGGGGGTGAGAGTGGGGGGCATTTTTCGAAAAAGTGAAATATCACTATAACTCTCTTAATACATGTAATACTGAATCCATTCAAAGTTCATACTATGTGTCGGATAAGGCCCAAAAATTTTTGTTTAAAAAGTGGGGTTTTTGGGAAACATTAATCATATATCTCTTAATAGGCACAATATCGAAAATGGACAATGTTCCCCTAATAATTACCTAAAAGTTTTGTCTGAAATAATTTTTGATATGACCCACCATTATGCCAAGGGAGGAGGAAAATGATTTTGGAATTATAAGAAAATGCCAAGAGCCATCAGAGGTTGCCCGCAACGCCATTGCACAAGATCACATTCAAGTTTTCCATCCGACTCTGTGGGAAGCGGCTTCGGTGACGTAACTGGTAGCATGCTGAACTTCTATGCCCAAGGTCGCGGGTTGAAAGCTGGCCGAAGTTGTAGGATTTTCTAAGAGCGCTAAAAATCCCTTATTATGCTTTCCTTTGGAGGGGAAGTTCCAACGTTCGTTGCTGGTTGCGGTGGAATCTAGTACCCAAGTTCACAGCTACGTGTCGATGGTAGTATTTGGTAGCAAAATTAGGAATTACTACTTGAAATTGACCGCCTGCAGTCCTTACCTGAATTACAGACTAATACTGCCATTACAATTAACACAGTTTATCAGACAGATTCTACACACACCCAAAGTACACGGGGCTACCTGACCCCGTTGTCGCAGCCCCTAAACTGACAAGGGAACTGTTCATATGGTCATATCGAAACCGACAATGATATTTTGTAGAGATGTTGAGGAAACCATAAATTAGCGATGTACAAAAAAATTAGCTGCCATTTTGAACTGGAAGGTCCTGAAATCGGCACGAAGATTTGCACGCGCTAGCATATAGCTCGACGTGGACAGCCCTGGTGACCAGCTTAAGCGTGCGCGTAACCTTGAGCGAGCTGTGCTCGCTTTGCAGAAGCAAGAAGGCTGAAGCGGAATGTATGCAATGAAGACCTGCGACTGTGGGCCTTGGACATTTCATGAGATTTCAATGGGGCTAACTAATTTCAGCGCATATACTAGTTCATCGAGTCATTTTAAGAAAAAGTACAGAATAGAAAATTCACGAAATTTATAACCCGTACATATCTGTAAGAAGACAAACAAAAAAAAGTCGTAAAGAAATTTGTAGAAGCAGCTACAGAGCGATTTTAGACAACACCCCTTCTTCAATATACAATACAGATCAGAGTGGTTTCGTACGCGAAATGAAAGCGAAAAGGACTCTTATCGTTTGTTGGTGAGAAACAGTGAAACAGTTGCCCACCCATTCGTACACAATTATGCCTACAATTAATATGGCCGGTGCACTTTTTCCGAATTATTCATTGTACTGTAGGAGGCAACTGGAACTTTCGGTCCGAGATTTTCCAAAGAAATGTTTCATGCCAGAAATATAATTGTAACAGCCACAAAATCAGGAAAAAAGGGGAAAAGGGAATCAAAAAATCGGTTTAAAGAATCCTTTTTCCCATTTGCGGAAGAGAAGTGTTTGCTACTGTTAGATTCCTGGACTACTTATAGTGAGATTCCTGGACTACTTATAGTGAAAAAAGCTGTATTGAAGACATTCTTCCAGGCAACAGTATAGAAATTCTCCAGATTCCTACCGGCACTACAGCCCTTGGATACGGTTTTCTCCCGGCAATGGAAAGTAGCCTACCTATGTAGGTATATCAGAGAAACAACGTAGGCCTACTGAAAATGCAATCCTTCATTCATTTTCTATTTTCTTCCCCACGGTTCAAGGACACGGTTAAATATTCGTGGTTCGCAACCAACGGAGAGACCTCCCGAGTTCGAAGTGCCTGCGAAATATTGCCTTCAAATAAGTAAGGAAAACTGTGAAGAACAATGTGGCCTTAAAGTGCATATTCGTTGTGCAATGGTGCCAAAAATATTTCTGTTCTCATCATGCGATTAACAAACCTCATTTATGTTTCAAATTTGTTCCCTAACAATGAAGTGTCCTTGGCGTGTGGTAGCCTGCCAGTTCGTTCTCTCTCTGCAGCACGACTACAACACCATTCCGCTGTGCGATGCACGAGCCAGCAAGATGCAAGGGTTGTCCAGTAGTTGTGTTGCCACACGGATTTTGTATCAAAATTTCGATACCTTCCAGTTCGAACTGGCAGCAAATTTTTTGTATATCACCAATTTATGGTTTCCTCATCAAATCTACGAAATATCATTGTCGGTTTCGATATGACCATATGGACAGTTCCCTTGTGAGGAATCAACCAACATCTCTCCGGGAGATAATTTTTTTTTTCGTGAAGACCGTTAGATAGTTACACAACAGTGTTGAAACCTTGCATAAGGACAGTGTGACCACAAGTATAAAAATTGACCCCAAATGACGAGAAAGTTACTGTCCCCATAAGACAATAAAATGTTTAAAATATGCACAAAAAAGACTAAAAACAAATTTAATTAAGCTCTAATTGTAAAATACTTTCTCGCAATAAATGAGGTCTGATCCTTCTATGAAAATCTGCATATTTTGCCTATTTTCACCTATCCCCTAGTTTGCCCGATGAAATCTACCTCCGCCTTCCGGCGTGCCGAGAGGAATTTTTTTAAATTGAAGTAAGGCCTGCAGACATTCAATTTTCAAGTAGTTCCTAGTTTCATTGAAATCGCTCCAGCATTTGATGCCAGACTAGGGTGTGAGCATACTATTGACTAGTGTTAGTTCAAGGATGTCAGGATTCTATTGACAAAAAGAGGAGCTATACTCAGAATATAAATTATCTATAAACACACACTTTTCAGTTAGTAAAAATCTTTATTCAAAGTGTGGAAAATGACAAATCAGTAAATTTATTTAAAAAATATATAAACTCTGGCAAGTTTCACAGAAGTGGTGGCTAATATAAACAAGTAACATTGTAGGACTTGGAGTCTCTCCTCTGGTGCTGTGATTGGCATCATTGGCGTTGTGAATACCCAATTATTGAAATCTGGTCTTCAATTTACTACTTTAATACTCAACATTTGACAGGATGTCAAAAACTGATTCACTGCTGCTCTAATCTCTATGTTATCCTCGTATCCATTTCAACATGACTTTTATAGTAGGGGAGCCCAAGAGGCTAAAAGGGGATTTACTCGAGCATCGTGGGGACCTTTTGGATTGTTAAGATTAGATACTAAAAAGAAAAAAAAGGGTGTAGGTCTATTCCATATTCATAATGTTTTTCCTGCAACTGTCTTACAGCAAAAATTAGATCTACTGTGGACCTTCCTGCTCTGAAGCGATGTTGTTCCCTAATCTTTCCTTCTATTTTTCACTGGTGAGGGGGAGTGTACAAATTTTCAAAAATGTAAAAAAATAATAGTTACAAAGAAATACTTGGGTGCTTCAGATATTAATTGTCTATGCACCCCACGTGTTTCTGATAACGGAGGAATATTAATCTGCCGGTTTGCATGGTAGGGGTGGCTGTACGAAGAGGTTGTAAATGGGGGGGGAATTATTTGAATGCATTAGATATTCAGAAGGGATGTTAAGTAAACCCTAATGGAGCTCCTATTCAAAAGACTGATGATTTGGACGAGACCAAAAATCACGACCGATTTTGAAAATGAAAGAAAAAAATCGCGATATTGAAATATTCAAGCGCGTCAGATTTTATTTGGACGGTTCAGCTTGATGTCCTTGTCGTGCTGACCCATAATCTGACAATTCATCATCTTGAACAGTTTCCAGCCACTGGCCGGGTGTGTTTGGAACATAAGCCTCTCCATAGTCTTCCCACCATCTCTCCGTCACCACCTTGGTCCAGTCTTCTCCTTTCTTTCGCACGCAGTCTTCCACACCCTTCAGCCACTTATCTCTTGGTCTTTTTCCCTCTATTTTCATCTCGTGTATCTTCCTGGGTATGCTCCTCCCATCCCAGATACTTGAAACTCTCTACTTTCCTCAATTCTTCCCCACCAATTGTTATTCCCGTTGTGACTCTCTCCTTCTTCCTGGTTGTGATCATCCACTCGCTTTTGCTTATGCTAAACTTCATCCAACTGCTCCTGTACTTCCTCCTCCTTGTTTCCCCAGATCAAATCATCTGCAAACACCATTACTTTCATCCTTCTTTCGCGAATCACTTCCGCCACTCTGGTCATTATATCGTCCATCACTGCAATGAAGAGTAGCGGTGAAAGTCCACTTCCTTGCCACAAGCCATTCTTTTGTTCCAACCAATCTGATCTCTCTCCTCCTACTTTCACACAGCTTATACTTCCATTGTACATTTCCTTATCCTCCATATAGTCTGCTTTCCTACTCCTCTCTTCTTCAAAGCCTTCCATATCTTACTTCTACGTACACGATCATATGCTTTTTGAATGTCCAGGAAGGCCATCAGTAGGTCTATTCCATATTCATAATGTTTTTCCTGCAACTGTCTTACAGCAAAAATTAGTTCTACTGTGGACCTTCCTGCTCTGAAGCCATGTTGTTCTTCTCTCATCTTTCCTTCTATTTTTGCCTGAATTCTCTTTTCCAAAACTTTCTCAAAGATCTTCGAACAATGGCTCATCAATGTAATCCCCCGATAATTCTTGCACTCCTTTCTTGAAGATTGGGACAAATATTCCCTTCTTCAGGTCCTCCTCTCTTTCCATACAGCCCTCATTACTCGATATAGCCATTGCATCCCCACCTCTCCTGCCGCTCTCAGCATCTAAACATATCTCGTCCAGACCTGGTGTCTTACCTCCTTTCATCTTCCTCATTGCGTCCTCCACTTCCCTGCATGTTAAGCCCTTTTCTGTTCCTGGTGACTCCCCTCCTTTCATCTTCCTCACTGCATCCTCCTCTTCCGTCCATGTTAAGTCCTCTTCTGTTCCCAGTTCCTCTATTTCTTCATCAGGGTCACCATTCGGGTTCAAGAGTTCTTCAAAGTACTCCCTCCACATGATCTTGAGTTATCCTTATTCCCTACTTCTCGACCACTTTTCTTCACCATTCAAACGTAGTCCTTCATATTATTCCTCCTCTTACTTTTAACCATCCCATATAGAACCTTTTTGGTACCTTCACTATCCTCCTCCATCATCCTTGTCCACTCTTCCATCCACTTTCTTCTCACCTCAGCCACCACCCTTTCACTTCCTTCTTTCGTATAATCTGACAATTATGCAGAGGAATTTCCTTAATCTGAAGGCTTGAAACATTTTTTTTTCAATTTGTTTAAATTACTGAATGTAATAAATACAATTAACAGAAAATAATATATAATATAATACATAGTTCTCAGCAGCTGCACGCACCACACTTTATTGATGATTTTAACTACTTCAGTTTATGGAAATCGGCAGATTATATTATTCCCGTGACTCTTGAATGATTACTTTAAAAATAAGAACATAATAAACCACGCTCGAGAATGTCCTGGGGACATTTTTTCCCCCGCAACTTTGTGACTCTCATATTTCCTCATGTCACACGCAAATCGTCAAATTATTGAAATGCACACTTTTCTGCATGTAATTAACTCACCTTGCCTTAATCCAATGATAGTTTTTTTTTTTTACTATTCTGATCGGTTGCCCTAAACGCACGACCCTATATAAAGGGTTAATGTATGGTGGGGGTACTTAATGTTATTCTGCCGCGCTTGAGTAAATCCCAAAATCCCCGATTGGGCTGTTAAGTATTTGGTTAAAATATCACCCTGGCAAGGACAAGGGCATGGCACCAGGAACACTTGCCCGATGAGAGTTTAGGGGGTGAGTGAGGTAACCTGTGTTAGTGTGTGTATTTGTAATTCAGGTGAGAATTGGGAAGGAAGTTAAGAATCATCTTGCCATTCTCCTGGACTAGAAATGGGAAACCACTACCAGGATTGTCGAGATGGAATCCAACCCACCTTTCCTCAGCTTTGCCTCACGAGGCTGAGTGTGCCCCGTTCAGACCAAAATTAAATTTCTTGACAGAACCAGGAATTGAACCCAAACCTCCGGGATGCTGCGCGTACACTGTTCAGCCGGTGGTCGGCGCGCACTCTTACACTTTTACCAAACATGTTCAATAATGTGTACTTACAGTGCTGAAGATGTCCTCCCTCTCTTGTAACACACACCTGACATCTTCTGATAAAACTATGGACAACAATCTCATCTAATTTTGTTCCGTAAGAACGCAACGTTGTCTGTTAACTTTATTATTATTTACGGAGCCTGTTTCCTTGAATCGTTTAGCGAGCCTCCTCATTGTACTGGCATTAGGCACATGGCTTCCTGGAAACTTGATTTGAAATGTTCACGTCTTGTTTCAGATAACTCGCTAAACGATATGAGTCAGTGGAGTTGAGTATTGCTAGGTCTGCACCTGGCCAGCAAAATGCCGCATTAGTTTCCCGCAGTTCGCTCAGCCGGCGGACCAGCACACTCCGCTCACTCATATCGATAGTTCACACGTTTTGTCATTCATATGGACATGTATCTGCAAAGCTTAGACGTTAGTGTAGCACGTTTAGTATTGTGATTACTGTCATTGTTGGTCATGCCTAGACACCAATTCACATTGTGCGAACGTGTGTATGTCCATAATTAGAATAATAAAAAAGTTGACAGACAACGTTGTGTTCTTACAGAACAAAAATTAGATTCTGAGATTGCTGTCCATTCTTTCATGTTAGGTGTGTGTTACAAGAGAGGGAGGACATCTTCAGCACTGTAAGTACACATTATTGAACATGTTTGGTAAAAGTGTGTGCCAACCACCGGCCGAACTGGGTACACGCGCTCGCGATGTGCGCCAGTCACAACCGGCTTAGCTTGCAGTGTTCGGGGCGCACATAGATAATGAGCCTGTGCCACCTTGCCCCCAAGATTTTTTAAATTATTTTAATTTTATAATGACACAGCAACCACGTAAGCTAAGGAAAGAAATCCTACAATTACACTTGTGTACATATTTGATCATGCAATACAAGCAGTATTAATACAGGATTTGATGTGCTAATGGAGACTTCCTTCTCGTCTCCTAAATGACCAACCAGTAGTCCTTGTTCACATACCAGGGCTGGAAGATCTCAGAACATGAACAACACATCTCGGGTCCCGATTTATCTACGAAGATGATCACTGAGCACACATCAAGATAGATGCTCATTTGGTGAACAAACAAGTAACTATACATTGGTACCACCATGCATTTTCTAACTTGGCAGGATTTAACGCGGATGACAATACGTACCTGTCTACGGAATGTTCTAGTGTAGTCAATGACTCTGCTGTTTTCATTTCTAAGTTGGTATGAGATTTAAAACAGTGTGGTCACATGCAAATGCAATCACCAGAGTGCGAGGTTTTGTGCTAAGTTACAATGAATTCCCTTAAAGCCACTGGTTGTTACCATTTAAACTAAAAGGACCCCAAGTTAGGCTCTTTATTAATTCTGAATGAAACAACACTCGTACCTTTTTCACTTTCATTTGCTGGGGGACGTTGTCACTACTG
The DNA here is from genome assembly GCA_946902985.2 of Meconema thalassinum. Taxonomy (NCBI): domain Eukaryota; kingdom Metazoa; phylum Arthropoda; class Insecta; order Orthoptera; family Tettigoniidae; genus Meconema; species Meconema thalassinum. The sequence continues at coordinate 2,584,321 of OX336399.1, read as the reverse complement.
CCCCAGATATAAGTTATGTGCTAAATCACGTAAATATGGGTTTTTATTTATTGCTCTTTTAACGACAGCCAACTGTACACATTGACGTCACTACATTTGCCAACGTGAACGTGTGGGATACGAAATACACCATTATTGGTCTAGTCCAAGAGTTCTCAACCTTTTAGACACTGCGACCCCCTTTCTAGGTCAGGTATTCTGGCGAGTCCCCCACATAACAAGTTTTAACGTTAAAACAATAATTAAAAAATTACAAAGAGTTATTAAAAAAAAAACATTTGTAACTAATATTAATAAACATTAATTCAAAAACTGGTCCATTCCAAACAAGCTCAAGTTTTTCATTAATAGAATAAGAACGTTTAAGCTTAATACAATTTTTCTTTTAATAACAAACTACGGCAATAACTCTATTTTATATTTTCTTTTTCTCCATATCTCGCGACTCCCCAACACACATTCTGTGACCCCCCCAAGGGGGTCACAACCCACCAGTTGAGACCTCCTGGTCTAGGCAAAAGCCATTGGTCTGGATTTAACAAATTTTACAGTAGTACCATAAGCACGGGGTTGGCAATACTGTATTTGATGATAATTCACACACATAATGGCGGATGCAGCTCAAATTTTACTATACAAGTCGGTTATCTAATAAGGGCAGGCGGGTTTATGGACAGCGGAGGAGTTAACATCTATTACTACATCATTTTCAGATTTATTATTCATCATTACAAAAGGTATCTATGTGCACGCGAGTAAACACGGCAAGCTGAGCCGGCTGTGACAGGCGCAGATCGCGGGCGCCGGTGGTGGCACGCACTTTCACACTTTTACCAAACTTGTTCAATAATGTGTACTTACAGTGCTCTCTTGTAACACACACCTGACATCTTCTGATGAAAGAATGTCTGTCAACTCTTTTATTATTTACGGAGCCTGTTTCCTTGAATCGTTTAGCGAGCCTCCTAATTGTACTGGCATTAGGCACATGGCTTCCTGGAAACTTGATTCGAAATTTGTTTCAGAATAAGATTTTCTGCTTTTCATATACGAAATATGGATATACACACGTTCGCACAATGTGAATTGGTGTCTAGGCATGACCAACAATCACAGTTATCACAATACTCACTAAACATGCAACACTAACGTCTAAGCTTTGCAGATACACGTCCATATGATTGACAAAACATATGTGAACTAACGATATGAGTCAGCGGAGCGCGCCAACCACCGGGTGAACCACGTACGCGCGCCCACGACCTGCGCTAGTCACAACTGGCTTACCTTGCCGTGTTTACTCACGCGCACATATATAATGACCTTTGGCTAATTTCAATACTTTGGAAAATTTTATCGTACGAATGACATTTCATTCAGCATTACTGGCTTGTTTTTGGCCTCCAAGAACGTTTGTGTTTATACTTAAACCCATGACATGACGGGCAGTGCACATCCTTGTGTCACCTAGGCTACTGTACCATAATTGTATTTCACTTTGATGTTTACAAGAACAAAGAGCAATCTCTGACCGTTCAAGGATGGTGATCACCGAGTGATCAATGCCGTAGACAAAACAGGCCTAGCTTGTTCAGCTCAGTTTTTGGATCACAATGAGATGCAGATCCATAACGTTTGTACCTGTGTGACCAATCTTCAGCAAATCCTCTCCATCACGAAACTCAGAGTAAAAATTGTAGGAATTGCTTTTATCCAAAAATTTACGAGGAGACAAATATTGCTCCTTTGCTGCCTCGTACTGTTCTCGGTAGCCAAAGGCTCCCGCCGCGTCGGTGGGCCCATCTATGCCGTCCGTTCCCGCGCTCAGCATGACCACATGGTAGTCTTGGAGGAATGGGTGTAGAGTGGCTGCAATGTACATCTGTGTCGTGAAACTGAGCGCTAGTTCCTGATTTCTACCACCGACACCATTTCCCTTCACAGACACTGTGGTCTCCCCAGCACCAATCAGACAAATACCTTTAGTACCGGTACTATCAAAGTTAAGAACGGTAGACATCAACTTCTTCTGCACATCTGGTTCTAGAACCAAACTGTATGCATTTATCAGTTCCCTGAAGTCCAACTCTGAAATTAGACCAGACAACAGCTTGCAGATCAGCATCGACAGGCTAACATACATCTGATTTATAATGGTAACATTGGCCTGAATCTTGGTAGATAGAACTACAGTCTGATAACCTTTCCCTACTGCCATATTTTCAGCTGCAGCCACTGCGATGCTGTTGTTACCTACAATAACGTTCTGAATGTGATCTAAGTCTGCTGCATCCAATGGTAGTTTGACGTCCTCAGGATAGGGAGAGTTGAGAATCTCGTTGACAGAAGCTGGCATGAACCCCTCAAGATCGTATTGCTTGAGGATTTCCTTTGCACGATGAGGAGGGTCTCTATTAATGACAGTTGGCCCACTGGCTATATGATCCAAGGGGTCACCCACGATGTCCGACAAGATCAATGTTACCACTTGAGCAGGATGAGCCAACTTTCCGAGACCCCCGCCTTTTAACAGAGACAGTCTCTTTCGGATACAGTTAACTTCTTTAATATTGGCACCCTTGGAAACCAGCAAATTGCACACTTTAATCTTTTCAGCAAGTGTCACAGGAGGTTTGGGATATGGTAATAAAGCTGAACCACCACCTGATACCAACACTATCAGCAGAGAATTATCCTCAAGGCTTTGAACAAGATTTGCTACCTTTTTAGCTGCTTCTAAAGCTATTTCATCAGGGATGTTATCTTTTGCACCTTCCACAACTTCAATAACACTATTTTCACGAGGCTGCATGCAGGGAGAATTCTTAAAAGTCTCTTTCATTCCCACTGGAATACTGATTACACCGGAGACAAGATGCTCTTGTAAAATATTCTCAGTTTCAACAGACATACCCAACACTGCCTTACCAAACCCAACCACATAACAATTGTTTTTCAGTACATATTCCTCATTTCCCACTCGGAGAGTCTGCCCTGAAACTTTGAGAGTGTTCCTTATCAACTCATGCGGAAGAACTGACGACACTGCCGCATTAAACACTGAAAGCAAATCTTCCTTTATAAGATGCAAAGGGTTATGTTCACTTGACGAAGGTAGCAGGTTATGATCGCCCGAAGAATCCTGACGAGTATTAGGATGTTTTGAGTTGTTTAGCATTTTGCTAAGAATACACAGACTGCGACGTCGAAGAATATACGGAGTCAAACACATATAATTAATCATTGTTAGCTGATAACGCAAATTACATAACCAGAGTCTTCAAAACCTTGTTTTCCAATGCGACTGGTATGCATGTGGCCTCGGCCAGGCCTAAGAAAGTCCATACTACTTTCTCCGTCCGTTAAATAATTATTCTTTTGTTTGGGCCCGAACTCGGTAACTTATGTTTCTAGAGTTGGTTGTCACTAGATTTTAGGGGCTTTCCGTTTATTTTGTTGGTCATTGGGAAAATTATTATATATTGCCATGGCAACGTAATCATGGACGGTGATGGATACATGTGATGTGGAGTTCGCAAATCAAAGTAATTATTACGTCTCGACATTTGGTGATTTACAGAAAGGTAATGGTAGTTTCAGTCAATAAAATGGCAGTATATTGTTGGTTGATTGAGTGTGAATTAAGTTCTGTATTTGGTCGTGCTAAGTTTATAATAATAGAGACTTAATGAGATCCTGTATAGGTTAACTGATCTTAAGGTCTTCAATATTTGAGAAGTAATGATAGATGTGGTGTGTGTTGCCCGTAATCCAGTCATCGCCTAGAAGTTTAGAAAATCTGTCCGCGTATGAATGAGAAATTATTATATTATATTGAAAATGTGTTAACACATACCAGTAGACTTTTTCTATTGGGATTAATGCTGTACATTATATTTAGGAGAAGGATGAACATCCTCTTTATTCTCTACATGTAGCCTACATTCTCATCATTTCTCAAACCTTTGTTTCACTTGTTGTTCATGATGAATAGTCTGTCACTTTATTGCAGAATTACCGTGTTGGCAAGGTCGTGTACTGCTCTGAATTGTGATGGCGATATCTAACCAGCATAGGCACCTGTGTAGATTTCCCTTGGATTATCGTATGGTAGTAGTTTTATACAAATCTTTTGTATAAACCAGGTACAGTATTTTCCATTTTAGTCACCTTTATCTGTGATGTAGATTTGTGTCTGTTCATTCCTGTAGTTAGGCTATTAGTCAGTTAGGTAATTAGTTATTGAGGTTTTAAGGGGCAGAACTACGAGGTCATCTGCCCCTATCAGTAGATAGCGTAAGCTTCACCCAGATGTTTTCCATGAGGAAGTTTTGTTTCCAGTTTGACAAATCATGATCATTATGTCTATGTTGACACCTTGGAAGAATTATACATGTAATTGCAAGTTTCCACGGTTAACATAGAGCCAAAAAATTAGGCTTGTGACTGTTTGGAGTATGATAAGTTATAAGCAGGGCCCGGATAATGGTGTACTTAACTCCCTCCTCCCAAATGCCTTGCTGTTTGGTGGGTTGTAATATCTGGACTTGTAGCGATGAATTCATAGACTTGCTAATATTACGAAATGCCTTAATTGGAACAACTGTGAATGTGGATGCCATTGCTATTGTAACCTGGGTACCAATGCCAGATCAGGTATACTGCCACTTGTCGCACATCAACTATGCACAGTGACTGACCATATACATAACTTCTTTTGTGCCTCATTGTGTAGTGGCTGTCACTGCGGAGGCCCGGGTTTGATTCCCAGCTCTGCCAAGAAGTTTAATTCTGGTCTGAGGGTTGGGCAAAAACTGAGAAGAGGCTAGTTCCAATCCCACCTCAGCCATCCTGGAAGTGGCTTTCTGTGGTTTCCCCACTTCTATTCCAGGCGAATGCTTAATTAAGACCACAGCTGCCTCCTTCCTAATCCTCATCTGAGTTAAAACTACACACACTAATACAGCCTTCACAATAACACCAGTTACCAGACAAATTCCACACACACCTAAGTACACGGGGCCACATGACCACAATGTCGCAAAGCCCCGAAATGAATCAACAACACAATATAATTTCTTTGTGTAGCTTCAACACTGCAGCCCCCAGTGGGTGGGGGTTCAGACTACACCCATGGTATCCTCTGCCTATCGTACGAGGAGACTAAAAGGAGCAACCTTGGCTATTCTTTGAGGCTTCCTACTTGTCTTATGAATTGTGCCCCCCCTCCCAAGGGTGGGAGGGATGGAATACACCCATAGGCAGAGTTGGACGGTTGGCACACGTGCTGTGAAAAATAGTTAGTTATTGTTGTTTTAAGGGGCAGAACTATGACGTCATCTACTCCTTTGCTGTGAAAGTATTCTGGAAATACATATAATCTGGTGTAACAGTATGTTTAAGTTGTAGTAATTTCCAAAGGAGATACATTTTTCTTTACATTGCACTTTGTCAGTACATGTGTGTGTACTGTATATAGTTTAATGTAAAGTTTTTACATATTTGGTAGCTGCATTCATGTACGTGCAGTGCTAGGCCATGGGGCCAATCTTTCTGGTGACTGGTTTTGGAATTTTTTTGGTCATGTTTACCGTTTTCAACATCCCCCAATGGCCTGGCCGGTACCTCGCTTCATTCCAACTGCTTGGTCATATTCATTTATTTCATCCTTTTATCAGCTCCTTGTGATGTTGCCATTGGTTACGACATCCGGCTGTACACATTGGCTAGGTGGAACCGCATCGACTTAAATTAATGCAATATTTCAATGGTGGTATTGTATTGGATGGCGGTTCATTGAAATCTTGTTTCAATTTTTATAGCAATACATTGTATCTCATCTCCGATCCCTCTGAAAAAAAAAAAATTAGGTGTAGGTATGCCGGCAGCTAAAGCGCAGCGTTCGGCCTTGGGCCCAAGCTCAAGCTCTCTGCTGACTCGGTGGACATGGGTTCAAACCCCACCGTCGGCCATCCTTGAAATGGTTTTCCATGGTTTCCCATGTTCAACTCAAGGCAAATGCTGGGACGGTACCTTCTGACAGGCCACGGCTGTTTCCTGCCATATCCTTGCCCAGTTTCATTAATTCATCTCTCATTCCAGTGCGCAGGTTGCCCACGGGCGTTAACTAGAAAGATCTGTACTCGGCCTATTAGGAGGCCACACGACCAAAATATGACGGGGTAGGTATACATGCACTTGTTTTGAACTTCTCCAGTCCTTCTTCAACAAAGCAACAATGTCATCTTTGCCTAACTTTAAAACGATAGATTTTAGCATTTAATGTGCACATTTCAAAACACACATGTTGCGAGATAATGGGTGAGGTTAAAGACCAATTCTAAATTTATATTTAAAGGGCATAGAATATTTTCAAGAATATTGACAACTTGTCTGTAGGACACACTCTTTCCCTTCTCTCTTTTAATACACTATTAAATATACAATATTCCTCTGATGCAGATTTTTTTTCTGTGTATTTCACAGTAATATGATGTGGCTCCGTACATTTGGCCTGCAGGGGTCCTTTTATCATGCCCGAAACAGGAGGTTTTAATTGCCATTAAACTGAGGTGGGGGTATTGAATGTAATTGGTAATGTGTTGCACCATTACGTTCAACCACATCTTCCAAATGTCCAGGGCAGGATTTAGATTTTATGCGCTCCGAGGCCCGTGGGTTATTGCCGCCCCCTCTTCATACCATCATAATGAAGGGAGAATTTGGACCTCAGAAAGGTCTTTGTGAAGGTAATTTTTATTTTATTCTAATGTATCGGGAAGTAAAATCAATTAAATAAATTACAATGATGAGAGAATCAACTGTTTCTTAATTTGTATATATCAACTATAAATAAATGGCCCAACGAGATATTAAAATAAGTTTAAACCTTTTAAGGCTCATTATACACTAACAGATATGGATATACATATACACTAGGCCTACATCATACAACTATGCATAGGCTAATTAATTATTCAAATTAAACTGATATTAATATTCAAGACTTAAATTTTCCCCTAATAAATCATTAAAGATTCCTGTTCTAAAGCTGAAGTCGAACAATCTGCTGTTACAACACATTCGTTGGGAAATGATGGCCACAATATAAATTGGAAAAGTGTCAAAATTTGGAAAGTTTAATTTAAGTAATCAAATTATACGGAATCCATGTATTGTAGTCTATAACATTTTATGGAAATTTTCTGACAAAAAAAATTGCAGATTAATTTTGCGACCCTCAGCATGGTGCGCCCCTAGGCCGGGGCGTTAACTGGAATTGTGTTGCTTTACAGGCTGAAAATTCATGTTCACCAAAAATAATCCTCTTTGAGTTTACAGCTTCTTCAGCCTGAGGATTGATCGGAGCTAGCCAAGAGGTTTTACTGCGTTGGAGTGTACTTGGCTGTGGGTGATCAGTTGTTCTCCACCTTCCTGCAGCGTAGCCGATCATCTGAGTGCAGCCTGGCTTGGTCTTCTTCAATCCTGTCTCCAGTCGACTAAGCCATTGACGTTCACACATCAGAAGTTATGACTCACGTGTGAAAGAATGTACAATGTGTACCATGATTGAACATACATTAATAAAACAATTGAAACTGCCTGGAAAATCAGCTTTCTCATTTCCTCGACAATCCTCTACCCTGCCTATAGTTGTTCTGTAGATTCAGTTGAAAATCATTTAACCGTTGAGGGCAAGTAAATTGCAATGAAATGACATTTCTTGGGCATATTCAATTTATTTAGGGAAGGAGGTATATCTGACATCAGTCATAGTGGCGTACTGGGTCGGAATATGGGTACGGTCTTTTTGAGGTTATGGTACCATAATATTGCAAACTTGCATGAAACTTCATAATGTATTTCTTTTTAACGTTAGAACTTCAAAAAGGCCAATCGCTTTCACTTTACACGTAATAAAAGGGCTAAACAACTAAAAAGTAGGATATAAATAAACGACAGTCCATTTTTTTTCTAAAATTCATACCAACGTTATAGAACAGAATGCATGTACAAAATTTAATTTTCGGGTGTCCGTTGCCTCTTAATATTCAATCTACGTAATATATTGTCGTTCAGAAACAAAACGGAGTTGCTTTATAGCAACAATAACGATGTATATCCAGATTAATCAATCTCGATTCGATTTTCTCTCATTTCGTAGGTTGGCTAACATACTCGGCGAAAGCAACCTAGATCTTTCGGTCACTTATATTTCTTGCATAATATACGGCCAGTTATTGCATCTCAGTGGCGATGGAATTTGCCACGTGGCGACCATGTGCTTTTGAGTTGGAGCCCAAACAATGACGCAATCGCACAGAATTTAACGAACCGCGGATTTACCAGAGAGTCCCTACTCTGTTATTATATGCTCCTTGGCCTCGGCCTCGGCGAACCAATAAAAATACATCCCATACAATAAAACGCGTTTTGGAAAAGAAAAAGAAAAGTACAGGTTAAGAAACCTTACATGTCTACACTTACTTGGAGGTTGAAGAATGGACAATGGATACTAATATAATTGTTGAATTCACGATAATATTAATCAAAATTAATCAATACAATTTAATCATTGGTAAATTACCAATATAATACGGCATTAACCCTGGACTTCGTTTATCATAAGACACATTACGAATTTGGCAGTTTGTTATCCTGCGGTATTAAACAAAATCCGGATGTTTAATTAACAACAACTGAACTGGTGCATATTTTGACACGAAGCGAATATTGTCATCGATGATTGACTATGTTGCAATCTGCAGTGGTTGTATGATCTGATAGACTGGCTATATAATAAAATTTTGGAGATATGTCGGCGAGGTAAGTAAACCTGTTTACAAATTTGTATGAGATGTTGGAATCGTATCGTGTCCGGTCCACGCGTGCTTGTCTTGTCCTGCGGTGAATTCCACTTAATTTAATAAGTCTGGCCGGAATTAAAATTATGTTGCACGATTGTGGTGATAGCTTTAAAAGTTGTCTGCCCTACCAATGGACTCGGTAGGTAGACAGCCTGGAGGTTGGTTGGATCCTCAAAAAAGCACCACCATAGGTTATGCAGGTGCAACACTATATTGAGGCGTACTAGGCGAGGTGAGGGGTGAATACCCTGGCTAAATTACAAAGGGGCAGTAAAGTGGCACATGGCATAGTTGGTAGTCGGTGATATCCTATGGTAAGGGGGCAGTAAGTGGCACACAAGGTTTAGGTGATAAGAGACAGTAATATTGTCAGTAAGCAGTGGTCAGCACACCGTGAACTGTGAGAATCTCCCAACATCCTTGTGAATTAGAGACAGTAGTTGTCAACACACCATGAACTGTTGGTTTTAATTTGCAACTTACTTTCCTCCTAAAGCCTCCTGCCCCCTTGTCCTTAGCTGCCGTTTGATGTAGGGAATGCTGGGATGGCAGATGTCTTGTAACAAACATGAGGGTGTCAACTTTTTTCAGTCAGAAGAGCCTTTGGGACATGGCGCACAAGCTGAGTCGGGAGCAGGACGAGTCTCAACAGCAACCACTAGGTAGTCAGCCCAAGGAGCGGACACTCATCATCGTGGGCAGCAAGGGAGTGGTATGATCAGCACTTGGTACAGTACTTGCTTGGTCACTCATGCTTCAAAAGTAGCTGCTAGCATTCTTGACTCTCACCCCGGAGGTCTGTTAAGAAATTTAATTCTGGTCTGAGGGCTGGAACGGGGTACACTCGGCCTCGTGAGACGAAACCGAGAAGAGGAGGGTTCGATTCCCATCTCGTCCATCCTAGAAGAGGTGTTCCATGGTTTCCCATTTCTACTCCGAGATGGTCACACAAAGCCCCTAAATCAATCAACATTAAGTTAATTGTGCACTTTAGTCAATCCTCCCTTTTCATCACTTTTAACAACATAGCTTATTGAAAATATATCATTTATGATTAAAATACCTATCTGGGAGTCCTAGCGAGTTCATTTGTTTCAATTCCCACTGCCTACACCGGAAATATAACTTAATTGCTTTTTACGTAAAGTAAGCATTTTTGGTCGTGTTCATTTGAATATCGTTCATCATTTTACATCGACGGTGGACACTACGTCATACCCACGTGACACGTTGCCAACATGAATAATGAAAAAAAAAAAAAAAAAGCCAAATTAATTGGCCTGGATAAAGATTATTGATGCGTGACTTCCCCACTGTGCGTGACAAAAACCAGGGGTGTTACCTGTTAGCTAACGTGGCCCGCAGGGCCGTGCTACCCAACCACCATTGGTCTGGACGAAAATATTGGTCTAGACAAAACCATTGGTCTGCCGGATGCGATATAGTACCAAATGCGTAGGGTTGGCATTACTGACTCAGTGAGAAAAATGGTCGTCAGACCTTCGATTTCAACTGTATAAGATTAATTGGAGGATTATCCATTTCACAAGGTCCGTATTGACGTGTACAATTTGTATTGATTGGGTGGAGACCCCCAACCCATTAGAATTGTCATTCAACTGTATAAGTCGTGTTGCTATTAGGGCGGGATGGTGGGTCTATGGCAGCGGAACAGTGAACATCTAATACTAAATCCTCTCCAGATATTCTCCCGACTATTAATTCAGGTACTTTCAGTTTTTAAAAAATTTTATACAAAGGATTGACTAAAGTAATCAACAAGGATGGCATTGCTCAATGGTGCGTGGAAACTCTCTCCAAGTACAGACACTTTGTTATTATTAGTACTGCATTTATTTTGCTGATCACAACATCTATTGTTTGCTGCTGTATCAGTACCAAGGTTGAGGTATCGCCACATATTTTAAGGGGCACAAGACAAGATATACATAAGATAGACAAAATGTTAGCTCATTTTACATCCCTCAATGCTCGGCAGGTCATAGACGGACCCCATAAAACAACATACAGGGTCTTTATTTTTGCTTGGCCGTATTCCCACATTCTTCCTGCGGTAGATGTGTCAGGTCCGAGCTAATTGGGTGTTTTATAAACCTACTGTGTGCTGTGTGTCGTATCGTATAGTGTTTTATTGGTACTGCTGTAATGCCTCATGTGAAATATTTGTTACGTGAACGAGTATATCTGCAGATAAAGTACAGGAAATCATGCCCTAGAACAAGACAAAAGTTTCGAGTGAAATTTCCAGGGACACCCATTCCTATAATTTGGACAATAAATCAACTGGCTAAGGGATTCAAACGTAGAGGTTCAGTAAACAATAAAAATAGATGTAAAGATCGTTATTTCCTTACTGAAGCTGAATCAACCGGAGTGACCGGAAACTTCATAAGGACATGCCAATTATGTTTGGCAGCGGATGGGGGAATATTTTCAGGATCTAATCTAACATGGTGAGGAACAATGCATGATACTGGTTTTAAGCACCATATTCTGCCGTACATATGCGCGCGCGGCACCCGGCAACTAAGCCGTCACTGGCTGAGTGCGTAAGCGAGAATGTGTTTGCCAAGCAAATATAAAGACCCTGTATTTCCAAACAACTCTCTGCTCTTGGAAGCTGATCGCAGAATGGCCATGACATTAATACATGGTAACTGGTAAGACAGATGTAGGCCTACCCAGACAAGGGATGGATGGAATGCCAAATGTAGAGATGTTGCTTCACCCAAACTATTAAGTTGGCAAGGCTGTCAGGTCTGTTTCTTGTTCCAGGGGAAGACATGTTTAATCCATAGATTTCTGGATCGCGAGGAGAGTGCAAAGCAAACCCTAGCATTGGAATATACATTTGGACGGAAGGCTGGTAGGAGCTTGGTAAGTATCAATGTGTCCATACATGTGTGCAAGGCTTAGTTGGGCTGTCTTAACGACCGACACTTGTGCAGGTGAAGGACGTGTGTCACATCTGGGAGCTGGGCGGAGGCTCTCTCTTCACGTCTCTGCTCAGTGCGCCGCTGGCGGCCGCAGTCGACCTGCGTTCCGTCGCCGTGGTGCTCGTGCTGGACCTGTCGCTGCCTCAGCAGCTCTGGTTCACCCTCGAAACTCTGGTCCATGGACTGCTGACGGCGCTGCGCAAGGAGGCCAACAGCAGGCAGAGTCACTTCCTGGAGGCTCTACAGTCAGAGGCGTGGGACCGCGTGGGGCGCGACAATCCTGTACGTATCATACGACCCGAGGAAGGAAATGTAGGTACAGAGCAATTGCAGATGTGGGGTTTCTCAAATGGGAATCCAATTCCAGGATGGCCAAGGTCAGTTTTGCCTCATGTTCCAGCCCTCAGACCGGAATAAATTCCTTGACACAGCCGGGCCTTTGGGACTAGGATATTATGTTTATGTCGTGGGCACTGCCTGATGAACTTGTTTGTGTCCTCTCACTGAACACTCAGGGGAAGGTTTCACTTTGTTGATCTCGCGTTCAACTTCATTCTTGGAGTTGCATTGCAGTTTCCCCGCAAATGACGGGCATTAGTAACGCCTGCGAGACGATAGTAAAACCGCCCAACAGTTGGTAATTCATCGCCGGCTCATACTCGAGTCCGAGATGTGTTTTGGTGGGTTATTGCACCTTATAAGGGTAAGGGAGCCAACCCCTACAGGACTAGGGAGCTGCACTTCCGAAAACTCTCTGATTACAGAAACAGCAGATGAGGACAGTTGGACGGATCTTATGATGACAACCTTTGGCTTGAAGAGGACAACGAGGATTGGTTTTTGGAATGTTAGAACTTTGAGAGAAATTTCTAAACTGAAACAAGTGACAAGAGAAATGAAACATTACAAGCTGGATATATTGGGAGATGGCCAGACTCCGGAGTAATGCAAACACAAGTTGGGTTCACATTCTTGTGCTCGGGATCCCCAGAAGGTGAAATGGAGTTGGAATCTTGCTGACCAAAACCGCAAATAGAAGTTTGTTAGTTAGTTAGTTATTGTTGTTTTAAGGGGCGGAACTACGAGGTCATCTGCCCCGCAAATAGAAGTTTGATTAACTGGCAACCCATTTCAGACAGATTATTGTCAGCACGTTTTAAGACCAAAATTCGAAATGTCACTGTAATTCAATGCTATGCTCCCACTTAAACCTCAGATATTGAACAGAAAGAGGATTTCTACCACAAGTTGAACGATATTTTGAGCAGAGTGAGTACGGTAAAAAGGACATCTTAGTAGTTATAGGAGACTTAAATGTAAAGATAGGGGCCGAAATCGAAGGCATGGAGCAAGTCATGGGATTACATGGTATAGGAGAAATGAATGAGAATGGGGACATGTTTGCCAATTATGATCTGGTAATCGGTGGTACCCTGTTTCCTCACAAGATCACATGTTACAGAAAACCAAATAGATCATATTGCAGTGAGTAGGAAGATGCTAGATGTAAAGTGATCACCATTTAGTTGTTGCAAACTACCGATTCAGAATCACTGCCACCAACAGACGTTTTCAACCATCAAGCAAACCTTTTGATGTATGAAAATTGAAGTCGGCAGAAAAACAAGATACATTTCGTATAGAACTAAGGAATCGATTTGAAGCACTTGAGGAAGTACAGGATGATAGTGGAATTGAGGCTGCATGAAACAGAGTTTAAAATGTATACACGCAAACTAGTGAATGTGTATTTAAAGATTGGATGACCGACAACACCTGGGACTTAATAAATCACAGAAAAGAGAAAAAAGCCAAATTAAACATGTGTAAAACACAACAACAAAAAGTTTTAGCGCAGGCGGAGTTCACAGTTAAAAGGAATGATGAGAGAAAATGAATGAATGAACAGACCCAGAGAGCAGAGGTGACGCAAAGGAACTATCAAGTATTACAAAGTTGTCAAAGAAAGGCTTTAATAGGAATAGGCCAGTGAGAAGCAAGGATGGAAGAATACTGACAACACAAGACCAACTCAAGCGATGGAAAGAACATTTCTCTCAAGAACAGACAGTGGGAAGAAAATCTAGAAATAAATGATGCAAATATTAGTGTAAATGAACCAAGTTGTGTGGAAATTAGAACAGCTCTCAAACAAATAAACAATGGAAAGGCACCAGGAACTGATAATATTGCACCTGAGGTACTGAAAGTAGACATGAGACCACTATCTATCTACTCCATCCATTGTTACAGACGGAGGGAAAGTTGCCAAAGGGACTGGTTGTTAAACTGCCCAAAATACGAGACACCACCAACTGTAATAACTGGCGAGGCATCACTCTCCTGTCTGTGTCAAGTAAAGTGCTGTCGAGGATAATTTCGAATCGGATAAAGGACTCCATAGAAACAGGTTAACGAAGGAGCAAGCAGGATTTCAAAAACATCAAAGCTGCGTTGACCTCATTAACACATTGTGTAAAATAATACTAAAGGCGTTCAATTAGGAAGACGTCCAAATAAAATCACTGTAGATTGTTTAGCTTTTGCGGATGACATTGCATTACTTACTGACTCACTGGATACTGCCCAAGAACATATTAGAGAGTTGCAAAAACAGGCAGCCAAAGTCAGACTACAAATATCATTTGAAAAAACTAAGTTTTTGACAAACATCACCGATGCCCCGAAAAGTATCACAATTCATGACAGTTCAGTATGTAAAACAAATTCCTTTAAATACCTATGCAGATGCAGAAGAAACGACCAAGGGGAAGACCAAGAGATAGATGGCTGAAAGGAGTGGAGGAATGGCAAGGACTGGACCAGAGTGACAGCGGAGAGGTGGTGGGAAGAAAGGACTAAGTGGCGAGGCTTATGTTCCTGGGGCTGGAAACTGTACAAGATGATGATGATGACCTAGGAGAGTGGATAATGAACGACTCACAGAAAAAGTCAGCAATAGAAACGCGTGTGCATAAATTACAAAGGTGTTTTGATATGACAATAGTTATATATAATTTTAAAAAACTTATCCTGAAACACTAAATTAAGGCACTATCAAACAGTGGTCAGACCTGAAACTCTGTATCCAACAGAAACACTTAAATTAACAAGATTTGGTGATTTAGACAAATTAGAGTAGACTGAAAGACGAATTCTGAGAAAAATACTGGGAGCTAAACGAAATAATAACGCAGAATATAGGTTACGACCAAATAGAGAGTTATGTTTGAAATGTGAAAGAGAAGGCACATTTATAAAATGGAAAATAGTAGACTAACTAAACAGATGTTCAACTTAATGAATACTGTAGTTACATGGTTCATTGAAATTGACAAAGATTTGACAAACGCCAGAATAGCAATAGCAAACAGATAACTCTTCAGAGAAGCTATTCAAAAGGCAGAATTTCAAGAAAGGAAGAAACAAACAACTGGCAGAAAGTGGACTCGAGGAGGAAGATCGTCAGTCTAGAAGGATGAAGGAAATTTGGAAACAAAGGAAATTGAATACAATGGACAATAGCACAGAGTGCAGAATGGCAGAATACGGTACATTGTACCTGACCTTTAGAGATTTTAAAAAGTCAATAGGAAAGTCGTGTGGCATGTCTTGAAAGAATATGGGATACAAATATCATCAAGGAGATGTATGAAGTGTTGCACAATGGGAAGTTAACTCGTCCACCCTCTTTCTCTTAACCAGGTATACAGACTAGAGGACATTGATGTCTGTCTACTTGCACAAAGATTTCGTGACATGGAGGCAACAGGAAGCAGAGGAAGCAGGTTTAAAGATAAATGTCAGAAAAAACAAGGAAATTAGAATAAACTGACGGGAGTCAGGCAAGGAGATGGAATCTCGCCTTTACTTTTCAACTGCGTACTCAAAAAGGTCATCTGTGAGTGGCGGAAAGGATTGGGCAATAAAGGAGTTAGACTTGGTTATAGAAGTATGAATCTGATGGTTGATTGTCTGGCAGATGATCTTGCAATTTTTTCTGACTCGCTAGAAACAGCCGTAGAACAAATCAGTGAACTGAAGGCACAAGGAGCAAATGCGGGACTCCAGATATCATTCGAGAAAACGGAATATATAACAAACATTAACCTCCGTGGCTTAGGCGGCAGCACGCCGGCCTCTCACCGCTGGGTCGTGGTTCAAATCCCGGTCACTCCATGTGAGATCTGTGCTGGACAAAACGGAGGCAGACAGGTTTTTCTCCGGGTACTCCGGTTTTCCCTGTCACAATTTCATTCCAGCAACACTCTCCACTATCATTTCATCTGTCATTCATTTAATCATTGCCCGAGAGGAGTGCGTCAGGCCTCGGCTGCCGGCACAGTTCATATCCTCGCCGCTAGATGGGGGCTTCATTCATTCCATTCCTGACCCGGTCGGAGACTGGAAGCCGGCTGTGGATTTTCATTTTCAAGTCAGCACCCAACGTGCTAGAGGTAGGAGAAGGTAAAATCAAACGAACAGGGAAATTTAAATATCTTGGAGAGTGGATAGATCCCAACACCCGAAGGCCCCGGGTTCGATCCCCGGCTCCGTCAGGGATTTTAAAACTGACGTGAGGGTTGGAACGGGAGCACTCAGCTTCGTGAGGACAATTGAGTAGCTGTCTGACAGTGAGACAGCGCCCCGATCACGAAAACCAAGATTAACGGCCGAGAGGACCCGACGCGCTGATCACGCGTTCCCCCAATATCTGCAGGCTGAATGGCTGGGCAGCGATCGCTTGGTCGGCCTTAGCCCGTCATGGGCTGTATAGTGCCAGCGGTTGACTTTTTGGCTTGTTGTGGATAGATCCCAACACCTCGGAGAAAGAAGCCTTTACATCACGGATCAGACAATTGGAAACGGCATATCAACTAACTAAAGATGTCTACAAGAAGAAATCAATATCCATTAACGCCAAGATACGACAGTACTGCACAGTAATATGACCGGAGGCTTCATATGGTGCCGAATGCCTTGCTATGAGTAGAAAAGGTATGATCGAGAAGCTAGAAATAAGAGAAAGGCAGATCTTGAGAAAAATCCTAGGTCCAATCCAAGAAAATGGTGAGTTTAGAAGACGACACAATCATGAACTCTACTCTCATGTAGAAAAGATCACGGACACCATTCGTAAGAGAAGGATAGTTTTCTATGGCCACATTGCTCGTATGACTTCTACAAGGTTGAGCAATAAGGATGTTCAGTTTTCTTCTTAACAAGAAAACCAAGGCGGCCAGGGCCGGCCCTAGGTCTTTTTGTAGTGTAAGCAAAGAACATTTTAGCGCGCCCCCCTCCCCCACCCCTATACTCATCAGAGTATCTTTACTATTTTTACTAAACGTGTTATATAGCCTAAAGGTAAAAGGCAAAGGGATACACAAAAAATAATTTAAAACCAAACATTAATTTACAGGTCATTATTATTACATAGAATGACAATTATTGTTAATTTTTTGCACACTGTTGAAATCTTTTAAAATTAAAATGAGATTTTCCTGGCTTTTACTTTAGAAAACTCGTTCAGCAGCAAATATATTTCCATTTCATTTAACAAATCATTTCAATGGCCAAAGTAGCTAGTTCACTCAAGTGCTCTTGGCTTAAAGTTGATGGCAAGTATGTTTTTATAAGTTTTAACTTCGAAAAACGTCTTTCTCCGCTGGCCGCTGATACCGGGAGCGTTAGCAGAATCCTCAATGCAACAAAAACGTTTTAATTAAGTATAACAAATTTAAAGTTTCCGCCTAATCAACACTCATTTAATATTTAGTTAGCTTATGGGTACATGTTTCGGAATTAGTACAATTCCTTCTTCAGCCCTTCATAATTCATGTTCAGAAACATCATAGACTAAAAAGACCACGTCCATGTAAGAAACATAACACACTGATATTAAAATATTATAAAAAATATTATAAAAACTGGTTGAACACTTTAAAACATGACATATTATGGACATTACATGCAATAAAACAATAAAAACATTCCTGCTGTTAACAATCAAATTGATTACTAATCACTCCTGTGCACATTCTTGAAAGGTATGCGCAGGTCAAATTGTGCAGTCGTTAATTTGTAAATAAAAACAAAGAGCACATTACATTAGTGTTCAGGACACAAATAACTTGCTGTACTGATAAATGTTGACATAGGTGGAGACTTTGTTCGGCACTTTATTAAAAGTGCGCTGACATGTGCTTAGTAGATCCAAACGGAGAAACGGATTATTAAGCTTGTATTTTGCACATTAACTGGGTGTGTTTATCTTGAGCCGAACGCTCCACGGACGTGCAACGTTTGAGAGCAAAACGCCAAGGTCAATGACTATGGTGCTGAGAGTGGATTAGCCTGCATACACATCGGACCGTAAACAGCCAGGCACTAGACCTTACCTACATCGCCTCGCATTAGCAGTCACGCCGATATGGGAGCCTACCACCCAGCACCATAGTCATTGACCTTGGCGTTTTGCTCTCAAACGTTGCACGTCCGTGGAGCGTTCGGCTCAAGATAAACACACCCAGTTAATGTGCAAAATACAAGCTTAATAATCCGTTTCTCCGTTTGGATCTACTAAGCACATGTCAGCGCACTTTTAATAAAGTGCCGAACAAAGTCTCCACCTATGTCAACATTTATCAGTACAGCAAGTTATTTGTGTCCTGAACACTAATGTAATGTGCTCTTTGTTTTTATTTACAAATTAACGACTGCACAATTTGACCTGCGCATACCTTTCAAGAATGTGCATAGGAGTGATTAGTAATCAATTTGATTGTTAACAGCAGGAATGTTTTTATTGTTTTATCGTATGTAATGTCCATAATATGTCATGTTTTAAAGTGTTCAACCAGTTTTTATAATATTTTTTATAATATTTCAATATCAGTGTGTTATGTTTCTTACATGGACGAGGTCTTTTTAGTCTTTTAAGTCTATTATGTTTCTGAACATGAATTATGAAGGGCTGAAGAAGGAATTGTACTAATTCCGAAACATGTACCCATAAGCTAACTAAATATTAAATGAGTGTTGATTAGGCGGAAACTTTAAATTTGTTATACTTAATTACTAAACGTCAACACGGAACCTGAAATGGACTCTTCTTCGAATAAACAAAAACGTTTGGAAAAATGTCCACATAACCACGTATGGTTGTAAAAGACAAGGCTCCAGCTGGGCGACTTCCAGGGGTAGCATTGGTGAAAAAATTTGCAGTTCTTCGAACAGATCATCTCCGTTCACATCACAGTCTCCTCCATCACTCAAAACGGGTTGAAGGTGCTTAGAGGCTTTCATCAACTCTTGTTCGTTCAAATTCTTCTCGAAGCTAGCAATGTCATAACGAAATTTGAAACTTTCACTATGGTGTTCCATTAGCTCAAATCTCTCCCTTAATGAGGCTATTGCTGTGTCAAGTACGACAAAGAAGAAGTTAACTTTAAATGCATTTTTTCAGAACGTACAGCTTCATCTTCACTCCCATAGGATAATTTTTTTTTTTTACTTTCTTGGCCGAAGTAGGTGTTTTTTTTTTTTTTTTTTTTTTTTTTTTTTCAATGTTAGCGTCAACCTCGATTTTTTCTGCAAGTTCTTTTGCATCCGTAATAACGCTGTTTAGTCCTTGATCTGATCACATGTTTATTAGAAATGATTTTACACTTTTAATGAGATCCATTGAACTTTGTAGCTCATTTGTGACTTTTTGCAACAGTTTACTAACCATATTGGTTTTATGCAGGATATCATGCCATGTCACTAAGCAGCATAGAAACTTGAAGTTTTGCAGGTTTTTTTTAGTCCTACGGCAGTGTTCCTACCAAATGCATCAAGTTTCTGATCTTGAGAAGCTTCATATAAGACATCATACACTTCTTCAATGTGGTACCTCAAAGGTAACAATGCCTCAATTCTACTTTCCCAGCTAGTATTGCAGGGATGTTTTACTGTCAGACTTGAAACATGTTTCAGCAAAATATTCCATCTTTTGAGTAGAGCTGGCAAAAAAATATTATTGTATAGTGCTGAAACAGTCCACAGCAATGTTGCACGACAGAACTGACCAAGTTCAAGGAGTGGTTCCCACACGGTACACAAAAAGCTCTAGGATTTAAATCTTCTGGACTCCAACATGGTTTCCCTTCATTGCGGAACCATTGTCGTACCCCTGGCCTCTCATGGCTTTTAAAGGAATGCCTCGTGCTTCTAACTGTTTGAGCAATACCTCTGTGAGACCTTCACCTCAAGAATCTGTAATGGGAACAAAGCCCAAAAAATGTTCCTTAATTCAAATATTCTCATTTGCTAATACTTTTACAAATCTCACAACAAGAGTCATTTCCTCTGTGTGGCTAATGTCTGGAGTACAGTCTAATATAATAGAATAGTACGTTGCTTGCTGTATCTGTTGTAAAATGTTAGCTTGAATCTTGGCCGACAAGAAACTAACAAACTCATTTTGGATACTCTTGCTCAAGTAGTGTACGTGTGTTTCTTTCAAACTTATCCTTCTCACATGTTCAGCCATAAAACCATCAAATTTAGCTATGTTTTCTACCAGCTTTAAGAAATTTCGATTATTACGTTCAAATAGGGTGTCTTTTTTCCCCTCTAAAGGCCAATCCTTGAGTTCCCAAAAATTGTGCAATACATAGGAGGCGTTTTAGAACTTGATTCCAATGTTCAGTTTCAGCACGAATAAGTCTTTCATTTTCCTCGACAATAGTTTTTTTTAGCGTAAACGTAAAGAAAGTTCGAGCCAACATTTGCAGTTTTGAATATGAATAGGGGATTTCTCAAGACTGGTCAAAGTTTTGCCAGTCAGAATACGCTTGGCCACCAGCAAGAATAGAATTATCATTTCCAAAAAGTTTGCAAGCAAAACAAAATACTGCGTTTTTCAATATGGAATATATTAACCAAATCCTGCGGTCTTGCTCTCCGTTGCAAAGCTTCCTTGTGTAATGCTTTGAGGAAAATCGCCTACCTTTAAGATCCACAGGAAATTCTTGGTCTGTGACCTGCTGTGGTCCTCGCTCAACAAGAATTTTTCGTACATCATCGTTTATTTTAGGTGGCCATTCTCCACAGTCGTTTGAAGAAAAAAAAACTGACGACGTTTCTGCGCTCAGTTTCTGCAAATAAACCACCGACCTTAAAACTTTTATCTTTAGCTATACATAGTATAACATCCTTAATACATAGAGACCTTAAACTTTGCATTCATAATTATGGGTACTTTATGAGTATATTAAACTAAAATGTTATTAATATTAATAAATATTTCTATTTTCAAAAAAATATTTTTATTTCTAAAAAAATGGTAAGACCACGAACCTACTACGTTGTCGTAGGAAGGCGGAGAGGTGATACTCCGACGTGGCGCGTCCCAGGTGGAGGATAGGGGGGTCCTCACCAGTTTTGCTGGCGGACTTGAGCGAAATAAAATAGCTCTCGCGGACCAAACACACTCCCATTTCTCATCAATCATCCTATCATATTCCATTCATCACCTTTCCAGATCACATCTGGAATTGTAATCCCTGACTACGGTCAGATCATGGGTCCTAGACCAGACAATCAACTCAAGTATGAACAGTCTTCTAATGAATTCTTCCACCGCAAGGCACCGTTCGGATACGGTGGGGTGCCGCATAGAAGAGTCAGGTGAGTCGGAGCGCCTGGAAACCTGAAAGTCCAAATACAAACTCAAAATTAACAAACAGGGAATTTTCATTCTTTGCAACATTAAACATAAATTCATTAATTAAAATTGGAAAACTTAAGCATTTAACCGATATATTGGACCAACACAAGATCTTAATAACAGCACTTCAAGAACTTAGAAACACAGATCAAGACCCCATTGAATCTGGAGGATACCGTCTCTACAAGGGACCTCCAGGACCACGAGTTATGAAAAATGTCCCCCAATTTGGTGTGGGATTTTTAGTACATACCAGTATTATTGATTCAGTGGAAGACTTTTCGTCGAACTCATCAAGGTTAGCAACTTTAACAATTAGGACAGGAAACAAAATATACTCTTTGATAAACGTTCATGCCCCAACTAATGACAAGAATGTCAAAAAATTTAGAGATGAAACGGACAATTTTTGGGAAGAACTTGCCTTACTAATATCAAACATTCCAGACACTCATGTTAAAATCTTGCTTGGGGATTTTAATGCAAAAATTGGTCAAGAAAGAAAATTTCGTCCAATAGTAGGTAAGTGGCCAGCTCACAAATTCACTAACAAGAATGGTCAAAGATTAATCACCCTTTGTGAAGAACATGGCCTACGTCTCGAAACTACTAGATTTAAGCGAAGACCACACAAACTTATGACCTGGAAATGCCCTAACAGTGCACTAGGGGAATTCCAGATAGACCATATTGCAATGGATAAAAGGTTCTACAAAGAAATATATAACGTGAAGGTACTACGTGTGGTCGGTGTTGACTCTGATCATTATATATCCAAGATAAAGATCAAGTTAACTCCACGACGTAAACAAAAATCGTCAAACTCGACCATGCAAAGGCAATATGACCCTAGTTATTTAATAAATAATGTGTCCTATAAGGAAAGGTCTAAAACTCTCTTAAGTGACAAGCTAGAAACGATGGTTGACACACTGAAAACCGTTGCTGTCGAAATTGCCCCTATTAGGAAAAGGAAAAAGCATGCATGGTGGAATGCGGAATGTGATGCTGCAATTCGGAAAAGACACACAGCATGGCTCAATGATCAGCAAAAGAGGACCACACAATCGCGAGAAGAATTAACCATTGTTCGAAGGGAAACTGCCAAAGAAATTAGGAGAATTAAAAGAGAAAATCAAAAAAAGTCCATACAAATTATTGATGATTCCTTTAAGCAACACAAAACAAGGGACTATTACAGGACATTTCGTCAATATCATTCTAAATACAGCCCTCCTACACTATTAATGAAAGATAAATCAGGTAAACTAGACCACAATGATACTGATAATGCTAAAATTCTAGCAGATTATTTTAGAGAACTACTAAATGCTGATGAACCTAAGGAATATCTTGATTTTGAGCCTAATCCAAAAAATAAAACAAATTTACAGAACATTATTCCTCCTGACTTGACTGAAGTATGTGCAGCGATTAATTGGCTCAAAAATTATAGAGCAGCAGGAGAGAATTCATTGGTAGCAGAACTATGGAAATATGCAAATGAACAAACCATCTCCAACCTCCATAAACGCCTCATCGATGTATGGAATTCGGAACAAATACCAGAGGAATGGAGAATGGCTGTAATCCACCCAATTCATAAAAAGGGTGATAGATCAGACCCGAACAACTACCGTGGGATTTCTTTGCTTGATGTAACATACAAGATTCTATCTAGAATTATCTTGACAAGAATTCAACAACAACTCGATCAAGAACTAGGAGAATATCAAGGAGGGTTCCGACCAGGTCGCAGCTGTCCGGATCAGATCATCAGTCTGAAATGGATAATGAAATATCATAGAATGAGACAAAAGGATTTGGTCATTACTTTTGTGGATTTTAAGAAAGCTTATGACAGTATCCATCGAGGGTCATTACTTAACATCCTTAGGGAATTTGGGTTACATCAAAAGCTTATCAACCTCATCGGCGTTACTTTGAAAGATACTAAATCAAAGGTTAAATTTCGAGGCACCTTGTCTGAACCATTTGATATCCGGACTGGACTTCGACAGGGAGATGGTCTATCACCGTTATTATTTAATTGTGTTCTTGAAAAGATCATGCGTGAGTGGAACAAAACTTGTCCTCCAAATGTAAAGATTGGAACTAATATAAAACTGAATTGCTTGGTCTTTGCGGATGACCTTGCACTGCTTGCAACCAGTATAGATGAGGCTAAACACCAAATTGAAGAACTTGGGTCTATTGCAGCAAAAGTAGGACTTCAAATTTCATTTGAAAAGACTGAAATAATGGCATCCTTTGATGTGGAAACACAAGCTATTACATTGATCAACAATAAAGAAATTAAAGTTGTACATAAATTTAAATATTTAGGGGAGATTATAACATGGAATTTGAATGAGAAAGCGTCAATCGAAAATAGAACAACAAAGTTAAGACAAGCACAATATATTACTTGGTCTAGTTACAAAAAAAAAAACACTCTCCATAAATGCCAAATTACGACATTACGAATCAGTTATTAAACCGGAAGCAATATATGCTTGTGAAACACTTTTCAAGTTAAACACTCGATCAGTTACTGACACATTACAGAAGATTGATAGAAGAATTCTCAGAACTATAATTAATAAAAAACATCAGGTGGATGGTCAATGGCGTCTATTACCAAATGAAGTGGTTTATAAAGAAACTGAGTCTATAGTCGATACTATGCGAAAAAGGAGAATTGCCTTTTTTTTGTCATCTCTCACGCCTGCCGGATACCAGACAATTAAACGTATTATTTAATTATTTTTTCAAAAGTAAAACAAAGAACTCTTGGTTTATGGAAATTCAAAATGATCTGGATGAACTCGGCTTGACGATGTCCCAAATTGTTAACAAAGATGAGAAGAATATCTTGAAAAACATCCGACTTCCCTTAAAAACCTTTACCCGCAAAACTTACACCATAAGCGATGCAGAGAGAGCGGCAAGGTCAACTAGAATGAAAATGTTTTGGGAAAAGAAGAAAAATAAGAAGCTGAATCTCTAATATTGTTTTTGAGATATGTATATACTTGTTTTGGTTAAGTGCTCCAATGCGGGCGTAACATATGTAAATAAATAAAAATGGTAAGAAAAAAAATTGAACATTTTCAAACTGATATAACAGCTTAGGCTTTCACGGCCAGCGTTCATAATTAAATACAAGTTTTTCGGGCTTGTAGGCCGTGGTCCAGACAGGATACCTCCCGACGTTTCACCGGAAACTGCGTCTGGCATTATCAAGGGTTCCGCTTCTTTCCTTGGTCAGCAGTTCAAACTGTTAAAAATAAGTAGTATGTATAAACTTTTGTAACAATTTTCGTTTATCAGGAAGATATGGATGTAATAAGTTAATAAGTATATAACATTTTGGAATAGTAGGTTCA
The DNA here is from genome assembly GCA_946902985.2 of Meconema thalassinum. Classification (NCBI taxonomy): domain Eukaryota; kingdom Metazoa; phylum Arthropoda; class Insecta; order Orthoptera; family Tettigoniidae; genus Meconema; species Meconema thalassinum. The sequence continues at coordinate 2,559,396 of OX336399.1, read as the reverse complement.
GTGGTTTTATTTGATATGTACTTAAACTTTGAAGAAATCTTCATTAAAAAGCATTGAATCGGAAAAGGTACAGTCTCCCCTTAATACAAAAAATATAAGGTGCCCCTTTTCCATATCTGCCTTCTTTCCTCCCTCAACCTAACAAAGGCTAAACTAACTATGGACTACTAGGCCTAGTTATATTTTAACAAAACCTGTACTCCGTTAACTAAGATTCAATTTACACCATTGTAAATTGTAATTCTTTAAGAAATACCTAATAAATAAACCATTGTATTGTACCAACATAAACTTACAGTTTCAGTTTCAATGGCTTGTTGACTTGTAGTTCTGTAAGTTCTGATGAATCCTCTTCAACACCTTCGGTCCCGGTTATGTCATAGCTAGGGACCAGAAAAATTAGCATCTATTTGTTTCAAAATTAGCATCTATTTTCTTCAAAATTAGCATCTATTTTCTTCAAAATTAGCATCTATTTACAAAGTTAAAAATCATCACATTGTAATATTATTTTAACGACTTCATGGTTATGAAGTGCAGTTATAGTCCTCAAACGAAAGCATTGTCTGTAGTTCAGCATTGCTTTCTTTCAAATTGCACCGTCTGTCTGTAACCACTGTGTTGTAATGGGACAACTCACGCTCGCTATCAACATTGTTCGTTGGGGTCCACAAAACAGTATTTACAAATATGCTGAACTCTGTCTGAACTGCAGTTAATGCAAGCATGATATCACATTTTTCACTTTCTTTCATCTGGGTTTGAATTGCATTTAGCCAACTGTGACCGAAGACGCGGCGAACAATGTACAGCGTGCTAACACTCACGCTGCGCCGTATGCTTGCACGCGGCCGAGTTCTGATGCGACGCAATGCGTAAAGACGAAATCATTGATATTCGAGAAGACTGAACTGTGTTTCCCTGCGATGTAACAGTAGGCCTACTGGCGCAACTGTTGTGGCGCGCTAATCGCTAATTCGAACGTATCTCAAGGCGGCGAATTTAGCCAACCGTGGCCGAAGACGCGGCGAACGATGCACAGCGTGCTAACACTCACGCTGCGCCGTATGCTTGCACGCGGCCGAGCTCTGATGCGACGCAATGCGTAAAGACGAAATCATTGAGATTCGAGAAGACTGAACTGCGTTTCCCTGCGATGTAACAGTAGGCCTATTCGCGCAACTGTTGTGGCGCGCTAATTCGAACGTGTGTCAAGGTGGCGAATTTAGCCAACCGTGGCCGAAGACGCGGCGAACGATGTACAGCGTGCTAACACTTACGCTGCGCCGTATGCTTGCACGCGGCCGAGCTCTGATGCGACGCAATGCGTAAAGACGAAATCATTGAGATTCGAGAAGACTGAACTGCGTTTCTCTGCGATGTAACAGTAGGCCTACTTGCACAACTGTTGTGGCGTGTTAATCGCTATGAACTGCGTTTCTCTGCGATGTAACAGTAGGCCTACTTGCACAACTGTTGTGGCGTGCTAATCGCTAATTCGAACGTGTCTCAAGGCGGCAAATTTAGCCAATCTTGGCCGAAGACGCGGCGAACGATGTACAGCGTGCTAACACTCACGCAGCGCCGTATGCTTGCACGCGGCGCCTCGATCCTTAATCGGCTCGTATCGAAGTTCGGATCAACTCGTTGTTGCTCGCTCTTCCTGTTAGTATCGCTTCGGGTAAGTTCTTGGACAATGACGACTGTTGTGGCGCGCTAAATCGAACGTGTTTCTACCTGAAGGTTATTACGGTCACTTATATGACGGCGTCAGTAATGAATGCGAGTACTTTTCCCCCCTGAAATTTCAATTAAAAACATGGGGTGCGAGATATACTCGGGGGCGAGATATACGCGAGCAAATACCGTATATCGATTAGAGCGGTTGAAAAAGATATGCGTCATATTTGCAGTATTTCTCATGATTTCGCCGAAATATGTGGTTTTCGCCACTAGAATAACAAATTTTCGCAGAATTCGCACCAAAATCGCATATTTGTGCTAATTTCGCATTTTGGTCAAAATTCGCATTTTGTCGCATTTTGAATTTAGGTACCACAGTGCTTCAGAACACCTTAAAACTATTTAAAAAATGGTTTCAACACATATTACAAAAAATCGCATTTATCGCAAATGCGAATTTTTCCGGCCCCTAGTCATAGCCAATTGGTAGTGCCAATGGTGTTCCTGTAGTCAGTGTCAGATCCTCATCCTGCAATAAAAATAGCTGTTGGCCTAGTATACTTAAGCACCAATATATCTTCTAAAGCTACCCTCAATTACTAAATTTATTTTCTAAATATACAACTTAAGTATAAATTAATACTTTTTAAGGATTAGTGCTATAATACTTGAAGTAAATTACGACAGTATTCAGTAAAGTAATGCCATGACGAATAGAATATATAGTGTTATCACTGACCGAGTTCAAGCGCGCCCCGCTGTTGGCTAGCGCTAGCGGCGCAGACCCCCCAACGCTACAGTCAGACGCTGTCAGCTGTTCAAATATGGGATACGCGGTGGGCTACGTATACCTCTTTACGAAGGTTGCGGTTACGCCGATTACAACAAATTGTTTGTTTAGACTTATGAATAATATGTTACCGTGAAAGAGTTTTTATTAATATTCGCAGTCCCCTGTAGAACTATCTTTTAAAACCTTCCGTTAGTCGCGCATTGGTCTGACAGTTCCGTGGTTCGTTTTAGTTGTAATATCAAGCCAACAGTTCAAGTTATAATTTTATCGTCTCGGGACATCATACACCATACCTTAGTAGGCCTAAGAATTTTCCTGGAGTTGTAAAATGACGAGCCTAAAAGTAACTCTACACGAGTAAGTGTGTCGCCTTCTGCTGAAAGATAACGAATCTCTAGTTCATGAATCAGTAATTTCAAAGGAATTTGTGACTGATACTGAAGACAAAGTTGAAACGAGATCCGAAAACTCGGATACTGACCATGATTTTGATCAGGAGGACGGTAACGCAAGCGAAGAATTGGATGGCCGTTTATTTTATTGGCAGGCTGGCCATTATTATTATTATTATATGTCCGTCTCATTCTTGGCTATCACCGCGGAGGCTCGGGTCGATTCCAAGCTCTGCAAAGAAATGTTATTCTGGCCTGAGGGCTGGAACGGTGTTCACTCAGCCTCGTGAGGCAAAACTTGTGAGAGGCGCGTTTGATTCCTACCTCGGCTACCCTGGAAGTGGTTTTCCGTGGTTTCCCACTTCTAAACACAAATCGTGCTAAATGTTCCGGCATAACTCAACAAGATGACAGTGTTTCGCCCCGGTGTGCTATTGGGCTCTTCAGTTGGTTAAAGCACACCTCACCAAGACACTGTCTAGTGCACACTGGGAAGGCCATTGCAAGACGTATTTGATACATTGTATCCGCGTCACGAGCAAGCCAGTGCACTATGGGAGTCGAAACTCCATTCCAAAGCAATTATAACCTTACCTTGGCATTGAATATACAATTTTCATAAGAAAATATGCATTGTCCGTTGAGCCATAATATATTTAAACACAAATAGTGCTAAATGTTCCGGCATAACTCAACAAGATGACAGTGTTTCGCCCCGGTGTGCTATTGGGCTCTTCAGTTGGTTAAAGCACACCTCACCAAGACACTGTCTAGTGCACACTGGGAAGGCCATTGCAAGACGTATTTGATACATTGTATCCGCGTCACGAGCAAGCCAGTGCACTATGGGAGTCGAAACTCCATTCCAAAGCAATTATAACCTTACCTTGGCATTGAATATACAATTTTCATAAGAAAATATGCATTGTCCGTTGAGCCATAATATATTTAAACACAAATAGTGCTAAATGCATATTTTCTTATGAAAATTGTATATTCAATGCCAAGGTAAGGTTATAATTGCTTTGGAATGGAGTTTCGACTCCCATAGTGCACTGGCTTGCTCGTGACGCGGATACAATGTATCAAATACGTCTTGCAATGGCCTTCCCAGTGTGCACTAGACAGTGTCTTGGTGAGGTGTGCTTTAACCAACTGAAGAGCCCAATAGCACACCGGGGCGAAACACTGTCATCTTGTTGAGTTATGCCAGAACATTTAGCACTATTTGTTGTTTCTAAAGCCTACCCGGCGTTCTCAGATTCTTTTTATCATAATTAAACAGTTTTAAGTGCAAGAGATTTTATTATAGCCTACATGCTTCCATCATGGATTACAAAGAATACTACTCTTTCAAAGAATACATACAAAGAGTACTAACAAAAAAAACAAAGGATAGCTGTTGCATCAAGGAACATACTTACAAAATGATATCCCGATATCCAACATACTCCCACCTTCGAGTCAAGACTAAATTCTCAACGACTCGAACTAAAACAACAATTAAGAACACAGTACATGAATAACAATATTATCAAAAAATAACAATCAGTCAATCAAATCACAATCACTTTTGGAATCTAGCTGGCAGCTGTACTTTTCGTCCACATCTAGTTTGCACAAGTCCAACTACCTCCTCACTATCTTGCACACTCTTTTGGACAGTTGTCTCAGTTCCACCACTCTTGACAAGTTCATTGCCTGTTTGAATCTCCCTTGCACAGATTTCCAAAGGATATAGTCTTTGAACTGGTCGAAAGAGGACCCCTGAAGCCGTCTTCAATTTCACCAAGCGAACTTCTCCGTCGCGTCCTGGAATAAGCTGTTCCACTACAGCTAAAGGCCAATCGATTCGCTTCTGGTTGTCGGCTCCAACAAGAACAACTTCTCCCAGTAACAACTTGCGACTCTTCTTTTGAGCAGCTAAGGCCAACTGACCTAGATACTCATTCCTAAATCGTTGTCGAAAGCTGTCTCTTAACCTCTGACGATTTCTGCTCCTTCTGTTAAGGTTGTCAGAATCCATCACATCACAGTCTGGTACCCCCATTTCTTTGGTATCTAACAGAAACATATTAGGTGTGATAGGGGCTAAGTCGGTACTATCGTCTGACACATATGTCAGCGGTCTAGAGTTCATCACAACTTCGCAGTCACATACGACTGTCTCCAACTCCTCATAGGTCAGTGAAGCTTTACCAAGAGTTTTCCTTAACAGTTGCTTCAGGAGCCTTATCAGGCGCTCCCACCATCCTCCCCACCATGCTGCTGTGGGAGGATTGAATCGCCAGTCAATCTGATGAACAGTGCTATATTTTGAAATCTTGTCCCAGTCTAGCTGACTGAAGGCATTGTTTGTCCCAACAAAATTTCCACCATTGTCTGTATATACAATTGAAGGTCTACCCCGCCGAGCCACAAATCTTCTGAAAGTTCGTAGAAATGAATCCATGGACAACGATGAGGTCAACTCCAGGTGAACTGCGCGGTAAACTGCACACGTATATAGACATATCCATACTTTGTGATTGTCTCTTAAATACAAAGGCCCTGCTAAATCGATACCTGTGGTCTCGAAAGCAACTGCATCCCGCACTCGTGGTTCAGGCAGAGCTGGTGTATTTGCGGATATACCTCTCGCCTCATACCTCCGACAGATAATGCAATTAGTCAAAATGGCTCGAATAGCTTTCCTTCCATTTAGAATCCAGAATTTTTCCCTCAAATAGCTTAGGAGACCTTGCACTCCTACATGGCAAGATTTGACATGTGCTCCGAGCACTAGCTTCTCAACTACAGGATGTTTGGAAGGTAACACTGCTGGCATCCTGAAGTACTCCAAATCACTTCTTTCGGTGATCCTCGTCTTCAATCGAATGACTCCATCGACATCCATAAAGGGGCACAACGTAGAAAGTTTCTCATCTGTGACTCCCCTAAAAGTCTCCCTTTGCACCAATCGTATGAGATACTTCTCTGCTACGTTGAATTCCTTCTGTTGTAGCTCACTTTGACCCGCTACACATTTCTTTCTACATGAATTACTGAACCGCAGTATCCAACCAATGACCCTTACAACTTTCTCATAATCATTGGAGAAATTGTAGAACTGACCCACATCACTCTCGTTGCATAGAAGTGCCGAGGTGATAGTTTTCCTACTCTCCAGCCTTACCATTTCTTCATCTGGTTCTGGTGCTTCTGAAGGCCACTCTCCCTGTGGCAGCTTCAGCCATGGTGGCCCCTCCCACCATTTAGACTCCAGCAATTGTCCAGCAGAGCATCCACGACTAGGAAGATCAGCAGGATTCATATTGCCTGGTACGTGCCTCCAAGCTTCCTTCGCTGTCAGACGCTTGATCTCTTGAACCCTGTTCCATACAAAGACTCCCCAATGATCTTCCCGCTGTATCCATGTGAGGACAGTAGTCGAGTCAGTCCAGAAGAAGAAATCTGGATGTAGTTCTTCAAATTCTTTCTTCAAAGATGCCATTAACCTAGCTCCAATGGTTGCAGCTAACAATTCTAGCCTTGGAATAGTCATTCCTTTGAGCGGTGACACTCTAGACTTTGCCTGTATCAGCTGTACATGTACACAAGAATTGTATTCCAAGCGTAAGAACACTGTTGCGGCATATGCAAGCTTACTGGCATCACAAAAGGTATGAACCGAGCACCTTATTACACTATCGCTAACTCCCATGACACAGCGTGGTATCTTCACATCTTCAAGTGCAGGAAGTTCTTGTAACCATAATAAGAATGCATTTCTCACACTATCTGGAACTTCTTCATCCCATCCCCCTTTCATGGCCCAACACTGCTGTAACAAAAGCTTTGGACATAGTGAAACAGGGCACGTGAAGCCAATAGGATCAAACACTCTCTGTGCTATTGACAATATAGTTCTTCGAGTGATGGCCTTAATGTCCATAGGCTTGTAGCTACTCACAGCTAGAGTATCGAATTTTCTGTCCCAAATAAGGCCTAGAACAGGAGTAGCTGTCTTATTTTCTAGGTTAGAATCTGAATATTCCCAACCTCTCAAGTCAAATTTAGCTTCTGCCAGTATGCTTATTGCTTCTTCTTGAAAACGGTGCAAGTCCTCAGTAGATTGTTAACTGGTTACACAGTTATCCACGTAAAAACTCTTTTTTAGCTTCTCGATGGTAGCTATGGAATACCTCCCATTTCCCATACGTTCAAGACGTTTCAAATGTAAATTGATCACTGCACCTAACAAGAACGGGCTGCTAGTCACTCCAAACACAACACGTGTATGGCGGAATATTTTCAACTCTCCCTCAATGTCAACCCACAAAAACCTGAGGAAGTCCCGGTCCTCTTCAGATAAGCTGATTTGCAAGAATGCTTTCTTGATGTCTGCTATTACTCCAATTTGGTGGAGCCTAAAACGAAGAAGTAATGCAGGTATAATTTCAATTAGATTAATGCCCTTCTCTAAACACTGGTTCAGCGATGGAGAGCCACGCGCTCTAGACGAAGCATCGAAAACAGGTCGAACTCGCGTTGTACTGTTTTCTTTAAAAATGGGTCGATGAGGTAAATAGTGGCCTTCATCCCACTGTGACACAGGTACTTCTTCAATGATTCCTTCTTGTGTCCAGTCCTTCAGAACTTCATCATATATTTCTTTGGAATCACTTTCTTTCAGCTTCTTGATGGTGTGTTCCATTCTTCTTTTCCCCAAATTGAAATTTCTTGGAACTGGTGGGTGTCCTTCAATCCATGGCAACCTCACTTCATAGCGTCCCTCTTCATTTGTCCTAACAGTATCCATAAAGTAATCATGTGTTGCCTGTTCCCTCTCTTCTCTATTCTTCCTTTCACCTGGATCTTGAATACCGAGTGCATCCAGCTCCCAAAGTTTGCTTACAGATTCGGTATGAACAAGCATTGAAAGTGCTGTCATAGAATTGGAAGATTTGGGCCCCTTTATCTTTCCTGTGACAATCCATCCCAGATAAGTCTCAATTGCAACAAGCCCACATTGTAAAATCTCCCTTGTGCCAGTGAGAAGTTTTCCATATATATCTGCTCCCACCAAAACTTCAACTGGTTTATCTTCATCAAAGAGCTGTATACCTTTTTCAGTAGTTTCAGTCAACCATGGCCCAGGCTCAATGACAGGGATGCGAGAACAAATGTTTTCTTCATCCAGTGCTTCGAAATTACAAGCATAGGTCCCCTTGAGACTTTTTAACCTAACCTTGTAACAAAGATGTGGTTTTGGATTAGACACCTTACCCCCAAACAAACCATGGATCAGTGTCTCTTCACCGATGGGCTCATATCCCATACACTGAGCAGTGTCCTTCCTAATATACGAACGTTGCGAGCCTGGGTCCATGAGGACACGGACTTGTTTTTCTTGCTCTCCTCTAATGGTCACCATGAGTGTTTGTAAAAATACCTGACTACAGTTCACATTTGATAGAGAATTCTCAACCGTTCCCCCTTCTTTTGGAGTTTGCTGCCTGTGACTTCTGGGACACATAACTGGGACATGCTTACCTTCACAAATAATACATTTTAACAGTGTTTTACATTTTCCACTAATGTGACCAATCTTAAGACAAGAAAAGCAACAGTTCCTTCTTTTTAAAATGTTCCTCTTGTCATCCAGCTCCATTTTCTGGGCCTTAAAACAAGCATCGCTTGAGTGATTACCTTCACAAAAAACGCACACTTTTTGGTTTGGCTTAAAATTGACAAGGCCAGCTGCAGTTGGAACATTAGTATCGGTGTTATGACGGTTTGATTCTGCTCCTAATGTTTTCATGCTACCCTTGGAGTGGTTTCCTATCTTGAAGCCTTGGACTGCCATACAAATTCGCTCCTCATTTTCAACCTCGCATTTCAAGAAATTCATGAGGCTATCAAGTCTGGTTTTACCATCAGTTTGAGCCGAACTGGTGTTGTAGCTTCTCTGCCAAGCTCTCAAAACTTCTTCAGTGAGACATGACTCAACAAGTGGAAATAGCATTGCAGCATATTTATCTGTAGCTACTCCTAAAGTTTCCAAAGCCCTTAACTGTGTCTCGATTTTATCATATAGGGAGGAAAGACTGACTTGATTATGCTTCGAATTCATCGCTAGAGTCAGTTTGAGCAATTCCCTGACATAGAATTCTACCAAAATGTCTTCACGACCAAACCTAGCTTTCAAGCATTCAATAGCCTTGCTATAGTTACTGCCTGTAGGGGGAAAACTTTCCACCACCTCCCTAGCTCTAGTGTTTGGCTCCATAGCTTGTAACAAATACTGAAATTTGTCAGAATCATCTATGTCAGAATCGTCATTAATTTTCTTAAATTGACCCCAAAAGGTTAACCAGTCCTTGATTTCCCCTCCAAATTTATTTAACTCAAGAACAGGTAGTTTAAATTTTCTCTTGGTTATGTTTGACATAGACATACTATCATCAACAGGGTTTAGGCTCCTTTGCAAGTAAATACTTATTCTTTTGTACTTGCCTGAGTATTCATCAGCGGTCTGTACCTCTGTATCCAAATCCTGCGATTTGGTAGCCGTATTTTGCAGTAGCAAATCCAAAATTTCTGCATCCAAACGCGCCATCTCCTCGAATTTCTCGCGTAGTAATTCCAGATCCGCCATAACCTCCACATCATCTTGCTTTTCTGTGTTCACTCTTGAGTTTCTTCTTTCTTCCAAGTTGTTATACACGCGAGTAAATGCCGCCCGCACTACCGTACGTTTCTTTTTCAATATATCCATGACCAATTGACTATGTGTTCACAAACTGGATAAAACACTTCCCGATATATGTTGCTCTAATATGCAACCCACAATTTAACAAAATAGTCCTGTCACGATCGCCATATGTTGTTTCTAAAGCCTACCCAGCGTTCTCAGATTCTTTTTATCATAATTAAACAGTTTTAAGTGCAAGAGATTTTATTATAGCCTACATGCTTCCATCATGGATTACAAAGAATACTACTCTTTCAAAGAATACATACAAAGAGTACTAACAAAAAAAACAAAGGATAGCTGTTGCATCAAGGAACATACTTACAAAATGATATCCCGATATCCAACACTATTTGTGTTTAAATATATTGTTACGTGCCACCCCTAGTGGCACTTTTGTTAACTGGATTACGGTGGGGTACAAGGCACAACACCAATTACTGCTTAAAGAAATAATTAACTTTATTGTGGCCAGAAAATTACACTAATCAGCAAATACAAGCAATTAGGAGCCTTACTCCAGTTTCCTCAAGTCTCTTCCTTGAGCGCTCTTGGCCCTTCCACTTGTCAACAGACCACAGAAGTTAATCCGTCCTAATGAGTACGGTGGCCTTGACAGAAACTACCTGCTCCTCTCCCTTATGTTCACCGACCACAATTACTTACGATCACTTGCTGCAGGCTATTTCGCTGTCCACAAGCTGGAGAAACAATGTCACTGGATTTCGTAACTCGCACAGCACTTCGTCACCACACTTCTGTCGCACTCGCTCAAAAACACACACCCACAGAAAACTCGGTCCCCTCACTGTTGAAGCCGCTTATATAGCAGTCCGGTGACTCAATAAATGCTTCTAGATCCATCCAGGGTTCACACTTCTCGAGGTTTCCATCGCTGGTCCTGTCACGAATATTCTGGACTACCCCTTTGTCCTAGTAGCCCTGTTGCATAAGGCACACGCATTACAGGAGGCAGTCCACAGCCCAGCCCTGGGGCAGTTGTGACTCATGCGGCGAGTGATGACACAAACTCACAGCCGTAACACCACCCCCTTCCTAAAAAGGCTGATCGTCCCGATCAATCATTGGTCCGTCTGTGTCCCTCCGTAGGCTGCCAGGCGATCTCGGTGCATGATCTTCATCTTTGTCCTCGGGCTCCGCTGGATCCTGTAGACCACATCGTTGATCCGTTTCACGACTCGGTACGGGCCCTCCCAGGACTTCTGCAGTTTGGGTGACAGGCCTTTCTTCCGTAATGGGTTGAAGAGCCAGACCCGGTCGTCCTCGTGGAATCCGCCGGCATCCGTCTGCTGGTCGTATCGAGTCTTCATTCGGTCGGTCTCGATCCGCAGTTTCCTCCTCGCGAACGCGTGCACGTCCTCCAGTTGGTCGACCAGTTCTTGACAATACTGGCTTACCGGGATCGGATCATTCCCAGGTCGGCCGATGGCAAGATCGACAGGTAGGCGGAGCTCCCTCCCAAACATGGCCCGGGCTGGTGTGCACCCGGTGGCTTCATGCACGGCGGCGCGGTAGGCCAGGAGAAATAGTGGAAGATGTTTGTCCCAATCCCTCTGGTGCTCGCTGACGACTATTCGGAGATGGTTCTCGATGGTGCGATTGAATCGCTCTACCATCCCGTCGGACTGAGGGTGTAGCGGCGTTGTCCTTGTCTTCCGGATTCCCAGCAGCTGGCATAAGTTCTGGAACACTTGTGACTCGAAGTTCCTCCCTTGGTCGGAGTGCAGCTCCAGGGGTACTCCGTACCGGCTGACGAATTCCTACACCAGGGTCTCTGCAATCGTCGCGGCTTCTTGGTTAGGGAGCGCATACGCCTCCGGCCATTTGGTAAAGTAGTCGCTGACGACTAATATGTAGCGGTTCCCTGCCTCGCTTAACGGGAATGGCCCAGCAACATCGATGGCCACTCTCTCCATGGGGCCGCCCACGTTGTAGGTCTTCAGTGGACCCCGTCGTCTTCGTCCTGGGCCCTTGCTGGCTGCACAATCGTGGCACCTCGCGCAGTGGTTCTCCACGTCTGTTCGGCATCCGATCCAGTAGAACCGCTCTCTCAGCTTCTCCAGGGTCTTCTTTATCCCTAGGTGTCCACCAGATGATCCTCCATGAACTTCCTTCAGGACTTCCTCCGTCATAGCCTTTGGAATGACGACTTGTTCCCGAGATGTCTTCCCGTCGGTGCTCTCCCAGGTACGGCAGATGAGGCCATCCCTTACAATCAGCGAGTCCCACTGCGCCCAGTAGGACTTAAACTTTGGGCTGCAGTCACTCACAATGTTCCACCCGGGTCTGGGGACACAGGCCCCCTTCCATTCTGCTATCAGTCTCAGGTCATCATCTTCTGCTTGTGCCCGCGTGAAAGATTCGCGGCTCCAGCTCCCTTGAAGTTCCACGGTAGTCCTTCGGCACTGTATCCCGGTGTTCTCCTCCCTTCGGGCACAGAAGGTGCAGTCTTCGGGGCACGGTCTTCGTGACAGGGCGTCGGCGTTAGAATGCAGCTGGCCTTTCCTGTGCTGAATCTCAAAGTTGTACTGTTGAAGCCTCTCTAACCACCGCGCGAGTTGATCCTCGGGCTGCTTGAAGTTCAGGAGCCACCGCAGGGATGCATGGTCGGTCCTGATGAGAAATTCTTGCCCGTACAGGTACTTGTGGAAGTGTTCAATGGTCTTCACGATGGCGAGCAGCTCCTTCCTGGTGACGCAGTAGTTCCTTTCTGGCTTTGACAAGGCCTTGCTGAAGTAGGCCACTACTCTCTCCTCGCCGTCCACTACTTGCGACAGGATTCCCCCTATGCCAAAGTCGCTGGCATCGGTATCGACGATGAACCTTGTTCCAGGTCTGGGGTAGGCCAGAATAGGTGCGGTGCACAGAGCCTTTTTGAGTTGTTCGAAGGCACTGTGGCATTCTGCTGTCCACGTGAAGAGTTGGTCCTTCTCAGTCAGTCGATGTAAAGGTTTGGCGATGTCGGCGAATCCTCTCACGAAGCGACGGTAATAAGTGCAGAGTCCCAGGAAGCTTCGTAGTTGGGACTTGTCCTTCGGAACTGGCCACTCTCTCACAGCTGCGGTCTTCTCTGGGTCGGTGCGCACCCCTTCCTCGGAGACGATATGCCCAAGGTACTGGACCCGCTTCTGGAAGAGCTGACACTTCTTGGGGCTCAACTTCAGCTGGGCAGCCCGTAGATTCAACAAGATCTCCTTCAGGTTGCTGTAGTGCTCCTCGAAGCTCCTCCCAAGAACGATGACGTCGTCTAGGTATACCAGGCAGGTCTTCCAGTGTAGTCCCCTCAGAATGGACTCCATTAGCCTTTCAAAGGTCGCAGGGGCGTTGCACAGACCGAATGGCATGACGGTGAACTGCCAGAGCCCGCTGCCCACAGAGAACGCCGTTTTCTCGCGGTCCTTAGGGTGGACCTCCACCTGCCAGTAGCCACTCTTCAAATCCAAGGTGGAGAACCATCTTGACCCTGATATGGTGTCCAGCGTGTCGTCGATCCGGGGTAGAGGGTAGCTGTCCTTCTTTGTGACGTCGTTCGCCCGCCTGTAGTCCACGCAGAACCTGGTGGAACCGTCCTTCTTCTTCACAAGCACGACCGGGGAACTCCAAGGACTATGTGATGGCTCGATCACCCCTTGCTCCTTCATCTCTTCTACCATCCGGTCGACTTCGGCTTGCTTGGCGAGCGGGACACGTCGGAATGGGCCCTAATCGGTGCGCTGTCCCCAACGTCGATTCTGTGCTGGACCAAGCTTGTCCTGCCGAAGTCTTTGCTCCCCACGGAGAAGACATCCTGGAATTCGCGTAGCAGGTCCTGAAGTTGGCGTGATTGCTCTTCGTCTAAATGGTCCTGGGATCCTTGGTACAGCTTCTGTAGTTCTTCTGGCAGGGCGCGTCTTCTTCGGTTGTCCGTCTGCAGGTGTCCGTCCGTCGTTTCTGTGATGCGGGCAATCCAGGTAACGGGCTCGCAGACTCCTAGGTTGGTGTCCCGGTGAACCGTAATATCGCAGTCGTTCAGGTTGGACAGGCGGACGTACGGCCGAGGCGTCGTGTTGATGAGGGTCTTGGCAACTAGCAATCCTTTTGTCTGGATGTCCTCATATTTTGGCTCGATGACAGCCGCCACTCCCTCAGCAGTTCCGTCGACAATTACGGCGGCGCTGACCTCCGTCCTGGCAGGAACGATGACGTCCTCTCTCAGCCTTACTCGTCGTGCGGTGACGGCCTCGTGTGCTGGTTGCAAAGCAAGTTCCTCACCTCCGAAGTGCAGAGTGTTGGTACTCAAGTCCAAGATGATGTTGTTCTGGTCCAGGAAGTCCAGTCCGATGATCACTTCGTTTGATACGCCAGCCACAAGCACTGGATGCTTCACCATCCGTCGACCAATGACGAGCTCTAGTGATGCTTCGCCATGTACCGGTGCGGTCTCTCCGGTCGCGGTTATTCGCTGGAGGTTCCTTTGTGTGGGTTGCACTCTCCACTTCGGGATCACGGTGGGATTGACGATGGTCCTCGACGCTCCCGTGTCGATCAGCATGGGCCAGCTCACTCCGTTGACAACTCCGTCGACCATCAGGCTGCTATTGTCCCTCCGTAACTTCGTCACACGCACTTGGACTGCTGGGGCTTGACGACTGTCACAAGCCAACCTTTGCCCCCCAAGGCTGGCTAATACTCGTTTCCCTGGGCCGCGCGGTTTTCAGACGACTGATTTCCCGTCGGATATCCTCGGCGGCGGCGATCACCGCAGTCCTTGCTCAGGTGGCCTTTCTTACTGCAGGCCCAGCAGGTCGGTAGTCCTCTTCCGGGCCGCCTCTCCGGTTGTCTTCCGGCTGTGTCGTTGCTGGTGGTACCGCGACTATCGAAGAAACGGCTTAGCGCCTCCATTAATTCGTCGGCCAGGGGCTTGGTCTCGTTGGTTTTTACTGGTTCGTCAACGTCCACTTGACGCACCCGCGCGTGCAATCTGGATGCTTGTTTTGCCGTCTCGAACTCAAGTGCGTGGCTCAGCGCATCTGCCAGGGTCTTATTGCGCGCGAGACGCAGCGCCTGTTGAGTGTCTGAGTCCCGTAGCCCGTCGGTGAAAGTCTGCGTCGCTATCTGCTCCAGAAAGTCGGCCGGCGCTGTTGGGTAGGCGAGCCTTACGAGGCGTGCGATGTCCATCTCGAACTCCTGCAGGGTTTCCGCGTTCTTCTGTACCCGGGTCCGGAGCTGCATCTGATAGGCCTGCTGAAGATGGCTATCTCCATATCGGGACTCCATATGGGCGATCAGGGAAGCGTAGTCCTGGGATCCAGTCGGGATGGCCTGAAGGACGTTAAGGGCGTCACCTCTCAGCGCTACAATGAGAGCTGTAGCCTTTTCTGTGTTGTTCCAGTTATTTATGGAACAGGCCGCCTCGAACTGACGTAAGTAGGTGCTCCACGGGACCTTTCCGTCGAAGGTTGGGGGCGTCACTCTGCTATGTCCCGTTCCTGATATTCCCGGTGTAACGGTGGGCGGGCGTTGGCGCAGCTCGGCAACTTCCTCTCGTAGAGCGTTGAATTTCTCCTCCACCCCCGTCAGTGGGCGTTGGCGCAGCTCGGCAACTTCCTTTTGTAAGACGTTGAATTTCTCCTCCACCCCCATCAGCGGGCGTTGGCGCAGCTCGGCAACTTCCACTTGTAAGGCTTCGAACTTCCTCTTCAGGTCCTCCGCTAGCTTATTTTGACCGTCTTGTCTGGCCGTCCTCCATCTTCTTCAGGTCCTCCACTAACTTATTTTGACCGTCTTCCATCTTCTTCTGGCCGTCTTCTAATTTGGCAGTTAGCTCCTTGGTTAAATTCTTCTGGCCGTCTTCTATGCCATTTAACTTTTCTAGCAATGCTGCCAATTGTGCCTCCATTTTAGTTGTTTGCCTTGTAAATGGCATGCACTCACAGGAAAATTAGAGAAAATGACCTGCTCGGGTTTTGAAACCAGGACCGTCAGGTGTTGTGCTTGAGTTCGTAATCTGGCTTCTGACACCAGTTGTTACGTGCCACCCCTAGTGGCACTTTTGTTAACTGGATTACGGTGGGGTACAAGGCACAACACCAATTACTGCTTAAAGAAATAATTAACTTTATTGTGGCCAGAAAAATACACTAATCAGCAAATACAAGCAATTAGGAGCCTTACTCCAGTTTCCTCAAGTCTCTTCCTTGAGCGCTCTTGGCCCTTCCACTTGTCAACAGACCACAGAAGTTAATCCGTCCTAATGAGTACGGTGGCCTTGACAGAAACTACCTGCTCCTCTCCCTTATGTTCACCGACCACAATTACTTACGATCACTTGCTGCAGGCTATTTCGCTGTCCACAAGCTGGATTTCGTAACTCGCACAGCACTTCGTCACCACACTTCTGTTGCACTCCCTCAAAAACACACACCCACAGAAAACTCGGTCCCCTCACTGTTGAAGCCGCTTATATAGCAGTCCGGTGACTCAATAAATGCTTCTAGATCCATCCAGGGTTCATGGCTTCTCGAGGTTTCCATCGCTGGTCCAGTCACGATTGTTCTGGACTACCCCTTTGTCCTAGTAGCCCTGTTGCATAAGGCACACGCAATACAGGAGGCAGGCCACAGCCCAGCCCTGGGGCAGTTGTGACTCATGCGGCGAGTGATGACACAAACTCACAGCCGTAACAATATTATGGCTCAACGGACAATGCATATTTTCTTATGAAAATTGTATTCCCACTTCTACTCCAGGCAAATACGAGGATGGTACCTAACTGAAGGCCACGGCCGCTTCCTACCCAAATCCTACCTCAATTCCGAATACACACACTACTACAGACATCACAATGACACAGGTTATCAAGCAAATTCCACACACACCCAAGCACACGGGGCTACGTGACCACAATGTCGCAAATTCCCTAAAGAATCAACAACTATTATTATTTTAGGCCTATTTTTATTAAGACGGATTATATATTTTTTCGTTTTAAGTAAGGATGGCACGAAGTAGAACACGTAATCATGGAAGACTGCCTTCATTCCTTATCCTACTGGGCGCATTCGTGATTTTAACACAGTGGATAGATATTTCGGTAAATTTTGAAAAAATGTGAGGTACTATTCCTGGTTTTAATTTCCACTTCACGCGAGGAAGTTCCACGTTCTCACAGTTCACTACGAAACAGTCCGCCTTTATAATAATTACATCTTCCGAAAAACGCACGTCACAGATTCTACTTTTGATCGACAATTGCTTACCTTTCCGCGGAATAACTCTCGCCCATTTCGCAAACAGATTTGTTTCTTTTGGTGGTGTGAAAACATATCTACCATCAGATTTTCTTCCGTAACCCGATTTACATCCAGGAACGAAACAATACGACATTTTCCCGAAACAGCAGAAAAATTAGTTGTTTGCACTCACAAAGCACTGCACAGACATTCGTAAAACATTACAAAGCAACAAATTCGCTCGCATAATATGACTTCTCGCACACCACTGGGCTACTTGTCACACGTGCTTATGGTTCGGCGCGACTTTCGCGCCACACACTGGGTGGACCATGAACTACAATGCTTAAGGAGCGGAGTGATGACACTGATTATTTCTATTCGTCATGGTAATGCTATTAAATCAATATTATTATTATAATTGATGTTATAAGGGTAAATTGTTTATACAAATGCTCATCAATTTCTATTAAATTAATTTAGGCATTTAGAGTCATTAGCAAAAAGAAAAATATAACTTAAAATTATTTACACTTACACTTACTTTTTGAGGGATTCTTCACTCATTGATGGTCCAGGCAGCTCTGATATTGGTAACTTGTCGTCATCCTCATCGTTATAAACGGATTCAGTTAACTTAGTTGTTTCGTCGATCATTTTTGCACATGACGATGAAGCCGAAGGCGCAAAATATCTTTTCAGCGCTTTAGATTGCTTCTCATCTTCATTAGAATGCTGCAACTGTCTTTTACGGTGAAATGCACCTGATAGCTTTTCATTACTGGACATTTCGTGTGTCTAAAAAATCATCTCGTCATGTAAGAAGGGGCAATAACACAATGCTGGCTATACTGAGCGACTCTTATGCTGAGTATTTCAAATATATATTCGTTTTGTTTGTTAGTGAAACTGAAAAGACGAAACATAAACAGAATGGTTATATTATCTGGTTACATTGTTTATAATGTAAACATTACAGTTTGTTAATGTTGTAAAAATTAGAATGTTTACAACATTACAAACTAGCTCCGGGCGCCCCTAACTTGATATTTCGGCGCGCCCCCCTTCTCACGGCGCCACCCGCGGCCGTGTAGTTTGCTTATATCTCGCGCCGCCCCTGAAGGCGGCGTGGTTCACCGAAGTAGAAAAAGACTTGCGTGAAGTGGGAATAACCCAGGAGGATATCCAGAAACGTGTTCTACTAAAGTCGAAACTCCAAGAACATCATGGATTCCAAGAAAAGCCAAAACTAAAAACTGGCAAAACATGGACTAGAGCAAGGAAGGAACAGCGGGAATACTGGTCGAACGTTAAGGCCCAGGCGCAAAGACATGGACAAGGGCAGTTCAAATAGCGTGGTCTGTACATGGCCGAAACGACAGCGAGAAGAAACTGATGGTGAATGAAAAGGAAGTAGACCAGACAGATTCCTTTGTGTACTTTGGCAGTATTGTTCGAAAGGATGGAGGGGCAGACGCCCTATGCACCACCTAGGTCAAGTAAGTCATTGCACCTTATAGAGGGTGGAAGTCTACAGCTGGCCTTCGATGTTCAAGTTATAAATGTGCCTCAGCAACTGCCATAGTCGTATGCCAGCGTAGTGGCACTCCAAGTACTTGGTTCAATGCCCATCAAGGTATTCTTAAGCTGGTACTTATAGCACTTCTGAGGGCACCACAAATTACAATAGAACATATTATTACCAACTACCCCAAATAACTAGGCTCCCAACATCATGTTGTCCCAGAAACAAAGCAATCAATACTGACAACATAACAATAATAAAAGAGGCCATGTATACAGTGAAGGAGGTGCGAAAAACCCAGAGGCGGTATGCTATCCCAAGATATTTCCCTGTCATACCTCAACTTCAAAAAAGCATACCCCTCCCTTACAACGTAACGTGATATGCAGGAAATTGTTCACTCACAATTGCATCATGATTAAGTAATAAATTTTATTTTTCACTTAAAGAATATATGTGTGAATTATTATTTACGCTATATAGATGAATAAAATGGGAGACTAAATTAATTTTTGTTTGTTTGTTATTGACATATAATTAGCATCCGTATAAGGTGAAACATTAACAGTAAATGTCATAAGTCAAAATAGATTGGTCTGAAAATCACACAAAGATAGCATCTGAAAATACAGTACAGCAATAAAAACAGTAAAGTCTATATTAAAAAAATACATAAAATTAAGACTGATAGGCCTAACTTAAATAGGAGAAAATTATTAAATGCACTTATCATTAACTTAACGAAAAATGGCGTTTCAAAATTTGTGCTGTTGCAGAAAGGTTCATTTTACTTGTAGCCTACCCTTTTTGTAACGTGTTTTTCGAGGGTTTTTTATGCAACTGGCATAAGTCAGTAGGAAGCCATTCTATATTTATTTACGCGGCAAATTGTTCAGCCAAGATAATTTTTCATGTTAATTTATTATTATTATTATTAATTTATTATAATTATTATTAAGGTATTTTCGGAGCATTTTATAAAAATTATTAGCATTCAGATAGGTTTTCTATGTCTTAGAAAACGCTATCAAGCAAATTATTACGAACGACGATATCATAGAAAATTATCTGATTACGGAATTTTACGGAGTTTTTGTCAGTTAGGGTATTTGAGAGAGATGACTCACTGGGATTTCAAGTACACGCTAAATCTTGTCGAGGAGCATGACGCAATCTTGGGTCGCAAGGTCTAGAAAAGGCGAATTGTGGAAACGGAAATCGACTTCTCCCTCCCGCGGAGTGTAATGAGGAAGGAGTGGGGATCTAGCGCGTAGGGTGCAGCCAATCAGTGGCGACGACGTAAGCTAGATGTCGGTACCATGGTGGGGGAGCCAACAGGTGCATATATCGTTCGACGCGCCGTGAAACAAGGACAATCTGTGAAATACTTGAGGAGTATGGATACGTGAGCGAGTCGCTCCGATGTTCGGTGGAGTTAAGGACAATCTGTGTAGTTCTTGCCGAGTGTGGATATACGCGGGAATCGCTCCGATGTTCCGTGGAAGAGGACTATCTGTGAAATACTTGAGGTGTACGGTCGCAAGTGAGTGTCGCTCCGATGTTCAGTGGAGTTAGCGACGAACTTTTGTAAAACTTGGTTGTACGAGTGTTTGGGTCCGATGTACGGACCATAGAATTATCTAATCTACCAGAATATCAACATATAACGAAGAAGATGGCGACGTCCAGGAGACTGTGGGAAGCACACAGCATCATCAAGAACGAGGGAAATGCTTTGGCAATTTCCAGGGGTAAGCGCTAATGACGCAGAAATACGCAATCTCTCATTTTTCTTTGTTTTATATTTCATAATTCAGTAACTTCATAGCTTGGAAATAAGAGTAAAATCAATTTATCAGACTCCGTTTTCACGTAATTTTCTATCGGTAATATTCAAATCACAACGCTCCAATTTAAATGTTAAACTTATTATTATTAATTTTCCTATACTTGTTTTATATAATAAATTCATTTCTTTTACAATGCAATCTTTGCTTTCAGTAGGTAGCATTAGATATAGACCAATTCCTTCTCCTGATACAATTGTTTGTTGGGTTAATGATCAAATCATACCACGATCTGAGTGAATAGAGTCTTGAAGGTGTTCTGCCAGAGCTAGACGTTGTTAAATACAAATTTAGATTTCAACATTGCGTTGAGGTCTTGGCGCCCATTAAAACAACATAGCTTAGGCAAAGGTAAACAGTTACATTTCTCACCCAACAGTTAGGAGCTAGCAAAACGTCTCATTTGTACGCTCAACGTGGAGCAAAGTAAATAACGTTTCACTTGTCGCCGACAACTTGGGGCTGAAAACCTAATAACATTTGTGGAAGGAGAAGGGTATATATTTCTGTGCCTGTATTTTGGGGGTTATTTGTCTGTATCAGTGTATATCATTATGGGGGATGAGAAAGAAAGACAGATGAGGTTACGTAGTGGTCATCAACGGGAGAGTGATGATACGAGCAGTATGTCGAGTGATGGTAGTACCGGGGTAGCGGAGGTAAATCCCGATACTGAAACAGGGAGTGTAGGCGGCCAACCAGAATTAAAAACTTTACTTCTCGAGTTTATGTATCAGAACAAAGTTAGTAGTGATGCCTTAAATGCAAAGTTAGAACAGAATAACGCTAAATTAGAACAAAACAGTAGGGAAAATAAAGAAAGTACAGAAGCTTTAAATGCAAAGTTAGAACAGAATAACGCTAAACTAGAACAAAACAGTAGGGAAAATAAAGAAAGTACAGAAGCTTTAAATGCAAAGTTAGAACAGAATAACGCTAAACTAGAACAAAACAGTAGGGAAAATAAAGAAAGTACAGAAGCTTTAAATGCAAAGTTAGAACAGAATAACGCTAAACTAGAACAAAACAGTAGGGAAAATAAAGAAAGTACAGAAGCTTTAAATGCAAAATTAGAACAGAATAACGCTAAACTAGAACAAAACAGTAGGGAAAATAAAGAGAGTAATAGGGAATTGAGCGATAGTTTAAACGCCAGATTAGAACAAAACAGTAGGGAAATGAGTGACAAATTCGAACTGATTAGAGGTGAGATCCGGGGGGTGATGGAAGAAAAGGCTAAAGAGATTATTGCAGATGTAGACAGAAAATTAGGAAAAGTACAGGAGGAGTTGGAAATTAGAATCAGTACACAGGCTGAAAATTTAAAAGAACTAGTGCAACTGGAAACACAGCAGGTCAAAAAGCAATTGGGGGGAGAAATTGACAAAATTCAGGTAGCTACTAAAGAGGTTAAGGAACAGCTGGGGGGTAGAATTGAGAAAGTCCACTCACAAGTAGTTGCAGAATGTTTTAGATCCCTTATTTGGGGGTGGATCTAAAAGGAAGAGTTGCTGTACTAATTTATGAGGTTGTGCCTAAAGGAGGGTAGCTTCCCTTGACAGGGCAAGCTGACCTGTGTAGTGTGTTGTGGTGTGCTAGGAACTAGGGGGCGTTCCTATAAATAATGTGGTAGTGTTTGAGGGGATGGGACCCACTGCAAAGGGTCGCTGTACTAGTCGCTCAGCTGCCTGCTTGTTATGTAATCGACTCTGCTCGTATCAGCCGGGTGGCACGCGCTGCTTGCTGGCAGCCGGCTCGAGAAACACAAAGATACCTGAGTTAGCGCTAATGGCTTACCGTCTGTCACGTCTTTACGTGACGGGAATAAGGAAGGGCGTTGGGATGTAAAGGGGCGTATAACAGTAATGCTAGTGTAGAGTGTGGACCAAGTGTTTTATTGGTCTGTGATATTCTTTGTGTGAGTCCCTTGTAGGGAATGAAATTATGTTTATAATGTGATACAATTTGTGGGTTGCGGGTTACATAAATAGGAACTCTGAACACGATTGACTGACTCACCTCGGTTGACACCAGCGTAGCTTCGGCCGTCTTGATGGAGCACTGACAATGGAGAGAGAGTTTGACCTCATTAGGACGTCTTCTTATACCTTCTGACGCCCTCCTGTCAGCAATGTATTGGCCCAGTTAGTACTATGTCGCTGAGTGTAATGATTACGTAAGGCTTGAGCTGCTTTATGGAGTAGCAAGCTGTCCTTACAGTATTAATGGATGTTGCCCCGGCTTTCCAAGGGTTGCCATTTTAGGGGATTTAGCCAGATGTTGGGGGGATGGTCTCCAAGGGGTGCATACCCCTGGGATGCTGTACAAGAGTCTTCCTTCATTTGTTCGCGTCCTCGCGAACGGGAACGGAACTGGAAGTTGGGATGTTGACGTAGTGGTCCTGGAAAACCCTCTCGTATCTCCTGGTGGCGTCGTATCGAAGTGTGGGTGTGAGGTGAGCCCGTGTTCAGAGGGGAGGGTTATGGGATTTACATATATATGTATACATTGACATTGTGAAAAAACAAACAAAAAAAAATTGACATTTGCGAAAGATTTGATTAACATTGGGAAAAAATTGACATTTTGAGAAAAATTGAACATTAAAATAAATTCGATATGTAAAAAAAAAAATTGCCCTTGCATTTGCTGGCATATTGCTAGTTTAAAAAAAAAACATGGTTTCTGATGGTGACGTGTCACATATTTGTGCAGGGAGGAAAAACCCAGGGCCGAACGGATGATTGCTTCGCCCGCCCCATCTTAGGGAAAAAATGCTCCCTGCAATAAGAAAGGTAGAAGAAAATAGAAAAATGGGTGTTCCCGGGTATAATTTAAGGGAAATATTCAAAAGTATTTATTTGTGTGGGAAAAACGGAACACCCTGACAAATGGGGAAGTTATAAGAAGGAAAAATGAAAGAAAACAAATCATACACATGATGGACATTGGCATTTTGGTGAACAAACAAAAATATATATAGTGTATAGTTGTATAAAGCTTATCCTGAAAAACTTATAAATTACAATGACCTTATGTCTAGTGGAATAATGGTATACAGTTTATCCTGAAAAATTATAATTTACAATGACCTTATGTCTACTTAATCGCGCTAATCCCTTATAATTATAGTTTTCATGAGGTACCTCGCGTGCACGCTACCCGTCTGTACGTACTCTTGCCGTCTCACGGCTGATTCTGTACGGCCACTTCTTGGTACGGTATAGTGGTCGTACCGCTTGCCTGTATGCTTAATACCTAACCTGTGAAGCATCCTCTGTGGGTGAATGCTTTCACACTTGACAATGAGAGTCACTGCCACAAACCGGTTGCGCCCTCATTGTCGTAATCTGCGTCACATTTTGACGCTTTATGTGTTTTAATTGAGTTGTTCTGCCAGTAAGCCTGGTACCCCACAGGCACCAGTCCTGCTGTGCAGATTCATTTTAGAGTGTGTAGCTGAAAAAGAAAAATGTGGTGAGTGTTTGCGAGTGTGTCGGGATTAGTGCAAGTTGAAAAAAATAAAAAAATAGTACACATCATGGCATGCTGTAAATAATATGCCACTGCTATATGGCAGTGAAATTCCTGTCACCAGTTTTCTGTATCTGGTGACGATGCCTGTGAAAAAAAAAATGGCGCGGTTTAGAAAAAAAACATATTAGTACTGGTTGAAGCTGGTCTTTTACTGAAAAAAAAACATGATTAATGTTACTTAGCTGCAAGGCCGGGCTTACCCTATACGGTGCCGTAATGCCGTAAATAATATGTAGTTGGTCTTACCCCGGTAGCGGAATTGTGGTTACCGGGTGCCGATATATTCCACTTTGATTATTCCTATCTTAATCTAGTTTATCCTAAGTATTGTCGGGCTTACCTCGGTAACGGATTTATAGTCACCGAGTGCCGATATATTCCACTTTGATTATT
Source organism: Meconema thalassinum (assembly GCA_946902985.2). Classification (NCBI taxonomy): domain Eukaryota; kingdom Metazoa; phylum Arthropoda; class Insecta; order Orthoptera; family Tettigoniidae; genus Meconema; species Meconema thalassinum. Next base: position 2,535,258 of record OX336399.1, on the reverse strand, counting down.
CCTATCTTAATCTAGTATTGTCGGGCTTACCTCGGTAACGGATTTAAAGTCACCGAGTGCCGATATATTCCACTTTGATTATTCCTATCTTAATCTAGTTTATCCTAAGTATTGTCGGGCTTACCTCGGTAACGGATTTATAGTCACCGAGTGCCGATATATTCCACTTTGATTATTCCTATCTTAATCTAGTATTGTCGGGCTTACCTCGGTAACGGATTTAAAGTCACCGAGTGCCGATATATTCCACTTTGATTATTCCTATCTTAATCTAGTATTGTCGGGCTTACCTCGGTAACGGATTTAAAGTCACCGAGTGCCGATATATTCCACTTTGATCTATATATATTAAAAAAAATGCCTTAAATGTAGGTTTATGTTACCTTATGTCTTACCTTACTTATTTAACTTATTGATAAAATTACTTAACTGTAAAACTATTCTGTATTTACATGCCGAGTGGACCTTATTCTAAAGCCGAAATGTGCTGTGCTATTATTAGCAACAGCTGTCAGTAAATTTGCTTACATCTAAGTGACCTTAACATGGCACTATGACTTAAGTACTAAGATTTAGATGGAGGCTGGCCGCTTGATTTCTCTCGCGGGGGCGCCCTTGTAGTACATTGTCGGGACCGGAACCCAACAATGCCTCGTAGTCCCCTCCGTTTTAATACTATTGTCGACATCTATTCTAGGTCTTAATACTAGTACTAACCTATTCGCAGGCGCCTTACGGTGCCACTAAGCTAACCGTTTCGCCCGCTGTAACTTTCGTGTTCATAACCGTGTGCTGTTCCTATTTGACGTAGGTGAGCCGCCCACTTGGCTCCTGTGAGGGGCGCGCAATGCCCCTCTCTTAATGCCCATTGACTGCCCGCTGCGTCGCCATTTATGTGGGCCTTGGACAGTGTGGTCCAATGGCATAATATCCTCCGGGAAGAAAGCGTCCGGGGAGTCCTCTTCGCCTGTGTCGGCCGCAATATTTGTATTCATGTGTCCTCCGGGAAGTGAGCGTCCGGGGAGTCCTCTTCGCCTGTGTCGGCATTGCTGGGTTGGCCCACTGAACCCTTTTGAGTGCCCGCTATGCTACTCATTTAAGAACTCTGGCGACCCGTTGTCGTCCATTTACGTGGGCGCAGGACCGAATGAGCGCGTACATTCCATATATATATATTCATATTTCATTCTTCATTATCGATTACCGTCGTGGTCTTCACCTTCACCTCGCGGGGTAAGGACTTGTCGGATCTAGGATTGGTCCTGCTGAACCCTTGGATCCTGCTTCACTCCTGACGAATAGGAGTCTGACTCCCCGCCATGGAAGTCCTACTGACGTAAATTTAACTAACAGTCTAGTCATAATATGGGGTCGTCTCTAGGGATAGTTCCCGAGGCCGGCGCTGAGTGAGCTATTTCTCCCGCCATCCTCAGAAAGTCACCCTGCAGATCTCGGCTTCGATGACCGTGACACATAGTGGGTGTAACGTTCTCCGACAAGGGGGATGGGCTAATATGCACCCCTAGATCTCGATGTTTGCCCGTGTCAGGTCCCGAATGCTTTGACCTTCCGTAGTTCGTCTGTTTGGTCAGGTCAGTGATTTGATGAGCCAACTGGGGTAAGGGTCCACATCGCCTTCCCCAGCTCTGCTCCAATGTGGTCCCTCCTGACCTTCGGCTTACACCGTTGTCAACCATCAGTTCGTATCAGATTCCTTTGTAAGAGAGAGAAAAAAAAAAATGTGCCGTAACCTGTGTGAAAGGTTCAACCTCTGTGTAAAATGTGAAATATTTCCAGTGTAGCGGGGTTGCAGATCTTCTAAGTACATAGGCTACTTCTGGCCTACCATCGCTATGTCAGCTTCCCAGCAATAATGCCTTCTTTACCTTAATGGAGGTGTTAGTAGGGTCTGTAATGTCAGGTACCCTGTTATTAGGATTTGGGGGTAGTTATTTGTTGAGTGGGCTTAAAGCATGGTAGGAAGGGTTTTGCGCACCTTTGGGTTCCACGTTAGTGGTGGCCTAGAACCGGTGGTGGCACTGGGATGCTTCTATAGTGAGTGGAGTGGGGAGGTAATTCCCGGGATTGCAAAAATACGAAAATTCATGCAGGTTTGATATTAAAATCCCTGGTAATTGGATGGGATACTCATGCATGTGTCTGGGTATGAAGTTTTTGCCTTCATGTACGGATAGGTGTAGGATGGGGCATAATACCATATGTTCCTTTCATGCGGGAGAGCTTAAGTACTAAAGCATGGTTAATATGTATCTATGGCCTCCTCTCTCATTTGGAGAGGCGCATTATGCTTCTTTTAATGTTTGCTGAGCCACCCCTAATACTCAGGCGGTGCAACGGGGCTCAAGGCGTAGCTTGCCTGCTCTTTAGACGCATGAAGTCCATCAACCCCAGTGTGTATTTTGTAATGTAGTGTAGCTGTTTATGGTCGTGTAGATGTGTTTGCGTTGTTTATGTCAGGCTTGAGAAGGTTATGGGAAGGGAGTAAGGTGGTACGCTGGTAGCCTGTTCTCCTGTCGTCCTCCCTTGGTCCATGTTGGCTTTCTATCCGCGCCTTGGGATAGTAGGGCTGCATGACCTAATCTGGTCGGCCATTTGCAGTGTAGATGTGGCCAGTGGTCGTAACGCGACTGGTCATGTGCTAGTCATCTGTAATGATTTATTTGGGGAATAGAATCGCGAAAAGAAGTTATTAAGGGGAGGTCCTGTTTCCTCAAAGTCCCTATGTTCGCTCCTAATTGGTGAGTGCGTGTGTGTGTGACTACGTTCCGCTACACCATGCGGACGGTTGGTCTGTTATGAGGCTAAGTCCTAATATGTATCGCCTTTGTGGGCAGAAGGCGCCCGTGGCTTGCCAACGTGCCCTTGCGACCGTGCCCTATAGGCCCAAGATAAGTTTCGCTGTGTCACGTCTTGTCCATTGCCAAATGATTTTGCAGTGTGGAGAAAAAAAATGTATGGCGTTATAATTGTTATGTGTGTGTAATTTCACGGTCACGGGCTATACGCAATAGTGTCTCGTCACCGCAGTATTGCAGTGTGAATAGTCTGCAGTCAGCAATTGGTATGTGCAATTCTGCAAGTATGCAAGTGTGGTCATTGTTTTGGATTCCTAGCCTAATGTAGCAATTCGCCCTAGTTAGGTAATGACGTCGTGTGGCCATTGTTCTCTAAGACCTGTGTCTTGCGAAATTTTCCTACCTGTGTTCGTGAAATGTATTCCTCTATGCCTGGTGTAATTCGAAATTTTATGTCTGGCTTTTGGTGGGAGGAAATGTAGTATTCCCTGTTCATGCACTTGTATGGGCCAATTTCAGTATGATTGGACGCCTGAATATCTGTTCTCCTTTGTGTCTAAATTTTTACTGGAACTCAGACCCGTGCCCTCATGCCATTCTTTGTGTTTTATGTTTGCGTTGTGTGACAGGGCTTGGGGCTTTCCCAGTGTGGGTTTTGCTTGTGTTCCGTGTACCAAAAATACCATTGGATAGTTAGTTTTTGGTACGCGTGTGGTGTGTGGTCATGGGTTCGAATCCGGTTGTCTGTAAAGACTTGGTGTAATCATTTCCGTGCCGCTTATAATATGGCACGTTTCCGTGGCTGTGCAATGCGCATATGGAAGCATGCATACCTGTGTAGAGTTTGTACGTTTTTGATTTCCCCTCGTAGTGTAATTTTGGAAGATATAGGGTCTCTAAATCGGGCGTGAATGATGTGTTGATTTCTGTCCAGTAGGCTTTGGCTCGCTTGTCTGCGTCGAGCAGTCTTGCTCATTGAGGAGTATGTTACAGCTGATACGACGGTGTTGAATTACGATGTTGTGTGCTTTCATTTGTTTCATGCTCTGCCCACGTCCTAGTTTTCTGCACGTGTGTGTGTGTGAACCTGATTGCTGCCTATAATGATTGCTAGCAGTGCCTCTCTCATTGTAGAGAAAAAAAACTTTGTGGTTTAATATGACCGTTGATTTGTAGCTCATGCGCCAGGGGATTTCCGTTTTACTTGGAATCCAAACCACAGGCCATGGCATTTCATTTCGGAAATCCCATATGCGTTGTACGCGAGTGTGTCTGGTCCGCTAGTCGCGTATTTGGTGACCAGATGCCAGAGGCGATTGTATTGTTTTTCGTTTATGACCCGCTGTTAGTGGGACTGTCCCAATTAGTCTTAGCTTTCCCATTATCCTTATTCTAGGACTGGATATCTACTCAACCTTATATTCCTGGTATTCAGAAGGTTGCGGGTTTGGAGACCTCCTTTTACCCAGAGTAATTGTTTCCGGCACCATGAAGGTTGTGTCTCCGGGACAGTTCCGGTGAGTGTTAGGATCGTATCCCGGCGCGGTCAGTGGGCTATTTCTTGGCCCTCTTTTCACGCCTGCCCGTGGGATTACTTCCTTTCCTTTTGGCAGTATTTCCGCCTTTACGTGTACCTATGTCTAAAAATTATGTCGTGAACACCATAAAAAATGTTAAAAAATAAAAAAAAATGGTGCTTGGGACCTGAGTGTAATATTTACCATGTTGGTAACGTGAGTACTACCGTAATCTGGTTACGTCTCAGGGGAATCTACCGACACTGTCTAGTACACATTAGGAAGGCCATTGCAAGACGTAATTGATATACTTGTATCCACGTCACGAGTAAAGCCAGTGCACTATGGGAGTCAAACCTGCCCTTCAAAGTAATTGTAACTCACCAAAATGACAGTGTCTCGTCCCGATGTGCAATTGGGCTTTTCAGTTGGCTAAAGCACACCTCACCAAATTTTTGAAGTTAGTTTGAGATTCTTAATTCCTGCCACACTTACGGCTTTCGCCCGCAACAGGAGAATCTATCAAACTGTGGAACCCTAACATAGAACGTTTAGTCATTTCTACTTAGAAAGACTCACTTAAGCTTTATGCTGTGATTTTATGCTTAAGTTGTGTTCAAAATATCTCTTTTTCGGCCTGAAGCCTGCTTGGCTTCCACTTGGCTTAGCATATTAGAGACTTTACGTTATGGCGTTAATCACTTCGCCCAATAACCATTGATGGCCTGAGAGAAAAATGCCATGGTTCCGAAAAAAAAAAACAAGAAGGATTTAGAATTGTTCCTTCTACTTTGGCTATATTGCACTGTATATACATAAAATAAGAAAGAAAAATATGCGATTTCATGTTGATTATGTACTTGTTGGACCATTTTCCTATCGCCCCCGTGTGAAAGAACTTATGTGTCCTATAATGTTGGTGTTAGCGATGTTAGTTTATCTCTGTGGCCCTGGTGGAAGTCGTTATCCTCTTTCGAGCTTCAGTGCTCCGAAAGGTGAAGGGTTTTGCCCTGTTATTAGATGATAGGCCTCTGGAATCCACTGGGGTGTTCCTTTGCTACCTTCCGGCGGAATTTCTAGCAAAGTAAGCTTTGGCCTACTCCCACCGTGGCGCGTGTCTATAGGTTTGAATGTACCTGTATTCGAGGGCCTAATTGTGCTTGACGCTGCCCTAGTAGATTTTACGGGAGTGTGGATATATTTGACTGCGTGGTTTTGTGGGGTAGGTGAGAACACCTTTCCTAATCCCCGTGTACTGTGTGGTAATGCCCGGTCAAAATGTTCGTGCGTATATCGTGCACCCTGAGGGCCTAATACCGGTGTTCGCCTTTGTTCTGGCAAATTTGCCCTTTGAACTGGCGGTAAAGGTCGCTTAATGGCTTGTGTCCGGCCTAGCAATGTGGTGGCGTGTAGTCTGACCGTTTTTCGGCCTGTGGCCACGGCCGACTCCTGCCAATGTGTTAGCCTATCTGTGTACGTGTATGTAGGCTTTATATACTGTAGGGCGGGCTCTATGTCGTCTGCCCATGACGTGGTTACGTCCCGTTGTCCCTCTGTTATATCATGTGTATTTAATGGCCCTAGCTTCGATTCCCTCTCGTCCTTTTGTTCCGAGGGGATTGTTCTAGGCTCTGCCCCTCGGTTTGGCAAAATCGCCTCCCGATCCGGGGCTGAAGGACGTGTGTTTGTGTTAGGTTTATTTTGTAGTAAGTTGGAGCCTAACCTGGCCGTCTTCTTGACTGTGGCCACGGTGAACTCCTTCCATTCTGTGGCAGTACGTGGCGAGAGGGACATCCTCGCAAATTGTCGAGTCAACGTATCTACGCTTATGTCCTCTCTCGGGTGGGCTGATGGCCCTACCGTGAACTCAAAAATGGCCTTATTGGCTTGTAGCTCACGGTATTTGTCCCAAATTTGGGTGTACTGCCTTATTGAGGCTCATGGCCTGCTTGCGACTTTGGTGTCCTGAGTCCCTATCCGTCTGTGTTCCGTGATGAGTGTTTCCCATTGTTGGAACTTAAACTCGTGTCGACAGTGTAGTTGCCAGTGTGCTTTTATGATTTGTGTGCGGAGGGTGGGGATTTTCGCCCGAATCTTGCGATTTTTAGCACTGCGGAGTGGCCGGACAAGGGCTCTTATGATCCGCATGTACTGGGCGTGCAGGAGCTGCTGAAACCTTCTGAGGTAGTCCTGCCTAGTTTCAAAAACTCTGTGCCAGGCAATTAATTCCTGGTACTCCCCAATGCTCCTTAGCACAGCTAGGCGGTATAGGGGGGCCATGTTGAATGGAGTGTATGTGAAAAAAATAATAAAAAAAAAAATCTGTGCGTGTTTTGACAGTGTATTCTTATATTTCTCTGATTCTGTATGGGGCTGGGGGGTTGGTTTGTTAAGAATTTCCCCTGTGTAGCTAGTTTGGAGCACTCAAAAAAAAAAATGGTGCTTTTTGTCTGGGGGAAAAAATTTTCTCACTATTTGCTTGGCTTTTTGCGGTACGGAAGGGGTCGTTTTAACTACGAGGGCTCGTTGATTGAGTCCCTTTTCTCTATGCGTAGTACCCCGCCTCCACCAGTGTTTTAGATCCCTTATTTGGGGGTGGATCTAAAAGGAAGAGTTGCTGTACTAATTTATGAGGTTGTGCCTAAAGGAGGGTAGCTTCCCTTGACAGGGCAAGCTGACCTGTGTAGTGTGTTGTGGTGTGCTAGGAACTAGGGGGCGTTCCTATAAATAATGTGGTAGTGTTTGAGGGGATGGGACCCACTGCAAAGGGTCGCTGTACTAGTCGCTCAGCTGCCTGCTTGTTATGTAATCGACTCTGCTCGTATCAGCCGGGTGGCACGCGCTGCTTGCTGGCAGCCGGCTCGAGAAACACAAAGATACCTGAGTTAGCGCTAATGGCTTACCGTCTGTCACGTCTTTACGTGACGGGAATAAGGAAGGGCGTTGGGATGTAAAGGGGCGTATAACAGTAATGCTAGTGTAGAGTGTGGACCAAGTGTTTTATTGGTCTGTGATATTCTTTGTGTGAGTCCCTTGTAGGGAATGAAATTATGTTTATAATGTGATACAATTTGTGGGTTGCGGGTTACATAAATAGGAACTCTGAACACGATTGACTGACTCACCTCGGTTGACACCAGCGTAGCTTCGGCCGTCTTGATGGAGCACTGACAATGGAGAGAGAGTTTGACCTCATTAGGACGTCTTCTTATACCTTCTGACGCCCTCCTGTCAGCAATGTATTGGCCCAGTTAGTACTATGTCGCTGAGTGTAATGATTACGTAAGGCTTGAGCTGCTTTATGGAGTAGCAAGCTGTCCTTACAGTATTAATGGATGTTGCCCCGGCTTTCCAAGGGTTGCCATTTTAGGGGATTTAGCCAGATGTTGGGGGGATGGTCTCCAAGGGGTGCATACCCCTGGGATGCTGTACAAGAAGTAAATGATTTAAGAGAGAGTAATAGGGAAAGCATTAGCAAGATTGAGGAGAAACAAGCAAAGCTATATGATAAAGTAGAAGAATCAGAAGGAAACATTAAATTAACAGTAAACAGTATTGAGAGGAAGGCTGAGGAGAAAATCGCAGAATTAGAATTAAAATTAAAAGCTAGGATCAGGCAAGAAAATAGTCAGAATAGGCCAGTTTTGGTGAATAGCACACACAGGGAGGTAGAACTGGGTAAGTTCAGCAATCGACAGGGGTGCCCAATGGAGTTCATGAACACTATAGAAAATAAATTCGGGGAGAGGTTGGAAAATGGTAGTATTGAGTGGTGCCAGGTAGTTGAAATTTTAGAACAAGTGTTTGTGGGGGAAACGAGGAATTGGTTTGCTGTCTACAGAGACAAGTTTACTGATATGAATGATTTTAAAATAAAATTCTGTGAAAAGTTCTGGAATGAGGTTATTCAGTCGCAGCATCGTGAGGGAGTAGTGTGTGGTAAATATAACCCTAAAGGAAGCTCCACCATGACCGAATACTTTTTAGGGCAGGTATTAGTGTGTAAATATCTGGATGGCTTGAAGGAGGAAAGTGATGTGGTAAGGTTGCTACTTAGGCACTTTCCCTATAGGATCAAGGAGGCTGCTTGTATCCAGAATGTAAAGACTATATCACAAGTAGAAAATTTGTTAAGCACATTTGATGCACTAGGGAGAGGGGGTTATGAGGACAATTTCAATAGGAACCAGGGTAATAATAATAATAGACCTAATGAAGCCATTCATCAGGAAGTTCAAGGGAACGGTGGCGAAGGGGCCAATGCTCAAAATAGAAATAATAATAATCAGCTAAATCAGAACAGAGGAAATGGCTATGGTAATCAGTATCAAGGGAGGAACAATGATTACAGGGGAAATCAAGGGAGAAACAATGATTTCAGGGGAAATCAAGGGAGAAATTATAATGACAATAATTACAACCAGAATAGGGGTCAAGGAAGAGGACAGCCTAGTGGTAGTAATATACAGCCAAACAATGACAACACAACTCAGAACAACCAGACCAGTTCAGTAGTTAGTAGTACTACGGCCAGCTGTAGCGGTTCTTTAAACGCGAACCAGGCTGCGAAGTAAGGTCAGAATCTCAGTCTGTAGCATGCCCTGTCCATACAATTATACAGGAACCCTATGACCTAAATGTAAGAAATGAATTATTACATGAACTAAATGATGAAGGTATTATTCAGGAAGTGGTTAGTAAGAGCCCCATAGTTAAATTTAACGTGTCCGAGGCGTACACAGATGTTTTAATTGATAGTAACCACTATGAAGAGTTGCATAAGTAGTGCATTTTATGATAAAATGAAAGGAACTGGAGTAAATTTTGAGGAGATGCCAATTAAAAGCACTTTTGTTATCACAGCTGTTGGGAAGAGGTCTAAAGTAATTTCTAAGCAAGTTTTAGTAGACATTAAAATTAATAATCATGTAGAGAAGCAGATTTGCCTTGTAATTCCAAATTTAGTATTCAGTGTTATCTTGGGTTCAGAGTGGCTAAGTAGAGTGTCTGGTAACTTATGTTATGATGTAGGGAGTTTGAAATTTAAATGGGGAGATTCTGAAGTAGAAGTAGCGTTCAATGACCATATTCAGAGGAGTAGTATTGTAGGTGTGATTTGTACTTTAAATGAGATATCGCCAGCCGTAGAGCGGGGTTCTCCATGTTTTGTGGGCAGTGTGATTACGAACGGAAGTCTAGAGGACTCGTTACGTGAGGCTGCATTTCAGGGAAATATAGAGGATGAACAGTGTGTTCGGCTCTATGATGTGTTATTGTGTAATAGGAGAGTTTTTGACGATCGCATTGGTATGGCCAATTGCTATACACATTCATTGAACGTTATTGATAGGTCAGTATTCACAGGACATAGATATCCTGTACCTTTCGCTTATCAGAGTGCAGTTGAGGCCCAAATTAATCAGATGCTTGAAGATGGGATTATTGAGCACTCGAACAGTCCATATGTTAATTCTTTGATCACGGTACCCAAGACCGACGGCACTGTTCGTATTTGTTTAGACGCTCGTTTGGTTAACAGTAGAATTAGTTCAGATCAGCTGAAATCTATGTCAATAGAGGAATTAATGCAAACATTTGAGGGGAAGAAGTATTTCACTTGTGTAGATTTGAGTTCCAGTTTTTGGCAAGTGCCACTTATGTACGAAGATAGACCATTTACAGCTTTTAGTCATAAATATAACCTTTATCAATTTTGTAGAACACCTTATGGGTTAAAGAGTAGTTCAGCAGCTTTAATTAGGGCTTTAAACATCGCATTAGGGGATGACACAGGAGAGTTTGTAACCATTTACATTGATGATATGGTAATTAGTTCACGCAGTTTTGAGGAGCATCTATGTCATTTAAATATAGTTTTTCAGAAGTTAGATCAGGCAGGGTTCACTTTGAAGCTGTCTAAGTCGTCATTCTGTCAGTCAGAAGTGACATTTTTAGGTCATAGAGTGTCGAGTAGAGGTGTAACACCAGAGGAAAGTAGGGTTAATAAGATACTTAACGCAGAGGTGCCACAGAATGTTAAACAGTTAAAAACTTACCTGGGAATTTGCAACTTTTTCAGGAGGTTCGTTCTTAAATACTCAGGGTTGGTAGAACCATTCAGGGAATTGCTTAAAAGTGGGACTCGGTGGAGATGGGAGTCTAAGCATGATCAGGCTTTTAGAGCGCTGAAGGAAGGTTTTGAGAAAGCTGTAGTGCTGAAATATCCGTTAAAAGATAAGGAATATGTGGTTATGACAGATGCTTCACATATAGGCATTGCTGGAGTATTATGTCAGAAAGATGATGAGGGTAATCTGTGCATTGTATCTTTAGCCTCGCGAGGACTGACAGCAGCGGAGAAAAGATACACGATTACTGAGTTAGAGCTTTTAGGTATTGTTTTCAGTTTAGGGAAATTTAGAATGTATTTAGTAGGGGGGAAATTTGAGATCCACACAGATCACCATGCATTACTGTATATGAGGACTTGTAAACTCAGTTCTAACAGAGTTAGTAGGTGGATTCTTGCTCTGCAGGAATACGAATTCACAGTAAAATATATTAAAGGTAAAGATAACATTCTTGCAGACATGCTATCGAGGGACACTAATTTATGTAGGGATTATCCTGTGGTTAAAGCAGAGGATGGTATTTTAATATGTGCATGTGTGGACAGTAGCAACAGGGCATCGTTACAGACACTGAGAAATAGGCTAGTAGAGCAACGTGATGACGTTCATTTAAAGGGAGCCACTTGCAAGGTTGGAAGCAGGTGACGCAGAAACATTTATAGTTTCCAAACGTATTGGAAAAACAGCATATGTGCTGGAGAATAGTGAGGGAAACAGATTATACGGGACGTATAATATACATAGTCTACGAAAATATGTGTCATAAAGTGAGTGTGTTTAGCTGGCGAGCCAGCCTATCAAATGAGTAAGTGTGGTGTCTGGTGCGTGGAAGATCTGGTCTTAAGGCAGGCGTATCAGAAGTCACACAGGGGGGTAGTATGTAAGTAAAGGAGAGTTTTTAAGGTACAGGGAAATATGACGGGATTGTCGGATGCTGTTGAGCACTAAATTGTCTCGATGCACCAAGGCCATTTTGGCAGCGCTGATGGGTTCCCATTTATCTCCAAGAGATGGGGGAGCGCTTGTATAGGGCTTGTTAGCTTAAGGCGTCCACGAGATAAAAGATGGGCCATCAGAATGCGAGACAGTCCTTCATGAAACTCATACATATCAGCACACGTGATTTCTGTTTACGGCCTCGCCATGTAAGATTTGTAAGTGTGTAATTTAAGATAATTTGTACAATGGTATTATTTGTGTGAGGTGAAATGGTCTGTGTTGAGAACTAGTATTAAGTAGAATATGGTCTACGGGAACTTAAGAAGACAGGGCGATTACGGCACAGAAATATTTGGTGTTATATGTAATGCGCATTTACTGTTTTTTTTTCAGAAGTCAATATTAATTTAATCTACTTCAAAGAGAGATTAAGTATTATGGTCACGAGGCGCTGCCACAATAGTGTGATCGTGTGCTCAGTGATAAGTGGAATTAAATGTCACCATAAGGAGGGGACCTCCAGTGAAATTAGGAAGTTCAATGATGATATAAATATATCAGAACACCTTCAATGCGTGTGATATGACATCATAAATACATAGTGCTCACACACTAATTATGTCTATTTCTCCAACATAGAGCAATTTGAGAGGCGGAAATATCCATGGAACACTATTCTATATGTAAAACATTGGACTGGTTGCAAAGTGCAATCCATAGTGACAACAAACTTTGACGCAAAGTGCGTGAAGAAAAAATATGAGTGTATATATCTGTAATTTAGGGTGATTTCGTTTATGTAATATGTATTTTGGATGGGGTTTATTAACGTGTCTGGGATAATCGGATAATGGACCGTCGTCACGGTAAATCATCCGATGATCCGAGGCGAATATGTAACGTGTTTTTCGAGGGTTTTTTATGCAACTGGCATAAGTCAGTAGGAAGCCATTCTATATTTATTTACGCGGCAAATTGTTCAGCCAAGATAATTTTTCATGTTAATTTATTATTATTATTATTAATTTATTATAATTATTATTAAGGTATTTTCGGAGCATTTTATAAAAATTATTAGCATTCAGATAGGTTTTCTATGTCTTAGAAAACGCTATCAAGCAAATTATTACGAACGACGATATCATAGAAAATTATCTGATTACGGAATTTTACGGAGTTTTTGTCAGTTAGGGTATTTGAGAGAGATGACTCACTGGGATTTCAAGTACACGCTGAATCTTGTCGAGGAGCATGACGCAATCTTGGGTCGCAAGGTCTAGAAAAGGCGAATTGTGGAAACGGAAATCGACTTCTCCCTCCCGCGGAGTGTAATGAGGAAGGAGTGGGGATCTAGCGCGTAGGGTGCAGCCAATCAGTGGCGACGACGTAAGCTAGATGTCGGTACCATGGTGGGGGAGCCAACAGGTGCATATATCGTTCGACGCGCCGTGAAACAAGGACAATCTGTGAAATACTTGAGGAGTATGGATACGTGAGCGAGTCGCTCCGATGTTCGGTGGAGTTAAGGACAATCTGTGTAGTTCTTGCCGAGTGTGGATATACGCGGGAATCGCTCCGATGTTCCGTGGAAGAGGACTATCTGTGAAATACTTGAGGTGTACGGTCGCAAGTGCGTGTCGCTCCGATGTTCAGTGGAGTTAGCGACGAACTTTTGTAAAACTTGGTTGTACGAGTGTTTGGGTCCGATGTACGGACCATAGAATTATCTAATCTACCAGAATATCAACATATAACGAAGAAGATGGCGACGTCCAGGAGACTGTGGGAAGCACACAGCATCATCAAGAACGAGGGAAATGCTTTGGCAATTTCCAGGGGTAAGCGCTAATGACGCAGAAATACGCAATCTCTCATTTTTCTTTGTTTTATATTTCATAATTCAGTAACTTCATAGCTTGGAAATAAGAGTAAAATCAATTTATCAGACTCCGTTTTCACGTAATTTTCTATCGGTAATATTCAAATCACAACGCTCCAATTTAAATGTTAAACTTATTATTATTAATTTTGCTATACTTGTTTTATATAATAAATTCATTTCTTTTACAATGCAATCTTTGCTTTCAGTAGGTAGCATTAGATATAGACCAATTCCTTCTCCTGATACAATTGTTTGTTGGGTTAATGATCAAATCATACCACGATCTGAGTGAATAGAGTCTTGAAGGTGTTCTGCCAGAGCTAGACGTTGTTAAATACAAATTTAGATTTCAACATTGCGTTGAGGTCTTGGCGCCCATTAAAACAACATAGCTTAGGCAAAGGTAAACAGTTACATTTCTCACCCAACAGTTAGGAGCTAGCAAAACGTCTCATTTGTACGCTCAACGTGGAGTAAAGTAAATAACGTTTCATTTTATTCGTGTAGAAACTCCCAGACTACTTTTAACCCTGGAGGGGAGACATCTGACATGTTTTGCTTCATGGAGTTGTTCTCATCAGCACTGCGACGTCCCTTACCTAGCCATGCCTTAACATATATATTAGGCTTGAACTTGTGAATTGGGATCCCAACCAACTTCAAAAAGACTAAGTTTCCAGCAGTTTTCACTTGAAGCTGATTCCTTTCAGGTGAATATATTACGTTCATGGCACTAAAAGATCGTTCACATTCTGCTGTGGATATGATTATGGTTTTCACAGCCCTAAGAAGTGGTTTCAGATCATCAGATACTGTTTTGTCTGATGCATACAGCCTGAAACCAGTTACACTTCCCCTGATGGAACTTATACAAAATTTCTCACACAGATATTTCATTTTACTGTCTCCAAAACAAATATCACTGCCCACATCTTCTGGCCACTTTGTTTCATCAAATACTTCTAAATTACTTAAAGGTTCTTGATACTTTGCTGCTAGAGATTGTGCAGTAGAAGCAGAAGATCTCGAAGGCTGGTTGTTTAGCATTCGTTTTTCCATTTCTTCCACAAGTAGACTGTAGAAGGCTTGTTCATCAATTCTGTGCACTCTTCCAGGTCCATGCAAGTTCACACCATTTAGTTCCTTACATTCGGCTGCACTTCTTGCCAATTCTGTATACTCCCCAGGTCGGGTTTGTAAAGAGTGGAAAACGTGAAGTTTTTGGAGTACTAGCTTATGAGCCTGAATAACAGACATCTCCCTCTTCTGCAATTGAAGCGACAGATCCTCTAATTCTTTCAGAGCATCTTTCATCAAACCCATATTCAGGATAGAGTTTATATCAGTTAGACGATCCAGCAGTCCTTTGTACTGGGCCCTTTCTTTAGTCTCTCTTGTTTGATTCTCCATGGCGCTTTTAAAATGGAGGGAAAGTGCTGCAAAATCTTCCCAAATGGCCCTAACTGATCTTGCACTTGACGCAACCCATCTAACTCCTAAAATTCTTCCTATAACTTGGATTTTAGAACTCAGATTTGATGCACAATGCTGCAATTGGTTTTTGTTCTTTGGTGATGCATGGTATAGGGAATACAATTTATCAAAAAAGTTCCTCATGTGGTTGATAGCTGTCAGCTTGGAAACAACATCACCAACTGTTAACTCGATACGGTGGTTAGCACAGTACCATATACTAAGCTGAGGGAATTCTTGCCGGAGTCTTACTGCCAATCCTGATACACTCCCTAGCATATTAGATGCACCATCACAAGCAAATTATATAAAATTACTGGCTAGAAACTCTTGAGAAAAATGCTGAAGAAGATCAGAAATTGGCCTTCCTAGCTTTGCAAGATTGTACACTGTGCGAAAAACTCTGCATGTATTCTCGTGGTAAACCCCTTCTTGTTTTGCAGTTGTGTTTTGAAGAACTTGTTTCTTGGCCTCCTCAAGAATTTTAACACACTGACCAAGGCCATGGGAATTCTTGTGATAAAAGTTTTTTTTTCTTATTGCCTGACGCATTTTCACATCACTATCACCAAAAGCCTTTACAGAATAAGAACACCACTCGTTTGGAAAGTGAGTTCGCTCTGATTTAAAAGCACTCAAAGTTCCACGTGCTCTAACGCATATTTTGCAACCGAATCCTTTTGTTTCGGTTTTGTAGGATAACCATTCGTGTTCTTTGAATTTAGTTTTCCACTGAGCAGGACTCAGAAATGTTGGCAAACATTCATAATCTGCATTATCTAGGCCTACATTGTTGGTTTCTATTTCATTTGTGCTTTGTTGTCTGTGAGATGTGAGAGACAAAGCCGAATTCGTCAATTTTTTCCCAGACCGATTATCTTCAACACAATCACCAGTTTCGCTGAAATTTCTCGTTTGTCTTCTTACGGCAAATTTATGCATGATATCAGCTCTGCAGCCGATGCTGATAAAAATACTTTAGTTGCAATGATGCTGCTTGATACACAATCATACTGACCATACACCACAACACTAGTTATTAACTCGACAACGAGACGGGAGACTGTGGTCTTTTTAACTAAGTTCCTCCACGGGTTACCAGCCTTGCTTTATAGATTTTCGCCAAGCAGGAGCCCAAAAGTCAAGAATATTATGTCTTATCGATTGGCAGTAGATATTTTAAAGATATTTTAAAAGTAAAGATCTAATTAAATAATGTAAAAGTTATGATATTTTCTTACTGAGATATATGTTTAAAAACATCAGATGTAGCGGTATACTCTTAAGGTGACTATGGTCATCACAAGTTACCGGTAACAGTCATGTTCTTTTTAAAGTGCTCTGCTGCAGCGGTGGCGAAGAGATCTCGCTATGAGTTTTGCTGCATGGACGGCCATGGCGGTTCTTTATTTCCACTCTAGTTTGCTGTAGCGATGTTGAAGCACTTTATGGGTTCGCTTTAAAAAGGAACTCGCGGTTCTATATTGGCGATGTCTACAGGCGAATGCTTATCGGTGAAGGTAGCTTGGTACCAGTGGATGAATGATCATGAAAAGTAATTATATTAATTCCTACGGTGCAAATAAATTTAAGATCCACTGGTTTTCAGAGACGGTATGCTATTTGACATTGAAAGCAGTGCCGGTATGGCATACCACCTCACTTCCCTCCCTGCATGTATACCATTACCAACTACACTGAGTAATTGGGCTCCCAACATCATGTTGCTCGGCAATCATTACCGACAATATAATAATTTGATTTTGTCATTCTTCTCACTGCAGAACACCTCCAGCACACTTGATGTTACAAAAGTAAACACACCAGTTTATGATTGCAATAATATTTACTGTATATTTGAAGAGCTTGGTCATCAAATAATGAAATGTTTGTTTCTGTGTTTAGGACAAGGAGTTCATGGATCCATTTCCTGTGCCCTTAGTCATCCTGGGAGGAAAGTACGATGTTTTCCAGGTGAGTGTGCGCATCCCGAACCTATGTCCAGCAGTGCTCTATGCCATACCCCTTCCGCCCAGTTATCAGCCGTGTGGCAGGTTGGCAGCAGCTCTCCATTCTTGTTGCTTCCCTTTTCAGTTTGTACTAGGAATCACATCTTGTCTTGGTTGTGGTCTACAGAACTCGATCATCACCAGATGATCCCACCGTCTTTTTATTTGTGTCATACATCTCGTACTTGTCAGTGAACTTTGTGGCCATCCCAGATATCACTATGCTCTTCCACCCCCGTGCTATTGTTTACAGGACTTTGATCCGGACAAGAAGAAGGTGGTGTGCCGCACCTTGCGGTACGTGGCCCACACGTTGGGAGCGTCTCTGCAGTTCTACAGCATCAACGAGTCGGGCCTCGTCAAGAAGGCCAAGGACTTGCTGGGTCACCACGGCTTCGGGGCACCTCCCGTGTGAGTACCGATATCACACAACACATTACG
This sequence comes from Meconema thalassinum, assembly GCA_946902985.2. Taxonomy (NCBI): domain Eukaryota; kingdom Metazoa; phylum Arthropoda; class Insecta; order Orthoptera; family Tettigoniidae; genus Meconema; species Meconema thalassinum. Next base: position 2,518,050 of record OX336399.1, on the reverse strand, counting down.
TTACTCGAGGCAAATGGCAATCAAGTCTCGGTCTTAATACACTACAGAACATCTCTTCCCAAAGCACAGCCCTCGCAGTTCCTTGAATTTGTGAATTAAATTCTCCAATTATCCACCAAAATTAGTAATGAAATCAAGTCCTATATTTCCTTCCTCCTGGTGCTCTTTCCTCTGAATGGCTGGACAGCGGCACCAGCACTCTCATGACTAGCACCAGGATGAGGCACAGCAGGAGAGGTAGAATTTGGAAGGGACTTTCCTGAGGGTGCAACTCGACAGAGATACGGTAGAGATTTCAAATCTCCATACATAATGGGTCCTTTCCACATTGTCTAACATACCGCTGGGTAGAATCAATTAGGGTTCAGGCGACGCTCCAAACATGGCATGGTCCAGATAGGGTATGTCCACCGACTGAAGATCATGTCACAGACTGGCTGCGTGGCTCAGCGGTAACGTTCTTGCTGGGCCCAAGTTACAGGTTTGTATCCTGGCGCAGTCAGTTGGCATTTGAGGCAGCCGTGTCTGTAGATTTACTGCCATCTTAAAGATCCCCTTCGGGGCAAAATTCCAGCACCCCAGCGTCTCTAAAAGCCAGAGTAGTTAAAAGGGACGTAAATCCAATAACATTATTATTATTACATTATGTCACAAATGCAATTGTTATGACTTGTTGAAACCAGAAGAAGGGCACTTGTTTAGGAAGAGCATCGCACAGGACCACAACAAGCCACTGTTCATCCCGGCCGGCTCGGACTCCATGCAGCAGATTGACGGGCTGGGAGCCAGCAGCAAGGGTCCGGGAGGCTCTCTAGAGTGCTGGGAGGTTGTAACAAGTGTTTGTCCATGTTTAGGAAGAGCATCGCACAGGACCACAACAAGCCACTGCTCATCCCGGCCGGCTCGGACTCCATGCAGCAGATGGACGGGCTGGGAGCCAGCAGCAAGGGTCCGGGAGGCTCTCTAGAGCGCTGGGAGGTTGTAACAAGTGTTTGTCCATGTTTAGGAAGAGCATCGCACAGGACCACAACAAGCCACTGCTCATCCCGGCCGGCTCGGACTCCATGCAGCAGATTGACGGGCTGGGAGCCAGCAGCAAGGGTCCGGGAGGCTCTCTAGAGCGCTGGGAGGTTGTAACAAGTGTTTGTCCATGTTTAGGAAGAGCATCGCACAGGACCACAACAAGCCACTGCTCATCCCGGCCGGCTCGGACTCCATGCAGCAGATTGACGGGCTAGGAGTCAGCAGCAAGGGTCCGGGAGGCTCTCTAGAGCGCTGGGAGGTTGTAACAAGGGTTTGTCCATGTTTAGGAAGAGCATCGCACAGGACCACAACAAGCCACTGCTCATCCCGGCCGGCTGGGACTCCATGCAGCAGATTGATGGGCTGGGAGTCAGCAGCAATGGTCCGGGAGGCTCTCTAGAGCGCTGGGAGGTTGTAACAAGGGTTTGTCCATGTTTAGGAAGAGCATCGCACAGGACCACAACAAGCCACTGCTCATCCCGGCCAGCTCGGACTCCATGCAGCAGATTGACGGGCTGGGAGCCAGCAGCAAGGGTCCGGGAGGCTCTCTAGGGCGCTGGGAGGTTGTAACAAGTGTTTGTCCATGTTTAGGAAGAGCATCGCACAGGACCACAACAAGCCACTGCTCATCCCAGCCGACTCGGACTCCATGCAGCAGATTGACGGGCTGGGAGCCAGCAGCAAGGGTCCAGGAGGCTCTCTAGAGCCCTGGAAGGTTGTAACAAGTGTTTGTCCATGTTTAGGAAGAGCATCGCACAGGACCACAACAAGCCACTGCTCATCCCAGCCGACTCGGACTCCATGCAGCAGATTGACGGGCTGGGAGCCAGCAGCAAGGGTCCGGGAGGCTCTCTAGAGCGCTGGGAGGTTGTAACAAGTGTTTGTCCATGTTTAGGAAGAGCATCGCACAGGACCACAACAAGCCACTGCTCATACCAGCCGGCTCGGACTCCATGCAGCAGATCGACGGGCTGGGAGCCAGCAGCAAGGGTCCGGGAGGCTCTCTAGAGCGCTGGGAGGTTGTAACAAGTGTTTGTCCATGTTTAGGAAGAGCATCGCACAGGACCACAACAAGCCACTGCTCATACCAGCCGGCTCGGACTCCATGCAGCAGATCGACGGGCTGGGATCCAGCCACGCTGCGCCGAGCAGCAAGGGTCCGGGAGGGTCTCTAGAGCGCTGGAAGCACACCTTCACCACTCACTTCCCTCAGGTATGTCGATGATAGTCGAGGGACAGGAACTATCTACCTGCCGAGTACATGGTCTAGTACAGGGTCCGGCAAAAAAACCTCCCCGGTTTGAGCAAGCCACCGCGTGAGTTGTAGTGGGGGTAGAGATGTGGAGGGGGTATTGTTCCGTAGCGGCGTACGTGCCATTTTCAGTGTTCGCCATGGCTTGGCTCGGTGAGCATCGGGCGTTTGTTGTGGAGGAGTTTATTAAAAATGGCGGTTCTGTGATTTCTACTCAACGAGCGTTTCGGATTCGATTCGAACTTGGCCGACGTGATAGTGTTCCTGACGCGAAAACGATTAGACTGTGGGTGTCAAACTTTAGGCAAACAGGGTCAGCACTAAAAAGAAAGCCAACTGGCCAACCTCGTACTGCAATAACACCGGAGAATGTGGCGCGAGTGAGAACATCCATCCAACAGTCTCCAAAGCGTTCAGCGGTTAAACATGCAGCTGCCCTGGGATTGTCAGAAAGGAGTGTAAGGAGAATTCTGCATAAAGAACTTCATCTGCATCCCTACAAAATAATGGTTGCCCAAAAGTTGTTTGAAGCAGATTATGAAACTCGCAGGGCTGCATGTGATGACATTTTGCAGAACATTCCCCCAGTTGCTGTCTTCATTTCTTCTGATGAAGCCCACTTCCACTTGTGTGGAACTGTTAACAAACAGAATTTCCGCTACTGGGCTGCAGAAAATCCTACGGAACTCCACCAACAACCACTACACAGCCCAAAAGTCACAGTTTGGTGCGCCGTTGCGGAATTTGGTGTGTGGGGACCGTACTTTTTTGAAGAAGATGGACAAACAGTAACGGTCAATGCCGATCGCAATTGTCACATGCTAGAGACATTTCTCCGACCCAAGATCAACCAGTTTGTTTTAGACCATGAGGAAGAAGAAGTTTGGTTCCAACAGGACGGAGCCACAGCTCACACTGCTTGGCGGTCCATGGGAATGTTAAGAGAGTTGTTCCCTGGACGTCTTGTTTCTTCAAGAGGAGACATTTCCTGGCCCCCAAGGTCACCCGACTTATCACCTTGTGATTTCTTTCTGTGGGGCTACCTAAAGGCTGAAGTGTACAAACATCGCCCCAGAACTCTGCAAGAACTAAAAGATGCCATTAGGCAGGAAGTGGCAGCCATTCCAAGGGAAGTTACACGAAGAACTATGGACAACTTCAGGGAAAGACTTCGTGAATGTCTTAACAATGGGGGACATCATTTATCGGACATAATTTTCAAAACCAAATAAAGTGTACTAAGTGATGTCAAATGGCATCATATAGGCTATTCACAAATATAAGTAATTGTTCTGTATGTTTCTTATTCTTTTTGCAAATGCCTATTGAAATCGGGGAGTTTTTTTTGCCGGACCCTGTATTTACACACCTGTTTCAGGAGACCACGGAGAGGACAGTAATGCCCGAGGATCCAGCTAAGGACACAAACTTCAGAGAGCCCATCATCGACGCCCTTCGCGCCCACAAGGATGATGTGAGTCAACATTTCAGTTTACAGAATAAAGTTGAAGCAGTTGGTAAATGAGCTGTAATAATGGAATTGTTGTTGGGGAAGTTAACTGATCACTTTATTTCACATTGAATGTATTTTCCTGTTTATATACTAATATCTGTCTGCATTTTGTTCTCTTAACTCCTCAATCGATTCACTCACTCAGTCCCGCGCCGATCTCACAAAATGCCTCCGCTGAACTCTGTATTGGGCGAGCTCTTTCCAGTTGTCCACATTCAGACGTCTACAAAGTTTGGAGATTTCATTTTGCAGGAACTTTGTGGTCTTCCTCCTACTGGTCTTTTTCCTCTTGGTTCTTCTTTAAAGTTTTGTAAGGCCATCCTATTGTCTCCCATCCTCAGTAAATGACCAGCCCATTGGAGTCTTCTGGAGTTAATGATGTTGAGTATTGGTGCTCGCTATGATATGTCTTTATTTGGTCTTTTTTTCCAGCCTTGAGATGTGGAGTGAAAGCATTTTCCTATACACTTTATTTTAGAAAACCAGCAACCGGTGTTGTTCCTGTTTTGTTAAACTCCATGATTCTGCACCGTAACTTAGAGCTGGCCTAATGATGGTATTGTATTTCTCGTCAAGAATTTGTATCTCAATAAAAACTCCAGAGAGTATTGCACTATGTTAGCATTCCACTTCTCTATGGTTCTGTTCATCAATGTTCAACCCAGGTATTGATATTTTTGGTCATTAATTCTAAGGCCTGATTTTAAAGCCATCTCCTCAAGTTCAACAAACAATTCAATCGATTAGGCTGAAATTTTCAATCGTGGGAAAATGGCGAGTCTGTTGGTGTCTGATTTTGGCACCTTGACATAAGCAATACTCGTCGAGCAGACACAGCTCAATGCTCGTAAGATCCCAACAGGGCCTGAGAAACCGTATTTGAAGACGCTAGAACCAACCATTTCCAATATTTTCTACAAAATTGTTGGCCCTTGGAAACTGATGAAGGAATGCAGTGCCCAGGTCCATTTGTCACACGACAACCACGAAACGATATTTATTTTATTAACACTCCATTACATTACGGGCCGCTAGTTAGGAGGGTATTCAGTTGGCTGCGAGGGGCTACCAAGTAAATATTTTGCTATTTGTCTCGCCCTACGAACACCTAGATTGGCTTATTTTAGTCCTTGACGTTGGCTGTGACAAGTTGGGACTTCTTTACTTTCTTGGGTGAAGGGCAGATTGTGGCTAAATCTATTCAAAATTAAAATTCTATCTTTGAACTCTAGTATATTTGTGTTAGGTTTACTTTGACTACGATGTAACCTTGGATCATTCTTACATTATCTGTAAAGTTTTCAATGTCAACTGCTTTAAAAAATCTCCTAACACTACCGACATAAGACCAGTGGTTGTCAGACAAGTTGGTGGAGCGATGTGTTTACCAGCAATAGTTGCCACACTCTTCTGTAGTCCAAACTAAATGTCCCAGTAATTATGTTGACCAATCGAAAAGTGTAATCAATAAGGCAATGGCTATCTTCAACCACTAATATTTGGCAGAAAAATAATGGAAAATATGGCTCATTCATAATCCATTTTCCACTTAATGAGAGTAAAATATAAACTAACTTCCAAGAATTGTTTAGTCGTAACAAATGAAGACGGCAGGACCATTGGGACATAAAGACTTCTCAAGAGTGTGTGGAGAGAGAAGAAAGTACCTGAATCCTGGAAAAAGGGAATAATACTGCCAATATTCAAGAAAGGAGACAGGAAGGTGTGTGGTAACTACCGAGGAATCACCATCATCTCGCATGTTGCCAAAGTAATGGAAAGAATCCTAGAAAAAAGAATTAGAGTAAAGGTAGAAAGCCAAATAGAGGAGGAGCAGTTTGGATTTAGAGGGGGCAGGTCAACAGAGGAACCCATTTTCTTTCTGAGACAGAACATTGGGAAAGAGTTGGGAATATGGGAAGGATATGGTAATGACTTTTATTGATCTAGAAAAGGCCTCTGATAGCATCCCTAGAACAAAAGTTTGGGAAAGCTTAACAAATAGGGGGATAGGCAAGGAACAGAGAAACATGATAAAAGGAATGTGCATGGAGTGCTACAGTAGTGTGAAGACTAGAGTCTGGACATCGGAATGGTTTAAAATTGACACTGGACTAAAGCAAGGAAGTGTGTTGTCACCATTATTGTTCGTAATGGTGATGGATGACATCATGAAGGCAGCAATGAAAGACTACAGTAGGGCAAAGATGAAGGCAATGTTGTTTGCAGATGGTGTTGTGATCTGGGGCGAGGATGAGATGGAGGTACAAGAACAGTTAGACGGAATAAATGAAAAGATTGAGCAATGGTGATTGAAGATAAATGTGGAGAAGAGTAAAGCAGTGGTGATGAGTAGAGGTAAGAAAGAAGGAAAAGGAGTAATCAAAGACGGAGATAAGGAATTGGAAGTGGTGAAACACTTCAAATACTTGGGAAGTGAACTGACTGAAGATGGAAGACTAGATTTGGAAATTAGCAGAAGAATACAACTCGGGAGTGCTTTCTACCAACAGGTACGGGGACTAGTATGGAACAAGGCTAAATAAGTTATGTACAAAGCATATTATGTTCCTATAATGACATATGCAGCAGAAACTTGGACAATGACTAAGAGGGATGAGAGCAGAGTACAGGCAGCTGAGATGAGATTCCTGAGAAGTATGGTCCAGAAAACGAGGAGAGACAGAGTGAGAAATGAAGATATACGGAAAGAACTGGGAGTACAGAAACTAAATGACAAACTGGAGGAAAACAGATTGAGATGGTTTGGACATGTCAAACGGATGAATGAAGTAAGGCTACCAAGACGAGCACTGGAACGACGGATGACTGGGAAGAGAGGACGAGGAAGTCCAAGAATGCGTTGAAAGTACTCGGTGAAGAATAGCCTTAGTAAACGGAACCTGGATTGGAACACTGTGTCAGAAGAGGAATGGTGGAACGACAGAACAAAGTTGAGAGGAACCATATTTGCCCCACCCAGTGTTGGTTGGTTGGTTCTTAAGTTTAGGGGCTGCGACAACACGGTCATGTAGCCCCGTGTACTTTGGGTGTGTGTAGAATCTGTCTGATCATCATCATCATCATCATCATCATCAATGTCCCACTCCAGTCACCCGGGTGTGGTTAATCTGTCTGATAACCGGTGTTAATTGTGATGACTGTATTAGTGTGTGTTATCTGTTTTATATTGAAGTACTGCAACTTAATAGTTCCTACTTTTGCCGCCAAGCGCCACCGTCAACGACTACTAGGCCAAGTTCAGAACTTAACTCCTAGACGCCACCGCAGTCGGCTCTTGGCAACGAACATAGAAACCAAAGAGCGTTGTTTACATTCTTAACCTATCCAATTTAGCTTCACACAGGTGCAATTAGTGGAAGGTTCTTTAACATGCCATAAATCTATGACATGGGACCGCCGGCTTTACTTCCCCTCCGAAGGAAGGCATACTGAGGGATTTTTAACGCTCTTAAAAAATCCGACGGCTTCGGCCGGGTTTGAACCCGCTATCTTGGGCATAGAAGCTCAGCATGCTACCGACTACGCCACCGAAGCCGCCCCACCCAGTGTCAACTGGAAAAGGGGAAATGAAGATGACTATGATGAGTTGAAGGCTTCCAACTCCATGGTCTTACTCGATCTAATAGCAGAAATCCTGTATGCTGGAAACTTCAATACAGCTCTTGAGAGGAATAATTGTAATCCTTGCACAGGTAACTTGTTCCCATCATGTCCTGTGGGTTGAGGTCCAGAGACCTGGCTGGCCATTGTAAGGTTCTGATGGTAGTGGAGAGCAGTTGTGATAGGAACAACCACAAGTACTAATTGGCTTCTCAGACAATAATACCTGGTGTTGGTTGGCCCTCTTAAGTCCCCTCCCTCTGGTGGCAAGACAGATGCCGGCTGTATTGTCTCTCTTGTTCTGCTCAACCTGATGGCTGTCTTCATCCCTGGACCTTGTATCTTGAGCCAACTGCTTGATGAGTTGATATGGACGTCGCCCTTTAATGCCGCGAGGAACCGTGCTCTTGGTGTTCCTCTTCTAGTCTTCCCTTCCAGTTTCTCTTCAAACAGTGTGATGCACCATGATGAGTGTCGGAGTAAGTGACCAGTCCAACTATATCTTCTTTTCGTGATCATTTTCCCTAGACTGTCAGTCCAGGATATTCGTAACATTCGGCGCCAGCACCACATTTCAAATGCATTTGTTCTTTTCTTATCGGCCTTTAATAGAGTCCAGGTTCCAGAACCAAATGAAGCTCTTTCTCACTGGTAGGGATATCGCCTTGGCTATTGGAGAACGGACGTCCTTGTCACATCTCCCATTAGATGTGATGATGCTTCCCAACCTGTTTACTGTACCACTGTAAATGTCCACTTGACCCAGATGTTGTGTGCTGTTCCCAGGAGCTGGAGAGGTTGCGCGAGGAATCACTACGAAGGCACAAGTACAGGAAGGATCTGGACTGGGAGGACTAGCAGCACATCTTGTCAAATAACCTGTGTTACTCTGGTGTCTGTAGTAGTGGAATTGAGGTGAGGATTGAAAAGGTTCCCTGCAATGGAAGTGGTCATCGTTCCAGCCATCCAAGAATGCTAGCCACTACACCAGGGGAACAAAACACCCTCACTTCTTAATGGCACAAACAAGTGGAATGTTGGTCACATTGTCTGCATATTTGAGTTAAATGGTTTGCTCGGCTTTCCACTTTGTAAGGAAAGATAAAAGTTCCTGTATAACAAGGTGCCGTGTTCCTCAAGGTTTATCAGCAATTGAAGTTAAGGTGACTTAAAGATGTTAGGCCTCTGTAAGGACATGTGTGCTGTGACACCTGTTAATAATATTGTTAATGAATGCAGCCAATGGCCATGTACTTTTCTTTTCAGCACGGGTCAGAGAAGGGATATTGGAAGGAAATCGGCCGTGGACCTGTTGAAAGGAACCGACCCGGCATTTGCCTCGTGGTGAAAATGGGAAACCACGAAAACCATTTTCAGGACGGCTGAGATGGGATTCGAACCCACACACTCCTGATGCCAGCGAGGCACGAGGCCACCTCGGCCGGTTATTGCTATTTAATGAAACGTATTTTCGACCCACAATCTTATTTCCTCTAATCTGATTTGCACATAAATGATAAAACTCATTATAGGCTCTAGGAATAACAATATGAAACTACAATAGTATTAAAAAACAACAAATGATGTTCCAAGTCATTGCATATTATGTATAATCATCATCATCTTGTACATTTTCCAGCCCCTGGAACATAAGCCTCTATCCTCCCACCACCTTCCACTCCTCTCCTCTCCTTCCTTCACACCTCTTCCATCCTCCTTGGTATCCTGCATCTCCTAACATGGTGCATATGTATAATACGCTAATGAACATTCATGTAATGTCTAATCGCTCGTTGTTGAAAGGCACTAAGTCCAATTTTTAAAGTTTTGAGTTAAGCACAAGAAACTGATTTTCCGCTCTTGTTCTGAAATATGAGAAGTAGTTTTTTGCAAGTGGAAAGTGCACACACACGCCGATATAATAAAACCAAAATAGCATTGCTCCGTTTGTTACTAACACTTTTATTGACAAAATACGTAGCTGGACTTAGTCCATTTCAACATGGAACGAGGAATATCATTCACATTCTTATTTCTAAATGAACTGATGTATCCGGAACGTAACTGTTATTTTCTTGGTGTTGAAACGCTGGACTAAGTTCCTTTCAACACCAAATAACTAACTTGACGACTGTGGTAATAGCACAAGTGCAGCCAGGACACGGTTCCATTCCTAGGATGCAAAATCGTGGTAAAAGGGATTTGTCAAAAATGTGGACTTAGTGCCTTTCAACAACGAGTCATTCAATTGAAATATGTTGTGAAATTATCTTAATTCAAATTCGTGAAGTCTGTGTAAGAGGTTATCACGTTAAACCCGACCCAAGTTGTCCCTCCGTATGCCTTCCTTAGGAGGGGAAGTATAGCCGCTAGGTTCATGTCATAGATGTATGGCATGATAAAGAACCTTCCACTAACTACAATTGGGTGAAGCTAAATCTGTAGGTTAGATTTGATTAACGCTCTATTAAGTTCCAACGTTCGTCGCCAGGTGCCAGTTGCATCTAGTAGTCAAGTTCACAGCTAGGTGTTGTTGACGGCAGCATTTGGTAGCAAAAGTAGGAACTACTTGAAATTATCGTCCACAGTCCTTACCTGAATCACAGATAACACACACTAATACAGCCATCACAATTAACAGCGGTTATCAGACACACACCCAAAGTACACGGGGCTACGCAGCCCCTAAACTGAGCAACCAACCAATATATAATTGATTATCTCTTCTGATAGCTGCTGTATGTTATTGTCTCGTCTTGTGTAGGCTTCATGTTGCTCACATTCACACCTTTCGTTATGTCGATTTTATATTATTTGAAGAATGTAATTATATGTAGATGATGGCTTGTCTTGATATTCTTGTTCAAATACCATGAGTGTTATGGTTGGTTGGTTCCTCAGTTTTGGGGCTGCGTAGCCCCGTGTACTTTGGGTGTGTGTAGAATCTGTCTGATAATATAAATAATATCATATGGCCTCTGGTGCCGGGTGCAGAGGGCAGCTTGAATGATGAATTACGTTGTTCCTTGGAGTGCTATGAAAGTCAATGAGATTAGATGTCTAAGGTCCTTGACACTAGAGCACTTTCTGGTAGTGAAATGAGGAACTTTGTGTTGGCAGAAAATCCCGAGATTAATTTTGCCCTTATGAACAAGGCCTACTGAATTCAAATGGGTTCTTTAACATGCCAACATCGTATGACATGCATATTGTGATTTTTGCCACCTTTCAAAAATCACTTACCATGGCCCGGAGCAAACCTGCAAGCTTGGGGTTGGTAGTCCGACACGATAACCACTCACCTACGGTAAGCTCTGCAGACAATCAATTTTTCAAGTCGTTCCTACTTTTCCTACCAATCGCCACCGTCGACGGCAACTGGACAGCTGGTTACTAGATGCCACCGCAGTCGGCTTCTGTTGATGAACGTTGGAACTTAAGAGCGTTGGTCAAATCTAACCTATAACTTAGCTTCACACAAGTGTAATTAGTGGAAGGTTCTTTATCTTGCCATAAATGTATGACATGGGCTCGCCGGCTTTACTTCCCCTCCGAAGGAAGGCATACTGAGGAATTTTTATCGCTCTTAAAAAATGCGACGACTTCGGCCGGATTTGAAGCCGCGATCTTGGGCATAGAAGCTCAGGAGGCTTGAATACTGAGTGTTGATGAAAGCACACGTTGAGCAGAAAGTTGAATATGGAGAGAGTACACCACATATAACTCAAAAGACTCTATTCCCTAAAGAAAGTGAAATTTGCATTATTGAAACAAAACAACTGGCATACTTAAGCTACTCATTGTCACCATTACCTTTCTAATGAGCCTGTCTTGAAAAAGCTCCTTACAACAACGTCCACCGACACTATAACCCATGCCCGTATCAGCCAATGACATGAGCTCAACCGACGGCTGGCTGCGTGGCACAGCCGAAACCTGGCACAGTCAGTGGGTATTTGAGGGAACCTTGTCAGTTAAAGGTCCCCTTTGAGGCACCCCAGAGTCTCGAAAAGCCGCAATAGTTAAAAGGGACGTAAAACCAATAACGGAGCTCATGCTCCTCGATTAAACGAAGTATGAACTGTTTTCATCTGCAAGTCAGCCGAGGTGCCATACGAATGTTGACGGAAACATCTAAGGGCTGTACACAATGTGTGAGACCGCCAAGTGTCCGCTGTGCTCCCAACACCGTACACTGTATCCATCCTTCCTCTTCAACCCTTTGGGAAACTATACTTCAGGCATTTCTTCCATCTGCTAGATTTTCCCTTCCTGTTGATGGCATGTCTGGGGACGAGGTATACCACAATAACATATGCATGATGCAGCAGTGACCAGCTCCACTCCCCTCTTCGCTCTCAATCGCTTGGCATTCTCTGACAGAGACAAGCCCTATCCTGTCATGCATCTACGGCTGACTTTCAGATCGGAACGGTTGATACCTCATTTAATTGGTAGTTCACATGCTTTGAAATGTAGCATCTCGTGTGAGACACTAAAGCAACTTGTCTTCCAGCTCAGGAAACTTTCGGCTCTCTGAATGTTTTACGTGTTTGGTTGGTGGTTGGGATGATTGGTTCCTCAGTTTAGGGACTGCGTAGCCCCGTGTACTTTGGGTGTGTGTAGAATGTGTCCGATAACCGGTGTTAATTGTGATTGCTGTATTAGAGGGTGTTATCTGTGATTCAGGTAAGGACTGCAGACAATCAATTTCAAGTAATTCCTACTTTTGCTACCGTGCATGACACCTAGCTGGGAACATGGCTACTAGATGCAAGCAGAACCTAGCGATGAACGTTGGAACTAAGAATGTTAATCAAATCCAACCTACAAATTTAGCTTCACACAAGTGTAGTTAGTGGAAGGTTCTTTTACATTCCATAAATTTATGACATGGGTCCACCGGCTTTACTTCCCCTCTGAAGTAAGGCATGCTTAGGGATTTTTAATCTCTTAGGTAGTCAGCACAGAGATGGGTTGGATCCTCAAAAAGGACAGACCTCCATTGCTTAGATCGGTAGACACCTACAAACCTCAAAGCAGCACTAGAATGAGGCATACTCTGCAAGATTAGTGAGGTAGTTTTCTCACCGAGTCAGTACAGCAGCATTAACCCTTCCACATAATCACAGACATGAGACCGGTGGGATACTCTAGCCTGTGCCAATAGACGCATGCGAGGGATGATATCAGAAGCGCTCGATCAGCAACTGTGCATTTGATCACTGTGAGTTTAAACCCAGCTGCATTTGTCCATCACTTACAGGTCGACGTGAAGACGGAATACTGGCAACAGAAGGAGGACAATAACATCACAGGTAAGATATGTGTCAGGATATAGCGAGTTATATGCTAAGTGTGTAGTACAATTGTCCGTACTGGTGTATCATTACGATAATAAACTAAAAAATTATTTTGTATTCATTTCCCCCCATATTTAACGCCCTCATTGGAGCACTTTAATCAATACAAATACAATTAAGTCTAAAAACGGTATTTGGAGTTGAGTGATTCACTTCTGCACCCAAAATGTCTTCATTCTATCTGACCATCTGTGAAGTGTAGTTTTTCAGTTCAAATGTTGTTAATGTGAAAGGTAAGTATTTATTCCTTCTCTTCTCTATTTTTAATTTGGAGCATCGTTAAATTTAATTCATCTAAATGATGCTGGATCTCTTTGGGCCGGTTATTCTCTGTTTTACTCTTCTAGAAGTAACTAAACAGATGTTTTATTGGTCTGGTTTCTGGTAGGCACGAGATATGGTAGAAAAAAGAGATTCTCCTTTTCCGCATTGTATCTAATATTGATTCACTCTCTCGATATACCACTTCATTCGGCAGCAATCTCCATTGGCCATTTACTTGATATTTTTTAAAATAATTGTTCTGATGATAAGGATAAGGATATGGAAACTGAAAGAAGGGGATAGAAGGGTCGAGTACCTCAAAATGGTAAAGGAAGGGATTCCAACAGATGAAGAAAGAGGGGTGGAAGAGGAATGGGCTAGATTTAAGAAGACACTAGTAGGTGCAGCAGAAGCAGTATGTGGGAGGACAAGTAGTAAGAAGAGGTGGAAGGAAACACCATGGTGGAATGAGAAGACAAAAGATATAGTAAGGGAAAAGAATAGAGCCTTTAGGAGGTGGTATCAAAATAGGACGGTAGAGACAAGGGAAGAGTACCAGGAAAGAAAGAAGGAGGCGAAGAGAGTAGTGGCTGAGGAGAGAAGAAAGTGGATGGAAGAGTGGACAAAGATGATGAAGGAGGATAGTGAAGGTACAAAAAAGGTCCTGTATGGGATGGTAAAAACTAAGAGGCGGAAGGATCCTACGGATTATGTTAGAATGGTGAACAAAAGGGGACAAGAGATAGAGAATAGGGAAGAACTGAAGAAAATGTGGAAAGAATATTTTGAAGAACTTCTGAACCCGAATGGAAAAGATGGTGAGGAGGAAGAAATCGGGGAAGAGGAAGATGAACTGCAAACAGAAAAGGACTTAACATGGAAAGAAGTGGAAGATGCAGTGAACAAGATGAAAGGAGGGAAGGCACCGGGTGTGGATGAGTTGAGTGTGGAGATGGTGAGAGCAGCAGGAGAGGTGGGGATACAGTGGTTGTACCGAGTGATGAGGACAGCATGGAAGGAAAGGAAGACCCCAGAGGACTGGAAAAAAGGAATAATTGTCCCGATCTTCAAGAAAGGTAGTAGAACAGATTGCAGAAACTATCGGGGAATAACACTGATGAGTCATTGTGCAAAGATCTTCGAGAAAGTTTTGGAAAAGAGAATTAGGACAAGGATAGAAGGAGGGATGAGGGAAGAACAACATGGCTTCAGAGCAGGAAGGTCCACAGTGGATTTGATTTTTGCTGTAAGGCAGTTACAAGAACAGCACTATGAGTATGGAACAGATCTACTGATGGCCTTCCTGGATATTGAGAAAGCATATGACAGTGTATGCAGAAACAAAGTGTGGAAGTCCCTGGAGGATAGAGGAGTAGAGAAATGGACTATAAAGAGGATAAAGGAGATGTACAAGGGAAGCGTGAGCTGTGTGAAAGTGGGAGGAGAGAGATCAGACTGGTTGGAACAGAGAAACGGCCTGAAACAAGGAAGTGCCTTGTCACCGTTACTTTTCATTGTGGTGATGGATGACATAATGACCCGAGTGGCACAAGTAATTGGGGAAGGAAAGATGAAAGCAATGGTGTTTGCAGATGATTTGATGATTTGGGGAAACAAGGAGGAGGAGGTACAGGAACAGTTGGACGTGTGGGAAGGAATAATACAAGGATATGGGATGAAATTTAGCATAAATAAGAGTGAGATGGTGATCACAACGAGGAAGAAGGAAAGAACCACAACGGGAATAAAAATTGGTGGGGAACAGCTGAAGAAAGTGGAGAGTTTCAAGTATCTAGGAAGCCTGATACAAGAGAATGGAAGAAACGATAGAGAAATAAATGAGCGGGGGAGGCAGGCAGAAGCATTTCGGAGGAGTGTGAGAAGCATGTTATGGAGCAAGGATGTCCCTCAGAACAGCAAAAAGATCATATATCGGACGTACTATGTCCCTATCCTGACGTATGCCTCGGAGACCTGGGTTATGAAAGGAAGGGAGAAGAGCAAAATACAAGCCAGTGAGATGAGGTTCTTGAGAAGCAGTATTGGAGCTACAAAGATGGACAGAATAAGAAATGAGAGGACCAGAGAATTAATGAAGGAGGAACCATTACAGGATGGTATAGAGAAGTCTAGACTTAGATGGTATGGACATGTAAAACGAATGGAGGAGAAGAGGATACCCAGGAGGATACACGAGACGAAGTGGGAAGGAAAGAGACCGAGAGGAAGACCGAGAGACAGGTGGCTGAAGGGGGTGGAAGAAAGCGTGAAGAAGAGAGGAGAAGACTGGACAAGGGTGGAGGCTGAGAGATGGTGGGAAGACGTTGGAGAGGCTTGTGTTCCAAACAGACCCGGCCAGTGGCTGGAAACTGTGCAAGATGATGATGATGATGATGATGCTTCTGTCTGCTTTCTGCAGTTTGTCAGTTGTTGATTTGATGTTCAACTTGAAGAGTGTTTCACTACCATACGTTGCCTCGGGTTTAACAACGGAATTGTAATACTGAAATTTGACATTCATTGAGAGAGATTTCGTTTTGTAGGTTGGCCAGGTGATTCGTTGTGCTTGTTTCAGTTTGGATGTTCTACTGTCTATCGATGGTTTCTCGTTTGTGTTCCAGGAGATTATCTCCCCAAGATATTTGAACTTATTCGCAATCGTAATTTGTTTACTATTGTTTAGTTGAAATGTTGGTGTGTCAATTCTGAAGTTCGGCATCATTTTATACGAGATTTGTAGACCAATTATGCATGCAATTTTTTAGAGTTCTTCGATTTGAAATTTAGCCTCATCCACAATACTTGCTCGTAGTGCAAGATCGTCTGCGAATGCTAGGCAATTAAGTTTGATATTTCTGCCAATCTTAACGGTTGGAGGACACTGTTCATTCCATTCTCGCATGACTTTCTCCAATGCACAATTAAACAATAAGGGTGAAAGACCATCTCCTTGGCAGAGTCCAGTTTGGATTTCAAATGGTTTTGACAATTCACCTCTAAATTTGACTTTTGATTTAGTATTCTCAAGGGTAATTCCAAGAAGGTTGATGAGTTTTCGATGTAGACCAAATTGTCGAAGGATTTTTAATAATCACTCGCGATGTTGACTGTCATAAGCTCTTTTTTTTTTGTCAAGGAAAGCAATTTACTATGCTATTTATATTGATTGTAGCTCCCCATGGGCAGTGGCAGCAAGTATATATTGTCCCATCCCTGTCAAGCCAAGGATCGCTTAGCCATCTGTTGGTGAAATATTTGTACTAGATCAAAGTCTCTAATTTATGCATATCACTTTTGTTGGAGTTTCATGTCTGTGAATCCTGGTATCTAACTGGGGTAAAGAACAAACAGTGATTCTGAGGACAATGAGGCAGGAGGAAGCTCTGTATCAACACAGAAGGAAGAAGAAGTGTTTCAGAACCAATTTTCACCAAACTTGGAGCATTGCATAAGCAACATTTTGTTTATTTCAGTTTTTATTGTTATGATGAATCATTTTTTTGTGCGATTTCACTTTGAATTAGTGCGCCTCGTTGCATAGTGGCTAGCATTCTTGGCCGTCACCGCGGAGGCCTGGGTTCGATTCCCAGCTCTGCCAAGAAATGTAATTCTGGTGTAAGGGCTGGCACAGGATACACTCAGCCTCGTGAGACAAGAGAAGAGACGGGATCAATCCATCCCCACTTGTACTCCAGGCAAATGCCACACACAAGTACAGAGCTGTGCAAATTATTACACTCAAATAAACAAATTAAATCGGACACAATTTTTAATTAGAAATCAATTTATTTTATTTTTATTACCGTATTCAGTACTGTTTTCTCCCCTGTGGACTTACAATGTTTCCCATAAGGAATTGCATCTAAAAATTTCAAAATTAGAGATTGTGAGGGACACCTGAGCTGGGTCGGTTTTATCTATTTTTCATTCACTTTGGAATGTATCATCTAAATGAGGTGATTTCAATCCATTGTCCACGAATCCTTGAATAGTTCGAGGACAATCGGTAATAAAAGACTTCCAGGCGGCTTCGGTGGCATAGTGGGTAGCATGCTGAGCGTCTATGGCTAAGATCATGGGTTCAAACCCGGCCCAAGTTGTCAGAAATCCCTCGGTATGCCTTCCTTTCGAGGGGAAGTAAAGCCGGTGGTCCCACGTCATAGATTTATGGCATGTAAAAGAACCTTCCACTAACTAAACTTGTGGGAGCTAAAATTTGTAGGTTAGTTTGATAACGCTATATTAGTTCCAATTTTCACTGGCTGCGATGGCATCTAGTAGCCAAGTCCTCACTACCACGCCAGGTTCTGTATGGTGAACTCGCCTCCGGCACCAGACCTCATGGAGGCCCTAAGAGACGTTACAAGGACCAATTTAAACAGAATATGAAGTTGACGGGTCTCGATCCACAAACCTGGGACCAGCTTGCTAAAGACCGTTCAACTTGGCGCCAGACCATCCCGGCTGCTGTCAAAATGTTTGAAGAAGAACGTCGTCGACTTGTTAAGGCCAAGCGACAAGCACGAGAGCTCCGTGCAGCACAGCCGTGCCCTCCACCAACAGTTCTGTGTGATCTGTGTGGACGTTTGTTTCATGCACACATTGGGCTGTTCAGTCACCACAAACATGCCCACAGACCTCAACCTTAGATTATTTTAGACTGTTTTGGAAGAAGATCTATACTTGGAAACGAGTTAAAGTCGACGACGATTTATGGGTGGTAATTGGACGACATATTTCACTCACCAAACGAGCATCGTCTGCTCTCCCTCCACCAATTAATCACTGAAGCTGAAATGATGGCAAATACAGTATGTGCTGTCTACCTCGCCCTCACTGTCCATGTACTGTAGAGCTATTTGGATCCGATGATGCTCACTTGGTCATCCTATTAAATCACCATTTGTTATAATGTACGCCCTCGCTGTTCCGCCCCTTTTAATTCTGTGACTAGGCTTCTAGTACTAGTTAAGATGCAGTGGCTCATATCAGTCAGACCGATACCACTGTTGCCAACTCATGCTTTCAAAAAATTGCTAAGGAAGTTGTAGTTGTTAAAAGTTGCTAGATTTACAAGTAGAGAGGTAATGGGAGTTTAAATAATTGCTAAATCCCTTTCTAAACAGCAGCCAACTAATTTTAAAGTATTTTTTCGCCAAAATTTTCCTTAACAGACTGATTTGGCAACACTGACAAACATCTTCGCAATCTAGGGGCAGTGATATTCCCGCAGAACTACGGACAGTAATATTCTATTTCGTAGATTTTCACCATTGCTACCACATGCTTAGTCTTGGAGAAACAATCCGAGACATGGTAATATTCTGGTAATAACTTACATCCTCCTTTGTGCCACTTAAATACCACTCGAAACTTGACGCCTTAATTGGCACCTTATGCCACCGTTGTCCGTTACAGTTTGTCAATATTGCTGACGGGATCATAAGTTCCCTCTCTATTATCCTTTAGTGCCACTTAAACACCACCTTAAATTTGCCAGCTTACTGCCACTTTACTGCTCCCTTATCCCTAGCTGCCCCTTTATATTTTTGACAAGAAAAACAGGGCAACCTTTCTCACGTATCAATGAAGATATTTTGAGCCACAGCACACCGTAGTTGCTGCGTGAACCCCTTGTTGTTATGACTGGAAGTGTGTGTAATTGGGAAGGCAGTGGCTGTGTCCCGATTCCAGCATTTGCAAGGAGCAGACACCTAGGATGTCAGATCCCAACTATTCTCAGCTGTTGTGCGAACCTAATAGACCAAGGATTGGAGTGTGCCTTTGTCATCTCTGAACTTGTAGTCGAGGATCGCTGCTGAGCTATTCTTGTAATTACTGGTCAATTTCGTTTTGATCAAGCAAATTACATTTTTATATAACATTTATCAGTTTAACCCGTGGAGTGTGTTCTATCACCAGGTTCGGATTTTAAAGGCTTGCCACTGTACTTACCAATAATGACGTATGGAGCAGATACCTGGCCGAAGAAAGTAGAATACAGGTAGCCGAAATGAAATTCTCAAGGAGACTAAGAGAGAAAGGAGCTGGAGCAGAACAGATTGAGATGGTATGGACATGTGAAAAGGATCAATGATGAAACAAGTGTTGGAGAGACCCATGACTAGAAAGAGAGGAAGACCTCGAGTACGGTGGATGGATTTGGTGAAGGACAGTGTGAGTGTGGTTGAGGAAGTATGGTGAACAGAGGGGGGTCATATTTGCTCCGACTCGGCCCAAGCTGGAAAATGGAAATTGATGATGAACACTTGAATAGTCTGTCATTTATATTGTTGCAGTGCAGAGTATATAGCTGCCTGTGCGAGCATTGCTGTTTCAGTGCTGACAACTGTTATAGTGAACAGGATATACTGAATACCAGCGGTGAGGAAGAGTGTCCCGCAGGTACCGGCAGTAATAAATCCAGATTGTTCATAGCCAAGGACAATTTCAAGTGGCCATGTTTAACTCCAGTCACTTGAATGTTGTCCACTCCTGCTCCATTACGTCTGCCACATCCAGTCCAATGTTACATAAGTCTTGTCGGCCTTCCAACCAATCTAATACCTCACCATCTCCCTCTTGGCACTTGGCCAAACCATAATATTATCATGCACAAAGGGAATTTCTCGTACTGCAAAAACTGCACTTGATTGCTTAGAACTTTGTATAGATAACAATTTAATACAAATGGTAACCACAGCAACAAATATTTATATAGATGAATTAAGAGACAAGTAGCTTGCCACGGTGGGTGAGAGGTTAACGTGTCGTGTCGGTTCGCTCCTGGCCGTGGTAAGTGATTTTTGAAAGGCGGAAAAAATATGATAACGCATGTCAAAGAACCCATTTCAATTCATAATGGCAAAATTAATCTCGGGAGTTTCCGCCAACACAAAGCTCCTCATTTCATTTCTCTACTAGAAAGCGCTATAGTGTTCAAGGAGCTTAGATATCTATTATCTAACCACCTTGACTTTAATAGTGATTCAAGGAATAACAAAATTCGACATGCAAGCTACCCTCTGGGTGTCAAATTACAAAGCTCTCACCCGGCCACCGAGGCCATATGATATTGTAGTATTAAGAGACAAGTTTCAACATGATCAGCACGATTCACTGGTACTACGGAAATATGTGCTCTGTTAGGCATTCTCTAAGTGGGTAAAATAAATAGTGGATGTCTAGGTAGGAAGTGTGAGAACAGACTTAATGTTTGACGACATTAGAGATCGCCAACATCGGAGAAGCACAATTTCTAGAGTTTGTATGCACCAAGTGAATACTGCAATTGTTGGTGTTCCAAGAAACCTGCTAAGTATCGAATCAAGGTTTTTGCTTTTGTGTGTGCTAAAACTGGTTACACTGTAAATCTCAAGGTGTACGTAGGGACACAACCAGATGGTCCCTACAAACTGTCTAATGCTTCACAGGAGAATACAAGGAACAAACCGAAACTTAACTGGGGATAATTGGTTCACATCTGTATCATTGTCGCAGAAGAAACTATCTTACGTAGGAACGATCAGGCAAATTACGGTAAGTGTGAAATTCTGCAAGAGTTAAGACCAAGAACTATACAGCTCTCTCTTCGGATTTCATGGGCCTATGAAACTAGTTTATTGTCCACAGAAAAAGAAGACTGTTATCTATGCATCATGACAGTGCTGCTATTGACTGTCGATCTGTTGTGTGTTAAATACAACACTGCGCGTAACACCAAACGCTAACCAATGGTAATCCTTTTTAATTTTTAATTTGTTGGAACATCAATGCCTTGTGTATTTTTCTCAGCCAATGATAATTGTAAGAAAGTACGCAGGCATTTATTTCTGGAAGCAGTCGCATTGGACTTAATAAAGCCACAAATATCTCGGAGGTCAGAAGTGAAATTAATTCCAGTTTCTCTTCGAAACTGTGCCAAGTTATTCCTGTTATTCGCCATTTAGCTGACCAAGGAAATTAAGTAGGAACATGCTTCTTGTATGGACAAGAAAGGGATAAGTCTACAAGGAAGAGCTGCGGAAAGTGCTACATTCTATGTGCATTTGCGCACAATGCCTTGGTGATGAAGTGTGATCATGCCTCTTGAGTTTTTGGTCAAAATACGTATATAGCCCACAAAGGCAAAAATCGGAAAACAGTTGGATGAGATATTTTTCAAGTGGCACCCTACTAAAATTCCTTTAAAAAATTCACGGAACTCGAAGACGGTTGGTTCCTTAGTTTAGGGGCTGGGACAACGTGGTTATGTAGCCCCGTGCACTTTGTGTGTGTGTAGAATTTGTCTAATAACCGGTGTTAATATTGTGATGGCTGTATTAGTGTGTGATATCTGTGATTCAGGTAGGGACTGCAGACGATCAATTTTCAAGTAGTTCCTACTTTTGCTACTGACCAGGACACCTAGCTGCGAAATTGGCTACTAGATGCCTTCGCAACCAGCACCTGGTGACGAACGTTGGAACTAATATAACCTACACATTTTAGCTTCATACAAGTGTAGTGGAAGGTTCTGTTACATGCCATAACTCTATATGACTTGGGCCCGCCGGCTTTACTTCCCCTCCGAAGGAAGGCATACTGAGGGATTTCCGACGACTTCGTCCGGGTTTGAACCCGCGACCTTGGTCATAGAAGCTCAGCATGCTCCCAACTACGCCACTGAAAACGCTTACAAACTTCACGGGAATCATGGAGGTCGTTCTTTCTTTCTCGGGTGTTTGATGGGCACGTGATTCTCCTTACCCAATAACAAAGTGAGCAGAAGTAAAAGATTACTCTCAGTCTGAAAGACTAGACATAATATCATTTCAAATGACGCATGCTACGCATGTTAGAAAAGCCCTCAGCCCCAGGACTCTTTCAACAAACTCCATTACCCATTAACTTAGGCTTCCCGCGCGGGCACCTCTTTAAGGGTCACCCTGTATTTGAGTCTGACATCTTGTACAACTCTTTAAGGGTCACCCATTATTTGAATCTGATATCTTGCAAACCTCTTTAAGGGTCACCCTGTATTTGATTGAATCTAACATACTGTACACCTCGTTAAGTGTCGCCCTGTATTTTGCTCTGACATCCTGCACACCTCTTTAGGAGTCACCCTGTATTCTTATCTGTCATCTTGTACACCTCTTTAAGAGTCACCTTGCATTCTTATCTGGCGTCTTGTATATCTCTTTAGGAGTCGCCCTGTATTCTTATCTGGCATCTTGTACACCTCTTTAGGAGTCACCCTGTATTCTTATCTGGCATCTTGTACACCTCTTTAGGAGTCACCCTGTATTATTTTCGCTTCGCTCGACGCCCCTGGACTCTTTCAACAGACTCCATTAACTTAGGCGTCCCGCGTGGCTGCATGACGTCACAGTCTCCGTCTCCGTCCCGCGTAACGTTGGACCCAAAGCATAACGACGAAGTCGACAAGATCACTTGAAATGATAAAAGTCACACGATATACCGAATACTGTGGAGGCAGAAGTCATACGGTGGCACCAGCACTAGTCGAGAGGAGGGTCACTTGTAAACCAAAGTCCATGAACGGAGAGAAACCACTCGTGTAAGAGAAACACGCAACAGGGAAGGAGAATACATTAGGAATGGGCAAATGTGCTATGGATCCACACTGGTCTCGCCCAAGCCGGACGAGGGACACAACACTTTCTGTGGAGTTCGTTATTTGGTGGACTAAAACGACAGGAAAACAATTGAAAGGCGCCTAGTAAGCACGTGGGATGCTCATTATTATTGAAAACCCTATCATGCAAGTAAGTGACTTTGGTGTTCGTCCTGTAGAAACAGGTGACTAGCGGCTTGTTCCACAATGGCCCGGCTCCGTGGCTAAATGTTTAGCGTCCTAGGCCTCGGGTTCGATTCCCGGCCGAGCCATCAGAGATTTTAAACTCCTAGGATTAATTCCCGTGGCTTGGGGACTGGGTGTATGTGCCGTCTTCATCATCCTCATTACGACGCGCAGGTCGCCCACGGGCGTGAAAGACTTGCACTCGGCCTCTCCGGAGGCGACACGATCATTATTCGACAATGCAGAGAAGCATCTTGTACCGTTCCGTTCCCAATAACAATATTGTTGTTTTAAGGGGCGGAACTACGAGGTCATCTGCCCCTTGTAGGTGTGTGCGATTGATGAATGCAATCAACATCCCATATTTTCATGCTATGGATGATATTGTTGCTCTGATGACCTCTTCATAGTTCATTGAACCTCAGAACCAAGGCATTGTCACCAAATATACTTATAAACAATGAATGATCTTGAAGAGATGATGGGAGGGGGAGGGGTGTGAACTTTGGAGGTTATGTTAGCACAATGTTAAGAATAGCAGCAAGTTCCAATTTTATTAAGCCTCCGTGGCTGAGGCGGCAGCACGCCGGCCTCTCACCGCTGGGTCCGTGGTTCAAATCTCGGTCACTCCATGTGAGATCTGTGCTGGACAAAACGGAAGCAGACAGGTTTTTCTCCGGGTACTCCGGTTTTCCCTGTCAAAATTTCATTCCAGCAACACACTCCACTATCATTTCATTTCACCTGTCATTCATTTAATCATTGCCCCAGAGGAGTGCGTCAGGCCTCGGCAGCCGGCACAGTTCATATCCTCGCCGCTAGATGGGGGATTCATTCCATTCCTGACCCGGTCGGAGACTGGAAGCAGGCTGTGGATTTTCATTTTTTTTTTTTTCCAATTTTATTATTAAATAAAGTTGGGACATTACGAAGAACGATTCTCCTGTACTCCCATAGCTTAAAAATGGGCAAATAAAACCGCGATTGATCCATTTAAATCAGCAATCTTAGCAACATTGTGGAAGATCTTAATTTCAGCAGCCTCATTCCTTCCTAACATCATAAATAAATCCGTTGTTTACTACATTCATCAGGAATATAATATGTTCGTGATAACTCCTATGTGTTCACTTTCTATACATAAATTGGCAAAACACATTCTTTGCTTCCATTTATAGTTAGTTCTTGCATCTAGGTGGCGTTGGAATTTTCCATGTGCGCGAACATTCGTATCCAAAACCAAACAATTCCAATTCGACTGCTAACCAGTCTTTAGGGGTCCTAAAGACTTGTCGTAGCTTAACCATTTCTTACTGAATCGGGGTGTACATCACCACGGTTCCATAGTCGCTCCCAGTTCAATGGTCGCTCCTCTGTTGGTTGTGATCTCGCTGCTCAGAGAGGTCACCTACGTCAGGAGTTGTCTTCGTCTTTTGCCGCTAGATGTCACGAATATGCTAGATCAGGTACTAGATTATTATTTGGGCGCATGCGTGGGAGGCACTGTTCTTTTCTTGCGTGAAAATACATTCTGCTCGAGTGCGAGGAAGCGAAATTCTTACAGATGTTGAATAAACCTTTGTTTTAAAAGTGGTGGAACCAGTTTCAAAGGATACTTAATGAATGCGACGACAAGTGACGTGTTGTTCCCGTCGGACGTTTAGCCAGACTTCTCCTAGGTAAGTCGAAATGTGAACAGGTGCATGCATTGTAGTCTTGCACCCTCTCTCCCTTTTCCCCTTATTGCAGTCCTTTTCCCTTTCTGTGCATGTTATAAAAAAACAGAAGTACCCTGTATTGATGCTTACTGTCGACCTGTTCCAGAAGAAGGGTGTATGTCGTTAAGAATAACTGGATTCTCTGTCATTTTGACAATCTGTTCCAGTTCGATGTGGCAAACTGTTATCCCTATAGGGTGAAAACTTGCACAGCGATTCTTAAATATTAACTTATGTGACAACCACAATATTTTTAGCAGCATTTTTGGTTGTTAAATCCTGTATATGACTGTGGTTTATTTTGTTATAGTTGTCATTTTTCGGTGTTAAATTTGAGGTTAAAGGCTAGAGTATGAATTTGGAGTAAATTTAATGACATAATACACACACCCCTTGAGTTTTAAACCGGGAAGTTGTATGGTGGAAAAGTGTAACACGGCGTTGTTCGTCGAGATATTCCTTATTATGTGAGGGGAATTAATTAAATTAAAAAAACGCCATTTCTCATTGAGTTAACTTAATGCGTTTATGTAGCGGAAAGAAATTCGTGTTCGGATGAATTAACTTACGGTACAGGTACGGTTCTTTTGTTTATGCTAGCCTATTCCAAGAATTGAATGTTAACGACCTCATTATTGATAAGACCATGATGTAGACTTATACATATTCGGGAGGGGAAGTGTGATGGTGTAGTGTAGTCAAGCTGCTTGCCTCTCACCAAGGCTGACCCTGCTCGATTCCCGGCTATTGCAAGTGGGATTTTCGAAGCGAAATATCACTTCTTGTGGTTTGGATTCCACGTAAAACTGGAGGTCCGGTTGCTCATGATTACGTGATTAACGGTGAATTTCAACTACAAGCTTCCTCCCCTTCTCCCTCCCCTTATAGTTGTTCGATCGAGTACGCGCCACATAGATGTGAGATAGATAATAACAATTCCTGACGTATGCGGAAGTCGAACCCAGGCTAGGTGCACAATACACAAAGTTCCCAAATGGAACAGCGCAGTGGCTATAAAAAAATAGCAGTTTTGATTCACCCCTGAGGTCTGGGTTCGAGTCCCGGCTCTGCCAGGCGGTACATTCAGCCTCGTGAGGCAAACTGAAAAGAGGTGGGTTCGATTCCTACCTCCCACTTCTACTCAAAGGCAAATTCCGGGATTGTTCCAAAGTGAAGGCCAAGGTCGCCTCCTTCCCAAACCTCAGCTGAATTAATAAGAAATCTACTACTACAGACACGACAATAACAAATTAATTTAAGTAATTATTTATATACAGTGTACATACACAAGTAGACGGGGTTGAATGACCATGGCGTCTAAGGCCCTCAATGAAAACAACAATCTAATGAAACGACAGGAACTGTAGCATAATAGGGATACATACGGAGTGAAGGTGGTTGCTTTTGGCATCTTCCCCGTTTACTTGGGTGTGTGTGGAATTATTTGGAGCTAGAATTGTGAGTAGGTGCCATAAACTTTCGTGTGGAAAAGCATTAAGAAGAAACCTAACCCAGGATGGCCGCTTAGTGGGCCTCACCAAAGTTCCTGTCTGTTAAAATGTTTCCTGAGAGTTGCACATTTCAGACCTGTTACCTCTGAGGCAGGGGTGTATATACATTTTTTGGCGGGGGAGGGGGTGCTGACTGTCCTGAAAAATTTATTCTCAGGGGATTGTCACCGCAAAATACCCAAGAAATATCAATTCTAAGCTTATGCAGCCAACAATTACTGGCAAAACAAAAAAGGTTGTAAAATACAACTCAACACACAAGTAAAATGTTATAAGTGACTTATGGCCTATGGAGTATGAATGGCAAATATCTAAATATTTGTCAATTTATATGGAGAAAGGTAAACAGTTATTTACCAAGATAATGTATTTCTCAAAAGTACACTACTGTGGAATTCTCAGTTTTCCCTCACAAGGCTGAGTGCACCCCGTTCCAACCCTCAGACCAGAATTAAAATTTCTTGGCAGAGCCAGGAATCTAATTCGGACCTCCGGGGCGGCAGCCAAGAATACTAAATTTCAATCTTAATATTGTTTATAACTAAGCCAATACGGTAAGTTAAGATTTACAATTATTTTATGCTTTTAGCAAAGTGACACATTATTAATTGTTATTGTTTATTTTTTCGGGGGAGAGGCTGGAGCCCCTCCCCCATATATACGCCCCTGATCTGAGGGACTTGTAACTTCTACCATGCAATCAGTGGCGTAAAGAAGCTTTGCTTCTGGGGACGGAATGGAGAGCATTTGCACCTGGCAATGTGCAAAAGCTTGAAAATGAACAGTTTTGCTTAACACTAAACGTTTGACACGAGTCAAGAGAAATGTTCTCGAATTAGTAAACTTAATCCAGTCGTTTGTTATCAATCCGAAGATTGGTTTTATTAAATTAAAAAGTGACAGTCAGTCTGAAAGACTAGACTTTGTATCATTTTAAATGCTACAATGCTGAAAAATGCTAGAAAGGCTGGAGGCTTCACGCTTCGCTCGAAGCCAAAGACTCTTGACATGTTAGAAAATTATCTGCATAATACTTATCTTGCTTATCTTGTTTCAAATTACTCGCGAACGGCAAGTGCAAAGCAAGGTCAAGCGCGCGGGATGCCATCACGCTCACCAGATCGCGCGGGGGCGTGCCCCTTCCATCCAGTCTAAAAACACTTATAGTGGGCGATGTATTAAAGAAAGAGATATGCTCTCGCGGACTTTTTTTGTAGCACTTTTCATGCTGACCAATTCTTACGCTCATAGTATTTTGATATTTGTAACGGTTTGCCCAGCGTAAGCTTAAGAAGCGCACGGACGCCAAGTTTGTTTTTGACTTTTTCACTGAAATCGTTACTGCTTGGCTTCCTTTGATCATACATAAATTATTTTCTACAGAATCTTTCCTCGAGATATCCTTTACAGAATGGTGAAAACCGCATCAAAAACCATCCAGTGGTTCTCGAGATTACCCGTGACATCCAAGAATCGGGGATTTTTGTCTTATGCTAACGAAGTAGAGGTCGGGGTACACAGTACACACGCACCAAGCGGTACTATGACGTCACACACCTCAGTGCATCTGGGTACATTTCGTCCGTCACCACGTAACGCCAGACCCCAGCGTAACGACGAAGTCGACAAGATCATTTAAAATGATAAAATTCCTGTGACCTCGCTGTTATTATGTAATTAATTTAGATGTTAATATTAGATTTAAGATTAGATTTAAGTTTTGAAAAACATTAGAATTACTGTTTAAAATTTTGTAGGCTTCTGTTATTGGGGTTAAAGACCCTGTTGTAAACCAGCATAAATAAATAAATAAAACTCCAGTAAGTAAATAACAATACAAACTCCATGGAATTACGTGTTTGTGTTATTTGGCCCGCCACTGTAGAGAGACAGTTACCCTCACAATCGATAGCGATCCATTGGCTGAGGCGAGGGAAGTTGGTTGTCATGGACACAAGTGGAGCGCATCGAGACGTATCTTCCAAGGGTACGATGTAAACTATTCGACGCTCTCAAGCGGTTATCTCCAGGAGATTGAACCTAACTTAAGGCCCCGGCCGCCTCCTATTAAATACTAGCTCCACACATTATTATAGTACAGCCATCACAATGTCATCTGACTGATTTCACACGCACTCAAAATCCACAAGTTATTACAGTAAAAAATCCCGCTCCTTCGTCATCAAGTGCAAGTAGTGAGAAACGCATTGAAAAAACCGTAAATTCGATGGTTTGTTGGTTCCTTAGTTTAGGGGCTGCGACAACGTGGACGTGTAGCCCCGTGTACTTTGCGTGTGTGTAGAATCTGTCTGATAACCGGTGTTAATTGTGATGGCTCTATTAGTGAGTGTTATCTCTGATTCAGGTAGAAGGTCTGCAGACGATTTTTTTTCTAGTAGTTGCTACGTTTGCTACCGTCCACGACACCTAGCTGCGGACGTGGCTACTAAATGCCATCGCAGTCAGCACCTGATGGCGAACGTTGGGAACTTAATATAGCGTTATCGAATTAACTTACAAATTGTTTAGCTTCACACACTTGTAGTTAGTGAAAGGTTCTTTTACATGCCATAAATCTATGACATGGGCCCGCCGGCTTTACTTCCTCTCCGAAGGAAGGCATACTGAGGGGATTTTAACGCTCTTAAAAAATTCGACAACTTTGGCCGAATTTGAACCCGCGATCTTGGGCATAGAAGCTCAGCATGCTACCAAGCCGCTCCGTAAATTAGAACCGAACACGTCGGAGGTAAAGGACAATGGCGCTCTTTTCGTTGGTGCGATGTCAACGGGTACTGATAATTTAGTTAAACATA
This sequence comes from Meconema thalassinum, assembly GCA_946902985.2. Lineage (NCBI taxonomy): Eukaryota > Metazoa > Arthropoda > Insecta > Orthoptera > Tettigoniidae > Meconema > Meconema thalassinum. The sequence goes on along the minus strand of OX336399.1, from coordinate 2,489,161 downwards.
CCTGCCAACTCTCCCGATTTAGGCGGGAGACTCCCGATTTCAGACCATTTCTCCCGCCCTCCCGCTTAACGTATTAAATCTCCCGATTTTTCAAAAAACCCACGCGTAATTTCGGATTTAATATGTCGTCTATCGAACGGATCGACTTTACGTGTTTTGAAGTTATATCTCGATACCGCAGTTTCGCTTTGTATCGATAATCGACAACTGCGTACTAACTCCCGCGTCGCGTCCTGCTGTTATAAAAAGTTGGCTTCGAATAAGTCTTCGTTTGAAATCGGCTTCGAATAAGTCTTCGTTTGAAATCGTCGAAGGTTAATTCAGCGCTTGTTCCTAGATGTGTTGCATAATGACCAGTGGGTGATAGGTAGTTGTACGCTGCGGAATATTGTATCTGTTTCACACGTGAAATTATATGATTTGTGTATAACTTAGTTTGATGTTGTTGGCGTTAATATGCCGGTAGGTTATTGTGATTTTTCGAACTGAGTGATTGCGTCGGTTCGTCGGTAATAAGGCGAAATGATATGTGACATTTAAAAGTGTGTACAAAGATCACATTCCCAGGGTGTCTACCGGTAACGGAAGTAACGAATTTTACAAATGGGTAACGGAAAAGTAACGAATTTTACATACGGGTAACGAAAATTTTCCGAAGGCGGATTGAATCATTTAAACTTGCGCCTCTAAGCTCAGAGATTGCGATGGAGCGAGTTTCACGCAAGCGGCGCCAATTGCATAAGCTATATTTCCCCGTTCCCGACCTCGAGGAAATGCATACTGAGGATACCCTTAGTGGTATACATCGTTCAGCGTATATCGTCGGCATCAAGATGACTTTTAGTTTTGTGTGAAATAATTATGTGTTATATTAGGAAGCCTGACTTTTCGCGAGACGTTTATTCGTGAAAACTTCTGAAATTATTCAGAAACCTCGCATTTTTCGCATTTATTTGGAGACTATTAAATTGAAGTCCAGAAATAACGCTAAATAATTTAATGTCGCGATCTTGCGAAATGTTACCGTTTTGAAAAAGATTCGAAATACGTAGGCTGTAACTTATTTTAAAAATCTGTCTCGTAAATTTGCGACATCCAGTATGGTTAATTCGAAATTCCGTTATATGTCGATTTTTCCTTCTAACTTGGGTTCCATCGGATATATTATAATCTAACCGGTTATTTCGAAAACTTGTATAACTTTTATAATTCGTGATTCGGATTTGAAAGAAAACGTGTCCTCTAGTCGTATTATTCGTGTAATCCTCTCCGAATAATTCTTAATATTTGATACCTACTTCGAACATTCATACTCAAGACGGCCGGCTGACCGCACGACTTGCCTGCGGGAATCTCGTCAAATGTACCGAGATCGACGTCAGTAGCGTAAAATCAAAAAACCCGTCCCCTATCGTGAACTTGTGACCACGAGGTCTGCGGGAATCCCGTCAAAGATGATTGGGCACCAATCACGAAACATTCCGAAACCTACTCGCTACTTTTCCCATGACCGTATACTTAAAAGCGTACGGGGAGCGAGAAGTGCATCTACCCACTTAGAAATGACAGCCTACGTAGCGTCGCGATACTAATTTCTCCTCGTGATCTACCCTGAACTGATGAGCTCCCAACCACAGCATAGGGACAGCGGGAATCACGGCGCTGGCCATACAACTTGTCCATAACTACTCGTGAATTTTAACCATGCCCAACCCTGAGCTTGCATCCACCAATCTGTGAGGACGAATAAACAATCGTTCAACGGCCGGGTGCGGCGCGGTATGCATAATATCGCGAGGACAACTTGAATCTCGTAAAACGGCTGAGAGCGGCAGCGATTGCGATACATCGCGATATTTCTCCGCATTCAATGACGAGAACAACTGTATTTTTGTCAAACGGACAGCAAGTGGCGCCGATTGCATAATAATGCTATATTTCCTCGCGCCCGACCTCAAAGACAATGGAAATCTCGTCGAACGACTAAAAGTGACACCGATTATTAAATCGCGATATTTATCAGTGTTCTATCGCGAAAACAACGGGAATCTTGACAAACGGGTGAGACCAGCGCCGATCGTGTAACATCTTGAAATTTCGCCGTACTTGACTGTGAAGACAGAATTCGGTTACAATCATGTAACGTCCCATAAATTTCGTCGTGATCTACCGCGGGGACAAAGGAAATCTCGCCACGGTCAAGAGAAGAGCAGAGCAGAGCAACCTCTTGGCAATTATAAAAACGCCTTGTGCACAAGACGACATATTAGCTGAAACAACTCATTTGATAATAAATTTCTAGTATTTATTTATTATTTTTGAAATTGTTGTAACTCCCTAAGTGAATTGTATTTACCGCTTTAAACACAGTTCATTGCTCTCTTTCTCCACCGCGTGATGAGCCCATTTGCTTGCAGACCGCAGACGTATCTTGAATTCAAAGGTAACTAAAATTAACTAAAAGGTAGCTAAAAAGTAACTAATTTTTACTTCATCCTTAACAGTAGACACCCTGATTCCGCATATAACTGAGTCAGGAAGAGGCGCAACATTTGCATTTTGTAGTGTCTGTAGGTGTGATTTCAGTATCTCGCATATTGGAAAGGGGGACATTTCATTTTCCAAAATTAAGTTTTTTGTAAATACATTTCCTAGCATGTTAACAGACACTCAAGTCAATTTTAATGAGGAAATGGATGCTTTACATTCCCAATTTTGTAACTTCCAACTTGAGGATGTGACATCTATTGACGAAGAAGAGAGAATTGATGTGAAGTGGGCACTGGTAGGCCAAATGATATGTAGTGGTGGGGTACTCAAGTTATGCTTTCCATTCTGACCATTCCGCATAGTAATGCAGAGTGTGAGAGGATGTTCAGGTCATCTCTCTCTGACAAGACTTTGGACAAACTTACAACTCTGAAGTCGATTCAGAAAGAGAAGTGTTTTGAGCAAGAATATAGCAAGACCTTTTTGAAGAGGGCAAAATCAGCCTCAGTCACCTGCAACAACGACCAATAATATGATCTTCGATACATATTTGCTGCAATGTCTTAGCCTATGTATGTATTATGTAGCGTCCTCGCCCCCCCCCCCCCCCTCCCCGTCGCCGCGTCGAATCTCCCGATTTTTCACTTTGAGAGGTTGGCAGGTATGGTTAAAATATTCAAAATTTGATAACCGGTTGTTAGAAGGGCGTCAAATGTTTGTATTAAGCCTATTAAGAAGCTATACTCTGATTTACGAAATATGAAAGTGACAGCTGTCATTCGCTTGAAGGGTGATGTGAGGAGTAACCGTCTCCATGGCAACAGCGAGCAGTGTTGCAATGTAGCAGACACAGTCTTCACAATTCACAGAACAAACGCGGCTATAAAAGCCATGAGTGACATACGACATTTCCGAACACAGTCATTCTCATTACAGATAGCAATGAGACTTCTCGCTGAAGATCATTCCTGTAGTTGCATATATGGTTTGGAAAGTATTTTGCATCACCTTAAGTATAAGCACTCTTTCTCGGCTGGTGTATGAACTCTCGAAAGAGCCTTCTTTTGTTGAAGACCTCAGATTTCAGCTGCTCCTGCCATTTACATCGGGTTATGAGAGACTAATGCAGGAAATGAAATTAAAGAGAGGGAGCATATGGCAGGAATTTTATATCTCGGATGCGATGACATCGCTGGATTGGTCGAGGGGTTTCTATGAGATGAGACACTCGATAACCAGATTCGCGGTGCATGGATTCCACGTCAGGGAGTGTGCAAACAAAATGTACCATCAGCCGGATTGCTGGCGCGTGTGTTCCCTCTGCGGCAAAGCGTGTGACAGATATCATGTAATGCAGTGTGATCAGAGGAAGTTATCTCTGTCACAGTTTTGTACTAGTGAGAAGTAATTAATGATGATGATGATGATGTTGTTCGAGGAAAAGATAAGTCATGTTTAATTCAATTGCATATTTTGTGCTCTAAGTTAATAAATTTATTAATGTAGCAGACAGCAGTGAGCTTGTGTTCTATTGTGCCTTGCCATCCCATGTACGGCTGACACAGCACAGACCGTCAGGCAGAGGGGCTAACTTCCCCAGTCCCTGCAAGCCTCTTCTAGAGATCTGCGCGGATCAACAAACCGTTATCCGCATGGCGAAAAATTTAGCGGATATCCGCATCCGCGCAGGGCTTTTGTTATGACCTGTCTCAGTGGCAACACAGCATTTCCCCACGTGCTAGCGTCAGCGTTCATTATTGGTGATAATGATATTTTTTTTCTTTTATAGTAACTTAACACTCAATAATAATAAGATAAAGAAATGTGGTGTTTTTGTGACAGAGAGGCTGGAGGCAGTATAAACCCACGTCACTAACGCAACTGTCGCCGCCTGGGAGGAACGATTCGCTAAGAAGTGAAACAACAACTTGTGTATGACTGCAATAGAGACGGGAGCAAATAACTTAATACAAATATGTAGCCCATTGTGGACCATCGCCTACCAAGTGACCACGGGGTCTGCAGCGCGACGCTCTCTTTCGCTGCTTCTCTACTCAGTTGTCCTCACGAGGCTGAGTGCCACGTCTACCTGACGGGTCCGGGGTTATGTATTACGGTCTGAACAGTTCCTGCCCCCCGAAAAATAATTAAAAGAGCATTTTTGACGTCACAACGTCAAATAAATTGTTGTAATACAGAGACGTTCGTGAAAAAAGTGTTACAGTGAAAGGTGATGATATCGTCTATCTCTCTTGTGTCGCTGCGCCCGAGTGTCGCTACTGTTGTTTTTGGATGTTATGGGCGAACCTCTGGATGGGTTTTGATGCGGTTTTCACCATTCTGTAAAGGATATCTCGAGGAAGATTTCTGTAGAAAATAATTTATTTATGATCAAAGGAAGCTAAGCAGTAACGATTTCAGTGAAAAAGTCGAAGAAAACCCACATTGCGTCCGTGCGCTTTTAAAACTTACGCTGGGCAAACCATTAAACATATCTTTATACTATGAGCATGACGAATAGAACTAAACAGTGTCATCACTCCGCTACTTAAGCATTGTAGTTCATGGTCCAGCCAGTGTGTGGCGCGGAAGTCGCGCCGAACCATAAGCACGTGTGACAGTAACCCACGAGGTTAGTACTGTAATATCCCGTGCACGAGAAGTCATATTATTCGAGGGAATTTGTTTCTTTGTAATAGTTTACGAATGTCTGTGCAGTGCTTTGTGTGTGCAAACAACTATGTTTTCTGTTGTTTCGGGAAAATGTCGTATTTTTTTGTTCCTGGAAGTAAATCGGGCTACGAAGAAAATCTGATGATAGACATTTTTTCACACCGCCAAAAGAAACAAATCTGTTTGCGAAATGGGCGAGAGTTATTCCGTGGAAATATAAGCAATTGTCGATCAAAAATAGAATCTGTGACGAGCGTTTTTCGGAAGATTTGATTATTATAAAGGCGGACTGTTTCGTAGTGAACTATGAGAACGTGGAAATTCCTCGCGTGAAGTGGAAATTAAAACCAGGATCAGTACCTCACATTTTTCAAAATTTACCGAAATATCTATCCACTGATGTAAAATTACGAAAGGCGCCCAGTAGGATACGGAATGAAGGCAGCCTTCCATGGTTACTTGTTCTATTTCGTACCATCCTTACCTAAAACGAAAAAAATCCGTCTTAATAATAATAGGCCTAAAATAATAATAGTTGTTGATTCTTTAGGGACTTAACGACATCGTGGTCACGTAGCCCCGTGTGTTTGGGTTTGTTTAGAATTCGTCTGATAACCTGTGTCATTATGTGTCTGTAGCAGTGTGTGTATTTGGAATTGAGGTCGGATTTGGGTAGGAAGCGGCCGTGTCTTTCAGTTAGGTACCATCACGGCATTTGCCTGGAGAAGTGGGAAACCACGGAAATCCACTTCCAGGATAGCTGAGGTAGGAATCGAACGCGCCTCTTAACATTTTTGCCTCACGAGGCTGAGTGAACACCGTTCCAGCCCTCAGACCAGTATTAAATTTATTGGCAGAGCTGGGAATCGAACCCGGACTTCCGTGGTGATAGCCAAGTGGCCAAGAATGAGTCGGACATATAATAATGGCCAACCTGCCAATAAAATAAACGGTCATCCAATTCTTCGCTTCCGTTACCGTCCTCCTGATCTTCGGATCTTGTTTCAACTTTGTCTTCAGTATCAGAGTCACAAATTCCTTTGAAATTACTGAATCATGAACTAGCTATTCGTTATCTTTCAGCAGAAGGTGACACGCTTCATCAGCATTCTTAGGTTTTTCGTAAGGCGCAATCTCCTTACTGATATTAACAGAGGCAACATACTAAGCCAAATAATCGGTATAACAGCACACCTGCCACTCACTGACAGAATGTAACATCATTGGGAGCGCTGGTACTATAAATCTCACGCTGACAAAATGTTACACGTGTTAAAGTTATTTTTAGGCACGATATTTCACAACTCCAGAAACATGCTTACTAAGGTTTGGTGTAAGATGTCACGAGACGATAAGATCATAACATGAACTGTTGGCTTGATATTAAAACTAATATAACGAACCATGGAGCTGTCAAACCAATGCGCGACTAACGGAGGGTTTTAAACGATAGTTCTACATGGGGACAGAGAATACTAATACTAACTTTTTGACAGTATTATTCATAAGTCTAAACACACAATTTGTTGTAATCAGCCTAACCGCAGCCTTCGTAAAGACTTTTACGTAGCCCAGCGCGTATCCCACTATTGAACAGCTGACTGTGTAGCGTTGAGGATCAGCGCCGCTAGCGCTAGCCGAGCGGGGCGCGGTTGAACTCGTTGAGTGATAACACTATTTATTTCTATTCGTCATGCTATGAGTTTAAGAATTGTTCAGCATGAAGAGTTCTACAAAAAAAAGTCCGCGTGAGCCTATCTCTATCTTCAATACATCGCCCACTATAAGTGTTTTTATGTTTTCATTTCTTTCAACAATCTCCATTCAACAGTTTACGAGCTGGATAGGGGCGAGCCTATCACCCCAGTTACAGCCTAGCTAGCGGGCGAGCCTATTACCCCAGACACAGCCAGCAGCAAACTGTTCAGTTGTGTTGAGTTAAGACTTCAGAGAAGAGTGGTTGTGTTTGGAGTTTCCCCGGAAGTGCAACTGGGCTTTTCTTCATTTCGCCTGTGAACTTTCCGTTCCGCAAAATAACTTACATAATTAAAAAATATAAGCCTATACGAAGCTGAAATTTCGCAAGAGCGACAGTTTAAACAAATTAGTCGGAGAATACGTACGTAGTCACGCTCAAATATCGTCGCGCATCGTAGTTGCGCACACCCAATATTTGTTTCATAGATTTCATTTAACTTATATGCTATTCCTATGATCTAGACCTATTGTAATGCCCAAAAGTTTTGCTGAGGCTACCTGCTGAATATCATCAGTTCCACCTTACTACTGTACTTCTAAATTAGTTCCCTTGTGCTTTTACTGGTTTTGGAAGGGTTTGCACTGAACATTTTCTGAGTGATAAAATCAATACGGTCCTATTTTGAGGAGGAAGAGTAATTGTTTTATTGCAGTCCCAGTTCAAAATTGAGGTATCATCTGCATATGAAACGAACAAACTGTTTCTTGACTGTGGCACATTTTTATTTTACATAGAGGTTAAATAGGAGGGGACCAAGGTTTTAACCTTGAGGTACGCGTTTTTTAACTAAATAGGAGTGGATTGGAACTTGTAGATATTCTCACCATTCCTAAAAGGAATTTCTGTAAATTGCCACCTATTATTCAAATAATTTTAACCCATCAAATGCGATTCGCCTAATACCTAGAGCCCTGCGTGGATAAACAAAACGTTATCCGCAACCGCACGACTGTAATCCGTATCCGCACGACTGTTATCCGCCCCACAACCGCTCGACTGTTATCCGTATCCGCTCGACTGTTATCCGCCCCGCAACCGCTCGACTGTTATCCGCCCCACAATCGCACGACTGTTATCCGCCCCAAAACCGCACGACTGTTATCCGCCCCACAACCGCACGACTGTTATCCGCCCCACAACCGCTCGACTGTTATCCGCCCCGCAACCGCTCGACTGTTATCCGCCCCACTTTCGCACGACTGTTATCCGCCCCACAACCGCACGACTGTTATCCGTCCCACAATCGCACGACTGTTATCCGCCCCACAACCGCACGACTGTTATCCGCCCCACAACCGCACGACTGTTATCCGCCCCACAACCGCACGACTGTTATCCGCCCCACAATCGCTCGACTGTTATCCGTATCCGCACGACTGTTATCCGCCCCACAACCGCTCGACTGTTATCCGCCCCACACCGCTCGACTGTTATCCGCCCCACAACCGTACGACTGTTATCCGCTCCACAATCGCACGACTGTTATCCGCCCCACAACCGCTCGACTGTTATCCGCCCCACAACCGCTCGACTGTTATCCGCCCCACAACCGCACGACTGTTATCCGCCCCACAACCGCGCGACTGTTATCCGCCCCACAACCGCTCGACTGTTATCCGCCCCACAACCGCACGTCTGTTATCCGCCCCACAACCGCTCGACTGTTATCCGCCCCACACCGCTCGACTGTTATCCGCCCCACAACCGTACGACTGTTATCCGCTCCACAATCGCACGACTGTTATCCGCCCCACAACCGCACGACTGTTATCCGCCCCGCAACCGCACGACTGTTATCCGCCCCACAACCGCTCGACTGTTATCTGCCCCACAACCGCTCGACTGTTATCTGCCCCACAACCGCACGACTGTTATCCGCCCCACAACCGCACGACTGTTATCCGCCCCACAATCGCACGACTGTTATCCGTCCCACAATCGCTCGACTGTTATCTGCCCCACAACCGCTCGACTGTTATCCGTATCCGCTCGACTGTTATCCGCCCCACAACCGCTCGACTGTTATCCGCCCCACAATCGCTCGACTGTTATCCGCCCCACAACCGCTCGACTGTTATCCGCCCCACAACCGCTCGACTGTTATCCGCCCCACAACCGCTCGACTGTTATCTGCCCCACAAACGCACGACTGTTATCCGTATCCGCTCGACTGTTATCCGCCCCACAACCGCTCGACTGTTATCCGCCCCACACCGCTCGACTGTTATCCGCCCCACAACCGCACGACTGTTATTCGCCCCACAATCGCACGACTGTTATCCGCCCCACAATCGCACGACTGTTATCCGCCCCACAATCGCACGTCTGTTATCCGCCCCACAAACGCACGACTGTTATCCGTATCCGCTCGACTGTTATCCGCCCCACAACCGCTCGACTGTTATCCGACCCACAACCGCTCGACTGTTATCCGCCCCACAACCGCACGACTGTTATTCGCCCCACAATCGCACGACTGTTATCCGCCCCACAATCGCACGTCTGTTATCCGCCCCACAAACGCACGACTGTTATCCGTATCCGCTCGACTGTTATCCGCCCCACAACTGCTCGACTGTTATCCGTATCCGCTCTACTGTTATCCGCCCCACAAACGCACGACTGTTATCCGTATCCGCACGACTGTTATCCGCCCCACAACCGTACGACTGTTATCCGCCCCACAACCGCTCGACTGTTATCCGCCCCACAACCGTACGACTGTTATCCGCCCCACAACCGCTCGACTGTTATCCGCTCCACAACCGCTCGACTGTTATCCGTCCCACAACCGCACGACTGTTATCCGCCCCACAATCGCACGACTGTTATCCGCCCCACAACCGCACGACTGTTATCCGCCCCACAACCGCACGACTGTTATCCGCCCCACAACTGCTCGACTGTTATCCGCCCCACACCGCTCGACTGTTATCCGCCCCGCAACCGCACGACTGTTATCCGCCCCACAACTGCTCGACTGTTATCCGCCCCACAACTGCTCGACTGTTATCCGCCCCACAACTGCTCGACTGTTATCCGCCCCACACCGCTCGACTGTTATCCGCCCCACAACCGTACGACTGTTATCCGCCCCACAACTGCTCGACTGTTATCCGCTCCACAATCGCACGACTGTTATCCGCCCCACAACTGCTCGACTGTTATCCGCCCCACACCGCTCGACTGTTATCCGCCCCACAACTGCTCGACTGTTATCCGCCCCACAACCGTACGACTGTTATCCGCCCCACAACTGCTCGACTGTTATCCGCCCCGCAACCGCACGACTGTTATCCGCCCCACAACTGCTCGACTGTTATCCGCCCCACACCGCTCGACTGTTATCCGCTCCACAATCGCACGACTGTTATCCGTATCCGCACGACTGTTATCCGCCCCACAACCGTACGACTGTTATCCGCCCCACAACCGCACGACTGTTATCCGCCCCACAACCGCTCGACTGTTATCCGTATTCGCTCGACTGTTATCCGCCCCACAACCGCACGACTGTTATCCGCCCCACAACCGCTCGACTGTTATCCGCCCCACAACCGTACGACTGTTATCCGCCCCACAACCGCACGACTGTTATCCGCCCCACAACCGCTCGACTGTTATCCGCCCCACAACCGCACGACTGTTATCCGTATCCGCACGACTGTTATCCGCCCCACAACCGCACGACTGTTATCCGCCCCACAACTGCTCGACTGTTATCCGCCCCACAACCGTACGACTGTTATCCGCCCCGCAACCGCACGACTGTTATCCGCCCCACAACCGCTCGACTGTTATCCGTATTCGCTCGACTGTTATCCGCCCCACAACCGTACGACTGTTATCCGCCCCACAACCGCACGACTGTTATCCGCCCCACAACCGCTCGACTGTTATCCGCCCCACAACCGCACGACTGTTATCCGTATCCGCACGACTGTTATCCGCCCCACAATCGCTCGACTGTTATCCGCCCCACAACTGCTCGACTGTTATCCGTATCCGCACGACTGTTATCCGCCCCACAACCGTACGACTGTTATCCGTATCCGCACGACTGTTATCCGCCCCACAACCGCTCGACTGTTATCCGCCCCACAACTGCTCGACTGTTATCCGTATCCGCACGACTGTTATCCGCCCCACAACCGTACGACTGTTATCCGCCCCACAACCGCTCGACTGTTATCCGCCCCACAACCGTACGACTGTTATCCGCCCCACAACCGCTCGACTGTTATCCGCCCCTAAACCGCTCGACTGTTATCCGTATTCGCTCGACTGTTATCCGCCCCACAACTGCTCGACTGTTATCCGCCCCACAACCGTACGACTGTTATCCGCCCCGCAACCGCACGACTGTTATCCGCCCCACAACCGCACGACTGTTATCCGCCCCACAACCGTACGACTGTTATCCGCCCCACAACTGCTCGACTGTTATCCGTATCCGCACGACTGTTATCCGCTCCACAACCGCTCGACTGTTATCCGCCCCACAACCGTACGACTGTTATCCGCCCCACAACCGCACGACTGTTATCCGCCCCACAACTGCTCGACTGTTATCCGCCCCACAACCGTACGACTGTTATCCGCCCCACAACCGCTCGACTGTTATCCGCCCCAAAACCGCTCGACTGTTATCCGCCCCACAACCGTACGACTGTTATCCGCCCCGCAACCGTACGACTGTTATCCGCTCCACAACCGCACGTCTGTTATCCGTATCCGCTCGACTGTTATCCGCCCCACAACCGCTCGACTGTTATCCGCCCCACAACTGCTCGACTGTTATCCGTATCCGTACGACTGTTATCCGCCCCACAACCGTACGACTGTTATCCGCCCCACAACCGCTCGACTCTTATCCGCCCCACAACTGCTCGACTGTTATCCGCCCCACAACCGCACGACTGTTATCCGCCCCGCAACCGCACGACTGTTATCCGCCCCACAATCGCACGACTGTTATCCGCCTCACAACCGCACGACTGTTATCCGCCCCACAACCGCACGTCTGTTATCCGCCCCGCAACCGCACGACTGTTATCCGCCCCACAACCGCTCGACTGTTATCCGTATTCGCTCGACTGTTATCCGCCCCGCAACCGCACGACTGTTATCCGCCCCACAACCGCTCGACTGTTATCCGCCCCAAAACCGCTCGACTGTTATCCGCCCCACAACCGCTCGACTGTTATCCGCCCCACAACCGCACGACTGTTATCCGCCCCACAACCGCTCGACTGTTATCCGCCCCAAAACCGCTCGACTGTTATCCGCCCCGCAACCGCACGACTGTTATCCGCCCCACAACCGCTCGACTGTTATCCGCCCCAAAACCGCTCGACTGTTATCCGCCCCACAACCGCTCGACTGTTATCCGCCCCAAAACCGCTCGACTGTTATCCGCCCCAAAACCGCTCGACTGTTATCCGCCCCACAACCGCTCGACTCTTATCCGCCCCACAACTGCTCGACTGTTATCCGCCCCACAACCGCACGACTGTTATCCGCCCCACAACCGCTCGACTGTTATCCGCCCCAAAACCGCTCGACTGTTATCCGCCCCGCAACCGCACGACTGTTATCCGTCCCACAATCGCACGACTGTTATCCGTCCCACAACCGTACGACTGTTATCCGTCCCACAATCGCACGACTGTTATCCGCCCCACAACCGCACGACTGTTATCCGTCCCACAATCGCACGACTGTTATCCGCCCCACAACCGTACGACTGTTATCCGTCCCACAATCGCACGACTGTTATCCGCCCCACAACCGTACGACTGTTATCCGTCCCACAATCGCACGACTGTTATCCGCCCCACAACCGCACGTCTGTTATCCGCCCCGCAACCGCACGACTGTTATCCGCCCCACAACCGCTCGACTGTTATCCGTATTCGCTCGACTGTTATCCGCCCCGCAACCGCACGAATGTTATCCGCCCCAAAACCGCTCGACTGTTATCCGCCCCAAAACCGCTCGACTGTTATCCGCCCCACTACCGCTCGACTGTTATCCGCCCCAAAACCGCTCGACTGTTATCCGCCCCACAACCGCTCGACTGTTATCCGCCCCAAAACCGCTCGACTGTTATCCGCCCCAAAACCGCTCGACTGTTATCCGCCCCACAACCGCTCGACTGTTATCCGCCCCAAAACCGCTCGGCTGTTATCCGCCCCACAACCGCACGTCTGTTATCCGCCCCCCAACCGCTCGACTGTTATCCGCCCCAAAACCGCTCGACTGTTATCCGCCCCACAACCGCTCGACTGTTATCCGCCCCAAAACCGCTCGACTGTTATCCGCCCCAAAACCGCTCGACTGTTATCCGCCCTACAACCGCTCGACTGTTATCCGCCCCAAAACCGCTCGACTGTTATCCGCCCCAAAACCGCTCGACTGTTATCCGCCCCAAAACCGCTCGACTGTTATCCGCCCTACAACCGCTCGACTGTTATCCGCCCCAAAACCGCTCGACTGTTATCCGCCCCAAAACCGCTCGACTGTTATCCGCCCCACAACCGCTCGACTGTTATCCGCCCCAAAACCGCTCGACTGTTATCCGCCCCACAACCGCTCGACTGTTATACGCCCCACAATCGCTCGACTGTTATCCGCCCCACAACCGCTCGACTGTTATCCGCCCCACAACCGCTCGACTGTTATCCGCCCCACAACCGCTCGACTGTTATACGCCCCACAATCGCTCGACTGTTATCCGCCCCACAACCGCTCGACTGTTATCCGCCCCACAACCGCTCGACTGTTATACGCCCCACAACCGCTCGACTGTTATCCGCCCCACAACCGCTCGACTGTTATCCGCCCCACAACCGCTCGACTGTTATCCGCCCCACAACCGCACGACTGTTATCCGCCCCACAACCGCTCGACTGTTATCCGCCCCAAAACCGCTCGACTGTTATCCGCCCCGCAACCGCACGACTGTTATCCGCCCCACAACCGCTCGACTGTTATCCGCCCCACAACCGCTCGACTGTTATCCGCCCCACAACCGCACGACTGTTATCCGCCCCACAACCGCTCGACTGTTATCCGCCCCAAAACCGCTCGACTGTTATCCGCCCCGCAACCGCACGACTGTTATCCGCCCCACAACCGCTCGACTGTTATCCGCCCCACAACTGCTCGACTGTTATCCGCCCCACAACCGCTCGACTGTTATCCGCCCCAAAACCGCTCGACTGTTATCCGCCCCACAACCGCTCGACTGTTATCCGCCCCGCAACCGCACGACTGTTATCCGCCCCACAACCGCTCGACTGTTATCCGCCCCACAACTGCTCGACTGTTATCCGCCCCACAACCGCTCGACTGTTATCCGCCCCACAACTGCTCGACTGTTATCCGCCCCACAACCGCACGACTGTTATCCGCCCCACAACCGCTCGACTGTTATACGCCCCACAACCGCTCGACTGTTATCCGCCCCACAACTGCTCGACTGTTATCCGCCCCACAACCGCTCGACTGTTATCCGCCCCACAACCGCTCGACTGTTATCCGCCCCACAACCGCTCGACTGTTATCCGCCCCACAACCGCTCGACTGTTATCCGCCCCACAACTGCTCGACTGTTATCCGCCCCACAACCGCACGACTGTTATCCGCCCCACAACCGCTCGACTGTTATCCGCCCCACAACCGCTCGACTGTTATCCGCCCCACAACCGCACGACTGTTATCCGCCCCACAACCGCTCGACTGTTATCCGCCCCACAATCGCTCGACTGTTATCCGCCCCACAACCGCTCGACTGTTATCCGCCCCACAACCGCACGACTGTTATCCGTATCCGCACGACTGTTATCCGCCCCACAACCGCACGACTGTTATCCGCCCCACAACTGCTCGACTGTTATCCGCCCCACAACCGTACGACTGTTATCCGCCCCGCAACCGCACGACTGTTATCCGCCCCACAACCGCTCGACTGTTATCCGTATTCGCTCGACTGTTATCCGCCCCACAACCGTACGACTGTTATCCGCCCCACAACCGCACGACTGTTATCCGCCCCACAACCGCTCGACTGTTATCCGCCCCACAACCGCACGACTGTTATCCGTATCCGCACGACTGTTATCCGCCCCACAATCGCTCGACTGTTATCCGCCCCACAACTGCTCGACTGTTATCCGTATCCGCACGACTGTTATCCGCCCCACAACCGTACGACTGTTATCCGTATCCGCACGACTGTTATCCGCCCCACAACCGCTCGACTGTTATCCGCCCCACAACTGCTCGACTGTTATCCGTATCCGCACGACTGTTATCCGCCCCACAACCGTACGACTGTTATCCGCCCCACAACCGCTCGACTGTTATCCGCCCCACAACCGTACGACTGTTATCCGCCCCACAACCGCTCGACTGTTATCCGCCCCAAAACCGCTCGACTGTTATCCGTATTCGCTCGACTGTTATCCGCCCCACAACTGCTCGACTGTTATCCGCCCCACAACCGTACGACTGTTATCCGCCCCGCAACCGCACGACTGTTATCCGCCCCACAACCGCACGACTGTTATCCGCCCCACAACCGTACGACTGTTATCCGCCCCACAACTGCTCGACTGTTATCCGTATCCGCACGACTGTTATCCGCTCCACAACCGCTCGACTGTTATCCGCCCCACAACCGTACGACTGTTATCCGCCCCACAACCGCACGACTGTTATCCGCCCCACAACTGCTCGACTGTTATCCGCCCCACAACCGTACGACTGTTATCCGCCCCACAACCGCTCGACTGTTATCCGCCCCAAAACCGCTCGACTGTTATCCGCCCCACAACCGTACGACTGTTATCCGCCCCGCAACCGTACGACTGTTATCCGCTCCACAACCGCACGTCTGTTATCCGTATCCGCTCGACTGTTATCCGCCCCACAACCGCTCGACTGTTATCCGCCCCACAACTGCTCGACTGTTATCCGTATCCGTACGACTGTTATCCGCCCCACAACCGTACGACTGTTATCCGCCCCACAACCGCTCGACTCTTATCCGCCCCACAACTGCTCGACTGTTATCCGCCCCACAACCGCACGACTGTTATCCGCCCCGCAACCGCACGACTGTTATCCGCCCCACAATCGCACGACTGTTATCCGCCTCACAACCGCACGACTGTTATCCGCCCCACAACCGCACGTCTGTTATCCGCCCCGCAACCGCACGACTGTTATCCGCCCCACAACCGCTCGACTGTTATCCGTATTCGCTCGACTGTTATCCGCCCCGCAACCGCACGACTGTTATCCGCCCCACAACCGCTCGACTGTTATCCGCCCCAAAACCGCTCGACTGTTATCCGCCCCACAACCGCTCGACTGTTATCCGCCCCACAACCGCACGACTGTTATCCGCCCCACAACCGCTCGACTGTTATCCGCCCCAAAACCGCTCGACTGTTATCCGCCCCGCAACCGCACGACTGTTATCCGCCCCACAACCGCTCGACTGTTATCCGCCCCACAACCGCTCGACTGTTATCCGCCCCACAACCGCTCGACTGTTATCCGCCCCAAAACCGCTCGACTGTTATCCGCCCCAAAACCGCTCGACTGTTATCCGCCCCACAACCGCTCGACTCTTATCCGCCCCACAACTGCTCGACTGTTATCCGCCCCACAACCGCACGACTGTTATCCGCCCCACAACCGCTCGACTGTTATCCGCCCCAAAACCGCTCGACTGTTATCCGCCCCGCAACCGCACGACTGTTATCCGTCCCACAATCGCACGACTGTTATCCGTCCCACAACCGTACGACTGTTATCCGTCCCACAATCGCACGACTGTTATCCGCCCCACAACCGCACGACTGTTATCCGTCCCACAATCGCACGACTGTTATCCGCCCCACAACCGTACGACTGTTATCCGTCCCACAATCGCACGACTGTTATCCGCCCCACAACCGTACGACTGTTATCCGCCCCACAACCGCACGACTGTTATCCGCCCCGCAACCGCACGACTGTTATCCGCCCCACAACCGCTCGACTGTTATCCGCCCCGCAACCGCACGACTGTTATCCGCCCCGCAACCGCACGACTGTTATCCGCCCCACAACCGCACGACTGTTATCCGCCCCACAACCGCTCGACTGTTATCCGCCCCACAACCGCACGACTGTTATCCGCCCCGCAACCGCACGACTGTTATCCGCCCCACAATCGCTCGACTGTTATCCGCCCCACAATCGCTCGACTGTTATCCGCCCCACAACCGTACGACTGTTATCCGCCCCGCAACCGTACGACTGTTATCCGCTCCACAACCGCACGTCTGTTATCCGTATCCGCTCGACTGTTATCCGCCCCACAACCGCACGACTGTTATCCGCCCCGCAACCGCACGACTGTTATCCGCCCCACAACCGCTCGACTGTTATCCGCCCCAAAACCGCTCGACTGTTATCCGCCCCACAACCGTACGACTGTTATCCGCCCCGCAACCGTACGACTGTTATCCGCTCCACAACCGCACGTCTGTTATCCGTATCCGCTCGACTGTTATCCGCCCCACAACCGCTCGACTGTTATCCGCCCCACAACTGCTCGACTGTTATCCGTATCCGTACGACTGTTATCCGCCCCACAACCGTACGACTGTTATCCGCCCCACAACCGCTCGACTCTTATCCGCCCCACAACTGCTCGACTGTTATCCGCCCCACAACCGCACGACTGTTATCCGCCCCGCAACCGCACGACTGTTATCCGCCCCACAATCGCACGACTGTTATCCGCCTCACAACCGCACGACTGTTATCCGCCCCACAACCGCACGTCTGTTATCCGCCCCGCAACCGCACGACTGTTATCCGCCCCACAACCGCTCGACTGTTATCCGTATTCGCTCGACTGTTATCCGCCCCGCAACCGCACGACTGTTATCCGCCCCACAACCGCTCGACTGTTATCCGCCCCAAAACCGCTCGACTGTTATCCGCCCCACAACCGCTCGACTGTTATCCGCCCCACAACCGCACGACTGTTATCCGCCCCACAACCGCTCGACTGTTATCCGCCCCAAAACCGCTCGACTGTTATCCGCCCCGCAACCGCACGACTGTTATCCGCCCCACAACCGCTCGACTGTTATCCGCCCCAAAACCGCTCGACTGTTATCCGCCCCACAACCGCTCGACTGTTATCCGCCCCAAAACCGCTCGACTGTTATCCGCCCCAAAACCGCTCGACTGTTATCCGCCCCACAACCGCTCGACTCTTATCCGCCCCACAACTGCTCGACTGTTATCCGCCCCACAACCGCACGACTGTTATCCGCCCCACAACCGCTCGACTGTTATCCGCCCCAAAACCGCTCGACTGTTATCCGCCCCGCAACCGCACGACTGTTATCCGTCCCACAATCGCACGACTGTTATCCGTCCCACAACCGTACGACTGTTATCCGTCCCACAATCGCACGACTGTTATCCGCCCCACAACCGCACGACTGTTATCCGTCCCACAATCGCACGACTGTTATCCGCCCCACAACCGTACGACTGTTATCCGTCCCACAATCGCACGACTGTTATCCGCCCCACAACCGTACGACTGTTATCCGCCCCACAACCGCACGACTGTTATCCGCCCCGCAACCGCACGACTGTTATCCGCCCCACAACCGCTCGACTGTTATCCGCCCCACAACCGCACGACTGTTATCCGCCCCGCAACCGCACGACTGTTATCCGCCCCACAACCGCACGACTGTTATCCGCCCCACAACCGCTCGACTGTTATCCGCCCCACAACCGCACGACTGTTATCCGCCCCGCAACCGCACGACTGTTATCCGCCCCACAATCGCTCGACTGTTATCCGCCCCACAATCGCTCGACTGTTATCCGCCCCGCAACCGCACGACTGTTATCCGCCCCGCAACCGCACGACTGTTATCCGCCCCACAATCGCTCGACTGTTATCCGCCCCACAACCGCACGACTGTTATCCGCCCCACAACCGCACGACTGTTATCCGCCCCGCAACCGCACGACTGTTATCCGCCCCACAATCGCTCGACTGTTATCCGCCCCACAATCGCTCGACTGTTATCCCCCCCGCAACCGCACGACTGTTATCCGCCCCGCAACCGCACGACTGTTATCCGCCCCACAACCGCACGACTGTTATCCGCCCCGCAACCGCACGACTGTTATCCGCCCCACAATCGCTCGACTGTTATCCGCCCCACAATCGCTCGACTGTTATCCGCCCCGCAACCGCACGACTGTTATCCGCCCCGCAACCGCACGACTGTTATCCGCCCCACAATCGCTCGACTGTTATCCGCCCCACAACCGCACGACTGTTATCCGCCCCACAATCGCTCGACTGTTATCCGCCCCACACCGCTCGACTGTTATCCGCCCCACAACCGCTCGACTGTTATCCGTATCCGCTCGACTGTTATCCGCCCCACAAACGCTCGACTGTTATCCGTATCCGCTCGTTTGTTTTTCCAAATCCGCTGACATTACAATAATATTTTTATTTTATTATTAGGTGCGTTCAAAAAGTAACGAAGATACCTTTCCTGCTCTCGTGTGGATGGCCTTGCCTTTTTTTTGGGTGGTGGTGACCCCATATGCTTCCACTGGAGGCTTGTCGTTTGGATTCTGGTTCGAAGTGATGACACCATAACTCATCTCCAGCCACCACTCGTGCCAGGAACCCATTCCCTTCCCTCGCATAGCGCTGCTGATGTCCAAGACAGTGGGCCATTCGACATGCTTCCTGGTCCGGTTGAAGACTGTGGGGCACCCATTGGGCACACACTTTGCGCAAGTGCAGTCGTTCCTTCATGATGGTGTGCACACTTCCGACGCTCAATCCGCCACGGCGGCTACAGCGTTCACTGTCACTCGGCGGTCCTGGGTAATTAGTGCATCAACCAGCTGGACGTTGTCATCGGTAATGAAAGGGGGGGGGGGGGTGCCCCAGACCGGGCTTCATCGGCTAATGACACCCGTCCTTCCTTGAAGCGCTTGTGCCACGCCTTGACCCTTGCAAGGGACATGCAGTGTTCACCGTACACTTGTGACATTCGGCGATGAATGTCCGTTCCCCCTACTCCTTCTGCTGTCAGAAACCGAACAATACCTCTTTGCTCTTCATTAGACGCCCCCATGTCACTGTTTGCAATGCGACTGGCAGCGTTGGACGATTGATGCATGCTGCTGCTCGCTTTGTATCGTCACGTGACGTGCACGCATGCCCTCTAGCGACGGGCAGTGACCTTCCACGCTCTGGTCGTTACACACGCCACGATTAGCCGATGTCGTCACCGATTTGCGCATTCCAGCCTCCGGCTCGTTACTTTTTGAACGCACCTTATAGATGAAGTATTAAAGGTCCACATTTAGACATTTGAGGAGAAATTCGTCCCCACTAGGCTGCGTGTGAATCGCAAGGCAATGTTGACTGAGTTTTGTCCCTCTGAGCAACGAAAAGCGCAGGTATAAAAAACTGTTTTTTGGGTATATTCTAAGTCAACACTAATTGAGAGTATTTACATGACTGGCTTCTCTCACTTCTGTATCATTCTCATACAATCCAAGCGAAAGTAAATGAATCGCTTGTTTGACAAACGGCACAAGTTTGCTATATTGAGTTATATATACATTCATGAATTTCAAGTATAAATACATCATTTTACAGTGAAATTAAACAAGATCTTCAAAATGACCGCTTAAAAAATTCGTTTGTTTGAGAAATAACACATGTCCAGGAGAGTAGTGTCTAAATCTGTGCGCTGCAGTTGTACAACAGCTCTGCTCAAAATCACACAATTTTAAGGATGTGGCTCATAATGCCAGCACAGGGAAGATTTAACACATACATCACTATTGTCCCATCTGTGGACATTCATTTATGTCTCGTGATAGACGCAGCCGAGCAGTTCGCCAGTGAGCAGCCGAGTACGGTACTCGCCGCCTTGCGTGAGTAAACCTGCAACATGCAATACAGCTCTGCTGTGGGAGCTGCCGTCACTGCGCTGTGTATACATCAAGACTGGCAAGAAGCGCATGGACTTATGCTATACCTTCGCCCAGTGACGTATTGGCTATCACCCCCAGGCCCTCTCCAACCGTGCTCCGAGCATCACTGCTGTACGCATACTCAAGCTCGTGGATTTGGAACAGCCTGTAGAGACTTTGGTGTTAATAAGAGAAAATTAAGAAAAATTGACAGAATCTACACACCTAAAGAGTATGTGGAGCTATTAATATCAGCTAGTGCTACCAATAATTTCTCAGTGATTATGGTAGAAGGAAGAGATATTTTGGATTTCAAGCAATGTTGGCCCCGGTATTATAAGCCAACATTATCAGTTGAATCGCAAGGTAGAAAAGTGGCAAAATACCAAAAAAATGTGTCTACAGATAAGTCAATTTAGTCACTTTACTTTTAGAAGAGAATATAATGGTGTTTTTACTGCAAGAACGTATATAGATGGACTAGTAATGCACTTTGTCCTACAAGAAACACATAGAAAACATCGCTGCAAAGTTGAGCTCACGTAATAACATCATACAGAAGTTGAGTGGAAGTTCATGGAGTGCAACAGCTACAACTTTAAGATGCTCTTCCTTAGGTCTTGTCTACTTGCTGCTGAATATTGCGCCCCAGTATGGCTTAATAGCCCTCATGTGAGGAAAATTGATGTTCAACTACATACAGCAATGAGGACAATAACAGGATGCATTAGATCTACTCCTCTACAATGGCTACCACCTTTAAGTCACATTGCTCCACCAGATTTGCAAAGACAGAATGCCCTTCTCAAGGAATATGAAAAATTGATTAAAAATCCACAGCTCCCAATTCACTCTGACGTTCCTATGCTTAAAAGGAGTAGATTAAAATCTAGGCGGCCATCCATAATATTGGCAGAATCGTTACAAGAAATGGGCTTTAACATGAACAAGAAGTTGTCGGAAATGGGGAGTAGAACTAATAACGTCGAACGTCAGACTCTAATAAGAACCACCACAAAGCCACCAGGCATGGAACTTCCGCGACATGCGTGGAAGACAATTAACAGGATTCGAACAGGCCATGGCATCTGCGCAGAGAGTCTTCACCGCTGGGGAAAAGTCCCATCTCCCCAATGTGATTGTGGCAGTGAACATCAGACCATCCAACACATTATATCAAGTTGCAGCCGTCGAGCGTACCCGGGAAATCTTAACGATTTCTATGAAGTGACAGAGGCAGCCCTTCAATGGATAGAGCATTTAGATTGAGTGAGGTTATCGATATTTTATGATGTTTAACACCAATAAGTGGGCTGAGGAAGAAAACATTGTGTGTTTTCGAAACATGTACCTATAGAATTTTTAAGTAAGTAAAAAGTATTGATTTGGCGAGAAATTTATGTTATACTTCATGAGCATTTAGATATTAAATTATAAATTTAATGACTTAGTTAAATTAATTTTGTATATTTATTATGTTGTAATTCAGGTTTGTTATTGCCATACGCTAAATAAATAATGCACACATTCAAGTTGCAAGCTCATAATACGGTTCCACCTTTTCCTAACTCCAAAGCATATTCCCATCAGCAGCCAGAAAATTCAGGACTGTCAGAAAATAATGAAGTACCTGCCTGAAGATGAAGAGATTCAAGAGTCTCTTACTGAGAAACTCTCCTGGCCCACAGTGGATAATGAATTAAATGAAGATGAGCGATAAACCAAGATATTATTCATGTATTTTATTTTATACATTTGGTATTCCTGTTTAAAAGGAGAAGTGAGTAATGTTTTTATCATTTCAAATGATCTTGTCGACTTCATCGTTATGCTTTGGTCTACCGTTATGCGTTACGGTTACGGCGTGTATGACGTCATCATGTTGTTCAGTGCATATGCACCGAGTCTGAGTTTACTCCTGGGGTCTGGCGTTATGCAATACGGAGCGGCGAGTGCGTGACGTCATGCAGCAGAGTGCACCTCCCGCTCTCCGTTCCCCGCACGGGAAGCCTAAGTTAATGGGTAATGGAGTCTGTCGAGTCTAAGTTTACTCCTGGGGTATGGCGTTATGCAATACGGAGCGGTGAGTGCGTGACGTCATGCAGCAGAGTGCACCTCCCGCTCTCCGCTCCCCGCGCGGGAAGCCTAAGTTAATGGGTAATGGAGTCTGTTGAGTCTAAGTTTACTCCTGGGGTCTGGCGTTATGCAATACGGAGCGGCGAGTGCGTGACGTCATGCAGCAGAGTGCACCTCCCGCTCTCCGTTCCCCGCGCGGGAAGCCTAAGTTAATGGGTAATGGAGTCTGTCGAGTCTAAGTTTACTCCTGGGGTCTGGCGTTATGGGAGACGGCGAGTGCGTGACGTCATGCAGCAGAGTGCACCTCCCGCTCTCCGCTCCCCGCGCGGGAAACCTAAGTTAATGGGTAATGGAGTGTGTTGAGTCTAAGTTTACTCCTGGGGTCTGGCGTTATGCGATACGGAGACGGCGAGTGCGTGACGTCATGCAGCAGAGTGCACCTCCCGCTCTCCGCTCCCCGCGCGGGAAACCTAAGTTAATGGGTAATGGAGTGTGTTGAGTCTAAGTTTACTCCTGGGGTCTGGCGTTATGCGATACGGAGACGGCGAGTGCGTGACGTCATGCAGCAGAGTGCACCTCCCGCTCTCCGCTCCCCGCGCGGGAAGCCTAAGTTAATGGGTAATGGAGTCTGTCGAGTCTAAGTTTACTCCTGGGGTCTGGCGTTATGCAATACGGAGCGGCGAGTGCGTGACGTCATGCAGCAGAGTGCACCTCCCGCTCTCCGCTCCCCGCGCGGGAAACCTAAGTTAATGGGTAATGCAGTCTGTTGACTGAGCCTTTCTAACATGTGTAGCATTTGTAGCATGCGTCATTTGAAATGATATAGTCTAGTCTCTCAGACTGTGTGATTACGTGTAGGCCTAGGAATGCAATGGATATGTGTGATAAGGCAATAATATAATCCCTCCATTGTATTGTGTTCAATGGTACTATTGTTTAAAAGAACAAAAGAGCAATGTTTTTTTGTAGTTTTTGTGATTGCGTAGAGGGTGCTCTGACGTATGAATGAAACTACCACCATCAAATCTTTTACAATGCGTTAACTTACTACATACAGTAGTATGTTACATAAATACTAAAAGTTTTTAAGAAGACATAAATTCTAATATTTTAGATTTGTTTGAGAAACAACACATTTCCAAGTAAAACAATGGCTTACATTGTTACAAGTATAAGAATTAAATTCTTCAAATTATGATAATTATGTATGTTGCCTTTAGGTATACTCTCAATGGATGTAAGAAGTATATTAATTAGTTGTCCACTTTGTGGTTGAAATATGTATTTGCAATTTCTGAACAATTGACATCTCAGGACTTGTGTCGTTTCTCAAACAAGCGATTCAAACAGGGAAATAGCAAGAAACGTGAAAGACGCAGATCTTAGCAAAAACTAAAATTATTTAAAAAATCCAGTTCAACTTTTTAGTCTAAAAACTATTCGCATATTTACTCTAAACATGCTCCGCACAGGCTTGCAAACCATAGCGCACAAAGTGCATATTTGACAAATAAATTGTTCTTGTCCCAGGCTGATTATTGAGATTGTCCTTTGTTTTGAGCATGATGTCTCTCACAGTTTGCACTCGCAGTCTTCTTCCGGTTGATGGAATCTTTGGTTACGGCATAATTTGTGGTGTGTTGCATATCTTGTCGGAGTTCGTAATTTGGCTGCTTGTAATAGCGTCTGTTGTTTAGAATTCGGGCCATATGCCTTTTTCCTTCTCATTTAATAGGTGGAGAATCTTGTCACATGCTTTGTATTTGGTAGCCAGAATTGTGCTTTAATGTCCTCAATAAAGAATGTTTCTTTTGTTAGTTTTGTTATCAAGTTTTTTGAATTCTACATAAAATTCTAAAGCAAATGAGTCCAAACGTGACTGAAATGATTCATATCCACGGTCAGATAGTCAGTTACGGCACGTAATACGTCATAAGTTTTGACCTACTTGAAAATTGTAAATAAATTAATTGTAAATTTAAACTTGAAATAAGAAAAGTTTTATTGCTGTGACAGCGCCAGTATGTGAGTCATTGTGCGCCACCGGCTGGTCCGGCGAGGGAGGGACGTCAGTTGAGTTCCGAGAAGTCCCTTAATCCTCTGGGTACCATGGAAAGAAGAGTTTTGTTGGCTTGCATATTCAATATTTTATTTAAAATTGAAACATGTTAGTTTTTAGGGATAGTTTGGTTTTTACCGGGATCGTTCAATCCTTATCATTAGTGGCTGTCACTGCTCACCTGAATTACAAGTACACGGGGCTAAATGAAACAACTCGCCATAAGGTGCGTTCAAAAAGTAACGAGTCGGAGGCATAATTACAGAAACCAATACCTGTATGATAGAAGTATTGGCCCTGGCTGTTGAGACACTTGTCCCACTGTGACACGAGGCGGTGAATGGCTGTCTCATAAAATTCCCTGGGCTGCGATGTGAACCAGATCCGAGGTGAATCGTTGGCCCCGCAGAGCCCTTTTCAGGGGACCAAACATGGCGTTATCACAGGGAGAGAGGTCTGGACTGTATGGAGGGTGGCCGAGAACCTCCCATTTGAATTTCTGCGGGAGTACCGCGACTGTTGTTGGCCGTATGAGGTCGTGCATTGTCGTGGAGCGACCACGGCGGCTATGGCGTTCACTGTCACTCGGCGATCCTGGGTAATGAGTGCATCAACCATCAACCATCGGTAATGCAGGGGGGTGCCCCAGACCGGACATCTTCGGCTAACGACACCCGTCCTTCCCTGAAGCGCTTGTGCCACGCCTTGACCCTTGCAGTGTTCGCTGTACACTTGTGACATTCGGCGATGAATGTCCGTTCCGCCTACTTCTTCCGCTGTCAGAAACCGAACAACACCTCTTTGCTCTTCGGTTGACGCCTCCATGTCACTGTTTGCAATACGACTGGCAGCGTTGGATGATTGATGCATGCTGCTGCTCGCTTTGTATCATCACGTGACGTGCACGTGTGCCTTATAGCGACGGGCTGTGACCTTCCACGCTCTGGTCGGAACCACACCTGGTTACACACGCCACGATTAGCCGATATAGTCACCGGTTTGCGCATTCCAGCCTCCGGCTCGTTACTTTTTGAACGCATCTTATATACAGGTTGCCAGAGTCCTCAGTAGGTCTAATACCGTTGTTTATACGAGGTAGCTAAGGATGATGATGGGCTATATTTCCTCGTGTATGGATGAGGCGAGTGTCACTGACCTACCGGAGCGGAATGGTACTACACCAGTGACTATCTTACCGAATGCTGGCCCGATGTTATCGTATCCCTCGAGAGGCAGAAATATTATGGGCGCAGAGTTTTCAATAATTACTCCACTCGGCAGTTGTTGCAGCGGTGCGATTGGCTGGGAGTCGGCCGTTCCAGAGCCTAGGCTATGTTGCGGCTTGAGCTTGGTTTGTGAGTGGTCCTGACAGTGCTACCTGATTCACTTGTATTTTCTCGAAATGTGCTAACAAGCCTCGCTCCTAAGGGAGTGACGGACAGATCAGGGAGTCCTTGGAAACGAACAGGAAATTGAAATAGTAGGCTACTCGATGGGCGCTATTAATATCGAGTAGGATGGAAGGGGACATTCTAGGCACGAGTGAAGTAGGAGTTCTGTGAGCGGCAAAACGATTCAAGGCAACTATGGCTGTATGTCAAGTGTTTGTAAGGGTACATTTGGAAATATTTGGTGATCAGGATTGTTTCAGTTTATGCTCCATGTGATGTGGTTGTGGATACCAATACTAGGATAGGAAACAGTACATGCACATGGGAGGGTAGAGATAATAGACTATATCATTATTGATTTTCAATTTAGGAATTGCAGGGTATTCTTTTTTATTTGTTTTAATGAAACTGGCCAAAAACTGATTTTCTGTGTGTGAGTTAACCTATTGTCGGAATAGGGTTGTAAATGTTGAGGTTATGGGGTGGTCAGGATACAGTAGACCTACTAAGTTAACTCTAACAAAAGACGAGACGAGGCCATCCAATCGATTGTCTGCAGCAGCGTGGGAGGTGGGCGTGGCGCACATCTTATTGAACCTACCGTGAGCAGCTTGCCATTTCTGGTCCGGTGGTTCCGATTCCTTGTAAAAAGATCCAGCCACTTCCTTCCTTCAAAACGCATCCAAATTAGAAACCTAACAAATATTAAAGACAAAAGTAACACCAACTAATCACTGAAGTGCTACTGACCGCGTATTGTACAGCTATTTGGATCTGATGATGCTGCTTTGGTGAGCGAAACATGCCATCATATTGAATCCACATTTGTTACATAAGAGTGTCGTAACATTTCTGCCAGCAGAGTGATGATGCTACTGCCCCCCCCCCCCTCCCCCGATTTTAGCAGCTAAAATCCGAGCCCTAGTCGTAACATTTCATTTCAGTAGAGGCCTAGATGTTAAGCCCCTTGGCGTGGTGGTCCGTCAAACCATGGTTGGTGGGAGCAAGATCACGGGTACAGGCTCTATGTGCGCCCCGATGAACACGGCAAGCTAAGCCGGCTGTGTCTGGCACAGATCGCGGGTGCGTGTACCCAGTTCGGCCGGTGGTTGGCGCGCACTTTCACACTTTTGCCAAACTTGTTCAATAATGTGCACTTAGTTTAGTTAGCGTATGGCTTTTAGTGCCGGGAGTGTCCGAGGACATGTTCGGCTCGCCTGAGTCTGTAGCTGCTTCCAGCGGACACCCTAAAGAGTGATCTACAAGTTCCGTTCAATTTCAAGTAGTTCCAACTTTCGCCACCAGATATCAATGATACCTTGTGGTGGACGTTGGAACTCTGATAGAGCGTTCTGTCGAAATCTAACCTAACAATTTTGCTTTACACAAGTTTAGTCTGTGAAAGGATATTTTACATGCCATAAATCTATGACATGGGACCCCCGGCTTTACTTCCCCTCCGAAGGAAGGCATACTGAAGGATTTTTAACGCTCTTAAAAAATCCGACGACTTGGGCACAGCAGCTCAGCATGCTACCGAAAATGTCCTCCCTCTCTTGTAACACACACCTGCCATCTTCTCATGAAAGATTGTCTGTTAACTCTTTTCTTATTTACGGAGCCTGTTTCCTTGAATCGGTTAGCGAGCCTCCTAATTGTACTGGCATTAGGCACAAGTCTTCCTGGAAACTTGATTCGAAATTTTTGTCTCGTTTCAAAACAAGACTTTCTGCTTTTCATATACGAATTATGGATATACACATGTTCGCGCAATGTGAATTGGTGTCTAGGCATGACCAACAATCACAGTGCAACACTAACGTCTAAGCTTTGCAGATACACGTCCATATGAATGGCAAAACACGTGTGAACTAACGATATGAGTCCGTGAGATATCAGGAGCTTGGTTTTCCTTCCCCTGTAAAACAAAACCACCCTCTGTAAGCTTGGAGAATGGTACAGTATTCACATTCCTCTGCCTCGTGACCAATCGAAGGTCGCATAATGCCCTGCTTTACCATAACTGTGCATTAGTTATGGTTGTTTTAAGGGGCGGAACAGCGAGGTGAGGACAACGCGAGACGGGCGGACAGTGATTACTTGCTGGGAAGTCCCGAATGCTTTGTTGCTAGAACCATCCTTGCTCGATAGGCGGCTACACACAGTCTTTCTCGGGTTTGTATGCTAAACTATCTTGCCATGCTGGCTGAGTGGTTATCGTGTCGGACTACCAACTAAAAGCTTGCAGGTCCGCTCCTGGCCGTAGTAAGAGATTTTTGAAAGGCGGCAAAAATCACGACACGCATGTCATACAATGTTGGCTTGTTAAAGAACCCATTTGAATTCAGTAGGCCGTGTTCATAATGGCAAAACTAATCTCGGGATTTTCCGCTAACACAAAGTTCTTTAGTCGACTAGAAAGCGCTATAGTGTCAAGAAGTTTAGATATCTAACCTCCTTGACTTTCATAGTGCTTCAAGGAACAACAAAATTTGACATGCAAGTTGCCTTCTGGGTGTCAAATAACAAAGTTTGCACCCGGCACCCGAGGCCATACGATACTATTATTATTATTATTATTAGTAGTAGTAGTAGTAGTAGTAGTAGTAGTAGTAGTGCTAAACTAGCCTGAATATTTCGTACGCAATATAGTAGAGCCTGAATCAGTAGATTGCCACAGAAAATATGTAATATTATCATTAGTCATCGAACCCTTAATGTTACCACAAAAGGAGATATCGTATACTGTAGCAACTAATCTAGTTTCTAAATAATCCTGTAGCTTATCACTGAAATAATTATTAAAGCGAGTTGAATGAACCAACTCATTTAGCCGCGCGGTGGGAGTGACAAGTCAATCAGGGTCAAGGTTGGCTGCCCTTCCTCGAGAAATTTCTCAGTCCCTTTGGAATTTAGAGTGTTGTTGAGCCTTGTAGCCATACGTTAGTTATGATTTCCGAAATCAGCAAGTTGTACAAGTCCGTACTTAGCCCATGCCCAAGATCGCGGGTTCAAACCCGACCGAAGTCGTCGGATTTTTAAGAGCGTTACAAATCTCTCAGTATGCCTTCCTTCGGAGGGGAAGTAAAGCCGGCGGGCCCATGTCATACATTATGACATGTAAAAGAACCTTCTACTAACTACAATTATGTGAAGCAGAAATTAAGAGTTTAGTGCTTTTCAGTCGGTCGACTGAAAAGCACTAAACTCTTGTTTACTAAGGCAACACTGAAAATATGGCTTCAAACACCACAATGTGAAGCAGAAATTGTAGGTTAGATTTGATTAACGCTCTAGGTTCCAACGTTCGTGGCCAGGTGCTAGTTGCGATGGCATCTAATAGCCAAGTTTGCAGCAAGGTGTCGTGGACGGTAGCATTTGGTAGCAAAAGTAGGAACTACACACATCAAAAAAAGTTTTGCATCACCTCGGTTCCAAGAGTTCCGGAACCGTTAAATACAAAGGGAATAGAGATCAACACAAACAACATTTCAGCTCGTTTTATTGCTCATGAGACCCACACATTGCATGTTGTACCATCATACAGCTAGACTTTCAGCATTTGTGGTCCAGATTGCAGTACACACCACTACCTCTAATACCCAGTAGCACGTCATCTTGCATTGATGCATGCCTGTATTCGCCGTGGCATACTATCCACAAGTTCATCAAGACACTGTTGGTCCAAATTGTCCCACTCCTCAACGACAAGTCGGCGTAAATCTCTCAGAGTGGTTGGTGGGTCAAGACGTCCATAAACAGCCCTTTTCAACATATCCCAGGCATGTTCGATAGGGTTCATGTCTGGCGAACATGCTGGCCACTGTAGTCGAGCGATGTCGTTATCTTGAAGGAACGCATTCACAAGATGTGCACGATGAGGTCGAGAATTGTCGTCCATGAAGACAAATGCCTCTCCAATATTCTGCCGATATGGTTGCACTATGGGTCGGAGGATGTCATTCAGGTATCGTAAAGCCGTTTCGGAGCCTTCCATGACCACCAGTGGCGTACGTCGGCCCCACATAATGCCACCCCAAAACATCAGGGAACCACCACCTTGCTGCACTCGCTGGACAGTGTGTCTGAGACGTTCAGCCTGACCAGGGTGCCTCCAAACACGTCTCCGACGATTGTCTGGTTGAAGGCATATGCGACACTCATCGGTGAAGAGAACGTGATGCCAATTCCGTGGGGTCCATTCAGCATGTTGTTGGGCCCATCTGTACCGCGCTGCATGGTGTCGGGGTTGCAAAGCTGGACCTCGCCATGGACGTCGGGAGTGAAGTTGCGCATCATGCAGCCTATTGCGCACAGTTTGAGTTGAAACACGACGTCCTGTGGCTGAACGAAACGCATTATTCAACATGGTGGCATTGCTGTCAGGGTTCCTCCGAGCGGCAATCCGTAAGTAGCGGTCATCCACTACAGTAGTAGCCCTTGGGCGGCCTGAGCGAGGCCTGTCATCGACAGTTCCTGTATCTCTGTACCTCCTCCATGTCCGAACAACATCGCTTTGGTTCACTCTGAGACGCCTGGAAACTTTCCTTGTTGAGAGCCCTTCTTGACACAAAGTAACAATGCGGACGCGATCGAACTGCGGTATTGACCTTCTAGGCATGGTAGAACTACAGACAACATGAGCAGCGTACCTTCGTCCTGGTGGAATGACTGGAACTGATCGGCTGTCGTACCCCCTCCGTCTAATAGGCCCTGCTCATGCATGGTTGTTTACATCTTTGAGCAGTTTTAGTGACATCTATGAACAGTCAAAGGGACTGTATCTTTGATACAATATACACAGTCAACGTCTATATGCCGGAGATCTGGGAACCGAGGTGATGCAAAACTTTTTTTGATTTGTGTAGATCAAAAAGTTATGCTGTATGACTGTGAAATACGTAAATTTATTCACTTATTTTATATCGGCTTGTATTTGTATGGGGAATTAAGACATGGTTCACCAGATAGCCGCTCCGGTGAAAGCTGTACAGCGTTGCCAAGGTGGGCTCCATCACGCTTCATGGCACGCCTCGCTCGGTAGTGATGGGCTCCATATCAGCAACGCTGTACAGCATTTTCTGGAGCGGCTAGCTGGTGAACCATGTCTTAATTCCTCGTACAAATACAAACCGATATAAAATAAGCGAATAAATTTACGTATTTCACAGTCATACAGCATAACTTTTTGATCTATAAGGATTACAACGCAACCAAGAACTACATTATCCAACGACCCCGAGCCGAGAAAAAGTTACCTTACAAAAATGATAACAACTTTCGTTCTTGATCACACAAAATTTTTAAATTAATAAACCAGTTATACAACATTCCAATGTATATTGTGTTAAAATTAGGATTCGATCTGATGGCGGGTTTGTGAGATAATAATTCTTAAATGTGACGCATGGTCGAAACACGCTTAAAAACAGGCACTTTTTGTGTTTCAACTGCGATAAAAAATATTAAAATATAAATTATAAAATCCAAACCTACATGACCTAACGTAAAATAGAACGACGAAAATGATGATGTTATTGGATTTTATGTAGGTCTATTGGTTACTTCACAAACAACCTTCACACTCGAGTGCACATAATATTTTGGTCGACAGTAGTTGATATGGACGTCGCCCTTTATATTTTTTATTTTATGTGTTTTTAAAGTTTAATTTATTTTAATTATTATAAGTTAATTATTAAGTCAATGTTATTTTTGTTTCCCTAATTTTAATGTTTATATATTTATTTTTGATTTTCAATTTATGTTCTTATATATTTAATTTTGACATTTTTCTATTGAAATTATTAATTCACCAATTTCCAATTGATTTTACAATTATTTTATGTTTATTATTTTAATTTTTATATTTGTTTTATTATTGTAATTTTATTTTTATTATTTTTATTTCTATATTAAGTTAACTTATTATATTTTATTTTTACACTTAAGTTAAATTGTTAATGTTTTTAGGTTTCTTTTTTAATTTTATCCAACACATTACACATTTGATTTTTAGAAATACTCCCACTTCAGCATGAAAATTCCCCGTAATTTGGCTGAAAGATTCAACCATCAGCATCTTTGATAACATAAACTGTCCTATAAAGAGTTAATGCCTTCGAGGAACCCTGCTCTTCTAGCCTTCCCTTCCAGTGTCCCTTCAAACATGATGAATGTCGGAGTAAGTGACTAAATCATCTTTTCGTGATCATTTTCCCTAGACTGAGTGTTTCTTCAGCTCTCTTGAGGACTTCTTCATTTGTTAGACTGTCAGTCCAACATTCGACGCCAACACCACATTTCAAATGCATTTATAATGTTACCCAATACTGCGACGCAAGTTCTCGCTATCACAATGTGAATATTATACAACACATGATTCTTAGTGACAAAGTTTAATAGATAATACCTTAAGTCAATAACACGTGTAGCCTACCTTCGTCAGCAAGTTGCAAGTCTGTGTGATACTTACATTTATAAAAAGTTAGCTTCAAAACTATTTCTAAAAATGTTAACTAACTAAATTATTAACAAGAAGTTCCGTGACGAACTATACAGCCTACTTTTCTCGAAATGTAAGATTCATTCCAATGATTAATCTATTTTGACCTAATTAGAATAATGACGAAATTGAGTTGGTAATATCGAAATTCCTAATTAGTTCGAAATATAACTGGCATAATTTAGCATAATAGAGCACTACAGTTGGCAGCCCTGGTGACTGAATATATTCTGAGTTCCATCTCTTCAGTTACAGAATACAAAATTTGGTTGAAGTCCAATGGATAGTATGGACGTTGCATGTAGTTAGACATTGGACCTATCAGCGCGCGTAAAATCATGTTGGCAACAATGTCATGCATGTGGTGGTCATAAATAATCTGAACTTCTACGATGTATTGTGGTGCCAGTATTGGATGAAATCCATTTATTTGTATAGAAGTTACATGTATTTTAAAATTGGACCAATCAGCAGGCTTAGAATCATGTTGCAAGCACTGACGTATATTAGTTACTCCAAATTAATCTAGAATGACAGGTACTATACGTGTGCAAAGTTTAGAGCTGTTGGCTTGCATACTTTCTGATATATTGATATTAGGGTAAAAAATAGAGACAGCATTTATTAACAGTTGGCAGCCCTGGTTGCTCTCAAGAATACGCATAGTCATGTCTGTTATAGTACACATAGCACTTAGGAAATTTGGTTGGAATCCAATTGATAGTAGTTACATGTATTTACAATTGGTCCTATCTGCAGGCTTAGAATCATGTTGGTAGTACTGAGGGCCATTAGTTACTCCAAATTAATCTAGAATGTCAGGTACTATACGTGTGCATAGTTTAAAGCTGTCGGCTTGCATACTTTCTGATATATTGGTATTTGGATAAAACAATAGAGAGTGCTTTTATTAACAGTTGGCAGCCTTGGTGGCTCCTAAGATTACACTCAATCATATCTGTCTATCTACAAACTAGTACATACGAAATTTGGTTGAAATCTAATTGATAGTGTAGAAGTTATATGCATTTAAAAATTGGACCTCTCAGCAGGCTTAGAATTATTTTGGCAACACTGCCATATGTGGCCTCCTGGAAATTAAACTGAAATATTATTATCTATATGTGTGCCAATTTTGGTATAGCTCCCATGCATACCTTCTAAGATATACAACTTGGAGCTGAAATTTCAATTGCGATTGTTCAGCAGTTGGTAGCACTGACATCATTTTGAAATACGGCATTGAGATATTCATATAAGAGATCTTTACTCATACCAAATTTGGGTTCGATTACTACAGCCGTTTAGGAGTTGATAGGGGGGAGGGACACACACAGACAGACAGACAGACAGAATGATAGACAGACAGACAGACAGACAGACATTTTCCCGGATCGATCTCACCAGTCTACTTTTTCCTCATTTTTACAAAATGCGAAAAGTAGGCTAACAATATACTAAAATTAAAAAAAAGCAGATATCTTACAATTTTGATTACGGTAATGTCATTGTCAGACTCGCTCAGTCACTAGCAACTCTCCCCGACTTCGCCCGATATATTTAAACGGTTTACCCAGGTGGCTTCGGTGGCGTAGTGGGTAGCATGCTGAGCTTCTATACCCAATATTGCGGGTTCAAACCCGGCCGAAGCCGTCGGATTTTTTAAGAGCTTTAAAAATCCCTCAGTTTGGCTTCCTTCGTAGAGGAAATAAAGTCGGCGGGCCCATGCCATAGATTTATGGCATGAAAAAGAACCTTCCATTAACTACAATTGTGTGAAGCTAAATTTGTAGGTTACATTTCATTAACGCGCTATTAGTTCCAACGTTCCTCGCCGGGTACTGGTTGCGGTGGCATCTAGTAGCCAAGTTCACAGACAGGTGTCGTTGACGGTAGCATTTGGTAGCAAAAGTAAGAACTACTTTAAATTGATCGTCTGCAGTCCTTACCTGAATTACAGATAGCACACATTAATAGTCATCACAATTAACACTGGTTATCAGACACACACCCAAAGTACACGGGGTACATGACCGCGTTATCGCAGCCCCTAATCTGAGGAACCAACCAACCCAGCTTAAAAGGCGCACGGTCAGCAGATCTTTCTTCGACTCGATTCACTGAAATTGTTACTGCTCGGCTTCCTTTGGTCATAAATAATATATTTTCTTCAGAAACCTTCCTCGAGAAATCCTTTACTGAATGGTGAAAACCGCATGAAAATCCAACCTGTGGTTCTTGAGATTACCCACAACATCCAAGAATCGGGGACTTTGTTAGTAGAGATTGTAGAGGTAATTCAGAGTTTGCACCGTGCAATGATGGGGCCTAACTATGAAGTGCCCGGGTCGTCCTCTCCTTTGCCCGTATAACGTGCCTATATTATTATTATTATTATTATTATTATTATTCTTTGTGTCTTCGAATGAGCCAACTATGGACGACGTACGTTAACCAAAATGGTTTTCATCTTGATGAGTTGGGATTGGTTTCACGTTCTTAAGAGTCTTCTTCCTAGCCCATATCTCCTTCATTTACTGATTTTGTAGTTGTTGAGCTGCCTCTGACCTCTCTTGAGTTTAACATTCTCCGGAAAGCTTCTCTCTCTTGTATGACGGATTGCTGGTACCACAGGAGCTGGCTCTGTGGATTACACTGGTCAATCTTGACTCAAGGTGCCCGTAGAATTGGAGGCGTCTCTTGATGATTGTGTCCATTGGAGGTATAGATCATCGTTGGGCCTGTGATACCTTTCTCCATTTATGCTCCTTGGGCCTAAGATGTTCCTCAAGATAATTCTTTCCTTATTATATGTTTCAGTCATCTGAATGGCTACCGATGTCTTCAGCTTGCCCACGCTCTACTGCTAACCCTAGCAACTTGAGGTAAGCTATGATGGATTTTCTTTGATACCTGAACGAATCTGTTGTGTTCAAAGAACATTTGAAAGCTGATAACCCGTGTTCATAGGAACCTCTACCAATTTTAAGAATCTTAATTCTGAATGGTCAAATGCCTAAACGTGTGTGGGATTTAAGAGGAGAAATAGTTATCTTCCTTGAATTGATGGACGAATCTGAAAAGAGGGATCATTTTTTAAGTATTTTACAAAATCCAGATCAACTTGTAAGGCTTGCCTTTCTTGTTGACATTTTGTCATACCTCAATAAGCTGAACCTGAGTTTGCAAGGTATTCTGTATGCGAGTTGTCAGAATGAGTTTCAATGAGTACGGTGCCGGTACTTCCCTACATTTCATGGTGTAATGGTCCTGACAGTCGGGATACCAGTGGCGGTTCAAGAGTGAATCGGATGGTGACGCGCCGATATACGCGAACAAATTTTAAGAGAATAATTTCTATGCACCACGAACACGTCGTCCAAACTGTTTTCTTTTAGGCATTTCACTAATATTTCAATACTGATATTTTTGTATTTCTTATCTTGGAATATCAACATGTAAAACATATTGCAAACGCAACACGTCGCTATCTAATATAGGATCTGCAGAGTAACTGTTATAGTACGAGATGAGAGCTATCACTGGTGAGAGACCGCTCGCATCACGGAACTCCTGTTGCCATGGTTACCGCTGACTTGCGTTCCCCAAGGGAGGGACGTCCTTGCCAGCATGAGGCACCGCTCCGTCGATGTTCATGCCTTAATTGATAACATCTAATGCAGTAGAAATCATAATGTCAGAATATTTATTTTTTAATCATTACTTATTTTGTAATCTAGCCTCCGTGGCTTAGGCGGCCTCTCACCGTTGGGTTCGTGGTTCTAATCTCGTCATTCCATGTGAGATTTGTACTGGACAAAGCGGAGGCAGACGGGTTTTTCTCCGGATACTCCGGTTTTCCCTGTCTTAAATTTCATTCCAGCAACACTCTCCAATTTCATTTCATTTTATCTGTCATTCATTTAATCATTGCCCCAGGAGAGTGCGACAGGCTTCGGCAGCCGGCACAGTTCATATCCTCGCCGCTAGATAGGGGCTTCATTCATTCATTCATTCATTCATTCATTCCCTTACCCGGTCGGTTGACTGGAAGCCGGCTGTGGATTTTCATTTTCACTTATTTTGTAATAAAGCACGTGACGCGGCGATTCAAACGCTTCAATGGACAACCGCCACTGATATATTGTGGGTCGTGGCCCTTCTTGTGCTAGGCTAGCAACCCCCTAAGGGAGCTAGCTGAGTCAGCAAGTAGGATATTCTAGGGATTAGTGAAGTTCAGATAGAGAGGAGGAAGGTGTACCTGTCAGCCTAACATATGAGGGCGGATTGAAAAGTCTTTGCCCCTATTTATGTTTAGCCAAAAAAGATTCATACAGGTAATTACAAATATACGTGCCTTACACACAGTCTCCACATTTGTTTGTCCCATCGCAACACTAAAAGTGAGATGCGGTAGAATTCAGCTGGCTGACAGTGGAAGCATCGTCGGACTGCTGTCTTGGCGTCATAATTGCACATGAATTGCTGCCCTGCCAGGAACTTCTTCAGCGGACCAAAAACGTGGAGATCAGTAGTGGCGAGGTCCAGAGCTGGTTGCCACACGTGGTCTCGCATTGTCAGCGACAGTTTGATCATTGGCCGAGAGTATGATGAAGAAAACCAGTGTGGCTTGAGACCACAACGAGGAAGAAATGTTCAGTATTTAGAAATGTTAGGAGAGGAACTAGATCTAGAGTAAGGCATACGATAGAGTACCCATGGAGAAGATGCTGAGGCATTATTGTATCCAGGGACGGCTGTTGCAGGCAATGAAAATTATTTATATTGATAATATTAGGCTGGAGTGAGAGTTGATGGTGGGACGAGTTCTTGGTTCAAGATTGCTACAGGAGTCAGGCAAGGTTGTAACCTCTCAACACTATATGGACCTTTTGCTGACGGGCGACTTCGGTGGCGTAGTTGGTAGCATGCTGAGCTTCTATGCCCAATGTCATGGGTTCAAACCCGGCCAAAGTCGTCGGATTTTTTAAGAGCGTTAAAAATTTCTCAGTATGCCTTCCTTCGGAGGGGAAGTAAAGCCGGCGGTCCCATGTCATAGATTTATGTCATGTTAAAGAACCTTTCACTAACTGAACTTGTGTGAAGCAGAATTTGTAGGTTAAGTTGTTTGATTAATGCTCTTTAAGTTCCAACATTCGTCACCGTGCGCTGGTTGCAATGGCATCTAGTAGTAGCGAAGATCACAGCTAGGTGTCGTGTTATCAGACAGATTCTGCATACACCCGAAGTATACGGGGCTGCATGATCGCGTTGTTGCATCCCCTAAACCGAGGAACCAACCAACCATTTATTAGAGGGCATAAACTGGGTGGGATTCGATTACGTGGGAACCAGATAAGCACTCTGGCTATGCTGATGATCTGGTAGCTTGGAATCCAACATGTTAAAACTTGAACAGAAGTGTAGGGAGTATGTTAACTTAGGTCGGTAGGGATGAGACACAATAGAATAGGAGCAGTAGGCTGTGGGGAGTCTAGGTTAATTTTGTTGTTGTGGTCTGTAAGAAAGAAGTTAATGTAGCCACAAAACTCTCCTTAGATTGCTCAGTATTTAGACCGACCTTGTTGTATGGAAGCGAGAACTGATAGATGGGAGCAATGCTCGTAATGGAGAGATAAAGGCTAATTTAGAAATGAACACGCTAGATGAACCTGTTTGTATGAGCCGAATCAGATGGTGCAGAGAATGAGTGAGGAGAGAATGGGTTCGGCTGTAATATTATTATATTATTATCGTATGGGCATGGGTGCCGAGTGCTAGCTTTGCTATTTGACGCCCCGAGGGCAGCTTGCGTGTCGAATTTTGATGTTCCTTGGAGCTCTATGAAAAGTTCGCAGTTCGCTACTCCTGTGGGGGTCCGGGCGGTTACACCAAGAGCCAGCTGATGAGCCAGCTTGGTGTCCTAGGCGAAACCCCACACAAGACACGGCACAAACCTAGAAGAATTGCAGAGTTTTAATTCACTTGCCGTGAAGGCCAGTATACCATTTTACTATAAATTTCTTAAAACAAAATGTAATTAAAAATAACTTAATGGTTGAATATTTGAAATAACTTCAGCGCCTTGTAAGTTAAATGTATTTAACTTAGTGCATTAAATCATGAAAATTATGAATGAAATGTTGGAAAACTGGCCTTGAGTAGGAGGCGATGGTTAGAGTGAGTCAAAGTGAGAGGTGTAGGAGCAGTGCTAACTGCTAATAGGAGATCATGCAGGCTTGAAGACTAGACTGGGCGCTGAAAGGCATGTACAGTATGTACTTATAGAGAGAGGGAGTGACTGCTATTTGAATAATCAGTGGTGTGTTCAGATGCCTTGGACTCCACCTCATTGCTTTCCCATTGATGATGTGTATGAACTACAAAATCTTTTGGATTGAACTAAGTAAAATTAAAAAAAAGTCCAGTGAATACAGAAATAGCAATAAATATGTTGGGATCCACATGCACTTGTGCAATGACTCATTTCTCGCACCAGTTTTATACGACACACTAATAGGCAATAGGCTATGCTGTAAAGTGTTTTTCCATGTTCTTGAAATATAACACAGTTGCGACTTCGGTTAGGTGTTTGACCTAAATTCCGCATTCTGTTTATCACTTCCGGCCTCCCAGTGATATCTGGTGTATCGTATACCGTGACTCAGCCAATGTGCCCTATCTCAAAAGGTCTTAACACAACAGGTTATGACTATTTGCTCAAGTTAGTTAGTTAGTTATTGTTTTGAGAGGCGGAACTTCGAGGTCATCTGCCCCTATTGACTAGTGGGATTAAAAACAAGATATTCGGTTTTACTTGCGTGACAGCTTCGTAAGAAACTGATAGCTGACGACAAGCATTGGCTACTCTCCACAGTTTCGGGCGCTGGATTGGGACAGTCCTGACCTTTTCACTTGGGGAGAATCGCCAAGCCTTGCGAATGTTGACTGCTTAGAGGCACTGTTCACAATGGTTGGTTGGTTCCTCAGTTTAGGGGCTGCGTGTAGCCCCGTGTACTTTTGATGTGTGTAGAATCTGTCTGATAACCGGTGTTAATTGTGATGACTGTATTAGTGTGTGTTATCTGTTTTTAATTCAAGTAAGGACTGCAGACAATAATTTCAAGTAGTTCCTACTTTCGCTACCAAATGCTACCGTCAACAACACCTAGCTGTCAACTTGGCTACTACTAGATGCCATCCCATCCAGCGCCTGGTGACGAGCGTTGGAACTTCGGAGCATTAATCAAACCTAACCTACAAATTTAGCTTCACACAATTGCAGTTAGTGGAAGGTTCTTTATCATGCCATAAATATATGAATGGGACCGCCGGCTTTACTTCCCCTCCGAAGGAAGGCATAATGAGGGATTTTTAACGCTCTTAAAACATCCAATGACTTCGTCCCGGTTTGAACCCGTAAACTTGGGCATAGAAGCTCAGCATGCTACCAACTACGGCACCAAACCCGCCCTGCTCACAATGGTCCATGCCGTGCAGTAACTCTGGTCATCAGCCCTGTGTGTTGTGTACGAGACCACACGTCATTTGGCTATTGCTATTTATAGGATGACGATGCATTTTGAGAACGACAGTTCACCACCTCAAAGAAAAGCACCTAATGATCGATTCCAAAGTTTTTATTGGGCTCATTTAAATCAATATATACAGTAATTACCAGATAGCTTGCCACGGTGGGTGGGTGGTTGTCGTATCGGTCTACTAACCCCAAGTTTGCAGGCTCCTGGCCGTGGTAAGTGATTTTTGAAAGGCGGCAAAAATTACGACACGCATGTATTACGATGTTGGCATGTCAAAGAACCAATTTGAATTTAGTAGGCCGTGTTCATAATGGCAAAATTAATCTCGGGATTTTCTGCCAACACAAAGTTCCTCATTTCTCTACTAGAAAGCGCTATACTGTCGAGGAGCTTAGATATATAACCTCCTTGACTTTCATAATGCTTCAAGGAACAACAAAATTCGACATGCACGCTGCCCTCTGGGTGTCAATTAACAAAGCTTGCAGCCGGCACCCGAGGCCATACGATATTATTATTATTATTATTAGGCTATTATTACCATATGCAGCAACATTTCATTGGTTTATCGTTGGCTTTGAAAATCCAAGAATGCGGGTTCGAATCTAGCTCAGTCATGGTGTTAAAATGTCTGCCACGTTAAGGATCCCCTCCCGAATGGTTGACTGGGCTTCACTATTATATGACTCATTTTATGATTTGAAATATTCCTTACTTTTGTCTATTATTATTATTTTTATTTGATCAATATTAAGACTGTATCCACCTTTAAGTATGTTACAAGCAAGGGGCGGATGACCTTGTCGCCTCACAGCTGCTGTATCTTATCGGAATAGTGCGCGTCACACAGCCAATAAGATAACCCCATTGTCTACAGGCCAAAGTCCCGGGACCTACCTTCCGTTAGGAATCCCAACCGGTGATTGTTGTTTATCGGAGCTTCTAAAGCAGATCACTTGCTAGTTCTCGTTTTAGTTTTTCGGATAACTATTAAAATTTCGTTTATTCAAGTCTGGCTTCTTTTACCTCGGACTCCAGAAAGGATAACTATCCTTGCCCCTTTAGTCTTGTGATTCTGGACAGCGTGACCTCATTGGAATAAGGTCAGACAAGTCTGGCTTTTACCTCAGACTCCAGAAAGGATAACTATCCCTGCCCCTTTAGTCTTGTGATTCTGGACAGCGTGACCTCATTGGGATAAGGTCAGACAAGTCTGGCATTCCTCGGACTCCAGAAAGGATAACTATCCTTGCCCCTTTAGTCTTGTGATTCTGGACAAAGTGACCTCATTGGGATAAGGTCAGACAAGTCTGGCTTTCCTCGGATTCCAGAAAGGATAACTATCCTTGCCCCTTTAGTCTTGTGATTCTGGACATGGTGACCTCATTGGGATAAGGTCAGACAAGTCTGGCTTTTACCTCGGACTCCAGAAAGGATAACTATCCTTGCCCCTTTAGTCTTGTGATTATGGACATGGGGACCTTCTTGGGATAAGGTCAGACAAGTCTGGATTTTACCTCGGACTCCAGAAAGGGTAACTCAGCCCTTTGGTATTGTGATTCCGGACAAAGTGACCTCATTGGGTGGATTTTGTTCTTGAGATTTCTCCCTTAGT
This sequence comes from Meconema thalassinum, assembly GCA_946902985.2. Classification (NCBI taxonomy): domain Eukaryota; kingdom Metazoa; phylum Arthropoda; class Insecta; order Orthoptera; family Tettigoniidae; genus Meconema; species Meconema thalassinum. The sequence goes on along the minus strand of OX336399.1, from coordinate 2,447,006 downwards.
TTCACTGTTTCCAGGACTACATTGAACAGTAGCCTAATGGGGATACCATCTCCTTGTATGACACCTGTGTTAATTGAACGTTTAGCCTTCGCTGTCGTGCCAGTTAGCGTTCGCTTCTCTTGTTAGGTAGATTTCTTTAGAAAGCTAACTATTGCAATGGGTACCATGTTTCGACTTCCGGAAAATTTCGACATATCTTCGCGTTTCACATCCCCCAGACCCCAAAACCACCGTCAGTTCAAAAGTTTATACATAATTTATGTATAGACTACATGTAACTTAGGCCTATGTATATATATCACTTTCTTGTGGACACGATAACTATAGCTATTTTGCACCAATTACTTTGAATTTTTTAAATAATATGTTTACCTATAAAATCTCGGTCGAGTTCGTTAACGGGCAAAATCGGTCGAAGGGGGGTGAAAATGGGGTTTTTTTTTCTCGAAAAAGTGAAATATCGCTATAACTCTCTTAATATGTGAAATATTGAATCCATTCAAAGTTCATACTATGTGTCGGATAAGGGCCAAATATTTATGTTTGAAAGGTTATTTGATAGCACCAATCATTGACCAATGGCGTGGGAAAAAGTGGGGTTTTCGGGAAACATTAATCATATCTCTCTTAATAGGCACAATATCAAAACCGTACGAAATGGACAATATTCCCCTAATAATTATCTAAAACTTTCGTCTGAAATAATTTTTGATATGGCCCACCATTACGCCAAGGGATGAGAAAAATGATTTCGAAATTATAAGAAAACTAGCAGAAGTACCCGTTCTTCGAACGGTCTTTGGTATGAATAACCAGACGTTATCAATTCAGCTACTGTTGCAATGGTTAACGGTTTGTCATTCCTTCAAAAGTTTTATCAGAACGAAGTTAGTTTTCTGGGAATATCACACACACTGTTAATTTAAGGGCCTTAAAATGTGGTTTTCGAAGACCCTTTATAGTCTCCCGAATTTCGTGTCTCACATTGAGAAGCGCAACATATGCTTTGGTCGTCCTTCTAGAATAATTTTTATATTTCGCCTATTTTAGCATGTATTTTGAAACTTTTTTCCCCTATGCCCACCCTTCTATGAGAAGTACAGTGAAGAGTTATATAAATGATTAGTGTATTGACCCTCATGGATACCTACCTAATTTTACGATGCTCCAAGCATCCGAACACGAGTTATAGGTGTACATAAAGATACACAGAAATACAGACACACAAATCCACGTTTTGCTTGCATCCGTCAAAAAACATACCGAAACGCGTAAAAGAAACAAAATTGAATCTTTAATAAACAAACAATCATATGTTTATAGATAGGTGTATTTATGCAGGAGCAAAGGCAGCTAGTGGCCATGAGGCAATCTAACTCTATTGACTACAACGTATCATCCAGAAGTCCAAATATGGATATATCAACCACACAGTATCAAACAAATTCAAGGGGCAGATGACCTCGTAGTTCCACCCTTTAAAACAACAATAACTAACTAACTCAAACAAAATCATCCTTACGATGTACCTGTTTGTTGACAAAAAGAATGATTAGTTAAAATGTGCTCTCAAACTAAATTCACCTAACGTGTACTACCTGACGTGAAAATAAAATTGAATACCTCAAATTCCTAAAAAGCCGCAAAAATACTATTTCAATTCAGGAATTTTTGAAAATAATATTGCTGTTTGGAGATATAATAGACCTTCTGTACAACATATCGCACGTGTAAGTCGGGTGAAAGAATTCTGGAGTGCCCCTTGACCCCCTTAAGCGCATTGACGAATTTTACAGTCTTAGTTGGTTCCGTGATAACCTTATAGCCATTTGCAAACTTTCACAGAAATGTAATAAATGGAGTGGTATTGCTTCTTACAGAAAGAGATGGAAAGTTGGATGTCATCTCTTGAGATACTGTTGTCATGGTTATCGGCTTGCATTCCTTGATTAGTTTATTAAATGAAATTAGTTTTCAGGGATTATCTCAGAAAGTGTGGGTTATAGAGCCTTAAAATTTAGTTTTCGGGGACACTTTAGGGCCCCCGTGTTTTGTTCCCGACACCGAGGGGCTGAAAATGAGCTTTGTCTCGTCGTTGTGTGCCATTATATAATAATAATAATAATAATAATAATAATTGTATAATTATTATATAGAGATAGGGATTAAATAGACCTTCCGTACCACACCCCCACGTGTAAATCACGTGAAAAAATTCTAGAGTACCTCTTGACTCCCTTAAGCGCAGTATACTGTATGTATTGATGCATTTTACACCGTAATTTGGTTCCGTGATAACCGTATAGCCGTTTACAAACTTTCACAGTAATGTAATAATTGGAATTGTATTGCGTCTAACAATGACCTGTGAGATTCTGTTGCCATAGTTACCGGGTAGCATACTTTCATTATTTTATTAAATCAAATTAGTTTTCTGGGAATAACTCAAAAACTATTGGTTTTAGGGCCTTAAAATGTGGTTTTCGGGGCCCTTCGGGCCTCCTAGTTTTGTTTCTGATATTGAGGGGCTGAAAATGAGCTTTGTCTGGCCCTTCTACACCTATTTCAGCATGCATTTTAAGGGGGTATGCCCCTCATATGAGAGGTACGGAGAAGAGTTACATCAATGATTAGTGTGGTGCCTCTGATGGATATCTGTATCAAATTATACGTTGATACACCCAGCCGTTCTCATGTTATAAGGACTCAAAGTTGTCCACAGACAGACAGACAAACAAACAGACAGACAGACAAAAATTTTATTTTTGCGCGCATCCGTCAAAAAACAGTCTGAAACGCGCAAATAACGCAAATTTCCGTGGAAATTCAGAAAAAACAGACAAACTTTCATTATATATAGAGAGATGACAAGAGCTATCAGAGGTTGCCATGGCAACACTACTAAATTGATGAGGGATGAGCCATCAGAGGTTGCCATGACAACGCCATTGCACGAGTTCACATTCAGTTTTCCATCTAATTCTGTGAGAAGCGGCTTCGGTGACGTAACTGGTAGCATGCTGAACTTCTATGCCCAAGGTCGCGGGTTCAAAGCCGGCGGAAGTTGTCGGATTTTCTAAGAGCGCTAAAAATCCCTCAGTATGCTTTCCTTCGGAGAGGAAGTTCCAACGTTCGTTGCTGGTTGCGGTGGTATCTAGTCGCCAAGTTCACTGCTAGGTGTCGTTGATGGTAGTATTTGGTAGCAAAATTAGGAACTACTAGTTGAAATTGGCTGTCTGCAGTCCTTACCTATATTACAGACTAATACAGTCACCACAATTAACACCGTTTATCAGACTGATTCCACACACACGCCGAAAGAACATGGGGCTACATGACCGCGTTGTCGCAGCCCCTAAACTGAGGAAACAACCAACATTTCTGCGGGAGATAAAATTTTGCGTGAAGACCGTTAGATAATTACACATCAGTGTCGAAAGCTTGCATAAGGACAGTGTGACCACAAGTATAAAAATGGACCCCAAATGACGAGAAGGTTACCGTCCCCATAAGACAATAAAATGTTAAAAATATGCATAAAAAGACGAAAAACAAAGTTAATTAAGCTCCAATTGTAAAATACTTCTCGCAATAAATGAGGTCTGATCCTTGTACAAAAACCTGCATATTCTGCCTATTTTCGCCTATCCCCTAGTTTGTCCGGTGAAATCTACCTCCGCCTTTCGGCGTGCCGAGAGGAATATTTTTCTATCGACTTGGTGTTAGCTGCATCTCGATTGAATCATAAGCCTTTTGGAAATCAACAGAGGGCACTACTGTTTTGCGAAGTTGTAAAATGGGTTTTGCATTAGGATTTGTTCAGCCCGCTATTTTCCTATTAGGTTGTCAGTATTGTGCTGAGCAGGACTTTCTCTTGTGAACTGATGAATTAGTGCACGTTTCCGATATGGGCTAGTTTTTCACCACCTATTTTCAACATTTCGGCAATTATTCCGTCTTCTCCTGGTGCGTTGTTGTCTTTTGATTCGCTTGATTTCTTCTAGTCCAGGGGATTTAGCGTGGGTGTTACAGAGATAAGTTGATCGTTTGGACGTTCACTGTTTGGTAGGATTTCAAAGGAGACTATTGACCTCGTTGTTCCGCCGCCTAAAGTAACACATCTGCACGCTTATAGTTTTGGAGTTGTCTAAAATTCGCGTAGAAGTTTCTAGTGTGCTTGTTCGATTTCGATCAATCTGGTTTGGTCTGTTTGCGTTTTTCGTTTCGTATGGTTTTATTTTAATTAATTAATTAATTTATTTATTTATTTATTGGTGCCTTTATTGTGGCGAAGTTAGGGCTCTAGGCCCTCTCTTACACTTAACCTCACACAGTGCAACTTACATGAATACTCACATATGATATACTTAACCTACCAAACTTAAATACTAGAATAAAATAAAATTAAATTAAATTGGCGACTGCGTGATATTAACTAAGCTATACAATTTAAATGACATACATTTTTAACAAAATTATACTTTGGTCATTCACTCACACATTCATACACAAATTGTTCCAGTTGGCCCACGAATGCAAGTTGTTAGGGATGTACAATTTCTGCTGTTACTGTTCTGATACTTAACAAACGTTTGATGCTCTTCAGTCGGTCAACACGATTGTACCCAAATGAGAAAGCACCAAACTTTTGTTTACTAAGGCAACACTGAAAACTGGCTTCAAACACCATGTTTGGGTTCTTGGGGCTGTCATTCGTTCCTTAGGGATTATTATTATTATTATTATTATTATTCCCATTTCCGTTAGCATCCTAGACTTCAGTCGAGAAGGTCTCGGGTTCGATTTCCGACCGGCGTTTTAAAATCTCAAGTGGTTAATTTCTCTGATTCGGGAGTGGGTGTTTGTTGCCTTCCCGGGGAGCTCATGTCGATGCAGGAACTCTTTCCAATACAATGACGATATTACAGGCGTCTTCGGTGGCGTAGTGGGTAGCACGCTGAGCTTCTATGCCCAAGGTTGCGGGTTCAAACCCGGTCGAAGTCGTTGGATTTTTAAGAGCGTTAAAAATCCGTCAGTATGCCTTCCTTCGGAGGGGAAGTAATGCCGGTGGACCCATGTCATCGATTTATGGCATGTAAAAGAACCTTCCACTAAGTTAATTACACTTGTGAGAAGCTAAATTATAGGTTAGATTTGACTGACGCTCTTAGGTTCCAACGTTCGTCGCCAGGAGCCGACTGCGGTGGCATCTAGTAACCAAGTTCAGAAGTAGTTGGTCGTTGACGGTGGGGTTGGTAGCAAAAGTAGAAACTACTTGAAAATGTCTGCAGCCCTTACTTGAATCACAGATAACACACACTAATACAGCCATCACAATTAACACCGGTTATCAGACACACACCCAAAGTACACGGGGCTACATGACTGCGTTGTCGCAGCCCCTAAACTGAGGAACCAACCAACAGTTTCCCACACAAATAGCTCAACAGTTAATTTAAAGGAATACTCGAATGGCTTCCAGGCTCAGTGGTTTGAGATCCCAGCTCATCGTCCACGACTATGACGCAGAGTGGTCAGTGCTGTGCTTCAATCTTATTGCTGATATCTCAAGGTGAGATTTTGTATGTTAACTTAAAATTTCATTGAAGGGTTAGGTTACAATGTTGTTTTGAAAAGAGCCTTGTCATGAACAAAAACTACTGTAGTTTCTTGAAATTCAAAGAGGATTCTACTCGGGTGTTCCATCGTGTTACGACCTGAAATTTGTTTCACATTGTAGCTTATTAAGTATAATACTAGCAACGATAGAAATATCCTGCGCAACTTTGCGCGATAACGACCAAACGTCATGTCTGTTTCAGAATGGCATACTATGGCGTACTATGCTCGACGAGTGGGCAAAAGCTCACGCAAACAAGTCAGAAGTTCTTTCAAACTTAATAACGGAACATAGAACATATTGGTTCATAGATGGGCAAAATCTCACATTGTGTGGCGGGCGCTTTCTGTCCGCGTTTCCTCGCTATCTGGCGACAGGATCGTACATTCTGTGTAAAACAAAAGCATAGATGCTAACGTATCTGCGAATGTTGAGTGTGTGGCATCGCCTCAGGGTGACCCAGTGGATCAGTTCCAGTTCACACGGTAACTTAACACCTTAGTGGTATCAAGTTCCCTTATTGAGTAACGGTGGCACAACAACTTCACTGCTCCACTCCACCCATTTGACCATCACAGGATCTGTTTTACAATCACCAACTGTTTAGATATGTCATTTTCATGTCATCATTTAAAACCCATAAAAGTTACAGATCTGATGTTTAGCCTATTTTCATTTATGAAAAATTAGGCATTGAGATCACCATTTGTCCGCGTGTGTGTGTGTGTGTGTGTCCTAATAAAGTCTAAACGGCTGGAGCGATTTCAATGAAACTCGGTGAGGTCATAGCACTATTTCGGCCGACCCCGACCGTGCCCTTCAAATTTTATTACGTCTCACCAATCCAACATGGCTGCTGTGCGAAATATTTCACCGGCATTCTATATCTCCAAAACTTGAAATTGTGTACGGTGATAAGGGGCACTATTAGAAGTTCACATATGAGACTTTCAAAATCCTGTTTTCCTGTTAACTAAAAACGAACATGGCGGCCAAGTGAAGTTGAAACATTTAAATGGACTTTTCTCGCGATTTGACCATGCACACGCAGTGAAACTTGGTACGGTAAATGCTTATACAAATTTTAATCCGCTGGCATCTAATTTATTTCAATTGTTTTCATAACCACAAGATGGCAGCTGTGCAAAATTTTAAAATCTAGATTTAATTTTTTGTGTCCTAATCATGCGATTGAAGCTTGAATAATACACCTACACAATAATCTTCATGTAATAGTACTGTACATTACTCTTAAGTCCTACAAAAATCCAACATGGCGACCTTCCGAAATATTGAGACGGTTCTCAATATCTACGAATATATTACAGCAATCAAACTGAAATTTTGTATGTTGATAGAGGCTACCCTCAATTGACCTCGGGCCTGAGACTTCGTAAGTGGATTACTTTACCCCCTTCCTGTACCTTCCTGCAGTCAGGCTGGGGTGAAATGACGTACGTAGGTAGCTAGTTGTTCGTGGTCGGCAGGACCACATGTGGTCACCTACGTAACTTTAAAAAACAATTTTGTCCGATTTTATTCTCTCTTTATTCTAACGAAACGTGGCATAATGGACCATTATAAACCTGGCCCATGTGCAATCCATGAAGTTTGAGAATGTTGTTGCTGATTGGCTGCAAGCGGATGGAGAGTACAACAAAATGTGCCGAATATAAACCTAGTGATCAGGACACAGCTCCCTAACTAAGCGCATCAGAAAATGAAGGCTGAAGGTGTGGACGCGGGGACAGTCTTTCTACTATGGCGCTCGGGATTGCCCGCAATCTAAAACAAAACTAGATCCCAACAATAAGTCGGATGAAAAACCATTGACCGCCATAAACGGAAATGTTGCTAAGTGTGTCCAGCGAAGAAGAGAACTACTATCAGCCCACCAGCGTTACGAATGAAAGCTACCTATCTGCTTAGCGCAAAGGGAGCAGGTTCGCAATGGTTGCGTCAGTGACCAGGGCGTCTCGACCCCTTGCAGGATTCTTTTCTTTGTGTGTTGGAACCAGTTTCAATTTAGATGATATATTTGTGTGTTAAAGGACATAACATTTAATTGCCAAACTTGAAAGTTGGTATTTTTCTTAAGGAAAGACTGAAGCCTTACAATGATGGTAATAATTTTATTTTTTCGCGTTTAAAAGTCGCAATATACTACATTTACGTCTATATCTTGTCTCATTTGCATTAATATGAATGTAAATACAATGTTATTTAAATCGGTAATAAAAAACAAAATCGTTTTCAAAATATCTTGTCTTAAACTCCATGGTCCGTGAGGTTTTTAGTGCGTGCTCAATCAGGATATACAGTTCTTCACGGAACTACTTGTTAAACTATTTTGGTAACTTATATTTTTATTAATATTTCAAAGGTAGAAATCCAGGTATAAGTTATATTCAAACTTTGCTCGCAATCTTACTAAATAATACGCTAAGGTGTATGTTTCACAAAACTCAAGCTCCTAAACCAGAGGGAGTTACAAGGTGTGGTTTGTACCAACATCTTACAAATCGTCTCAATAGTACAGGAAAAATCTTGCATTTCTTGAAAAGTCAACGGAAATATATTTATTCGTTTCATCATAATCGATTTTGGCCACGTAAATAACTCATGAAGCCTCCGTGGCTTAGGCGGTAGCACGCCGGCCTCTCACCGCTGGGTCCGTGGTTCAAATCCCGGTCACTCCATGTGAGATCTGTGCTGGACAAAACGGAGGCAGACAGGTTTTTCTCCGGGTACTCCGGTTTTCCCTGTCAAAAGTTCATTCCAGCAACACTCTCCACTATCATTTCATTTCATCTGTCATTCATTTAATCATTGCCCCAGAGGAGTGCGTCAGGCCTCGGCAGCCGGCACAGTCCATATCCTCGCCGCTAGATGGGGGCTTCATTCATTCCATTCCTGACCCGGTCGGAGACTGGAAGCAGGCTGTGGATTTTATTTTCAAATAACTCATGATTTCAGTTTTCTTTGGCGCCATCATTCTTCCATTCTCTTGCTCGCAGCTTCTTTCTTTTCAGCTGTCCAATGGTGTCTCTTCTCGGTCGCTGTTTCTGGCTCTAGGAACACCTCAAATGTGTGCATCTTATTTCTGAACGTGGTTCTGTTGCGGATGTCTTGATCAGATTTATTTGTTTATAAAGTGCTTTTAAACAAATAAACAAGACGATAGCCCCTGGCAGAACGGTGTCGTGCACAGCACTAGAACCGGGCGGGTAGTCTGTACACATGGGGCGCACGGGTCCGCTATTTATAATGGTTTCTCTTAAAAAAGCAATTACTGAGGAGAGCCACAATGTGGCTGTAATTAGAGACTCATTGCTGTCTGTACAAATTTATTGAAAACGAAACACGAGACACACAGTATTGTGATGATGTTCAGTTAACCCCCGCCCCCTCCTTTTCTTTCTAAAGTGCGTATTGTTGGTAGATAAATATTGACCGACTGAAAAGCAACTCATTTACTGAGGAATACTGAAGCAAATAGCAGACCAAGATAAGGGAAAGAACCCTCGTTAATGACTCGCCCAAACGTGAATTAGGGCTCGCACGAGCTCATGTTAAGGGATGTGTTGCTGTTGTCAACATAGATGGAGTTTAAATAACCGACACGTCCGTGGTTCCTGCTACCATTGGACTATCACAATCCAAGGGCAGACATCCTCAAAGTGGTTTCCCACTAATGTAAGGCCACGGCCGCTTCCTTGCCAGTCCTCACAAGCTATCGGGCGTATCTGTGGGGGCTCCAGAACCCGCCTTGAAGAAAAACAATAACAATAGGGATGTAGCCGGAGAAAGTTCGCGCCAGATAGCGCTCGTGTAGTACTGGGTAAGCGCAAGGCGATTGTCTTATGTTTCTCTCAGTCAGCGGCGAGGAATGTATAGATTGTGACCGAGATTTCTAAGCTAAAGTAAATTATATCTTCTCTAATTTTACTCCAAGACTATATTAATTAATTCTATGGGTATATACCCTAATATATTATGGTCGATTTTCAGCGTTTAAGCGTTAAACATCTGCAAAATAAGCTACGGACCAGAGGCACTAAAACTAGCGGGAGGAAGGAAGAATTAATACAGGGGTAATTACAAAATTCTAACACGCTTTATTATTCAGCATGCTTTCTCCTAAAGATTACAATTACTTGAGCATTGTAGGCCTATATTGAGAAATATATCTCCATAAGACTTAAATCATAAATAGAGATTTAAATATTCACTTGCTCCCCTTGCTTATAGACTCGATTCATGTCTCTTCTTAGGTTGATAGCTTACATGAAACTGTCGTGTTTTAAGGTAAACATAATCAAAGAAAGTTGATACCGGTAATGTAGGCCTGTACCTCAAAAATTCATTAAAACATTTGGTTCTTATTTCATTTTGTCAATTTCTCAATAAGAATCGTCCCCGTAGGCTACCCCTTGGAAATGACTATAAGGGGTACAATTTTTAAAAAGTTTCGGAATCCCTGCTTTAGGGCCACCAACTGTTTCCATTCATCTGACTATGTCTCAAGTATGTACAGTAGAAGTCAGTCGCTACCACATTCTCCGTCGGGCAGATGGAAGTTGACGATTAATTCAGATTTCAAGAAACCAACCATAGTACGTTAGTGACTTAATGTTGCGACATTTATTCTTGAAGTATTTGTCCGAGTATCGTATTGATGTCTTTGAAAAAGGGAGTCACAAATGTTACATTCACTTCTTCGTGTATATTGACGATTTCTTCCCGTACTTCAATGGAGATTAATTAATATCGTATGGCCTCGGGTGCCTGGTGCAGAGGGTAGCTTGCATGTCGAATTTCGTAGTTCCTTGACTATGAAAGTCAAGGAGGTTAGATATCTAATCTCCTTGAACACAATAGCGCTTTCTAGTAGAGAAATGAGGAACCTTGTGCTGGCGGAAACTCCCGAGATTAATTTTGCCATTATGAACTCGGCCTACTGAATTCAAATGGGTTCTTTGACATGCCAACATCGTATGACATGCGTATCGTATTTTTGCCGCCTTTCAAAAATCACTTACCACGGTCAGGGGCGAACCTGCAATCTTTGGGTTAGTAGACCGACACGCTATCCACTCACCCACCGTGGCAAGCTCAATGGAGATGATATCTGCAGATTCCGATATTGTAGGCTTATCGTGGTAATCCGGCAATTTTCTTGTGTATGGCCTCTTCCTTTTTTTTTGTTGTGTTCGTGGTCCCACGAAAAAACCACGGAACAGCGGCCGGTTTTAACTTTGCTGTCTCACCTTCAAATACAAACGCATAAATTCAGTGGTTGTTCTCGAAATGTCTAATCAGTTTATAGGTACAAAATAGAAATTATTTCCCTTTGTACATCACACTTACCCAACACAGTTTTCGTTAAGTCATGGGGTTGAAAATGATGGGAACACACTTGAATATTTTCGGTCAGATTTTTTCACCGAAATTTTCCCTTCTAATAGCATGTAACCATTTCATTTTGTGGAAATTGGTGAAACGAAAACGGGCTTCCCTGATTTTTGCAAAGAGGAACACTGCAATAGCTCGGCATAGTCACGAAAATAACCATTTAAACAACTTAAATTCGGGGATATTAGTGGCATGAGAACACAGGAGACAACTGAAGAGCGCCTTGCGCTTACCCAGTACAACAACAGTGCGCTCTATCGGTGCTAGTTCTATACATCCCTAATGTTATTGTGTTGCTTTGGTAAAACCATAAAATAATTGTAAATTTGGTTGTACCCTAATCTTAACTTATTATATTTCAACTCTGAGATGACATCGTCATCTTGGCCGACAAGCCTGAGGATTTGAATGAGTTTTTGAATGGTATGGATTCCGTCTCACGGAATGAATTCATGATGAAAATTACTAAATATAAAACAAACATATTGGAATGCAGCCGAAATAAATCAGAAACCTCTATGGACATCAAATTGGCAGGTGAAAAGCTGAAGGAAGTAGGAGACTTCTGTTACTTAGGAAGCAAAATAAGTAGTGATGGACGAAGTAAAGAGGATATGAAAAGTACGTTGGCTCAGGCAAGGAAAGCCTTTCTACAAAAAAGGGATCTGTTAATATCGAATATAGATTTAGGTATTAGGAAGTCATTTTTGAAAGCCTTTGTCTGGAGCGTGGCGCTTTATGGAAGTGAAACTTGGACTATTGGTGCAGCAGAAAAGAGGAGAATTGGAGCGTTTGAAATGTGGTGTTACAGGAGAATGATGAAGATCAGATGCGTAGATAGGGTGACAAACGAAGAGGTATTAAGACGAGTTGGAGAGGAGAGATGTTTCTGGCGACTGTTAATGAAGAGAAGAGATAGGTTGGTAGGACACATACTAAGACACCCAGGAATAGCAAGCTTAGTTATGGAAGGAAGGGTTGAGGGCAAGAACTGTAGGGGTAGACCAAGGTTAGAATATGTTAAACAGATTGCCTCGGACGTAGGGTGTGGTAGCTATGTAGAGATGAAACGATTAGCTCAAGACAGGGAGGAATGGAGTGCTGCATCAAACCAGTCAAAAGACTGAAGACTCAAACAACAACAACATAAAATATATTAAGATTGAAATTAAACTACCTCGTGGTGTAGTGGCTAGCATTCTTGGCTGGTTCCTGAGGTGCGAATTCGTTCCACGACTCTGCCAAGAAATTGTAATTCTGGTCTGAGAGCTGGAACGGGGTACAGTCAGCCTTGTAAGACAAAACTGAGAATTTCACAGCACGGTGGGCATAAATTATCAATTTGTGTAAAAAGAAAAAGAAACTGTTCTTTCTGCTTAATAAATTGCCAAATATTTAGATATTTGCCATTCATACTCCATAGGCCATCTAGAAACTTTTTTTTTTTGTCGTGTGGCCTCCTGAGAGGCCGAGCGCAGGTCTTTCTAGTCGACGGCCGTGGGCGACCTGCGCGTAGGGATGAGAGATGGACTGAATGAAGATGAATGAAACTGGGCAAGGATGTGGAAGGAAGCGGCCGTGGCCTGTCAGAAGGTACCGTCCCAGCATTTGCCTGGTGTTGAAAATTGGGAAACCACGGAAAACCATTTCAAGGACTGCCGACGGTGGGGCGCGAACTCACGCATCTACCGATTCAGCAGAGAGCATGGCCCCATGACCTAATGCTGCGCTTTAGCCAGTGTAGCCACCGCTGTCGGTATCTAGAGTAATTACACAAAGTTATATGCTCTAAGATATTGGTTGATATTTCTGTGTGTTTTGCGGTGACAATACTCACAAGGATAGTCAAGGCCCCCCCCCCCCCCGCTGATATGGTGCTAAATAAAGCTAGAGGCTTTAGAACAAAACGTCAATTGTGTTAACCACAAAATGGTCGATTATCAGCACGAGTGTGGACTTTTACACTGTACGGCACTTCTTATCGTGGAATCCGTTGTGGAGTGAGGTAGGCGACCCTTTTATCGCTTCTGTTGGGCGAGTGGTATTCCCATGACTAGGGTGCGTTTTGAACCATACTGTGACGTACAAAAATATAAGTCTGTACGCTCGCAGAATGGGATTGTCTGCCTCTCGACCAATCCAAGTTCGCATAGGTGATGTCATATTACTCTGCGTGGCTTGTACCGCGTAGAAACATTAGGAGAAAATTAATCAGTATATCTGTGACTTGCAGTTTTAGTTCATATCATGTTTAATTATATCAGTGGTGTGGATCCTCTATCACCGTAATATTTATCTTCCTTTAAAATAACAAGTTGAACATAAATCTACGGATACACGTGCAGCCAGAACTTCCAGGAATATCGGTGTCGGTGGTCACCCCTCATTTAGCTCAAGTTGCTTTTGTTAAATCTCTGAACTGACAGTTTTGTTTTGAGTAACAACATGCTCTCTGCAACGTTGCGCACAGCTTAGACGAAGTGAAGCGAAATAGCTGACGTGAGGAATGTTAATGATATCACCAAGCGTTATGACTCGTAATAATAGTAGTTTATTTATTTATCGTATGGCTTTTAGTGCCAGGAGTGTCCGAGGACATTATTATTTCTACTCACTCTAATAAAAAAAAATACAGTCAGTCCCAAAGACTAGACGTTATATCATTTCAAATGACGCATGCTAGAAATGCTACACATGTTAGAAAGGCTCAGGAGGGCTTCGAGCGCGCTCTTTCAACAGACTCCATTACCCAGTAACTTAGGCTTCCCGCGCGGGCACCTCTTTAAGGGTCACCCTGTATTCTTATCTGGCATCTTGTATATCTCTTTAGGAGTCACCCTGTATTCTTATCTGGCGTCTTGTATATCTCTTTAGGAGGCACCCTGTATTCTTATCTGGCATCTTGTATATATCTTTAGAAGTCACCCTGTATTCTTATCTGGCATCTTGTGCACCTCTTTTGGATTCACCCTGTATTCTTCTCTGCCATCTTGTACACCTCTTTAAGAGTCACCCTGTATTCTTATCTGGCATCTTGTATATATCTTTAGGAGGCACCCTGTATTCTTATCTGGCATCTTGTATATATCTTTAGAAGTCACCCTGTATTCTTCTCTGCCATCTTGTACACCTCTTTAAGAGTCACCTTGTATTCTTATCTGGCATCTTGTATATCTCTTTAGGAGTCACCCTAGTAGTGGAGTAGTGGTGCTTCCAAATAGTGTCATGGCCGCCGCGTGAGTCCAAGCCAATATCTCGCGAACCCATGGTCGGATGTTGACAAATGAGGTGTCGTTGGACTCGGGTTGACGCCCTCTTTCCAATGGACCACTCATTTCAACCCCTAAATAAAACCTACCCCTACTAGGGGGTGAAATTGTAATTTTTTAGTGAAAGCCTCTTTTCAAATGGGACATGTATAAGCTGCACTGCTAAAATGAACTTAAACGTGGTTGCTCATATCGCGCATGCATTTTACGAGATGCCGCTATGGATGAACATTTTTGTTTTTGTTTTTTACGCATGCGCACTGGGGATTTTTGTAAGAGGGCGAGCTCTTTGAAAAAAAATGATTGATAAGAAGAGGTTTTGGTGGTGAGGAGAGAGCCAGATAGTCGCCTACTTTCCTACGACGTTTGCCGATATCTCTCGAACGCAAGGTCGGATTTGGACGTGTGACGTGTCAAATCGCTTGTTTCAAAGCCCTATATATGTTATTAATAGGTTAAAGTTTTGAGAATGAGGGAAACAGGCGTTTTGGGGTAAAATTATGATTTTAGACTTTTTCTGATATTTCACGAATGCCTGGTCGGATTTGGTCCTATGACGTGTCAAATGGCTTGTCTCGAAACCCTCTTTATTTTGGTAATAGGTTAAAGTTTTTGAGAATGAGGGAAACAGAATTTTTTGTTGTAAAACCGTGATTTTAGACTTTTTGTTATATCTCACAAACCAATAACGCCAGAGACGTATACGAGGGGTCGTAGGACTCGGGGTGACGCCCCTCCCCTATCTCCCTTTCGAATATAGTATTTATGTTTAAAAAAATGCGAAAGAGCCTAACGACACTTATGTTGAAAACATTTCAGTTTTTAAAACTTTTCTTAAATTTGTCTAAAATGTTCATGACGAGTGGTTGTAGATAGAAAGAGACGATACCACTGGACACGTGTTTCAACGAAGCTATTACTGGCCACGGTGGTGATATACCAATACAGTATTCGCTATTTCGATGAGACGGCGGGTCGAGGGTTCGTTTTCTGATTTTTCCTATGATGGAATTCCTAATTCCTAAACCCCCTGAAGGGGGTCTTTAACGTGTAAACGATTATGAGTGACATGACAAATGATAATTCCTTGATTCGATGAAGTTGGCTTTAGATAGAACAAACAGAACTTGGTTATATGTTGCTTGAAGTGAGTATAGAAAACAAACTTGCTGGGGCAGACTGACAGGATGTGAATGTTATTTGATCTTATTGGAATGCATTGACTTGACAGGGCAATGAAAAAAAGCACAGAGATGCTGAGGACACTTGAAGGTCAAACGATATGGCAACCATGGTGGGAGGGGGAAGCTAGGATGATGTCGCCGATCATGTTCAATGGATGAATTTATATTTTGCGAAGCATTGTTCGGAGAGGGTCATGGGACGACTTGTTTTAAGGGTATTTATTTTTTCGATGTTTCCTATGGTGGACTCATTGATTGAAATAATCCAAAACTGCTAGGGCATGGCCTTGAGATTTTATAAACCGATAATGGGATTTTGACATACAAGATCCA
Source organism: Meconema thalassinum (assembly GCA_946902985.2). NCBI lineage: Eukaryota > Metazoa > Arthropoda > Insecta > Orthoptera > Tettigoniidae > Meconema > Meconema thalassinum. Next base: position 2,431,185 of record OX336399.1, on the reverse strand, counting down.
CTCAGAACTTGACATGATGTCATTCTTTTTATGGCTTATGAATTTCCCCAAAAAAGACCCAAAACAACAAGATCATGGACTTTTGCTTTTCTTAATATATTGCAAACCCATAATGTAAGATGTTTACTGTGAGTGACGAAATCTAGCTAGGTAACGAAAGAATTATTGTAGGATATATGTATGGTGACTGACACGTCTTTGACCATTGGAACTTGTTTTCAGATCTGACTGTAGTACATAGGGAGTATAGGTTGTAGGCATGGATTGACAAACGGTGCACACAAAATTCAATTTATCGATTCAAGAATTAAGAGTAGACTATCATTAATTAATTGGTTAAAGAGTGTAGCTAAAAATAAAAAAATGGTGACTACATTAAACTAAACTGAACCAAGTCGAATCAAACCCAACCGAACCAAACCAAGCCTAAAGCAAACCAAACCTAATCAAGAACAAGCCAAGGGCTTAAGTGTAAAACTTGTGGGGGAATGCAGTCATTGGCAATGTCCAAAGGAAGGGATAACGCTCTACCTCTAGAGGGTAAGGTAAAGCTAGCGCATGGTGCTAATGCATATTCCCAAGTACATGAACCACACACACACACAACTATCCTATGCTGTTTTTATGAGTTAACTGTTAAAACTTACTCAGTGGTTAGTGAGCAAGATGGTCGCTACACACAACAAGCTTTAAATACTTGAGGCTAATAATCTATACACACACACACACGCTTGTTCTAAACTAAACTGTCTTGCTGGCAGTGCTCACACAGTAGGCAAATGACAGAAATGCTTGGCTAACAGAAATACAATCATTTTCGTTTGTCTAATGTTACCAGCTAACCATTACATGCTATAGTGGTGAGCACATGTGCCTCTTGCACTGGAGATCGTAACTCGATTTCTAGCTCTAAGGCCTAGAATGAATCAAACTAAGAAAGAAGGGTATGGTGACGCAGTGGTTAAACTGTTAGCCTTTCACTAAGGTAGACTAGGGTTTGATTTTAGGTTAATATACATGTCATAAACAAACAAACAAACAAACAAACAAACAAACAAACAAAAAAAGCAGAGATAATGTTTAAAACTGATTACACTTGTCTCTTTTCAAATTATTACTTAGATTGCAAATACAAAGGTGGACTGGGTTTGATATTCAGTTAATGCTGCCTATCGCATACTAGCCTGTAAGAAAGCCAAACAAGCAAAAGGCGTAGGTAGAGCAGTGGTAAAATCGCTATGTGTAGAGAACTACCTAACGGTTTTATGAACTGGCAATGGTATGTCGCATAAACAGTGCAGGATACAATCCAGCAACCATAATTTGTATCTTGTGGAGCAGAGAAAACATATATATAGAGAAAGATATAGAAAGCTAGTGTATGTATGGGTAGCATTGATAATTTGACCAGAGAAAATACGATGAGGTAGGGTGGGGAGAGGGAGAATTAACACTTATATATGAATGAATGGTAAATAGTATTTTAGTTTTTTTTCCCCAATAGTTTTGTTTTTTAAATGCAGTGGTAGATAGTCGTTATTTTGTAAAACATTCTTACTTGCAGTAGTAATAAGACTCTATGGTTTCGCTAACACATAGATAGACTGTATTATTGCCATGGTCAAGCACTCACATTAAGATCATTTACAAAATCATAAAATGAAAAATAAAAAATCTTGTTTTGGAAATATCGTTTTTCAACATACACAAAATAAATATATAAAAAATTTGTAAACAGCAAAATGGAAAATCCATGGTCAAGCACTCACATTAAGATCATTTACAAAATCATAAAATGAAAAATAAAAATCTTGTTTTGGAAATATCGATTTTTTTCAACATACACAAAATAAATATATAAAAAATTTGTAAACAGCAAAATGGAAAATCCATGTTTCCATATAGACAAAATTTAAAAACCTTAAACGGACATTTAAGAAAATATATATAAATGGGAAATTGACAAATGTGTAAATATGAAAATGGAAAAATCCATGTTTCCATATCATGAAATTGAAAAACATCAAACTGTCATTTTAAAAAATGCAAATGGAAAATTGACAAATTGCAATGTGTGAAATGTGAAATTGAACAAATGGCTATCATTATTTAAAAAAAAAAAAAGAACATGGTGCTCTATGGTTGAGGTGTGAATCAAACCCTTTCTACTTATTTGGACCACCCGAGACTGAGTAGACTAGTTTAAGTTGTCATACCACTTTTAAAAGTTTGTGTTAAATCTAGGAATTGAACCCAAGAGCTTGTAGGGGAGATCAAAGGTTATAATATGTTAAACAGATAGCCTTGAATGAAGGGTGTGGTAGCTATATAGAGATGAGACGTTTCGCTCGGGGCAGGGAGGCATGGAGATCTGCATCAAACCAGTCAAAGGACTAAAGACTCAAACAACAACATGTACGTTCACCAAAATAATGTTGTGTAACGGTAAATGTTAGTCAACGAACAGTAATGCATTACTAAAACCCATGACACGATACCTAAGAGCTTTTCTAAAATGATTTTAAAATGCCTTTAACCCTATATTGAACACCCAGTTCACAAAACTCATAACTGCAATGTTATGGTAAAACAAAACAAAATCTATATTTCAAAACAAACAAGTGGTTTAGTCAATGTATACTGGAAAAAGTTTTGTAAACACTCAAGTCCTCAAGACCAATTAAATTAGTAACTGTCAGGTTGGCCGAGTGGTTAAGGTGTTTGACTTAAGATCAAATTTCTGTATAAGGAAGCAAGGGTTCGAATCCCTTACCTGACATAACTATTGCCTTAACATGGCTTGGCCACACTGTATTATTATGATACTCAGTACACAAACCATAGATATAGTGTATTGTTTAAGGCCACTCTCTTTCTGAACATAGTCAGAGACTGTTGATGGTTAACAATTGTATTAATAGTGGGACATGGGGATAGCAATTAAGAAAAAACAGCCAATACCCATACAATATTTTTATTCATTTTAGTTTTTTTTTTACAATAGTTACACACTGAATACAACTTTTTATCTCTTTACCATTGTTTGATATAGATTTTAAACACAACGCTTGTTGTAGATCCTTTTACAACTTTCTCTAGGTACTCTTGTTCTTAAAAACTGGGGAAGCCGCAATGGTTTTATAGACATTAAACCCTCATTCTCTTCTTTTTCATCATTATCATCATCATTATTATAAATATTATCTTTATAATTATTATAGTCATTGTCACCATCATTATCATCATCATCATCCTCAACATCACTAGAACTATCCAATTCCATTTTTTCCTTTTCAAAAGGGATCTCTTGAAGAGTCTGTGTTGCTTTTGATAGTGTTACGGGTTTATTGAACGTTGACAACTGTCCTAACATGACTTTTTGAGGAGATAAATGTTTTTTCATAAGGAAGTCACTATGTTGAGTAACACTATGTTTTTGTCGGACTTGCTTTTTCTTGTTCTTTTGATCATGTTTTGTTAACACTAACGGTGTTTCATTTGGTATACCACATTGATGAGTACCCACACTTAAGACCTCACCATGTTTACTTTTTAGATGACCTAGACATTTTGTTGTTCTTTGTTTTGAGCACTGCCAAAATATGATGCCATTCGCATTTTCTCGCTTATAGTTATAAGAGTACCCATGATACAGGGCACGTGGTTTACCTTTATTGGTTATAGTATATTCCATAGTAGTCACTGACTTGTATAGTCGATCCGCCTACTACAAAGGTCTGAACACTTGTGGTGAAAGAATGATGTTGTGTTGACGTTTTATGCAGGATAATGTTGGTGGCATATGTGGGTGGCTTATGTTGATGACATGTGTTGTTGGCTGATTTTGGTGGCTTATGTTGATGGTTTATGGTGGTGGCTTATGTTGATGGCTTATGTTGGTGGCTTATGTTGATGACATATGTTGATGACTTATGTTGATAGCTTATGTTGGTGGCTAATGTTGATGACATATGTTGTTGGCTTATGGTGGTGGCTTATGTTGATGGTATATGTTGCTGGCCTATGTTGATGGTTTATGTTAATGGCTTAGGTTAATATCTTAGGTTGATGGCATAAGTTGATGGCTTATGTTGGTGGCTTATGGTGGTGGCTTATGCTGGTGGCTTATGCTAGTGGCTTATGGTGGTGGTTTATGGTGGTGGCTTATGTTGATGACATATGTTGGTGGCTTAAGTTGGTGGCTTATGTTGGTGGCTTATGGTGGTGGCTTATGGTGGTGGGTTATGGTGGTGGATTATGGTGGCTTATAGTGGTGGCTTATGGTGGTGGTTTATGGTGGTGGCTTATGTTGATGACATATGTTGGTGGCTTATGGTGGCTTATGGTGGTGATTTATAGTGGTGGCCTATGTTGGTGGCTTATTTTTGGTGGTTTACGTTAATACCTTATTTGTAATGGCTTATTTGACAAGTTATTGTTGTCAATGTATTTAGAGGATTTTTCTCTTGGTTTTGGAAAGTATCTCAACTCTTTTTTATGGTAGCATAATGCTTACCGCCATGTTTGTAAGCAACAACAACACACTAAAATTCCAAGAATCCAAAGTACTCTAAGGTTAATGATTGTCTCTCAACTCCATTCAACGTCTAGTCAAAAAACATTATATATTTTTCACATTTTACAAAAAAGGTAAATTGGGAAAGTAAGCTATATGTTTAAACTAAAAATCATATCAAATCATATGCTAACTCCAACACCTACGTCTACCCCAATCTCAGTCAAAAAAATATAATATTCTTCAAATTTTTCCAAAACAGTATTTGGAAAGTAGGCCATATTTTGAAAACTAATCATCCTATAAAGTCTTATATATATATACTGAAACCAATGGCTTTTATATCCTTAATCTTAAGAACAAAATATGGAATTTTTGACATTTTTTCCAAAAATGTTCATTTTAAAACGGGGCTATATTTTGGAAACTAGGAATTTTACAAGAAAGTTTGTTTAACGTAAATGGCAGGTATTTACCCCCACTACCCGCAAACCAAGTCCCAGGTCTCTGGGGAAAAATCCAAAAAAAGTTCAATTTGGAAAGTAGGCAATATTTTGAAAACTAATCATCCTAAAAAGTCATATATAGACTCAAACCAATGGCTTTTATGTCCTTAATTGGTAGAACAAAACTTAACATTTTTTCAGTTTTTCCAAAAAAGTCCAATTTTCAAAAATTGTCTATATTTTGGGAACTAAGAATTTTACAAAAAAGTTTGTTTAACGAAAATGAAAGGTCTTTACCCCCCTCTACCCAAAACATAAATTTCAGGTCCCTAGGACAAAAACTGTGCAGTATATATATATATATATATATTTTGGGGAGGGGGTCTATATTCACTTTACCTCCCCACTTCACAAGATGGCGGCCATAGCTTAACTTAACCTAGCCTAACCTAACCTGACCTACGAGGTGTGATCAAAAAGTTCCAAAAATGTGGCTGCAACTTAACCAAACCTAGCCTAGCCTAACCTAACCTCCCTGTTGACTAGCCCCCTTTGGACGGGTCCTTTTTGAAGGGAGTCATTTTTTTTACGTGTCCCGGAGGACGGGTCCTTGTTGACGGGTCCCTGTGGCGGGTCCTTTGGACTGATCCCTATGGACTGGCCTTGCATTTTATCCAAATTATGTCAAAGGGGACCCGCCACTGGGACCCGTCAACAAGGACCCGTCCTCCGGGACACGTAAAAAAAATGACTCCCTTCAAAAAGGACCCGTCCAAAGGGGGCTAGTCAACAGGGAGGTTAGGTTAGGCTAGGCTAGGTTTGGTTAAGTTGCAGCCACATTTTTGGAACTTTTTGATCACACCTCGTAGGTCAGGTTAGGTTAGGCTAGGTTAAGTTAAGCTATGGCCGCCATCTTGTGAAGTGGGGAGGTAAAGTGAATATAGACCCCCTCCCCAAAAAATATATATATATATATATACTGCACAGTTTTTGTCCTAGGGACCTGAAATTTATGTTTTGGGTAGAGGGGGGTAAAGACCTTTCATTTTCGTTAAACAAACTTTTTTGTAAAATTCTTAGTTCCCAAAATATAGACAATTTTTGAAAATTGGACTTTTTTGGAAAAACTGAAAAAATGTTAAGTTTTGTTCTACCAATTAAGGACATAAAAGCCATTGGTTTGAGTCTATATATGACTTTTTAGGATGATTAGTTTTCAAAATATTGCCTACTTTCCAAATTGAACTTTTTTTGGATTTTTCCCCAGAGACCTGGGACTTGGTTTGCGGGTAGTGGGGGTAAATACCTGCCATTTACGTTAAACAAACTTTCTTGTAAAATTCCTAGTTTCCAAAATATAGCCCCGTTTTAAAATGAACATTTTTGGAAAAAATGTCAAAAATTCCATATTTTGTTCTTAAGATTGAGGATATAAAAGCCATTGGTTTCAGTATATATATATATATGACTTTATAGGATGATTAGTTTTCAAAATATGGCCTACTTTCCAAATACTGTTTTGGAAAAATTTGAAGAATATTATATTTTTTTGACTGAGATTGGGGTAGACGTAGGTGTTGGAGTTAGCATATGATTTGATATGATTTTTAGTTTAAACATATAGCTTACTTTCCCAATTTACCTTTTTTGTAAAATGTGAAAAATATATAATGTTTTTTGACTAGACGTTGAATGGAGTTGAGAGACAATCATTAACCTTAGAGTACTTTGGATTCTTGGAATTTTAGTGTGTTGTTGTTGCTTACAAACATGGCGGTAAGCATTATGCTACCATAAAAAAGAGTTGAGATACTTTCCAAAACCAAGAGAAAAATCCTCTAAATACATTGACAACAATAACTTGTCAAATAAGCCATTACAAATAAGGTATTAACGTAAACCACCAAAAATAAGCCACCAACATAGGCCACCACTATAAATCACCACCATAAGCCACCATAAGCCACCAACATATGTCATCAACATAAGCCACCACCATAAACCACCACCATAAGCCACCACTATAAGCCACCATAATCCACCACCATAACCCACCACCATAAGCCACCACCATAAGCCACCAACATAAGCCACCAACTTAAGCCACCAACATATGTCATCAACATAAGCCACCACCATAAACCACCACCATAAGCCACTAGCATAAGCCACCAGCATAAGCCACCACCATAAGCCACCAACATAAGCCATCAACTTATGCCATCAACCTAAGATATTAACCTAAGCCATTAACATAAACCATCAACATAGGCCAGCAACATATACCATCAACATAAGCCACCACCATAAGCCAACAACATATGTCATCAACATTAGCCACCAACATAAGCTATCAACATAAGTCACCAACATATGTCATCAACATAAGCCACCAACATAAGCCATCAACATAAGCCACCACCATAAACCATCAACATAAGCCACCAAAATCAGCCAACAACACATGTCATCAACATAAGCCACCCACATATGCCACCAACATTATCCTGCATAAAACGTCAACACAACATCATTCTTTCACCACAAGTGTTCAGACCTTTGTAGTAGGCGGATCGACTATACAAGTCAGTGACTACTATGGAATATACTATAACCAATAAAGGTAAACCACGTGCCCTGTATCATGGGTACTCTTATAACTATAAGCGAGAAAATGCGAATGGCATCATATTTTGGCAGTGCTCAAAACAAAGAACAACAAAATGTCTAGGTCATCTAAAAAGTAAACATAGTGAGGTCTTAAGTGTGGGTACTCATCAATGTGGTATACCAAATGAAACACCGTTAGTGTTAACAAAACATGATCAAAAGAACAAGAAAAAGCAAGTCCGACAAAAACATAGTGTTACTCAACATAGTGACTTCCTTATGAAAAAACATTTATCTCCTCAAAAAGTCATGTTAGGACAGTTGTCAACGTTCAATAAACCCGTAACACTATCAAAAGCAACACAGACTCTTCAAGAGATCCCTTTTGAAAAGGAAAAAATGGAATTGGATAGTTCTAGTGATGTTGAGGATGATGATGATGATGATAATGATGGTGACAATGACTATAATAATTATAAAGATAATATTTATAATAATGATGATGATAATGATGAAAAAGAAGAGAATGAGGGTTTAATGTCTATAAAACCATTGCGGCTTCCCCAGTTTTTAAGAACAAGAGTACCTAGAGAAAGTTGTAAAAGGATCTACAACAAGCGTTGTGTTTAAAATCTATATCAAACAATGGTAAAGAGATAAAAAGTTGTATTCAGTGTGTAACTATTGTAAAAAAAAACTAAAATGAATAAAAATATTGTATGGGTATTGGCTGTTTTTTCTTAATTGCTATCCCCATGTCCCACTATTAATACAATTGTTAACCATCAACAGTCTCTGACTATGTTCAGAAAGAGAGTGGCCTTAAACAATACACTATATCTATGGTTTGTGTACTGAGTATCATAATAATACAGTGTGGCCAAGCCATGTTAAGGCAATAGTTATGTCAGGTAAGGGATTCGAACCCTTGCTTCCTTATACAGAAATTTGATCTTAAGTCAAACACCTTAACCACTCGGCCAACCTGACAGTTACTAATTTAATTGGTCTTGAGGACTTGAGTGTTTACAAAACTTTTTCCAGTATACATTGACTAAACCACTTGTTTGTTTTGAAATATAGATTTTGTTTTGTTTTACCATAACATTGCAGTTATGAGTTTTGTGAACTGGGTGTTCAATATAGGGTTAAAGGCATTTTAAAATCATTTTAGAAAAGCTCTTAGGTATCGTGTCATGGGTTTTAGTAATGCATTACTGTTCGTTGACTAACATTTACCGTTACACAACATTATTTTGGTGAACGTACATGTTGTTGTTTGAGTCTTTAGTCCTTTGACTGGTTTGATGCAGATCTCCATGCCTCCCTGCCCCGAGCGAAACGTCTCATCTCTATATAGCTACCACACCCTTCATTCAAGGCTATCTGTTTAACATATTATAACCTTTGATCTCCCCTACAAGCTCTTGGGTTCAATTCCTAGATTTAACACAAACTTTTAAAAGTGGTATGACAACTTAAACTAGTCTACTCAGTCTCGGGTGGTCCAAATAAGTAGAAAGGGTTTGATTCACACCTCAACCATAGAGCACCATGTTCTTTTTTTTTTTTTAAATAATGATAGCCATTTGTTCAATTTCACATTTCACACATTGCAATTTGTCAATTTTCCATTTGCATTTTTTAAAATGACAGTTTGATGTTTTTCAATTTCATGATATGGAAACATGGATTTTTCCATTTTCATATTTACACATTTGTCAATTTCCCATTTATATATATTTTCTTAAATGTCCGTTTAAGGTTTTTAAATTTTGTCTATATGGAAACATGGATTTTCCATTTTGCTGTTTACAAATTTTTTATATATTTATTTTGTGTATGTTGAAAAAAATCGATATTTCCAAAACAAGATTTTTATTTTTCATTTTATGATTTTGTAAATGATCTTAATGTGAGTGCTTGACCATGGATTTTCCATTTTGCTGTTTACAAATTTTTTATATATTTATTTTGTGTATGTTGAAAAACGATATTTCCAAAACAAGATTTTTTATTTTTCATTTTATGATTTTGTAAATGATCTTAATGTGAGTGCTTGACCATGGCAATAATACAGTCTATCTATGTGTTAGCGAAACCATAGAGTCTTATTACTACTGCAAGTAAGAATGTTTTACAAAATAACGACTATCTACCACTGCATTTAAAAAACAAAACTATTGGGGAAAAAAAACTAAAATACTATTTACCATTCATTCATATATAAGTGTTAATTCTCCCTCTCCCCACCCTACCTCATCGTATTTTCTCTGGTCAAATTATCAATGCTACCCATACATACACTAGCTTTCTATATCTTTCTCTATATATATGTTTTCTCTGCTCCACAAGATACAAATTATGGTTGCTGGATTGTATCCTGCACTGTTTATGCGACATACCATTGCCAGTTCATAAAACCGTTAGGTAGTTCTCTACACATAGCGATTTTACCACTGCTCTACCTACGCCTTTTGCTTGTTTGGCTTTCTTACAGGCTAGTATGCGATAGGCAGCATTAACTGAATATCAAACCCAGTCCACCTTTGTATTTGCAATCTAAGTAATAATTTGAAAAGAGACAAGTGTAATCAGTTTTAAACATTATCTCTGCTTTTTTTGTTTGTTTGTTTGTTTGTTTGTTTGTTTGTTTATGACATGTATATTAACCTAAAATCAAACCCTAGTCTACCTTAGTGAAAGGCTAACAGTTTAACCACTGCGTCACCATACCCTTCTTTCTTAGTTTGATTCATTCTAGGCCTTAGAGCTAGAAATCGAGTTACGATCTCCAGTGCAAGAGGCACATGTGCTCACCACTATAGCATGTAATGGTTAGCTGGTAACATTAGACAAACGAAAATGATTGTATTTCTGTTAGCCAAGCATTTCTGTCATTTGCCTACTGTGTGAGCACTGCCAGCAAGACAGTTTAGTTTAGAACAAGCGTGTGTGTGTGTGTATAGATTATTAGCCTCAAGTATTTAAAGCTTGTTGTGTGTAGCGACCATCTTGCTCACTAACCACTGAGTAAGTTTTAACAGTTAACTCATAAAAACAGCATAGGATAGTTGTGTGTGTGTGTGGTTCATGTACTTGGGAATATGCATTAGCACCATGCGCTAGCTTTACCTTACCCTCTAGAGGTAGAGCGTTATCCCTTCCTTTGGACATTGCCAATGACTGCATTCCCCCACAAGTTTTACACTTAAGCCCTTGGCTTGTTCTTGATTAGGTTTGGTTTGCTTTAGGCTTGGTTTGGTTCGGTTGGGTTTGATTCGACTTGGTTCAGTTTAGTTTAATGTAGTCACCATTTTTTTATTTTTAGCTACACTCTTTAACCAATTAATTAATGATAGTCTACTCTTAATTCTTGAATCGATAAATTGAATTTTGTGTGCACCGTTTGTCAATCCATGCCTACAACCTATACTCCCTATGTACTACAGTCAGATCTGAAAACAAGTTCCAATGGTCAAAGACGTGTCAGTCACCATACATATATCCTACAATAATTCTTTCGTTACCTAGCTAGATTTCGTCACTCACAGTAAACATCTTACATTATGGGTTTGCAATATATTAAGAAAAGCAAAAGTCCATGATCTTGTTGTTTTGGGTCTTTTTTGGGGAAATTCATAAGCCATAAAAAGAATGACATCATGTCAAGTTCTGAGTGGATCTTGTATGTCAAAATCCCATTATCGGTTTATAAAATCTCAAGGCCATGCCCTAGCAGTTTTGGATTATTTCAATCAATGAGTCCACCATAGGAAACATCGAAAAAATAAATACCCTTAAAACAAGTCGTCCCATGACCCTCTCCGAACAATGCTTCGCAAAATATAAATTCATCCATTGAACATGATCGGCGACATCATCCTAGCTTCCCCCTCCCACCATGGTTGCCATATCGTTTGACCTTCAAGTGTCCTCAGCATCTCTGTGCTTTTTTTCATTGCCCTGTCAAGTCAATGCATTCCAATAAGATCAAATAACATTCACATCCTGTCAGTCTGCCCCAGCAAGTTTGTTTTCTATACTCACTTCAAGCAACATATAACCAAGTTCTGTTTGTTCTATCTAAAGCCAACTTCATCGAATCAAGGAATTATCATTTGTCATGTCACTCATAATCGTTTACACGTTAAAGACCCCCTTCAGGGGGTTTAGGAATTAGGAATTCCATCATAGGAAAAATCAGAAAACGAACCCTCGACCCGCCGTCTCATCGAAATAGCGAATACTGTATTGGTATATCACCACCGTGGCCAGTAATAGCTTCGTTGAAACACGTGTCCAGTGGTATCGTCTCTTTCTATCTACAACCACTCGTCATGAACATTTTAGACAAATTTAAGAAAAGTTTTAAAAACTGAAATGTTTTCAACATAAGTGTCGTTAGGCTCTTTCGCATTTTTTTAAACATAAATACTATATTCGAAAGGGAGATAGGGGAGGGGCGTCACCCCGAGTCCTACGACCCCTCGTATACGTCTCTGGCGTTATTGGTTTGTGAGATATAACAAAAAGTCTAAAATCACGGTTTTACAACAAAAAATTCTGTTTCCCTCATTCTCAAAAACTTTAACCTATTACCAAAATAAAGAGGGTTTCGAGACAAGCCATTTGACACGTCATAGGACCAAATCCGACCAGGCATTCGTGAAATATCAGAAAAAGTCTAAAATCATAATTTTACCCCAAAACGCCTGTTTCCCTCATTCTCAAAACTTTAACCTATTAATAACATATATAGGGCTTTGAAACAAGCGATTTGACACGTCACACGTCCAAATCCGACCTTGCGTTCGAGAGATATCGGCAAACGTCGTAGGAAAGTAGGCGACTATCTGGCTCTCTCCTCACCACCAAAACCTCTTCTTATCAATCATTTTTTTTCAAAGAGCTCGCCCTCTTACAAAAATCCCCAGTGCGCATGCGTAAAAAACAAAAACAAAAATGTTCATCCATAGCGGCATCTCGTAAAATGCATGCGCGATATGAGCAACCACGTTTAAGTTCATTTTAGCAGTGCAGCTTATACATGTCCCATTTGAAAAGAGGCTTTCACTAAAAAATTACAATTTCACCCCCTAGTAGGGGTAGGTTTTATTTAGGGGTTGAAATGAGTGGTCCATTGGAAAGAGGGCGTCAACCCGAGTCCAACGACACCTCATTTGTCAACATCCGACCATGGGTTCGCGAGATATTGGCTTGGACTCACGCGGCGGCCATGACACTATTTGGAAGCACCACTACTCCACTACTCACCCTGTATTCTTATCTGGCGTCTTGTATATCTCTTTAAGTCTCACCTTGTATTCTTATCTGGCATCTTGTATATCTCTTTAGGAGGCACCCTGTATTCTTATCTGGCGTCTTGTATATCTCTTTAAGTCTCACCTTGTATTCTTATCTGGCATCTTGTATATCTCTTTAGGAGGCACCCTGTATTCTTATCTGGCATCTTGTATATATCTTTAGAAGTCACCCTGTATTCTTGTGTGACATCTTGTATATATCTTTAGAAGTCACCCTGTATTCTTATCTGGCATCTTGTATATATCTTTAGAAGTCACCCTGTATTCTTGTGTGACATCTTGTACACCTCTTTAGGAGTCACCCTGTAATCTTGTGTGACATCTTGTGCACCTCTTTAAGAGTCAACCTGTATTCTTATCTGACATCCTGCAAACCTCTTTAGGAGTCAACCTGTATTCTTTTCGCTTCGCTCGACGCCCCAGGACTCTTTCAACAGCAGACTCCATTAACTTAGGCTTCCCGTGCGGCTGCATGACGTCACTTCCGTCTCCGTAACGCAACCGTCTCCGTCCCACATAACTTTAGACTTTAGAATAACGACGAAGTCGACAAGATAATTTGAAATGATAAAATTACTTCGCCTTTATGAAATACAGCGGATTTAAATATTGAATATCTCTGCCCCTCTGCGATGTCCGGTATTTGCTGGTAGGATTTTTGAGTTGCATTGTCACGAACGGTCCCTCCTAAGTATTTGGACTGATACGAGCTCTCAATTAATGAGGCCAATCGTCTAACCGTAGGACGTTGTTGACAAACACAATTTGCTGAAATATTGAACAACTGAGGTTGGTTCCCTAAAACAACAGCAGAAGTAGCGATGCATAACCACTATTTTAAGAGGCTTTCACTCAACGTCTGAAAATAACTCGCAAGGTCGATAAGAGGGTGTCACTCTGAGCGTCCAGTTCATGTATTTCAGTAAATAGAGGTGTCACAAAGGGGCAATCACCCCCAACTTTTGCTTGTGGGTGTCCCCATACTAAATTTATCGTTTATTTTTTTCATTCATTTTCAAAACAATATTAGCATTTGACTGCAGCTGTGGTAGCGGACCAACACAGGACTTGGATTGCCCGTCCCAAGATTCTACATTGAGTGGTTTAATAGCCAGGCTATCTCCGGACTTGGGGCAGATGACCTCGTAGTTCCGCCCCTTAAAACAACAATAACTAACTATCTCCGGACTCAAGACGAGTGTGTTCGGCCGTCCTCGAAATGGTTTTCCATGGTTTCTCATTTTCAACTCCAGGCAAATACTGGGACTAATAAGCCACGGCCGCTTCCTTCCAATTCCTTGCCCAGTTTCATTCACGAGGGTGGTGTCAGCAAGAACATCTGCTGAGGAAAATGGATATCAGTGCCGTCATGGATTGTTATTGGGGCAGCGAACGCTTGTGGGTTTGATGATGCTCGCTTGACGAGCGAACCATGCCATCTTACCAGAGGAGGTTGACCGGCTGATCACCAACCCCGTGACTTGACCCAACAGCCGTGATGGAAGGCCGCTCAGTATCACAATACTAGCGATGGCATCCAAGCAATATTAATGTGGTTCTGCACACGAGGCAAAGATAGCGCGATTTCCAACTCCTGGTGGGCATTGAACTAGCTTCGCCCGGTATCTTTAACCCAACGTAACCTTAAAAGGTGCACGGACGCCAGGTTTTTCTTCGACTCTATTCACTGAAATCGTCGCTGCTCGGCTTCCTTTCGTTATAAATGAATGTTTTCCTACAGAAACCTTCCTCGAGAAATCCTTTACAGAATGGTGTAAACCGCATCAAAATGCATCCAGTGGTTCTCGAGATTACCCGTGACATCCAAGAATTGGGGACTTCGTTTTATACTAATTAAATATTGTAAATGGCAGTGAATGAAAACGGTAAGTGTTGTGTATCAGGTGTGCTGTATGTGCATCGCATTATCGACATAAATTAACTTTTATAGTGTCAACATTATTACATTTAATTGGTGAGATAGAAACACGAAGCACGCTATCAGTGCTATTTGGCTTCCTTACTGCTCCATAAGAAAGCGTTGAGAGGGAACCAAGAGACAAATCACTATGATTGTGCCTATCATAAATATTGTTGTTGTTGTTGTTTGAATGGTTTGATGCAGCACTCCATGCTTCCCTATCCTGAGCTACCACACCTTCCACAACTAAGTTTGCTATTCCTGAGCGTCTTGGTAAGTGACCTACTAATCTATGTCTTCTCTTTAATCTGTAACCCTATCTACCCATCTGATCTTTATTATTCTCCTGTAACACCACATTTCAAATGCTTGAGCAATTCTCCTCTTTTCTGCTGCTCCAACAGTCCACGTTTCACTTCCATAGAGCACCGCGCTCCAGACAAAGTCCTTCAAAAATGACTGCCTATTACCTAAATCTATATTCGATGTCAACAGATTCCTTTTCTGTAGAAGTGCTTTCCTGGTCTGAGCCAAGCTACTGTTTATATCCTCTTTGCTTCGTCCATCACTGGTTATTTTGCTTCCTAAGTAACAGAAGTCTCCTACTTCGTTCAGCTTTTCACCTGCCAATTTGATGTCCATTGAGGTTTCCTGATTTATTTCGGCTCTATTCCAATATTTTTGTTTTACATTTATTGATTTTCATCATGATTTTTTTCTCAAGATAGAATCCATACCATTCAAAAACTCGTTCAAATCCTCGGGCGTGTCGGCTAAGATGACTATGTCATCGGCGAATCTCAGAGTTGAAATTATTTCTCCTTGAATCTTCACTCCCACTTTAAATTCTTCTCCTATTTCCTTTAATGCTTGTTCATGTACAGATTGAAAAGTATGGGTGATAAGTTGCAGCCTTGCCTTACACCTTTCTGAATACCAGCTTCTCTCTCGTGTCCTTCAGCTCGAATGACTGCTGTCTGGTTTCTGTTTAGATTGTCAAAATGTCAAACAATAGTTAGGATTTGAATTTAAAAATGTGCTTCTGATAGCAAGATGATATTGCGAGGCTACAGGGGGACCAACTTACTGTTATCATTCTGAAGTGAACTGAATAAACCATGAAGCTTCTTCTTGTTACAATTTGGATTTATTTTCTAAATTTTCTAACCACAAAATATCACCCAGTTCAGAATAAGTTACTTTCTGCACTTAGCACAACGCGAGAAAATGTACGGGGTATCCGTCCCCCATTCTCAGCACTTGGTCTCACTTCCATACCGCAAGGTCGGTGTAAATACACTAACTTCTCTCTGAGATGTCACTGCTTTGAATTAGTATTTGTGTATTGTGACAAAAGGGTTAAGAGAGATTCAATGTTTACATCACTTGTGATTTTGTGCAGTAGTGAGCGAGCAATTTGTTGCGCTCGTGTTGGTATTGGTGATGCGCCCGGAAGGTCAGCTACCTGAACAGCTGAAAGGCATGCATAACAAAAGCTGAGCAGAGCGCGTCTCATTGGCTGTGTTGGTTTGAGGCCGACAGATGTCTGGTGAGGCGAGGCGAGCTGTTTGCAGGCACGCCAGCGCCAGTTGTGTTGTTCCCGAGCGAGCGAGTGCGTGTTGTGTTGTGTCGTCCCGTGTGCAGTGTTTAGTGTAGTGGATAGTGTTCTCTTGGTAAGTGCACTGCATCTCAACTCATCTAGGCCGGGGGAAACTAAACTGTCGCCTACACCCGCCAGTTCACAGGAAGGGAATAGATTGTAGTTTTGTACGGTCTGTAATACCTCGGGTTCGATTTCCGCACGGTGACTCGGGCTTAGGGCAGTCAAGGCTGCGTGTGAAAGCTGAAGCACACCTCGCCTTATTGCTGCAACAGTTGGCTGCAACTCGCCCAGTCCGCAACAGGTTTCTTGTTTGTGTGAGAACCTCAGGATGGCTGCGTGTTGCACAAACCCCACAAGTTGTTTGCTTTACTTTTCTCCTTCAGAGCGCAGCCCACGGTTTGATGTGTGCGATAACCCTCGTCAATTACGGCGACACTCTTGCTGGTAATGAATGAACTGCCCTGAGGTGCGAGTCACTTGCGCAGATAATCTGACTATACCTACTCTCAATCACCACGGGGTGTGGTTGTCCATTGTGTCGCTCCCTCGGGCTGAGGGGTGACTCCTGGGAACATAACCGATTTCATTTCGAGACTTACAGAATGTGCAGTTCATTCTTTCAGCGTCGCTTAATTTATTACATTATTGTTCCCCGCACAGTGGACCGATTGAAGAGCATTTAGGATTCATCTAGGCCAGGGGCTGAGACTAGGAGACGTAAGCTAAGAAGTGAGAGCTCTCATATTTGTGGGTCAAGGAGTCTTCCCATGTCGCATTGTGTAAACACTCTCTCATTGTTCTGTGTGAAGACAGACAGTGGTGTAACTCCCCCACACCACAGAGCCGAACAATAACAATATGAAATATTTGAGTGAAATCAATCTTGGGATTGATGGCAAACTAATCTGGAAGCAGCTGTTCAGTTGTGTGCAAAGTGAATACTTTAAATGTCGGGGAATAGAGAGTATCAGATGATTTCGCGAAGAAAACTGATAATTTAACTAGCAACCAGCCCTGCCTTGGCCCGGGAACAGTTATGAATGCATTAGTCTACGGGATAGCTCGTAAACTGTCGCATCAGTATTTGAATTGAGATTGTTGGAAGAAATGAAAACGTAAAAACACTTATAGTGGGCGATGTATTGAAGATAGAGATATGCTCTCGCGGACTTTTTTGTAGAACTTTTCATGCTGAACAATTCTTACACTCATAGTATATGATATTTTTAACGGTTTACCCAGCATATGCTTACAAAGCGCACAGAAGCGAACCGTAGTTACGTCACTGTGTGATACACACCTCAACATCCGGGTCCCGATCGCGAGGAAAGTCATCGTGAAGGTGTGAAGGTGACGTCTAGTTATTCGTGGAAACTCTCCAAAGGCCACATTAAAAGGAATGTCTGCGTCAACGTGGCAACACAGCTGGCATGTGTGGGGGGAGCAACTCAACCCCCTTCAGGGAACCGTTAACTCGAGCCAGGACAGGGAAATTTCATCCAGTGTGATGAAGCGTGTGGCCACACCTGTATGAACTCAAGGTCGTCTGGTTGGATAGCCTAGGGCCGGAGTCGGAGCCAGGGCCTCTCTTCTCATACTGTCGTGATAGCAAAGTTAACACTACAGCGTTGCTTTTCGAAAATGTAACTGTGTAGCGCTATTTCCTTCCACTGTGTTGGTCAATCTCGAGCACGAAGCTGTTCTCTATGTCTCTTAGACCCCATGGGTGCAGCTACAGCCTCTGGAGAGCCGAACATGTCATTGGACACTCCCAGCACTAAATGCCATACGCTAAATAAATAAACCAACCAGGTTAGCTCTGTCAGTGGAATGCACAAGGTACTTGGGTTCGAATGCCACCCAACTGCAAGGGATATTTATTATTATTATTATTAACTAGGCTGTAACTGGGTTGATCGACTCGCCCCTAGCGAGCTCGTAAACTGTAGCCTCAGTATTTGAATGGAGATTGTTGGAAGAAATGAAAACGTAAAATCACTTATAGTGGGCGATGGATTGAAGATAAAGATAAGCTCTCGCGGACTTTTTTTGTAGAACTTTTCATGCTGAACAATTCTTGCACTAATAGTATAAAGATATTTTTAACGGTTTACCCAGCGTAAGCTTAAGAAGCGTACGAACGCCAGGTATTTTTTCGACATTTTCACTGAAATCGTTACTGCTCGGCTTCCTTTGATTATAAATAAATTCTTTTCTACAGAAATATTCCTCGAGAAATCCTTTACGGAATGGTGAAAACCGCATCAAGATCCATCCAGTGGTTGTCGAGATTATCCGTGATATCCAAGAATCTGGGACTTGGATTTTCATACTAAGTAGAGATGATAATCTTTCGCTCGACTGGAATATAAAACTTGGTTAATTCCCGGGTGCATTGTAATTTAGCGAAGAAGTGAAGTGAGGAATCAGTCCGTGGCCTTAAACCATCCCAGCATTTGTCTGGAGTAGAAACTACGGATAACCCATTTCCAGGATGACTGAGGTGGTAATCATACCCAGTTTCGCCTCACGAGGCTGAGTGTACCCTGGGCATCCAAGTGTGGACGCTTTCAGTTAGCACCTTGTGCTGGTTAATGAAGCTTTCATCGGCGCGGGGCGGCGATCGTGGTACAGCGGTTGTGGGGAGTGGATATTTGAAATATTTCCGCCAGAGTGCATAGCCTAATTAGATATTGTTTCCGGTCCTTGTTGCAGTGTAAAGCACTGTGTGGATGGGATACCCGCAACATAGTTTGCAAGGCTGTGCGGATACGCTGCGGTTAATGTTTGGGCAGAATTTGCGGATAGTTTTAGAACACAATCCGAATTTGTTTAACATCATTAGGACCCGGATGTTTATGACATAGGCCCTACCGGTATCATATTATTTTTCCGTTATGTTTTTTTTTTCATGACTAATTTAAGTTAATCTCATTCAAATTATGTCATTAAGCATAATTAACAGTCCGAACAGGAGACATAGCACATGACATACAAAGCCTGAGCGAACAACTTTTTCCTCAAATGTCTAAATATGTTGCTTTAGTAATTTATAAATAATAAGCGCTGACACTACAACCCATGAAGGGCCTTGGCCTAGAAAGCGACCGCTGCCCAGCCATTTGATCTGCAGATATTGGGGTGACACGTGATCAGCGCATCGGGTCCCCTCAGCCGTTAGTTAATCTTGGTTTTCGTGACCGGGGCGCTGCATCACTGTCAGACAGCTACTCAATTGTCCTCACGAGGCTGAGTGCACCCCGTTCGAGCCCTAACGTGAGTTTCTAAAATCCCTGATGGATTCGGGAATCAAACCCAGGGCCTCCGGGTGAGAGGCAGGAGTGCTACCCCAACACCACGGGACCGGCTTTAGTAATTTATGATTTGTCTAATTATTGTAATGACAGTAGATTCCGATAACAAACTTGCGAATGCGGATAACGTAACTATTGGTGCCCATGCGTTTCGCAAGTTGGAGAACGTATCGATAGTAACCGGTTATGTAAAACTGGGAGACCTTCAGGGAAGAACAGGATCCCATCTTCTCTGGGATCACGTGTCTGCAGCATATCACAATGGCTGCATTTATATGATTAATAATAATAATAATAATAATATCGAACACTATAAAAAAAAAAACACGACTGAAATTTTCTTGACATGTTCAAAGAATGGACAATGAACGACGATGCCTCCTCATTATCCCGCGTGGACTGGCGCAAGAGTATTATTGACTCGAAAGTTAAATAATGCTTTATATTTTCGTTTTTGTCAGCCCTTATTTAGTGTACCTTCCTTCCGAGCCTTGAACTTCACCCTGCAAAAGATACATGTCCATAGCTTTTTGGATACTCAACATATTTCTATATTATTTACGGACGGGTCAGATTTACCCATGGCGCCAGTCCTCGCCTGACAATCTTCAGCTTACGTTAGTCGGGACAATCTGTAAAAATATAAGGGAGAGGAGCCACCTATTTTTGGTGCAGCACAATCAGATAGCTCACGTTCTTGTTGATCCCTGTTTAGGGTCTACGGACATCATGGTCATCAGCTCCTTTCTTGAAAAGAATCAAGATTACTGCTTTGCTGCCACTATCAAAGCCAGTGGTACTGTTATGAAAATTGTCATTTTTCTGCATGTTAAATCTGAAAAATGACTATAAATAAACCTCATTTGATATTGGGAATAGTTGATAGGAAGACACAATTACTTCATTAAAATCCGTGCGACTACGATAAAAAAGGGAGTGACACACTATGGCTCAAAATGACCCGACGTCAGTCCTCGTGTTATAATATTTCACGCACTTTTCAAGGGTGAAAAGTTAAGAATATTTGGATAATAGGAAAGGTTCTACTCATATGGTTAGTTCTGCTGTTCTTACTCAGTGAGGAAAGCAATGGCAAACTACCTCACTCCTCTTCTTGCCTAGTACGCCTCAATATAGCACTGCCTTGGGTTTTTGTGGGTATCTACCCACATAACGTAACGGCGGTTACTTTTTGAGGATCCAACCAGCCTTCGGGCTGACTACCTAACAGACAGGAGAAACACGCAGAACTAGGCTAGTAGATGTGGGTTTGGGATGCAGTGTACAGCGTGTGTGTGTGTTCCCAGTGTACAGTAACATGGAGTGCTCGTAACGTGGACTATGGGACAAGGAGGCTCCACACACCATGAGCCACTGGATAGAGTGGCTTCCACTCGGCGCTCCACCAAGCATGGCAAGGTAAGCAGTAGCCTCATACTTCCAAAATCCACCTTATCCATTTTGGCAAACGTTTCTTGTTCAACTTCAGTAAAATTAATGTATTTAACTTATTCATGTTTATTATATCGAGATATATGCCCCAGCGATGTGCACACAACTCGTGATATACAAGGAAGATAAGGAGAGTTCTGGAACTGTCATGGTGGGTAAGGGCGGATTCTGGAACCGTACCTAAAACTTTATAATAATAACTTTTGTCATAAAGAAAATTGTTTTCTTGTTTATGTTCTTTAAAAGTCTTAAAATATATTAAAAATTAAGAAAAGTTTATCCAGAAAATAAGTAATGTGCGTGTAAAAAACTGGCGCGAAATAATAAAATTGTGAACAGCATTGTCAACAGTTTCAAAGAATACACACTTACAAAGTATAGATACGTTCCACTTTTGGTGCCACATATGGATAAACATCATCTTACGATAAGGCACGTTTAGGAACTATTTTCCTGTTGATAAAGATGCTAAATGCTATGGAGATGAGCGAAAAACTCAATTTTCCTAAAAACTGGATCAGGCGGATTTTGGAACCGTGCGCCTCATTTGTTCAACTCACTGTGTCTAGCTATTTTACCAATACGGTTGGTCACACTGCATCAGCCTTGTGGAAACAACACATTGTGTTTAGAAATCTGTAATTGTGTGGAAAGAAGCCCGAGGCTCACTAATGAACGTCACTGCAGCTTTTCCGTGCTTCTACTCCAACCCGCGGCTGCTTCCTACACTCACCACAATAACACAGGTTATCCCACAAAATACACGGGGCTAAATAACCATGATGTTATGAAACATTACTTTCTGAAAAATGTATCTACGATTTATACTCCAAGACCCCTTGGTAGAGTTTATTTGAGGGGACGGGGCTGAGTGTCATTGTGCTTGGTTGGTTGGTTCCTCAGTTTAGGGGCTGCGACAACGTGGTCATGTAGCCCCGTGTACTTTGGGTGTGTGTAGAATCTGTCTGATAACCGGTTTTAATTGTGATGGCTGTGTTAGTGTGTGCTATCTGTGTTTCAGGTTTATTTATTTATTTATTTATTTATTTATCCGAGTCCAAAACACATACAGATATAAATTGCACTAAATTTCATTTCTCCAGTGTTCAACTGTTAGAAAGGCACAGTCATTAGTCATGTATACCACATGGTCTTGATAACATGCTGCAATTCAGAAGGTGCTCAAGGTCTTGTTTTTCACCACATTTACAAAGTTCTTCAGTACTGTATCCCCATTTCAAATTGCTTTTGCACCGACTCACACCAGTTCAGTCTGTTTAGCGTCTTCCAGGATCCGTATTGTAAATGGTAGCCTGCTGCCGGCTTCTCTTTCATTTTCCACGATCATGCCAGTGATTTGGTTTTCCAAAGTTCAATTTGGCGAGCTTCAGCTGAGGAAGGAATGGCTCTTTCAGCCTAGGTGGATGGACATCAGGTAGAAGGACTGCAGACGATCAATTTCAACTAGTTCCTACTTTTGCTACCGTCCACGACACCTCGCTGCTACATGCCATCGCAACCAGCAACTGGCGTAGCTTCATTCCAGTGTAATTAGTGGAAGGTTCTTTAACATGCCATGAATCTATGTCATGGGACCGCCGGCTTTACTTCCCCTCCGCAGCAAGGTATACTGAGGGATTTCAACGCTCTTAAAAAATCGACGACTTTGGCCTAGTTTGATCCCGCGATCTTCTCTGTACATCGTCCCTGTCGGTGAAGGTAGCTGTAGACGACGAGACCAGGAACCTCCAAGCTATAAACATCAGCTCATGTTGCTGACCCAAACATTCACGAATTGCTGAAAATAACTACCGGTATCTAGTTTGTGAACGAATCTGTTCTTCTGTCGTCTGGAACGATGTCGGCCGGAGTAATTAACCAAAAGTTTAGGCGAAGAATATATTATTTTTTAAAATAAAATTCTCCAAAACCTAAAAATAACTAACTTAATTTATATATTTAATCTAACTTAATTGCATTCTCGAAAAGTGAAAATAAATACCGTCTATTGTAATTGATCATCCGTGTCCAAGTCCAGTCTATTCTCCTGCTCCCTTACTTCTACCAAATCCATCTCTTCTCTGGTCTCTATGTTTAGACAGAAATAAAGACGAAGAGTATTATGAAGTGAGCTTGAGAATAGTGAGGCCATAACACTTGTGCGCTGTTCTCATTGAATGACCTTGATTTGTGCTGCAACGAGAAGAGGGCGTGGTGCCTCTCGCCAAGGTGGACGGGGTTCGATTCCCAGTCAATGCATGTCAGATTTTCCAAATGAAATGCCATGTCTTGTGGTTCGGATTCCACGTAAAAACGAGCTCCCGTGGCTCATAATCACAACATTCACGGTCACGTCACCAGTTTCCTTCCTTCCTTCCTTTACAACAAGAAAATCTATATGTTCTGCTTTCAGCTGACAAAAGTCAAAATGAAAATGTCTGATCTGCATGCCGCGCTCATGTTATTGTTACATTTCAAGGTCCGTTGCTTCATTTAGTTGAAGGAAATTATTTCTTTATTGAACGCCGAGAATTATTATTTGGTAGAGAAGCGGTTGGCTGTGTTCCGCCATGAAGCAACTACTGCCGTAACTCATGTTGTGCGTCTCTGTTACTGTTAGCTCGGTGCCCTTCGGCACCCTGTAGTAGTTAATACCAATGACATTATTACATACGGGGCTGGGGTCAGGGGTGACGTTCCTGACCACCCTGATAGCAATCCCGCACGCCTCAAGGAATAGGAACTACGTGTAGATAAATCGTAGTTTTTCGTTTAGCCTTGCATTGCTGTGAGCCTCTTAGCAAGCCATATTTCATACTGCTATGACCACCCAGTCCCGAGAGAAAATTGGTCTAAAAAATTCACGACAACTATTATCAGAACCGTATACACGTTAACAATAAGTTCCTTCAAGACGTATTCAAGTTTCATTACGATCTGATTAATACTTTTAATGTAATGATCTGTCTAAATGAGCGCTCCGGTAGACTTGGTAAAAATAACGGCACTTTTCTTGTTCAATGAGCAATAAAATTTTAACGGGTTGGAATACAAATGTTTACTCTACGTAGCTAAACGCAGAATAAAATAAGGATAACTTTGGTGTAGCTTATTTTAATGTAAGACTGCGGGTAACGGTTTCATTGACGTCTAAACTCGAGTTTCTATACAGTAAGTGGCCGGGTGTGGCGTCGTCCTCATGAAACCGAACAACGGAGCCAGGCTATCTCCCGGTTCCGAAAGCAGTGGTTGTATATTGTCAAAGCCAGACCACTTCCTCCCTTGCGGGTTGTGCTTATTGTACACATTTCCGCATCGTTGCCCTAGGCTGAAACATAACACAATTATAACTGTTTTCCCACATTCGGATGGTAGGCCACGGCCGACTCGTACTGCGATGCGTACACCTGCTACTAGAGATCCCCTATACCAACCGGTGGTACACGGGGGTGTTCACAAATACATTTCCTACTCTATCATCAAATATCTCCAATGCCAGATGCGGTTGTTGTTGTTATCATTGTTCACTTGGAAAACCTTCAGAAAGATTTAAGTTAATACATATTTCTCCGAAGATTATTCCAAATTTGACTGGATCAGAAATCCTTTTACGGGAACCTCGCCAAATGAGTTGAAATTGAAAGGAAATTTTATCGATCTAACAGAAGATAGTTCCATGCAAGAGGAATCTTTAATGAACTACTGGATTTGTTGTAAAACTCAGTACCCAATGATGTGCTGCTTGTTACAAGTTACTTGTATGAGAGTGGATTTTCTGTGCATCACAAATAAACATAGAAACAGAAGAAGTGTTCAGTTAAGTTAAATTACTCTTGATATCGATATTTTAAAAACAGGCAAACAACAAGTTTCGCACTATAAGTAGATTTTGGATGATGTTGATGTTTTTTGCTTAGTTTGTACTAATTATAAACAATTGTATGTTTTTAGACCTATGAGTGATAAATAAAACTGTAATTTGGAATAATTGTTTTATTTTTACCTTTGTTATATCCCTATATAAGTTATTTTTAAATACAAATTAGCAAGAAAAAATGAAAAACAGTCTAAGTTATATATATTTATTGTTGTCTTGATAAAGAATAAAAAAACCTAAATAATAGGCCTATTTAAGTTGAATATGAAGATTTCTCAGTAATTTAATTAAAATAAAACAAGCCATTGGACACTAAATGACAGTAAGTTAAGTTGGTACACCAACATTTGTAAAAATGCCAAGCAGTACGTAGTTGCTAAAAGGTTGTGAACCCCTGCCCTATAGATAAAGCCCCGCGCGGGTGTGGATATCCGCAAAATACTGCGCCATGCGGATACAGTTTGCATGGCTGTGTGGATAAGTTGCGGCTAACTTAAAGTTTGGAGTAAATTTGCGCATAGTTTTTACAATACAATGCGAGCTTTTTGAATATCATTTGTAAGACCCATATGTTTATGATGACACATTTTTAGTTATGTTTTTTCTTTTTCATGACAAATGTACGAGCATGATGTACGCTAATCTCATTGAAATTACACTCAGAACTGACAAGTGTTGCAATTGTGGCGCATGCCATATCCTCAGGGAACAACTTTCTCCTCAAATGTGTTGCTTTACAGTAAGTTAATACTTGATGATTAATAGTATTGTGATGCCAGTAGGGTCTAGCTCAGCCACATCGCTAGGGCTCGCATTTTTAGCTACATATATGTTTATGTAAATAGTCTACATATTTAAGCATTTTTGTATAAATACATAAATTCCTGCTTTTCACTTATTAGCACATAAAAAGACATAATATTTATATTTTTGAATCTTTCAGTTCATTGCATTTTTGTTCTGTGTTACTTCAACGGGGAAGAACCTGTGAGCTATATGCAGAGCTTATGTGAGCTTGCAACTGTGTTATTCTTAACATGTCGCCCCGTGCCACTCACTGTGGAAGCCGGGGATTTCCTTGTCTATAGCCTTATTGCACCACGTTCTAGACCTTCCCTCCCCCAGCTACCTGGAACCAGTGTCACTGACATGCAGTTCATTTCTGTTACTGTGAAGTGTAAGGCAGTTCTACGATGCCTAAAGTAAAAACAACTACAAGTTATCGTCTGTTGCAGAATTTAAAGATAATGTTACTTCTGATAGGGAAGTTCTGTTCTACCAACCATGTGGGAAAGCAATCATGGCTGAACAGCGATCTCAAGTTACACAACACCTCAAGGGCAAGAAGCATATTGCCTTCAGAAAAAGTATTTCGCGACAATCGTCGGTCATTTGTGATGGACAACCTGAAGATGTTCTCGTTGTGTATTCAGCAGTCAGTGAGACATAGCATTCGTGAGAACATTAATAAACTAAATTACAATTAAATATTTTTACTTTTTTGTAACATATTTCAGGTACTTTTATCTTAATACATAAACAATAAATATTTTCCTGTATTTTAGCAGCTAAAAATCCGAGCCCTAGAGATGACAAGCGTCTCATTACGGCGCTGAGTCTGAACCGCGCACGTGCCCTAGCCTCGTGGTATTTATAGGCTTCCTGTGTTAAGTGCTTATAAATCGATATTTGCGGTAGGGTTCATCAAACTCTCCCTGTAACAGAGGGGAAGATGTCACGTAAGGCGGGAAAATGAAGGCAATTGTGCATCGTGTTTACAGCGCGGTGACGTCATGAAGGTGCGTGCGGGGCACCTGAGAGGTGGGATCTGTCTGGCCCTGCGCCAGGGACCAGCTTCTCTCGCCATCGGGATGGTAGGCTACACCCGAGTACACGGGGTAAATGCACATGGTGAATATTATTGCCGCCAACCCATATTAAACATTGCCTTATTATAGTGTATGTCTTCAGCTGTTGCTCTTGTATCTATTATAAAATGCGTGAACATTGACCATTATGACAATGGTAATAATAATTATCCTTGTTGACTGATAGTACTGTACCGCCTTGTCAAACACTGAAGAATGTGGTTTAATTTCTGTATTAAACGTACATGTTTGGGAATATCAATGATTGCATCATCAGCGTGAAAAATACTAGACCTTAAAAACTAATTAACAGGATCAAGAAAATTTGAAATGTTGCTGTTAACAATGTAACACGGCTTCCTTTGACAATGTGACAATAGCTTCCAACATGTAAATGTATAGTTTTTGTTAAAACAGTTTTCCAGTAATGTAATCGTTTAGTGACTTTTTCCGCATGATATTTATGGATAAGGGGCAATAACTAAGAGTACGGTAATCCCACCACAGGAATATTACATATTATTATTATTATAGAGTACGACACATTATTCAACTATTGATGTTACTTTCCATTGAGTACGAAAGATGATTGAGTTAAATGTTTAAACTATCTCTTGAATAAGCAATAGTCAAGCCGGCCCCGTGGTGTTGGGGTAGCGCGCCTGCCTTTCACCCGGAGGCCCCGGGTTCGATTCCCGGTTCCGTCAGGGATTTTAAAACTGACGTGAGGGTTGGAACGGGGTGCACTCGCCCTTGTGAGGACAATTGAGTAGCTGTCTGACAGTGAGGCAGCGCCCCGATCACGAAACCCAAGATTAACGGCCGAGGTGACCCGATGCACTGACCAGCGGTCGCTTGGTAGGCCTAGGCTCTGCATGGGCTGTATAGTGCTAGGGGTTGACAGTCAACTTCAGGTAAGTTAGGTAGTGGAAATATCATTTGTCAATTACACACTTACCTGGTCAAGAGCGGTATTATAAAGTACTGGTGCTTTTCCATCAGAAGTTCTTACACCATTCTCAGTTGCCAGTTTCTCTGGAATTGCACCAGTTGTGTATAAACTTACAATGTCTTCGATTTTTGCCTCACTGATGGTGAATTATTTATCTATCGTATGGCTTTTAGTGCCGGGAGTGTCCGAGGACATGTTCGGCTCGCCAGAGACTGTAGCTGCTTCAAGCCGACACCCATAGGGTGAGCTACAACTTTCGCTACCAGATATCAATGATACCTAGTGGTGAACGTTGGAACTTTGATAGAGCGTTACAACGAAATCTGTCCTAGAAATTTAGCTCCACACAAGTTTACATGCCATAAATCTATGACATGGGACCGCCGGCTTTACTCCCCCTCCGAAGGAAGGCATACTAAAGGATTTTAAAGCTCTTAAAAATCCGATGACTTCGGCCGGGTTTGAACCCGCGACCTTCAGCATGCTACCAGCTACCCCACCGAAGCCGCTACTGATGGTCAATGTCCAAGTGTAAGCTCTTTACGGCGCCTCCCTCGCCCTTGAACACAAAGCTTTTCAAACTCTTCATTGTGTAGAATATATAGTTAGTTATTGTTGTTTTAAGGGGCGGAACTACGAGGTCATCTGCCCCTATCCGTAGAATATCACACCAGTGTGTTCCTTTTCATATTGGGGACACCTGACTATATCCACATTTTCATTGATGTTCCTATTACGAATCATACAAGAACTTAGAGCTTGTAAATTGTAGAAGGAAGGTCGTAGTTTTACGTGGTCGTTAATCTCGCCATCATGAGCCATGGTACCTCCATTTTACGTGGAATCCGAACCACAGGACGTGATATTTCACTTCGAAAATCTGACATGCATTGACCGGGAATCGAACCCGCTCCGCCGTGGTGAGAGGCAAGCAGCTTGACCACTGCACCACCACGCCCCTAAATTGTGGAAGTCGCAGTACCTTAGCTTAGATATCTAACCTCGTTGACTTTCATAGTGCTTCAAGGAACAACGAAATTCGATATGCAAGCTACCCTCTGGGTGTCAAATAACAAAGCTTGCACCCTGAACCTGAGGCCATACGATATTATTATTATTATTATTAGTAGTAGTAGTAGTAGTAGTAGTAGTAGTAGTAGTACCTTAATTCTTCGAGTACATAAGGATCACGTATTTTTTCCTCGCTTCGATCGAGCTTTCTTGAATAGCTCCTTCCAGTCATTCTTCGTTGTATTGTAATTCACACACTAACACAGATATCACCCAAGACTACGGGGCTACATGACCACGATTTAGCAATGCCCCTAAATGAATCACCATGTACACGTGGTTATTTTCCTTTGCCGAATGTATTGAATCGCACTCCATAAATGTGCTCCTTGATTCAAGGAATTGTGTTCAATAACTTGGAGGTGTGTCGTTGATAGAACAGCTGCTGCGTGCTGGCTGTGGATTGGAGCACCACCATATGTGTTTCTGTTACAGTTGCTGTAGATATGTAAATTACCTGGTGAGCTTATATTTTGCCCAACATTTAGTGTACCATGGCTAGATGTTTATATAAATATAGCACTGTATTAATATCCATGGAAGCTTTCAACATTACATTTCTAGACAATTGTACTACTACTACTTTCTTCGGCTTTTCCCAATTAATTGGGGTCACCGGAGCCAACCAGGCTCATTTTGGTTTTGGCCGGGGATTTAAGGCTGGATGCCCTTCCTGACGCCACGTGATTTTCCAGGTGAAAATTCCACCCCGCTGTCACCGGGATTCGAACCCCGGCCGTCCGGGTGAAAGGCGAGTAGCGAAGCCACAGCGCCATCACGCTCCCCACATTTCTAGACAATTGTAACTTACATAATTTTGCTCGCCTAATCAGGTTTTGCGTTTTCTAATGGGCTATGGTTCGGCCTGAATCAATACTTTTATTGAAAATGAACACATGTGGTAATTAGAAATGGCAGATAGATGGGATTAAGGCACAATACACGAAAAAACACTTTTAACTGGGTCAGTTCAATTCAATGTAACTTAGTTGCTATCTACATGATGCACCACATTAGCTATTGGCATTGGCCGTTGACATTTTAGTGCTACGCTAATCAGTTAGTGCTTAATATTGGCTCATGAAGAGACAAAACATGTCTGTTAGTCCTCGAAACATGTACCATTTCTAATTACCACATGTGTTCATTTTCAATAAAAGTATTGATTCAGGCCGAACCATAGCCCATTAGTATATCAATATGGAACCAAAATGAATGTTTTAAATCTTAAAATAAAGTCAGGGTTTAGAAAAAGTGAATAATTAAACAAAAAGTAGGACAACTACCGGTGGCATTATGCGTAATAAGACAAAGTAAACATATGTGAATCTAAAACTGTCAATTATAAGCTAGGCTTATGAGTTTGTAGTTTTACGTGACCATTAATCTCGCAAACATGAGCCACTGGACCTCCTTTTTACGGGGAATCCGAACCACAGGACTTGGCATTTCACTTGAGAAACTCACGTGCATTGAACGGGAATCGAATCTGGTCCACTGTGATTAGAGGCCAACAGCTTGACCGCTGCGCCACTATGCCCCTGAGTTACATTGAAGTTCGAGTGCAACAGTCAGACAAATAATAATAATGAATTCTTACCTTTGGTTCACTAATTCCACTCAGGGCTAGGCCACAATGCTGCTTCAGAGCATACTCTACACAACTATGCACTTGACGAGCGAAGTCTTGCCAAACATGACTAATGACTTTTCCCTGGCCACTAAATGCACTTGGTTTAAAATGTGATGGATCCTCCAAAACTCTATAGCCTAGAACTCTTTTTCGGCCAAAAGTGTACTTAGAGACTTTACCTCAAAACCGACGATATTATGCCGACAGCGGTAGCTACGCTCGCTAGGCCATGGGGCCAAGCTCTCTGTGGTCTCGGTAAACGTGGGTTTGAGCCGTCCTTGAAATATTTTCCCGTGGTTTCCCCATTTTTAACTCCAGGCAAATGCTGGTACGGTGCCTTCAGACAGGCCACGGCCGCTTCCTTCCACATCCTTGTTCAGTTTCATTCACCATTATTCGTTAACTGTTCTCATGAGATTTGCGTCAGGATGGGCATCCCGCCGTAAGATCCATCCGCCACAAAGACTCTCATCGCATGTCAACTCCGAACCCGTTTCAAAACGGGAATAATAAATTGGAATATCTGCTGACATAAGGACCAACATTAATTCCGATATGACGAATATTATTATTCTTTCATTGTTATGCAAAATTATGTCCAATAAAGATATTGTGGTTTGACTTGCCTGATCGATGAGACCGGTGCTGGGAAGATGAGCTGGAATGTGCGACCACCTCGAGTATCGATCGCTCGCCCGGAGAAGGTCAGAGGTCGCGCTGGGCATTGTTACACTTGCAAGCTTAGCAAACAGTCGGATAATTGTTGGAGGAAAGTAGGCTACTCGTAGTTCGAGTTGCAAGTTTCAAGTTGATTTATTGAAATAATTGTTTTGACACAATTTTACTACCAATTCTCCGACTGGATAGATTTTTGATATCGTTTTTGTAATCTCCTACTTCCTCCCTAGAATCTCCAATGTCGTCCTATTTGCTGACTCAGCTACACTAGTGTCCACAAGTTAAGCATAAGTTACGAATAAGCAGGGCAACAGGAAATAGACTACACATCGCACGACATAAAGCACCTGCCGACCTTAAGCGTTCGCTCTGTGTAGGAAAGGAGTATTCCCTGCTTTGACTAGGGGCGTAACCGCAAGGTAAACACAGCATGTGCCTGCGCCCCATATTCCCTCAGTCGTGTTTGCCCTGTTATAGTGTAGCCTCGTGGTGAACGCGACAACATAATGGCACAACGACGCCATTTGGACCCCGTTTTGCACAGTAGAATACTCAACCCGCCTGGAAGCAGGCCAGACACAGACCAAAGTCGCCGTATCCTTGAATGTGCCACAAACTGTCATTTCCAGGCTTTGGAGACGATTTCCAGACACAGGAGATGTTAGTCGTAGGCCAGTGCCAGGTCGACCAAGAGAATCCACCCCACAGTAGGACCGGTATCTGGCCTTAACCGCCCGACGAAATCGGACTGCACCTGCAAGACAATTGTCTGTGGATCTTGCAGCTATCTCAGGGGTTGCCGTTTGCTGGCAAACGTGAGTACTGGAGGCTCAGAACAGCAGGGCTGTTTGCCAGACATCCAGCGGTGTGCGTCCCGCTCACTCCAGCACAGAGACGGATCCTTACTGTGGAGCCGTCAACTGGACCATGAATGGATGGAGGCATGTGCACTTCACAGATGAATCCTGCTCAGTTTGCAGAACGATTCCCGTCGCACATTAATCGGGAGAGAACCACAGGAACACCGTGGAAAGGGACCAGTACGGTGGTGGTGGTGTCATGGTGTGGGGTGGCATCATGTTGAATGGCCGTATGGACCTGCACATCTTCACGGGTGGTCCGAGGAACTGTGAATGCTCGGAGATACAGGGATGAGGTACTGAGACCACATGTTCGACTCTTCAGAGGTGCGGTTGGTTCAGACTTCCTCTTAATGGACGATAATGCCCGACCGCACCACGCTGCTCTGGTGGATGAATTTCTAACTGGGGAACACATTTATTGCATGAACTGGCCAGCGAGTTCTGCGGACCTGAATCCTATAGAACATGCTTGGGATGCATCGGGGGAGGCGGATTGCATCCCGTCAGCCTCCACCAAGGACCCTCCAAGACGTTCACATTGCCCTTTCGGAGGAATGGGATCAACTGCCACAAGAGCTCTTGGACCATCTGATAGAGAACATGTGTGGCCGCATACACACTATTAACAGCATATTTTGTTGTGGAAGACATCGCCAAGTTTTGTTGGTTGTTATCAAAGGTGTACATTAGCTATCAGAACCTTTCTGACACTGTTGTGTGACATATGGTGTGTGATTCAGCTTCCGTTTGTTCAGCGATCCTGTCAGGCGATATGGCCTCGTTTTGGGATTATGCTTGTTGATAACCTACCCCAAGGAGCCCATAGGTCAAGGGCTTGCTCCATACACCATGAATAGAGTCCCCGATTTTTGGTTTTAACGATATCCTCGATATATTTTAGCAAACATAATACTGTCACAACGATATATTTACCCCCAAATATTGAAGCCGTGAAAAATCGCGAAATAAAGTTATTTTGCGAAATGTGTTATTTTCACCCCAAAAGGCTAAATACCAACGAAATGCTGGTAAGTTAATACGATTTTTTTAAACTGTTTACTTCAAAATTAATTGATATAATTTCCCTATCTGTCGTTTGATAGATAATTCCCCTATCTGTCGTTTGATAGAAAATAAGAAATCTGAGATATAAATGTTTCATTCATTAGTAGGGGCCGGATTTTTTGAAAATGCAAAAGCATATTTTGAGGGTTTATTGTTGTTGTTGTTGTTGTTGCAATTTCTGAACATAACAGCATATACAGTTCAAATTAAGTATAATTTAAAACATCTTGAACAAAATAGGTTTCGCCTGCATGTTGGACATTCCTTGTAAGCAATTTTCTGAGAAACAGATAACGAGATCACAGTACTCGTACTTAACGCAATGCTGCTTGGCTATTTAAAGAAGGGAATGGGGTGGGACATTCCTTTCACCATCTCGACAGCCAGTAGTTAGTTTTGTGAGGAGTTTGTTCAGTTTATTCTTGGTCTGCATACGCTTTGCGCAAAATGCTTGAAGAGAGGAGCAGCAGAAAGTATTTAATAAATCAGTGGGTGTCAGGTAATAGTGATTATTCAACTGATGGCGTCGTCGTCTATTGTCAAATATGCTCGAAGGACGTGAAATGTGAAAAGTAATTTCAACTTGAACAACATGCAAAAACGACTGCGCATATTGCGGCAAAGGAGGAAAACAAGAACCAAAATTGCAGGTGTGAAGGAAGACCCACGCTTTCAGTCGAAGAACGACTGAGAAGGAGCCAGAGGATGTCAGATCTTAGGCAGGAAGCTAGACGACAAGGAAGAAACACCTTGAAGAAGAAAACCTGAACGGTTGTTGTGTATGTAGGTGGCTGTATAGAAACACAGAAAATATACTGTAATTATTTGTGTTTTAGTTCTTAGAAAATAAAAAAAATTCAGCGCTTTGAAGCCTTTTAGGCTTTATTACCATGAACCATCACTGTAATCCACTAATCATCAACCCAAGACTATGTCCAAGGTTACAGGGTCGCAGTCAGTTGATAATTGATGCCAGTTTAAAATCTCCTTCCTGCACCTGGCGCAGTAGTTAAAGGAGACGTAACACCAATCAGACACATAATTTAATACAAGAAAGGCCAAAAGCTCATTGCTCAGCTGTTTGTGACTCCAAGTATACCCTGAGAGCTGCCAGAATAGGATTGACAGTTCTCGCCACGCCGTGTGGTCAGGGAACAAGGTTGCCAAACAGTTAGAAAAACAAGCGATCACACTGTACAAGCTACAGATACAGCTGTCCAGGCACTGAAGCACGTGGGCTGTAATATTGCAACGCAGAGCATTATGACATCAACTATGCGAACATGGATTGGTCAAGAGGCAGAGGGTTGATGACTGACGAGGAACTTCCGGCGAAATGTCAATCCTATTCAGGCAGCTCACAGAGTATAGTATTCCTTTCAGCATTGCGCGGGTCTAGCAGTGATGATCCAACATACCGCGCCGCGACGCGCCGTGATTATAGCTACACGCACTGCAGCGAGGAGATGCGGGCAGCGAACCTTGTTTGACCAACAGCCGTGGACTGTCAGTACCCAATGCATTGGTCCACTTGGGGAATTAACCATCAGAACGCAATTAAAAATATAATTAATATATCTGTTTGCTTTTGGCCTTATTTTTACATATTATATTGTCTTGGTATGATGGGGAGAGATAATTGTGATATAAATTAAATGGGCTTACAATGAAAGATAACATCCATGCTGCCGCACCAGAAGGTTGTGTAAGACGCCATCGATTGTGGGCGTGGCCTTCAGTGTGGGTGAAGGTCGAGTGAAATGTACAGTTTCATTGCTGTTGGAATCCTGTCAACGGGAAAATATTCCTTTATATAGCACATTCTTTGTTGGGGGAGCGCTCCCGGCTCCGTCAGGGTGCACTCAGCCTCGTGTGGACAATTCAGTGGCTGTCTGGCAGTGAGGCGGCCGAGGGGACCCGATGCGCTGAGGCCGAATGGCTGGGCAGCGGTCGCCCTTCATGTGCTGTAGTGCCAGGGGCTATTATTACTACTAGCAGACCCGTGTGAGGGTGCGCCCCAGTGTACAGACTACCTGCCCGGCTCTAGTGCTAGGCGGGCTGGACGCGACACAGTTCTGCCAGGGGCCATCGTCTTGTTAAAAGCACTTTAAGAGAAATACAGGGTCTTTCATATAAAACAAGAACGGCAAGCGACAGTTTTGTTATTCGCTGCTGCGGTGGTCTTGGCCGAGCTTGTGGCGCGCCATGGCCCCCTGCTGTACTATTGAAAGCACGCGCATAGTACATACGAGGGCTGTTTTTCCCCAAGTTCCTATGGACTGTATAAAAATAACAGAGTCACATACCAAACTGATTTTACTACTAAATGTTTGCTTGTTTTATTCTTATGTCTCAACATAATCGCCAAAACGATTGAAACATTTGTCGTATCGTTACACCAGCTTTCCAATGCCCTCGGCAAAATATTCTGCTGCTACTGAGGTGGGACGTCTGGACAGTCTCCTGATTTTTTTCCTTTTTTGGCGAGGCGTTGCCGACCAACCATACCTTCAATTCTCGAAAAAGGTTGACATCATTCAGTGCTCGTTCGGACTAAACGGCAGATGGTCCAAAACTTCACTCTTGAATTCTTTGAAAAAGTCTATCGTAACGTTGACACAGTGCGGTCGTGAATGTTTTCAAACTTTTTCGAGAATTGAAGGTATGGTTGGGCGGCAACGCCTCGCCAAAAAGGAAAAAAAAATCAGGAGACTGTCCAGACGTCCCACCTCAGTAGCAGCAGAATATTTTGCCGAGGGCATTGGAAAGCTGGTGTAATGATACGGCAAATGTTTCAATCGTTTTGGCGATTGTGTTGAGACATAAGAATAAAACAAGCAAACATTTAGTAGTAAAATCAGTTTGGTATGTGACTCTGTTATTTTTATACAGTCCATAGGAACTTGGGGAAAAACAGCCCTCGTATGTAC
This sequence comes from Meconema thalassinum, assembly GCA_946902985.2. Lineage (NCBI taxonomy): Eukaryota > Metazoa > Arthropoda > Insecta > Orthoptera > Tettigoniidae > Meconema > Meconema thalassinum. The sequence goes on along the minus strand of OX336399.1, from coordinate 2,395,059 downwards.
TATGCGCGTGCTTTCAATAGTACAGCAGGGGGCCATGGCGCGCCACAAGCTCGGCCTAGGCAGAAATCCGGCACTGCTTATACCCTAGCCCTTAGATCAAAAACATACGCTAGCGTTAGCAGATTAAATACTGCAATTTCCTACAGAAGTCTTGAATTGTGGACTCTCAAAGTTGGCGTCATAATTAAGCTCGTTAAGAATATGAACGTTTCCCAAGGGATCCTAAACGGAACCAGATTAGGCTTATTGTAAGAAAAATGTATGAAAATTGCTTTGGTTTGGAAAGTGGAGATACAATTAGTCCCTCGACTTAATTTAACACAATCCATTGAGTGGTGCCGATTTCCAGTTCGCTTGGCAGAAAAGGGGAACTCTGGTTTCTATTCACCTGAGCAGGTTTTCATTCATGGCCAGTTATTGAGAGTGCAATACAGTAATGTGCTATATAATACGCTATGGTGTATGTTTCACAAAACTCAAGCTCCTAAACCAGAGGGAGTTAGAAGGTGTGCCCTGTACCAAAAGCATACAAATCTTCTCAACAGTGCAGGAAAAAATCTTGCATTTCATGAAAAGTCAACGGAAATATATTTACAGGGTCTTTCATATAAAATAAGAACGGCAAGCGACAGTTTTGTTATTCGCTGCTGCGGTGGCCCAGCCAACCTAGGGGCCCCAATGGCGGAATCTTTACATAAGCTCAAAAGCCTGGCTTGCCTTATCAAAAAGCTTTATCGAAAATAATATTATAATCAATATTTTTACTACATTTTGCCAAAACTTACGGCCCTGCACGCAGCAAAGCTAGAATTAGGCTTCTTCGTTCCCCCACTCTCTCGCCTGCAGTATCCACGCTTAGCATTGCCAGGCATTACTTAAGATCTAACATAGGAGAGAACAGGCTCAATTCACTGTCTGTAATGAACATAGAGTCAGAAATAATGCAGTCAATTGAGTATATTGACGTAATTCTTTCTTTCTTTCTTTCTTTCTTTCTTTCTTTCTTTTGCACAGAAGAAAGTTCGAGGTAACGTAACTAACTATAGTAACATAGACTGTATTATTCTGATGTTTATTAAAGTCATTAATGTCGATTAAAATTATATGTTCTGTACGGTAGGCTACTAGTGCATTTAATTTGCTGAATTTCCAAAATAGCTTCGAGATGGCGAGGGGCCCAAATGTCAAGTGCGTAGGGGCCCTGTATCTATAAGTCACGGACTACAGTCTTCATTTGTTGGTCTAAGAGTGCTATAGTCTAGTGAGCATCGTCGTGCACTTGCCTGATGTACACCAGACGTCACATACACGATCGCTGTATGTCAGTTGGTTCCTTAGTTTAGGCGCTGCCCCGCGTACTTTGGCTGTGTCTGATAACCGGTGTTAATTGTGATGGCTGTATTAGTTTGTGTTATCTGTGATTCAGGTAAGGACTGCAGACAATCAATTTCAAGTAGTTCCTACTTTCGCTACCAAGCGCTACCGTCAACGACAGCTAACTGCAAACTTGGCTACTAGATGACACCGCAACCGGCACCTGGCGACGAACGTTGTACCTAATAGAGCGTTAATCAAATCTAACATAAAAAAAAATTAGCCTCACACAATTGTAGTTAGTGGAAGGTTCTTTTGCATGCCATACATGTATGACATGGGACCGCCGGCTTTACTTACCCTCCGAAGCAAGGCATACTGAGGGATTTTAACGCTCTTTAAAAACTCGACGACTTTGGCCGGGTTTGAACTCGTGATCTTGGGCATAGAAGCTCAGCATGCTACCCACTACGCCACCGCTCACTAACTCAGTCCCTTTGACTGTTCCTACATGTCACATAGCATGAGCCTCGTTACGTTGTGTCAGGAAGGGAAGATGCTCGGAGGAACTCGTTTCGTACCGCCACAGGACGTCGTGTTTCGACTGTGTGATGCGGTGGTGGTTCCCTGATGCTCTGGGGTTGCCGACGTACGTCACTGGTGGTCATGGAAGGCGCCGAAACGGCTCTACGATACGTGAATGACATCCTCCGACCCACTTGCAACCATTTCGGCATTCGTCTTCATGGACGACAATTATTCTCGCCCGCATCGTGCACATCTTGTGAATGCGTTCCTTCATGATACGCCATCGCTCGCCTAAACTGGCCAGCATGTTCTCCAGACATGAACCCCATCTAACATGCCAGGGATACATTGAAAGGACTTCATGACTCACCAACCAATCTGAGAGACCTATGCCGTTGAGGAGTGGGACAATTGGGACCATCAGAGCCTTGATGAACTCGTGGATGGTGCTACTCGGTATTAGCGGTACTGCTCGCTGTATGATTGTACACCTGGCAATGTGTGGTTTACATGAGCTGTTCGTGTGTATCACTGACCTCCTCGCACCAAGGTGATACAATACTTTTTTAATGTGTGTAACTGGTAGATACTAGTTTTGCTTTTATTACCAAAGGTATCTTCCTTTCTGGACATATAACATATAGCCAATGGAACAGAGTTTCAGGGGAAATCTCGAGGGTTGAAGGATATACAAGATCGGGAAATTTAAATATACATTATAAGTTACGGTAAATAAATTCTCTCTGTACGGATACCCATTAATAGCAATAACATCGCCTAAGCTGAAGTATTGATTGACAAACTGCATATTTAATAATTGTTTAAATTAATAGGTGAGCCAAGGACCCTTAGTTCACACCCTTGTACAACAGTCAAACCTCGATAGAACAATATTCATGGGACTGTTATTATTATTATTATTATTATTATTATTGTTCTTTGTGTCTATGGCAAGGTGCAGGACCTCTTCGCACCATGGTCATGCAATACTTTTTTTTGATGTGTGTAGTTGGAGGGTACAGACCATCATACAGTTACACTCTACACACACGGGGCTGATGACACACACATATGTTTGAAGCCCCAAAAATGAATTAACAAGAATGGAATACTCTACGACAAAACATTACAATCGGTTGCTCCTAGTGTCCACACATGGCACCGACCTCGTATAATCGGCACCAACAACAACAACATATGGAGTGTGGCTGATGACCATGTTATCATGTCGATGGGAAATGTATTTTGGGGATGTGTGAGTGCCCGGTGGCGCTACCTACACGATCGATAGGCGCTGGCTCGGTCCCCAGTGTTCGGGGCGGTACCGTGATGGAGATACGGCCACGGGAGCTTCACAACGAGGAGATGGTTCGTATGTCACATCCTACCGTACGACTAAGGGATAGTATAGTGTACTTCATAAGGCGATACAGAGTATAGCAGGTAGTGTGCCACGAATATATTACCCAAACGTTAATCTTTAGTACTCATCTTGCTTAGTTTTGGATTAGGTGAAATTCAAGTTTTTTTTTTCGCATTTTCTAGTGCATCGCAAAGTAAATCTGTAGATCTGGCAGCATTTACTGAAAATCACGTTCACTGGCAGTGATTCACTCATCGGTAGATCAGGCATTGTTAACTGACGATCAGGTTCACTGGCAGTGATTCACTCATCGGTACATCAGGCATTGTTTACTGGCAATCAGGTTGACTGGCAGTAATTCACTCGTCGGTAGATCAGACATTGTTTACTGGCTATCAGGTTCACTGACAGTGATTCACTCATCGGTAGATCAGGCATTGTTAACTGACGATCAGGTTCACTGGCAGTGATTCACTCATCGGTAGATCAGGCATTGTTAACTGACAATCAGGTTCACTGGCAGTGATTCACTCATCCGTAGATCAGGCATTGTTAACAGACGATCAGGTTCACTGGCAGTGATTCACTCATCGGTAGACCAGGCATTGTTAACTGACAAGCATGTTCACTGGAAGCGATTCACTCATCGGTAGATCAGGCATTGTTAACTGACAATCAGGTTCACACGTAGTGATTCACTCATCGGTAGATCAGGCATTGTTAACTGACAATCAGGTTCACTGGTAGTGATTCACTCATCGGTAGATCAGGCATTGTTAACTGGCAATCAGGTTCACTGGCAGTGATTCACTCATCGGTAGATCAGGCATTGTTAACTGACAATCAGGTTCACTAGCAGTGATTCACTCATCGGTAGATCAGGCATTGTTAACTGGCGATCAGGTTCACTGGCAGTGATTCACTCATCGGTAGATCAGGCATTGTTAACTAGCAAGCATGTTCACTGACAGTGATTCACTCATCGGTAGATCAGGCATTGTTGACTGACAATCAGGTTTAGTGGCAGAGATTCACTCATCGATAGATCAGGCATTGTTAACTGACAATCAGGTTCACTGGCAGTGATTCACTCATCGGTAGATCAGGCATTGTTAACTGACAAGCATGTTCACTGGCAGTGATTCACTCATCGGTAGATCAGGCATTGTTAACTGACAATCAGGTTCACTGGCAGTGATTCACTCATCGGTAGATCAGGCATTGTTAACTGACGATCAGGTTCACTGGCAGTGATTCACTCATCGGTAGATCAGGCATTGTTAACTGGCAATCAGGTTCACTGGCAGTGATTCACTCACCGGTAGATCAGGCATTGTTAACTGACGATCAGGTTCACTGGCAGTGATTCACTCATCGGTAGATCAGGCATTGTTAACTGGCAATCAGGTTCACTGGCAGTGATTCACTCATCGGTAGATCAGGCATTGTTAACTAGCAAGCATGTTCACTGACAGTGATTCACTCATCGGTAGATCAGGCATTGTTGACTGACAATCAGGTTTAGTGGCAGAGATTCACTCATCGGTAGATCAGGCATTGTTAACTGACAATCAGGTTCACTGGCAGTGATTCACTCATCGGTAGATCAGGCATTGTTAACTGACAAGCATGTTCACTGGCAGTGATTCACTCATCGGTAGATCAGGCATTGTTAACTGACAATCAGGTTCACTGGCAGTGATTCACTCATCGGTAGATCAGGCATTGTTAACTGACGATCAGGTTCACTGGCAGTGATTCACTCATCGGTAGATCAGGCATTGTTAACTGACAATCAGGTTCCCTGGCAGTGATTCACTCATCGGTAGATCAGGCATTGTTAACTGACAAGCATGTTCACTGGCAGTGATTCACTCATCGGTAGATCAGGCATTGTTAACTGACAATCAGGTTCACTGGCAGTGATTCACTCATCGGTAGATCAGGCATTGTTAACTGACAATCAGGTTCACTGGCAGTGATTCACTCATCGGTAGATCAGGCATTGTTAACTGACGATCAGGTTCACTGGCAGTGATTCACTCATCGGTAGATCAGGCATTGTTAACTGGCAATCAGGTTCACTGGCAGTGATTCACTCACCGGTAGATCAGGCATTGTTAACTGACGATCAGGTTCACTGGCAGTGATTCACTCATCGGTAGATCAGGCATTGTTAACTGGCAATCAGGTTCACTGGCAGTGATTCACTCATCGGTAGATCAGGCATTGTTAACTGACAATCAGGTTCACTGGCAGTGATTCACTCATTGGTAGATCAGGCATTGTTAACTGACGATCAGGTTCACTGGCAGTGATTCACTCATCGGTAGATCAGGCAGTGTTTACTGGCAGTGATTCACTCAACGGTAGATCTGGCAGTGTTACTGACAATCAGGTTCACTGGCAGCATTCACTCAAGACGTTGATATTTTAGTGCTTGTGAATGCAGAATTTCCAGGCCAGCTGATGCACAGCTCGGGGATTCACCAAGTTGCATCATCGCGTACGACGTGAAGAGTAGCTATTAGTTACAATGCCACGGAAAACGCTTGCGTAAAAGTTAAATAGAGTTTATTAGAAATTAGAATGGATTAATGATTGATCGTGTGGCCTCCGGAGGGGTGGAGTGCAGATCTTTCTAGATGTCACCCATGGGCGTCCTGCGCGTCGTAATGAGGATGAAGTCACACACACCCAGTCCCCGAACCTGGGGCACTTCGGGCCAAAGCCTAGCGCGCTAACCATTTAGCCACGGAGCCGGACAGAAATTGTCGATATTGTTGATGACTTCCCTCCCCAACGGGCCCGTTAGTTACGCCCCTGCCTGGAGTCCACGTGTGTTGCCGATCGGCAATTGGCAGCACTGGAGGTAGGTGACGTCACAGGTGATAAGTGCACCAGATGGCGCGCGCTTATCAGCAGGAGAATGTGCCAAAGCTAAAATGTTTTTCTGTGGGTAACCACACCGCGCCAGCCCAGCTTCCTGTTCCTTGAAGTCATGGACGCTGCCGAGCCTTCTCCAGACGTAAGTTGCTGAATTCTTATTGACCCGCGCCTTGAATATGTGTCACACGGTCACCTATACTGTGCATGTCTTGCCATCTTTAAGTTACATGAACATCCGAGCGTACTAGATGACCTTGCTGTTCCATTCCATAATCATTTACTAAATAACTATAGTGATTAATGCAATTGATTGTAAACTATCGAGTAATTAATGGTTTCGAACTACCTATAATTGTTCGGCTATTTCCAGCGTGTTTCTTTTTAATTTTCATTTGCTTCCCGGAAAATAATGTGCCTTCGTCATTAGATTTTTTTATTCGATGTTTTCACTCGGTTGTGTACAAGCGATGTTTTTATTCAGCTGTGTAATTAAATAATTCAGGGCACTGCAGAGACCGGGATAGGAGAGGTGGTGGTGTGTTAATTTGTGCATGGGCCGATATGGATCATGAGTATCTTGTTGTTTGAGTCTTTAGTCTTTTGACTGGTTTGATGCAGCCCTCCATGCCACCCTGTCCTGAGATAATCGTTTCATCTCTACATAGCTACCACACCCTACATCCTAGGCAATCTGTTTAACATATTCAAATCTTGGTTAAACAGATTGCCTCGGATGTATGGTGTGGTAGCTAGGTAGAGATGAAACGATTAGCTCAGGGCAGGGAGGAATGGAGCTGCATCAAAACAGTCTAAAGACTGAAGACTCAAACAACAACAAACAACCTTGGTCTACCCCTACAGTTCTTGTCCTCGACCCTTCCTTCCATAACTAAGCTTGCTACTCCTGGGTGTCTTAGTATGTGTCCTACCTCTTCATATGTAGCCCTATCTACCCATCGGATGTTCATCATTCTCCTGTAACACCACATTTCAAACGCTTCAATTCTCCTTTTTTCTTCTGCGCCAGCAGTCCAAGTTTCACTTCCATAGAGCGCCTCGCTCCAGGCAAAGGCTTTCAGAAATGACTTCCTAACACCTAAATATATATTCGATGTCAACAGATTCCTTTTCTGTACAAATGCTTTCCTCGCCTAAGCCAACCTTCTTTTTATACCGTATCCTCTTTGCATCGTTCATCACTGGTTATTTTGCTTTCTAAGTAACAGAAGTCTCCTACTACCTTTCGCCTTTCACCTGCCAGTTTGATGTCCACAGAGGTTTCTGATTTATTTCGGCTGCATTCCAATATGAGTATCTTGGATGAAGGAACGTTAAACTCTCGTCAGGCGATATCGAGCACATAACCTGTATATTACGGCCGGGCAAAGCGTCAACTAGCGGTCGCCAAGCTCGACTTGCAGCAGGGACCCGTCACGTAACGGGTAACAGAATCTTTCGGTTGAACGTTTTCACTGTACAGGCCGGACGTTTGTTTTAGAAGTTTGCCCTTGACCTTGAAGCCTGCGGGTGAGCCTGTACACCGTCACTCTCTCACCCTATCACTTCACATTTGTCACCACCGATTTGATGTAATGGAATTCCAGACTTGAGCACGTGGCGTCACCGACTTGCAGACAATACAGTCAACGTCGAAGTATTGTGTGACGAGGAAGTACACGTTACGTATTTACGAACAGAACGTTGCCAATGACTGTACTTCAGTAGGAGTGTGAGACAGCTTTGTCAATCATCGGACCGCTTGGGACAGCTGATAACAACACAGGGACTGCAGTAACTCGCCTCCAGGCTTCCATTAAGATTTTTCACTCGTCTAATACAAACGTCCGGCCTGTAGTATGAGCATGGAACGCTCCGTCCTGTTCCACCCGACCCAAGTGTAAATGCTGATGGAAGCCTTGTGTAGGCAGATTGACCGGAACATTATAACATCACTAAACAAATCCAAGAAGACTATTTAATAATAATAATAATAATAATAACCCCGTGGCTCCACAGCCTATGAAGCGCCCTAGCCTGCTAAATGTGGGGTGTCACACAGCTGTACTCACGTCCTGACGGAACCGGTAATCGAACCCGGGGTCTGCGAGTGACAGTATTCCGGGGCTGGCTCGTTATTATATTGAAGTATTTGTGAGAGAAAATAATCAACAAGTTAACTTATGCAAGGATGGATGGTTGGTTGCTTCCTTAGTTTAGAGGCTGCCTCGTGCACTTGGGTGTGTGAAGAATCTGTCTGATAACCTGTGTTAATTGTGATGACTTTATTAGTGTGTGTTATCTGTAATTCTGGCCTGCTTACCAGCTCTTGATGAATGCAGTGCATTTGCATTTGTCTGTTGACACAGGCTAGAGTATCACCGATGTCTCAGTCTCACTCATGGCTGTGATTATATGGAAGCTACTGAGGTATGGGTGAAGCTTAGTAGTGACATTCAGGGCACAGTCAGTGTCTGTTGGCACAGGCTAGAGCATCACCGATGTCTCAGTCTCACTCATGGCTGTGATTATATGGAAGCTACTGAGGTATGGGTGAAGCTTAGTAATGACATTCAGGGCACAGTCAGTGTCTGTTGGCACAGGCTAGAGTATCACCGATGTCTCAGTCTCACTCATGGCTGTGATTATATGGAAGCTACTGAGGTATGGGTGAAGCTTAGTAGTGACATTCAGGGCACAGTCAGTGTCTGTTGGCACAGGCTAGAGCATCACCGATGTCTCAGTCTCGTTCATGGCTGTGATTATATGGAAGCTACTGAGGTATGGGTGGTGCTTAGTGATGACAGTCAGGGCACAGTCAGTGTCTGTTGACACAGGCTAGAGTATCACCGATGTCTCAGTCTCACTCATGGCTGTGGTTATATGGAAGCTACTGAGGTATGGGTGGTGCTTACTAAAGACATTCAGGACACAGTCAGTGTCTGTTGGCACAAGCTAGAGTATCACCGATGTCTCAGTCTCACTCATGGCTGTGATTATATGGAAGATACTGAGGTATGGGTGCTGCTTAGTAATGACATTCAGGGCACAGTCCGTGTCTGTTGACACAGGCTAGAGTATCACCGATGTCTCAGTCTCACTCATGGCTGTGATTATATGGAAGATAGTGAGGTATGGGTGGTGCTTAGTTAAGACATTCAGGGCACAGTCAGTGTCTGTTGGCACAGGCTAGAGTATCACCGATGTCTCAGTCTCACTCATGGCTGTGATTATATGGAAGATAGTGAGGTATGGGTGGTGCTTAGTTAAGACATTCAGGGCACAGTCAGTGTCTGTTGGCACAGGCTAGAGTATCACCGATGTCTCAGTCTCACTCATGGCTATGATTATATGGAAGCTACTGATGTATGGGTGGTGCTTAGTGATGACAGTCAGGGCACAGTCAGTGTCTGTTGACACAGGCTAGAGTATCACCGATGTCTCAGTCTCACTCATGGATGTGATTATATGGAAGCTACTGAGGTATGGGTGGTGCTTAGTGATGACAGTCAGGGCACAGTCAGTGTCTGTTGGCACAGGCTAGAGTACCACCGATGTCTCAGTCTCACTCATGGCTGTGATTATATGGAAGCTACTGTCTGTTGGCACAAGCTAGAGTATCACCACTGTCTCAGTCTCATTCATAGCTGTGATTATATGGAAGCTACTGAGGTACGGGTGGTGCTTAGTGATGCCAGTCAGGGCACAGTCAGTATCTGTTGGCACAGGCTAGAGTACCACCGCTGTCTCAGTCTCACTCATGGCTGTGATTATATGGAAGCTACTGTCTGTTGACACAGGCTAGAGTACCACCGCTGTCCCATTCTCACTCATGGCTGTGATTATATGGAAGCTACTGAGGTATGGGTGATGCTGAGTAATGACATTCAGGGCACAGTCAGTGTCTGTTGGCACAGGCTAGAGTATCACCGATGTCTCAGTCTCACTCATGGCTGTGATTATATGGAAGATACTGAGGTATGGGTGGTGCTTAGTAAAGACATTCAGGGCACAGTCAGTGTCTGTTAGCACAGGCTAGAGTATCACCGCTGTCTCAGTCTCGCTCATGGCTGTGATTATATGGTAGCTACTGAGGTATGGGCGGTGCTGAGTAATGGCAGTCAGGGCACAGTCAGTGTCTGTGGATGCTGTGAAAGGTTCTACTCATAGAGTTAGTACTGCTGATCTGACTCTGTGAGGAAAGCAATGGCAAACTAGGTTACATCACTCCTCAATATAGCACTGCCTTGGGTTTTTGTGGGTATCTACCCACAGAACCTAACGGTGGTACTTTTTGGGGATCCAACCAGCCTTCGGGCTGACTACATAACAGACAGGCTGTGATTCAGGTAGAAGGACTGCTGACGATCAATTTCAACTAGTTCCTACTTTTGCTACTAAATGCTACCGTCCACGACACCTAGCTGTGAACTTGGCTAGTACTAGATGCCATCGCAACCAGCGCTCGGTGACGAACGTCGGAACTTAAGAGCATTAATCAAACCTAACCTACAAATTTTTCTTCATACAAGTTTAGTTAGTGGAAGGTTCCTTTACATGCCATAAATCTATGGCATGGGACTGTCGGCTTTACTTCCCCTCCGAAGGAAAGCATGGTGATGGATTTTAACGCTTTTAAAAAATCCGACGACTTCGGCCGGGTTAGAACCCGCGACCTTGGGCATAGAAGCTCAGCATGCTACCAACTACGCCACCGAAGCCGCCTTTTGTGAGGAAGGTGTTTACTTTTACGAATTGTAGACACAAAACGATTTTGAAATAAAAGTACACCAAACCGGAACTGAGACTCTTGTTTCAGAGGTCCTGGGTTCAATTCTCATATCTTGCAGGAAATGTATTTCTCGCCTGAGTGCTGGAAAGGGTAGGCCTTGTGAAGCTAATTGAGAAGAGGTGGGTTAGATGGCGTGGTTTCCCGGTTCCTAACTTAAGGTCACACGGCCCTTTCCTTCCTAATTCTAGCCTCGATTACAAATATGCACACTAGCCATCACATTGGCAGGCACACCTAAGTGCACGGTGCTCCATTTCGCAAATTGCATAAACTATTCTTACCGGGAATTGGACTCGTTTGAAATCGAAGGGGGAATCTGAGAGAATAGACCAAGAACTGGAGACAATCGGCGATAACCAAAAACCGAAATCCTTGATGAAGTTAGAACGGTGCGAATGAAATGTTACGTAGGGCTTGTGTGTGCATTTCCTACGAGATCCTGATGCATGAAGATGGTCTAGAGCAGAGATGGGGATTTTAGCACGCCAGTGGGCGAAACTGACAAATTATGAATTCGATGGGCGATTTGAAAAAATTGGTGGGCAAATAATTCAGTATTTTAATGTATGCAATATAACCGAGAAGTTTTTGCCTATAAAAACAAGGAATACAATAAAATTGCAAACAAGTAATTTAATTATATCAATTTATGTTTCCTTTTTACATTTACAACTACATCAGTTTATCACAGAAAAGTTGTTTGTAGCCTTTCCTTTTTCTTACATGGTTGAGAGAGGGCTTAGTGCGGTAAATAATCTTGCCACGAAGTCTAGAAATAGGTTAGAAATTGAGAAGTGAGGAGATTTTAGATTTTTTCTAACAAAAATGGCTCCTGACATCAACAAATTGATTGAAACTCATCAAATCCATCCCTCACATTAATTAGACATAGGTATTTATGTTGTTTAATTAATTAGATATAAAATTCATGTAGTTTTAATTTTTTCTTCAATTTATTTCATTGGTTGTTATTCTATTTTTAGACATATTATTTGCAAATTTTGAATGTACATAATTATACCTAAATACACATGTTGTACCTATTAAGAGAAAAATGTCCGTAAAAATTCTCATTTCTCAACTTATGTAGGTATTTGAATGTATGTGTTAGTAATTTTAAGATTTGTGTGTTTTTTGAAATGAGGTGGGCAAAAAAATTATAAATCTCAAAAGTGGGCGATATTCAGAAAAAGTTTGGGAAACCCTGGCCTAGAGCATAACTGTCACTCAATTGTTTTTGTGTGAGGAAGGATGTGATTCCTCTTCATCAAGACTGGAGAGTATGCACCACAGTCTATGAGACAAGGGCGAATTCATTCTTCCCACTGAAAATAAGAATGATTTTTCTGAAATATCGATATCTTCATTTAACAGATGAGATTTAGATTTATGAAGTTGAATAGAAAGTCTGTGCTGCGACCAACTCGCGGTGTAGTGGCTAGCAATCACCCATGGCTGGAACGTGATGCCCTCAGCCTCGTGAGGTTTTCCTATTGGCAACTCCAGCTATCTAGCGGTGAAAATAAGAAACTCGCCAAGTAGGATAAATGTACCACGTGGTGACAGTTTGTGTACAGAGCGCGTTCAGGGCCGTGTTTCTAAGTAGGCTGCAGCCTAGAGCGGCGGCAGTTTGGCAATTCATTCAAAAGCTAAAATGAAGTATTTCAGACGTTAATTATATTTTCTGTACGAATTTAAGAATACGTGTTACTTGAAAATATGTTTTAGTCCTTCTACATAGCCTACTTTCTTAAACTATAACATAATACAAATTCACAGATACAACAAAAACACTTTCATATGAGTACATTATTATCGAGTTTGCCATTAAGAAATCTATGTAAATTTGAACATCAAGATTACGTGGGGTGAGTTGTTTTAGAGAAGTTTGTATATTTTTCAAGAAATAAACCAGTAATTAACAACATCTTGTGTAATTTTATTTCACCGTGTAGCACAACTTAGTTCAAATTGAAAACAGTTCTTCAATTACGAAAAAGATAGTTATTGGTATTAAAACATAAAAATATGTGTAAAATAGTGATCACTGATCTCCAAGAACAAATTAATTAATGAACTTTGAAACCCATTTCATTTTTAACGAATCTTAAAAGAAGTAAAAAAAAACAACAAGTAGATAACTAATTTCATTATATAATTTATTATGTAAAGCATTAAAATTGTAGTTTTATATAAACTAAATGAACTTTATGTTTAAAAAAGTTGAAAATGCCAATGAACTCGATCCCTTTGTTGTATAAAACAAATGTATTAAGCAAATATAAACTATAGAGGGGGCGGCTTACGGCCCTGAGCGTGTGCATTTGTTTGTGTGAGTTTTACTCATAGTTAGAATACAAGATGAGTAAAAGCAAAGCATATTGCTCAGTTTACGGCTGCAAGCTGATTGATGTATGAGAGGGTTATGGATATACATTTTCATTATATTCCAAAAGATGCAAACAGCAATGGCAGAAATGTGGCGATAACGAATAAATACGGGGCATAGGAACGAATTGGAATACACTTGGTGTGGTCGTTAGGGGACAGTCTAGCCACTTATCGATAATAATAATAATAATAGTCTTATAGGCCCTAATTACCTGAGACAGAAAAGAAGCAGTGATAAAACATGTTTACGACATTCTGATGCACCTGCCTTACAAGAACATTGAAACTGCTTAATTGTTAGCTTTCTCCTGGCAATTTGTCTTGTAACCTCGCGGGGCGGAGCATTGACGTCTGGAGCTCAAGAGCGTAAATTGACCAAAAAGTTTCATTATTGTGTACCGTACTCTTTCACAAGACATATTTGCAAATAACACTTCTACCCCTTCTGTAGAGTTTCTGGAGTCTATGGTGCAGTTAGCAAACTCGAATCAATGCTTGATAATACGTAATTCACACAAAATCTAATGGAACACACTAATTAGATCGCAGTATTTTAGAGACCACATTTACTGATTGTAACAGGACAATACAAACGTGTTCCTGTGTTGTATCTTACGTATCTCCGCCATGTTGGTCCGACCGCAGCGCCCCAAGTGATAGTTTGAGTTGCCAGACCGACTGGAAAGCTTTCTTTAATACAATTGCCAAATGTTTGATAAGGATACAAAAGTTAGGGAAAAGAACTTCTGTCACACACTTGTTGCTGTTCTTGGTAGCAAGCCCCTAAACAAATCAACAATGACTCACCGAGTACCCAGCAACTCCTCCTCTTCCGCTTGCAGTCTGAGTTCGTATGCACGTGGCGAGGTTTTCTGTTTGGGTACGAAGTTAGGGACTATTGTTGCCAAACTTGCATAGACACTAAATTTTAGGGACTTACTGTTTGTTTTGTTGGCCTTTGGGAAAATAAACACAACATGATCGAACCAGTTTTTTTATTTTATTTTAAGCAGAGTGGACAATAACTAGAGAAGCATCATGTATAACGTGGCCATAGTCTGTTCCTGATAGCATTGTTATTATTATTACTATCAGTTTATATAGTAGGCTACATATAACACATTGCTGGTACATTACAACATAACTATACGGGCTTCAGTGAACCAAAGTATAGTTACGGAAACAGCAACTTCTAAGCTGGAATGTCGCTACCCATGAACTTCCGAACGATTCTGGTTGTTGATAGAACTACTGCCTTCTGCATTAGTTTGTACAGCCGAGTATCCAAATCCAGTTCTTTAAGGCCTTGGAGCAAGGTACTTGGGATCACGCCCGTACTCGAGACAATGAAAGGTACCTGCTCTACATGCCATTGTCTCTTGATAGAGTCGACCAACTCGCTGTATTTGCTGATCTTTTCTTGTTGTTAGGAATCGCAACATCAATCAAGGTACATTGCTTGGTTTTCTTGTTGACAACCATCAGATCCGGCCTGTTGTGTGATACCGATTGATCAGTCAAAGTAGTTCGCTCCCAATACAGCTTGTCATCATGCCTTTGTTTGTGCTTCGTCGCCAGGAAATATCTACATGCAGATGTAATATGCTGTATTGTTTCTGACTGTTGACAGCCGTAGTGGCTTATTATTATTATTATTATTATTATTGCAATAATAATCATCATGTTGTTTCTTCGGTCCAGCGAGCCGTCCTGTTGTTCCTGGATTTGATGCGAGTTGTTATCTGTAGCTTCAATGTGCTTGTCTCACACATCGCGAGGTCTCTGTGTGGGGAGCCATGTGACCACACCATCTCGAGTGTCTCCAGCAGGCTCCTTTCCAGTCCCAGTTGTTGTCGGATATCCTCATTCCTTATTTTATCCATCTTCGTCTTTTGAAGGCAAGAACGGGGCAACTATTGCCTGGTCCAGTAAGGGTTGCTATCACTGATCTCTATACATGGATCGCTGATGGCAGCTCTCCGCTGCACGAGAAACTACGCCAGGTTGAGCGCGCAGTCCGCCATGTTAGCGTACCCATTCTCGAGCTCTCCTTATGGGGAAGCAATGATAATCTAGTCGATTTTAAATCGTAATTAACGGTGCTTTGGAACAAATAAAAATATAGAGATATGTTCACTCATAGCATACGGGCATTGGGATCACTGACACGTCATTCCGAGGTCATTAAATGTCCGAAATAGCAATAAAAATGAATGTATAATAACGGCTGACAAATATCAACTTAGGTGCTGAGTACAAGCAATTAGCGATCAGTAACAGAGTAACGAGTGAAAAACAATTTCTGGAAACATTCTTGTAAATTGTATATATATAAGCCACGAAATTATGCATTCTTCAAATGATTTACCTATAAACTTAGCTCACTACACAGGCCTAGATTCGACATATCGTAATCAGTGCTTGGCAATGCTTGGCAACAACAGCACCAACTCCATAAACCCATCCCCTCACTTCTCTCCCTCTCACCAACACTTCCCCCAAGTAATCCCAGCACTCTACATCAAATTCTACAGCTTTTAATCACGCTAGCAGCACAATAAACATCATAATATAAGGAAACTGATCAGACCAAAAAACTACACTTAAAGCTAAACCAAATTGACTTCTCACCTCGACATAAATCATAATACAACTTAAAACGTATACAAAACATACTCACCTTGTAACGTTTCCGCTTTGCTCCACGTTGGGATGACAAGTGTAACGGTTCCGCTTTGCTCCATGTTGAGCGTGCAAGTGTAACGGTTTCTTTAGCCCTCACTTTTGCGTGACAAATGTAATGCTTCTACTGGCCCTGCCTTGCACTTTTAAATATTTACTCTGCCTAAGATATGTTGTTTTAATGGGCGCCAAGACCTCAACGCTATGTTAAAATCTAAATTTATATTTAACAACACCTAGCTCTGGTAGAACACCTTCAAGAATCTATTCACTCAGATCGTGGTATGATTTGATCATTACCCCAACAAACAATTGTATCAGGAGAAGGAATTAGTCTATATCTAATGCTACCTACTGAAAGCAAAGATTGCATGGTTAAAAGAAATGAATTTATTATATAAAAAACACGTATGGCAAAATTAATAGTAATAATAATATATTCTGAATTTAAATTGGAGCGTTGCGATTTGAATATTACCGCTAGAAAATTACGTGAAAACTGAGTCGGATAAATTACTGATTTTACTCTTATTCCCAAGCTATGAAGTTACTGAAATACTGAAAATGAAAAAAAAAAAAAAGACGAGAGATTACGTAGTTCTGAGTCATTCGCGCTTACCACTGGAAATTGCCGAAGCATTTCCCTCGTACTGGATGTTGAAGAGAGCTTCCCACAGCCTCCTGGACGTCGTCATCTTCTTCGTTAGTTGATGAGATACTTGTAGATATGATAACTTTATGGTCCGAACATCGGAGCCAATCACACGTACAACCTCACTGGTTAAGTTTTACAAAGATAGTCGCCTAGCCTCCACGGCGCGCAAACCATATATGCGCTCGTCACCTCCCTTCTCTGGACCCCGTCTTCTTCTCGCCCGCTCTCCTCTGATTGGCTGAGCCACCACGCGCTACCTCCCCCCTCAGGGTCATTACGCTCGGCGCGAGGATGATGTCGATTACCGTTCCAGACTATTTCGCCTTTTCTTGAAGCAGCAACCCAGGCTTGCGTCATGCTTCTTGACAAGAATAAGCCTGTAGCCGAATTCCCCGTGACTCATCTCTCTCGTAATACCCTAACTGACAAAACTCCGTAAAATTCCGTAATCATATAATTTTCTATGATAATGTTGTTCGTAATAATTTGCTTGATAGTGTTTTCTATGACATAGAAAACCTATCTGTATGCTTATAATTTTATAAAAATGCTCCAAAAATACCTTAATAATAATAATAATAATAAGTTAATAATAATAATAAATTAACATGAAAACTTCTCTTGGCTGAACAATTTGCCGCGTAAATAAATATAGAATGGCTTCCTACTGACTTATGTCAGTGGCATAAAATCCCCTTGAAAAACACGTTACATATTCGCCTCGGATCATCGGATGATTTACCGTGACGACGGTCCATTATCCGATTATCCCAGACACGTTAATAATCCCCATCCAAAATGCATATTACACAAATGAAATCACCCTAAATTACATATATACACACTCATAACTTTTCTTTACGCACTTTCCGTCAAAGTTTGTTGTCACTATGGATTGCACTTTGCAACCAGTCCTATGTTTTTCACGATGTGAAATGCCATGTCCTGTGGTTCGGATTCCACGTAAAACGGAGGTCCCGTGGCTTATGATCGCGAGATTAACGGTCACGTTAAACTACAAGCTTCCTTTTCCTTCCTATGTTTTTCATATAGAATAATGTTCCACGGATATTTCCGCCTCTCAAATTTCTCTATGTTGGAAAAATAGACATTAATAATGTGTGAGCACTATGTATATAAGATGTCACATCACACGCATCAAAGGTGTTCTGATATATTTATCACCACAGAACTTCCTAATTTCACTGGAGGTCCCTTCCTTATGGTGAAATTTAATCTCACTGATCTCACTGAGCACACGATCACACTATTGTGGCAGCGCATCGTGACCATAATACTTAATCTCTCTTTATAATAGACGAAATTAATATTGACTTCTGAAAAAAAAAAAAAAAAACAGTAAATGCGCATTACATATAACACCAAATATTTCTGTGCCGTAATCGCCCTGTCTTCTTAAGTTCCCGTAGACCATATTCTACTTAATACTAGTTCTCAACACAGACCAGTTCTCCTCACACAAATAATACCATTATACAAATTACCTTAAATTACACACTTACAAATCTTACATGGCGAGGCCGTAAACAGAAATCACGTGTGCTGTTATGTATGAGTTTCATGAAGGACTGTCTCGCCTTCTGATGGCCCATCTTTTGTCTCGTGGACGCCTTAAGCAAAAATACCCTGTTCAAGCGCTCACCCATCTCTAGGAGACAAATGGGAATTCACCAGCGCTACCAAATTCTGGCCTTGGTGTATCGAGACATTTTAGTGCTCAAGAGCATCCGACAATCCCGTCATACTTCCCTGTACCTTAAAAACACTCAATTACTTACATACTACCCCCCTGTGTGACTTCTGATACGCCTGCCTGGAAGACCAGATCTTCCACGCACCAAACACAACACTTACTCATTTGATAGGCTGACTCTCCAGCTAAACACACTTACTTTATGACACATACTTTCGTAGACTATGTATATTATACGTCCCGTATAATCTGTTTCCCTTACTATCCTCCAGCACATATGCTGTTTTGCCAATACGTTTGGAGACTATAAATGTTACTGCGTCACCTTGCAAGTGGCTCCCTTAAATGAACGTCATCACGTTGCTCTACCTACCTATTTCTCAGTGTCTGTAACGATGCCCTGTTGCTACTGTCCACAAATGTTAACCCTACTTTCCTCTGGTGTCACACCTCTACTCGACACTCTATGACCTAAAAATGTCACTTCTGACTGACAGAATGACGACTTAGACAGCTTCAAAGTGAACCCTGCCTGATCTAACTTCTGAAAAACTATATCTATGACGTAGATGCTCCTCAAAACTGCGTGAACTAATTACCATATCATCAATGTAAATGGTTACAAACTCTCCTGTGTCATCCCCTAATGCGATGTTTAAAGCCCGAATTAAAGCTGCTGAACTACTCTTTAACCCATAAGGTGTTCTACAAAATTGATAAAGGTTATATTTATGACTAAAAGCTGTAAATGGTCTATCTTCGTACATAAGTGGAACTTGCCAAAAACTGGAACTCAAATCTACACAAGTGAAATACTTCTTCCCCTCAAATGTTTGCATTAATTCCCCTATTGACATAGATTTCAGCTGATCTGAACTAATTCTACTGTTAACCAAACGAGCGTCTAAACAAATACGAACTGTGCCGTCGGCCTTGGGTACCGTGATCAAAGAATTAACATATGGACTGTTAGAGTGCTCAATAATCCCATCTTCAAGCACCTGGTTAATTTGTGCCTCAACTGCACTCTGATAAACGAAAGGTACAGGATATCTATGTCCTGTGAATACTGACCTATCAATAACGTTCAATGAATGTGTATAGCAATTGGCCATACCAATACGATCCTCAAAAACTCTCCTATTACACAATAACACATCATAGAGCCGAACACACTGTTCCACCTCTATATTTCCCTGAAATGCAGCATCACGTAACGAGTCCTCTAGACTACCGTTCGTAATCACACTGCCCACAAAACATGGAGAACCCCGCTCTACGGCTGGCGATATCTCATTTAAAGTACAAATCACACCTACAACACTACTTCTCTGAATATGGTCATTGAACGCTACTTCTACTTCAGAATCACCCCATTTAAATTTCAAACTCCCTACATCATAACATAAGTTACCAGACACTCTACTGAGCCACTCTGAACCCAAGATAACACTGAATACTAAATTTGCAATTAAAAGACAAATCTGCTTCTCTACATGATTATTAATTTTAATGTCTACTAAAACTTGCTTAGAAATTACTTTAGACCTCTTCCCAACAGCTGTGATAACAAAAGTGCTTTTAATTGGCATTTCCTCAAAATTTACTCCAGTTCCTTTCATTTTATCTTAAAATGCACTACTTATGCAACTCTTCATACAACCACTATCAATTAAAACATCTGTGTACGCCTCGGACACGTTAAATTTAACTATGGGGCTCTTACTAACCACCTCCTGAATAATACCTTCATCATTTAGTTCACGTAATAATTCATTTCTTACATTTAGGTCATAGGGTTCCTGTATAAGTGTATGGACAAGGCATGTTCTAGACTGAGATTTTGACCTTACATCGCAGCCTGGTTCGTGTTTAAAGCAGTGCTACCGCTTGGTGTAGTACTACTCACTACGGCACTGGTCTGGTTGTTCTGGGTTGTATTAACGGTATCTCTCTGTCCGTTATTACCATTGGGCTGATTCCCTCCTTGACCCCTGTTCTGGTTATAATTATTATAGTTATTATACCTCCCTTGGTTACCCCTAAAATCATTATTTCGGCCTTGATTTCCCCTGAAATCATTATTTCTACATTGGTAGTTCGTACCATACCCATTTCCTCTGTACTGGTTTTGCTGATTATTAATATTATTATTATTATTATTTTGGTTCCCCCTATTTTGGACGTTGGCCCCTTCGCCACTGTTCCCTTGAACTTCCTGATTCCTATTCTCATTAGGCCTGTTATTATGGTTACCCTGGTTCCTACCGAAATTCTCCTCGTAACCACCTCTTCCCAGAGCATCGAATGTACTCAATAAATTTTCCACTTGTGAAATAGATTTAACATTTTGTATACAGGCAGCTTCTTTGATTCTATATGGAAAATGTCTTAGTAATAGCCTGACTACATCACTTTCCTCCTTCAAACCATCCAGATATTTACACGTCAATACCTGTCCTAAAAGTACTCGGTCATAGTGTAGTTTCCTCTCGGGTTATATTTCCCACACACAATTCCCTCACGATGCTGAGACTGAATTACCTCATTCCAAAATTTCTCACAAAATTTAACTTTAAAATCTGAAATATTCTCGAAATTGTCTCTGTAGACAGCAAACCAGTTTCTTGTCTCCCCTACAAACGCTTGCTCTAAAATTTCAATTACCTGGCACCTCTCAATACTACCATCTTCCAACCTCTCCCCGAATTTATTTTATATTGTGTTCATGAACTCCATTGGACAACCCTGCCGATTACTAAATTTGCCTAGTTCTATTTCCCTGTGTGTGCTATTCACATAAACTGGCCTACTCTGACTATTTTCCTGCCTAATTCTTGCTTTCAACTTCTGTTCTAATTCAGCAATTTTCTCCTCAGCTTTTCTTTCAATATTAGTTACAGTTAACCTAATGCTCCCTTCCGATGCTTCAACTTTACCACTTAACTGAGCTTGTTTCTCATTAATCTCATTAATGCTTTCCTTATTCCTCTCCCTTAAAGCATTAACTTCAGTGATTATTTCTGTATGCACTTTATCAATTCTTCTCCCCAGCTGTTCTTTAACCTCTTTAGTTGTTACCTGAATCTTATCAATTTCTCCCCCAATTGCTTTTTGACCTGCTGTGTTTCAAGTTGCACTAGTTCTTTTAAATTTTCAGCCTGTGTACTGATTCTAATTTCTAACTCCTCCTGTACTTTTCCTAATTTTCTGTCTACATCTGCAATAATCTCTTTAGCCTTCTCTTCCATCACCCCTCTGATCTCACCTCTAATCAGTTCGAACTTATCACTAATTTCCCTACTGTTTTGTTCAAGTTTAGTATTTAAACTATCGCTCAATTCCCTATTACTCTCTTTATTCTCCCTACTATTTTGTTCAAGTTTAGCATTATTTTGTTCAAGTTTAGCATTTAAAGTTTCAGTACTCTCTCTATTTTCCCTACTGTTTTGTTCAAGTTTAGCATTTAAAGTTTCAGTACTCTCTTTATTTTCCCTACTATTTTGTTCGAGTTTAGCATTGTTTTGTTCAAGTTTAGCGTTTAAAGCATCTGTGCTAATTTTATTTTGTTGCATAAACTGAAGAAGCATACTCTCTAACCCTGCTTGACTGTTTTGATTACCCCCTTCAGTATCGGGATTTACCTCCGACGTCCCTGTACTGCTCTCATTTCCAAGACTAGCCATACTGCTCGTATCTTCACTATCCAACTGGTGACCACTACGCAACTTCATCTCTTCCTCAGCACTACCCATGCTGATACACACCGATAAATGAAAAACCCCCAAAATACAGGCACAGAAATATATACCCTTCTCCTTCCACAAATGTTATTAGGTTTTCGGCCCCAAGTTGGTAACGACAAGTGTAACGTTTCCGCTTTGCTCCACGTTGGGATGACAAGTGTAACGGTTCCGCTTTGCTCCATGTTGAGCGTGCAAGTGTAACGGTTTCTTTAGCCCTCACTTTTGCGTGATAAATGTAATGCTTCTACTGGCCCTGCCTTGCACTTTGAAATATTTACTCTGCCTAAGATATGTTGTTTTAATGGGCGCCAAGACCTCAACGCTATGTTGAAATCTAAATTTATATTTAACAACACCTAGCTCTGGTAGAACACCTTCAAGAATCTATTCACTCAGATCGTGGTATGATTTGATCATTACCCCAACAAACAATTTGAATCAGGAGAAGGAATTGGTCTATATCTAATGCTACCTACTGAAAGCAAAGATTGCATGGTTAAAAGAAATGAATTTATTATATAAAAAAACACGTATGGCAAAATTAATAGTAATAATAATATATTCTGAATTTAAATTGGAGCGTTGCGATTTGAATATTACCGCTAGAAAATTACGTGAAAACGGAGTCTGATAAATTACTGAGTTTACTCTTATTCCCAAGCTATGAAGTTACTGAAATACTGAAAATGAAAAAAAAAAAAAAAAAAAAAAAGAGACGAGAGATTACATAGTTCTGAGTCATTCGCGCTTACCACTGGAAATTGCCGAAGCATTTCCCTCGTACTGGATGTTGAAGAGAGCTTCCCACAGCCTCCTGGACGTCGTCATCTTCTTCGTTAGTTGATGAGATACTTGTAGATATGATAACTTTATGGTCCGAACATCGGAGCCAATCACACGTACAACCTCACTGGTTAAGTTTTACAAAGATAGTCGCCTAGCCTCCACGGCGCGCAAACCATATATGCACTCGTCACCTCCCCTCTCTGGACCCCGTCTTCTTCTCGCCCGCTCTCCTCTGATTGGCTGAGCCACCACGTGCTACCCCCCTCCTCAGGGTCATTACACTCGGCGCGAGGATGATGTCGATTACCGTTCCAGACTATTTCGCCTTTTCTTGAAGCAGCAACCCAGGCTTGCGTCATGCTTCTTGACAAGAATAAGCCTGTAGCCGAAATCCCCGTGACTCATCTCTCTCGTAATACCCTAACTGACAAAACTCCGTAAAATTCCGTAATCATATAATTTTCTATGATAATGTTGTTCGTAATAATTTGCTTGATAGTGTTTTCTATGACATAGAAAACCTATCTGTATGCTTGTAATTTTATAAAAAATGCTCCAAAAATACCTTAATAATAATAATAAGTTAATAATAATAATAATAATAATAATAATAATAAATTAACATGAAAACTTCTCTTGGCTGAACAATTTGCCGCGTAAATAAATATAGAATGGCTTCCTACTGACTTATGTCAGTGGCATAAAATCCCCTCGAAAAACACGTTACAACCTTACTCTTTTACAACTATCAAACTAATTATTCGCTCTCAAAACTGAAAAACCCAGAAATGGGAACTAATTTAAAAACGCGATAGCCTAGCCCGATTACGTCTCCTGCAGCATTACTGCATATGTATTCTTAACTTCACAATAACTTCAATGTTACGGCTAAGTAACCTATCTGCCTGAGAAGTAAAGGTATTACCGGCTTGCCTGGGATGATGGGTCACCAAACCGGTACTTAAAACTAAGATTTTACGCTTTAAATAACCAAATTGAGCCCATTTTACAACTACAAGAAACACAAAATATTTACTGCCAGTATAAATACAATGTATAACATCAAACTACCAGTAACCAATCACAGAGCCGGATTGCAATATTGCACCATGCGCTCGATCTTGCTATACCTGCCATCGTCTATTCGGCTTACTGCTGCCTTAGCTACCAGCCATCCATGTATAGAGATCAGTGGTTGCTATACTTTAACTTAGTATAAGTATTAGGTGTATCTTGGAAGCTTGTGGAAATGTTTCGTCCCAATGAGGTATATTTGTGTGAGTGGCTAGTCGAGGGATTATATGTTGTTGTGATAGTTAGTATATGTGTGTGTATGTCTGCTATGCCTTCATATACCATTCATCCGATTGCGATGAAACTTGAGTGAAATGTTGAGTTCACTCCAAGGAAGGTTTCTGGCTTAGTAAATCCATTTTACAATAGGTAGCGCACGAGTCGATTCAACAAATTTGCGGCGACACGTGAAGCGTTTAAACAAAACCCCGTATGCGTTCATATGCCATTCATCCGATTGCGATAGATCATTGGTGAGTTGTTGTGCACGCTCCCACGAATGTTTCTAAATTAGTGAATCCATTTTACGATAGTTTAGAGGCAGTTAACGGAAATTGAAAAAAAAATAGTGTGTATCCAAAAGCACTTCAAGAAACAAAATTACAACGCCAACACTTTCTTTGATTGGCATTGCATGCTGGGTACAGCTTGTTATTGCGGGGTGTTTTAATTGAACGCCCGAGGGCTCCCAGCAAGTTCAATTACAAGTAGTTCCAGATGCTACTGTCACTGACAGCGGCGAACGCTGGAACTTGATACAGCGTTTCTAACCAATTATAACCTACACATTTGGTTACACACTACCAATTGCAGTGGAAGGTTCTTTTACATGCCATAAATATATGGCAAGGGACCGCCGGCTTTACTTCCCCTCCAAAGGAAAGCATACTGAGGGATTATTAACGCTCTTTAAAAATCAGACGAGTTCGGCTGGGTTTGAACCCGCAACCTTGGGCATAGAAGTTCAGCATGCTACCGACTACGCCACCGAAGCCGCCGTATCTACGTGATAACTACGTCTACGAGTTCACTTCCATTGCGTTAGTTGGCACATGCAATTGACCAAACCCAGTGAGTTATCGCATCTAGGTGGCCTAACACCTCCTCTGTTATGATGACCCCTTGGCTTGTCGGGAGGAGTGACTGCATTACTGCCGACAACTCGATGGAGAAACTGTGACATAGCCTGATTTCATTTTTTTCCATCTACAGGTTTGATCGTCTTCCCACACAACGTATCTCCCCACCACGCAGTCAGTTCAAATTTATTTATTTATTTATTCGTGTCAGAAGTACAAAGTATGTGTTAAACAGACGACTTCAAACAGTTTCTGCCCAGAACTTAGCCACTTCGATAGCACTTGAATTAGCTTCAGTCAAGTCATCAATTGTGCAGCTGTACGGGCACAATGGACAGGAGAAGAGGTGTTGTGTTGTCTGGGTTGCGCCACAATCACACAGGACTGTCTTGGTCGGAAAATGCCACTTATATAAGTTGTCCCTGGATCTTGCAACTTCCACCCTCAGTCTGTTCAGGGACTTCCAGATTAGCCAGTTCTCTGTGTGACCAGGAGGTAGAGATTCCTTTGGTTCCATCCATTCAGACAGACTGCTGGTCCTCTCCTTCCACACGGCAACTCGAGCTGTTACTGCTGTTCCTTGTAATGGTTGAGTAGTTGTTAGGAAGCTCTTTCTCGATTTTAATCTCCTCTCAGCAGGTTGATATCCGAAGAGTGGGTGTGAGGTCATAACAGATGATTTACTTCTTTCGTTGTTTGCAGCCACTTCTCTTCTGATGTCAGGTGGAGCAATCCCTGCAAGATAGTGCACTTTACTGATGAGAGTTGGCCTCAAGCAACCTGTAATAATCCTGCAGCTCTCATTTAAGGCTACATCCACCTGCTTTGCATGGGCTGACTTGTACCACACAGGACTGGCATATTCTCCTGCTGAATAGCATAAGGCCATTGCTGTTGTCCTTAACGTTTGGGGATGGGTGCCCCAGTTAGTCCCTGCCAGTCTACGGAGGAGGCTGTTCCTCGAAGAGATCTTCTGTTTTAGCTTAAGGCACTGCTCCTTGAATGTGAGTGTACGGTCCAAGGTGACACCTAGATATTTGGGATGGGAACAATGATCCAATAACATACCATTCCAGAATACTTCAAGTTTCCGACTAGATTGTTTATGTTTCAGGTGGAAGGCACATACTTGAGTCTTATTAGGATTGGGCATGAGTTGGTTCCTTTCATAGTAAGTACCCAGCTGTTTGAGAGCACGAGTGAGTGTATGCTCTACAACTTCAAACTGTTCTGATTGGGCAGAAAGAGCAAGATCATCAGCGTAAATGAAGCTTTTACACCCTTGAGGCTGTGGTTGATCATTGGTGTACACATTAAATAAAATAGGAGACAATACACTTCCCTGGGGCAATCCATTCTTCTGAGTTCTCCAACGGCTGCGATGTCCTTGGAAGTCAACGAAGAACCGGTGTTCCTGAAGACGTGTAGCTATCATGTTAGTGAATCCGTAGTTGTTCGTTAGGTTATAGAGTTTATGTAACAGTATTCTGGGGTTTACGGTGTCATATGCAGCAGAGAGATCTACAAAAGCTACACCTGTGATCTTTTTCCTTTCAAAACCATCTTCTATGAACTGAGTAAGGTGTAGGACTTGAGAAGTGCAATTTTTGCCTGGTCTGAACCCAGCTTGTTGAGGGATTAGAAGAGGATCAACTACAAGAGTTAAACGATTCAGGATCATTCTCTCTAGGATCTTATAAAGTTGACAAAGAAGAGAGATTGGTCTGAAACTTTTAGGATCATTTGGCAATTTACCAGGCTTTAAAATAGCTATTACACGAGCCTTGCGCCATAATTTTGGGATCTTGAAAAATGCAATGCAGTGATTATAAAGATTTAGAAGCCAAATTTTCGTGACATTGCCAAACTGTTTAATTTGTTCAACACAAATATCATCCAGTCCTGCTGCCTTGCCATTCCGACATGTACGGACGGCAGCTTCTAGTTCATGGAGATCAAATGGTCTTGTTAGTTCACTGTTCTGATTGTGTACCTTATCCTGAAGTTTGAAATCTGATTTTCTAAATGACGATCTTGGTGTGCTATTATTTATGAGCTGTGATGCGATGTTATTGGCAGTGATGTTTGCATGTGTGGAACTCTTAGTTGGATCGTTATTTAATTTCTTTAGCAGCCTCCAAGCCTTCTGACTATTAACAGAGAAGTCAGTTTCCTCCATAAGTTTCAGCCATCTTTCTCTCTTGTTCAATGCTATGGTGGATATTAGCTCTTTTCCTGCTGAAATGTTTCGTCACTAAATGGGTTATCTTCGAAGAGTGAAAGATAATTACTCATCAGATCGGCTGTTTTAGGTGTTAAGCCATGGAAGTATTGTGTCCTGCACCCTCGAGGCATCGACAACCGTGATGCCTTCTTCACAGCATTCACAAATGTATCGTATTCATCTGGTGTTGGCTGGATACCAGCTACAAAACTATCCAAAGTAGAACTAAATTTCTCCCAATTAGCTTTCCGGAAGTTGAATCTTCTGCGGTAGGGTATAGTGATCGGTTGGGCTAATGCAGTAACTTGGCACATCACAGGACGATGTTGAGAGTTAGGAACTGGAGAGCATACTGTCTTCATGCATTGTTGGCTGATGTGCTCACTGGCAAAGATCAGATCTGGATTGTATCCACGATGCCAACGCCCACTATTGAAGGATGGAGGAAGTTTACTGTCATGTATGAGGGTTAATTGGAAGGTATCGGCCCATTTTAACACCTCTTCTCCATTATCATCGTCTTGAGCATAACCCCATACTGTACTGTGACTGTTAAAGTCACCAACTACAAAATTGACACTATGTTTAGGGAAACTATCAGGGGTAGCAAAGGAAAAAGCAGCACCTGGTGGTTTGTATACAGAAGATACGGTGCAATTACTCAGCTCAACAGTTAATATTTCCATATCCTCGTGTTCAGAGATGGAAGTAGACACGATTTGAAGATCAGGTCGAACGAATAAAGCACTTCCGTACTGTCTGTGAGGTCTCTCGGCAATAAGTCTCAAGCCAGCAATTTTGGGACGTCGTAGCTGATTGTCTCTGTGGGTCTCTTGTATGCAAAGTATGTCACAGTTGTTACTTCGACATATTTCACTCAGGAGCTCTTCTTTTGGGGATGAAAGTCCCTCTGTATTAAACGTAATTATAGTTAGCCTTGAAAAAGGCCTTTGTGGAACAGATATCATCTTGTTTGTACTTCTGGAATGCTGATGCTCAGTTCAGTACTGGAAAGTGAAATCCAGGTACCTAAGTTCAAATGTTATTATGGAGTTTCATCGAACTGAGGAAAATGTCAAACATATTATTTGTTGTCGAAATCAAACAACATAAGTGAGAGTTCAAAAATAGCGGACCCGTGCGAGACGTTCATAAGCCACACTTTCCCCATTAGGTTTATAATGAGAGACTTACGGAGAAAGGTTATGTTTTTATTTCAACCAAATGATTATAGAACACTATTTACATTTCTGTTAGAATTCTAAGTTCTACGTTCCCTAACTTAAGAAAGATCATCCTAACACTCACCGGTTATTCGATATTTTTGAAATTATACGATTTCAGTACTCATTTCTTTGATTTACTGTTTCTGAAATCCATGCAAAATGATAAAGTAAAGACCTCACAATGTTAAAATGACATGAAACTGGCGTCACAGTGACCAATATGTAAAGTGGACAGCAATTATGGAGCGTATCTACCTGCAGCAACAGTATCTGCAAATCACACACTTCGTACATTTTTAAGTCATTTTTAAAGAGATTATAGTTATATATGAAATTAGAGTGCATTTCGTCATTGCTAATGTCTATTCTCTTTCATTTGAATGCTCATTTGTCACGATCGGTCGCTTGTGAGCGCCGCAGGAGGGATGTATACTACTGAAATAATATATATGATGGTAATGCTATTGGTTTTACATCCCTTTTAACTTCTGCGGCTTTTAGAGACGCCGGGGTGCCCCGAAGGGGATCTTTATCGTGCCAGTAAATGTACTGACAGGGCTTCCTCACATTTGCGCACTCTCAAATGCCAACTGACTGCGCCACGATTCCATCCTTCAACCTTGGGCGCAGCAAGAACAGTGTGAAGTTTACTCCAAAAGTGTCCAAGACTAAATAAGTGAAGTCTAGAAAAAGACAAATATGTGAGTACACATGAGATCGTAGTCCAAGAACGTTATATTTAAATGAAAGGAAAATAATAAACAAGAAAAAGACGATAACACGTGTTCGATCGCTGTAGCCTATTCAGTTAACTGTGTGATTCATGATCCAGCAATACTCTGCACTACCGGCCGCGGTGGTCGCTGGCATCGGGGGAGCGTGGGTTCGGCCGTCCTCAAAATGGTTTTCGTGGTTTCCCATTTTCACCACCAGGCAAATGCCGGGTCCTTTCATAATCCGTTCTCCAACCCATCCTGAAAAGAAGATACATGGCTGCATGAATAAAGTTATTATAAATGTTTACGTACTAAGTTTTAGAATATTTATTTTGTCCATATAGGCCTACAGTATGTTACATCACTAGGGCTCGGATTTTCAGGTGCTAAAAATCGGGAAAATATTTATTTTTTATGTATTAAAGATACCTGAATTATGTGACAAAAAAGTAAAAAGATTTAATTATAATTTACTTTATTAATGACAATATAAACAATATGCAGTAGTCACGAATGCCATATGCCTCACTGACTGCTGAATACACAACGAGAACATCTTCAGGTTGTCCATCACAAATGACCGACGATTATCGCGCAACTCCTATTCTGAAGGCGCGAATCTGCGGCAATATGTTTCTTGCCCTTGAAGTGTTGTGTAACTTGAGATCGCTGTTCAGCTTTGATTGATTTCCCACATAGTTGGCAGAACAGAACGCCCCCATCAGAAGAGAACTGCATGTGAGTGACACTGGTTCCATGTAGCTGGGAGGGGAAGGTCTAGCACGTGGTGCAACATGGCTATGGACAAGGACATTCTCGGCTCCCACAGTGAGTGGCACGGGGCGACAAGTTTGCAAGCTGACATACGCTCTGCATGAAGATTACATAGCTCACAGGTTCTTCCCCGTTGAAGTAACACAGAACAAAAATGCAATAAACTGAAAGATCTAGCTCACTAATAAAAAAAAATGGAAATAATGTCTTTTTATGTGCTATTAAGTGAAAAGCAGGAATTTATGTATTTATAGAAAAACTGCTTAAAATATGTATTTAAGTTACATAAAAAATATTTATTTACCTAAAAATCCGAGCCTTATACATCACAATGTATTCGTATTGCGGTATTTATTCACCTTAATTAAGTTATTAGTCCAAAAAGAAATTCGGGGGGTATCGGGCTACAGCACTATTTCTTAATAGCCTACTGAACATTTCTGGGTCAAACCAAATTAGAGCATACATCTCGTGCGTAATTATTATTACCGTATTGTCATATTCTTCTTGTGTTAACATGAGTTTCCGTATTTTATATGTTTAATATTTTATGGGGTTTGAAGCCATTTTTCAGTGCTGCCTTAGTAAACAAGAGTTTAGTGCTTTTAGGTCGGTCAACACGAATGTACCCAAAAGAGTTGGGTTATGCCCTAATCCTGAAAAAATTACATGATATTAATAAATTCGATGGAAACTGGTCATCATAGTGTATTTATTAATCTCATGCAATTCTTCCAGGATTAGGGCATAACCCAACTCTTTTGGGTACATTCGTGTTGACCGACTGAAAAGCACCTAACTTTGGTTTATAATTTTAGTAAAGACTAGCAGTAGTGCCCGGCGGATTTATATATTTGTTCCGGCCCCGTGGTGTTGGTAGCGCGCCTGCCTCTCACCCGGAGGCCCAGGGTTCGATCCCCGGCTCCGCCAGGGATTTTAAACCTGACGTGAGGGTTGGAACGGGGTGCACTCAGCCTCGTGAGGACAATTGAGTAGCTGTCTTACAGTGAGACAGCGCCCTGATCACGAATACCAAGATTAACGGCCGAGGGGACCCGACGCGCTGATCACTCGTCACCCCAATATCTGCAGGCCAAATGGCTGGGCAGCGGTCGCTAGGTCGGCCTTAGCCCGTCATGGGCTGTATAGTGCCAGGGGTTGACTTTTTTTTTATGTCAATGAATACTACTACAGAACTGGTGCATGGTACTTACAAACTAACAGAAACATATATTTTAAAAGTATACCTTTTTTGTGGTGGTGGTGGTGGTGGTGGTGGTGGTGGTGTTGGTACTAAGTAGTTCAGTAGAATGGACGTTACATCCAGGTCATTTTCCCCTAATGATAATGATAATAATGAACAGGGAAACGGATCTTTACTAACTACAGAACTGTAATTTACAAACGAATTTAAAACAAAATATTAGAAAGAGGAGTAAGTGAAATAAAAGACGCTGCTAGGGCCTATATCTCATAGGCTGTTAGATAAAAGTAGAGAGCAATAGTGTCGTCTTTTGCCGCCTTTTTGCCGCATAGCGCCGTAGGAAAATAATCGGAGCACTTCGGAAACCTTCGGCTGTCCCGAGCTTTTGAGGGAGCAATAGTGTCATTTTTCGCTACATAGCGCTGTAGGATAATGATCAGAGTTCATCAAAGAACATTAATTTGTAAGTACCAACCCTTATTGCAGCTGATAACCTCCAACACGATCGCACTCATACAGAGGCCTAATACTTTCATGGCGACACATGTTTTAAGGGGCCTTAGAAATCTTTTTGCACTAAATACTCCCCGTGACTGCAATTTGTAAGCAGCGCAACAGAACACGGGTAGGAGCGATATTCCTACCGTTACACTATTTGTCATAGGGCCTTAAAACGTGGTTTTCCGTTTCCTTTGTCTGCACCATTTAACCAAACCGAACCAAAGTTTACGGCCCGAGTTTTGTCTCTTGCTTTGTGAGGAATAATATGAGGCCAGATTGGTCCTTCTACTACAAATTCAATCTTTAGTTGATGTGCCAAAGGGCCTAGATGTAGGGAATGGCGGGGACTGGTGAAATTTAAAGTGGACAGTGTTAGTCGTTCGGTTCCAAATGGTAAGTACAAGGTAAAATTTGGTTCAGATCGGTGAAACGGTGTAGATTTGTTTGAGTCTTCAGTCTTTCGACTGGTTTGTTGCAGCTCTCCATGCTTCCCTGTCCTGAGCTAATCGTTTCATCTCTACATAGTTACCACACCCTACATCCGAGGCAATCTGTTTAACATACGGTATTCTAACTTTGGTCTACCCCTACAGTTGTTGTCCTCGACACTTCCTTCTATAACTAAGTTTGCTATTCCTGGGTGTCTTAGTATGTGTCCTACCAACCTATCTCTTCTCTTCATTAGCAGTCGCCAGAAACATCTCTCCTCTCCCACTCGTCTTAAGACCTCTTCGTTTGTTACCCTATCTACCCATCTGATCGTCATCATTCTCCTATAACACCACATTTCAAATGCTTCAATTCTCCTCTTTTCTGCTGCACCAATAGTCCAAGTTTCACTTCCATAGAGCGCCACGCTCCAGACAAAGGCCTTCAAAATTAACTTCGTAATACCTAAATCTATATTCGATGTCAACAGATTCCTTTTCTGTAGAAATGTTTTCCTTGCCTGAGCTAACCTACTTTGCTTCGTCCATCATTGGTTATTTTGCTTCCTAAGTAACAGAAGTCTCCTACTTCCTTTAGCTTTTCACCTGCCAATAGGGGTTTCTGATTTATTTCGCTTGCATTCCAATATTATTGTTTTACATTTATTAATTTGCATCATGAATTGTTTCCTCAAGAACCGAGACTACCAGCAGCAGGACTCGGACAGAGTTCCTCAACAAACCAATGTTACTATCTTTAGTTATAACTAGCTTCGCCCGGGAACAGTTGTGAATGCATTACGTGATAAGCGCTTTTTTTTTCGATGTCCATGAACTGCGACCTATATTCGTTTTCAGTCTCGGCATGACGGGTTAAAATCACTGACAGGACTATTAATTATATTATCATGGAGATGCTTATGCAACGAATTCTTGTCAGACGTAATTAAAGAACGGCGAGGTGCATGGAACACAAATCCCCCTTCCGTCCAATCTTAACTTGACTTTGTATTTTGCGGAACGAAATGTTCACAGGCGAATTGAAGAAAAGCCGAGTTGCACTTCCAGGGAAACTCCAAACACAACCACTCTTCTCTGAAGTCTTAACTCAACACGACTCGACAGTTCGCTGCGTGCTGTATCTGGGGTAATAGGCTCGCTCGCTAGCTAAGCTGTGACTGGGGTGTTAGGCTCGCCCCTAGCTAGCTCGTAAACTATCGCCTCAGTAATGGAATGGAGATTGTTGGAAGAAATGAAAACGTAAAAACACTTATAGTGGGCGATGTATTGAAGATAGAGATATGCTCTCGCGGACTTTTTTTTTTGTAGAACTTTTCATGCTGAACAATTATTAGTCATAGTATTTTGATATTTTTAACGGTTTGCATAGCGTAAGCTTAAAAAGTACACGGACGCCAGGTTTTTATTAGACTTTTTCACTGAAATCGTTACTGCTCGGCTTCCTTTGATCATAAATCAATTATATTCTACAGAAACCTTCCTCGAGATATCATTTACAGAATGGTGGAAACCGCATGAAAATCCATCCAGTGGTTCTCGAGATTACCCGTAACATCCAAGAATCGGGCACTTTATTTTATACTAAAAAAATAAAATAAATAAATAGGGATTTGTATTCATTCTCCAGATTGTTCAGAATAAGTTCCCTTTTGCACGTGACTGCGTGTGACAGCTCCCGCACTACTCTGTGTATTGTTAGAGAACGCAATTTGAAGCATGCCGAATATTTTCCAAGCAGGATTGAAGACATTATATCATGTACTTTTGGTTACCTTTTACTTGGAAGAAACGTTCTCCGCGCCCGGACCCAGGCCTACAGCCCTGTCTGTATAACCCCTGTATACCAGTAATACAGGGTGGGCGAGAAGTAACTAGGTATTGAACTTTTATGTTTGAAGAGTTATTTATTTGAATTGAATACAGCATGCACACTGTTGTATGGGAATATGATTGCATACCATACAATTCCGTTACATTTTGATGTAGGCACCTGTGGCGTCGACCAATCTCGTCAAACGATCTGGGATGGAATCCACAACTTGTGTCGGACGTTGGTAAGAACATCCCGAACCCATGCTTCCAATGTGCGAGGTCCCATCCGGTATACCTCCTTTTGGCCCAGCCCCGTAAAAAAAGTCACAGGGTGTCAGGTCTTGCAGGCCATTCATGAGATGCAGCCAACGACCTGGAAACTTCTCATCCTACCAGTTCCACACGACATTTGCAAAATGAGGCGGTGCGCATGAAGATAATGCCGGTGATATGCAGATATCGTGGGACTAACGTGATCCTGAAGCATTTGAACGTAGCGTTCCCCGTTAATTGTGTCACGCAGGAGATATGGGCCGATGACATTTGTACTGGACGACACTGCATCTTCTCCACGGTAACTCCAGGATCATGTGCCACCCAGTAATGGCAATTGTCGAAGAACGATCGAATTCCACATAGCGCGGAGCAATCTTACTGCCAGGCGATCGGCCGTCTTTGTTATTGTTGAGTGTACCGGCCACCGTCGATACTACGCGGCATGCAAAATCACTATCCTATTTAATGTTCTGTATGTTTCCAATAATATTCCAGCAATATTAAACATTTAACGGCCATTTATTAATACCTAGTTACTTCCCGCCTACCCTGTATATACATAGATTAAGAATTGTCCATATTAGAAGTGCAGGGAGAAAAGGAAAGGAAAGTTGGAACTACCGCACTGAAAGGAACTCTGTATCGCCTGGAGCGCCCAGCATGACGTCACCAAATCACAGGAACACATTGCTCGCCGCGACCGAAATGTGCTGACATAAGTTAGTTGCACAATTTTATAGTGACTCACACAATGACACATGCATGGCAGAAGAATTCCAATAACTACGACCTATTGAGGGTGCGTATTAAAACACCATCTCGAGCCGGAAAAGTCGTCATTATTTTCCGAATTGGAAGCGAACCGGCCTTTCACCGGGAGCAGAACTGTGTTTTGTTGTGGATTGACACTGAAATGAGGACTTGTATAAGTCTTTTACCATAAATATCGGCGATTGTTGTTTATCACAATCTCAGCATTATGAAGGAGGATGGTTTACTCCCATGTGACGTTGGAAAGTGGGAAAAAACTTGAATAAATCGGAGTTCATGATAAACACTGAAAAAGAGAAAGCTTGAAAACTGACGAAGCAACTTGGACTTGGTGTCGAGCTTGTTTGGTTTCCATTTGCTCATTGAAGTTTACAACTTGCCACGGTGGGTAAGTGGTTATCGTGTCGGACTACCAACCCCCAAGCTTGCAGGTTCGCTCCTGGTCGTGGTAAGGCGACAAAAATCACGTCACGCATGTCATACGATGTTGGCATGTTAAAGAACCCATTTGAATACAGTAGACCCTGTTCATAATGGCAAAATTAATCTCGGAATTTTCCGCCAACATAAAAGTTCCTCCTTTCTCTCCTTGAAAGCGTTATAGTGTCAAGGTTAGTTAGTTATTGTTGTTTTAAGGGGCGGAACTACGAGGTCATCTGCCCCCAGTGTCAAGGTGCTTAGATATCTAACATACTTGACTTTCATAGCGCTCCAAGGTACAACAAATTTCGCCATGCAAGCTGCCCTCTGGGTGTGATATAACGAAGCTTGCACCCGGCACCCGAGGCCATACGATATTTAAGAAGAATTGAGACTTACGAAAATGGAAAGTTGGCGAAGGTGAATATGGGGAAGTGAGGGAGGTGATAAACGGTCAGTCTCTTCTGATTTGTGTTAAAATCGAAGAAGGAATGGCTGAGACAACCATTTACAATCTACGAGTTCTGCTTCGTCCGAAGAAAGTGAATTCGCAGTTGGAGATTTGCATAATGACTAATATCTTATTCTGTACATGGCCAATGCTGTACAACATTAAGGGATTGGAAAAACAGGATTTTCCCCGAGACCGCTTGAGTTACAAACTTGTATGTATGGAACAGGAACGTTTTCG
Source organism: Meconema thalassinum (assembly GCA_946902985.2). Classification (NCBI taxonomy): domain Eukaryota; kingdom Metazoa; phylum Arthropoda; class Insecta; order Orthoptera; family Tettigoniidae; genus Meconema; species Meconema thalassinum. The sequence continues at coordinate 2,358,985 of OX336399.1, read as the reverse complement.
AGGTATTTTCAATTTGGTGTACTTTTAGGGGGTGAAAATTGTGGTTAGAAAATCCTTAGAATATGGGGTTTCAGCCCGTGGGTTGGATTGCGATCGTTGGCCGGAGTTTACTTGCGGTAGGGTGGGCTGTTCCCTCTCTCCCCAAAGCACATTGTCCTCTAGTGTTGCTTAACTTGGGAGATGTTACGGGATCCGGTGTTTGAACATGGACCAACACTCCACACGCAATAAGTGGGGAGGTGGTGGAACCCGTTACTGAAACAACATCCTCTAATGATAAGTAAGCCTACGTACGAAAGCAGAAATATGATTATTATTAGACTATTACAAGGAGTTTTTAGTATTTGAATGGTTCATTATGGTTCCGTATTGATGCAACAATTAGTATTGTTACGTGCCACCCCTAGTGGCACTTTTGTTAACTGGATTACGGTGGGTAGAAAGCACAACACAGGATGTTCCTTTTAAAGAAATAATTAATTTTATTTCGGCCAGAAAGTTACACTACTCATCAGCAATTCCAAGGAATTAGAACCTTACTCCAGTTTCCTCAAGTCGAGAACACTTCCCCCTTTCACTTGTCAATGAGCCACAGAAGTTAATCCTCCCGCTAATGAGCCTCGTGGCCTTGACAGAACTACATGCAACTTCTTCCTTTTGTACACAAATTACAGTTACTTACGATAACTTGCTACGCGCAGCTTCGCTGTTCACGAGCTGTGAAACAATGTCACTGGATTTCGTAACCACAATATCTCAGACACTCAGTGAAATCACACTCACTCAAAACACAGGAAGTCCCCTGTATGCTTCTCACTTCCTCGCTGTCAAGAGAAACGGCTTCACTAGGGGTTTCGCAAGTCACCACACTTCTGTCGCTCAGGATAATCGCTCACACTAGCTCGTAAAACACAACAACTGCTGCTTGACAGGTCGCTCTTATATAGCAGGCCGGTGACTCAATAAATGCTTCTAGACCCATCCAGGGTTCACGGCTTCTCGAGGTTTCCATCGCTGGCTCAGTCACGAATATTCTGGACCATCCCTTTGTCCTAGTAGTCCTGTTGCATAAGGCGCACGCAATACACTGAGGCCGAGCAGCCCAGCCCTGGGGCAGTTGTGACTCATGCGGCGAGCGATGGAACAAACTCACAGCCGTAACACCACCCCCTTCCTAAAAGGCTGATCGTCCCGATCAATCATTGGTCCGTCTGTGTCCCTCCGTAGGCTGCCAGGCGATCTCGATGCACGATCTTCATCTTCGCCCTCGGGCTCCGCTGGATCCTGTAGACGACATCGTTGATCCGTTTCACGACTCGGTACCGGCCCTCCCAGGACATCTGCAGTTCGGGTGACAGGCCTTTCTTCCGTAATGGGTTGAAGAGCCAGACCAGGTCGTCCTCCAGTTGGTCGACCAGTTCTTGACAATACTGGCTTACCGGGACCGGCTCATTCCCAGGTCGGCCGAAGGCAAGATCGACAGGTAGACGGAGCTCTCTCCCAAACATGACCCGGGCTGGTGTGCACCCGGTGGCTTCATGCACGGCGGCGCGGTAGGCCAGGAGAAATAGTGGAAGATGTTTGTCCCAATCCCTCTGGTGCTCGCTGACGACTATTCGGAGATGGTTCTCGATGGTGCGATTGAATCGCTTTACCATCCCGTCGGACTGAGGGTGTAGCGGCGTTGTCCTTGTCTTCCGGATTCCCAGCAGCTGGCATAGGTTCTGGAACACCTGCGACTCGAAGTTCCTCCCTTGGTCGGAGTGCAGCTCCAGGGGTACTCCGTACCGGCTGACGAATTCCTTCACCAGGGTCTCTGCAATCGTCGCGGCTTCTTGGTTAGGGAGCGCATACGCCTCCGGCCATTTGGTAAAGTAGTCGCTGACGACCAATATGTAGCGGTTCCCTGCCTCGCTTAACGGGAATGGCCCAGCAACATCGATGGCCACTCTCTCCATGGGGCCGCCCACGTTGTAGGTCTTCAGTGGACCCCGTCGTCTTCGTCCTGGGCCCTTGCTGGCTGCGCAATCGTGGCACCTCGCGCAGTGGTTCTCTACGTCAGTTCGGCATCCGATCCAGTAGAACCGCTCTCTCAGCTTCTCCAGGGTCTTCTTTATCCCTAGGTGACCACCAGATGATCCTCCATGGACTTCCTTCAGGACTTCCTCCGTCATAGCCTTTGGAACGACGACTTGTTCACGAGATGTCTTCCCGTCGGTGCTCTCCCAGGTACGGCATATGAGGCCATCCCTCACAACCAGCGAGTCACTCACAATGTTCCACCCGGGTCTGGGGACACAGGCCCTCTTCCATTCGGCTATCAGTCCCAGGTCATCATCTTCTGCTTGTGCCCGCATGAAAGATTCGCGGCTCCAGCTCCCTTGAAGTTCCACGGTAGTCCTTCGGCACTGTATCCCGTTGTTCTCCTCCCTTCGGGCACAGAAGGTGCAGTCTTCGGGGCACGGTCTTCGTGACAGGGTGTCGGCGTTAGAATGCAGTTGGCCTTTCCTGTGCTGAATCTCAAAGTTGTACTGTTGAAGCCTCTCTAACCACCGCGCGAGTTGACCCTCGGGCTGCTTGAAGTTCAGGAGCCACCGCAGGGATGCATGGTCGGTCCTGATGGGAAATTCTTGCCCGTACAGGTACTTGTGGAAGTGTTCAATGGTCTTCACGATGGCGAGCAGCTCCTTCCTGGTGACGCAGTAGTTCCTTTCTGGCTTTGACAAGGCCTTGCTGAAGTAGGCCACTACTCTCTCCTCGCCGTCCACTACTTGCGACAGGATTCCCCCTATGCCAAAGTCGCTGGCATCGGTATCGACGATGAACCTTGTTCCAGGTCTGGGGTAGGCCAGAATAAGCGCGGTGCACAGAGCCTGCTTGAGTTGTTCGAAGGCACGGTGGCATTCTGCTGTCCACGTGAAGAGTTGGTCCTTCTCAGTCAGTCGATGTAAAGGTTTGGCGATGTCGGCGAATCCTTTCACAAAGTGACGGTAATAAGTGCAGAGTCCCAGGAAGCTTCGTAGTTGGGACTTGTCCTTCGGAACTGGCCACTCCCTCACAGCTGCGGTCTTCTCTGGGTCGGTGCGCACCCCTTCCTCGGAGACGATATGCCCAAGGTACTGGACCCGCTTCTGGAAGAGCTGACACTTCTTGGGGCTCAACTTCAGCTGGGCAGCCCGTAGCTTCAACAAGATCTCCTTCAGGTTGCTGTAGTGCTCCTCGAAGCTTCTCCCCAGAACGATGACGTCGTCTAGGTAGACCAGGCAGGTCTCCCAGTGTAGTCCCCCTCAGAATGGACTCCATTAGCCTTTCGAAGGTCGCAGGGGCGTTGCACAGACCGAATGGCATGACGGTGAACTGCCAGAGCCCGCTGCCCACAGAGAACGCAGTTTTCTCGCGGTCCTTAGGGTGGACCTCCACCTGCCAGTAGCCACTCTTCAAATCCAAGGTGGAGAACCATCTCGACCCTGATATGGTGTCCAGGGTGTCGTCGATCCGGGGTAGAGGGTAGCTGTCCTTCGTGACGTCATTCACTCGTCTGTAATCCACGCAGAACCTGGTGGAACCGTCCTTCTTCTTCACTAGCACGACCGGAGAACTCCAAGGACTATGTGATGGCTCGATCACCCCTTGCTCCTTCATCTCTTCTACCATCCGGTCGACTTCGGCTTGCTTGGCGAGCGGGACACGTCGGAATGGGGCCCTAATCGGTGCGTTGTCCCCAACGTCGATTCTGTGCTGGACCAAGCTTGTCCTGCCGAAGTCTTTTCTCCCCACGGAGAAGACGTCCTGGAATTCGCGTAGCAGGTCCTGAAGTTGGCGTGATTGTTCCTCGTCTAAATGGTCCTGGGATCCTTGGTACAGCTTCTGTAGTTCTTCTGGCAGGGCGCGTCTTCTTCGGTTGTCCGTCTGCAGGTGTCCGTCCGTCGTGTCTGTGATGCGGGCAATCCAGGTAACGGGCTCGCAGACTCCTAGGTTGGTGAACCGTAATGTCGTAGTCGTTCAGGTTGAACAGGCGGACGTACGGCCGAGACGTCGTGTTGATGAGGGTCTTGGCAATTAGCAATCCTTTTGTCTGGATGTCCTCATATTTTGGCTCGATGACAGCCGCCACTCCCTCAGCCGTTCCGTCGACAATTACGGCAGCGCTGACCTCCGTCCTGGCGGGAACGATGACGTCTTCTCTCAGTCTTACACGTCGTGCGGTGATGGACTCGTGCGCAGGTTGCAAAGCAAGTTCCTCACCTCCGAAGTGCAGAGTGTTGGTACTCAGATCCAAGATGATGTTGTTCTGGTCCAGGAAGTCCAGTCCGATGATCACTTCATTTGATACGTCAGCCACAAGCACTGGATGCTTTATCGCCCGTCGACCAATGACGAACTCCAGTGATGCTTCGCCATGTACCGGTGCGGTCTCTCCGGTCGCGGTTATTAGCTGGAGGTTCCTTTGTGTGGGTTGCACTCTCCACTTCGGGATCACGGTGGGACTGACGATGGTCCTCGATGCTTCCGTGTCGATTAGCATGGGCCAGCTCTCTCCGTTGACGACTCCGTCGACCATCAGGCTGCTATTGTCCCTCCGTAACTTCGTCACACGAACCTGGACTGCCGAGGCTTGACGACTGTCACAAGCCAACCTTTGCCCCCCAAGGCTGGCTAATACTCGTTTCCCTGGGTCGCGCGGTTTTCAGACGACTGATTTCCCGTCGGATACCCTCGGCGGCGGCGATCACCGCAGTCCTTGCTCAGGTGGCCTTTCTTACCGCAGGTCCAGCAGGTCGGTAGTCCTCTTCCGGGCCGCCTCTCCGGTTGCCTTCCGGCTGTGTCGTTGCTGGTGGTGCCGCGACTATCGAAGAAACGGCTTAGCGCCTCCATTAATTCGTCGGCCAGGGGTATGGTCTCGTTGGTTTTTACTGGTTCGTCGACGTCCACTTGACGCACCTGCGCGTGCATTCTGGATGCCTGTTTTGCCGTCTCGAACTCATGTGCGTGGCTCAGCGCATCTGTCAGGGTCTTATTGCGCGCGAGTCGCAGTGCCTGCTGAGTGTCCGAGTCCCGTAGCCCGTCGGTGAAAGTCTGCGTCGCTATCTGCTCCAGAAAGTCGGCCGGCGCTGTTGGGTAGGCGAGCCTTACGAGACGTGCGATGTCCATCTCGAACTCCTGCAGGGTTTCCGCGTTCTTTTGTACCCGGGTCCGGAGCTGCATCTGGTAGGCCTGCTGAAGATGGCTATCTCCATATCGGGACTCCATATGGGCGATTAGTGAAGCGTAGTCCTGGGATCCAGTCGGGATGGCCTGAAGGACGTTAAGGGCGTCCCCTCTCAGCGCTACAATGAGAGCTGTAGCCTTTTCCGTGCTGTTCCAGTTGTTTATTGAACAGGCTGCCTCGAACTGACGTAAATAGGTGCTCCACGGGACCTTTCCGTCGAAGGTTGGGGGGCGTCACTCTGCTCTGTCCCGTTCCTGATATTCCCGGTGTACCTGTGGGCGGGCGTCGGCGCAGCTCGGCAACTTCCTCTTGAAGAGCGTTGAATCTCGCTTCCATCCCCGTCGACGGGCGTTGGTTCAGCTCAGAAATTTCCTTTTGTAAAGCGTTGAATTTTTCTTCCACCCCCGTCAGTGGGCGTTGGCGCAGTTCGGCAACTTCCTCTTGTAAGGCGTCGAACTTCTTTTCTACTGCTGTGACTTCCTCACGTAGGCCCTGGCAGACGGTGTTGACTTCCTGACGCAGACCCTGTTCCAATTTCTTTTGACTTTCCTGTAATTTCGTCAGCAGACACTCTTCCAGATTTTTCTGGCCATCCAGAAATTTGGCGGTTAGGTCCTCTGCTAGCTTATTCTGACCGTCTTCTAATTTGGAAGTTAGGTCCTCGGCTAAACTTTTCTGGCTGTCTTCCATGTTCTTCTGGCCGTCTTCTAGCTTCTTCTGGCCGTCTTCTAATTTGGCAGTTAGGTCCTTGGGTAAATTCTTCTGGCCGTCCTCCATCTTCTTCTGGCCGGCCTCCATTTTGGTTTCCATGCCATTTAACTTTTCTAGCAATGCTGCCAATTGCGCCTCCATTTTAGTTGTTTGTCTTGTAAAGGGCATGCACTCACAGGAAAATTAGAGAAAATGACCTGCTCGGGTTTTGAAACCAGGACCGTCAGGTGTTGTGCTTGAGTTCGTAATCCGGCTTCTGACACCAGTTGTTACGTGCCACCCCTAGTGGCACTTTTGTTAACCGGATTACGGTGGGTAGAAAGCACAACACAGGATGTTCCTTTTAAAGAAATAATTAATTTTATTTCGGCCAGAAAGTTACACTACTCATCAGCAATTCCAAGGAATTAGAACCTTACTCCAGTTTCCTCAAGTCGAGAACACTTCCCCCTTTCACTTGTCAATGAGCCACAGAAGTTAATCCTCCCGCTAATGAGCCTCGTGGCCTTGACAGAACTACATGCAACTTCTTCCTTTTGTACACAAATTACAGTTACTTACGATAATTGCTACGCGCAGCTTCGCTGTTCACGAGCTGGGAAACAATGTCACTGGATTTCGTAACCACAATATCTCAGACACTCAGTGAAATCACACTCACTCAAAACACAGGAAGTCCCCTGTATGCTTCTCACTTCCTCGCTGTCAAGAGAAACGGCTTCACTAGGGGTTTCGCAAGTCACCACACTTCTGTCGCTCAGGATAATCGCTCACACTAGCTCGTAAAACACAACAACTGCTGCTTGACAGGTCGCTCTTATATAGCAGGCCGGTGACTCAATAAATGCTTCTAGACCCATCCAGGGTTCACGGCTTCTCGAGGTTTCCATCGCTGGCTCAGTCACGAATATTCTGGACCATCCCTTTGTCCTAGTAGTCCTGTTGCATAAGGCGCACGCAATACACTGAGGCCGAGCAGCCCAGCCCTGGGGCAGTTGTGACTCATGCGGCGAGCGATGGAACAAACTCACAGCCGTAACAGTATTAATATTTTGCAAAAGTTCCGCCTAATCAATACCTGTATTGTACTAAATATAAATGATTACTTAGTGGTCATTGGTACATGTTTCAGGGCCTAATTGTTTTGGCCCCTTCATCAGCCTGTGTAGATAGAAAGTCAAGGCAAACAGGTGGTCGGATAGCTTAACACTCATAAAATATTCCCTTCAAAAAACCCTATTATGGTGCACCATAATGAAAGGGGAAAGATGTTTATCCAAAGAAACATAAGGAAATAAAATACATAAATAAAAATTTAAAAAAAAAAGAAAGGAAGAAAGAAATAGTTAAAATTTGGAAAAAATAAATAAATATATATATAGTGAGAAGACACTCTAAAATTTGACCCTTTCTTGTTGATCACAGAAATTGTGCATTCTTCAGGTGGTCCCAAATCTTCTGAAATACAGTATGTGGACGACAATAACACATTTGAAATAAACCATATGCTATACCGTGGCTTGCAGATGTCAACGAAAATATAATGGCTCAGCTTTGTGGAAGTTCAACTTACTGCGGTCTGTAGATGCTAAATGAGATATAATCTGCTCCGTGGCAGCATTCCAGATTATATTAATATTCCAAATACAATTCACCAGTGATAAATGTCATGGATCACACTACTTCACCATAGATGAGCCCCAAAAAACCATGAAGCTGCAATTTTGTGCCGAAACATCATCTTGCCAGAATGCTTTGGAATAATTAATGACGGAAACAGGTCTCCAGTTTGAGATTAAACCATTAAGAATGGAATATGTCATGTATAAGTCTATATCTGTGATGATATTTAGCAATATGTCAACTTACTTTAGGTTAAACGATAAGTTTATGACCACTAAGTGATCATTTGCAAAATATTAGCATCAATACGGAACCATAATGAACCATTCAAATACTAAAATCAATGAAGCGAGCCAGGCTATAATAGCTTAAAAGCAAGATACAAGTTCAAAGATCTAAGGATTTAACTAGCTAACACAATAAAAGATATAGATTTCCTAAAGAAATGTAAGAACCTAAATTTAATACCCCAACATTTGAAAACATATCAAAAGAAAGGACCTTTAAACCATTATGAAATTAGAACACAAAGAATATTAAACAAAAAAATATTACAAAGGGAGATCAAATTCCTTTTCATTAAAAAGAACAATATTAACAACATGTTATACCGAACACATCTAGAAGCAGCTCACTTATCTAGCAAAAAAGATTGGGATAAATATTTTCTTGTCGTTAATCAAATTGTTAGCACAAAAATATCACAGAAAATAGCCACTTTACAAAATAAATTAAATAATTTACATAATAGAGGTAATATCAAACATAACCCCCCCCCCCCCTTCAGATAAAGATATTCATGAATTTCAGGCACCTTTAAAAAATCTTACAAAGGTTAGTTTCAATGATTATGAACTAGACATCTTGAATAAAGGCCCCAAACACAATTGGGAAATAAAATTAGATAAGAAAGTCCTAACCACTATAATAGCTGAAACTGAAACCGCTATTAGGAAACTACCCATCGATAAACAAAATGGAGTAACGCATGAAACTAACAAAGAAATTCGCAAAATTATTAGTAAAAATACATCAATTAATAAAGTTAACAACCAGAACATCAATAATTTAAAAAAGAAAATGAGAGTAATAATGTAATAATAACTAAAGCAGATAAAGGGAACACAATAGTACTCATTGACAAAAAAGAGTACATCAACAAAACTTACGATTTCTTTAATAATACCAATTTTGAAGAAATAAAAAAAGACCCCACAGCAATCACACAAAGGAAATTAAAAAACATCCTTAAGAATACAGTTTTCATTTTAGATGAACACCAAATTAATAATTTAACACACATGAAACCCGGTCTTCCAATCTTACGTGCCCTACCCAAAATACACAAAGAGGTTATTCCTATTAGACCAATTGTCAATTTCAGAAACAGCCCAATATACAGAATAGCCCAATTTGCTCAACGATTTTTAAAACAGCATTATTGCTTCAAAGCTAATAAATCTTTCAGAAACACATTACATTTTTGCGAAAAAACAATAGAACTGAGATTAAAACAAGAACATTCACTTCATAGCGCTGATATCAAAGATATGTACACTAATATCCCCATTCTACCAACAATAGATATTATTAAGCAAAATCTAGCAAATAATAGCAAATTATCGAAAGTAGAAATAGATGAATTTATTTGCATTTTAAGTTTCATTCTAAACAATAGTCATTTCACATTTAACAACAAATTTTACGGACAAAAGGATGGTTTAGCCATGGGCTCACCACTATCAGGTATCATCGCCAACATTTACCTCGACTATTTAGAAGAAACAAAAATAGAAGGGAAAATAAAAGGCATTATGTTTTAGGGAAGATATGTAGATGATGTTTTCATCATAGTTGATGACAATCTTCAAACAATAGAACAAATATTAGACCAGCTTAATAACATTGATAATAACATAAAATTTACTATGGAATCAGCCATAAATAATAAGATTAATTTTCTGGATACAACCGTAATTCAAAAAGACAACAGATTACACTATCAAGTTTTCAGAAAACCAACACAAACCCACACTGCCATAAGACACGATTCAAACCGTCCTGGCTGTTATAAAAGAGCCACTTTCATCAGCCTTATAAACAGAGCTATGAAATTACCCTTATCCAAACAAGATTTCAATAATGAGATTAAAGTAATTCATCAGATCGCCAGAATTAATGGCTAAAAACGTCCATACATTGAAAATATAATTAATAAATTAAAAAATAAACCCGCAACGCACCTCCAACCGGAGCAAAAGGAAAAGTCAACATACGCAATTTTCACATATTTCAATAAATTTACATATGGTTTCACCAACAAATTTAAAAATCAGAATATGAAGATAGCGTACAAAACCAATAATACAAATCATGACCTGTTTTTTAATTCTAATACAATCAATAAGAAAGATAAATTCAGCAAATCTGGTGTATATAAATTGATTTGCAATGAATGCAATACTAACTACATAGGCCAAACCGGAAGAAATTTTGCTATAAGATATAATGAACATATAAACGCCACAAAATACAGAAAATATTCAGCTATGGCTACCCATATGGAAGAGCCAGGTCATAAATTTACAAATATAGAAAAAGATTTGAAAATCTTACATTATACAAACAAGGGAACCCTGATGAATGTTCTAGAATCCATAGAAATCAACACAGCGCATAAAATTTCAGACCCTAAATATCTCAATGAGATATTTTTTGACTCAAACGTTTTGTTTGATACCCTCACAGACAACATAATGTTAAAAATCAACAACAAAAATAAACCCCCTTAAGCATTTTAGCTATTTTAAGCAAGAAGCCATAAGTATTTTAAATTCTTTTTCTCTAAATCATGCACATATTGCAGCAACAAATTCTAATTTCATAAGAGCCACCTAATTTTCAATCTTATTCCTACATTATTTCAAATGTTGTCAATATTTTACTATTAGAGAATTTTCGTATTAATAACATAACACTACACCTAGTTTAATACCATAATTGGTTTTCCAGTGATTTAATAATCTATATATCTGAGTAATGTGTTTATGCTGTACCCATAAAATTGACAATAACGTGTAACAAAAGACAAGCCTTAGCCGACATAAACTTATCGTTTAACCTAAAGTAAGTTGACATATTGTTAATATCATCACAGATACTTAGGCTATATGTGACATATTCCATTCTTAATGGTTTAATCTCAAACTGGAGACCTGTTTCCTTCATTAATTATTCCAAAGCATTCTGGCAAGATGATGTTTCGGCACAAAATTGCAGCTTCATGGTTTTTTGGGGCTCATCTATGGTGAAGTATTGTGATCCATGACATTTATCACTGGTGAATTGTATTTGGAATATTAATATAATCTGGAATGCTGCCACGGAGCAAATTATGTCTCATTTAGCATCTACAGACCGCAGTAAGTTGAACTTCCACAAAGCTGAGCCATTATATTTTCGTTGACATCTGCAAGCCACGGTATAGCATATGGTTTATTTCAAATGTGTTATTGTCGTCCACATACTGTAGCAGTTTCACGCTTAGGCTGGGATGACAAGTGAAACGGTATTTACTTTGCTCCACGTTGAGCGTACAAATGTAATGGTAATTAGTGCCCCATGTTGGTAGCGACAAATGTAATGGCTTCTTTTGCCCTCACTTTGAGCGACAATGTAACGTTTTGGCTGCCCCTACTGTTGGGTGAGAAATGTAACTGTTTACCTTTGCCTAAGCTATGTTGTTTTAATGGGCGCCAAGACCTCAATGCAATGTTGAAATCTAAATTTGTATTTAACAACGTCTAGCTCTGGCAGAACACCTTCAAGACTCTATTCACTCAGATCGTGGTATGATTTGATCATTAACCCAACAAACAATTGTATCAGGAGAAGGAATTGGTCTATATCTAATGCTACCTACTGAAAGCAAAGATTGCATTGTAAAAGAAATGAATTTATTATATAAAACAAGTATAGCAAAATTAATAATAATAAGTTTAACATTTAAATTGGAGCGTTGTGATTTGAATATTACCGATAGAAAATTACGTGAAAACGGAGTCTGATAAATTGATTTTACTCTTATTTCCAAGCTATGAAGTTACTGAAATATGAAATATAAAACAAAGAAAATGAGAGATTGCGTATTTCTGCGTCATGTGCGCTTACCATTGGAAATTGCCAAAGCATCTCCCTCGTTCTTGATGATGCTGTGTGCTTCCCACAGTCTCCTGGACGTCGTCATCTCCGTCGAAATTTGATGATATCCTGGTAGATTATATAATTCTATGGTCCGTACCTCGGACCCAAACTCGCGTAAAACCGCACTGGTTACGTTTTACAAAAGTTCGTTGCTAACTCCACTGAACATCGGAGCGACACGCACTTGCGACCGTACACCGCAAGTTCTACACAGATAGTCCCGAACTCCACTGAACATCGGAGCGACACGCACTTGCACCCATACTCCTCAAGTATTTCACAGATAGTTCACGTTTCACGGCGCGTCGAACGATATATCCACACGCCGGCTCCCCTACCATGGTACCGACATCTAGCTTACGTCGTCCTCCTTGATTGGCTGCACCCTCCGCGCTAGATCCCCACTCCTTCCTCATTACACTCCGCGGGAGGGAGAAGTAGATTTCCGTTTCAACAATTCGCCTTTTCTAGACCTTGCGACCCAGCCTTGCGCAATACTTCTCGACAGGAATCAGCTTGTACTTGAAATCCCAGTGAGTCATGTCTCTCAAATACCCTAACTGACAAAACTCCGTAAAATTCCGTAATCAGATAATTTTCTATGATATCGTCGTTCGTAATAATTTGCTGGATAGCGTTTTCTAAGACATAGAAAACCTATCTGAATGCTAATAATTTTTATAAAATGCTCCGAAAATACCTTAATAATAATTATAATAAATTAATAATAATAATAAATTAACATGAAAAATTCTCTTGGCTGAACAATTTGCCGCGTAAATAAATATAGAATGGCTTCCTACTGACTTATGCCAGTTGCATAAAACCCCTCGAAAAACACGTTACATATTCGCCTCGGATCATCGGATGATTTACCGTGACGACGGTCCATTATCCGATTATCCCAGACACGTTAATAAACCCCATCCAAAATACATATTACATAAATGAAATCACCCTAAATTACAGATATATTCACTCATATTTTTTCTTCACGCACTTTGCGTCAAAGTTTGTTGTCACTATGGATCGCACTTTGCAACCAGTTCAATGTTTTACATAGGGAATAGTGTTCCACGGATATTTCCGCCTCTTAAATTTCTCTATGTTGGAGAAATAGACATAATTAATGTGTGAGCACTATGTATTTATGATGTCATATCACACGCATTGAAGGTGTTCTGATATATTTATATCACCATAGAACTTCCTAATTTCACTGGAGGTCCCCTCCTTATGGTGACATTTAATTCCACTTATCACTCAGCACACGATCACACTATTGTGGCAGCGCCTCGTGACCATAATACTTAATCTCTCTTTAACGTAGATTAAATTAATATTGACTTCTGAAAAAAAAAAAACAGTAAATGTGTATTACATATAACACCAAATATTTCTGTGCCGTAATCGCCCTGTCTTGTTAAGTTCCCGTTAACCATATTCTACTTAATACTAGTTCTCAACACAGACCATTTCTCCTCACACAAATAATACCATTGTACAGATTATCTTAAATTACACACTTACAAATCTTACATGGCGAGGCCGTAAACAGAAATCACGTGTGCTGATATGTATGAGTTTCATGAAGGACTGTCTCGCATTCTGATGGCCCATCTTTTGCCTCGTGGACGCCTTAAGCAAAAATACCATGTACAAGCGCTCACCCATCTCTTGGAGGCAAATGGGAATTCACCAGCGCTACCAAATTCTGGCCTTGGTGTATCGAGACATTTTAGTGCTCAAGAGCATCCGACAATCCCGTCATATTTCCCTGTACCTTAAAAACTCTCAGTTACTTACATACTACCCCCCTGTGTGACTTCTGATACGCCTGCCTGGAAGACCATCTTCTCCCACGCACCAAATACCACACTTGCTCATTTGATAGGCTGGCTCGCCAGCTAAACACACTCACTTTATGACACATATTTTCGTAGACTATGTATATTATATGTTCCGTATAATCTGTTTCCCTCACTATTCTCCAGCACATATGCTGCTTTGCCAATACGTTTGGAAACTATCGATGGGCCCTCGTCACCTGCTTCAAACCTTGCCAGTGGCTCCCTTTAAATGAACGTCATCACGTTGCTCCACTAGCATGTTTCTCAGTGTCTGTAACGATGCCCTGTTGCTACTGTCCACACATGCTAACCCTACATTCCTACCTCTACTCGACACTCTATGACCTAAAAATGTCACTTCTGACTGACAGAATGACGACTTAGACAGCTTCAAAGTGAACCCTGCCTGATCTAACTTCTGAAAAACTATATTTAAATGACATAGATGCTCCTCAAAACTGCGTGAACTAATTACCATATCATCTATGTAAATGGTTACAAACTCTCCTGTGTCATCCCCTAATGCGATGTTTAAAGCCCTAATTAAAGCTGCTGAACTACTCTTTAACCCATAAGGTGTTCTACAAAATTGATAAAGATTATATTTATGACTAAAAGCTGTAAATGGTCTATCTTCGTACATAAGTGGCACTTGCCAAAAACTGGAACTCAAATCTACACAAGTGAAATACTTCTTCCCCTCAAATGTTTGCATTAATTCCTCTATTGACATAGATTTCAGCTGATCTGAACTAATTCTACTGTTAACCAAACGAGCGTCTAAACAAATACGAACAGTGCCGTCGGTCTTGGGTACCGTGATCAAAGAATTAACATATGGACTGTTCGAGTGCTCAATAATCCCATCTTCAAGCATCTGGTTAATTTGTGCCTCAACTGCACTCTGATAAGCGAAAGGTACAGGATATCTATGTCCTGTGAATACTGACCTATCAATAACGTTCAATGAATGTGTATAGCAATTGGCCATACCAATGCGATCCTCAAAAACTCTCCTATTACACCATAACACATCATAGAGCCGAACACATTGTTCCACCTCTATATTACCCTGAAATGCAGCCTCACGTAACGAGTCCTCTAGACTTCCGTTCGTAATCACACTGCCCACAAAACATGGAGAACCCCGCTCTACGGCTGGCGATATCTCATTTAAAGTACAAATCACACCTACAATACTACTCCTCTGAATATGGTCATTGAACGCTACTTCTACTTCAGAATCTCCCCATTTAAATTTCAAACTCCCTACATCATAACATAAGTTACCAGACACTCTACTTAGCCACTCTGAACCCAAGATAACACTGAATACTAAATTTGGAATTACAAGGCAAATCTGCTTCTCTACATGATTATTAATTTTAATGTCTACTAAAACTTGCTTAGAAATTACTTTAGACCTCTTCCCAACAGCTGTGATAACAAAAGTGCTTTTAATTGGCATCTCCTCAAAATTTACTCCAGTTCCTTTCATTTTATCATAAAATGCACTACTTATGCAACTCTTCATACAACCACTATCAATTAAAACATCTGTGTACGCCTCGGACACGTTAAATTTAACTATGGGGCTCTTACTAACCACTTCCTGAATAATACCTTCATCATTTAGTTCATGTAATAATTCATTTCTTACATTTAGGTCATAGGGTTCCTGTATAATTGTATGGACAGGGCATGCTACAGACTGAGATTCTGACCTTACTTCGCAGCCTGGTTCGCGTTTAAAGAACCGCTACAGCTGGCCGTAGTACTAGTTACTACTGCACTGGTCTGGTTGTTCTGAGTTGTGTTGTCATTGTTTGGCTGTATATTACTACCACTAGGCTGTCCTCTTCCTTGACCCCTATTCTGGTTGTAATTATTGTCATTATAATTTCTCCCTTGATTTCCCCTGAAATCATTGTTTCTCCCTTGATTTCCCCTGTAATCATTGTTCCTCCCTTGATACTGATTACCATAGCCATTTCCTCTGTTCTGATTTAGCTGATTATTATTATTTCTATTTTGAGCATTGGCCCCTTCGTCACCGTTCCCTTGAACTTCCTGATGCCTGGCTTCATTAGGTCTATTATTATTATTACCCTGGTTCCTATTGAAATTGTCCTCATAACCCCCTCTCCCTAGTGCATCAAATGTGCTTAACAAATTTTCTACTTGTGATATAGTCTTTACATTCTGGATACAAGCAGCCTCCTTGATCCTATAGGGAAAGTGCCTAAGTAGCAACCTTACCACATCACTTTCCTCCTTCAAGCCATCCAGATATTTACACACTAATACCTGCCCTAAAAAGTATTCGGTCATGGTGGAGCTTCCTTTAGGGTTATATTTACCACACACTACTCCCTCACGATGCTGCGACTGAATAACCTCATTCCAGAACTTTTCACAGAATTTCATTTTAAAATCATTGATATCAGTAAACTTGTCTCTGTAGACAGCAAACCAATTCCTCGTTTCCCCCACAAACACTTGTTCTAAAATTTCAACTACCTGGCACCACTCAATACTACCATTTTCCAACCTCTCCCCGAATTTATTTTCTATAGTGTTCATGAACTCCATTGGGCACCCCTGTCGATTGCTGAACTTACCCAGTTCTACCTCCCTGTATGTGCTATTCACAAAAACTGGCCTATTCTGACTATTTTCTTGCCTGATCCTAGCTTTTAATTTTAATTCTAATTCTGCGATTTTCTCCTCAGCCTTCCTCTCAATACTGTTTACTGTTAATTTAATGTTTCCTTCTGATTCTTCTACTTTATCATATAGCTTTGCTTGTTTCTCTTCAATCTTGCTAATGCTCTCTCTATTACTCTCTCTTAAATCATTTACTTCTGCAACTATTTGCGAGTGGACTTTCTCAATTCTACCCCCCAGCTGTTCCTTAACCTCTTTAGTAGCTACCTGAATTTTGTCAATTTCTCCCCCCAATTGCTTTTTGACCTGCTGTGTTTCCAGTTGCACTAGTTCTTTTAAATTTTCAGCCTGTGTACTGATTCTAATTTCCAACTCCTCCTGTACTTTTCCTAATTTTCTGTCTACATCTGCAATAATCTCTTTAGCCTTTTCTTCCATCACCCCCCTGATCTCGCCTCTAATCAGTTCGAATTTGTCACTCATTTCCCTACTGTTTTGTTCTAATTTAGCATTTAAAGTTTCATTACTCTCTCTATTTTCCCTACTGTTTTGTTCTAATTTTGCATTATTCTGTTCTAATTTTGCATTATTCTGTTCTAATTTTGCATTTAAAGCTTCTGTACTTTCTTTATTTTCCCTACTGTTTTGTTCTAATTTTGCATTATTCTGTTCTAATTTTGCATTTAAAGCATCTGTACTTTCTTTATTTTCCCTACTGTTTTGTTCTAATTTTGCATTATTCTGTTCTAATTTTGCATTTAAAGCATCACTACTAACTTTGTTCTGATACATGAACTCGAGAAGTAAAGTTTTTAATTCTGGTTGGCCGCCTACACTCCCTGTTTCAGTATCGGGATTTACCTCCGCTACCCCGGTACTACCATCACTCGACATACTGCTCGTATCATCATTCTCCAGTTGATGACCACTACGTAACCTCATCTGTCTTTCTTTCTCATCCCCCATAATGATATACACTGATAAAGACAAATAACCCCCAAAATACAGGCACAGAAATATATACCCTTCTCCTTCCACAAATGTTATTAGGTTTTCAGCCCCAAGTTGTCGGCGACAAATGTAGCAGTTTCACGCTTAGGCTGGGATGACAAGTGAAACGGTATTTACTTTGCTCCACGTTGAGCGTACAAATGTAATGGTAATTAGTGCCCCATGTTGGTAGCGACAAATGTAATGGCTTCTTTTGCCCTCACTTTGAGCGACAATGTAACGTTTTGGCTGCCCCTACTGTTGGGTGAGAAATGTAACTGTTTACCTTTGCCTAAGCTATGTTGTTTTAATGGGCGCCAAGACCTCAATGCAATGTTGAAATCTAAATTTGTATTTAACAACGTCTAGCTCTGGCAGAACACCTTCAAGACTCTATTCACTCAGATCGTGGTATGATTTGATCATTAACCCAACAAACAATTGTATCAGGAGAAGGAATTGGTCTATATCTAATGCTACCTACTGAAAGCAAAGATTGCATTGTAAAAGAAATGAATTTATTATATAAAACAAGTATAGCAAAATTAATAATAATAAGTTTAACATTTAAATTGGAGCGTTGTGATTTGAATATTACCGATAGAAAATTACGTGAAAACGGAGTCTGATAAATTGATTTTACTCTTATTTCCAAGCTATGAAGTTACTGAAATATGAAATATAAAACAAAGAAAATGAGAGATTGCGTATTTCTGCGTCATGTGCGCTTACCATTGGAAATTGCCAAAGCATCTCCCTCGTTCTTGATGATGCTGTGTGCTTCCCACAGTCTCCTGGACGTCGTCATCTCCGTCGAAATTTGATGATATCCTGGTAGATTATATAATTCTATGGTCCGTACCTCGGACCCAAACTCGCGTAAAACCGCACTGGTTACGTTTTACAAAAGTTCGTTGCTAACTCCACTGAACATCGGAGCGACACGCACTTGCGACCGTACACCGCAAGTTCTACACAGATAGTCCCGAACTCCACTGAACATCGGAGCGACACGCACTTGCACCCATACTCCTCAAGTATTTCACAGATAGTTCACGTTTCACGGCGCGTCGAACGATATATCCACACGCCGGCTCCCCTACCATGGTACCGACATCTAGCTTACGTCGTCCTCCTTGATTGGCTGCACCCTCCGCGCTAGATCCCCACTCCTTCCTCATTACACTCCGCGGGAGGGAGAAGTAGATTTCCGTTTCAACAATTCGCCTTTTCTAGACCTTGCGACCCAGCCTTGCGCAATACTTCTCGACAGGAATCAGCTTGTACTTGAAATCCCAGTGAGTCATGTCTCTCAAATACCCTAACTGACAAAACTCCGTAAAATTCCGTAATCAGATAATTTTCTATGATATCGTCGTTCGTAATAATTTGCTGGATAGCGTTTTCTAAGACATAGAAAACCTATCTGAATGCTAATAATTTTTATAAAATGCTCCGAAAATACCTTAATAATAATTATAATAAATTAATAATAATAATAAATTAACATGAAAAATTCTCTTGGCTGAACAATTTGCCGCGTAAATAAATATAGAATGGCTTCCTACTGACTTATGCCAGTTGCATAAAACCCCTCGAAAAACACGTTACAATACTGTATTTCAGAAGATTTGGGACCACCTGAAGAATGCACAATTTCTGTGATCAACAAGAAAGGGTCAAATTTTAGAGTGTGTTCTCACTATATATATTTTTTTTTCTCCAAATTTTAACTATTTCTTTCTTCCTTTCTTTTTTTAAATTTTTATTTATGTATTTTATTTCCTCATGTTTCTTTGGATAAACATCTTTCCCCTTTCATTATGGTGCACCATAATAGGGTTTTTTGAAGGGAATATTTTATGAGTGTTAAGCTATCCGACCACCTGTTTGCCTTGACTTTTTATCTACACAGGCTGATGAAGGGGCCAAAACAATTAGGCCCCGAAACTTGTACCAATGACCACTAAGTGATCATTTATATTTAGTACAATAAAGGTATTGATTAGGCGGAACTTTTGCAAAATATTAATACTAATTATTACAAGGAGTGAAGAAAGGTTGGTTCCTCAGTTTAGGGGCTGCGGCAACGCGGTCATGTAGCCCGTGTACTTTGGGTGTGTGTAGAAATTGTCTGATGATGTTGTTTGAGTCTTCAGTCTTTTGACTGGTTTGTTGCAGCTCTCCATACCTCCCTATCCTGAGCTAATGTTTCATCTCTACATAGCTACCACACCCTACGTCCGAGGCAATCTGTTGAACATATTCTAACCTTTGTCTACCCCTACAGTTTTTGTCCTCGACCCTTCCTTCCATAACTAAGCTTGCTTTTCGTGGGTGTCTTAGTATGTGTCCTACCAACCTATCTCTTCTCTTCATTAGCAGTTGCCAGAAACATCTCTCCTCTCCCACCCGTCTTAATACCTCTTCGTTTGTAATCCTAACTATCCATCTGATCTTCATCGTTCTCATGTAACACCACATTTCAAACGCTTCAATTCTCCTCTTTTCTGCTGTACCAATAGTCCAAGTTTCACTTCCATAGAGCGCCACGCTCTAGACAAAGGCCTTCAAAAATGACTTCCTAATACCTAAAGCTATATTCAATGTCTGATAACCGGTGTTAATTGTGAAGGCTGTATTATAGTGTGTGTTATCTGTTTTTAATTCAAGTGAGGACTGCAGACATTCAATTTTCGAGTAGTTCCTTCTTTTGCTATCAACTACGCCACGAAGCCGCTGAGGGAAGAAATTAGATATATTTTGGAAGACTAGAAATGTACTTGGTTGGATTTAAGTGCTCCAATGTGGGCGTAAACAATACTAATAATAACAAATAACAGACTATTACAAATGCACTCGATGATAAGAGCTTTCTAAATTGTACTGCATAGTTCTTCTTAGACATTTTCATTTAGGTGGCCAAGAAACCTAACGCGCTACCGGTTTGAACCTTACCTCTCCGTGTTTTCCCATTTTCACCCCCAGGCAAATGCCGGGACGGTTTCTGTCAACAGATCCGCGACCGGTGACAAAGTGTGACGCTGCGAGATCTCATTGCAGCGCTAAACTGTACATAGAGACTAAACAGTAGAGTACCGCTAATTGGGGCCGAACCCTGTTCGGATTAGGTGGATTTATGCGACGTTGGCGAAACATTGCTCTTCAAGTCGTTTCAGTGCGTTGCGTCAAAATAAAGATCACTGACTTCATATCTTGAGTGTTCATTTGCTTTTCCGTTTGTTTTGTCGTTGACGTAAAAACAATTGCATTCATACTTTGTTATGCACATTGTTAGTATTGTGTGTATAAGAGATTCACTGTTTACTCCTGTAGCATTTATTTCTTGTGTTTCTGTGATAATGAATGTTTCTTTATTGTTTCCTGTTTCAAAATTCAAAACAAATTTGGTAGACATTATTTCCTAGCCCTGTTCGGATTAGCGGGACTCTACTGTATTTATAACTCACACCTCCGAAAGATTAGTGTGGATGAGAAACAATAACAGTAAAAAGAATTATGTTTCTGAAAAGGTTTATTTCAACTGCTCACATCATACGTCAAACTTACATTCTAAATTAATTTAAAATTGAAACAAATTAAGAAAAAAAAAACACAACTAAAACGTCTAGATTACCGCTTTCCTCGCTTTTGCGTTTCCATTTTTTTGATTAATTTTGAGTAATTCAAGCCCTGTGCAATACTATTTTCTATAGATATAATTGTCAGATTTGACAGTCTATCCTGACACGTGGTTGAACGTAAATAAGTTTTAATTTATTGAAACTTCGTTCTCCTTTAGCGACAGTTACAGGTATGGTTAGCAGAATTCCAAGTGCTGGGAATCCATCCTGCTAACCATTTTGTTTAATAAGTCGAATAACATTTATTGGTTCTGCTGATTCAAGATCTTTCAACGATGGATTCAAGTGTAAAAGTTCCACAACCAATTCACAATTAGTAAGGGCCTTATTTTTTGGTGAAATAAATTGTTGATTTCGGTGTTAAAAGTGACGCTGTTTCGGTGGGTATTTCGCGAAATATATTGTCATAATGATCGATGTTTCTTCTGAAATCTACCTTATAGTATGGGGTAAATCTACCAAATTATGTGATTGCAGCGTCAAATACATAGAACCCCTCACTGTTGTATTCCTCGGCCCTCGAGAATACTGTTGTGACTTTAGTATTCAGCATTTTTTTTATCGGCAAACATCCAGCAATTATCAGTCGCGAACTGAACTCGTACTGCTGTAGCCTATCTACTACCACAACGCCATTTGATGTAATCGATAGCCTTAGAGATCGCGGAACTGAATGCCCTTACTTTCGGCTTTGTGGGCTTTTGTGTAGAGAATATGCAGCACTATCAATCAAATGAGAAGGAAACCCTGACGGTCAATTCCTCATAAGCATTTAAACGTTCATTGGAGAGCTTTTTCGATAATATTTAGCATTTTTCATACCAAGTGGAATATATTTCGTGATTTTTTGCGCAATTCGCGCAGTAATTAAAATGCCGTGTTATTTCGCAAGTTCATTTTGCTAAAATACGGTAGTTTACGTACCTACTAAGGTCATATATAGGCAAGAAGGAAGATATGAAGAAAGTTCGCGCGTAAAGATTACGGCCCCTAACAATCAGACATGTCACATTTCCCCCCATCGATTACACTTCTTTCTAAATCTGCTCAGGCCGTTTCTAATTTAGAATTTTCAGGAATTGTTTTGATGTACGGAGACATTTCTATGACAGTCATATGTTTTTATAGATGTTCTAATTTGTGACAAATCAATTTCCCTAAAGACTAGAGAGGCGGGAATTGGATGTGGAACATGTTTCCTTGTTGAGTCACTTTACTAGGAAGCCTAAATTAACCGAAGGTACACGACTCGCCCTTTGGAGGGGGTAACTTTACACAGGCTATTTGACACTGAAGCCAGTGTTTACTATTTCATATTTAAATCCCAGAGTATTTGGATGCTGCGGATTAGTAAGAGCCTAGTAATGTGACTCAACAAGGAAACATGCTCCACATCCAATTCCCGCCTCTCTAGTCTTTAGGGAAATTGATTTGTCACAAATTAGAACATCTAGTAAAATATGACCATGCCATAGAAATGAAAGTTTCTATGTACAGTGCACTTATAGCTGCAGTTAATATCCAAAGATGTGAAATAGAAAAAACACAAATACGGGCTTTTACTCGTACAGCTCACAGCGTCTTGTATTAACAAGCATTTTGCTCAACATTTCCAAAACCAGCTACCTGCAGTCACTGATGTAAACATAGAGTATATTAACGTGACATTTCTGTTAATGATGCCTTAGGCTAGCTACTGTAAAAACAAAGTTTGGTACCCGTACATGTTCTTTTGTAAGTACCCTTATGGCATACATAAACATGTCTCCATCAATTTAACAACATATCACAACAAATAAATTAAAAAAAACAAATGAAAAGTGTGTAAAGTAACCTCAGCTGACGGTACTTAATTATCACAACTAAGGTAAATTGCCAGCTGCGCATGTAATAATGACAGCATCTAAGGCTTCCCTACCAGGTGATGATGATCAGGTGCCATCAAGTCGGTGTCGACTCCTAGCGGCTCCATATGATTCGGTCTTCAGCCATATACTTCAGATCCTTCACTGACATATTCATGTTGGATTTGATGGAGTCGATCCATCTCAATGCTGGCCGCCCTGGTCTCCGAGACCCTTCCACCTTTCCAAGCATAATTGTCTTTTCCAACGAATCAGAACGCCTCATAATGTGTCCAAAATATGACAGCTGTAATCGTGTTATCAATGCTTCAAGAGACAGATCTGGTTTGATTTTTTGAATCACCCATACATTTGTCTTCTTGGCTGTCCAAGGAATACGCAGTATCCTTCTCCAACACCAGAGCTCAAAAGCATCTCGTTTCCTTATGGTCCAGCTTTCGCAACCATATGTAGCTATGGGAAATACTAGTGCCTTAACCATTCTGATTTTAGTAGGCAAAGAAACATCGGAACACTTGAAGATCTTATCCAGGCCTTTAAAAGCTGCTCTTCCTAGGGCAAGTCTTCGGCGAATCTCTTGACTGCTTGAGCCAATACTACTAATGGTTGATCCCAACAAACAGAAACTATTCACCTCTGTGATTATCTTATTATCTGTCATAATGTTTGATGGTAAACCTGTTGTCATTAGTTTTGTCTTGTTGATATTCAAGTACAAGCCCATGGTTTCACTCTGTTCTTTAACTTTCATAATGATATCCTCGAGCTCTTCCATTGCTTTCAGCAACCAAACTGGTGTCATCTGCATACGTCAAGTTGTTTATATTCAATCCACCAATCTTAAAACCATGAGGTGACTCATCCAATCCAGATTTCCTCTTGATGTACTCAGCATACAGATTGATGCATGCTGCTGCTCGCTTTGTATGGTCACGTGACGTGCACGCGTGCCCTCTAGTGACGGGCTGTGATCTTCCACGCTCTGGTCGGGACCACACCTCGTTACACACGCCACGATTAGCCCATGTCGTCACCGGTTTGCGCATTACAGCCTCAGGCTCGTTACTTTTTGAACGCACCTTATAGAATATTTTTTTTTCTGGTAGGGTTAAATAGTAATAAGGTGATAGGGTTTTATTTGTTGCTCATACCACCCCCACCCCCCCATATGATAGCGGTCGCACAGCCCTAGGGCTGCCTCTAGCGGTAAAGGATATTGTTAGTAAATATTCCCCAATCCCGAAAAAAGTTTGTATTTATACTTTATTAAATGTGTGATCCAACAAATGGGGTGAATAGGATCACTCTTTCATTTCTAGGTCTAATCCTATTCAGATGATCTGTGGGGTGAAAGGGACCAATATTTTGGAATCTGAGCTACCCCTAGAAATATAAGAAATATACTTAAAGTTGTTAGTTTTTGCAGTTTTAAGTAGAAGAACAGCTAGGTCATCTGCCTCGTCATACTTGAATACATTGCCGATAGTGAAAACCTGTAAAACAATTTATTACTTTAAAAATATACATTTTTTTGTGGAATGACAACGTATTCACTATGTCAATTATAAAATCATCATAAACACTCTGCGTGTTATAATCGAATGCAAACTTAACTTGCCCTCTACAGATAATTTGTGGACCCTTCAGTCATCCTACTATTTGTGGAAATAAGGCAAACCCCACGAATCAAGAGGATATCCCCACTCTGCAGACTATATGAGCCGCTCCATGAGCCATTTTTGATTTAACACAGTCTGTCCTCCTTTCTTCAGCACTTCATGGAATTGAAAATGTATTTGCCGCCTTTCTATACTCAGTTCTTATTGCTTATAGCTAACCTAGCTCTTTCTGTAGAGTTTAGGTCAGCTTTGCGGTGTACCTTGGTGTGTGGATCTGGTTTGTAGTGCCACGACATACTCAAACTTAACATCAAAATGTCTCCTATTCACCAGTCAGAAAAATAAGGTAGGACACAAAAGAAATAAGATTTTATCACAACTGATAAAATGCAAACTGAAGATACTTGAAATGAATTCACTAAACATTCCTTATCCAAATATAAAACACAAATTTTGCAAATGCTAGTGCAAGCACATGTTGCACACAAAGTTAGCCTATTTCACCAGGCTAATTTCGAAAAATTTGTAGCTTCTGGTTGAATCTGTATACTGTTAAATACTGACAACTTAGAAATTGGAAAACATATTTTAGCATAGAGGTGTACCAACACAAGTAACACCAACTGCTGACAATCGCCTTCCGGTTTATGTGGTACATATAATATACCAACCAAGTTTTGATCCCTTTCACCCCACTGATCCTATTCACCTCGTTTTACGGTATTCATGGTTTGGAACAGTCGAATAAGAGAATAGAACAATTCGCTCCTGTTATGACAATAAGAATACCAAAACGAATACAGTACAAAGTAGGGAGGATACAATTAAGTAATTCAAAAGGAATAAAAAATTGCAATTAGACTGCCTTGAACCCGATTACGAATCTAGAGCTTTACAGCAAGGAACTCGCATTACAGACGTTAAATGTCGAATGATTTTGAGTTAAATCTTAAATACCGACAGGAATGCATGTATTCATTAGCCAATATTACCCTCAATCCACCACCTTCCTCCAGGTTTGATCCCGTGCACATGATCCTGCTGAACCGGTAACGTTACAAATGCCTGTACCGGAACTACAGCTATATACGTTACAACGTCTACCATCACCACTCTACCGATCAGTGCTGTGACGTTATAAATATCCGTGCCATTACTAAGAGTACTGTAACGCCATTGTACCGATCGCGAGGCACGTGGTACGTTAACTACGGTACACACGATAGTAACGTTACTAAACCACATCGGTTCCACGTTACGTGTTTTTTTTTAGCGTATGGCTTTTAGTGCCGGGAGTGTCCGAGGACATGTTCGGCTCGCCAGTTTTGTAGTTGCTTCGAGACGGACACCCAATGGGTGAGCTACAAGTATCGTTGGGGAGGGAAGGAGGGAAGTTGGAATGTAAGGACGAGGAGTTGGAAGGTAGCGGCTGTGGCCTATAGTTAGGGACCAACCCCGGCATTTGCCTGGAAGGAAGATGGGAAACCACAGAAGACCATCTTCAAGGTTACCGGCGGGGGGATTCGAACCTCCTCGCCTCCCGGATGTGAGCGACTGCCATCTGTCATGCCGTAACCACCACGGCTAACTCACCCGGTCACGTTACGTTACGTTTCCAATACTCAGTACTGCAGAGCGGATCAGAGCAAATTTCAGGATTACATGAATGAGTCATTTGTAGGATGGGCGTCGGATATTGTGGGAATTGTTTCTAAATATCGTAAATAGTGCTATTGAGAAATTCGTGCCGTTTAAATTACTGAAGCAAAACCCGGATCCGGAATATTACACAAGGGAAATCACGGGACTCTCAAGCTTATGACTAGGGACCGGACATTTATGGACTAAAAACTATTAAAATATGCACGCAATTATGCTCTAAAATGTAGAAAATAAGCACTAAAATATGCACTTAACAATAAACCAATCTTACTCACTCTTTGCCGTAATATGTGCAGTCGTTCTTGCATGCAGTTCAAGTTGAAATTTCTTTACACATTTTCACATATTTGACAATCAATTGAATAATCACTGTTACCTAACACCCACTGATTTATTAAATACTTTCTGCTGCTCTTCTCTTTAGGCATTTTCAGCAAAGCGTATGCTGACTAAGAATAAAGTAACACATTAACTGAAGAAACTGCTCACAAAACTAACCCCCGGCTTCTGTCTGTCAGGATGTCCCACCCCATTCCCTTCTTGAAACAGCGGAAATACTGTCACCTCGTTACCTGTTGCTCAGAAAGATTTTTACAAGGGATGTCCAACAGGCAGGCAAAACCAAGTTTGTTCAAGATGTTTTAAATTATACTTAGGCCTAATTTCAAATGTAGGCCTATGTGTTATGTTCAGAATATGCAATAAATCCACAACATATGCATTTTCAAAACATCCGGTCCTTACTGATAACAAACGACACGATAGTTACGCTCATGTGCGAAGAGCTAATCCTCAAAAAGAAGGCTGCTCACGATAATTTCATGCAAAACTTAATTGGAGACGGAGTGATGGGTGGAAAAAATGTCATAGGTAGAAGGCGTAGGGAAATTTCAATGATTTTTCTACGATAATGTCTGGAGATGGTGAATTAATTACTGAGAAACAGGCAATTGCTAATTAATTAAATACATGGTATGGTAGTGTGGTTAATAAATTTACTAGTTGTGTGTTGGACGATAACGATGATTCTGATCGCCCACCTTTCCGAATAAACCAGTCGTCAATTCTAGCAATAATCAAAATACTACGTAGAAGTATATCGAAAGGCCCAGACAATATTTGTGGAGATGTGGGAAGGTGCTGTTTATTAGTAACACGCAAATTCTCGAAGATTCGTAAAGAGCTACAACATTCACGGGAGAGAACTGATAGCCTCACATGTAAACTGCGGGAACAGTGGGAAATGTTATCATGGCTTAATGGGAGATAACATGGATTTAGACAAGAGCCGGGGGCGTGGTGGCGCATCGACGGACCGGCTTCCATTCCCGGTCAATGCATGTGATATTTTCAAAGTGAAATGCCATGTCCTGTGGCTCGGATTGCACGTAGATAGGAGGTCCCTTGGCTCATGATCGCAAGATTAACGGTCATGTAAAACTACAAATTTCCTTCCTTCCTTCATGCGAGTGCCAAATGTTATGTCACTCTTTCACTCGCTGGACAGGGTGGGGGTGCAAGTTGACGCTGTAATTACAGATTTTGCGGAGGCATTTGGCATACTACTCCGTAAATTAGCGGCAATTAGAGTAATTTTATGGATTCAAGACTTCTTGACTGGTCGCTCGCAAAGGGTTAAAATAGGTTAATAAGTTCAGGTGTCCCTCAGGGTAGTGTGATTGTGCCACTGTTATTTCTGGTTTGGCCGAGTACTAGGACTGAAGAGGTTACAGTGGTTTCACCACATCTTTCGAGCTGATGAATCCATGCAAAACAGAGTCCTTCATTCACAACCCGCTGGAAGACGCCCAAGGGGACGTCCCAGGACGCGAGTATTGACAATACTTCAGCAAGTGGAGCTGAATGCTAGAGACCGGCAGCTTTACCTCCTCCTTCGTTATCACTTGTTCTCTTCTTTTGTTCTTCTGCTGTCATAAGTGCAATACATGATGATTAACGACTTACCGAGGCGACTGCCGATTGTTTGTGTAATATTCATAGCTCACAAGACCACGCCCAGTTACAAACTGACCTCAACCCGGTCCACAAATGGGCGGTTTACAACAACACGAGTAAATGTCGTCACCTCAGTACAACAACTAGGTATCTCGATTTTGTTCAGTTTTGAGTTATCTATATGAGTCGGCACGCTACAACTGGATGTCTCATAGGATGTACCCTTGCGACACAATATCCATTTCAACAATTAGGTAAGTATTAAACCAGGAAGTATTTCTATGCTACAAATGGATATCTTGAGTTGCCCATTTGTGCCGCTCAACGAACTTCCTATGACGAGATAACTTGATTGTTACAAGTAGATATCTTGAGTTACCTAGTTGTAATACTA
Organism: Meconema thalassinum; assembly: GCA_946902985.2. NCBI lineage: Eukaryota > Metazoa > Arthropoda > Insecta > Orthoptera > Tettigoniidae > Meconema > Meconema thalassinum. The sequence continues at coordinate 2,330,592 of OX336399.1, read as the reverse complement.
AACTGGCTTACAATGATGAGATACCTATATTAGCCTGCGCGCCAATAGTACTGTGTACATTGTTATCTATTGTTGGCAAGCATTGTTTTTGCCCATTCTTTACATGAATGTCCAGTTCATGCTGTAATGGGTGATGGGCTAATGCCCATATTTACAGGAAGATATTTACCGAGGAATACAATCTCGGTTTTCATCATCCCAAAAAAGACCAGTGCATGGCCTACAACACCCCTGGGATCAATAAAGATGAAGTTAAACCTAATTATGACTCTCAACTTTTAGCAAAAGACAGGACTTGAGGGCGAAAAAGTGATTGATTGAAATATTCGGCATTATAGTGAATGATTAAAACAATTCTTGTATATTTCTGAAGATTTCAACATTATTGTGTATTTCTTTGTAAATAAATATGCTTTTTGTAGTCATCAGTTGGTTTACTTTGGTAATCAAAAGTAGGTAACTCACCATCTGGACCAGTGCACCATACCTGCCAACTTTTACGGTTTATCCGTAAAATTTACGGAAATTACAGCATTTTACGGTTTTACGGATGAACGGTGTCATTTTACGATTTCGCGGACAAAAATTTGAAACGATAATTTACATTCGATAATACCGCCCACTTCCGTACAATCGATTGTTTGCGTGGGTCGAAGGCAAGTCCACGATAGTCGAGAACTCGTTCTTTGATATGATTCGTACTTTTAACCGTGTGATGGTTGTGTCGTCATTTGTAATTGAATTTGAAGCCGGGATAACCGTTCTTGCATGTGAATCTTAGGTGTTGACAGGCTCTGCTTCGCATATTCTTTGTTCCGCTCCGTTCGCTCGTTGCGATGTAAACCATATTCTTTGACGACGTTAGTTGTTCATTGTTCGCGAAGTTGGTGTTCCTTGAATGTTTTCGTCTTTTAAGGTTATGGCATATTTTAATGAAGCGTTCGAGTTTTTGTGCTATAACTTCGTGCTTCGCAGTTTCCTCTATTCCTTGGACTATTTACATTCGTTCCACGTGTGTGTGTGTGTTTTTTTCTACCATGTGCATATTCTTTCTTCACGAGGTTGGCGTCGTGTTCATTTAATGGTTGGTGTGTTTTGACATGTTTTAATGAAGTGTTGGCTGTCTTAATTGTTTTATGTTATAATTTTATGTGACGTTCAGTGATCCAGGTTCCTTTCGATGTTTTAGTAGATATCGAGAATGAACAAATCCAACAAGAAACAGTACTTCCAGACATTTAAAGAATCATACTCGGTTGATTTTCCGTGCATACTAAAATCAAGAAAGGGAGAAAAATTTGCCTTTTGCACGGTATGTGGGTGTGATATTAATATTGCATATGGTGGAAAAAACGATTTAAGTAATCATGTGAAGTGCGGTAAACACATTAGTTATGTTAAATCGAAGAAGATAGCAAGAAAATCAACACCTTTTTTGCTAAGTCTGGAAACGTTTACAGTGACGTAATTAGGGCCGAGTGTCTGTTTACTTCCTTTTTGGTGGAACACAATGTGCCCTTAAGTGCGGCTGATCATGCTGGTGCTTTATTTAAGAAGATGTTTCCCACATCAGAAGTTGCAAAGAAATATAGTTGTGGTCGCACGAAAACGACATGTATTGTAAATAAAATGGCAAAAAATGCGTCATCTGAAGTTGTTAAGTGCCTTCAGAACGGACCGGATACAGATAAATTCCTTTTCTTTTCATCAGTGAGAAACTACTTTTATACTGCCTGTGACTACATCATCAACAAGTTTCCACTCAAGGATGACGTGTTAAAGAATGCTCAAGTTGCTAGGTTAGACAAAATTGAAGATGCACAGTTATCTTCCATTCGTTTTTTCTTGGAAAAGTTTCCTGTCATGTTATGCAAGGAAGAGAATGAAACTACAGATGAGGTGGTGAATGAGCTTCAGAGGCAGTTCACAGCTCTTCAGGTAGATGACACTTTGGCTGCACATCAAGATGCTGCAAGTGATTCCAGTTGGGCACAAATATCAAGAATTCGTGGAGCCGATGGACTTCTTAAGTATAACCGAATTTCTAGAGTATTGCTCTCTATTCTCACCATACCCCATAGCTATGCAGAATGTGAATGTTTTTTTTAGCTTTGTGAAGAAAAATAGAACACAGTTCAGGTCATCCATGTCCAATGAATCTCTGGAGTCTATTTCTATTTTGAAGACCAGGAGTTCTGGTCCCTGTTATGACAAAACATTTTCTCAAGACTTTTTGCAGGAAGCTAAAAAGGCCACAACCATGACTTAAAAGTCGAACTAGCATGTGATTTGCAGTGTGTATTATATTATTTCTTGCCTGTGTTACGTTAAACAAGTTTTATTGTTTAAAGCCTTTTTCAATTATCGTATATCAGCTTAATCTATCAAGGAAGTCCTGTTATGTCTGCTCCAAACCAATATTCACCACGCCTGCTGCTGATTAACATGGATTTCTTCTTGATTGTTATGTTCATCTACAAATCATGTAAGTAGATATGATTTCATTGAAGTATCCTGTTTAAAGCATGAATTATTGTATTTTGTAGCCCAGAAGTATTATTATTTTCGTCAAGCCGGGGTATGTCGAAAATCGTTAGATTTTTTTTTGTCGCGCGTGAGTTTTACTGATAGCCTTTTCAAAAGGTATGAGCATACCTGCCAACTTTTACGGTTTATCCGTAAAATTTACGGAAATTGCAGCATTTTACGGTTTTACGGATGAACGGTGTCATTTTACGATTTCGCGGACAAAAATTTGAAACGATAATTAACATTCGATAATCCCTCCCACTTCCGTACAATCGATTGTTTGCGTGGGTCGAAGGCAAGTCCGCGATAGTCGATAACTCGTTCTTTGAGTTGATTCGTACTTTTGACCGTGTCATGTTTGTGTCGTCATTGTAATTGAATTTGAAGCCGGGATAACCGTTCTTCCATGTGAATCTTAGGTGTCAACACGCTCTGCTTCGCAAATTCTTTGTTCCCCTACGTTCGCTCGTTGCGATTTAAACGATATTCTTTGACCACGTGAGTTGTTTATTGTTCGCGAAGTTGGCGTTCTTTGAATGTTTTCGTATTTTAAGGTTATGGCATATATTAATGAAGTGTTCGAGTTTTTGTGCTATATCTTCGTGCTTCGCAGTTTCCTGTATTCCTTGGACTAATTACATTCGTTCCACGTGTGTGTTTTTTTCTCTCTACCATGTGCATATTCTTTCTTTACGAGGTTGGCGTCGTGTTCATTTGACTTGTGTGCTTTGACTTGTTTTAATGAAGTGTGGGCTGTGTTTTATGCGATTTATGTTATAATTTTATGTGACGTTTAGTGATCCAGGTTCCTTTCGATGTTTTAGTAGATATCGAGAATGAACAAATACAACAAGAAACAGTACTTCCAGACATTTAAAGAATCATACTCGGTTGATTTTCCGTGCATACTAAAATCAAGAAAGGGAGAAAAATTTGCCTTTTGCACGGTATGTGCGTGTGATATTAATATTGCTCATGGTGGAAAAAACGATTTAAGTAATCATGTGAAGTGCGGTAAACACATAAGTTATGTTAAATCGAAGGAAGATAGCAAGAAAATCAACACCTTTTTTGCCAAGGCTGGTAACGTTGACAGTGACGTAATTAGGGCCGAGTGTCTGTTTACTTCCTTTTTGGTGGAACACAATGTGCCCTTAAGTGCGGCTGATCATGCTGGCGCTTTATTTAAGAAGATGTTTCCCACATCAGAAGTTGCAAAGAAATATAGTTGTGGTCGCACGAAAACGACGTGCATTGTAAATAAAATGGCAAAAAATGCATCATCTGAAGTTGTTAAGTGCCTTCAGAACGGACCATTTTCTTTGGCAACGGATGGAAGCAATGATACGAATGCCAAGTTGTATCCTATTGTTGTTACATTCTATGATGTTCGGCAGGAAAAAGTAGTGAGCACTGTGCTATCCATACCAGCGTTGGACGGGGACTCAACAGGGCGAAACATAGGTAACCTGATGTTATCACAGCTGAGTTCTCATAATATACCAATTGAAAACTGTGTGGCTTTCTGCTCCGACAATGCTCCTGTTATGATAGGACACAAAAATGGGGTTTCAGCAGTTCTGAAGGAAGTTCAACCAGGTATTGCCATCATAGGGTGCATTTGCCACCTGATTAATCTAGCAGCTGAAAAAGGTGCTGGAAGATTACCAGTTAAAGTGGATGAGATCCTTGTAGATATATTTTATTTCTTAGAGAAGAGTGTAAAGAGAAAAGAACGCCTTCAGAAATTTCAGAACTTGCACAATAAGGAAGCAAAGAAAATTCTGAAGCATGTATGTACTAGGTGGTTATCTTTAGGCAGATGTTTGGATAGACTACTGGACCAGTGGGATCCTCTTCTTTCTTTCTTCAAGGAGGAAGTAATATTATGTACCCAAAACATTTCCACAAGCTTGACATCTTTCAGAATACCTAAAGTTGAACAAAGTGGATCCAAAGAGTATCAGAAGAAGAGAATTCTTGATTCTGCTACTACACATGCCCCTAAAAGAATAGCATATTCTTCCAAATGTGACAAACCCATCCTAAAAAGTAAGACTTCTGCTACAACTCGTGAGGAAAAATTGTTTATGTTCCTGTCCTCAAACTTGAACAAGGCCTTTTGCACTTTTCTTCATGTGACTATTCCTGTATTTGACAAATTGAATGTTGCCTTTCAGACTTCTTCCCCACAAGTTCACTTGTTATTAGAACTTCTAATGGATTTGCTAAAGCAGCTGTTCACCAAGTTTGTTAAGCCCAAAATTGTCAAAAGCTCCTCATTGCTTGAAGTTGAGTACAACTTGATTCAAAATCAAAGAAGTGATGATGAGTTAGTTATTGGCATTCAAACTTCGAACATAGTGAATGATCTCCAGGATACAGATAAATCCCTTTTCTTTTCATCAGTGAGAAACTACTTTTGTACTGCCTGTGACTACATCATCAACAAGTTTCCACTCAAGGATGACGTGCTAAAGAATGCTCAAGTTGCTAGGTTAGACAAAATTGAAGATGCACAGTTTTCTTCCGTTCGTTTTTTCTTGGAAAAGTTTCCTATCATGTTATGCAAGGAAGAGAATGAAACTACCGATGAGGTGGTGAATGAGCTTCAGAGGCAGTTTACAGCTCTTCAGGTAGATGACACTTTGGCTGCACATCAAGATGCTGCAAGTGATTCCAGTTGGGCACAAATATCAAGAATTCGTGGAGCCGATGGACTTCTTAAGTATAACCGAATTTCTAGAGTAATGCTCTCTATTCTCACCATACCCCATAGCAATGCAGAATGTGAACGTGTTTTCAGCCTTGTGAAGAAAAATAGAACACAGTTCAGGTCATCCATGTCCAATGAATCTCTGGAGTCTATTTCTATTTTGAAGACCAGGAGTTCTGGTCCCTGTTATGACAAAGCATTTTCTCAAGACTTTTTGCTGGAAGCTAAAAAGGCCACAACCATGACTTTAAAGTCGAACTAGCATGTGATTTGCAGTGTGTATTATATTATTTCTTGCCTGTGTTACGTTAAACAAGTTTTATTGTGTAAAACCTTTTTCAAATATCGTATATCGGCTTAATTTATCAAGGAAGTCCTGTTATGTATGCTCCAAACCAATATTCACCACGCCTGCTGCTGATTAACATGGATTTCTTCTTGATTGTTATGTTCATCTACAAATCATGTAAGTAGATATGATTTCATTGAAATATCCTGTTTAAAGCATGAATTATTGTATTTTGTAGCCCAGAAGTATTATTATTTTCGTCAAGCCGGGGTATGTCGAAAATCGTTAAATTTTTTGTCGCGCGTGAGTTTTACTGATAGCCCTTTTCAAAAGTTGGCAGGTATGCATTGATTATGGGAAAATATTCTTACATTGGGATAGCGTGTCAGCCTCGCGCCCGGAGGCACCAGGCTTGATTCCCGGCTCCGTTAGGGATTTTAGAAACTGACGGGCACACTCAGCCTCGTGAGGACAATTGAGTAGCTGTCTGACAGTGAGGCAGCGCCCCGGTTAGGTACTGAGACTAAGATTAACGGCCGAGGGGACCTGACGCGCTGACCACGCGTCACCCCATAATATGCAGGCCAAATGGCTGGGCAGCGTGCCCAGGCCCTTCATGGACTGTAAAGCCACAAGGTTTGGTTTGGATTCTTTCATTAATCATGGTGTTGATAATTGGAAATCATTACCTGCCTTGAAATTGATGAAATGTTGTGTTTTTGATGTAATTACCTGGGGCATTCAAATATGATTGGCACTACATTATTTTTTCGTTCACAGGAACCATTTATTGAAGAAAAAAAAACATTCACATTGCATTACAGGTATTCTCCGCCAATATCTATGGACTTGGTCCGTCGTTCTGGCTGCTTCCGTATTTGCGTAGCAAACCATTCTTCGGTACCTCGTTGGACAACTGCACGGAGTTCGTCATTGGTGGTGAACTTCATACCCCGCATGCCCTCTTTCATTGCGTCGAATAGGGCATAGTCGCTAGGAGCCAGATCCGGCGAATATGGAGGATATGAGGCCACACAGTAAACCCTAGTTCACGAATGGTGGCGATGGTCTTGCGACTTGGTGCTGCCTCCCCAAATATGGCAGCTAACCTCGTGTGGTCACGCTTTCCCTCCAGAGAAACCACACTGTCCACCTTTGCCCGTGCTTCCATGTTGTTTCATTGATGTCCATAAGCGTAGTATTCTAGTTACCTTGAAGCGTACTCGCACGCCGGAACATTTGCCTATGGGAAGCAGCAACAGCATCTGGTGGCATTTGACAGTACTATAGTCCATCTTCACGCTTACATCGACACTCATTTCAAACTGATATTTTGCAGGGGTTATAGAGGGAGCGCCAATATCGACAGTAGTGGTTATGCTGGCTAAAGCGCAGCATTAGGTCATGGAGCCAAGCTCTCTGCTGACTCGGTAGACGCGTGGGTTCGAGCCCCCACCGTCGGCCGTCCTTGAAATGGTTTTCCGTGGTTTCCCATTTTCAACACCAGGCAAATGCTGGGACGGTAACTTTAGACAGGCCACGGCCGCTTCCTTCCCCATCCTTGCCCAGTTTCATTCACCATCATTCATTTCATCTCTCATTAACTCCTCTCATGAGGTTGGCGTCAGGAAGGGCATCCGGCCGTAAAAACCATCGCCACAAAGAGTTCCATCGCATCTCATCCCCGACCCCGTTGGAAAACGGGAATAATAAGGTGTAGAAATACCTACATAGAGGGAGCGCCAATCGTGTTTGATGTTATTGTTGGTGTAAGTGCACAATTCCCCACCTGTGGGATAATCATCCAGTCCACGTATCTCAATTGATTCCAAGATGACATACTGGCCACGTGGGCCTCCGGACTTGAACCCAATGGAGAATATGAGTGGGCACAGGCAAAGTAACTCGTGCGGAGTACTGGGTCTAATCCCCCTCCAACTCCAAGACATCCTAATGATTTGTGAAAGCTCATCCAAGATAGCGCGTCGAGTCGGTTCCAAGCCCACTCGACTGCAAGATATTTAATTGTTGCTTTTGTATTTTATTTTGTAATGCATATGCCTGTAAGTTTGCCACGCAATATATGTTTGTAGAGGATATAATATTCTATTTGCATCCAAACATCAGAATGGCTTAATAAACCTGGTGTTCAGAATTTCAGAGATGCAACTTTGCATTATTTCTCCGAAGAATAGCGAGAACTGTGCAACCACAACTGTACAGAAAGTATGATTCAGAGAATTGAAATGTTTAAGCCATGCGGGATCGTACGATATTGTACAGAGGGGTTGTGCGTTGTGTTTCAGGGACTTCCCCCTGCAGGATGGACTGGTGAATATATTTTATGAACATTGTTCGTGTTGAATATTAACAATTGCACAAAACTTTTTCCACTTTACAACACTACTTACTTTGTTTGAAGCTTTACGTCCTCTTCGGGTTGATTGATTTTTTGATTGAATGTACGAGCGACTGAAGTAATGTATTTTTTGTTTGCTGTTATCTAGATCCTCGAATGTCACTCTTGTATACTTTTTTCCCAGTTTCTGAACGTTTTCTTCTTATCTTTTATTTTTGCCTTTTTCCGTTTACTGTAGATAGTTTTGTTTTTTTCTGTAATAATTATTTCAATGTTTCTTGTACAAAGGGATTGTATGAATGAATGCTTGAGATAGGATGTTTGAGTGCGTGTCTGTATGGTTGTAGTTGTTGTTTTATAATAGACTAGTGTATTTCTATTTTTTGTTCGTGTTTGCTGTTTTGTTTTTGTTTATACTTGTAAATTTTATTGTTAATTATTATATTGTAACTAGTGGATTCTATCTGTCTTGACAATAAAGAATACATACATGTTACATTGGTCCTTGAGCCCGGTTCAGCATGTTGGTGATCGTCATTAAAATACATGCAATATGTGGAGCTGAAAACTACACTGAACGTAGGCACACAGGTCTGACCATATCCTCGCTCATGATTCATTCACACGTTCTTTTTACAGACTTACCCAGGTTTATTCTTACAGAACAACAAACTAGGAGCACCAAAATCACACAGCGCACCTAAAATCGTCATAACGTTTTATTACCTTTTACTTTTAAATTAAAATTTCTGTTCATCCATCGTTCAGTGTAGTTTTCATCTCCACATATTGCATGTATTTTAATGACGATCTCCAAAATGGTGAAATTAACAGACTAAGATTTTGCTGAACCGGGCTGAAGGACGATTTTAAAGGTCCGAAACATGTACCCGAAGAGGACATAAAGCCTCAAACAAAGTATTGTGTTGTAACAATTGGGGATGGACTGGTACTGAGGGGTTGTGTGTTGTGTTTCAGGGAGACAAGGGGACTTCCCCCCGCAGGATGGACAGGTTACGGAGGAGTTTCCGTGACAGTTTCCGCAAGCGCAAGGAGCACGTACCCGAGAGCTCCAAGCCACACCAGTGGCAGGCTGATGAGGCGGGCGTGCGCGCCGGGACATGCAGTTTCCACGTCAAGGTAGGCACAGGACATGTAGCCCCGTGTACAATCTGTCTGATAACCGGTGTTAATTGTCATGGCTGTATTAGTGTGTGTTATCTGCTTTTTTTAAATTTAAGGACTGCAATTTAGAATTTTTCAAATGGTTCCTACTTTTGCCGCCAAGCGCCACCGTCAACGACTACTAGGCCTAGTTCAGAACTTAGCTACAAGACGCCACCGCAGTCGGCTCTTGGCAACGAACGTAGGAACCTAAGAGCGTTGTTTACATTCTTAACCTATCCAATTTAGCTTCACACAGGTGCAATTAGTGGAAGGTTCTTTAACATGCCATAAATCTATGACATGGGACCACCGGCTTTACTTCCCCTCCGAAGGAAGGCATACTGAGGGGTTTTTAACGCTCTTAAAAATCCGACGGCTTCGGCCGGGTTTGAACCCGCTATCTTGGGCATAGCAGCTCAGCATGCTACGGACTACGCCATCGAAGCGGACGGCATGATGGGTTAAAATTACTGACTGGACTATTAATAATATTATTATGGAGAAGCATGTGCAGCGAATTCTTGTCAGATGTAATTTAAGAATGGCGAGGTGCATGAAACACAAATCCCCCTTCCGTCGAATCTAAACTAGACTGTGTATTCTGCGGAAAGAAGGCTGAAACTGGGGTGATAGGCTAGCTCGCTAGCTAGATCGTAAACTGCCCCCGAAGCTAGTAATGGAGATTGTTGGAAGAAATGAAAACGTAAGAACACTTATAGTCTAGGCCTAGTGGGTGATGTATTGAAGATAGAGATATGCTCTCCGGGATTTTTTGTAGAACTTATCATGCTGAACAATTCTTACACTCATAGTATATAGATATTTTTAACAGTTTACCCAGCGTAAGCTCAAAAGGCTCACGGACAGTAGTTTTTGTTTTCGGCTCAATTCACTGAAATCGTTCCTGCTCGGCTTCCTGTGGTCATAAATGAATGTTTACTATAGAAGCCTTCCCCGAGATATCATTTACAGACTGGTGAAAATGACATCAACATCCATCCAGTGGTTCTCGAGATTACCTCGAACATCCAAGAATCATGCTATGTAGAGATTGGCTGGTGCACCACAAAGAGCTGAATAGAATTCACATGTTGTGCTTCGACCCACAGGAGCTAGCAACATGCTGGTCTTTCCATCAGTTCAGGTGCCTTTGCTATTTCTGTTCCTGAATAAAAAAGACTGCTCAATGCCATTCAATTATGGTTTGCTTTGGACTGACACATGTTAGTTGTTTTAAGGGGCGGAACTACGAGGTCATATGATGATGATGATGATGATGATGATGATAATTGTTGTTGTAAGGGGCCTAACATCTAGGTTATCAGCCCCTAGAGGTCATTTGAGACAAACACTCAACAGAATAATCAGTTATTCCTAAGAAACAAAAGGTTTTTGTCCTCTTCTGTACCCTAACTCACAACTTGAATCTATGCAAGTTTTTCTGCCACACATTAAATCTTTCTGATTCAAAATTATATGCTAAAGAAAGCCACACAGAAGATGATTTGGAAACATTTTAAACCGCAAGTTCATTACAAGATAGCACACAACGCCGCAAAGGTTATTTTGTGAAGGTGGTTACAATAGGGTCCTACAGAGGCAGAATACAATGGAAAAAACACCCTAGTCAATAGGTTCTTCCCCACTTATGAGGTGTGCGATCTGAGTTCACATGTACCTGAATAAGAGTGAAACTGTATGAAATAATTAAAACATTACATGTGTACTTGAATGTGCACTATTTGGTCTTGGCAAAAGGTCAAAAAATAGAGCCAACTTTGAATTTTTTAAAACAAAAGCAAATCCTTCGTAGTTAGTCTCAATAATATGTGCGTGTGCGTCCATAACAGTGGAATGATTCTCACACATAAAGCGTCAGTTGTGTTTTGAGTGAGAAATGCTGATTTGAAATGGAGGGAGGAAATGACTCGCGGTCGTACATCAAAATTGAAAGTTTGCTAAATACACAACGCTCTAATTGAAGTTTGTGGGCTTCCTGTTTCTGTGAAGTACTGAAGACGACCGGTATTCACTCCCGCTGTCATTATTGACAACATTTTGGGAGAAGATCGACGCAGAAAATGCAAAGAAATTGCAAATAGAGTCCCTCAGGCAACCACTGTAACAGGGACTTTGCAAAATGTTTTGCGGCCAAATATTTGCAAAAGAAGGCATGATAACGCACGACCACATTTCATCGAGCCAGTATGCACAGTTTTGGAGAATTATGGATGTGAAATCTTTCCCCATCTCCCCTACAGTCCTGACACGAGTCCACCAGACTTGTTTCCAAAACTGAAGAAACCACTCCGAGGGAAGCGTTTTCAAACCATTGAGGAGGCTTCTGATGCAGTGATCAGAGTAATCAGACAGATCAACAAATATGGCATCCTAACAGGAATACAAGGCTTGCCGAATGCTGGGTCGCTGTTATTGAGAAGAATGGAGATTACATTGAAGGCCTATCAAGTCGTTTCGTGAAATTAAAAAAAAAAAAAATGAATTATTCTACGGTGTGCAGAACTTATAAAATGACCTCCGTACTCCTTCAATAGGGAGTATATCCTTAGTTATAGGAAGTATGGTACTTTACCTTAACCATCAATCAACTAATAAATTCCAACCCTAAGACCGCTTTTAATTTTCATGTGCCTTGAAATGCTTGGTGTCAATGTTCTTTACAATGAATAAAGGGTGTTGACAAGAGAAACATTTTCTTCAGTGACAGGTTAGGCCGAAATCAATAACCCAGTAATATTAGGGTCAGGCTTGCCACAGTGGGTGAGCCCTGGGCGTCGAATAACAAAGCTTGCACCCGGCACCTGATGCCATACGTTATTTTTATTAGGGACAAAGATTTCCTTGTTAGTACCAATTTCTATGGCATAGGACTCATTTGGTATAAAATTGGAGAGGAACTTGAGACTGCAATTGCATTGTAACTTACGATTAATAAAGAAGCTTGTTTGATTTAATCGGCCCGGTGTTGCATCTACTTTTACATCATTTTCACACAGTAGTTGTTACGAGTTCATCGCATAAAGTGTGCAAGCACAAAACTGTAAGGTACCGGTAGTCTTGCTTTGTCTGCAAAGTACTTTGTAAAAGCTTCCTTTGTTATGCAGCTAATGTTATGAGTTGTTTAACATTTAATAGCATTAATATTTTTTGTTAAGTGGGAAGATAATATTGAAATAGCCCACCTCTACCACTGAATGAAGGACTGTCCCCCACTCTGGGGATATCTGGGATGATATCTATGTGGCTTTTGGAACAGTCATCCTGTGAGGTTACAGTCAACAGTACCGTATTCAAAGATGAGATTGCAGAGATTTAGAACAAAAAGCAAATGTTCACACAGGGTGTGTACTGGACAGTCAAAGTGGACCCAAGGGACCCATGTGGTAGGCTACTTGATGTACCACATTCTGTTAGCAACTCCAAACCTTTCCACAGACCACATATTCCACTCAGGGTACTGCTGTACCTTCTCCAATATCACACATGTATGGTACAGCTTGATCATTTGTAGGGGAGAGGGAATATTATTCCACAAGGAATAAACAATTGGTCTGCATTTTATTTATCGTATGGCTTTTAGTGCCGGGAGTGTCCGAGGACATGTAGCTGCTTCCAGCGGACACTCTTAGGGTGAGCTACAAATCCGTTCAATTTCAAGTAGTTCCAACTTTCGCTACCAGATATCAATGATACCTAGTGGTGAACGTTGGAACTTTGATAGAGCGTTCCGACGAAATCTAACCCAACAATCTAGCATATCTATGCAGCTGAACTTGACCAAGGGGGAAAGGACGAGTGTGGCAAGATTAAAGTGGTTGGGTCGTGTGAAGCGGATGCACCAGACCCGAACTCCAAGCCAGTATTTGGAGATGGTGGTGCCAGGAAGAAGACCAATTGGACGTCCTAGGAAGAGATGGACAGACCAGGTTAAGGAAGATCTCATGAGGGTAAAGGTATACCAGGACAGGGCTAATGTTGCTCCCCAGCTCGCTGGAAGGATATCCTGATATGTTCCAATCCAAACAATGGGAGTGAGGGTGATGGTTCTTATGGTGCTGAAGGGTGGGTGAGGTTATCAGTGCATGGAGTTAATATTAGGCAATGATATTACACGATCCTTGATGGAAAATATGAATTGCTTACCACAAGCTTCCAATTTAACAAACTAAGTCACTGTTTCTGTCCATCCTTAGAGGATGCCCCATGATTAAAGTACAGTGCAATTCAATTCTGACAGACCGCTATTACCATTACAATGATGATTTGATTTCATTTTATAAAGGCGTTGAGGAACAAGAATTCTCGGAGATTCATGCCCTTACCCGGCCATTTTTTGCTCTGTTCGGAACAATGTTTGTTTGTGAACAAATGTTTTCAATCATGAATATTAACAAAACAAAAACAAGTCAAGTTTTTCTGATGCTTCCTTGGAAGCTATACTTCGGATTGGAACTGCCAAAACTATTGTTACAAATATCGGAAAATGATTGGCTTCAAAGAGATGCCAAAGATAAAGAAAGAATGAATTAGTGCAAAATCAGGAGTGCAATTAACCTATTATTTCTGTCTGTACACAACATTGGGATTATTATTAGTTTCGATACCGGTACACCACCTGACGCGCGCTGATTTGCCTAGCGCCACTCACCAACAACAACACGACTGTCGCCTCGCTAAGCGCTGCCACTACAGTGCTGTGTCTGCCCCCACCCCACCGGTGCTGGCCTGTGCTCGCGAACCCCCTGAGTTATGTGGCCTGGCCTATACTAACAAACACATTATCTACATAATATTTATGCTACATGATTAAAATTCATTACTTGATCAACGTTCCTGTCAACGACAAGGAAAAAAGATAGACCAGTGAGTGGGATAACATTTGGAGGTGGAAAGCCTCAAGTATTTGGGAAGTGTAGTGGAGGAAAATGGGAGAAATGTCAAAGAGTGTGGCAGACAGGCAGAAGCATCAGGACCTTGTGGAATAGAGATGTCCCACAAAAAAAGCAAAAAAGGTGTACAGAAGCTACTATGTCCCGATGTGTCAGAAACATAGACAATGAAGAGAAGAGACATAAGCAGAATACAGTATTCGCATTATATCTCTGCCTGTGAGGACCGTTATATTTCTACTCCTATTCATAAGACTGTGTGGGGCTCGGGAGTTCTTAGCATAATGCAGTCGGCACACTCATTAGTGCTTGCCACACAGTTGTTAGTGTGCCAATTTGAGAAATGTCTCTGGTGAGGATGGCACAGTCGGTATACCTTTCCTGGAAGTAATTCCGTAGCTCACGTGGGCACAGTGCTGGTAAGTAGTAGGATAGGAGCAACAACAAGAGACAGGGTGAGAAATGACAAGATCAGGGAAATAGTGAAAGAGGAGCCCTTGTAGGGTAGGATTGAGACGGTATGGACATTTGAAGAGGATGGAAGAGAAGAGGACGCATGAAATGCAGATGCAAAAGAAACAACAAAGGGGAAGACCAAGGGATAAATGGAGTGGAGGAGTGTGTCAAAAAGAGAGGAGAGGACTGGACCAGAGTGATGACGGAAAGGTGGTGGGAGGAGAGAACTAAGTTCCAAACAGACCCGGTCTGGGGCTGGAAACTGTACACGATGATGATGACTTGACCAACAGAACATTCCTCGTAGGGGCTAATGACCTCAATAACCACCAACACTGTATTACAAGCCGGATATTTGTTTTAGATGATTGCCCTTAACCTAGAAGTTTGCGGGTGAGCCTGTACACAGTCGCTCTCTCACTTCATGGTTGTCACCACCGGTCTCATGTAATGGAATTCCTGACTTAAGCATGTGACCACACCACCGTGCAGAACAGTAGAGTCCACGTCAAAGTATTGTGTGATGCGGAAGTACACTTTACATAGTTATGAACAGAACACCATTATATTTGCTAATGACTGTACTTCAGCAGTAGCGTGAGATAGTTTTGTCCATCATCTGGGACAGCTGACAACAACACAGGTAGCTTACTGTAGTAACTCGCCTCCAGGATTTCACCAAAATCAGTCAGCACAAGAATCAAAATATGCCGGGGCGCCACAGTGACTACAATAACTCAACAAAAAAAAATGCTTTACTGATTTTCGACTCTATGCAACAATAAGGATAGAAGGAGATTTTCTGAAATGAATGCATCCGATGATCTCTTTTTATTTAAAACTTTAAAATTGACTGAAAGAATGCCAAAATGGCATAAAAGATGAATGACGAATCATATGTTATGTACAAGATATACAATTGAGACGAAGGTCAAATTAATAGTCCTGTTGACTTCGCTCAAAAGAATTATTTACAGTAGTAGGGTTTTGTCAATGCAAATTTAATTGTCTTGACTGATCCCTATATTATTTGACTATTCACATATTGAAATGAAAAAAAAAAAAAAATATCACTCGTTGAAAAATATATCACAGTTCACTTTTTCAAAAAATATCGTAGCAAATTAACTAACACTTCAGGATTCAGTTATCTCAGGATTTGTTCAAATACAAAGTTATTAACAAGAAATACAACACAATATCATTTACATGGACTTTCGAGCATTTGCATTCGACGAACTTCGATAAACAGAAAATATTTATTGAATCATCTGTTCTCGATCCAAAGTCTATTCAGAGCTTTTGACTCAATCTTAAATATAATTGTCAACATATTATTATCAACAAAATATAAATTCCATTCCATATGGATTCAACCATTTAATCAATTAATTATCACTTGGAAATATTATTTAGAAAGTTTATCATGAAACAATTTCATTTGTTATTATCAAAATTACAATAATTTGACAAAATGTCAAATATGTTAATCATCAAACTTATTTGCAAAATGTTTATATATTTTTACACAGGATCACAAAATCCTCTCAGTTTGTAGTGGTTGTTAAGAAGTAACAGTTTTAAATAATTAACAGCATCGGCCCATTCGATTTAAATGCGTCAAAAATCACATAATCATAATTAGCATCTAGACAACGGTAAAGTCTTTTCGTAATGAAAGGTACAAGTTTGACAATAACAATTCTCGGGATGGCTCAACAAAATAACATTTGGTTATATTTCGACGAAAGTGTGGCTAAAATCGACTCCTCTACTAATCAAAGACATCCAACCTACAATATGATTGATGCTTCATTTCACACAACCTCATTCCTGCGACTTAATTGCGCACTCAGAATGTCATATTTAACTCTCTGCACACACAACAATTATATCTTCCCAAATTATACAGAATAATCAAGCCTTTGCTTGTTACGACAACTGGAAGATTTATAAATTAGTAAACCTCACCAATGAGTTTACAATAATAAGTTTACCATCAGTTTAAAACATGAATAACTCCACACCGTGTCTATTCTCAGCCAAACGTTTTGAAAGACGTTGCTCAATAATGATTTTATTTTTATACAAACTCTAGCAAAAACCCTGTTTTATACATGCTTTTAGCTTCCTGTATCATTACTTTCCGTGTCTTCTCAAAGATTCAAATGCATAATGCAAGTGTGAAATAATTCCACTGAATTAATATGTTATTTATTTGTGGGCATGCGTTAACCACTAATCTTCGGAATCAACAAGTATCCGATCTTAGAATATTGTTTCAAATGTCAAATGTATAAATCACACTACATGATAATTATTATTAGAAATCACAACTATTATTATTATCTCAGAAAATAGAAAAATAACAATTATTATTAAATCAACATTATTATTATTATTATTTACTCAACAAAACGATTTAAAGTTGTTAAATTGTTTGGGGAATATCATCCTCGACTTCTAAATAATGGATAAATATCCATTCCTCAACTTAAATTTATTATTAAATCTTCAGTTACGACGGCTGATGACTGCGATTAGAAAAATATAAAAATGAAATAAATGCTCGTTCTGCTCGTCCATAAATTTCGAATCATTGACTTCTGAGTGTAAAAACTACTCAGATCAAAGCTTCTATTGCAAAAGAAAATATTTGCAACAGCAAAAACATATCGATGAATAGAAAATATGTGTTGGTAAGACTATAGAAAAATATGAGAAATCCAGCTAACTACGCATAAAAATAATGCAAATTGTAGCTTACATTCTTGTAGATCTTTATGCTTGTAATCTAGTCTGAACCAGATTATTCAGTCTTCTTGTCCCCATTAGGACACGTATTTATAATCTTGTATCGGCCTCCATTTTATACCCGCAATGGTCTTACACAGACATAGCGGTATTCATACTTGAAGCCTGAATATCTCAAAAAATGTTACCAGCTTCAAAAGCTGAAGTAAAGTTGACGGGGGTCTGATCAAAGGGATCCATGATGAAAATTATTAACATGACCCAACTGTGATGTGTTCAGTACTCCTAATACGCTTATAATCTCGTTCAGCACTATTACAAATTCTGTCGAGGTTGCTGGGCAGAGCTTCTCACTCTACAGATTGCGCAAGGCAAAACTGTATTCCCAATATCGGCTAAAGAATTGTACTGTGCAAGAATGGTAATAAAAGTACTGATTTATCTTGACTGGTCCACTAACAAGACAAAAGCTTGTCCTCTGACTGTTGGATTAAATAATCCAGCTTTGAATAATTGTGGACAGAAGAAAAAAATGTAGACAAAGTCTACCATATGTCCAATTGTAGCAGTAAATAATTACCAGTGCCACAAATTTTTATCACTTTGGTGATAACTTTTGAAAAGTTCGAAGATCACTAAAATGTTTAACACTTTCCTAATAACAGTAACCATGTACTGTCGAAACACTAAGTCCCAGCAACTGTGCTGTAAATAACGAAGAATTTGCAACCATGTGCACGAAGATTATAACAGTGTTCGGAGTTACGTAGAGTGTTTAGCGGCTAGAGCGCTTACGAAGTATCACACATTCATAGCAACGGAGTGCCTATGGAGAAGTGAACCTACTTAGCTCGGGCAGGCGTACCTTATATACTCCTCAGCGGGCTTCACGAGGTCACTGCGGGAAAGAGGCTGAAATTAAAACATCTCATATCTCAGCTTCCGCTCAATCAATTTCCTCGAAATAAAGCACATTCTTCCTCCCTTGTCCGTGCCAGCTATCTGATATTAGTCTCAAGATTCTACTCCATCGGGAAATATTTAATGACATTTAGCCTCGACTATGACGCTCTCGGCCCACGTCACTTAACCATTTCTTGGCTGTCGAAAGCTTCCAATTCCTTCTAAGAAGGTTTGGCGCGCACTATTCAAACTTTCAATTCTGGACTTAGCATTATGGCCTGTACCCTCAAATCTAGGCAACTGGATTTGGGCACATTACATAATTCACCACAACCTGTGATACAACTCCAATTAAACTCAGTTGCTCAATAACAAATACACATCCACACTTCAAGTTAAAACCTAGGTCAATAATAAACTATGTCATTACTGACATTGATAAGGCATTGTGCGGTATTCAGGCTTTTTTGATGAAACAGCCCACAAACTGATCAGCACAGTTAGACGTACAATGCAGAAAGTGATGGCTGTTTGGATGAGGGTTGAAAATTTCCAGAATAAGGAACTTAGGCAGAAATACATGGAAATGATTAATGAGAAATTCCAAAGAGTAGATGGTAAATAATTGCTGGACACTGCAGCGGAGTAGACAGGATACAGGCTACTAGAAGTAGCAACGGCATGGCTTGGAACGAGTGTTTTAAGAAGGGAAGAAGCTCAGATCCTGGTGGAATGACATAGTGAAGTCTGCTTTCAAAAGTAAAAAGAAGGCTTACTCAGCGACAGTTTACGAACTTGCTAGCGGGCAAGCCTATTACCCCAGATACAGCCAGCAGCAAACTGTCGAGTCGTGTCGAGTCGTGTTGAGTTAAGACTTCAGAGATGAGTGGTTGAGTTTGGAGTTTCCCTGGAAGTGCAACTCGGCTTTGCTTCATTTCGCCTGTGAATGTTTCGTTCCGCAGAATACACAGTCAAGTTAAGATTGGACGGAAGGGGGATTTGTGTTTCATGCATCTCGCCATTCTTAAATTACGTCTGTCAAGAATTCATTGCACATGTATCTCCATAATCATCATCATCATCATCTTGCACAGTTTCCAGCCACTGGCCGGGTCTGTTTGGAACACAAGCCTCTCCAACGTCTTCTGTCTTCCCACCATCTCTCAGCCTCCGCCCTTGTCCAGTCTTCTCCTCTCTTCTTCACGCTGTCTTCCACCCCCTTCAGCCACCTGTCTCTCAGTCTTCCTCTCGGTCTCTTTCCTTCCCACTTCGTCTCGGGTACTCTCCTGGGTATCCTCTTCTCCTCCATTCGTTTTACATGTCCATACCATCTAAGTCTAGATTTCTCTATACCATCCTGTAATGGTTCCTCCTTCATTAATTCTCTGGTCCTCTCATTTCTTATTCTGTCCATCTTTGTAGCTCCAATACTGCTTCTCAACAACCTCATCTCACTGGCCTGTATTTTGCTCTTCTCCCTTCCTTTCATAACCCAGGTCTCCGAGGCATACGTCAGGATAGGGACATAGTACGTCCGATATATGACCTTTTTGCTGTTCTGAGGGACATCCTTGCTCCATAACATGCTTCTCACACTCCTCCGGAATGCTTCTGCTTGTCTCACCCGCTCATTTATTTCTCTATAGTTTCTTCCATTTTCTTGTATCAGGCTTCCCAAATACTTGAAGCTCTCCAGTTTCTTCAGCTGTTCCCCACCAATTGTTATTCCCGTTGTGGTTCTTTCCTTCTTCATTGTTGTGATCACCATCTCACTCTTATTTATGCTAAATTTCATCCCATATCCTTGTATTATTCCTTCCCACACGTCCAACTGTTCCTGTACCTCCTCCTCCTTGTTTCCTCAAATCATCTGCAAACACCATTGCTTTCATCTTTCCTTCCCCAATTACTTGTGCCACTCGGGTCATTATGTCATCCATCACCACAATGAAAAGTAACGGTGACAGTGCACTTCCTTGTTTCAGGCCGTTTCTCTGTTCCAACCAGTCCGATCTCTCTCCTCCCACTTTCACACAGCTCACGCTTCCCTTGTACATCTCCTTTATCCTCCGTATAGTCCATTTTTCTACTCCTCTGTCCTCCAGGGATTTCCATGCTTTGTTTCTGCATAATTAATAGTCCAGTCAGTGATTTTAACCCATCATGCCAAGACTGAAAAAGGATATAGGTCGTAATTCCTTGAAATCGAAAAAAAAAAAATGCTTATCACGTAACAATGACAAATAATTTCTCGATTGTCACAAGAGAGAGAAAGAATGAATTCACAAAGACAAAGGGAGTCATCCCCAATGTTCCTATGACAGAGGGAAGAAGTGTTCATGGTTTGTGGTCCGATAGAGAGATTTCTGCTATGAATTATGATACCTCCATAAATTAGGTTTTCCCAATTTCAAGGATCAAGAGGAAATTAGGAAAATTACTCATACACGGGGTTTTGAGGCAGAAGAGAGAAGACCTACCAGACACGTCTGGTCGCAGCAACGAAGACTCGCTCAATCGTTGTGCATGAAGAGTTATTGGGCAAACATGAAGGCCAAGAAGTGTTGATTCCGCATGGTCTTTGGAGATCCATTCGTGCAGAAGATGATGCTTCAGTTTCTGGCGGGTTGCTGTTTTAATACAAATTAGAAACTTGAGGTGAACGGGCAGGGAAGCCCCTTTGGAGTGTTGGAAATGGACGAAAATGAGCTGTGTTCTGGGTAATTCAGGGAAACTCATTGTAGATACCAAGGAAGCACTGGGAAAATTGCAAGAATACTTATCTGGCAATGTGGCAGATTTTGCAGGAGGAGAATGAGGACAGGGAGTAGAGAGGATGGTAAATGTCACAAAGCGACTAGGGTAGATGAAATGGTGGGAAAGTAGGGCTGCGTAGGATACTCGAATTGGAATGGGTTTTAGGAAATGTTTTGTACCCGTTTACTTGACCTTGGATTGGATGGCCCGGCAAGACACGCAATCCAGGGCGACAATCAATAACAATTTAAAAATCTTGACGATCGAATTTTGTTCGGAAATAATCTAAAATAAAAGACATAAATTCCCTGGGAAGACAAGATTCAAATAATCCCAGGGTGTGAATTGTGGTTAAGATATTCATCAAACTCAATATGGAAAATCGATCAAGACAAAAAAATATCCTAACTGAAAAGTAAGTAAGTAAGTGTATCAAATCAAGTTCATAAAGCAAATTGTCACATTTCAAGTAAACTACGATCAGAGGCTTATTGAAGTTATTCTTGATGAATAACGGACAAAAAACTTTTGCTATCCTGTCATTAGGCACAAATAAACTTGGGGAGATCTTTCAAAATCGAATTGAGGAAAATTATTACAATATTCAAAAATTAAAAATCACAAGTCCTCATTAAGTTAAATGTTGTTTGAGTTGGTGTCACTTCGGTCCCCTTCTGAGTAAGCCATTCACCAATGCTTCGTGGTCATCATTCAGCTACAGTACCTTCATCAATATTCCAAAGTCATATTATCAATTCTCACCTACTTCTGTAATACCAATATGTTTCAATACATCGTCAATCTGTAATCATTTGCGATAATATCTTAGAGTGAGCTACCATTTTACTCAGCACCTCTGTTTTATAAACTCCATTAATAATAATGTAATAGTAGTGCTGCACATTATTATAGGGACTTTCAACTGAATGTTTCCGTGCGATTAGTAGTAGTGCCCTTCCAGGCACTTCTAAGGTGATGAGTACTATTTTCTTCTTAAATCAAAATACGTGACATGTTGGTACTTCTTCTAAAGTACATCATATGGTAGTAAATTTGCGATGAATACAATCTTACATTACGAAACATTGGCTATTCTGCAGATCAGCATTCATATTTCTCGATCTTTCTACAGCTTAGACTCGCTTGCTGGATTCTTACGTCATTCTCTGTCACTCGACAAGTCCTAATTTATATGCAACAATTGTAGAGGCATTTCTTTGATAAGAGTCCCGGGCAAAGTGTACTGGGGGATCGTAGAAAGGAGAGTTCTTCCATTGGCCGAGAGTACGATGAAGAAAACCAGAGACTTTAGACCACAACGAGGATTTAGTTATTGAGAAATGCTACGAGAGGAAGTAGATCTAGAGAAGGCGTACAATACAGTGCTGAGCATTATGGTATCCAGGGACGGCTGTTAACAGGCAGCAGTGGGAGTTGTTGGTTACAGGAGTGAGGCAAGGTTATAACCTCTCACCACTACTGAGGGACATAAACTGGCTGAGTGGGATTCAATTAGGTGGGAACCAGGTAAGCTGTTGGTAATAGCCGACTGCATCGAAAGCTAACATGTTAGAACTGAACAGTAATTGTAACGTGTTTTTCGAGGGGTTTTTATGCCACTGGCATAAGTCAGTAGGAAGCCATTCTATATTTATTTACGCGGCAAATTGTTCAGCCAAGAGAATTTTTCATGTTAATTTATTATTATTATTAATTTATTATAATTATTATTAAGATATTTTCGGAGCATTTTATAAAAATTATAAGCATACAGATAGGTTTTCTATGTCTTAGAAAACGCCATCAAGCAAATTATTACGAACGACAATATCATAGAAAATTATATGATTACGGAATTTTACGGAGTTTCGTCAGTTAGGATATTATGAGAGACATGACTCACTGGAAATTCAGATACGGGCTGATTCTTGTCAAGAAGTATTACGCAAGCGGGGTTGCAGCGTCAAGAAAAGGCGGATAGTTAGAACGGAAGTCGACTTCATCATCCGCGCGCCGTGGGTAATGAGCCAGAGAAGGGGAAATAGAGCGTGGGGAGCAGCCAATCAGTGGAGACCACGTAAGCTGGAAGTCGGTACCGAGGTGGGGAGCCGACAGGGGCATATATCGTCCGATGTTCCGTGGAGTGGGGGACAATCTGTGAAAGACTTGACTAGTTCGGTTGCAAGTGTGTGTCGCTCCAATGTTCCGTGGAGTGGAGAACTATCTGTTTAAAACTTAACCAGTTTGGTTGTACGAGGGTATGGCTCCGATATTAGGACCATAAAGTCACCAAATCTACCAGTATATCATCAAATATCGACGGAGATGACGACGTCCAGGAGACTGTGGGAAGCACACAGCATCATCCAGTACGAGGGAAATGCTTTGGCAATTTCCAGTGATAAGCGCGAATGACGCAGAAATACGCAATCTCTCATTTCTCTTTGTTTTATATTTCATATTTCAGTAACTTCATAGCTTGGGAATAAGAGTAAAATCAATAATTTATCAGACTCCGTTTTCACGTAATTTTCTATGGGTAATATTAAAATCGCAACGCTCCTATTTAAATTTTATACTTATTATTATTATTTTTATTAATTTTGCTATATTTGTTTTATATAATAAATTCAATTCTTTTACAATGCAATCTTTGCTTTCAGTAGGTAGCATTAGATATAGACCAATTCCTTCTCCTGATACAATTGTTTGTTGGGTTAATGATCAAATCATACCACGATCTGAGTGAATAGATTCTTGAAGGTGTTCTACCAGAGCTAGACGTTGTTAAATACAAATTTAGATTTCAGCATTGCGTTGAGGTCTTGGTGCCCATTAAAACAACATAGCTTAGGCAAAGGTAAACAGTTACATTTATCACCCAACAGTTAGGGGGAGCCAAACTGCTACACTTGGCGCCCAACGTGGGGATGAAAACCTAATAACATTTGTGGAAGGAGAAGGGTATATATTTCTGTGCCTGTATTTTGGGGGTTATTTGTCTGTATCAGTGTATATCATTATGGGGGATGAGAAAGAATGACAGATGAGGTTACGTAGTGGTCATCAACGGGAGAGTGATGATACGAGCAGTATGTCGAGTGATGGTAGTACCGGGGTAGCGGAGGTAAATCCCGATACTGAAACAGGGAGTGTAGGTGGCCAACCAGAATTAAAAACTTTACTTCTCGAGTTTATGTATCAGAACAAAGTTAGTAGTGATGCCTTTAATGCAAGATTAGAACAAAACAGTAGGGAAAATAAAGAAAGTACAGACGCTTTAAATGCTAAACTGGAATAAAACAACGCTAAATTAGAACAAAACAGTAGGGAAAATAAATAAATAAAGAAAGTACTGACGCTTTAAATGCTAAACTGGAACAAAACAACGCTAAATTAGAACAAGACAGTAGGGAAAATAAAGAAAGTACAGAAGCTTTAAATAAAAAATTAGAACAGAATAATGCAAAATTAGATAAGAACATCAAGGAAATTAGTGTGAAAATGGAGCAGATTAGAGGAGAAATCAGAGGAGTAATGGAAGAGAAGGTTAAAGAGATCATTGCAGATGTAGACAAGAAATTAGGAAAAGTACAGGAGGAGTTAGAAATTAGAATCAGTACACAGGCTGAAAATTTAAAAGAACTAGTGCAACTGGAAACACAGCAGGTCAAAAAGCAATTGGGGGGAGAAATTGACAAGATTCAAGTATCAACTAAAGAGGTTAAGGAACAGCTGGGGGGTAGAATTGAGAAAGTCCACTCACAAATAGTTGCAGAAGTAAATGATTTAAGAGAGAGTAATAGAGAGAGCATTAGCAAGATTGAGGAGAAACAAGCAAAGCTATATGATAAAGTAGAAGAATCAGAAGGAAACATTAAATTAACAGTAAACAGTATTGAGAGGAAGGCTGAGGAGAAAATCGCAGAATTAGAATTAAAATTAAAAGCTAGGATCAGGCAAGAAAATAGTCAGAATAGGCCAGTTTTTGTGAATAGCACACACAGGGAGGTAGAATTGGGGAAGTTCAGCAATCGACAAGGGTGCCCAATGGAGTTCATGAATTCTATAGAAAATAAATTTGGGGAGAGGTTGGAAGATGGTAGTATTGAGTGGTGCCAGGTAGTTGAAATTTTAGAACAAGTGTTTGTGGGGGAAACGAGGAATTGGTTTGCTGTCTACAGAGACAAGTTTACTGATATTAATGACTTTAAAATGAAATTCTGTGAAAAGTTCTGGAATGAGGTTATTCTGTCGCAGCATCGTGAGGGAGTAGTGTGTGGTAAATATAACCCTAAAGGAAGCTTCACCATGACCGAATACTTTTTAGGGCAGGTATTAGTGTGTAAATATCTGGATGGCTTGAAGGAGGAAAGTGATGTGGTGAGGTTGCTACTTAGGCACTTTCCCTATAGGATCAGGGAGGCTGCTTGTATCCAGAATGTAAAGACAATATCACAAGTAGAAAATAAGGACAATTTCAATCGGAACCAGGGTAATAATAATAATAATAGACCTAATGAAGCCAGGCATCAAGAAGTTCAAGGGAACGGTGGCGAAGGGGCCAACGCTCAAAATAGAAATAATAATAATCAGCTAAATCAGAACAGAGGAAATGGCTATGGTAATCAGTATTAAGGGAGGAACAATGATTTCAGGGGAAATCAAGGGAGGAACAATGATTACAGGGGAAATCAAGGGAGAAACAATGATTACAGGGGAAATCAAGGGAGAAACAATGATTTCAGGGGAAATCAAGGGAGAAATTATAATGACAATAATTACAACCAGAATAGGGGTCAAGGAAGAGGACAGCCTAGTGGTAGTAATATACAGCCAAGCAATGACAACACAACTCAGAACAACCAGACCAGTTCAGTAGTTAGTAGTACTACGGCCAGCTGTAGCGGTTCTTTAAACGCGAACCAGGCTGCGAAGTAAGGTCAGAATCTCAGTCTGTAGCATGCCCTGTCCATACAATTATACAGGAACCCTATGGCCTAAATGTAAGAAATGAATTATTACATGAACTAAATGATGAAGGTATTATTCAGGAAGTGGTTAGTAAGAGCCCCATAGTTAAATTTAACGTGTCCGAGGCGTACACAGATGTTTTAATTGATAGTGGTTGTATGAAGAGTTGCATAAGTAGTGCATTTTATGATTAAATGAAAGGAACTTGAGTAAATTTTGAGGAGATGCCAATTAAAAGCACTTTTGTTATCACAGCTGTTGGGAAGAGGTCTAAAGTAATTTCTAAGCAAGTTTTAGTGGACATTAAAATTAATAATCATGTAGAGAAGCAGATTTGTCTTGTAATTCCAAATTTAGTATTCAGTGTTATCTTGGGTTCAGAGTGGCTAAGTAGAGTGTCTGGTAACTTATGTTATGATGTAGGGAGTTTGAAATTTAAATGGGGAGATTCTGAAGTAGAAGTAGCGTTCAATGACCAAATTCAGAGAAGTAGTATTGTAGGTGTGATTTGTACTTTAAATGAGATATCGCCAGCCGTAGAGCGGGCTTCTCCATGTTTTGTGGGCAGTGTGATTACGAACGGTAGTCAAAAGGACTCGTTACGTGATGCTGCATTTCAGGGAAATATAGAGGATGAACAGTGTGTTCGGCTCTATGATGTGTTATTGTGTAATAGGAGAGTGTTTGAGGATCGCATTGGTATGGCCAATTGCTATACTCATTCATTGAACGTTATTGATAGGTCAGTATTCACAGGACATAGATATCCTGTACCTTTCGCTTATCAGAGTGCAGTTGAGGCACAAATTAACCAGATGCTTGAAGATGGGATTATTGAGCACTCTAACAGTCCATATGTTAATTCTTTGATCACGGTACCCAAGACCGACGGCACTGTTCGTATTTGTTTAGACGCTCGTTTGGTTAACAGTAGAATTAGTTCAGATCAGCTGAAATCTATGTCAATAGAGGAATTAATGCAAACATTTGAGGGGAAGAAGTATTTCACTTGTGTAGATTTGAGTTCCAGTTTTTGGCAAGTGCTACTTATGTACGAAGATAGACCATTTACAGCTTTTAGTCATAAATATAATCTTTATCAATTTTGTAGAACACCTTATGGGTTAAAGAGTAGTTCAGCAGCTTTAATTAGGGCTTTAAACATCGCATTAGGGGATGACACAGGAGAGTTTGTAACCATTTACTTAGATGATATGGTAATTAGTTCACGCAGTTTTGAGGAGCATCTACGTCATTTAGATATAGTTTTTCAGAAGTTAGATCAGGCAGGGTTCACTTTGAAGCTGTCTAAGTCGTCATTCTGTCAGTCAGAAGTGACATTTTTAGGTCATAGAGTGTCGAGTAAAGGTGTAACACCAGAAGAAAGTAGGGTTAATAAGATACTTAACGCAGAGGTGCCACAAAATGTTAAACAGTTAAAAACTTACCTGGGAATTTGCAACTTTTTCAGGAGGTTCGTTCTTAAATACTCAGGGTTGGTAGAACCATTCAGGGAATTGCTTAAAAGTGGGACTCGGTGGAGTTGGGAGTCCAAGCATGATCAGGCTTTTAGAGCGCTGAAGGAAGGTTTTGAGAAAGCTGTAGTGCTGAAATATCCGTTAAAAGATAAGGAATATGTGGTTATGACAGATGCTTCACATATAGGCATTGCTAGAGTATTATGTCAGAAAGATGATGAGGGTAATCTGTGCATGGTATCTTTAGCCTCGCGAGGACTGACAGCAGCAGAGAAAAGATACACGATTACTGAGTTAGAGCTTTTAGGTATTGTTTTCAGTTTAGGGAAATTTAGAATGTATTTAGTAGGGGGGGAATTTGAGATCCACACAGATCACCATGCATTACTGTATATGAGAACTTGTAAACTCAGTTCTAACAGAGTTAGTAGGTGGATTCTTGCTCTGCAGGAATACGAATTCACAGTAAAATATATTAAAGGTAAAGATAACATTCTTGCAGACATGCTATCAAGGGACACTAATTTATGTAGGGATTATCCTGTGGTTAAAGCAGAGGACGGTATTTTAATATGTGCATGTGTGGACAGTAGCAACAGGGCATCGTTACAGACACTGAGAAATATGCTAGTGGAGCAACGTGATGACGTTAAGTTAAAGGAGCCACTGGCTAGGTTGGAAATAGGTGAAGAAGAGTATGTGAAAGTAGGACGGTTCACGTACAAGATGCAGGATGGGCTTCTGCAAGGAAATGTAGGAATAATCGGTGGGCAATATGTGTTCCTGCCACTTTGCGGGAGGAGCTAGTTTGGTTCATTCATAGGGAATTGGGACACTTTGGTGCTGCCAAGGTCTTCTATGAAATTGGTCGTGACTTCATTTGGAGTAAAATGGGAAGGGATGTTAGGAGGATTTTAGCTAAGTGTGACACCTGTCAAAGGAGTAAATATCCAGTTAAATATTTAGTGGGGGAGAGATCTGCAGTTCTCACCAGTAGTCCCGGCGAACTACTGTGTGTGGATTTATTTGGCCCGATCGTTAAAGGACAGTACGGCTACGAGTACATTTTTATAGTTATTGACGCTTTTAGTAAGTATGTCAAGCTATATCCGCTAAGGAAAGCCACGGGACTAGCGTGTAGCCGTCTGATCATTAATAAGTATGTACCTGAGTTTGGCATTCCTCTCAGGATACTATCTGACAGTGGACCACAGTTTACTGCAAAGAAATGGAGAACCAGTATGCAGGAAGCTGGTATAACACACGTTCATTCCTCTGTAAGGTACCCTCAGGGTAATTCTGCAGAGCGTCCATTAAGGGAAGTGGCTCGTCTTTTTCGGACTCTAGTGCATGACAAGCATGCGGCCTGGGTTGGACATCTTCCCAAGGTCGAGACTTGGCTGAATTCTGTCCAGCATGAGAGCACGAAATTGACGCCATACGAAGTTCACTTCGGAAAAAGACCACAAAATGAACTAGCGAGGGTGTTGGGATTAAATGAGGGTAAGCAACCGGGGATGGATTACATTGTCCAGTTGGCGAAACAGAATTTATCTAAGTCAGCACAAAAGAGAATTCGCCAACAAAAAGAAACTAAATTTGACCTATTCGAGCCGGGAGACAGAGTCTTACTTAGAGTGCCGAAACAGTCAAATAAGCTAGAGAAAGTCATGTCCAAGTTCTTTTAATCTCTACGAGGGCCCATTTATAGTTTCCAAACGTATTGGCAAAACAGCATATGTGCTGGAGAATAGTGAGGGAAACAGATTATACGGGACGTATAATATACATAGTCTCCGAAAGTATGTGTCATAAAGTGAGGATGTTTAGCTGGCGAGCCAGCCTATCAAATAAGTGTGGTATTTGGTGCGTGGGAGGAGATGGTCTTCCAGGCAGGCGTATCAGAAGTCACACAGGGGGGTAGTATGTAAGTAAATGAGAGTTTTTAAGGTACAGGGAAATATGACGGGATTGTCGGATGCTCTTGAGCACTAAAATGTCTCGATACACCAAGGCCAGAATTTGGTAGCGCTGGTGAATTCCCATTTTTCCCCAAGAGATGGATGAGCGCTTGGACAGGGTATTTTTGCTTAAGGCGTCCACGGGACAAAAGATGGGCCATCAGAATGCGAGACAGTCCTTCATGAAACTCATACATAACGGCACACGTGATTTCTGTTTACGGCCTCGCCATGTAAGATTTTTAAGTGAGTAATTTAAGGTAATTTGTATAATGGTATTATTTGTGTGAGGAGAACTGGTCTGTGTTGAGAACTAGTATTAAGTAGAATATGGTCTACGGGAACTTAAGAAGACAGGGCGATTACGGCACAGAAATATTTGGTGTTATATGTAATGCGCATTTACTGTTTTTTTTTTAGAAGTCAATATTAAGTTCATCTTTTATAAAGAGAGATCAAGTATTATGGTCATGAAGCGCTGGCACAATAGTGTGATCGTGTGCTCAGTGATAAGTGAGATTAAATATCACTATAAGGAAGGGACCTCCAGTGAAATTAGGAAGTTCTACGGTGATATAAATATATCAGAACACCTTCAATGCGTGTGATATGACATCATAAATGCATAGTGCTCACACATTAATTATGTCTATTTCTCCTACATAGAGAATTTTGAGAGGCGGAAATATCCGTGGAACACTATTCTATATGAAAAACATTGGACTGGTTGCAAAGTGCAATCCATAGTGACAACAAACTTTGACGCAAAGTGCGTGAAGAAAAAATATGAGTGTATATATCTGTAATTTAGGGTGATTTTATTTATGTAATATGTATTTTGGATGGGGTTTATTAACGTGTCTGGGATAATCGGATAATGGACCGTCGTCACGGTAAATCATCCGATGATCCGAGGCGAATATGTAACGTGTTTTTCGAGGGTTTTTTATGCCACTGGCATAAGTCAGTAGGAAGCCATTCTATATTTATTTACGCGGCAAATTGTTCAGCCAAGAGAATTTTTCATGTTAATTTATTATTATTATTAATTTATTATAATTATTATTAAGATATTTTCGGAGCATTTTATAAAAATTATAAGCATACAGATAGGTTTTCTATGTCTTAGAAAACGCTATCAAGCAAATTATTACGAACGACAATATCATAGAAAATTATATGATTACGGAATTTTACGGAGTTTCGTCAGTTAGGATATTATGAGAGACATGACTCACTGGAAATTCAGATACGGGCTGATTCTTGTCAAGAAGTATTACGCAAGCGGGGTTGCAGCGTCAAGAAAAGGCGGATAGTTAGAACGGAAGTCGACTTCATCATCCGCGCGCCGTGGGTAATGAGCCAGAGAAGGGGAAATAGAGCGTGGGGAGCAGCCAATCAGTGGAGACCACGTAAGCTGGAAGTCGGTACCGAGGTGGGGAGCCGACAGGGGCATATATCGTCCGATGTTCCGTGGAGTGGGGGACAATCTGTGAAATACTTGACTAGTTCGGTTGCAAGTGTGTGTCGCTCCAATGTTCCGTGGAGTGGAGAACTATCTGAATAAAACTTAACCAGTTTGGTTGTACGAGGGTATGGCTCCGATATTAGGACCATAAAGTCACCAAATCTACCAGTATATCATCAAATATCGACGGAGATGACGACGTCCAGGAGACTGTGGGAAGCACACAGCATCATCCAGTACGAGGGAAATGCTTTGGCAATTTCCAGTGGTAAGCGCGAATGACGCAGAAATACGCAATCTCTCATTTCTCTTTGTTTTATATTTCATATTTCAGTAACTTCATAGCTTGGGAATAAGAGTAAAATCAATAATTTATCAGACTCCGTATTCACGTAATTTTCTATGGGTAATATTAAAATCGCAACGCTCCTATTTAAATTTTATACTTATTATTATTAATTTTGCTCTACTTGTTTTATATAATAAATTCAATTCTTTTACAATGCAATCTTTGCTTTCAGTAGGTAGCATTAGATATAGACCAATTCCTTCTCCTGATACAATTGTTTGTTGGGTTAATGATAAAATCATACCACGATCTGAGTGAATAGATTCTTGAAGGTGTTCTACCAGAGCTAGACGTTATTAAATACAAATTTAGATTTCAGCATTGCGTTGAGGTCTTGGCGCCCATTAAAACAACATAGCTTAGGCAAAGGTAAACAGTTACATTTATCACCCAACAGTTAGGGGGAGCCAAACTGGTACATAATGTAGGGAGTATGTTATGTCGGTAGGGAAGAAACACAAGAGAATAGGAGCAGTAGGCTGTGGGGAGTCTCCCTAGATCAATCAGTATGGGGGTGGAGGAAGATACTGGGCGAGGAGAGATGAGGGTAAGAGAAGTAGAGGTAGAGCTAGAAGCAGTGCTAATAGGGGTTTGTCAAAGAAGTCTCAAATGAAAATGCAT
This sequence comes from Meconema thalassinum, assembly GCA_946902985.2. Classification (NCBI taxonomy): domain Eukaryota; kingdom Metazoa; phylum Arthropoda; class Insecta; order Orthoptera; family Tettigoniidae; genus Meconema; species Meconema thalassinum. The sequence continues at coordinate 2,298,901 of OX336399.1, read as the reverse complement.
GAATGTTGATTTTTGTTTTTAATTTTGGTATTTGATAAATGTGTTTTGTTGCAGTACCTGGGCTGTGTGGAGGTGTTTGAGTCCCGAGGCATGCAGGTGTGCGAAGAAGCTCTCAAGGTGCTGCGGGTATGTTCCATGTTACCAATGCTAACACTATAAGTATTTGATGGCTCTCACCCTCACGAGCCAGTTGAGACAGCGCAGTGCACGTAGTCGCGTGGAGTGCCCTAGATGACAAAACTGTGATTTTCGGAGTAATTGCCAAAAATAATGAACTATTGTCTCTATTGCATGCCTCAAATGAATGTCCTCGTTTCAAGTGCGTTTCATCCCAGCCATCATATTTGCTGACATAATGTGGAGCTTGGAACTTGGAGTTTTTAGGAGGACAAATTAAAATATTTTTCATCCGGAGTTCTTACATTTTAAATTCTTCTTAAAACTGATCAATTTCCTTTCGAAACTTTACATATACTGTACCTGAGTTTCGACAGCATTCCTCTGCCACTGGATTCGATTCCCGGCCAATGTATGTGAGATTTTCCAGGTGAAATGTCATGTCCTGTGGTTGGGATTCCACGTAAAAGGGAGGCCCCGTGGCTCTGACAGCTTCATTTCGTGTTCTCTCTGCCACTAGTGCGGGTGAAGCTTGGCAGTGTTGGTGTATGGTGCTGAGGAAGGCAGCAGTGCTTGTACAAACTTTACAGACAGCTCTAACTTGCATTTCAGTCATTGTTTTACATCAAATTTCCACTCCAGTTCCCCGGGTGTGGTTTACGAGGACTGCTCCTTCAAGACTTCATCCCAGTTAATTCCCTTGGATGTGATACCTTCCTTCACTTGGTCCAGCCATCTCCTCCAACAGGTCTCTTTCCAGTAATCTTAATATGCAACCATTGTTTTGCAATTCTTCCTTCTGTCACACGTTTGATGTGACCAAACCGTCGCAAACGTACCCCAGTTATGGTCTCCTTCAGGGACTGATTTATTCCAGTTTGTTCTCTGATCTTCTCATTTCTTACGTTGTCTTTCCTAGTCTTTTGAAGCTTACTTCTTAGAAACTTTATTTCTGAAGTCTGCTGTCATGTTTTTTGGTAGTTGTGCATGTTTCCAACCCATAAGTCAATATAGGGACAAAGCATGTTCGAAACAGAGTTTGTTCATGCTTATTCCAGAGTAGATATCGTACTTGCTGATAGAATTGACTTGATTTCTGAATACGGTTATTTAATTCAAGCTGTACTCTGTTGTCACTTGATATTAAGCATCCAAGGTACTGATACTGGTTTACTGTTTCCAATTGTACGCCCTCCAGCATTATATTATCTTTACTTCTCTGTCTGTTAACAGACATTGCAGCACTTACTTTCAGTCCATATTTTTTCAAATGATCATTCCAGACATTCAGTCTTTCCTGGACCTCCAGATAACTACATCATGTTATTAGACATCTATTTTAATTTAAAATTTCGCTGCTCTAGCTCTAATACTTCTGGAGATGGAATGTTTTACCTTTTTTAAACAGGGCTAAAAAGAACCTGTTGTTTCCTGCTAAAATCTCTTTTAACTGCTAGTCCTACAGCTATGAAATGTTTACCACAACATAGCAAAATAAAAATACAGCCAGGGGGAAAAAAAACTACTGATTTGGTCACTTCTCAGACAAACTTTCTTCCCTGGTAATTTTGGCAGCAAAATTGGTCAATTTAGTTCCTTGATAACTTCCGATTGGCAACACTTCGAGCTATTCTGACTACACAGTTGATTTCTTCATGTCTTTTTTGTGATGGTTCCGCTGTGGGTGCTTTCTCGAAGTGTTGTCAATCGGAAGTTATCGGTGAACGAAATTGACCAACTTTGCGGCCAAAATTACCGAGGAAGAAAGTTTGTTTGAGAGGCGACCAAATCAGTAGTTTGTTTTTTACCCTGGTTGTATTTTTAGCCTACTTTTCACATTTTGCAAAAATGAGGAAAAAGTAGACTTATGAGATCGGGCAAATGTGTGTCTGTCTGTCTGTCTGTCCTTCTGTCTGTCTGGCTGTGTGTCCCCCCCTATCAACTCCTAAACGGCTGCAGCAATCGAAACAAAATTTGGCAGGAATAAAGATCTATATCTGAATATCTCACGGCCATATTTGATAATGATGTCAGTGCTACCAACTGCTGAAAAGTCGCAACTGAAATTTGAGCTCCATGTTGGATATCTTGGAAGGTATGAATGGGAGCTATTGCAAAATTGGCACACGTATAGATATTAATATTCCAGTTTAATTTCCAGGAGGCCATACATGGCAGTGTTGCCAAAATGAAAATAAGCCTGCTGATAGGTCCAAATTTTAAATGCATATAACTTCTATTCTATCAATTGGATTTCAACCAAATTTCGTATGTGCTATATGTACATACACAGATATGACTGAGCGTATTCTTAAGAGCCACCAGGGCTGCCAATTGTAAACAAATGCTCTCATTAAAAAAAAATCCAAATACCCATATATCAGAAAGTATGCAAGCCGACAGCTTTAAACTATGCAGATGTATAGTACATGACATTCTATATTAATTTGGAGTAACTTATGTACGTCAGTGCTACCAACATGATTCTAAGCCTGATGATAAGTCCAATTTTAAAATGCATGTAACTTCTATACTAACTAATGGATTTCACTTAAAATTGACACAACAATAGATCATATTATTTCAGATTATTTCTGACCAATACATGTATGTCACTGTTGCCAACATGATTTTACGCGCGCTGTTAGATCCAATGTTTAACTGCATGTAACGTCCATGCTATCCATTTTACTTCAACCAAATTTTGTATTCTGTACCTTAAGAGATGGAACTAAGAATATATTCAGTCACCAGGGCTGCCAACTGTAGTTCTCTATTAAGCTACATTATGCCAGGTATACAGTATTTCGACCTAATTAGAAATTTCGATATTACCAACTTAATTTCGTCATTATTCTAGTTACCGTAGATTAATCATTGGCATGAATCTTAAATTTTAAGAAAAGTAGGCTCTTTAGTTCGTCACGGAACTTCTTGTTAGCCTACTTTTCACATTTTGCAAAAATGAGGAAAAAGTAGACTTATGAGATCGGGCAAATGTGTGTCTGTCTGTCTGTCTGTCTGTCTGTCTGTCCTTCTGTCTGTCTGTCCTGTCTGTCTGGCTGTGTGTGTGTCCCCCCCTATCAACTCCTAAACGGCTGGAGCATTCGAAACAAAATTTGGTAAGAGTAAAGATCTATACCCGAATATCTCACGGCCATATTTGAAAATGATGTCAGTGCTACCAACTGCCAAAAAATCGCAATTGAAATTTGAGCTCCATGTCGGATATCTTGGGAGGTATGAATGGGAGCTATTTCAAAATTGGCACACGTATAGATAATAATATTGCAGTTTAATTTCCAGGAGGCCATAAATGGCAGTGTTGCCAAAATGATTATAAGCCTGCTGATAGGTCCAATTTTTAAATGCATATAACTTCTACACTATCAATTGGAATTCAACCAAATTTCGTATGATGTATGTGTACATAACCAGATATGACTGAGCGTATTCTTGAGACCCACCAGAGCTGCCAACTGTTAATAAATGCTCCTAATTTATTTTATCCAAATACCAATATATCAGAAATTATGCAAGCCGACAGCTTTAAACTATGCACACGTATAGTACCTAACATTCTATATTAATTTGGAGTAACTTATACACGTCAGTGCTACCAACGTGATTCTAAGCCTGCTGATAGGTCCAATTTTAAAATGCATGTAACTTCTATACTAACTAATGGATTTCATTTAAAATTGGCACAACAATAGATCATATTATTTCAGACTATTTCTGACCAGTACATGTATGTCATTGTTGCCAACATGATTTTACGCACGCTGTTAGATCCAATGTTTAACTGCATGTAACATCCATGCTATCCATTGGACTTCAACCAAATTTTGTATTCTGTACCTTAAGGGATGGAGCTAAGAATATTTTCAGTCACCAGGGCTGCCAACTGTAGTTCTCCATTAGGCTACATTATGCCAGGTATACAGTATTTCGAACTAATTAGAAATTTCGATATTACCAACTTAATTTCGTCATTAATTAAATTAAAAGGAAACAGAGAGGAAAGCAAGGAAACTTGGTCGACAGTGATTGCTGGTAAGGTAAGATTGAATAAGCCTAGGCCTATAAATGGAGTACATGTAACTGAAATTCCCGTCTCAAATTCATTTGGAGTGCTTGTCGAAGAAAATGATGACTTTCCTCAAGAAGAAAAGAAGAAAGTGATAAAGAGAAAATCCAGGAAGATGCGGATATTTGCGGATAGCCACGGGCGAGATGTAGCAGCAAGCGTTTTGGAGAGAAGCCGAGAAATGGAGGTCACTTCGACAGTGAAGCCAGGAGCTCAGATTGCAGAAGTCACGAACGGGATGATAGGAGAGTGTGCGTCCCTTACTGCAAAGGACTACGCAGTGATCATCGCTGGAGCAAACGACGTCTATAGAAATGAGAGTAAAAAGGTAATCAAAGATTTAAAGGGTACATTGCCATCCATGCAAAAAACAAATGTCATTATTGTAAACATTCCGCAGAGACACGATTTAATTCCCAAGTCATGTGTAAATGTAGAAATAGAGGCTACAAATGGAAAAATTCATAAAATTTGTAAGAGTTTTCCAAATGTCCAAATTGTAGATGTAAGTAAATTAGACAGGAAGTTCCACACTCGGCATGGCCTACACTTAAATAGATTAGGAAAAGAGTATCTTAGTGATGAAATCTGCAAAATTGTAAATTCAAATGGTAAGAATAATTCAACAGTAATATCATTAGAGTGGAAGCAGGGAAACTGGTAGAAGAAGCCAAACGTGAGGTTTGGCATTCACATCTTTTGAAGTCAAATTTAACGGAGTGCAACAATGGTATTTCGGATTTGTCTAGCAACAATAATAATAACAATTATGATAATAATAATGTAAATAAATCACCAACACAAGCTTGCAAAAGTAACAAATTTAAAATTTACCACCAGAATGTCCAGTCTCTTTATAATAAAATTGATTACATAAATCTAATGCTTAAAAATGAACTTAAAGACATCTCAGCACTATGTATTTCAGAACATTGGCTGAAAGAGGAACAACTCGAATTAATTCAATTCCCAGGGTTTATACAAGCTAGTAAATACTCTAGATCTAATATTAGCCATGGTGGTACTTGCATCTTCTTAAGAAATAATTTAGATCATGAACAGATAACAGCTTATGATTATCTAATTATGGAACAGGATTTTGAATTCTCTGCCGTAAAAATTCAGCAGTCTAAGTTAATAATTGTATGCGTATACCGTTCTCCGTCAGGAAAGTTTCCTCTATTTATAGATAAACTAGAATTGTTACTCAATAACATGAGCAAAGTAAATTTCGATATAATAATTTGTGGGGATGTAAATGTGGATTTCTTAAAACTTGATAGAAATTGTGAATTATTAAACCAGTTACTAATTTCCTATGGACTGAAACCTACAGTAAATACACCAACAAGAATAACAAAATTTAGTAAAACCACTCCTGATCAAATTTTTATAAATACAGATAAATATCACCATTCAATAGAAGTCTATTGTCCGGGTTTTAGTGACCACCATGGACAAATACTGAGTTTTGAAGTATCCGAAGTAATCAATAATAATGATAATGGAGTAAAATCAAAGTGCAGGTCATTCACTGAATCAAATGTTACATATTTCAATGACTTATTAAATAAGGAAACATGGTCAGAAATTTATGAACTAGAAAATGTAAATGATAAATTTAATGCATTTAACAGTACCCTAAAACACTATTTTGAAATAGCATTCCCCTTTAAACGAAGAACTGTTCAAAATAACAAAACTAGCAATTGGATAACAACAGGGATTATAAATTCATGTCAAAGAAAGAAATTTCTACACAAATTATATAAACAATACCACACAACACCTGAATTCAATTTATACTACAAAAAATACAATAGCATATTAAATAAGGTAATAAGACTAGCAAAGAAAATGCATAATGATAATTTTATTTCCCAATCATCTAATAAAAACAGGGCTATGTGGTCCGTAATAAAGAAAGAAACTGGAAAATCTGCTAAAATACAAAGGAACATTACACTGACCAGAAATAATAAAGTGATTAATAATCCAGAGGAAATAGCAAACACTTTTAATGACTATTTTCTGGAAATTCCGCAAAAATTATTAAATAAATCACAGGTAAATACACTAAATTCTAATAATAAAATAAATATATGCAGTGATTCTTTATTTATAAATCATGTCACAAGTGAAGAGGTAAGAATAGTTATAAAAGAGCTAAAAAATAAATTCTGTGCTGGCATTGATGGCATCCCTGATGCAATTTTAAAGAAATGTGCAGAAAATATAATAAATCCACTTACGCACTTAATAAACAGTTAAATTCTCTCAGGAACTTACCCGGATATTTTGAAGTTATCAAAAGTAATTCCAGTGCACAAAAACGGTTCAAAAGATGAATTAGATAACTATCGTCCTATTACCTTACCAACTGGTATTGCAAAAATTGTGGAAAAAATTATGTATAAGAGACTGATAAGTTTCATAGAAAAAAATAAAATATTATCAAACTCACAACATGGATTTAGAACGGAAAAATCTACACAGACAGCAATTTACGAATGTAGTAATAGTATACTGAAATTAATTGACAATAAGGAACATGTAACTGGCCTATTCTTGGATTTATCGAAAGCATTTGATGTAGTTGACCATAAAATCCTCCTTACCAAACTAAATCAATATGGTGTTAGAGGTCTAGCTAATAAATGGATAGAGTCTTACTTAACAGGGCGTAAACAAATAGTAAGCTTGAGACACAAGGATGATGGAACCAAATTACTTAATGAAACATTGTCCAATGAGGGAATTATTGAATTTGGAGTACCCCAGGGATCGGTTTTGGGCCCACTACTCTTTCTTCTATATATCAATGATATAACACAGAACGTTCATTCACATAAGGAAATTTTGTTTGCGGACGATACAACACTCGTAATAAAAGGTGAAACTAAACAGGTCATACAGCAGTCTGCTGACTCCGTTACAGGAGAGTTAACCAAATGGTCACAAGATAATCGCCTCATAATAAACTATAAAAAGTCAGTATGTCTAAATTTCCACACTATACAGAATAGGAATCCTGCGATGCCCAATATAACATTAAATGGTCATCAAATAGAAAATAAATCAGAAACAAAGTTTTTAGGACTATGGATACAACAAGACTTGAAATGGAATAAACATATACAATATCTGAATACTAAACTGAACTCGATGTGCTTTGCGTTACGTATTTTGAAAACCTGCACTAGCATGCACACATTAAGAAATACTTATTTTGCTTATTTCCATTCATACTTAAGATATGGGATCATATTTTGGGGTATGTCGCCAGATGTACTAAGCACGTTTAGGATACAAAAGAGAGCGATTAGAATTATGGCAAATGTAAACTCTAGAGAATCATGTAGACCTCTGTTTAAAGATTTAAACATTCTCCCACTGCCCTGCATATATATCTTTGAAAGTATTATGTTTTTTAAAAAGAATTTAATGAATAAAGATGTTTTTCTTAAAACAAACAATGATGTTCATAGGCATAACACAAGACAAAATCAAAACATTCATATTTCACACACACACACAAGCATATATCAAAAAGGAACTTTTCACACTGGAGTTAAATTATACAATAAACTACCCCAGTATATAAAACTGGCCCCAAAAATAAAAACCTTTGATAGAATGTTGAAAGCTTATCTGCAGTGCCATTGTTTTTACTCAGTAGTTGAATATTTTAGCGTATAGGAGTGATGGAATCTATAACTATATTTTACTTTTTTAATTTAATTTTAATACCTAGCTGTATGTTGTTGTATTTATAGAATTAAGTTTTCATATTATGATAATAGAGTGAGGTGTAAATAGTTGTGCAATAAGATTGTATCTATTAAGATTTGCTATTATAATAAGTTATAAATAGTTATAATCTTAGTAATATATACCTGTTAGTTCTTTTATTTTATGCATGTAAATTCTGACGTGTCCTATATCAAAAATGTATTGAATGCATGTATTTGATCAAATGGAATTAATAAAAATCTATCTATCTATCTATTATTCTAGATAGATCCATCCATATAGATTTATCATTGCATGAATCTTAAATTTTAAGAAAAGTAGGCTGTTTAGTTCGTCACGGAACTTCTTGTTATTTCTATGATTGATATGTTGTAGGAAAACTGCAGTAAAATTTCATATCTGTAAGACTAGCAGTTTTTGATGGAAAAAGAGATATTTGGAAAAACAAAGGTTTAAAAAGGTTGAACATTCCATCTCCACAAGTATTAGAGCAGTGAAACCCCTCATATAGATGACTGTAATGCTGTTACTTTAGGGACAAATGTGTAACTTAGACCTGTCCCTAAGAGCAATGTACAATGGCAAGAAATTGAAATTGTAAAGGAAGCGTCTGACATTCTACGTGAACAATCCAATGAAATTAAGAAGACATATACAAAGGAATAGATGAGAATGGTGACAGAAAGGCTGGCTCAAAGACCGTAAGAGTGAATTAAGATGGCAAAACCAGGATGGGAGATAAAATATCTTCACTTACAGAATAAGGGAAGCTTAGGGACAGTTTGTGGACACTGGTGTAGAGAGTGTTATCAGGATGGGCAGGGACCTAGAACCAGACATCTGACAGGCCAGAGAAGGTACGTGTGGGGCGAAACTACGAGGTCATCTGCCCCGAAAGAAGGTACGTGATGATCTTGCAGCTACAGCTACAGGATATGGTGATGCAACAAACAGGCGGAGGGAAGCAGCGGAATGTACAGTTTTCACAGACCAGCATGGAAGTGGCACGAACAGAACATCACTTACATCGAGGTAAGAGGAACTGTGGGGCAGTAGTCTAGCTGGGGATTTATAAAATAAGAGAGGAAATGCTGAGTGTGAGGTGAGAAAAGATGGCTACCAGTGGCGACTGCTGATTTTTGTAATGTGTACGACTTAATATAAATTGAGATATTAGACTCGGTCTAATATTAATTATTCAGGCACACAGCGCTATTATGAACACATTACACAATACAATACAATCGCATATCAATCCAAAGATGTGCACACGCTGAAAATAGACTATCCACTCTGACCGCGCAAAATTGTAACCAATAAGCCCGTAGTGTTGGTTTAAATTCAACCAATAGCGAGACTGGAGGATCTCAGTCAAGAGCGCCATTAAACAGACCAAATCTACCCCTTCCCCACTCAAGGGCTCCCATACGTTTCTAAAGCTACAAACACGTGCTTTGAGGATGCAAGGCTTCCTTCCTCAGCATTCTACTCCAGGCAGTGAAGGTCACACTTCACCCATCTAGGGGTGAAATGTAGGACTAGTTACAAGTACAGTAAGACAGAGCTTATCGAGAGGGCGAACAAGGTAGCCCCAGAGACTATAACTAGTTACAGCTGAGAGCTATACACACTGGGTGCAATGTTGTTCTAATTTATTGATTCACAGCTGGAAGTAGTAGTGTGGGTAAAAGCATAAATTAGGGGGAAGGAATAGACTAGTATGTTTTGGTTTTGTCTACAACCCTCCAGAGAGATCCCCGTATGCAAGAAAAAACATTTTCAATTGAAATAAATAGAATTCAAAACATACCCGAGGATAGAGAGATATGAGGGTGGCAGACAGAGTAAGGAGTCTGAGGCACCGGTTGGGGATAGACATGGCCAAGATATTAGAACTGTGTGGTGCAGAGGAGTTGGTGTGTATAACAGATTGGATTAGATTTAACCTTAGCCTCCAATAATAGAAAGCCTACTCAATCGTGGCGTTCTCTGCAACAACAGTGTCCTCCTAGCAGTGCGCGTATTGACCACTGCAGCGCTGATTCCCCACCCAACATTAGCATGTAATGGCATTGCTATCGCAAGGTAATACCAGCATAAATTAATATATAGACTATGTTTGCAGTACATGAACATACGTTGTTGAGTAGAATTGAGTAAAATATAAGTGGCGTTCATCTTTTATTAGTGGGAGTTCGTTTCATCTTCGGATTTCCCTTATATAGCACGCACAACTAACGAAACTAATGTCTGATTTGCACAAGAGTAGGCTACGGTACGGTTGCACTGAATACTTTTACCGGCGTCCCATAGACCTAGGTGTTCAGTGAAAAGGAACGACTTTAACAATTTTTCTTGATTCTCTTTTCTCATAATTTGTTCTTCTTCACAAGAAGTATTCTCGGCGAATCTCATCTGTCATGTAATTGGTGTAGTTAGTGACAGAGGGACGCAGAAACTTCTGCAATATTAACTTGCTCAGTTCCTCAGGGTGATCACTCACTCCACACTGTAGAATAGGTGTTTTAGCAACATGTGGCAACAGTATTGTGGTTAATGTTGGTGCTATTCTTGGACTGCCCATCGTAACCGATATCATTTCGTCCGTTACTTCTTCCAGTCTCATCAGCAGCGAAACAAAACCTGGCTTAGGATATCGGAGGCCTCCTCTGTCTTTGAATTTTATAAGTGACATCACTGGGGATTGACTCTGGATACTACTAATTTTATCAAGACACTCTTGACATGATATATGGTCTTCGACAGTTCGTACCAAATACCCTCCAATATAGGCCATTGCAGCACTCGTCATAGAAACACATGGCACCCCTTCAGCTTCATTTGCGATGCTTTCTAATTGTGTTTGAAAATTTCTTGCTAAATCTGTATTCGTTGTTGCCGATTGATCTGCATGAATCGTTGTGCTCGTGCGTCTCCCGGTTGAGTTACGTGTTACCATCCAGTCACTACAGGCAGATTCAGGTGCTACATTTCCCGTTAGAGATGCACTTAAGAGTCCAGTAGTCAGAATTTTATGCAGGGCCTGTGTAACACTTGCAGCGTTGGTTTGGTCGTTGCCACCTCCAAACTGTCTGATGCAGCTGAACAAACTTTCTACTTCATCAGAAGAAAATCTCTTGGTTAATACGAAATGAAAGCCATTTTCAAGCAGGTACTTGACACAGAGTATGGCAGATTTTGTCGTTAGACAAACTGCTTCATAAGTTTCTTTACTTATGAATTCCACCGGACTTGCTGATGCTTTCTTCCAGAGTTCCAGATAGGGAATGAAGTCGTTCTCCAGCCATTCGAGTCTTTATCGTCAACTGAGAATAAATGCATTGCGTCTTCATTCCTAGAGTGTATATGCTGCAAAGTGTTCTTAACATTGAGGATGGTGAACCATTTGTTAACTAGCTTCAAGAACTCGATAGTGCCTTCAGCATCCTGAAATTCTTTTATTCCGGAGACCCATATTGCCTCAAGAACTCAAGGGCTGAAATAACATCCGAAGAGAAAATATCGACAGCTCTGCCCACATGCATTTTCTCAAAGGTTGTCGGGTAGATATGTTTGTGTGTCAGTCTTCTAACTAGTTTCACTTTGAAATCCTTTTGCAGGTCGTACAACTTTCTGATGAACCAACCAGGGTTTCCCATCCTTAACTAACTGCTTTTTCACGCCCAGTAATGCATTCCTTAAATTTTTCAATATATGGCATTGGTCATAAGACAGAAATAAATTGCGTGAACTGTCCAAGGGATGTGGCCCGACAAGTAGAGGTGTGCTACCCCCAGAAAGTAAGCGGAATAATTTCACATTTGTAGAATGATTATCTGCCACCACACGTACAACAATAAGTGATGCCGTTTCCACTTTATCAATAACTTCAATAGTAAGTTGATGAAGTACTTCAGCTTTCAGGTCCCGAGTAAAAAAGTATGCCACAGGAATTTTAAAATGCGAAGCAAGTCCAACGAACACAAAGCACAGCAGTTTTGTTGCGATTTCTTTTTCTAGGCCTAAATCTCTTTCCAGTCCATCCATTGACACAAGTCCCTGTACTCCATCAGCTGCTTTACAGTTAAGCGCGCGTGGTTGGATAGCCATCTCATCTACAATAACTGAGCCGAATGTATTTATTCCCTCAGTAAATTTTGCTTCTTCGTGGAGTCTCTTCACTATTAAACTTGACACCATTACACCAGTAGTGCGTCCAACATAACGTTTGATGGTAGATTTAGAAGGCAAGCTTAACAGTTCGCTACTTCGTATAAATCGGTAACCTGCCGGGGACTTACTGTGCCAGATAATGCAATACCTGATAGTTGAGTCACTCCATCTAGGCTTCTTCTGTAGAAATACTTTAAGCTGTTATTGTAGAAATTTTGCTTTTAAATTTCCTTCAGCACTCGAAACCTCAATTGCGTCCAAATCATAGTCAACCATTTTTTTCTCTAGCCTGCTGATTCGTTGCTTGAGTTGCTCTTGGCGACCTTTAAGTGCAGATATTTTTTGTCTTGCACGCCTTATTAGTGACCTACGCAGTGTTCGTAGTATCCTATTCCGTGAATTCAATTGTCTCACATTTACTTTTGTTTGTGTAGACGCATCTTTCTTGACTAAATCATTAACATTTGTGATGGCAGGTGGGGAGACACCATCCAAAGCACAAGATTCAACTGCAACAAAGCCTGCCTATTTTGTACATTTTAATGATACAGTTGATTTGACAATATTTCTTCTTGGCACTGACAGTTTAAGTTTCTTACTTGGTGGGTAGTCACTGAAAACGCTGGGCACCGTATCAGGTTTCAACCACTTTACCTTTAATTCTGGTCTGTAGTCACATTCGATGAAGTGATTACTACGCACGACGGAGCGGTCATTAGGGTTCCATAACTTATCCTTGGTATCACCGACACAATAGAAACAGAAGATTATTACCTTATATTGTTTGTTGTTCTATCATTAGTGGGGCTTGGACATATTGGTCATTTAGCTCCGTGTACTTGGGTATTGTAGAATATGTTTGATAACCCGTGCAATTGAGGTGTCTGTAGTAGTGGGTGTATTTATAATTCAGGTGATGATTGGGAAGTAGGTGGCCGCGGCCTTAAATTAGGAACAATCCAGGCATTTGTCTGGAGTAGAGGTAGGAAACCACGGAAAACCACTTCCAGGATAGAAGAGATGGGAATTGAACCCACCTCATCTCGGTTTTACGTCATGAAGTTGAGTGTTCCCCGTTCCAGCCCTCAGACCTGAGTTAAATTTCTTGGCAGAGCCGGGAATCCAACCCGGACCTCTGGGCCGACAGACAAGAATGCTAGCCTCTACACGACAAGGTGGTCAGGAGATTACCATCATCATCATCATCAGAACTAGAGCAATAATAGAAAGTAACGTAATTTTCAGTCACATGGTCAACTTATGCTACATACCTTGTCTGCTTATTACTTTAATCCATAATTTCTTTGTCGGCTCTCGACTAGGAAATTCATGAAAACACGTTCCAGGAACATTATTTCTAGAGACTTGTTTACAAAACGGCACGCAACAGTATACCATCTTAATAAAGTGGCCTTATTTCAGCTGGTACAATGTGTGTAAATACCGCCAAGTGAACGGATCATGTGGAGGGTATGCAGCGCCTTTAGTGGCAAACATAGCATCTGCAGGGGGACAGCTCCCAGAGGCCATTGGGCAGGCTTTTTATTAATGGAGGCTAAGATTTAACCTGAGACGTAACTTGAAAGTCACTTGGAGAGATAAACGTACAAATACTAGCGTTCTGGATGACGCCGGTATTACGAGCATAGAAGCACTGTTAGCCCAACACCAACTCCGATGGGTGGGTCACGTGATCTGCATGCCAAAGCATCCCATTCCAAAACAAGTACTATACTCTGAACTTAGTGAGGGCGTTCGGCACTATGGAGGTCAGAGAAATCCACCCTGAAGAAATGTAACATCAATGATGGTAACTGGGAAATGCACGCGCTGGATTGTCCAACATGGAGAAGCACCTTTCATGAAGGGATTGCTGTTTTGGAAGAGCAGAGGCGTAGCACGAGAAGAAAACAGCGTGAGATCTTGAGGCGGAGTGGTCATTTGCCAGCTGGCTGCTCAATATATGTGTGTAGCTCATCTGAGGAAGCATCAGTAGGAGGACTAATTCATACTCGGTCACGAGTGAATGCCAATATTCCTTACTATTCCCTTTCTACGGGTTCGAGGTTGGAATGCGATGAATATTTATGCAGTGAATGGTTTGTATGGCTGAATACCCTTCCTGACACAGACTAGGCAATGCATGCAAATAAGTGAAACTGAACAAGGAGTTAGAAGGAAACAATCGTGGCCCATTAGATCGTATCGTCCTGGCATTTAAGGTTTTGAATATCATTTATTGATAGTCCTGGCATTTGCCGGGGTTGAAAACTGGAAACCACGGAAACCTAATTGAAGGATGGCCCACGGTGGGATTCGAACCCCCTTGTCGATTCAGTCCGGAGCAGCAGGGTTCATGGTCTTATGCCTTAGCATGGTCGGTATTTCACTGCTCCGTATGTACAAGGAAATACTTTGAAATGAGTTTCAGTGTTTTTGTTAAAAAAAAGATAAATTGAATGATACATGAATACGTAATTTTTGAAATAAAGCTATATTATACACAACATTTAGAAACATCACTGTAAATTGCAGTCATTATGAAACAGATTCCTCAAAACTCCTGTTGCGTGTGGTACACTTTGAAACACTTTTCGTTTATCTCCGTGTAATTTAGTTTCATAAAGAATATCTTCAATTACTTAATCATCAAAAAACAAATAAAAGAAATCTACAGGGTGTGTATATACATCAAAACTTGTTGGTAATATCTCAATGTTGTGTATGGGGATGGTATTTGTGGCTCCCTACGTCTGTCCAGTTATCTGCTCGCTCACCAGCTGTGCCACTTATGTCGTTGTTGCTCTCAGATGAGCTGTAGGAAGAATTTTCTATTTCAGAGTTGAAAATGAAAATCCACAGCCTGCTTCCAGTCTCCGACCGGGTCAGGAATGGAATGAATGAAGCCCCCATCTAGCGGCGAGGATATGGACTGTGCCGGCTGCCGAGGCCTGACGCACTCCTCTGGGGCAATGATTAAATGCATGACAGATGAAATGAAATGATAGTGGAGAGTGTTGCTGGAATGAAATTTTGACAGGGAAAACCGGAGTACCCGGAGAAAAACCTGTCTACCTCCGTTTTGTCCAGCACAGATCTCACATGGAGTGACCGGGATTTGAACCACGGACCCAGCGGTGAGAGGCCGGCGTGCTGCCGCCTAAGCACGGAGGCTTTCCATTTCAGAGTTACTAAAACTAAAATCTGACAAATCTTCATCTGAATAATCAAGTATTGACACTATCTCAACATCACTAACTCGTTTTTCTGATGCCATTATATCCAAAAACTGCCAAAATACGGCAAATGCCACGACACAAAAATTCTGCAACATGCGTAATTATCAGCTGTCACTACCAGAAAGAGAATCTTACTGATATGCTGAGGAGAATCCCCACACGAGTAAGGTTGAAATAAACAGTTCTCGCCATCTATCCGTGTACTTCATTGACCTGTGCAGCTCGATATTTGAACAGTACATATATATATATACAGTATATGGTTCCACCCGCGGAAGGTTAAGTGGAGATTTTTCATATCAGCATTTACTGTGTTATGCCAGTGCTGTCTTGGTCGTCCATTGTTATCGAAGGAGGAAGTGAAGTTCCCGGTGCGGCACATTGGACGGGACCATACCATTGGAGCCGCTTCTCCCGTGTCTTCTCAGTGATGGGTGCAATGCCCATTTGCTGGTGAATGGTCTTGTTTTTTTACATGATGCATGCTTGTGATGCCCATCGACCAACGGAGCATACGCATTTCCATAGTGTGTAATTGGCGCTCCGTATCTTTGTCAGATGGTCGACAGTCAACACCGTATAAGGCAACAGGACATACTAGCATGCGGTAAATTTTGGACTTCAGATTGAGTGGCATCCCGGCTTCCCTCCATGCACACTTCATTAACTTATCCCATTAACTTAGACCATCAAACTGTCTCTCCATCAACTTGGACGGAGCCAATGCTGGGATGCTGTGTAAGAAACAAGGAGACCCAAGTAATTATAGAGAAATGACTTTGCTTTTAACCAAGTGTTCTCGGGACCCCAATCAGGGATATAGATAATGGTGGTAAAACCTAAGGTTATCTTTACATCACAGCAATTGATTCAGTGAGCAGAGGAGCTGTCAATGCTAAATTGGGGAAGAATGTGTATTCCGAAGTAAAATGTGTAATTAAAGTTAAAGATGATGTAATTGTGGGAGTGGGGTTAAAACAGGGCTGTTTGAATCTAAGGGCTTTGAAAGACCGCTTTTTGGACAATCACGAAGTCTAGTGTTTGCTCTAGAGTTGTGGGAAGCAGCATCAGTTACTGCTCGTGTGCTCCAGCAAAGATAGTTTAGTGCCTCGTTCCTTGCAAACTCCCGCTACGGCTTTTCCTCATAACAAGAATTTCAGTCACCTTCAAATATGCAACATAGAATCGATGAGATTGTGAAATAAAGTGAGGACTGGCAAGACTTAAGGTATGGTGTATGGGTCAAAATTACAGACTGTTAACAAATGTGAGTGTAATGGAAAATTGACTGAACAAATTAAAAGAGCAAAATTCGAATGGGCTAGTCGTGGTCGGCTGTAACTCGATTCCGAGTACACATACTTGTTCCTGGATAGAGCTTTTCAGACCAGCTTGTGGGTGCGTTTCCGATGACTAAACAGGCCAATCCTGGCATAAAACATGCGCCCACATAAATTGCACTGAATGGTCGGGGGAGGGCGGGGGTGTAACTGACGAAGGTTTCTTGCTTGTCGCTTGGTCTCTCCATGTCTGCGATGTTCTTCTTCAAATAAGTTGACAGTGGTCGTCGTAATGTTCCGCCACATTAAACGTTCCGCAGCAGATGTTTCCCATGAGTGGACATGCATACCAGTTGTCGTCATGTTGTGTTTCAGCTGGTCTTTAAAACTAGAGCTGTCAAATTCTGATTGTTGAACCGAATGTCTTTAATTTTACTTTCTCTGATCTCCTTTCGGTTTTCTAATTTTCCCAACCTAAATTTTGCCACCACAGCTCTTTGGTCCCTACCAAATGCTAGCTATCTACTGGATCTAAATCAGTCCTCTTTTGTGTGGAAACAAAACACGAATATAATACTTGACTTTTAGCAAACATCCCAGTTAGCTGCCGCAGTCTGTACGTGTTTCCTTGCTTCAAGTATTTAGTTTGGAGGACGGAGGGTTTAAGAGTGGTTTCGTGATTTCTCAGCCCAATAATAATAATAACTAGAACTGTTGATCGATTAAAAATGTTGATCGTTTAAGCGAATGCCTTTAATCGGTCTATTAGTCGATATCACACAGAATCAGTTCGCAAAGAAATATCCTTCGAATAATATATTTCAAAATGTTTCAAATTCCATTTGCTATGAGGAAGATATAATTTTAAATTTTGATTTTATTGGTGGTGTGCAAGTAAAATGAATAAATTCAAAAGCATTTAAGTTAATAATATTATTTAAAATATATTTCAATATTGATTATTTAATGACACAAGAGTTTGAAGTTGAAGCTCACAGTCACACTTCTCTGCTCCAGGACTTCAGACATCCTCGGAACTAAGAGCTGTCCTTCTCTTAGTAACAATATTTCTAGCGTCACTGAACACTCTCCCACACGGAAATGAAGCAGCTGGAATGCAAAGCAATTGTTTCGCTATTGGTGCGAGATGTGGAGAGCAATAATAATACAATACACACTACTATTTTAATCAGTCTGATCGACAGCTCTATTTAAAATGCCCCACGAGGTCGAGTGCCGGAGCAAAGTTCACCGGAAAGGAAGCCTGGTATCACTCATACGGTGGGTGAGTGGTTATAGTGTCGGTCTACTAACCCCAAGATTGCAGGTTCGCTCCTGACCGTGGTAAGTGATTTTTGAAAGGCGACAAAAATCACGACACTCATGTCATACTTTGTTGGCATGTTAAAGAACCCATTTGAATTCAGTAGGCAGAGTTCAAGGCAAAATTAATCTCGGGATTTTCCGCCAACACAAAGTTCCTCCATTCTCTACTTGAAAGCGCTGTAGTGTCAAGGAGTTTAGATATCTAACCTCCTTGACTTTCATAGCGATCAATGGAACGACGAAATTCGACATGCAAGCTACCCTCTGGGTGTCAATTAACAAAGCTTGCACCAGGCACCCGAGGCCATACGATATTATTATTATACTCGTACGGTGAACATGGCCTAACCATCTCAGTTGATGAGCAATGCTATTGAGATGTGCTTTCTCGAGAACTGCAGTGTTGGTCACGTAGTCCTGCCACTTGATATTCTCATCTTTTGTTGGTGGAAGTGCTCAAGTTTCTTGATATCACAGGGATAGTGTCCAAGTTTCATAGCCATACAGTAGCGTTGAGATGACGACCATGAGTTTGGTTTGCATCTTTAGGTCTTTATTCATAAGGACTCTGTGTATTAACTGGCCAAATGCTGCATGAACAGCCCCAATTCTTTTGTCAACATCCTGTTCGCAGGTGCACCGTTTAGACAAGATGCTTCCAAGATATGAAAAATGATCAACCTGCTCCAGTGTTGTGTCTAAGATGGAGATATTGAACTCCTGGGGCAGGTTTGATGGTAAGACCAAAGTGATCACACGCAGTGCTAAAGAGACTGGCCGATTGTTGGAGCTCTGCAGGTGTCGGAGCAGGAGATGCGGTGTCATCGTCATACTGCAGTTCTGTCACCTGGGTAACTTGGGTATGTCTCTGTAAACGAAGTCTTGCCAGATTGAAGAGACCTCCATCAAAGCGAAACTTAATCTCCATGCCTGGGTTGTTGGAAGATAATTCATACATCATGGCAGCCATGTACAATGCGAAGAGTGTTGGAGTTAGCACACAGCCTTGTTTCAAACCGTGAGTGATTGGAAACGGATCGGATACAGAGTTACCGTAAAGTACCTTCCCAGACATTCCATCATGAAGAGCCTGAACTAATTCCACATAGCGATCTGGACATCCAAAATGCTCTAATACTTTCCACATAGCAGATCTTGGTACTAAATCAAAGACTTTTTTCGGGTCATAGAAAACTAAATACAGAGGCTCCTGTTGCTCTCTGCACTTTTCCTGAAGTTGTCTGGCACAGAATATCATGTCTGTTGTGCCCCTGGAGGTTCGGAAACCACCTTGAGACTCGGGCAAAATCCTCTCCAAGATACTTTGGAGCCGGCTTAGTAGAATTCTTGCGAGAACTTCACCTGCAATGGATAATACCGATATACCACGGTAGTTCCCACACACACTACGATCGCCTTTCTTGAAGATAATAATGATAGCAGCATTCTTTAAGTCGCCGGGTACTTCTCGAGTTGCGAAAAAAGTCCTTGGCAACATTGGAGGCACGATTTAGAAGGCAGAGAAATATTCCTTCCAACGGTCCGAAATTTGTCCTTGATCAGTTAAAGTGGCGGAATGGTCAGCAGTTTTCAATGTCGCTGATGATGATCGGATTGGGCCATATGCCTCCTTTATGCCTGCATGGAAGTTTTGCAGCTCACGGGCAGCAGATAGTCTTAGAAGTTCTTAAGCTCTTTGCTGCCTCCAGTTGTTTTTGATTTCCCTGATTTGTGCCTGACATTTCCCCTTAAGTTGCACGAAATGTGAGTTATTCGCACTGGAAGACAGGCATTGATCGGGCACGTATTTTAATCAAACCCGTCTTGTCTTTTGTTCTTCACAAAACCAATTGTTTCCTCAGCTGACTCAGTGATGACCTTCTGAAGCGTGGCCCATTCCTGTGCTAACTGGGTGACTAGCCAGCTTATTTGCGATTTCATTTCTGTAATCTGTAGCAATTGATTTAACCTGGAGTTTAGAAGTGTCAAATTTCCGTCTGGACAGGTTGTAGATGGATCATTTCTGTTTGCGGCAGATTGAGATCCTCAACCGGCAAGAAAGGAGCTTATGATCTGTCCAACAGTCAGACAAGGATGTGCCTGGTTATGATATAGTCAAGGATGCATCCGAGTGGTTTTGTAGCGATTCGGCAGGCGGAACTGAGTGTTGGTAATAAAGAGTTTATGTTCAGCACATAGACATTTGGCATTGCAGTTGCCAAGTCCTTGTTTCACCATCACATTGTTCCATCTTTACCAACTTCTTCTTCATTTTCCCGTTTCCAGCTTCCTGGGTCGGGTTGTGAATCAAGGACCTCCAACGTTGCCTGTCTCTCCACCACTCCTCTCCCCCTTTAAGTACATCTTCAGGTTTTCCTCCCTTCTTCTCCACGCACTCCCACACTGTATCTGCCCATCTCTTTCGGGGCCTTCCGCGCGGTCTCTTCCCCGAAACCTTTTCCAGAAAAGCTTTCTTTGGCACTCTCTCCTCTCCCATTCTCATCATATGTCCATACCACTTTAACTTGGTTGTTTCTATCCTGTCCTGCAGCTTCAAGATTCCTGTCCTCCTTCTTATCTCCTCGTTTCTGATTTTATCTCTTCTGGTCTTCCCTTCTATACCTCTTAGGAATTTCATCTCCGCTGCTTGTATTCTACTCTCCTCTCTTTTTGTAGTGGTCCATGCTCCATCTTTACCAACTCTGGTGTTGTAATCACCAAGCAAATAAGAGCTTGTCTCTAGGTGTTACTTTGGTGAAGATTGTGCTCAGCAGGTTGTAGAATTGGTCTTTAACTTCTATATCAGCATCCAAGGTGGGAGCATATAAAGTGACCCCGGAGAGTGGGATTCGGAGGGTCATAATTCTTTCACTGACAGCAGTTGGGAGTTAGCTGGTATTTATAGCGAAACCAACACCATGAATACTGCGCTCTCCCTTCAAGAATATGGTGTAACCTAAACTGAACTCTGTAATTTTACCTTCGCTGGACAATCTGTTTCACTTAACTCTTAGAATACCAAGGAGCGCAAAAGCGTTCCTCGGCGTGTTAGCGAAAACGGTCAGGAACGCAATAGCGCTCCTCATGCAGGCGGTTTTATATATGCTTGTAGTTCTCAGTTTTCTAACAGATCGCAGCACAACGCAGATTATCCAGAATCGGCAAAGCCTGCAGTTCCTAAATTTACCACAACTATCGCCGTAATAGTTTTATTTACGGAGATATGATATTTCAGAAAGCGCCTGCTGTATTGTCCACAACGCACCGTTGTTAGTACGAATATGGCCTCAGCCGCGCGGATGTGTTTGTAAACGATGATGATCTAGCCGAGTATATCAATAGAGTGTGCGCCTATGATGATTACATCGAGTCTGATGAAGATGTAGCGATATCAGGGTCGTGTAGTAATGATGTTGGTGATTTTATTTCTGATACAGGAAAT
Organism: Meconema thalassinum; assembly: GCA_946902985.2. Taxonomy (NCBI): domain Eukaryota; kingdom Metazoa; phylum Arthropoda; class Insecta; order Orthoptera; family Tettigoniidae; genus Meconema; species Meconema thalassinum. The sequence continues at coordinate 2,277,481 of OX336399.1, read as the reverse complement.
GAGAGCAGTGATGACATTCCGCAGTACCATAAAACTCGTGGTATTGTCATTAGTGAAAGTAACAATTTTACTGATTCGGAGAGTGACGGTGACGCAAATAAAGACAGTGTAGGCGGTAATGACAATAATGCCTGTGTACCTAATACAGGGTTTAGTGAAGTGCCAATTGATAGTGACCGTCGGTTCGAACCCATCTGACATGAGGTTGTACACGTACTTCGATGAGTGACGAACACGAAATATTGGAAGAAGGTGGTATTTTGCATCTTTGCTCAAATGGTGCTGAATCTTCTTCTTCTTCATTTCCCGTTTCCAGCTTCCTGGGTCGGATTGTGAATCAAGGACCTCCAACGTTGCCTGTCTCTCCACCACTCCTCTCCCCCTTTAAGTACATCTTCAGGTTATCCTCCCTTCTTCTCCACGCACTCCCACACTGTATCTGCCCATCTCTTTCGGGGCCTTCCGCGCGGTCTCTTCCCCGAAACCTTTTCCAGAAAAGCTTTCTTTGGCACTCTCTCCTCTCCCATTCTCATCATATGTCCATACCACTTTAACTTGGTTGTTTCTATCCTGTCCTGCAGCTTCAAGATTCCTGTCCTCCTTCTTATCTCCTCGTTTCTGATTTTATCTCTTCTGGTCTTCCCTTCTATACCTCTTAGGAATTTCATCTCCGCTGCTTGTATTCTACTCTCCTCTCTTTTTGTAGTGGTCCATGCTCCAGCTGCATATGTTAGTACGGGTCCATAATAGGTTGAATATAATACCTGCTTACATTTCTTTGGGACATCTTGGCAGTGCCGGCCCTAGGTCTTTTTGTAGTGTAAGCAAAGATCATTTTGGCGCCCCCCCCCCCCCCCTATACTAATCAAAGTACCTTTACTACAGCATTTTTACTAAGCGTGTTATATGGCCAAGAGGTAAAAGGCAAAGGGGTACACAAAAAATAACTTAAAACCAAACATTTATTTACAGGTCTTTATTATTACATAGAATGACAATTACTGTTGATTTTTTGCACACAGTTGAAATCTTTTAAAAATAAAACGAGATTTTCCTGGCTTTCACTTTAGAAAACTAATTCAGCAGCAAATCTGTTTCCATTTCATTTAACAAATCATTTTCAATGGCCAAAGTAGCTAGTTCACTCAAGTGCTCTTGGCTTAAAGTTGATCGCAAGTATGTTTTTATAAGTTTTAACTTCGAAAAACTTCTTTGTCCGCTGGCCACTGATACCGGGAGCGTTAGCAGAATCCTCAATCCAACAAAAACATTTGGAAAAATGTCCACATAACCACGTTTGCTAATAAAGGACAAGGCTCCAGCTGGTGAAAAAATTTGCAGTTCTTCGAACAGATAATCTCCGTTCACATCACAGTCTCCTCCATCACTCAAAATGGTTCGAAGGTGCTTACAACTCTTGTTCGTTCAAATTCTTCTCGAAGCTAGCAATGTCATAACGAAATTTGAAACTTTCACTATGGTGTTCCATTAGCTCAAATCTCTCCCTTAATGAGGCTATTGCTGTGTCAAGTACGACAAAGAAGAAGTTAACTTTAAATGCATTTTTTTACAGAACGTACAGCTTCATCCTCACTCTCATAAGAGAATTGTTTTTTTTTTAATTTTTCTTGGCTGAAGTAGGGGTTCTTTTTCAAAGTTAGCATCTACCTCAATTTTTCTGCAAGTTCTTTTGCATCTGTAATAACGCTGTTTAGTCCTTGATCTGATCTCATCTTTTCCAGAAATGATTTTACACTTTAAATGAGATCCATTGAACTTTGTAGGTCATTTGTGACTTTTTGCAACAGTTTACTAACCATATTGGTTTTATGCAGTATCTCAGGCCATGTCACTAATCAGCATAGAAACTTGAAGTTTTGCAGTTTTTTTTAAGTCCTACGGCAGTGTTCCTACCAAATGCATCAAGTTTCTGATCTTGAGAAGCTTCATATAAGGCATCATACACTTCTTCAATGTGCTACCTCAAAGGCAACAATGCCTCAATTCTACTTTCCCATCTAGTATTGCAGAGTGGTTATACTGTCAGACTTGAAACATGTTTCAGCAAAATATTCCATCTTTGAGTAGAACTGGAAAAAAAATTAAATATTTCTTGTATAGTGCTGAAACAGTCCACAGCAATGTTGCACGACAAAGCTGCATCATTAATGACCAAGTTCAAGGAGTGGTTCCCACACGGTACATAAAAAGCTCTAGGATTTAAATGAAAGATTCTCTTCTGGACTCCAACATGTTTTCCCTTCATTGCGGAACCATTGTCGTACCCCTGGCCTCTCATGGCTGTTAAAGGAATGCCTCGTGCTTCTAACTGTTTGAGTAATACCTCTGTGAGGCCTTCACCTGAAGAATCTGTAATGGGAACAAACTCCAAAAAATGTTCCTTAATTGAGATATCCTCATTTGCTAAAATTTTTACAAATCTTACATTAAGAGTCATTTGCTCGGTGTGGCTAATGTCTGGAGTGCAGTCTAATATAATAGAATAGTACGTTGCTTGCTGTATCTGTTGTAAAAGGTTAGCTTGAATCTTAGCCGACAAGAAACGAACAAGCTCATGTTGGATACTCTTGCTCAAGTAGTGTAGCCTACGTGTGATTCTTTTGAACTTATTCTTCTCACATGTTCAGCCATAAAACCATCAAATTTAGCTATGTGTTCTACCAGCTTTAAGAAATGTCCATTATTACGTTCAAATAGGGTGTCTTTTTTTCCTCTAAAGGCCAATCCTTGAGTTCCCAAAAATTGTAAAATACATAGTAGGCGTTTTAGAACTTGATTCCAATGTTCAGTTTGAGCACGAATAAGTCTTTCATTTTCCTCGTCAATAGCTTTTTAAACGTAAACGTAAAGAGAGTTCGCGCCAACATTTGCAGTTTTGAATATGAATAGGGGATTTCTCATGACTGGTCAAAGTTCTGCTCAAGTTTTGCCAGTCAGAATACCCTTGGCCACCAGTAAGAAGAGAATTATCATTTTCAAAATGTTTGCAAGCAAAACAAAAAACTGCGTTTTTCAATATGGAATATATTAACCAAATTCTGCGGACTTGCTCTCCGTTGCAAAGCTTCCTTGTGTAATGCTTTGAGGAAAATCGCCTACCTTTAAGGTCCACAGGAAATTCTTGGTCTGTGACCTGCTGTGGTTCTCGCTCAACAAGAATTTTTCGTACAACATCGTTTATTTTAGGTGGCCATTCTCCTCAGTCATTTGGAAAAACTGATGACGTTTCTGCGCTCAGTTTCTGCAAATAAACCACCGACCTTAAAACCTTTATCTTTAGCTATACATAGTTTAAAAGCCGTAATACATAGAGACCTTAAAATTTGCATTCATAATTATGGGTACTTGATGAGTACATTAAACCAAAATTTTATTAATATTAATAAATATTTCTATTTTCTAAAAATATTTTTATTTCTAAAAAAATGGTAAGAAAAAATTGAACATTTTCAAACTGTTAAATATAAGTAGTATGTATAAACTTTTATAACAATTTTCGTTTATCAGGAAGATGTGGATGTAAGTTAATAAGTATATAAAATTTTGGAATAGTAGGTTCAGTGGTTTTATTTGATATGTACTTAAACTTTGAAGAAATCTTCATTAAAAAGCATTGAATCGGAAAAGATACAGTCTCCCCTTAATACAAAAAAATATAAGGTGCCCCTTTTCGTTCCCTGCCTTCTTTCCTCCCTCAACCTAACAGAGGCTAAACTAACTATGGACTACTAGGCCTAGTTATATTTTAACAAAACCTGTACCCCGTTAACTAAGATTTAATTTACACCATTGTAAATTGTAATTCTTAAAGAAATACCTAATAAATAACCCATTGTATTGTATCAACATATCATTACAGTTTCAGTTTCAATGGCTTGTTGACTTGTAGATGCCAGGTCTGTAAGTTCTGATGAATCCTCGTCAACACCTTCGGTCCCGGTTATGTCATAGCCAATTGGTAGTGCCAATGGTGTTCCTGTAGTCAGTGTCAGATCCTCATCTTGCAATAAAAAATAGCTGTTGGCCAAGTATACTTAAGCATACTTGGCTTCTAAAGCTACCCTCAATTCCTAAATTTATTTTCTAAATATACAACTGAAGTATAAATTAATACTACTTAAGGATTGATTAGTGCTATAATACTTTAAATAAATTACGACAGTATTCAGTAAAGTAATGCTATTAAATCAATAATATTATTATAATTTACGTTATAAGGATAAATTGTTTATACAAATGCTCATCAATTTAGATTAAATTAATTGAGGCATTTAGAGTCATTAGCAAAATAATATAACTTAAAATTATTTACAGTTACACTTACTTTTTTGAGGGATTCTTCACCCATTGATGGTCCAGGCAGCTCTGATATTGGGAACTTATCATCCTCATCGTTATGAACGGATTCAGCTCTGGCCTTTATTAAGGTCCCAGAGCTCACTAGATGTCTTTAGCAAGCAACTCGCATACAGCACTATAGTGCGACCAGTCATGGAGTATGGCTGTCCAGCATGGGGGTTCGCAGCCCCCACTTCGATCAAGAAACTTCAGGTTATTCAGAACAGGGCCTTACGTACGATATCAGGCGCCCCTTGGTACGTAGGTAACACCCAACTACACCAGGACTATCACCTCGAGACCATCAGTCAGAGGATTAGGAAGCAGGCAGTCAACCTTTAGAAATCAAGTACAAGAAGCACCCTCTTATAAACAGATTGGGCGATTACCAAGCCACGGGGTGCCGTCATAAGCGCCCCCGAATTATTATTGAGTAAACTCTATAACTCAACTTTCAGCTACTATAGCTAACCAGATTTCTTTCCTTTCATTCTCTTATTTCATAAAAACTGTCTGTCCTATTTTTTAACTTCCATATTAAGTATTTTTCAGTGCCCTAGTGCACTTAGCCATATCCCGGCTAATTAAAAATCAAAATGGTATTCCCCCAACACCCCTAACCAATGCTGTCAGGTCACTCGTATTAGGGATATAGCTCTAACGGCCTTCGGGCCGAAAGGGTGTAATTTCACGCAGGCAAAAAACCTTTTCAGCGCTTTATATTGCTTCTCATCTTCTTTAGAATGCTGCAACACTCTTTTACGGTGAAATGCACCTGATGGCTTTTTATTACTGGACATTTCGTGTGTCTAAAAAATCATCTCCTCATGTAAGAAGGGGCAATAACACAGTGCAGCTTAGGTCAACACATCAACACACTACAACGATGAGTGAAGGCTGTCAGCTAGCTGGCAATACTGACAATGAGCCACTGAGCGGTTGAAGACAAGAGACGTATGAGTCATGCAGACGAGTCGAAGTCATTATTAGTGGAAGGGGTGTTCTCCCTTTCGTGAATGGCGAGCGGTCATACGGCTCCCGGCACTCCGTAATAGTTCTAAGTTTGTTTCATAAGTAGCATCACCCGTAAAACGACGACTCTTAAAATGGTTATGCTGAATTTTTCAAATATTATTTAATTTTGTTTGTTAGTGAAATAATAAAGTAAAACTGAAAAGACGAAACATAAACAGAATGGTTATGTTATCTGGTTACGTTGTTTATAATGTAAACATTACAGTTGGTTAATGTTGTAAAAATTAGAATTCGTAATGTTAACAACATTACAAACTAGCTCCGGGCGCCCCTAACTTGATATTTCGGCTCGCCGCGGCGCCCCCCGTCTCACGGCGCCACCCGCGGCCGCGTAGTTCGCTTATATCTCGCGCCGCCCCTGCATCTTGGTTCCACAGAATACCCCTAACACTCTGGTAGAAGCTGTTCGCTTGTTGTATTCTCTTTCCAATTTCCTCAGTAATCTTTCCATCTTCTGTGATCACACTTCCCAAGTACTTGAAACTTTTCACCACTTCTAGAATTTTTCCGTTCACTTCTATCTTTCCTCTTCCCTCCTTACTTCCCCTTGACATTACCATTGTCTTGCTCTTCTCTGTGCTAACTTTCATCCCAAACTTCTCAATCTCTTGGTTCCATACATCTACTTGTTTTTGTACTTCCTTTTCATCCTCACCCCATATCACTATATCATCTGCAAACAGCATGGCCTTTATTGCCTCTTGTCCCAATCTCTGTTTAACATTCTTGTGGATTTCATCCATGACTATGATGAATAGTAAGGGGGACAATACACTTCCTTGACGGAGACCCGTTTCCACCTTGAACCATTCTGTTTCTCCTATAGTGGTCTTTACGCTACTGACACAATATTTGTACATAGCTTTCACCATTTGCACTTCTGCACTGTTAACTTGCCTTTTTCGTAATACATCCCACACCACCTGTCTAGGCACACTGTCATAAGCTTTCTCAATATCAATAAAAGTCATCACCATGTCTTTTCCAAACTCCCATCTTTTCTCCATCATATGCCTTAGTGTAGAGATTAGATCAAAAGTTGATCTGTCTCTCCTAAAACCATACTGTTCTTCTTCCATCTCTCCATCTGTCTGCCTCCTCAGTCTACCTTCCAATACTCTCTCAAAGATCTTGGCTACATGGGCAATAAGGGTGATCCCTCTGTAATTGTTACATTCCTTTTTGTCACCTTTCTTAAAAAGTGGGATAATTAAACCCTTTCCCCATTCTTCTGGGATCTCTTTCTTCTTCCAAATTATTCTAAATAATCTATACAGCCACTGCAACCCTACTGGTCCTGCTGCTTTTATCATTTCTGTGGTCACCTCATCCACTCCAGGTGCTTTGCCACTCTTCATCTTCTTTATGGCTTCCTCTATTTCTAGCATAGATATCTCCTTTTCTTGTTCTTCTTCTTCCTCCATTGTTCCTTCTTGTTCCCTTCCTTCATCCAGTTCAATGTGTTTAACATTCAGTAGCTTTGAAAAGTATTCTTCCCATCTTTTCAATATACCATCTCTTTCATACAATATCTGTCCCGCTTCAGTTTTTACAAATTTTGTGTTTTCCCTACCTTTCACACTGTTTTTACTAGCCCATATAGAACCTTTTTACTTCCTTTGATATCCTCCTCTAGAGTTTCAGTGAAACTTTCCCAGCTTTTCCTTTTTTCTTCTTGTACAATCTTTTGACATGCCTTCTTGGCTTCTCTATATTTTTGCCATTTCTCTGCATCTTTGCTGCATATCCACTTTCTCCATGCCATTTGTTTTTCTTTAACTGCTTCCTTTACCCTGTTGTTCCACCAAGGAGTCTCCCTTTCCTTTTTCCTCCCTGATAATCTTCCACAAGTGTTTACTGCACACTTCACAAATCCATTCTTAAAACATGTCCATTCCATTTCTATGCTTTTTGCTTCATCTTTGGGAATTTCCTGTTTTAGTTCCTCTTGAAACTTTTCCATTACCTCCTTCTCTTTTAGTTTCCATACCTTTATTTTTCTTTCCCTTTTTTCTACTAGTTTTGTGATTTTACCAAGCCTTACTTTGGCTATCACCACTTTGTGGTCTAAATGGTGCTGAATGCCTCTTTGATATACAAAGAAAATACTTCGAGTAAAGATATGACGCGGCTCAAGTCCATAGAATTGGAATGGGTCCAGGAAAAAAACCTACAAACCAAAATGTTAGCTAAGCTTCATCCACCAAGGGAAGGGGAACTTTTGGTGAAATTAAGTGGCATATTATTAAAAAGATGCATTGTGTGCAGCAAAATAGATGGAGGCCCAGTAAAAAGGTCACGAACTGCGTGTTCCAAGTGTATGAAAGGTCTTCATGGTATCTGCATAGGGTAACACAAGTGCTAAAAGTGAATCAGCATAAAATGTGGAATATGTACAGTGCATGGTGTATTAAAATATTTTTTAAATTAGAAACTATAGTACCTAAGATAATGATACTTTCCAGAGAGTAAACCATCATCATGTGACTGCAGACAGTAACAACCGTTTGTGTGTAAATTTCATTTTGAATTGTGTTTCTTTCTCTCAATTTTGACTTTTCTCTTTTTATTTTCACAGTAATAAAACAAATATTTTTTTATATGTTGTAGTGTTATTGTAACATAGTATGTTACTTAGTAGAATGGTAAAGCAACTCATTTTCAATGATCAGGAAATATTTTGGGGGTATATCTTCAAAAATACAAAAGTTATAATGATTTTAGTACAACATTGCAATTTCTTGAAAAGAAGCCTGGTATACCACCTATAAGCGTTTGGTACTAAAAGGGTTAAGGCAGGGATATCTATGTTCATTCGACCAAGCTCATCAGTGACAAGTGCTGTTCTTCTCTTAGGCCTGTTATTGTCCTTCAAATCAAGTAACGTTCATACATTGACTAGAAAGTTCACAAAAATGCATTCAATACACTTGTCGTATCAAAAGTACTACACGAAGTGGAAGTATAACTGCAATAGTGATAGCACTGTGATCTGAGGTCGAACCCCTGAATTTCAGCTTCATTGCACGTGCCTTTAACCAAGGAGGCAGCAGCCTTCTCTGAAGCCCTCCATTAGATGAACTCTGGAAACTTGTGTCTCATGTTCATCCTGAACCCCTCCTTACAATAATTCTAACCAGGCATGCTGCGACCCAAAGGCACATGCCTTACGCCGGTTTGCATTGGCACAAATATTTATTCCACTTTCAGGAATTACACCAGTGTCACAACGTTACCGAGTACAACCAGGACACCACTAACCGGGGTATGAAGCCAGTTTTCATGAGGCGACGACACTTAAGAGCAGGGATTGGGATCTGCCGTGTAAAGTTGTGCCTATTTCAGCCAATGATGAGTGCCTATGTATGTTCAGCATGCACTAATTGACGTCAGCCTGTTTAATGATTCCAGAACTCCAGACGGCGTCCAGTCAAGGCTGTCTTGTACGTGTCCGGAGATGGACTTAGGGTTGTGGAAGATGAGACTAAGGTCAGTTGGAGCTACATAATGACATTGACTTGCTAGACAATGTGCACCTCAATCAATGTACTGTTCTTATGTTCAGGGCCTGATGGTCGACCAGACCATAGAGAAAGTGTCGTTCTGTGCTCCTGACCGGAACCACGAGAAGGGATTCTCGTACATCTGTCGAGATGGCACTACCCGGCGCTGGATGTGTCATGGCTTCCTGGCGCTCAAAGAGTCGGTATGTGATCTTGTAGGCATGAGATAGCCTCTGTTAACACATGGTGAGACCGACTCTAGTGTTGTTTGTCCACCAGGGCGAGCGACTGAGCCATGCTGTGGGCTGCGCTTTTGCTGCGTGTCTGGAACGCAAGCAGAGGAGGGACAAGGAGTGTGGAGTGACCATGACCTTCGACCCCAAGAACTCGACCTTCACCAGGACGGGCAGCTTCCGGCAGACGTCCATTACGGAGCGCCTGCAGGATCAACAGGAGATCACACTGACGGGTGAGTGTAATCTCCATTAATTCATTGTGGGTTATAACAGTGTTGCCAACTACAGCGTCATTATATACGTGCGCACGAGTAAACACGGCAAGCTGAGCCGGCTGTGACTGGTGCAGATCGCGGGCGCACGTGCACGGTTCAGCCAGTGGTTGACGCGCACCAAACATGTTCAATAATGTGTACTTACAGTGCTGGAAATTCCTCCCTCTCTCTTGTAACACACACCTGACATCTTCTGATGAAAGAATATCTGTTAACTCTTTTATTATTTACGGAGCCTGTTTCCTTGAATCGTTTAGCGAGCCTCCTAATTGTACTGGCATTAGGCACAGGTCTTCCTGGAAACTTGATTCGAAATTATCGTCTTGTTTCAGAACAAGATTTTCTGCTTTTCATAAATGAAATATGGATATAACATGTTCGCGCAATGTGAAGTGGTGTCTAGGCATGACCAACAATCACAGTGCAACACTAACGTCTAAGCTTTGCAGATACACGTCCATATGATTGACAAAACATGTGTGAACTAACGATATGAGTCCGCGGAGCGCGCCTGTCACATCTGGCTTAGCTTGCCGTGTTTACTCGCGTGCACATATATAATGACCCTGTAGTTGCTCAATCTAGTTTTTCTGGTGACAAAAATGTTGTTTGTAATTCTGTTGGCATTCATGTGTGTTGGTATTTCTGGAGAATGTGCAGCAGAGACGTGATCACAGGCAAACATTCACATAAAGCACCAACTGAATATTTTTATGTTTCCTACATTTTCTGAAGCAGAAAAGAGTGTCAATCGTGTGAGGATTTCAAGCGATGACACAGTTCGTTTTGACCATGTTTACCCTCGTTGATGACGAGTTTGTACTCGAGAGCCTGGGTCCAAGTATAAAACATTTCAAAACATGAAAATATAATATTTCCTCTGATTCACTTGAGAAAAATGTTTGTTTATTTTTCCTGTAATTAAATCTCTGGTGCAAGGTAGCAGTGCTATCATCAGGAACAATCCAGAGCGTTGGTTATCGTGGTGTGTTTCTGTTGACAGCGCCTGTCACTGGCTATCCTCCTCCAGAAGTGTCCTCGGCCAAGCCCGTGGTGAACCCCTACGCCATCGAACGCCCTCACGCCACTGCATCCATGCTGCAACGTCAAGGATCGTTCCGTGGCTTTCAGCAGCTGAACCAGGCTTCCCCGTTCAAACGCCAGATGTCGCTCCGCATCAGCGACCTGCCGTCGACTCTGGAACGACAGCGCTCTCTCAGCCTGGAGGGGAGCGACTTCCGCCTTCCGCCCGTCCAACTCAAGACTCCAGGTAACAAGTCACATGGCTACTTTCATTTCTGTGAACTGAGCTCGATTACCGTCCTAAGTTGTTGTTTGAGTCTTCAGTCTTTTGACTGGTTTGATGCAGCTTTCCATGCCTCCCTGTCCTGAGCTAATCGTTTCATCTCTACATAGCTACCACACCCTCCATCCGAGGCAATCTGTTTAACATATTCTAACCTTGGTCTACCCATCCAGTTCTTGTCCTCTACCCTTCCTTCCATAACTAAGCTTGCTATTCCTGGGTGTCTTGGTATGTGTCCTACCAACCTATCTCTTCTCTTCATTAGCAGTCAGCAGAAACATCTCTCCTTTCCCACTTGTCTTACCTCTTCGTTTGTAATCCTATCTGGCCATCTGATCTTCATCATTCTCCTGTAACACCACATTTCAAACGCTTGAATTCTCCTCTTTTCTGCTGCTCCAATAGTCCAAGTTTTACTCCCATAGAGCAGCATGCCCCAGACAAAAACTTTCAAAAATTACTTCCTAATAGCTTAATCTATATTCGATGTCAACAGATTCCTTTCTTGTAGAAATGCTTTCCTTGCCTGAGCCAAGCTACTTTGCTTCCTAAGTAACAGAAGATTGTAACAACTACAAACTGATTATTTAAAGACTCATATGTGAATATACTGGCCTTGCAATGCCACACAATACAACCTCCGTTACCAGAGGCTATGGTTACACAAATGAGCGAGTTTACCCAAGAAATTAAGACGAACATCGAGAAGAATCGCTCTACACGATGGACATGGTGGTCTCCAGATGGTAACACCAAGTCATTAATGGCCTTGAGTTTTATTCAGATAGAATTGAATAACTAGAAAACCGCCTGATCAATACTTGGAGAAGTTGTTTGGGAATATCAATGATTCCATCATCAGCATGAACAAGCTAATTAACAGTATCAAGAAAATGGATATCCTTTCAAAACAGTTTAAATTTAAAATAATGAAAACTTTCAAATATACTAATTAACATGCAGATGTACCTTAAAAATGCTATTTTGATATTCTATTTTACGCAAAATGTAGATGTGTAAAAAGGTACGTAAATGACCTTTTGATGTAGCTTTCTACGAATGTATATTATTGTCTGCTTCGAGATTCCAAACATCTTTTTGGCCGTAACTTGTAAAGTGACTGTTTTCGCATGTAAGCTTGGTTTTTGAATTATACACATTACAGTGCACTCCCGATAATTCGCAGTAATTAATGCACGAACTTCCGCGAAATATCCGCAATTGTGTTTTCTAAGCCTAGTAAAAACAAAACTATTGATTGAAAAATTGAAATGAATTTTATGAACACACAAAAGGAATAATTATAACCCTTTGCTGCATTATGCCAGCATTAATATCTAATTGTCATCACTTTTTCTTTCTGAGATCGTTTATTTTTTCTAAGTTAAATACAATACAGTATATGAGGATGAATATCACTCCCGCACTAGATTTCCATTTTCCTCTCAGACAGTCAAATCCCGTACAATATTCTCCTCGCTTTCATGTCTTATCGACGTCCAACTACTCGATTACAGCATGGTAGGTTCTGAGTGAGCACTGCCTCCCAAGATTGCTACATTCCGATAGCAGTGCACATGTAGTGTTCTCAATCCTCAACAAGAAGTTCCGTAAAGAACTAAAGAGCCTACTTTTCTTAAAATTAAGATTCACGCCAATGATTAATCTACAGTATATGAACCTATCTAGAATAATGACGAAATTAAGTTGGTAACATTGAAATGTTTAATTAGTTAGAAATATACCTGGTATACTGTAGCCTAATAGAGCACTACAGTTGGCAGCCCTGGTGACTGAATATATCCTTAGTTCCATCTCTTAAGGTACAGAATACAGAATTTGGTTGAAGTCCAATGGACGTTACATGCAGTTAGACATTGGATCTATCAGCACGCGTAAAAGCATGTTGGCAACAATGTCAGGCGTGTGCTCGTCAGAAATAATCTAAAATATTATGATATCTTGTTGTGCCAATTGTCGATGAAATCCATTTGTTAGTATAGAAGTTACATGTATTTTAAAATTCGACATATCAGCAGGCATAGAATCATGTTGGCAGCACTGACTTACATGAATTACTCCAAATTAATCTAAAATGTCAGTTACTATACGTGTGCATAGTTTAAAGCTGTAGGCATGCATACTTTCTGATATATTGGTATTTGGATAAAAAAATAGAGAGAGCAATTATTAACAGTTGGCAGCCCTGGTGGCGCTTAAGAATACGCTCAGTTATATGTGTTTATGTACACATATTACGTACAAAATTTGGTTCAAATCCAATTGATAGTGTAGAAGTTACATGCATTTAAAAATTGGACCTATCAGAAGGCTTAAAATTATTTTGGCAACACTGTCATGTATGGCCTCCTGGAAATTAAATTGAAATAGTATTATCTACAAGTATGCCAATTTTGAAATAAGCTCCCATGCATACCTTCCATGATATCCACCATGGAGCTCAAATTTCTAGTGCGTTTTTTCAGCACTGACATCATTTTCAAATATGCGCTTGAGATATTCCGGTATACATCTTTACTCATATTAAATTTTGGTTCAGATTGCTGCAGCCGTTTAGGAGTTGATAGGGGGGGGGGGGACACACACACACAGCCAGACAGACGGACAGACAGACACACATTTTCCCGGATCGATCTCATAAGTCTACTTGTTCCTCATTTTTGCAAAATGTGAAAAGTAGGCTAATGATTTTGTCTCGACGCATCATATCGCGTTAAAATTCCTTTCAACGACGGAGAGATTATTTTATTTAGCGGGATGATGAGTTGCTGTAAGAATTACTACGATACAAAATATTCTTGGAGACGCGCAAATTAACCGCAAAGCGAATTATCGGGATTACACTGTGTTTTGCCCAAAACTCGAATGTCATAACTTAAATAAAAAACAAGTAAGAAATATCTTCATTTCATTTGAAGGCTTGTCTCGTACTCCACCTAGAAGGCGACTTTTCGTGAGAAGATATTTTTGCCATTTCTTACTACTTACATGCGGTATGTTCTATGTTTACCTCTGAATCTACAGAGTGGACAAACATCTTGAAGTTTTCAACTGATTTGTTTACGTTTACTTTCTAGAAAAATATTTCAGATTTGAAACGGTGATTTACGTACCCTTTTACATATCTACATTTTACTAAAAGAGATTTTTATATAATCGAGATGTTAACCCCTCAGGCCGGCTGATCACTTCTCAGGCGGCATTTAACTTGGAGCTCAGCAGAGGTTTAGGCAGCATCAAGTTAAAAAATTAATAATGTTAAATCTATGAAACATAACGTAATGAAAATTTTAGGTCTACTTACCGAGATCATGTCCAATGGTTTTCAGCAATATACGTAACGACTGCTGTTCAGGGTTGTCCATAATTACCCGCAATTTTAACAAAAAATATATATCGAATAAGTTCCACTTTTGGTATTTGTTTCAGGTATACTTACAATGAAAGCAAGATAATATGATAATACTTAATTAGATAGGTACTAAAAGGTTGTTCCTTTCGCATTTACAGGATTATTTTTGTGTGAAATTCCTTGAAACAAAACTCAAGACAGTCCGGACACCAGTATACTGTGTCCTTCTGCTTGTTCGTTTGTGCCTAACATACAGCACATTAACTGTGGGGCCTAGCTTTTGATCCAGCTGGCAGGATTTTCTTAATAAAATGCCTTTCCTCCAGCCTTGCTGGAGAGGGTTTATTGAGGGGTGTCCAGAAATACAAACAGTTATTTGTGGCCTATGAGTCAGTATAATTGATTTTACCAAATCTAGTCTGTATGCCAGATTGTCAGTGGACTGTTTCTTTGAAAACAAAATGTATGAATTGTTTATTGACATATTCAAGAAAGTTTAAACAGTTTTATATACTACTTTTGTGACTTTTTCCTTTCCACGGTATACGGCTGTGTCTACCCCTCCCATACAGGAATTGTATCCAAATATGCATTTAGGTTCTCAATTTCCTTTCCCCTAATTGTTTTGCAGACCATTTCATTGCTATGAAATGTTGAAATGAAGGAGACATCCCTCTTATCTTTCCATTTCAACACCATTACTCTGTTGCTTTCCGAGGCAAAGGCTTCGACCCTTCTTTAGTTTTTACGTCTGACTGAATCCGGAACATTCTTTCTATTCAGTCTGAGGGTGCCAGCAACATTTATGCCCTTTTCTCTGAGAAGAATAGAAGGTAATGGAGAATTGTAATAATTGTCCATCCACAGCCTGTACCCCTTTTGCAATAGTGGCTCACAAAATTTGACCAATGTTTGAGCTCTTCAAATCATCAGGTACCTCAGCTGAAGATGTGATATCTGTATCAGCCCCACTGTAAACAATAAATGACCACAGATACCCAAAAGAGGATTCGCAGAGCTCAAAAGTTTTGATTCTGAATTTTGCAGCTTTTGAGGGAATATGAAAAGATATTAGAAAGTAGAATACGAGCCAAAGTGGAGAGAAAATTGAGAGAGGAGCAGTATGTATTCAGACCTGGGAGATCAACAGTGGTTCTCATATTTTCAGTGAGACAGCTCCAGGAACACCACTACGAATTTGGAGAGGATCTGTTGATGGCCTTCCTGGACATCGAAAAGGCCTATGATAGTGTGTGTAGGGAGAAGGTTTGGAAAGCAATGGAAAACATGGGAGTGGAAAAAGAGACTGTAGGCAGAGTGAAGGAGATGTATTGTGGAAGTGTGAGTTGTGTGAAAGTTGGAGGGGAAAGAACAGACTGGTTCAGACAAATGAGTGGCCTGAAACAGGGTAGTGCGCTGTCACCCCTTCTCTTTATTGTGGTTATGGACGAGGTAATGACACGGATAGCAGGAAAGATAGGAGAAGATAAGATGAAAGCAATGGTGTTTGCAGATGATCTCATGGTCTGGGGAAACAAGGAGGAGGAAATTCAGGAGCAACTGAAGGCTTGGGAAGAAACAGTGGGAGAGTACGGATGGAAGTTCAACATCAGTAAATGTGAGATCCTGTTAACGACCAGGAAAATGGACAGACCAATGAGTGGGATAACACTTGGAGGTGGACAGCTGAAGAAGGTGGAAAGTCTCAAGTACTTGGGAAGTATAGTGGAGGAAAATGGGAGAAATGACAGATTACGGAACGTGGCAGACAGGCAGAAGCATTAGGAGCTTAGTGTGGAATAAAGATGTCCCACAAAAAAAAGCAAGGAAGTGTTATACAGAAGCTATTATATCCCGATACTGACCTATGCTTCAGAAACGTGGACAATGAAGAAAAGAGACATAAGCAGAATACAGGCAGGTGAAATGAAGTTCCTGCGAAGTAGGATCGGAGTAACAAGAAGAGACAGGGTGAGGAATGAAAAGGTCAGGGAAATGGTGAAAGAGGAGCCCTTGCAAGGTAGGATTGAGACATCAAGACTGAGGTGGTATGGACACTTAAAGAGAATGGAAGAGAAGAAGATTCCCAAGAGTTTACATGAGATGCGGATGCAGAAGAAACGACCAAGGGGAAGACCAAGAGATAGATGGCTGAAAGGAGTGGAGGAATGTGTCAAGAAGAGAGGCGAGGACTGGACCAGAGTGACAGCGGAGAGGTGGTGGGAAGAAAGAACTAAGTGGTGAGGCTTATGTTCCAAACAGACCCAGCCTGGGGCTGGAAACTGTACAAGATGATGATGATGATGATGAGGGAATATAAATTTTAATTCCAAGTCTGCCTTTCCAGAGTGTAAGCGAGTCGTCCACGGAAATATCTTCGGTGGGGATGTCGGCTGTCTGTGAATTTTTGTGTATAATTTCCAGGAAAGGCTGAATTTTGAAAAGCTTTTTGGGCTCCATATGTGTATCTCGTGTAGAATTGTCAACAAAATGTAAATATCGCAATATTAGTTCAAACCTGTCCCTTGCCATTGTTTGAGGGAAAATAGGGTTTTCTAAAAATCCATCCGTGGTGAAATTGGTCTTCAGGGTGGGTTTCATTCTGCATTATCCCCATCAGCATCCAAGAACACATAACACCTTGGTTTCAAGGTTGCGCCAAGTATAAATTATGCTCCGTACGCATTGATTCTCGAACAATTAGTTGAATCGTTGATAGCGTCGATAGACAGCAAAATAGCATCTAAAACTGACCTTCCCGTGAAGGGGATCTTTTGTGTGCTTGTGACGAAATCTGCCTCTCTCCATAACCACTGAACAGCGGACGATGTTATTACAGCTGAAGCTGCGCTGTCTGCCACTTGTCCAATAACCTCATGCTGCTTCCCGACATATCTTCCACTACTGTCATCTATCAAACCAATAATGTCTGCGCCCGTAAGAGAATGCGACTGAGTAGCCTGATCATCTAAAGGGTAAGCCACAGCCCAGTGTCTTCATCATCGTGACGTAGGAAGCTGAGTGATTGTGCTTCCCCTTCATAAGTGGCAAGACTTCTCAAGTTAGATGAAGGAAAATCCACAGCCTGCTTCCAGTCTCCGACCGGGTCAGGAATGGAATGAATGAAGCCCCCAGCTAGCGGCGAGGATGTGGACTGTGCCGGCTGCCGAGGCCTGACGCACTCGTCTGGGGCAATGAGCAAATGAATGACAGATGAAATGAAATGATAGTGGAGAGTGTTGCTGGAATGAAATTTTGACAGGGAAAACCGGAGACCCGGAGAAAAACCTGTCTGCCTCCGTTTTGTCCAGCACATATCTCACATGGAGTGACCGGGATTTGAACCACGGACCCAGCGGTGAGAGGCCGGCGCGCTGCCGCCTAAGCCACGGAGGCTGCCTCAAGTTAGATATAGTTCACAAAACATTCTTGAGATGGCAGGGTACCTTCTAAAGCAACCAACTTGAAACTCATTAGAGCAAGTTTCATGTTCCTTTCCTGATCAACTTGAGTCATTAGCAGCGGATATCGTTCGTATTAGTTCTAATTATGAAACAGAGATGGCATGAAAGTACATAAGGTGAAAAAGGATCCCGCGAAGCAGCAGTGTTTCATGCATTCTAACTTCCGCCTGCACTGGCCGTTGGTGGTACGTCGAACCGGCTGAACGAGTAGAGTCCAGCGGACGTGCTGTGTATAGCGAACCGGCTTGAGGGGTTAATAGAATATCAAAAGAGTATTTTTCCATTTGCTTGTCAATTAGTATATTTGAAAGTTTTCATTATTTTAAATTTAACACTGTTTTCTAAGGATACCGATTTTCTTGATATTGTTAATTAGTTTTTTAAGGTCTAGCATTTTTCATGCCGATCATGGAATCATTGATGTTCCCAAACATGTACGATGTTTAATATTTTATTAAACAACTTCTCCTAGTATTGATCAGGCGGTTTTCTAGTTATTCAATTCTATCAATTAAAACGGATATTATATATTTTAGTAATGTTAATATGGTTAATGTGTACGCATTCTTGGATTCAGATCACAGAATGGTGCGTGCCTGGCTCAATTGTACATACTGTACACAATCATCAAGCTTGCTTTCTTCAATCTGCACAAGAAGCTGTAACTGTGCATATCATTCGGGGTAATGATTGTTATTACACAATAAGGACAGACACAATCCCTCCAACATAGTATAACATCTTTTTACAGTATGTATCCAGGAAACAACCGTCAGATTCCCAATCCAACCTAACATGTCCACTTTCTCTCATAAACACTTCCTTTCCACATCACAAATCCTCTCTATTCTTAAACAGAAAACCCCTTTCATTCTAACAAAAACAAATCTTTCTTATTTATTTCAATCTACCCAGCAAGATACTAGCAGTCTTCCAGTGTCACAACTACTCTCTTAATAATCTAAAACAACCAAAACAATAGACAGTAGTAAAAGGAACATGTATGCAGATGTGACACTCAATTGAGCATGGCCCTCTCCTACCTTACTGCTGAACCATTACAAGGAATACCCAAGACCAACTACAATCCTCAGACCTTAATGTAGAAAAAACATGGCGGCGATGGTTGCCCTACCAATAGCTAAGATCATGTCATCGGGGTTGTCACAGTTCATGTAAATTATTATTTTTACTCGCCTAAGAGCATAAAAGATATCATAAGACGAGACTAGGTTCCGAAGAAATATGAATCAATAATTTAGACTTACCTGAATTAATTTATCTACATAGTGCTGGCCTCGAATTATAGGTTTCTTCGTCTTCACCCTAGGGGCAGCTACAATAGTCTCGCTGTTTCTCTGGTTGAATAAGAAGCTTTTTGGCGAGTTATCACGATTTGTATTTAAGTTTAGTAATAAAGATTAATATTATTAGCATAAAATCAAACAGATTCTGAAGTAGGAGAGAAGAAAGTACCCGGTTACTGAAGTTCTGTCCCAGCACATGCAGAGTATTTGTGTACACAATCGGAATGAGAATAGTTGCCTGAAATAATCGAACCAACGCTATAGAGATACAATTCAATTAAAACCTCTCCTAGAATTGTCTAAAATCTCGGCTAAAACATCACACCGAATTAGTTGATTAAAATATGCAAAGAAGTCGTCGTACGGATATCAGAACATAATTATGGGGATTATCACACACAAAGGACATGATAATATGTTACCATCTAACCTATTAAACATTCGCTGTTACCGTTTGGAATAGTTGTACGCTGGAAATAGTTGATTTAGTAAAGTAATGTAGGTCGGAAAGCACCACCTCCCTCTTACGGAATTATCGCGGCACACCATCTCGCAATATAAGTACATAATTGGCAAGGTACTCACAACACTTTATTACACACATCATAAGAAAACATAACTTGCAAGCTGTAAGAATCACAAAAGTATGAATAATTACGGAACACAATGAGTTCACTGTTTGGCACAGGGGAAACATCTTCCTTAACCAATAAAACAGAAGTTCACTGTAATATTTGACATGTATACAAGGCAGTGTAGAACATCTTCTGCTAGACCGGTAAAGATTTACGGAGGCACATGAAGCTGAGCGTTCAATATAACGTCAACGGATTGATCTTGCCGTAGATGCTCATTGCATTTTCCCTTTACGTACTTACGTCGACACTACCTGTACTGAAGTGTACTAAGCTATTATATTGTCACTAACTAGCAAATCATTGTGGAGTATATTCTTGAGACACTTCTATTAATGCTTTAGTCTTAGGTACTTCAACATCTGCAGTAAGTGACACAATGCCATCGGTCGACTGAACAATCATCACACAATCAAACTAGTCCATAATAAGCGTATTATCACATATTTACACACGATTGCAGTATATTACCGCAAACTGGACTTTACAGACATACTGAAGACAACTTTCATCAAACGAAGCTACTCAAAGCTAATAGTGTATCCCAGCAACGAATGTAAACAAACATTATCTCGGGCTTCCGCAAACGCCATTTTCACACTTTCGATACCTGCATTAAGGTCTGAGTATTGTAGTTGGTCTTGGAATACCTGAGCTCAGGCACTAAGGCCTGCAATGCAATGGCCCACCTGCAAAAGGTAGCCATCCTTCTAACCTAAAATAACAAAAGAAAATGAAATGCTCCAATAATAAATAACCTATAAAATAAACAGTGACAAAGCATCATTCAATAAAACAGATTTAAAACAGCCAACTTATTGAGCGATGGGAAGAAATGAGAGAAATAGCTCAACAGAGTGAAAGTCTAGGCAAAGCATATACTGACTGACCAAGAGGAAGGATTGGAGAGAGTAATAATAATATTGTATGGCCTCGGGTACCGGGTGCAAGCTTTGTTCTTTGACACCCAGAAGGTAGCTTACATGTCGAATTTTGTTGTTCCTTGAAGCACTACGAAAGTCAAGGAGGTTAGATATCTAAGCTCCTTGACTTTATAGCGCTTTCTAGTAGAAAATGAGGAACTTTCTGTTGGCGGAAAATCCCGAGATAAGTTTTGACATGAACACTGCCTACTGAATTCAAATGGGCTCTCTAACATGCCAACATCATATGATATGCGTGTCGTCATTTTTTCCGCCTTTCAAAAATCATTTACTACGGCCAGGAGCGAATGTGCAAGCTTGGGGTTGGTAGTACGACACGTTAACCACTCACCCACTGTGGCAAGAGAGTAATAATGGGTGAGCGGCCCACAAGACCCATCATTCCAGTGACAAAACACAAGGGGAAGGTGCACACGTTGGTCACAAAACGGCCAGGATTCTCGACATCTCCAGGCAGTAGAGCAATGTACGTGGTTTATAAAAAGGTGTTGATTTTAGTAGTGTTCTTGTGTTCTGAAGCTGTAGGTCTCATACATTTGAAAGGTTTTAAAAAAGAGAAATGCAGAAAGATGACATCCCATATCACCGAAATTTTCTCTAAATTTTGTTCTAAAGAACTAAATTTGGAGGAGAGGAACTTTGACATCAGTATCGACGGAAGAGAGATGACATTATTCTGTTTGCGAAGTCAGCACCATGCTTAACGAGCAAAACTGTGGGGCAAAGACAAAGGTTCTGACGAATTATGTCAGAGAATGCTAGGACAAACAAGTGACAGAAATCAAAGAGAGAATAATAGGATTGGCATGGAGCCTTAATAAGTTATGGAGTCACAAGATAGTCCAAACCTGTGTCATCCCTGTTTCACTCTATGGACGGCAAACATCATTGACATGTCGCCAGGACATGCTTTAAGAAGTGTTTATTGGATATTGTGGTAACATAATGCAGCTTACTACCTTCACTCCCCATAACAATTCTAAACTAGTAATGTAGGCTCTCCAACTTATTGGTTTACTGAATGTACGTTTGCTTGGTTGGAGAGCAGTATGATATGTGTGTTTGGTCTGGGAGCAGTATTATATGTGTGTTTGGTTGGTTGGAGAGCAGTGTCATATGTTTGTGGTTCGGGAGCAGTATTATAAAGTCTAACAATTGTCTGTGTTTATATCTGTTGAACAGCTGTGAACGGCCGGTCAGGTAAGGACTATGGTAATCACAGTTCCCTTCATCTTGTGTCGCATGCTTTCTTGTCCTGCCTTGCATGCAATAGTGCCTCAAGGAAGTGTATGTTCACACAAGTCTTTCCCTAATATGCTGGCAAGACTTGCAACAGTGTTCACTAACCTACTGCACATTGAGTAGAGATTCAAAATGTCTGCTGTGCTAAGAGATTGGGACTATGGAGCAACAACTCATATATTGCACACCACACGGGTTATGGGCACATTGAGTAGAGAATCAAAATGTCTGCTGTGCTAAGAGATTGGGACTATGGAGTAACAACTAATATATTGCACACCACACAGGTTATGGGCACATTGAGTAGAGAATCAAAATGTCTGCTGTGCTAAGAGATTGGGACTATGGAGTAACAACTAATATATTGCACACCACACAGGTTATGGGCACATTGAGTAGAGAATCAAAATGTCTGCTGTGCTAAGAGATTGGGACAATGGAGTAACAACTAATATATTGCACACCACACGGGTTATGAGTACATTAAGTAGAGAATCAAAATTTCTGCTGTGCTAAGAGATTGGGACTATGGAGTAACAACTAATATATTGCACACCACACGGGTTATGAGCACATTGAGTAGAGAATCAAAATGTCTGCTGTGCTAAGAGATTGGGACTATGGAGTAACAACTCATATATTGCACACCACACAGGTTATGAGTACATTGAATAGAGAATCAAAATGTCTGCTGTGCTAAGAGATTGGGACTATGGAGTAACAACTAATATATTGCACAACACACAGGTTATGGGCACATTGAGTAGAGAATCAAAGTGTCTGCTGTGCTAAGAGATTGGGACTATGGAGTAACAACTAATATATTGCACACCACACGGGTTATGGGCACATTGAGTAGAGAATCAAAATGTCTGCTGTGCTAAGAGATTGGGATTATGGAGTAACAACTAATATATTGCACACCACACGGGTTATGGGCACATTGAGTAGAGAATCAAAATGTCTGCTGTGCTAAGAGATTGGGACTATGGAGTAACAACTCATATATTGCACACCACACAGGTTATGAGTACATTGAGTAGAGAATCAAAATGTCTGCTGTGCTAAGAGATTGGGACTATGGAGTAACAACTAATATATTGCACACCACACAGGTTATGGGCACATTGAGTAGAGAATCAAAATGTCTGCTGTGCTAAGAGATTGGGACTATGGAGTAACAACTAATACATTGCACACCACACAGGTTATGAGCACATTGAGTAGAGAATCAAAATGTCTGCTGTGCTAAGAGATAGGGACTATGGAGTAACAACTCATATATTGCACACAACACAGGTTATGAGCACATTGAGTAGAGAATCAAAATGTCTGCTGTGCTAAGAGATTGGGACTATGGAGTAACAACTGATACATTGCACACCACACAGGTTATGGGCACATTGAGTAGAGAATCAAAATGTCTGCTGTGCTAAGAGATTGGGACTATGGAGTAACAACTGATATATTGCACACCACACGGGTTATGAGCACATTGAATAGAGAATCAAAATGTCTGCTGTGCTAAGAGATTGGGACTATGGAGTAACAACTCATATATTGCACACCACACAGGTTATGGGCACATTGAGTAGAGAATGAAAATGTCTGCTGTACTAAGAGATTGGGACTATGGAGTAACAACTAATATATTGCACACCACACAGGTTATGGGCACATTGAGTAGAGAATCAAAATGTCTGCTGTGCTAAGAGATTGGGACTATGGAGTAACAACTCATATATTGCACACCACACAGGTTATGGGCACATTGAATAGAGAATCAAAATGTCTGCTGTGCTAAGAGATTGGGACTATGGAGTAACAATTAATATATTGCACACCACACAGGTAATGGGCACATTGAGTAGAGAATCAAAATGTCTGCTGTGCTAAGAGATTGGGACTATGGAGTAACAACTAATATATTGTACACCACACAGGTTATGGACACATTAAGTAGAGAATCAAAATGTCTGCTGTGCTAAGAGATTGGGACTATGGAGTAACAACTAATATATTGCACACTGCACAGATTATGGGCACATTGAGTAGAGAATCAAAATGTCTGCTGTGCTAAGAGATTGGGACAATGGAGTAACAACTAATATATTGCACACCACACGGGTTATGGGCACATTGAGTAGAGAATCAAAATGTCTGCTGTGCTAAGAGATTGGGACTATGGAGTAACAACTAATATATTGCACACCACACGGGTGATGGGCACATTGAGTAGAGAATCAAAATGTCTGCTGTGCTAAGAGATTGGGACTATGGAGTAACAACTCAGATATTGCACACCACACAGGTTATGGGCACATTGAGTAGAGAATCAAAATGTCTGCTGTGCTCAGAGATTGGGACTATGGAGTAACAACTAATATATTGTACACCACACAGGTTATGGGCACATTGAGTAGAGAATCAAAATGTCTGCTGTGCTAAGAGATTGGGACTATGGAGTAACAACTAATATATTGTACACCACACAGGTTATGGACACATTAAGTAGAGAATCAAAATGTCTGCTGTGCTAAGAGATTGGGACTATGGAGTAACAACTAATATATTGCACACCACACAGGTTATGAGCACATTGAGTAGAGAATCAAAATGTCTGCTGTGCTATGAGATTGGGACTATGGAGTAACAACTAATATATTGCACACTGCACAGATTATGGGCACATTGAGTAGAGAATCAAAATGTCTGCTGTGCTAAGAGATTGGGACTATGGAGTAACAACTAATATATTGTACACCACACAGGTTATGGGCACATTGAGTAGAGAATCAAAATGTCTGCTGTGCTAAGAGATAGGGACAATGTAGTAACAACTGATATATTGCACACCACACAGGTTATGGACACATTGAGTAGAGAATCAAAATGTCTGCTGTGCTAAGAGATTGGGACTATGGAGTAACAACTAATATATTGCACACCACACAGGTTATGGGCACATTGAGTAGAGAATCAAAATGACTGCTGTGCTAAGAGATTGGGACTATGGAGTAACAACTAATATATTGCACACCACACAGGTTATGGGCACATTGAGTAGAGAATCAAAATGTCTGCTGTGCTAAGAGATTGGGACTATGGAGTAACAACTAATATATTGCACACCACACAGGTTATGGGCACATTGAGTAGAGAATCAAAATGTCTGCTGTGCTAAGAGATTGGGACTATGGAGTAACAACTAATATATTGCACACCACACAGGTTATGGGCACATTGAGTAGAGAATCAAAATGACTGCTGTGCTAAGAGATTGGGACTATGGAGTAACAACTAATATATTGCACACCACACAGGTTATGAGCACATTGAGTAGAGAATCAAAATGTCTGCTGTGCTAAGAGATTGGGACTATGGAGTAACAACTAATATATTGCACACCACACAGGTTATGGGCACATTGAGTAGAGAATCAAAATGTCTGCTGTGCTAAGAGATTGGGACTATGGAGTAACAACTAATATATTGCACACCACACAGGTTATGGGCACATTGAGTAGAGAATCAAAATGTCTGCTGTGCTAAGAGATTGGGACTATGGAGTAACAACTCATATATTGCACACCACACAGGTTATGGGCACATTGAGTAGAGAATCAAAATGTCTGCTGTGCTAAGAGATTGGGACAATGTAGTAACAACTGATATATTGCACACCACACAGGTTATGGGCACATTGAGTAGAGAATCAAAATGTCTGCTGTGCTAAGAGATTGGGACTATGGAGTAACAACTAATATATTGCACACCACACAGGTTATGGGCACATTAAGTAGAGAATCAAAATGTCTGCTGTGCTAAGAGATTGGGACAATGGAGTAACAACTGATATATTGCACACCACACAGGTTATGGGCACATTGAGTAGAGAATCAAAATGTCTGCTATGTTAAGAGATTGGGACTATGGAGTAACAACTAATATATTGCACACCACACAGGTTATGGGCACATTGAGTAGAGAATCAAAATGTCTGCTGTGCTAAGAGATTGGGACTATGGAGTAACAACTAATATATTGCACAACACACAGGTTATGGGCACATTGAGTAGAGAATCAAAATGTCTGCTGTGCTAAGAGATTGGGACTATGGAGTAACAACTGATATATTGCACACCACACAGGTTATGGGCACATTGAGTAGAGAATCAAAATGTCTGCTGTGCTAAGAGATTGGGACTATGGAGTAACAACTAATATTGTTACGTGCCACACCCTAGTGGCACTTTTGTTAACTGGATTACGGTAGGGGTACAAAGCACAACACCAATTACTGCTTAAAGAAATAATTAACTTTATTGTGGCCAGAAAATTACACTAATCAGCAAATACAAGCAATTAGGAGCCTTCTCCAGTTTCCTCAAGTCTCTTCCTTATGCGCTCTTAGCCCCTTTCACTTGCAACAGACCACAGAAGTTAATCCGTCCTAATGAGTCCGGTGGCCTTGGCAGAAGCTACCTGCCCCTCTTCCAGGTACAAAAAATACAGTTACTTACGAGCACTTGATGTACGCTGATCACAAGCTGGGAGAAACAATGTCACAGGATTTCGTAACTCGCACAGCACTTCGTCACCACACTTCTGTCGCACAAGATAATCGCTCGCACTAGCTCGTAAAACTCAACAACAACTGCTTCACGGGTCACTCTTATATAGCAGGCCGGTGACTCAATAAATGGTTCTAGATCCATCCAGAGTCCACGGCTTCTCGAGGTTTCCACCGCTGGTCCAGTCACGAATCTTCTGGACTATCCCTTTGTCTGTAGTAGCCCTGTTGCATAAGGCGCGCGCAATACAGGAGGCAAGCCACAGCCCAGCCCCTGGGGCAGTTGTGACTCAAGCGGCGAGCGATGACACAAACTCACAGCCGTAACACCACCCCCTTCCTAAAAAGACTGATCGTCCCGATCAATCATTGGTCCGTCTGTGTCCCTCCGTAGGCTGCCAGGCGATCTCGATGCACGATCTTCATCTTCGCCCTCGGGCTCCGCTGGATCCTGTAGACGACATCGTTGATCCGTTTCACGACTCGGTACGGGCCCTCCCAGGACTTCTGCAGTTTGGGTGACAGGCCTTTCTTCCGTAATGGGTTGAAGAGCCAGACCAGGTCGTCCTCGTGGAATCCGCCGGCATCCGTCTGCTGGTCGTATCGGGTCTTCATTCTGTCGGTCTCGATCCGCAGTTTCCTCCTCGCGAACGCGTGCACGTCCTCCAGTTGGTCGACCAGTTCTTGACAATACTGGCTTACCGGGATCGGATCATTCCCAGGTCGGCCAAAGGCAAGATCGACAGGTAGACGGAGCTCCCTCCCAAACATGGCCCGGGCTGGTGTGCACCCGGTGGCTTCATGCACGGCGGCGCGGTAGGCCAGGAGAAATAGTGGAAGATGTTTGTCCCAATCCCTCTGGTGCTCGCTGACGACTATTCGAAGATGGTTCTCGATGGTGCGATTGAATCGCTCTACCATCCCGTCGGACTGAGGGTGTAGTGGCGTTGTCCTTGTCTTCCGGATTCCCAGCAGCTGGCATAGGTTCTGGAACACCTGCGACTCGAAGTTCCTCCCTTGGTCGGAGTGCAGCTCCAGGGGTACTCCGTACCGGCTGACGAATTCCTTCACCAGGGTCTCTGCAATCGTCGCGGCTTCTTGGTTAGGGAGCGCATACGCCTCCGGCCATTTGGTAAAGTAGTCGCTGACGACTAATATGTAGCGGTTCCCTGCCTCGCTTAACGGGAATGGCCCAGCAACATCGATGGCCACTCTCTCCATGGGGCCGCCCACGTTGTAGGTCTTCAGTGGACCCCGTCGTCTTCGTCCTGGGCCCTTGCTGGCTGCGCAATCGTGGCACCTCGCGCAGTGGTTCTCCACGTCTGTTCGGCATCCGATCCAGTAGAACCGCTCTCTCAGCTTCTCCTGGGTCTTCTTTATCCCTAGGTGTCCACCAGATGATCCTCCATGAACTTCCTTCAGGACTTCCTCCGTCATAGCCTTTGGAACGACGACTTGTTCCCGAGATGTCTTCCCGTCGGTGCTCTCCCAGGTACGGCAGATGAGGCCATCCCTTACAATCAGCGAGTCCCACTGTGCCCAGTAGGACTTAAATTTTGGGCTGCAGTCACTCACAATGTTCCACCCGGGTCTGGGGACACAGGCCCTCTTCCATTCGGCTATCAGTCCCAGGTCATCATCCTCTGCTTGTGCCCGCGTGAAAGATTCGCGGCTCCAGTTCCCTTGAAGTTCCACAGTAGTCCGTCGGCACAGTATCCCGGTGTTCTCCTCCCTTCGGGCACAGAAGGTGCAGTCTTCGGGGCACGGTCTTCGTGACAGGGCGTCGGCGTTAGAATGCAGTTGGCCTTTCCTGTGCTGAATCTCAAAGTTGTACTGTTGAAGTCTCTCTAACCACCGCGCGAGTTGACCCTCGGGCTGCTTGAAGTTCAGGAGCCACCGCAGGGATGCATGGTCGGTCCTGATGAGAAATTCTTGCCCGTACAGGTACTTGTGGAAGTGTTCAATGGTCTTCACGATGGCGAGCAGCTCCTTCCTGGTGACGCAGTAGTTCCTTTCTGGCTTTGACAAGGCCTTGCTGAAGTAGGCCACTACTCTCTCCTCGCCGTCCACTACTTGCGACAGGATCCCCCTCTGCCAAAGTCGCTGGCATCGGTATCGACGATGAACCTTGTTCCAGGTCTGGGGTAGGCCAGAATAGGCGCGGTGCACAGAGCCTGCTTGAGTTGTTCGAAGGCACTGTGGCATTCTGCTGTCCACGTGAAGAGTTGGTCCTTCTCAGTCAGTCGATGTAAAGGTTTGGCGATGTCGGCGAATCCTCTCACGAAGCGACGATAATAAGTGCAGAGTCCCAGGAAGCTTCGTAGTTGCGACTTGTCCTTCGGAACTGGCCACTCCCTCACAGCTGCGGTCTTCTCTGGGTCGGTGCGCACCCCTTCCTCGGAGACGATATGCCCAAGGTACTGGACCCGCTTCTGGAAGAGCTGACACTTCTTGGGGCTCAACTTCAGCTGGGCAGCCCGTAGCTTCAACAAGATCTCCTTCAGGTTGCTGTAGTGCTCCTCGAAGCTCCTCCCCAGAACGATGACGTCGTCTAGGTATACCAGGCAGGTCTTCCAGTGTAGTCCCCTCAGAATGGACTCCATTAGCCTTTCGAAGGTTGCAGGGGCGTTGCACAGGCCGAATGGCATGACGGTGAACTGCCAGAGCCCGCTGCCCACAGAGAACGCAGTTTTCTCGCGGTCCTTAGGGTGGACCTCCACCTGCCAGTAGCCACTCTTCAAATCCAAGGTGGAGAACCATCTTGATCCTGATATGGTGTCCAGCGTGTCGTCGATCCGGGGTAGAGGGTAGCTGTCCTTCTTCGTGACGTCGTTCACCCGCCTGTAGTCCACGCAGAACCTGGTGGAACCGTCCTTCTTCTTCACTAGCACGACCGGAGAACTCCAAGGACTATGTGATGGCTCGATCACCCCTTGCTCCTTCATCTCTTCTACCATCCGGTCGACTTCGGCTTGCTTGGCGAGCGGGACACGTCGGAATGGGGCCCTAATCGGTGCGCTGTCCCCAACGTCGATTCTGTGCTGGACCAAGCTTGTCCTGCCGAAGTCTTTGCTCCCCACGGAGAAGACATCCTGGAATTCGCGTAGCAGGTCCTGAAGTTGGCGTGATTGCTCTTCGTCTAGATGGTCCTGGGATCCTTGGTACATCTTCTGGAGTTCTTCTGGCAGGGCGCGTCTCCTTCGGTTGTCCGTCTGCAGGTGTCCGTCCGTCGTATCTGTGATGCGGGCAATCCAGGTAACGGGCTCGCAGACTCCTAGGTTGGTGTCCCGGTGAACCGTAATGTCGTAGTCGTTCAGGTTGGACAGGCGGACGTACGGCCGAGACGTCGTGTTGATGAGAGTCTTGGCAACTAGCAATCCTTTTGTCTGGATGTCCTCATATTTTGGCTCGATGACAGCCGCTACTCCCTCAGCAGTTCCGTCGACAATTACGGCGGCGCTGACCTCCGTCCTGGCAGGAACGATGACGTCCTCTCTCAGCCTTACTCGTCGTGCGGTGACGGCCTCGTGTGCTGGTTGCAAAGCAAGTTCCTCACCTCCGAAGTGCAGAGTGTTGGCACTCAGATCCAAGATGATGTTGTTCTGGTCCAGGAAGTCCAGTCCGATGATCACTTCATTTGACACGTCAGCCACAAGCACTGGATGCTTTATCGCCCGTCGACCAATGACGAACTCCAGTGATGCTTCGCCATGTACCGGTGCGGTCTCTCCGGTCGCGGTTATTAGCTGGAGGTTCCTTTGTGTGGGTTGCACTCTCCACTTCGGGATTACAGTGGGACTGACGATGGTCCTCGATGCTCCCGTGTCGATTAGCATGGGCCAGCTCTCTCCGTTGACGACTCCGTCGACCATCAGGCTGCTATTGTCCCTCCGTAACTTCGTCACACGAACTTGGACTGCCGGGGTTTGACGACTGCCACAAGCCAACCTTTGCCCCCCTAGGCTGGCTGATACTTGCTTTCCTGGGCCGCGCGGTTTCCCTACGACTGACTGTCCAGACGGAAACCCTTGGCGGCGGCGATCACCACAGTCCTTGCTCAGGTGGCCTCTCTTACGGCAGGTCCAGCAGGTCGGTAGTCCTCTTCCGGGCCGCCTCTCCGGATGTCCTTCGGCTACGTTTTTGTTGGTGGTACTGCGATTCTTGAAGAAACGGCTTAGCGCCTCCATCAATTCGTCGGCCAGGGGCTTGGTCTCGTTGGTTTTTGCTGGTTCATCGACGTCCACTTGACGCACCCGCGCGTGCATTCTGGGTGCCTGTTTTGCCGTCTCGAATTCAAGTGCGTGGCTCAGCGCATCTGCCAGGGTCTTATTGCGCGCGAGTCGCAGCGCCTGTTGAGTGTCCGAGTCCCGTAGTCCGTCGGTGAAGGTTTGCGTCGCAATCTGCTCCAGAAAGTCGGCCGGCGCTGTTGGGTAGGCTAGCCTTACGAGGCGTGCGATGTCCATCTCGAACTCCTGCAGGGTTTCCGCGTTCTTTTGTACCCGGGTCCGGAGCTGCATCTGGTAGGCCTGCTGAAGATGGCTATCCCCATATCTGGACTCCATATGTGCGATCAGTGAAGCGTAGTCCTGGGATCCGGTCGGGATGGCCTGAAGGACGTTAAGGGCGTCCCCTCTCAGCGCTACAATGAGAGCTGTAGCCTTTTCCGTGCTGTTCCAGTTGTTTATGGAACAGGCTGCCTCGAACTGACGTAAATAGGTGCTCCACGGGACCTTTCCGTCGAAGGTTGGGGGCGTCACTCTGCTCTGTCCCGTTCCTGGTGTCCCCGGTGTACCTGTGGGCGGGCGTCGGCGCAGCTCGGCAACTTCCTCTTGAAGAGCGTTGACTTTCTCTTCCACCCCCGTGAGTGGGCGTTGGCGCAGTTCGGCTACTTCCTCTTGTAGGGCTTTGACTCTCTCATCCACCCCGGTCGGCGGGCGTCGGCGCAGCTCGGCGACTTCCTCTTGTAGGGCTTTGAATCTATCTTCCATCCCTGTCGGCGGGTGTCGGCGCAGCTCAGCAAATTCCTTTTGTAGAGCGTTAAATCTCTCTTCCACCCCCGTCAGCGGGCGTCGGCGTAGCTCAGCAACTTCTTCTTTTAAGGCGTCGAACTTCTTTTCCACTGCCGTGACTTCCTCACGCAGACCCAGTTCTAATTTCTTCAAGTCCTGTGCTAACTTATTCTGCCCGTCTTCCATCTTCTTCTGGCCGTCCTCTATCTTCTTGGTTAAATTCTTCTGGCCATCTTCTAATTTAGCAGTTAGGTCCTCGGCTAACTTCTTCTGGCCGTCCTCCATCTTCTTCTGGCCGTCCTCCATCTTCTTCAGGTCCTCCGCTAACTTATTTTGACCGTCTTCCATCTTCTTCTGGCCGTCTTCTAATTTGCAAGTTAGCTCCCTGGTTAAATTCTTCTGGCCATCTTCTAATTTAGCAGTTAGGTCCTCGGCTAACTTCTTCTGGCCGTCCTCCATCTTCTTCTGGCCGTCCTCCATCTTCTTCAGGTCCTCCGCTAACTTATTTTGGCTGTCCTTCAGGTCCTCTGCTAACTTCTTCTGGCCATCCTCCATCTTCTTCTGGCCGTCTTCCATTTTGGCAGTTAGGTCCTTGGTTAAATTCTTCTGGCCGTCCTCCATCTTGGTTTCCATGCCATTTAACTTTTCTAGCAGTGCTGCCAATTTCTCCTCCATTTTAGTTGTTTGTCTTGTAAAGGGCATGCACTCACAGGAAAATTAGAGAAAATGACCTGCTCGGGTTTTGAAACCAGGACCGTCAGGTGTTGTGCTTGAGTTCGTAATCCGGCTTCTGACACCAGTTGTTACGTGCCACCCCCTAGTGGCACTTTTGTTAACTGGATTACGGTAGGGGTACAAAGCACAACACCAATTACTGCTTAAAGAAATAATTAACTTTATTGTGGCCAGAAAATTACACTAATCAGCAAATACAAGCAATTAGGAGCCTTCTCCAGTTTCCTCAAGTCTCTTCCTTATGCGCTCTTAGCCCCTTTCACTTGCAACAGACCACAGAAGTTAATCCGTCCTAATGAGTCCGGTGGCCTTGGCAGAAGCTACCTGCCCCTCTTCCAGGTACAAAAAATACAGTTACTTACGAGCACTTGATGTACGCTGATCACAAGCTGGGAGAAACAATGTCACAGGATTTCGTAACTCGCACAGCACTTCGTCACCACACTTCTGTCGCACAAGATAATCGCTCGCACTAGCTCGTAAAACTCAACAACAACTGCTTCACGGGTCACTCTTATATAGCAGGCCGGTGACTCAATAAATGGTTCTAGATCCATCCAGAGTCCACGGCTTCTCGAGGTTTCCACCGCTGGTCCAGTCACGAATCTTCTGGACTATCCCTTTGTCTGTAGTAGCCCTGTTGCATAAGGCGCGCGCAATACAGGAGGCAAGCCACAGCCCAGCCCCTGGGGCAGTTGTGACTCAAGCGGCGAGCGATGACACAAACTCACAGCCGTAACAATATATTGCACACCACACAGGTTATGGACACATTGAGTAGAGAATCAAATTGTCTGCTGTGCTAAGAGATTGGGACTATGGAGTAACAACTCATATATTGCACACTGCACAGGTTATGAGCACATTGAATAGAGAATCAAAATGTCTGCTGTGCTAAGAGATTGGGACTATGTAGTAACAACTAATATATTGCACACCACACAGGTTATGGGCACATTGAGTAGAGAATCAAAATGTCTGCTGTGCTAAGAGATTGGGACTATGGAGTAACAACTAATATATTGCACACCACACAGGTTATGGGCACATTGAGTAGAGAATCAAAATGTCTGCTGTGCTAAGAGATTGGGACTATGGAGTAACAACTAATATATTGCACACCACACAGGTTATGGGCACATTGAGTAGAGAATCAAAGTGTCTGCTGTGCTAAGAGATTGGGACTATGGAGTAACAACTAATATATTGCACACCACACAGGTTATGGGCACATTGAGTAGAGAATCAAAATGTCTGCTGTGCTAAGAGATTGGGACTATGGAGTAACAACTAATATATTGCACACCACACAGGTTATGGGCACATTGAGTAGAGAATCAAAATGTCTGCTGTGCTAAGAGATTGGGACTATGGAGTAACAACTAATATATTGCACACCACACAGGTTATGGGCACATTGAGTAGAGAATCAAAATGTCTGCTGTGCTAAGAGATTGGGACTATGGAGTAACAACTAATATATTGCACACCACACAGGTTATGGGGACATTGAGTAGAGAATCAAAATGTCTGCTGTGCTAAGAGATTGGGACTATGGAGTAACAACTAATATATTGCACACCACACAGGTTATGGGCACATTGAGTAGAGAATCAAAATGTCTGCTGTGCTAAGAGATTGGGACTATGGAGTAACAACTAATATATTGCACACTGCACAGGTTATGGACACATTGAGTAGAGAATCAAAATGTCTGCTGTGCTAAGAGATTGGGACTATGGAGTAACAACTAATATATTGTACACCACACAGGTTATGGACACATTAAGTAGAGAATCAAAATGTCTGCTGTGCTAAGAGATTGGGACTATGGAGTAACAACTAATATATTGCACACTGCACAGATTAAGGCGACGCCGCTTACAACGCATTATGTTCGCTGCCCAGTCAGACACAAGAGAAGCCATTAGACTGCATTCCTACAAGCGTAGTTCGGCCGTGCGGCGGCGTCATGACGAATAGAAGGAACTAGTGTGAGGACTCCGCCATTAAAGAACGGTAGTTTGTGGTCCCGCCGCTACAAGCACTGCAAGCGATTATGTCCAACACATGTCCTGTTGTTCCGTCGAACCGGGTCGTATAAAAGTGCGGGGGAAGCTACTGTGTGAGATATTTGTGTGAATTAAATTGAATTTTCTTTGCGTTCCGTTCTTAAATTCAGTTCATTGTGTCTTGTGTACATCAGCGTTTTATGTTTTGTGTAGGCCTACTTCAAACTTATTTCTTTGATAATATTACTGTTTTGTGGCATCATCATTCCGAGCCCAGCATCCAAGCAAGCTGCACGCCACTGCTCTAAGCTCCGTCTTCTAACGCCAATTGATGACATCGATGATCCGCCAGCCTTGACAGCCTTTCTAACAAGCCTAGTCCTCACTATCCCTACGTTCCTATAGGCTTAATTTGCATACTCCTTAGTAACAGTGCAGATTAAGTCACTCCTCTACCATTCAAATATCCAACACCATACACACCCTATAACCATCCTAGTCAAGCAACTCCTGTCTCCCTCGAGTTTAACTCATCCCCTCACCCTACTAAGCAGCCAATAATTAATTATTTAATTAATTATTTCAAGTAACTTCAAATTTCATCAGCGCACTCAACGTCACAGCTCCAACTGTATTTAAACTGGATAACTTTGAGTGACTGGTATTTTTTTTTCTCTTTCCTTATTCTCTGGTGACCAAGGTATTTGACCACTATCTCTCATCACTTCTTACTCATTACACGCTCTTATACACTCACGAACACAAACATGTCACACACTGACACTAAACCTCGCACATTAACGTACCAGGGCATAACATTCCTGATAACTCAGGACCCTGATACCCTAAAAGCCCAAATTATACCCCTGTCAATCCAAAAACTCTAATTCCGAATGGGCCTACCCAAAAACGAGGTGGTACACTCGTTCCATTTAAACCAGCTTCACCAAAATGAGATTCCTCACTCTCTAGATCACCTCCTCCCTCACCCGGCCACGTCTCATTCCCGACATTTGATTTCGAAAAAGAGCTGTGGTACGCTTCACCCAATGGCAGTAACCTTCAGACCACGATGGTCCTCATCCACCCACGAATTGGTATTAGCCTTTGTAAATCAGTCAGGCAAGCAGTAATTAATGCGCTCAATCCCATAGCCCAATTTATTTCCCTCAATGAGGAATTAGGTAATCACCACATAGGCATCACTCCCTCTGAGGATAGCCATCTCAACTCTGTCACTAGTGTTCTCAAGAGCCGCTCTGCCATTCCCCCATTTTCATTAATTAGATTCAGACCCACAAATTCACCTTCTTTAGTCTCTCAATCTGAGGAAACTAAATTGCCACAACAAGAAACAACAAAAGTCACAGTCTGTATAACCTACTCCAGGAATCTGTGTGCTTTCCGTAACATGTAGACCTAAGGGAGACCGTAGTACTTATTTCCATGAATTATATTTTCCATTGTGCCCTGCCGTGTTATTTTAATTGCAATCGCTAATTACTTTTTAAAAGAGTATCAGTTACAAAGTAATTCGTTTCCCTTGGCATTATCCCTAAGACCAGCTGACCGGCAGCTTGGAACTTGCTCACTCTAGCTCTGCCGGGCGGGGCGCGCTTGAACTGGAAGAGTCCTCTCACTTTCTCTTTCATTCGTCATGGCGGCGTGTTTAGAGCAGCGCAACTGGCAGGCGCGGATCTAGAGCTTGGCTTTGGAGGGGGTCAGGGAATTGAAATTGTTAAGAAAAATGGTATCACTAAAAACGCAACAAAAATCGCAAAATAACGAAACGTACAAAACCAGACCAATTTTTTTGCAAGCTACATGGATAGAAATTTGATGCGTTTAGCGCACCAAAAATATTCGTACAAATTGCAACGGCGTGTTTTGCGACTTTTACATCGAGCTTCGAGAAAAGTATCAAGGTACGTAACAGTTTCGGCAAGTCGAGTTGGTACCGACAAAGTGAGAAAGTCGCAGCTTAAATTGCCAACCAGTTTGGACGTCGGCAAAGTTTTTGGTGCGAAAAAAGCCCCTAATTCCTATCCGTGGATATATATATGACAAACAAAAAATGTAATTTTTTTATAAACCAATATATACTCGGCACAACATTTAGCGGGCCAGAAGCTTTTGGATTCTCCCATTTCAACAGTTGTTGCCGAGTACGAATTGTGGGTCGCAAAATGGGAGCGCATTGTTGAAAACGGCGGCAAGATCCCCGATTCGATTGTTGTCATTTGTGATGAGTGTGACGAGGATATTTATCCATCCATCAATAAACTGTTACTCTTCCTGTGAGTGCAGCCACTGCACAATCCGTCGCCTCAAAACTTGGCTAAGAGCAACCATGGCAGAAGACAGGCTCACCGGACTTGCATTGCTGCACATTCATCGTGACATCACTATAAACATCGATTCGGTAATCACAAGATTTATTAAACAAAAAATCCGAATTGATTTGTTATATAAATAATCGTTTTTATATAACAGGTATGAAGTTGTAAATATGTACAGTTGCAACAGACATAATAATGGCAATAAAGATATTTTCAGTATTGAATAAAATGAAAAAAAAAAACTGTTTTTCAGTTAAAATCCGTTATTTGTCTGGTTATTGTGTTTTTGTTTTTTTGAGTTTGCAAAAAAAATTTGGTCTCCGTTTGGGGGGGGTCATGACCCCCGTGACCCTCCCCTTGAATCCGCACCTGGCAACTGGGCGACTGAACTCAAGCCAGTCAGTTCGGTTGTACGCCGCGCAGTAGTAGATGATGAGTAGTGATCTGTGGACGTTGCTACTAGCAACGTAGCTTCTTGTGAAGTGGAGTGATTAAATCATTATGGAGGATTATAGGAACTGAACTATTTGTAGGAAAACACTTCACACCGCGTATTATATTCTACGATGTAGGCCAGCGTTTTACGTTGTACGCGGCGTAGAAAGTGCGTCGCTAGGAAAACACGCCTTTATGGGCACATTGAGTAGAGAAGCAAAATGTCTGCTGTGCTAAGAGATTGGGACTATGGAGTAACAACTAATATATCGCACACTGCACAGGTTATGGGCACATTGAGTAGAGAATCAAAATGTCTGCTGTGCTAAGAGATTGGGACTATGGAGTAACAACTAATATATCGCACACTGCACAGGTTATGGGCACATTGAGTAGAGAATCAAAATGTCTGCTGTGCTAAGAGATTGGGACTATGGAGTAACAACTTCATACTTATCAGTTTTCCAAATTTAGACTAGTGATTCAAAATATTAGAGCATCCTGTATTTACATTCATATTATTAATGTTTTGCTATTAAAGTGGTGAGTTGGACTTGATGCTGATGTTGTACAACTCTTCAGCCGTTCAACACGGAGTTGCCCAATGACTGGGCACTGTATTTAATATATCAATAATAAGTATATGACATGTATTGGCTATGATCCCGTTCAGTCATTGGGCAACTCCGTGTTGACCGACTTGGTATGCTAAGCTGTAGCGTGTAGTGGGCTTGTCTTGCAGACAGTCCTCGGCTTGCTCCCAGGGTCCAGCGCCAACGGTTGCAGTCTCTCCCTAACGCCATGGCTGCCTTCGCCAGTAAGTGTTGGTTTGCTCCCCCGAGTGACCGCAGTGTGCTGTTTCCTAAAGCCCTCATTTGCTGCTCATTTTCCCACAAATGCTCAATGGGGTCTAAGGGAGGACAAACGATGTTCCCTTTCCGCAGTTGGCTGTTTGTAGAGCAAATAGTTTGTGTAGTGGCATGTGGCATGTCTGGCATTCGCCTTCAGAGACTAAGGTCGTGGGATCAAATCCTAGCCTAATCATAAATGCATCATTGACCCTCTAGAGACCGGAGTGCGGGTAAACAGAACATTATTCGCATCCGCCCCGAATCTGCACAACTGTTTTCTGCATCCGCCCCGCATCCACTTGACTATTTTCCACATTCGCACGTTTGTTATGCGAATCTAATGGCATTACGATAATATTTTTAATTAGACAAAGCATACATTTCTAAGGCTACATATTTAGACATTCGAGGAAAACGTTCCCTTAGGCTTTGTATGTCATGTGCTATGTTTAAAATGAATGTTACACAACCAGAATTGCAACCCTTTCCTGTTCGGAGTGTTAATTATGCTTAATGACATTAGTTTAAATCATCATCTTACATTATTTTGTCATGAAAAAACATAACGGAAAAATTTGATATGTCATAAACATAAACTATCCGCAAATTTTTTGCAAAAATTATCCGCACAGCCTTGCAAATTATATCCGCATGGAGAAAATGTTTACAGATATCCGCGCAGGACTATTTGGGGCCTGGCATCTAAAAGCTGCAGTAGTTAGAAGTGTGTGTGCTATTGTATGAGACACCACAGATACCCATATTTCCTTGCATATTTTTAGCCTACAATTAGTGGTGCGACGAGTATTAAAGTTGAAAGAAGGAGAAAATCCACAATCTTTTTTTAATAGTGTGGATCATTATTTCCTTAATTTATAATCCTGTGTATTTCACTTTGAACTGATCCGATGGACTGGCACAGGGTGAATACAGAATGTATCACTTGATGTTGCAGTGAGTCCCATCCCGGAAGCATCGCCCATGAGCGACAGGGGCGACTCGGTGAGTGCCATGTGCCAGCAGCTGGCCCACGGCTTGTCGCTACTCACCTCCAACGACGACTACCTGCCGCTCGGCTCCACGCACGTGAGTACATCCCCTCCCCTCTCTGTAGGCTACCGTGAGCCCCATGCTATGGCCCCGGCTAGCTCTCATTGTCTGTGTTCCTTGTTGCAGGTGAATGCTGTTGCCAAGCAGCTCTTCCCTGATTCCGGTGAGTGCCTCACATTGTGATAGGTTATTTATTATAAGGTTAGAAACATGGCCACCTCTTTCCGATGGACCATTGCATTGCAGGCCTTAGTGCCTGAGCTCAGGTATTCCTTGTAATGGTTCAGCAGTAAGGTAGGAGGGGCCATGCCTAATTGAGTGTCTCATCTGCAGACTTGAGGTAACAGTGGAAGACTGCTAGTATCTTGCTGGGTAGGTTGAAATAAATAAGAAAGATTTGTTCTTGTTAGAATGAAAGCGATTTTATGTTTAAGAATAGAGAGGATTTGTGATGTGGAAAGGAGTGGACATATTAGGTTGGATTGGGAATCTGATGGTTGTTTCCTGGATACATAAAAAGATGTTATACTATGTTGGAAGGATTGTCTGTCTTATATGTAATGAAAATAACATATCCCTTATGGTGTAATAACAACCACTGCCCCGAATTAACCCCTCAAGCCGGTTGGCCGTACCACAAACGTCCGGTGCAGGCGGAAGTTAGAATGCCTATTACGCATGAAACGCTGCTGCTTCGCCGGATCTTCTTTCACGTTATAAACCGAGAAGTTATGTACTGTCATGCCATCTCTGTTTCAAAATTAGAACTAATATGAAGTTGATCGATATCCGTTGCTTTTGATGACTCATATCGATCAGCGAAGAAACATGAAACGCGCTCTGATGAGTTTCAGGTTAGTTGCTTTAGAAGGTACCACATCCTTTCCTGTCATCTCGAGATTGTTTTGTGAACTATATCTAACTTGACAATTTTTGTCACTTATGGAGGGGAAGCACCGATAGCAATTACTTAGTAGATAACTTTTGCTTCGTAGGCTAGTGGCTACTCAGTCGCAGATGAATAATTGCCGGGCTGTCTCATTCTCTTGCGGGTGCAGATATTATTGGTTTGATAGATGACAGTAGTGGAAGTGATGTAAAGGGAGCGATATTTTCGGTAGTGATACGGACTATGCACAGCATGATGTTATTGGAGAAGTGGGAGACAGCCCAGACGAAGAAGAAATAGCTTCAGCTGTAATAACAACGACCGCTGTTCAGTGTTTGTGGCGTGAGGTAGACTTCGTCAAGAGCACACAAAAGATCCCCTACACGGGTATGCCGGATACAAGAAGGCATTTCACATCTGTTTTTTGCTGTTTTCTACAATGTGATTGAACTAGTTTGAGAAACAAATATGTACGCGGCAGAATGTATAGTGGCGCGCCCTTGAAACCAAGGTCGCGCGCCAGGAAATGAGAGTCAGTGACGGGACAACATTTATTGTTGATGGGGGTAATGCAGAAACCTACCCTAAAGAGCTATTTCACCCCTATATTCCCTCAAACAATGCCAAGCGACAGGTTTGAAATAATATTGCGATATTTACATTTTGTTGACAATTCGATACGGGATGCATAGACGGGGCATAAAAAGCTTTTCAA
Source organism: Meconema thalassinum (assembly GCA_946902985.2). Lineage (NCBI taxonomy): Eukaryota > Metazoa > Arthropoda > Insecta > Orthoptera > Tettigoniidae > Meconema > Meconema thalassinum. The sequence goes on along the minus strand of OX336399.1, from coordinate 2,237,194 downwards.
AACTCAGCTTTTCCTGGAAATTATACCCGAAAAATATGTATATGTGTAGATTGAACATTATCATGTAAACATCTTGCCTTCATTGTAAACATATCTGAAACAAATACCAAAAGTGGAACTTATCAAATTATTATACTTTTGTAAATATTGCGTATGATTATGGACAACCCTGAAAAGCGGTCGTCACATATATTACTGAGAAACATTGGACAAGATTTCGGTATGTAATCCTAAAAATTTCATTACCGGTACGTGATATTTCGTAGATTTAACATTATTAATTTTTTTACCTTGTTGGTGTCCAAACCTCTGCTGAGCTTCAATTTAAATACCGCCGGATTAAATAGCCGGCCTGTGGGGTTAAGTTTGAAAGGTTACAACATTAGTCATGCAGACTAATTGGGTTGAAAATGGCCGCCCATTGCTGGTGCATTGTGGTGAACCAACAATAGGTGGCAGGGGGAATATTGTTATGTTTTAGAAGGTGGATCAGGCCCCGGGCAAATGGTCTACTGGTGCCCTTTTTCTCATTTATATCTTATAAAATTAGCATAACAGTTTTTTTACAAACAACTACTTTACTAATACTGTATCACAGGAAATAAAGTAAGTCGTTCATACAATTTATTGATACGGTACATTAATCACACTAAAAACCAAGATTACAAATTCAAAAGATAAATTTTAAAAGTACAATATACAGAAACATTTCAAATCAAAGGTCTTTTTCTGGCTTTTAACTTTGCAAATTTATTTATGATGTCAGAAAAGTCTGTGCTAAGGGTTACGTCTTTTTCACAACACAATAACAATAGAGAATTTAGTTTGCTGTCTGAAAGAGTTGATCTTCTCACTTTCTTTAGCCGAGTCAAAACAGAAAATCCTCTTTCTGCGGACCAGTTGGTGACTTGTAAAGTCAGAACTATTCTGGTTGCTACCTCAAGATTAGGGAAAGTAACTTTCAAATAATTTTTATGACGTATTCTTATATGTCAAGAATGCTAGTAAATTCTTCCTGTTCCACATACATTTTGAGTGCTGACGTTCGTTTTCAAATTCACTTCCAATGTCATTAGAGTAGAACTCAGAGTTTTTTCTGCGATCCCATTTGTACAAGAATAGAAAGTATTTCAAATTTGTCAGATCCATTTTCATAAGCTGTTTTTCGCCTTGACAAGTTACTTATCAAAGAGTCAAAGATCTTAATATAAACTTGGGATTTGAAAAGCGACCTTTCATCAAGAATAGTTTCATCGCCTGGGCTCTCATCTGCAAAAGTTTTTCTGATTCTTATTCTTTTGTATTTGGTGTTGGGTGATTCAACTTGTAACAACTTCATGGCTGCTTGTTCATACTTGTCAAACCCATTTCTTTTTTCATTTTAATAGCTCTCAAAAGTTTGAAGCTGCTTTGTACCTACTATGAGATTAAGCGTTTCACTTTGTAGATTGTTGCTAACTTTATCAAATCTTTCCAAAATATAACGCCACAGAATAGTAAGGAAGGCTATTTCAAATTTGTCAAACTTCTTTTCTAGTCCTGAAGTTTCAACTTGGACTGCAGACTTCTGAGTAGGGTCTAAGAGATATTTCCCTCAGTGATTTATGTATCGCCTTGTAGCCTTTGACCAGGGCCTTTACAGCATCGGCTCTCGCTGACCATCTTGTTTGAGATAGGGATTTCAACACTGGAATTTTACTGTTTTCTAAACATGTTTTCAAATTACCCCATCTATGGGTTGAATTGGAAAAAAGGTGTAAAGGTTATGGACGAATCCAAAAAACGCAATAGCTTCAGTGCAGCACTCTGCAGCAGAAGAACCAACAAGGTTGAGAGAACGTGCTACGCAAGGGACAAACTCAGCAAAAGGGCAGTGTTGTTTAATTCAAGCTTAAAGGTCTGAGTAAGCTGCAGACATATTTGCCGCGTTATCATAGCTTTGTTCTCGCCATAACTCAATATCTAGGCCTAATTCCAAGATTGAACTTAAAAATGCCTCTTCAAAAACTACTTGAGGTTTGGCCTGTTCCAGGGAGAAGCTTGAAGACACGTTCCTTTGGCTTTGGCTTAGAATCTTTGAAGCGAACGTAACATAGAACCAATGCTAATTGATCGGTGTGCGAACAATCGGGAGTAGAATCCACGATGAGAATGTTTGACATCCTTTGTCATTGTTTGCAGCACTAAGTCTGCCATAACACTGATGAACTCATCACATGTTTGAGGAGATAGGTATGACTCTCATTATGGACGAATCCAAAAAACGCAATAGCTTCAGTGCAGCACTCTGCACCAGAAGAACCAACAAGGCCCTTTGTTCCCATGCTGAGTAAGGTGCTGGGAAAGAAAAGGGTCGAATTCAAGGCATCCTAGATACAGACCATTAGAGGTAGATCCTAAACGTTCATTGTCACCTTGAAAAGGTAACCCTCTAACCGAGAGAAATTTCACAACATACACAATTCTGAGTAATACACTTGGCCAATATGTTACCTCCTGCTCATATTGGGTTGAAAGAAGAGTATTTATTTCCTCTTGGTGTTTTCGTCTATTAATGTGAGTTAGCAAGTTGGAACGATGGCCTGCTGATTGTTCATGTTGTTTAATCAACTCATTTCCTTGTTTCCAATCATGAACCTGGATGAAAATCCAGTTTTATTGTCCAATGGCTGAAACAAGCAGCAAGGAACACAAAAGACTTTTCCAGACGATTGTGAGTAGATCAGCCAATCTCTAACATAAGATTTACCATTGGAAAGTGTACATTTAAACAGTTTCACAGAAAGTGTACGCTTAGTTCCGTCATTATAAATAAGCTCAGATCTAGAAAAATACGCTTGAAAGCTTTGTTTTGGGGGATTGTTTGCAGAGTGACGTCCCATGTTGCAGGGTCATTGATGTTACAAGTGGAAGCCAACACATTATCGGATTTTGATTCACAAACAATTTGGTCATCTGAATTTATCTATTAGCTTCATTATTAGGAAATGTCAAAGTAAGCGCACCTTGAGAGAGATCGTTTAGGCCTGGAGTTTCCTTGCTTGAAGTGGCAGTGCCGATAGTTGTAGCTCTTTGTGTAAAGAACGATACAATATTAGGCACTTTCTTTAAAAGTTCTTGTTCGTCACTTTCCTTCTTGGCAGCACGTTTCCTGAATTCTGATCCACTTAATTTTTTGTTCATTCTAAAATAACTAAAGTAGACATATTTTCACAAATCACAGTTGACACGCAATACAAACAAACAACCTTTAAGGTTAGGAAGTCGACAAGATCACGTGGCGCATGCGCCAGTTTTAAATCCATGAGTATTGCCAACAGCGTCAACCGTGCATTACTGCATACATTGTTGCCAACACTGGTATTCTTAACAGATAATACTGATTATATTATAATACTGTATTATAATATAATCATGATTACAAGCTTGCCACGGTGGGTGAGTGGATATCGTGTCGGTCTACCAACCCCAAGATTGTAGGTTCGCCCCTGGCCGTGGTAAGTGATGTTTGAAAGGCGGCAAAAATACGACACGCATCTCATACGATGTTGGCATGTCAAATAACCCATTTGAATTCAGTAGGCCGTGTTCATAATGGCAAAATTAATCTCGGGAGTTTCCGCCAACACAAAGTTCCTCATTTCTCTACTAGAAAGCGCTCTAGTGTTCAAGGAGCTTAGATAATATCTAACCTCCTTGACTTTTATAGTGATTCAAGGAACAACGAAATTTGACATGCAAGCTACCCTCTGGGTGTCAAATTACAAAGCTTGCACCCGGCACCCGAGGCCATACGATATTATCATCATGATTACACATAAATACTACGAATGTACCGTATGTGATATTTAATATTACTGTTATTTTATATTCACGTAAATTAGGCTATAGTTATTTTAACCTATATTTTAAGATTTCCTTGTCATACTTATTTTTTTTAATGTTGGGATTGTTGAGTCGACCTTTTTCTGCGTAGAGCGTCACCCAAATTTGGCGCCCTGGGCAAATGCGCCGTATGCCCGTTTATAGCCCGAGGCCTGAGGTGGATTGGTTAAGAGTGTTAGGTTTTGGTTACAGAAGAATTGATCATATGTTATGTTTGTTGAGATGATAAGAAATTGGATGAGATGTTGTAAAGCAAAAGGTATAAGAGAAAGGAAGAAGAGAGGAAATGTTACTAAATTAAATGATGGTTATATTAAATGAATGTGGTAATCAAAAATGAGTTATATAAAGATGAAGTCTAAAATGTTCCACTTATGCGGCAGTGCACGAAATGTGACAAGATAGATGCAAGATTAATTCCTTCTAGTACTTTCCTTGTGTGTTCAACACTCCTCCCCCCACTTTGTACCTGTGGAGCCGGTTTCACCGTGGCACACATTTTCACCGAGTGTGTGGATCTTGCTGACTTACGAAGAAACCTTGGTTTGCAGATGACACTCAAACTTGTATTAGCCGATGACGCGGTGGCTGCTGATCGCTTTATAAGTGAGAGTGGGTTAGGGCCAGCAATCTAAATTGACTCAACGACTTGTTCGTTTTTGAATGATAATGTTTTTGTTTTCCCATAATTTTTGTTTATTTTTATAATTTTTTTATTTATTTAATTTTTTCTTTTGGTTTTATTAATTTTTGGTCTTTTTAAATTTAGGTGTCCATCTCAAAATTTTAAATTCAATTCAAAATTTGTATTCTTCAATCTGTGTTAAGAGGGGCAGATGACCTCGAAGTTCCGCCCCTTAAAACAACAATAACTAACTAACCACTAAGAATAGTTATGAGGCATCAGAGGAGTGGCACAAGAACTACCTCACAAACAGAAATCAGTATGTGATGTTGCAATTGAGAATTAATACAGAACCAATTCATTTCTTGGTTTTTATTAGTCTTATTAGATTTGAAAGGCAAGCTTAAACTATTTGCAGATGATATTTGAGAACATGTGAGCAGGTAATGATCTCAATAAGCTGACGAGAGCACTCTAAACCAATTGTACATGATTGAGCCCACTTAGAAATGGGCAAATAACCTGGGGAAATCACATGGTACAATATATCCTTGGCTCATTGAGCCATGAGCAATGTAGCCTTATGTGTTGTGCAGTGACCTCAACTGTGTCGGGAGGAATCAGTCTGGAGCCCATCAAGTCCCTCAACAACAACGCCACTTGGTCCAGTTCCATCACGTCTCCCTCTCCAGTGCTGCCACCACGAGCCAGCAGCGCCAGTCCTTCCAACAGCATGGGGTAAGTTCACACCATTTAACATTCTCCTAGTTCAGTACAACCGTTTTGTTATTTCGGAGAAGGAATACAAACCTTCCAGAATATTGCAAACCTTCCAGAATGTTGCATTTATTTATGAGATGAGGGGGCTCCCTTCCTTACTTCACCTGGACGGCACAATGACTGCAAAATGGTGCCAGAGCCAAGTCAATGGGGCTAGGCTATCTCCGGACTCAAAATACTTGTAATTCTAGATTCAGTGCGTGAACTATGGGTCCTCGGCTCACCTATTAATATACAATATGCCGATCAATACAACTAAAAGGTGCACATTGCTATCTAATGGCGGATAATGAAATGCGTTTAGCGTATGGCAAGAGAATAACATTACCGTATATACCCGAATGTAAGACGAGGCCTAGTTATCAACTGCCTCTTACAGATTTTTTCAAAAAAATACTCGCTAACTCATAACTTGCACAATATATGCCCTTAAGGTCGTGCTTTCATTTTTATAACGTCTCGTGTTATCGCAAATCCCTCTGCCCGCTTTTCCAAGACATACTCTATAATTTCTTTGTTCAAGAATGGGAGACGTTATTAAATTAAGATATGTTGATCACTCAATTACTGCTCGTAAAACTGACTGGTGGTTCTTGTAAAGATTGTTTTAAAACATATTTCCGTATGCTTTTGAACATATAATTTATCCGCTTAAAATGACGTGTATGCGTAAATCCTAACCTCAAAATGTACGCTATTTGTATATGCATGGTAATTAAACATAACAAACCATATTTTAATCTTTATTAACACATTGATTTGTTGCGAGTTACAAGATGCCAACACCACATAGGCCTACTACTTTGCAAATAATAATAACTTTTTTTTAATACCCTGAATATAAGACGACCCCAAATTTTTATAACACAAAAAGTGGGAAAAAACCTCGTCTTACATTCGGGTATATACGGTATTTCTCGTGAAAAATTCAAAAATAAAAATCAGGTCATTTAGAATATCATCCAAACATGAAACTGAAGCTGTCTCAATGTGTGACGTTTACATTTTATACGGTGAAATCTCGATACAACGATACCTTGCGGACACGAAAAAATATTGTTGTAGAGGACTTATTGTTATAAAGAGAATTTGGGATAACACCTTCTCCTGTCGATTGGTGAAAGATTAAAAGGCGGAAATTGAATGACATTCCTTACCTAGGACATGGTACCAACCAATTACAACAAATTCAATCTATACGATTTGCAAGAACAAAAACACAGAAAGTATCTTGCCTACGTTCAGCAGAGTACAGTCGTACACATGCAGCACTTCACTACTGAACTGAAATCTAAAATGGTAGTCTGTTTGACAGTTTTCTTTACAGACTCAAAGGCCTGATTGCGTCAAGGTTCTCTAAGTAATTTTCTGAAACACATGGAACACTGGATAGAAAATTGTGCAGCACTTCACAAGATGCATTAGCTTGTGGAAGAGTTCTTGTCCTTCTTCTCTTTCAACTACCGCTTGGATTTCCTGAATTTCCTCCACAATTGTTTCATCCGTGATTTCAGAGAAAACAAGGATCTCCCGCTGCTGGAACATTCTCATTCTCTCCAAACTGTTTGCCGTAGTTAGAAAGAACACTACCCAGTACTTTCACACCCACGTCGCAACCTCTTCTTCAGGTGAAAATCCTGCCTTTCTCCAACAGTTCCTCATGGTCTCCGGTTTCGCTCGTTGCCAGCTTGCAGCTATCATGACACATGCTTGTTTTATAATAACCTGTTGCGCATTTGACAGAGGTTGTGATAATCCTCTTGACACTTCATTATTCCCATATCTAAAGGTTGCAGGACCAGCAGTTGCTTGTGAGCTGCGCAATTATCCTGGATAAGTGCGATGTTCCTCTTCCAGTTTCAGAAGCCACACCCTTATGTTTCCGTTGTAGTAAACTAATATTTGAAATGAGAAAACTCCTATTGAGGCACAACGAACACATTAAAAAAAAAAGAACAGAAAATTTAACTGATGTAATTTTCCAAAGAGTGATTTTAAAATGACTTACCTGGCAAACTTTTAACATTTTTGAAGCGCCTAGGCTTAAGACTTCTTCCTATTACGAATTGCCGAAACTTGTGTGTTCCTGTCTGGTTCACACAGATACGGGCACTACAGCCCATGAAGGGCCTAGGCCTACCAAGCGACCGCTGCCCAGCCATTTGGCCTGCAGATATTGGGGTGACGTGTGATAAGCGCATCGGGTCCCCTCGGCCGTTAATCTCGGTTTTCGTGATCAGGGCGCTGTCTCACTGTCAGACAGCTACTCAATGGTCCTCACGAGGCTGAGTGCACCCCGTTCCAGCCCTCACGCCAGTTTCTAAAATCCCTGATGGAGCCGGAAATCGAACCCGCGGCCTCCGGGAGGGAGGCTGGCGCTCTTCCTCAACGCCACAAGGTCAGCAGTTAAACATTGCTTGGAGCTTTTGCCTCCACTGCATATTTCTCCTTTCAAAGACCAGATTATCTCAGGGAGAAGTTGATGTCAGCGTTATAGATATCTTCTAGCATGTATTTCTGTGCTATTTCTTTCATCGATAAAGATCGGCGTCACCTGTCGCAGAAGACTTCTCTTCTTCTTGAATTGATTTATAAGTTATACCCTGATGATCTCTAGACATAATAAGCTACCCATTGCTGGCTGGCTGTAAAGTTGTCTACACCTAGCAGGTTAGCAAACATTCTAGCTTCGGCACTGCCCATTGATTGAAATATTCAGGGCTCTTTCCTCATTGAACCACTTCAACGTTGCTGTACATCGCAGTTTTTATGCACTTTCTTCCCGGATTTACAGTATTTGATTTTAATGTTTCCCCGATATCTTTTCTCTTCTTCCAAAACGTAGCCACTGTGGATTGCGAAAAGCCGTGTTTTCTTGCTACGTCTGTCTGTTTCATTCTGCCACCTATATTGCTGTACACTTATTTGTTTTTGGGAACATGAAGCCGTGCTGTCAAACACCTGCACTATCTCTCCAGAGCGAAACACGACAGTCGCTCGAATGTACAACAATGTGTCAACAAGGTCACTAATGCGGACGCTATGGTTTCAAACAGCTACTCGACAGCTATTATCGTTTAAATCCATCATTCCATCTAGACCTTCTTGGAATTCTATACCTGCTGAATTTCCCGAATTGGACAATAAGCAGCTTGCTTCCGCAATTAGATAGTTCGTTCTTCATATCGCAGTTACAGATGGTCTGAAATTGTCGTAGTACAAAGGGGATGTTCGTCGAAGGGAACTGAAAAATGGAACTAAGTAGAGAGACATTTCGTTATAGAGAGTATCGTTGCATCAAGAAAAAAATAACATTGTATCAATGGGATTTATGCCAGAACCACAACATTTTATTGTTATAGAGGCGTTAATCGTTGTACGGAGATTTCACTGCAGTTTGGTTTGTCTAAAGTCTATTATCCACAAACTTTGTTGGCAATGCTGCATTTACATTGCGACTGGATAGGCCATCTTAGGACCACGTAAGATAACCCACTGTAGTCATTTACATTGCGACTGGATAAGCCATCTTAGGACCACGTAAGATAACCCACTGTAGACATTTGCATTGCGACTGGATAGGCCATCTTAGGACCACGTAAGATAACCCACTATAGACAATTACATTGCGACTGGATAAGCCATCTTAGGACCACGTAAGATAACCCACTGTAGACATTTACATTGCGACTGGATAGGCCATCTTAGGACCACGTAAGATAACCCACTGTAGTCATTTACATTGCGACTGGATAAGCCATCTTAGGACCACGTAAGATAACCCACTGTAGACATTTACATTGCGACTCGATAGGCCATCTTAGGAACACGTAAGATAACCCACTGTAGACATTTACATTGCGACTGGTATGGCCATCTTAGGACCACGTAAGATAACCCACTGTAGACATTTACATTGCGACTGGTATGGCCATCTTAGGACCACGTAAGATAACCCACTGTAGTCATTTACATTGCGACTGGTATGGCCATCTTAGGACCACGTAAGATAACCCACTGTAGACATTTACATTGCGACTGGATAGGCCATCTTAGGACCACGTAAGATAACCCACTGTAGTCATTTACATTGCGACTGGTATGGCCATCTTAGGACCACGTAAGATAACCCACTGTAGACATTTACATTGCGACTGGATAGGCCATCTTAGGACCACGTAAGATAACCCACTGTAGTCATTTACATTGTGACTGGATAAGCCATCTTAGGACCACGTAAGATAACCCACTGTAGTCATTTACATTGCGACTGGTATGGCCACCTTAGGACCACGTAAGATAACCCACTGTAGACATTTACATTGCGACTGGATAGGCCATCTTAGGACCACGTAAGATAACCCACTGTAGGCATTTACATTGCGACTGGATAAGCCATCTTAGGACCACGTAAGATAACCCACTGTAGTCATTTACATTGCGACTGGATAAGCCATCTTAGGACCACGTAAGATAACCCACTGTAGTCATTTACATTGCGACTGGATAAGCCACCTTAGGACCACATAAGATAACCCACTGTAGACATTTACATTGCGACTGGTATGGCATCTTAGGACCACGTAAGATAACCCACTGTAGACATTTACATTGCGACTGGATAGGCCATCTTAGGACCACGTAAGATAACCCACTGTGGACATTTACATTGCGACTGGATAAGCCATCTTAGGACCACGTAAGATAACCCACTGTAGACATTTACATTGCGACTGGTATGGCCACCTTAGGACCACGTAAGATAACCCACTGTAGTCATTTACATTGCGACTGGTATGGCCACCTTAGGACCACGTAAGATAACCCACTGTAGTCATTTACATTGCGACTGGTATGTTCACCTTAGGACCACGTAAGATAACCCACTGTAGTCATTTACATTGCGACTGGTATGGCCACCTTAGGACCACGTAAGATAACCCACTGTAGACATTTACATTGCGACTGGTATGGCCATCTTAGGACCACGTAAGATCCACTGTAGTCATTTACATTGCGACTGGATAAGCCATCTTAGGACCACGTAAGATAACCCACTGTAGACATTTACATTGCGACTGGTATGGCCACCTTAGGACCACGTAAGATAACCCACTGTAGTCATTTACATTGCGACTGGTATGGCCACCTTAGGACCTCGTAAGATAACCCACTGTAGTCATTTACATTGCGACTGGTATGGCCACCTTAGGACCACGTAAGATAAACCACTGTAGACATTTACATTGCGACTGGATAAGCCATCTTAGGACCACGTAAGATAACCCACTGTAGACATTTACATTGCGACTGGATAGGCCATCTTAGGACCACGTAAGATAACCCACTGTAGACATTTACATTGCGACTGGATAAGCCATCTTAGGACCACGTAAGATAACCCACTGTAGACATTTACATTGCGACTGGTATGGCCACCTTAGGACCACGTAAGATAACCCACTGTAGTCATTTACATTGCGACTGGTATGGCCACCTTAGGACCACGTAAGATAACCCACTGTAGTCATTTACATTGCGACTGGTATGGCCACCTTAGGACCACGTAAGATAACCCACTGTAGACATTTACATTGCGACTGGTATGGCCACCTTAGGACCACGTAAGATAACCCACTTTAGACATTTACATTGCGACTGGTATGGCCATCTTAGGACCACGTAAGATAACCCACTGTAGACATTTACATTGCGACTGGTATGGCCACCTTAGGACCACGTAAGATAACCCACTGTAGACATTTACATTGCGACTGGTATGGCCATCTTAGGACCACGTAAGATAACCCACTGTAGACATTTACATTGCGACTGGTATGGCCACCTTAGGACCACGTAAGATAACCCACTGTAGTCATTTACATTGCGACTGGTATGGCCATCTTAGGACCACGTAAGATAACCCACTGTAGTCATTTACATTGCGACTGGTATGGCCATCTTAGGACCACGTAAGATAACCCACTGTGGGCATTTACATTGCGACTGGTATGGCCATCTTAGGACCACGTAACATAACCCACTGTGGGCATTTACATTGCGACTGGTATGGCCACCTTAGGACCACGTAAGATAACCCACTGTCGACATTTACATTGTGACTGGTATGGCCATCTTAGGACCACGTAAGATAACCCACTGTAGACATTTACATTGCGACTGGTATGGCCACCTTAGGACCACGTAAGATAACCCACTGTAGACATTTACATTCCGACTGGTATGGCCACCTTAGGACCACGTAAGATAACCAACTGTAGACATTTACATTGCGACTGGTATGGCCACCTTAGGACCACGTAAGATAACCCACTGTAGTCATTTACATTGCGACTGGTATGGCCACCTTAGGACCACGTAAGATAAACCACTGTAGACATTTACATTGCGACTGGATAAGCCATCTTAGGACCACGTAAGATAACCCACTGTAGTCATTTACATTGCGACTGGATAAGCCACCTTAGGACCACGTAAGATAACCCACTGTAGACATTTACATTGCGACTGGTATGGCCATCTTAGGACCACGTAAGATAACCCACTGTAGACATTTACATTGCGACTGGTATGGCCACCTTAGGACCACGTAAGATAACCCACTTTAGACATTTACATTGCGACTGGTATGGCCATCTTAGGACCACGTAAGATAACCCACTGTAGACATTTACATTGCGACTGGTATGGCCACCTTAGGACCACGTAAGATAACCCACTGTAGACATTTACATTGCGACTGGTATGGCCATCTTAGGACCACGTAAGATAACCCACTGTAGACATTTACATTGCGACTGGTATGGCCACCTTAGGACCACGTAAGATAACCCACTGTAGTCATTTACATTGCGACTGGTATGGCCATCTTAGGACCACGTAAGATAACCCACTGTAGACATTTACATTGCGACTGGTATGGCCACCTTAGGACCACGTAAGATAACCCACTGTAGTCATTTACATTGCGACTGGTATGGCCACCTTAGGACCTCGTAAGATAACCCACTGTAGTCATTTACATTGCGACTGGTATGGCCACCTTAGGACCACGTAAGATAAACCACTGTAGACATTTACATTGCGACTGGATAAGCCATCTTAGGACCACGTAAGATAACCCACTGTAGACATTTACATTGCGACTGGATAGGCCATCTTAGGACCACGTAAGATAACCCACTGTAGACATTTACATTGCGACTGGATAAGCCATCTTAGGACCACGTAAGATAACCCACTGTAGACATTTACATTGCGACTGGTATGGCCACCTTAGGACCACGTAAGATAACCCACTGTAGTCATTTACATTGCGACTGGTATGGCCACCTTAGGACCACGTAAGATAACCCACTGTAGTCATTTACATTGCGACTGGTATGGCCACCTTAGGACCACGTAAGATAACCCACTGTAGACATTTACATTGCGACTGGTATGGCCACCTTAGGACCACGTAAGATAACCCACTTTAGACATTTACATTGCGACTGGTATGGCCATCTTAGGACCACGTAAGATAACCCACTGTAGACATTTACATTGCGACTGGTATGGCCACCTTAGGACCACGTAAGATAACCCACTGTAGACATTTACATTGCGACTGGTATGGCCATCTTAGGACCACGTAAGATAACCCACTGTAGACATTTACATTGCGACTGGTATGGCCACCTTAGGACCACGTAAGATAACCCACTGTAGTCATTTACATTGCGACTGGTATGGCCATCTTAGGACCACGTAAGATAACCCACTGTAGTCATTTACATTGCGACTGGTATGGCCATCTTAGGACCACGTAAGATAACCCACTGTGGGCATTTACATTGCGACTGGTATGGCCATCTTAGGACCACGTAACATAACCCACTGTGGGCATTTACATTGCGACTGGTATGGCCACCTTAGGACCACGTAAGATAACCCACTGTCGACATTTACATTGTGACTGGTATGGCCATCTTAGGACCACGTAAGATAACCCACTGTAGACATTTACATTGCGACTGGTATGGCCACCTTAGGACCACGTAAGATAACCCACTGTAGACATTTACATTCCGACTGGTATGGCCACCTTAGGACCACGTAAGATAACCAACTGTAGACATTTACATTGCGACTGGTATGGCCACCTTAGGACCACGTAAGATAACCCACTGTAGTCATTTACATTGCGACTGGTATGGCCACCTTAGGACCACGTAAGATAAACCACTGTAGACATTTACATTGCGACTGGATAAGCCATCTTAGGACCACGTAAGATAACCCACTGTAGTCATTTACATTGCGACTGGATAAGCCACCTTAGGACCACGTAAGATAACCCACTGTAGACATTTACATTGCGACTGGTATGGCCATCTTAGGACCACGTAAGATAACCCACTGTAGACATTTACATTGCGACTGGTATGGCCACCTTAGGACCACGTAAGATAACCCACTTTAGACATTTACATTGCGACTGGTATGGCCATCTTAGGACCACGTAAGATAACCCACTGTAGACATTTACATTGCGACTGGTATGGCCACCTTAGGACCACGTAAGATAACCCACTGTAGACATTTACATTGCGACTGGTATGGCCATCTTAGGACCACGTAAGATAACCCACTGTAGACATTTACATTGCGACTGGTATGGCCACCTTAGGACCACGTAAGATAACCCACTGTAGTCATTTACATTGCGACTGGTATGGCCATCTTAGGACCACGTAAGATAACCCACTGTAGACATTTACATTGCGACTGGTATGGCCACCTTAGGACCACGTAAGATAACCCACTGTAGACATTTACATTGCGACTGGTATGGCCATCTTAGGACCACGTATGATAACCCACTGTAGACATTTACATTGCAACTGGTATGGCCACCTTAGGACCACGTAAGATAACCCACTGTAGACATTTACATTGCGACTGGATAAGCCATCTTAGGACCACGTAAGATAATCCACTGTAGACATTTACATTGCGACTGGATAAGCCATCTTAGGGCCACGTAAGATAACCCACTGTAGACATTTACATTGCGACTGGATAGGCCATCTTAGGACCACGTAAGATAACCCACTGTAGACATTTACATTGCGACTGGATAAGCCACCTTAGGACCACGTAAGATAACCCACTGTAGACAATTACATTGCGACTGGTATGGCCACCTTAGGACCACGTAAGATAACCCACTGTAGACATTTACATTGCGACTGGTATGGCCATCTTAGGACCACGTAAGATAACCCACTGTAGACATTTACATTGCGACTGGTATGGCCATCTTAGGACCACGTAAGATAACCCACTGTAGTCATTTACATTGCGACTGGTATGGCCATCTTAGGACCACGTAAGATAACCCACTGTAGACATTTACATTGCGACTGGTATGGCCACCTTAGGACCACGTAAGATAACCCACTGTAGTCATTTACATTGTGACTGGTATGGCCATCTTAGGACCATGTAAGATAACCCACTGTAGACATTTACATTGCGACTGGTATGGCCATCTTAGGACCACGTAAGATAACCCACTGTAGACATTTACATTGCGACTGGTATGGCCATCTTAGGACCACGTAAGATAACCCACTGTAGACATTTACATTGCGACTGGTATGGCCATCTTAGGACCACGTAAGATAACCCACTGTAGACATTTACATTCCGACTGGTATGGCCATCTTAGGACCACGTAAGATAACCCACTGTAGACATTTACATTGCGACTGGTATGGCCATCTTAGGACCACGTAAGATAACCCACTGTAGACAATTACATTGCGACTGGTATGGCCACCTTAGGACCACGTAAGATAACCCACTGTAGACATTTACATTGCGACTGGTATGGCCATCTTAGGACCACGTAAGATAACCCACTGTAGTCATTTACATTGCGACTGGTATGGCCACCTTAGGACCACGTAAGATAACCCACTGTAGTCATTTACATTGCGACTGGTATGGCCATCTTAGGACCACGTAGGATAACCCACTGTAGACATTTACATTGCGACTGGATAAGCCACCTTAGGACCACGTAAGATAACCCACTGTAGACATTTACATTGAGACTGGATAAGCCACCTTAGGACCACGTAAGATAACCCACTGTAGACATTTACATTGCGACTGGATAAGCCACCTTAGGACCACGTAAGATAACCCACTGTAGACATTTACATTGCGACTGGATAAGCCATCTTAGGACCACGTAAGATAACCCACTGTAGACATTTACATTGCGACTGGATAAGCCACCTTAGGACCACGTAAGATAACCCACTGTGGACAACGGATATCACAAAATCTTCTTCTTTGTTACGAATATTCTACAATACAGTAGTTTTCCTTCAACCCAGAAATACTCGATTCCTCCACAAATTTTGGTCTTCAGCATCTTCCTCGGTTAAGTCTCTGGTAGCCATGCTTCTCTTTGCACCATCCATCCATTGTTCTCTTGGTTTACCGCGTTTCC
Source organism: Meconema thalassinum (assembly GCA_946902985.2). NCBI lineage: Eukaryota > Metazoa > Arthropoda > Insecta > Orthoptera > Tettigoniidae > Meconema > Meconema thalassinum. Next base: position 2,221,376 of record OX336399.1, on the reverse strand, counting down.
GTTTGCCTTCAGCTTGTCAATGTAACATTAAATTTGGAATTCTACTATTCTGCATCCTTTTCACATACCTGCCAACTCTCCCGATTTAGGCAGGAGACTCCAGATTTCAGACCATTTCTCCCGCCCTCCCGCTTAACGTACCAAATCTCCCGATTTTTCAAAAATCCCACACGTAATTTCGGATTGAATGTGCGAGATGACACTCCAGTCGTCTATCGAACGGATCTACTTTACGTGTTTTGAAGTTAGATCTCGATACCGCAGTTTCACTCTGTATCAATATAATCGACAACTGCGTACTAACTCCCGCGCACTTCCGCGTCGCATCCCGCTGTGGCTTTGAATACGCCTTTGTTTGAAAATCGTCGATGGTTAATTCAGCGCTTGTTCCTAAATGTTTTGCATAATGACCTGTGGGTGAGAGGTAGTTGTACGCTGCGGAATATTGTATCTGTTTCACACGTGAAATTATATGATTTGTGTATAACTTTGTTACCTAGATGTTGTTGGCGTTAATATGCCTGTAGGCTAGTGTGATTTTTCGATCTGAGTGATTTCGTCGGTTCCTCGGTAATATGGCGAAGAAATATGATGTGACATTTAAAAAAGTGTACAAAGATAACTTTCCGCATATAACTAAGTCAAGAAGAGGTGCAACATTTGCATTTTGTAGTGTCTGTAGGTGTGATTTCAGTATCTCGCATGGTGGAAAGGGGGACATTTCAAAACATGTGCTCTCAAAGAAACTTGATTATTTCAAGTGTAAGGAGGAAGACACTGACAGTATAACACGTGCAGAAGTATTGTTCACATCGTTTATTATTGAACATAACCTCCCTGTCAATTGTTCCGATCACGCTGGTCCTTTATTTAGGATGATGTTCCCAGACTCAAAAATTGCCGGGAGATATGGCTCAGCCAGAACTTGACCGTCGGCCATCCTTGTAGAAATGTGCAATGAAGAAAAAGTGAAGGTTATTGCTTGCCTGAAAAATGGTGTCTTTTCAATTGCAACAGACGGTAGTAACCAAAGTGATTCTAAGTTGTACCCAATCGTGGTTACTTTTTGCAACCCATTTCAACAAATTCAGAGTTGTCTTTTAGGAGTTCCTGTTTTAGAAGGAAGTGCAACAGGCATTAATATTGCCAATCTAACTTGAAATAATACAACATCCCCTGCATTGCAATGCCCCAGTGATGGTAGGGTTAAACATGGGTGTGGCAGGGCTGTTGACAAAGGAAATGGAAAATATTTTTATTGTTGGTTGCCTCTGTCATTTAATAAATTTAGCTGCTGAAAAGGGATCTGCATGTCTGCCTGTGAGGGTAGATGAACATTTAATAGATATTTTCTATTATTTTGAAAGAAGTTCGAAAAGAAAAGTTCAAACAGTTTCAGGAATTGCACAATACAGAGATGAGGAAAATTCTCAAACATGTTTCTACACGTTGGCTATCAATGGGAAAATGTTTGTCCAGGCTTTTACAGCAGTGGCAACCTCTCACTAGTTTCTTTAGGAGTGAAATCACATGTAAGGAGGTCAAATTGGGAAATTTGGAATCCTACAAAATTCCAAAAGTATTTCGGAATGTAAGTAGTACCTGTTCTAATACGTCATTTTCATCTCCAAACAGCAACAAGAATTTACCTCACTCTGGAAAACTGAAATCGGAGATCATAGCCCTTGACAGTACCAGGCAGGTTTTATCTCGAGAGGAGAGACTGTTCATGTTCCTATCTTCAGAACTTAATAAGGCATTGTGCTTGTTTCTCTCCAGTTTTCTGCCACTGTTTGACTGTTTGCTTCAGTCAAGTGTGCCGCACATCCATGTATTGAGGTCCATTCTTCTTGAAATGTTGCAGAATGTGATGACTCGATTTGTGAAACCAAAAGTAATTAGATCTGCATGTTCACTCTTAGTTGTCGATTACCACACAACCTCTAATCAGAAGGATCACTGTGATTTGGTAGTGGGACATTCAACTAGTCTCATTGTTGACAATCTCAAGCAAGAGGATAAGTGTTCCTTCTTCAGTTCTGTGAGGAAGTCTTTTGTTACTTCATGTGACTATATGATCAACAAATTCCCTTTCAACAGTGATCTTTTATTGAATGCGGAAGTGGTGAATATAAAAAATATTAGTGAAGCATCATTTTCTAAAATTAAGTTTTTTGTAGATAAATTTCCTAGCATGTTAACAGACACTCGAGACAATTTTAATGACGAAATCCAATTCCCAATTCTGTAACTTCCAACTTGAGGATGTGACATCTATTGAGGAAGAAGAGAGAATTGATGTGAAGTGGGCACTGGTAGGCCAAATGAAATGTAGTGGTGGGGTACTCAAGTATGACAAATTGTCTAAAGTTATGCTTTCCATTCTGACTATTCCGCATAGTAATGCAGAGTGTGAGAGGATGTTCAGGTCATCTCTCTCCGACAAGACTTTGGACAAACTTATAACTCTGAAGTCGATTCAGAAAGGGAAGTGTTTTGAGCAAGAATATAGTTTTTGAAGATGGCAAAATCAGCCACTGTCACCTGCAACAACGACCAATAATATGATCTTGGATACGTCACTTGTTTTGTATGCCTGAGTGTGATCGAAAGAAAGGTATGTGCTTGTTTGATAGACTAGTTAGAATTTAAAATTACTCGTCTTAAGTAGGTACATTTGTAAACCGGGATGTCATATCATGTACAGTTTAATAACTTATATATTTGCTGTAATGTCTTAGCCTGTGTATAGCCGCGTCGAATCTCCCGATTTTCATTTTGAGAGGTTGGCAGGTATGTTTTCACATGTCCAAACCATTGTAATCTTCTAGTGCATTCTTTTTTACCTACATAATTTCTTTTGAGGCAGCTGAAATGTGGTTTTGGAGACGAACAAGCTGGATGGAAAGAAAGACAAATGAGCCTGTTGATCACCATCAAGAAAAGGAAAGCAAAATTCACGGGACACACGACACTCTCCTCCAGGTAAATTTTGAAGGAAAAGGTTTGGGGAAAAGACCAAGGGGACGAGCAAGACAAACGCATCTCAAGAACATTGTCAAGGAGATGGAATGTGACTCGTACGGTATGTAGAGAACTGCTGCAACGACAAGGCTTTTAGCGTTTAGAAGCTGATGATAATTTCTCTGATTCTCGTATTTATCCAATCTTGATTCTCTCCTCCAAGGAATCCATCTCTGTTAATAATAATTTGTTAATCGCATGAAATGTGGAGTAGGTAGAACAGCATCTACTTTACACACATGGGGCTGGTCAGTTTGAGTGTGGGGAGGTTCGCCAAACAATGAAGCATGTAGTGCAGGAATGCGCACTCAGCAACACCGGAAGCAGTGAAGTGGGTAGCGGAATTGGATATTCACATTTAGTGAGACGTACATCTCTCACACTCAATGTTTACAATTGAACTGTCGAAGTTGTCAGGTAGATAGTGATGTATAAATATATTGTTTTATTCCTGTTATTTTTTCTCTCAAGCTTCGTAAATTGCTTTGTATACACATGATAATATCTATTTACTCTCTGCTTATCTTCACTGGATATGTAAATAGTTTATGGGTTGTTTTCATCATACGCTAAATAATTTGTTTGCTTGCCGTCTGTCTAACGTCCACCTATTAATGCCAAGTGTTGATCCCTTAACCAGGTGGTGTCCCATCACTTGACATTTGAAACTACTGTTAAGCATGTACATGTGATACACTTTACTTTCAGCGTGTCGGGGACGCCAGTGGTGGTGAATACGGCCCTGCCCCGGCCGGACCAGTGGCTAGGCAGTGTGGTGAGCTCGGCCGGGTCTCCCTCACTGCGACGGGCGCCTCCTCTCTCACAACATCTCCGGGCACACTCTCTGGGCTCGGCAGAGCCCTTCCACAACGCCAACGGTCAGGTCCCCGGCCAACACGACCCCTTCGACGCGGAGTGGGCGGCCATCGCGGCTCGGAACCAGGCCGCCGCCGCGGCAGCAGCTGCAGCGTCGCGGAGCACGAATCCGTTCGTGACGACCGGCTCGGCAAAGGCCTTCGAGGTGCACATGTAGATAGTGTACAGAAATATATCAACACATGAAACAGTTTTATTTATTCCTAATTGGCTGACCGGATGTGAACGTGTTTTGTTGATTTTTTATGAGACAGTGTTATTTTAAGATGTCACAACTCTTCTCTGCACACTAGGGAGACCAAGCTTGGTGTAAAGTATTGTACATAGCCGTAGACGTAGACTATTCCTTCTTTGGTCTTTACTTCCCAGGGTTTCCATGTCTGCATCCTAATTTCAATTTAACCAACATTTCTTGATCTTATCCTTCCTTATTTCTTCCATCACTGCCCCGTCGCTCGTTGTCCTTCGAGCATAGTCAGCTTTCTTCTTCTGTGGGATGCAGACGCTGAGGGAGCATGGTGTTGGTCTTTTGTTTCCATACGATGGCATCGCAGTCAAATAGATGCTATATTTTTGTATTGAAAGTGGCTAGGGGTGTGCTTAAAATGACAGTTTGGTATTCATATTTATTTTCCTGCAAGAAGTCAGCTCAACTCTGTGTTTTGTTTTGACACCCCTGGAGATAGTGACACAAAGGGCAGATGAACCATTATCTCATGCAATACGTTTCCATGTCAAACAGTTCCTTGACTCGTCTCATGATTCATGTGAAAAGCGTCTCACTGGTGACGTTTGACGTGTAAACGTACACTGTATAGCGTAGGATGCCATCCTATCAAGTGCACAAAGCTTGTAGTGTTAATGAACATACCATATCATATCATTCCTTAGCATGGAGCAACTCTCTTGTGATATTGGGGGTTAGTCGCAACACCTCACGTGGATGTACTTAACATGTACTGTACTTATTAAATGATATTTTGTATGCTTACTGTCGCTTCATGTCTGCTCAACAGATAGCAGTATTGTTAACCTAATTTGTAGTCTGAGAGAATAGAGTCTACACCAGTTGCTGTTGTCTTATTCTGCTCCCATCCTGCATCCCTGAGTGTCTATATTTGAGTATGTTTCAGTTTTTAGCAAAACCTTCTTCAGCTTTCATTTGAGTACTTTTAAGCTGCAGTATTAAAGTGACTAACAAACACTTTCTTAGCCCTACAAGTGCCATGCAGTATAGTCCGGAGTGCCCGGAAAATAATGTAGAAAATTACTTGTTGGAATAATAATACATTTTACTCACTTTTAATGGGCACATTTTTATGAATGATACAGCATTTTAAAGAGAAGGGTTTGTGCATTATTTGCAACATAAATACAAAATATATATTTCACAACATTTTGGCAGAAGTTTTCTTTTTAAATTTATTTTTTGTTTTTATATTCAAAGTTTGAGGTGTTTTTGTGAGAAAAAAAAATGCCTGGTAAGTAAATACTTTTGGAATAAACAATTCGTTGAGAATATCATGAACTAACATCACACAATTGTATCACTGATGGGATCAACTGAATTACAATCAGTGGTATATCATCATGAGGGTGTTCAAATGTTTGGACATCCCTAAATCCACTTCCTTGGGCATCCCTACAATGAGGCGGCTTCGGTGGCGTAGTTGGTAGCATGCTGAGCTTCTATGCCCAAGATAGCGGGTTCAAACCCGGCCGAAGCCGTCGGATTTTTTAAGAGCGTTAAAATCCCTCAGTATGCCTTCCTTCGGAGGGGAAGTAAAGCCGGCGGTCCCATGTCATAGATTTATGGCATGTTAAAGATCTTTCCACTAATTACACCTGTGTGAAACTAAATTGGATAGGTTAAGAATGTAAACAACGCTCTTAGGTTGCTACGTTCGTTGCCAAGAGCCGACTGCGGTGGCGTCTAGTAGCTAGTTCTGAACTAGGCCTAGTAGTCGTTGACGGTGGCGTTTGGCGGCAAAAGTAGGAACTATTTGAAAATTCAAAGTTGCAGTCCCTACTTGAATTAAAAAACAGATACACACACTAATACAGTCATCACAATTAACACCGGTTATCAGACAGATTCTACACACACCCAAAGTACACGGGGCTACATGACCGCGTTGTCGCAGCCCCTAAACTAAGGAACCAACCAACCAACCAACATCCCTACAATCATGTATGCTGTTATCCTCTTCTTCAGAATCACTGCTCTTAATTTCACAGTCTTGTACATCACTAATAAATACTTATTCTCTCAAGATCTCCTGCAATGTTTCCATTTTGGTCAGCCACAATGACCACATGGCCCATGCATCTTCAACGCGTAAATACAACAGAAATACGTATCGTATTAGAGTACCAACTTAACTAAACGCAATCACGAAACTTCCTCGTCACCGTCTGCTTCCAAGAATTGCGAAAAGTTGTCGCTATTTGTCTGAAAACACTCACGTAGTCAGAGTCGATTTTTTCGGCCTAGGCACCAAAAAGCACATGGGAGAGTGGGAAAAAAAAAACGACTCTTGGCACTTGTAAGGTTAAATGCTAGGGAGCCGTGTCATTAGGATTAAAACCCTCAAGCATTCAAATTCTATTCTCTACTTTTGTTTGAGAAAAGTTTCTGTTGATTTGTAGGGACACCTTCTTTTAGGCTTCTTTGTGTCTTCAAAAATAGAATGAACAAAGCTTGAGCCACATGGAGGGTGGTGAAGCAAGTAGTAAAGTTCTGATAGAGAGGAGATAACCTGTTAGGCGTAGAGGTTTGGGAATGTCACGATTGTATCAGTGTGAAGGCACTGAGCAATGATGGGGTATTTCAGTATAAAATACACACACATTTCAGTCATTAGGTCTAGCTGTAAAAGAAAAGACAATAACTGGAAGACGGCACATTGCTGTCTATCTGGGTCTCAATGGTCGTCTGATAACCTGCTTTATTGTGATGGCTGTATTTGTAATGAAGTTGGTTGTGGCATTCGTCTGCAGTAGAAGTAGAAAACCACTTCTAGGATGGTGGATCAAAGCCGGACCCCAATCAAGACATGTCCTTCAGTTCCTCCCATTGTGTGAGGCACTGGAGTAGTGTGTGTAATGTTGGTTGATATCAGACACATGAAATGAAGGAAGGATTTGAGGCGTACCGTTCCAAAATCCACCTTATCCATTTTCGTAAATTTTTCAGGAGACGAAAAAAAGTTTCTTGTTCAACTTCAGTAACATTTATATATTTATTCATGTTTGTTGTATTGAGATACCTGCGATCTGCATACAACTTGTGATATACAACTTAAGATTGGATAAGGAGAGTTCTGGAACTGTCATGGTGGATAAGGGAAACTTCAAAATGGTAACTTTCGTCATAAAGTGATATTATAAACAAAATTGTGTTATTGTTTATGTTCTTTAAAGTCATAAAATACCGTATGTTAAAATTTAAGAAATGTTTATCCAGAATATAAGTAATGTGCGTTGTAATAATTATAATGAGCTTGCCACCTCAGGTTCGTGGGACAATATACTTGCTAATATAATATCACAAATAACAGGACACCAACGTCTTCTTCTTTTAAAAATATATGCTATTTATTAATAAAAATTCTTCCTGCATACAACTATAGCAATAATAACTCTTCTTTTCTGTTCGTTCTCCAGCAATCTAAACTATTAATACTTGTTGGCCAACATGTAACAGGCTTCCTTTACCTTGATCTCTTGTACTATAACAACACCAATCTGCAGACCAGAGAGACCAACTCCCACAACACATTTGATAAAACACAGCTACCATTCTGCCTGGCATCGATCAAGAAGAGTAATTCATTCCCATAAACATCGTCTCAATAACTTTTATTGCAACAAACTTTTTCAGAACACCTCCATTTTCTCCTGAAACCTACTTCCAATCAACAGCATCAATCTTGACCTCACACACACAGGTCAAAGGCACCTGCCACCCACCACTAAAGAATCCTAGACCAGAGAGAAGACAAGACTCTCCATGGTGGCCTACCAACAAATGGTCATGGCTGGCAATCCGATCAAAAAAAATAACAAATACTACCAACTGCACAAGGCAAAAAACCTAAAGGTGAGCCATTGTACGGTTACAGCGTGTAAAAAACTGGTGCGAAATAATTTGGAACGGCATTGCCACCTGTTTCAAAGAACACACTTGCACAGTGTACATAGAACTTCATAATTATTGTGTTGACGCCTTCTCCATAGAGATACGTTCCACTTTCGGTGCCACATGTATGGATAAACATCATCTTAGGATAAGGCGCGTTAGGAACTATTTTCCTCTTGATAAAGATGCTAAATCAGATGAGCGAAAAAATTGAATTTTTCTAAATAGTGGATAAGGTGGATTTTGGAACCATGTGCCTCATTAAAACACAGAAAAATTCCATGCATCGTAGAAAGCCGAAGACTAATAATAAAGACATATATCTATTGTCATAGACATAGAAGGGATTCCGACTCACGAGGAACAAAATCTATTTATTTGATAAATATCATAGACTTGTGCATGTTTTTTTCCCACACTAAGTTAGTCCTTACCTACCTCTCTCAGAATATACATTAGCAGGTTGAATAACTGAAATATTCCTAAACTCGAAGAAACAAACAACTCGACTATACATTTCGGCTACAACACTTGGAATTCAAATGTTGGCAAAACTTTGTTCCCGTTGTTATGTCAGTAGCTATGGAATTAATTTTATCCCAGCACAAAATGACACTTTCAGCTTAGCACAAATAACATAAAGCAAAACTCGTATGTTGAACTGGCACGAAATGACTTCCCAAAAAGTGGGATAGCGTATTTACGGACACTGGTATTTTCTTCATTGATTGGCCGTTTCTATCAGCCTCTCATGTTGTGATTGGTTGGTTCCTCAGTTTAGGGGCTGCCCCGTGTACTTTGGATGTGTGTCTGATAACCGGGTTAATTGTGATGACTGGATTAGTGTGTGTTATCTGTTTTAATTCAAGTAAGGACTGAAGAAGATCAATTTCAAGTAGTTCCTACTTTTGCTACCAAATGCTACAGTCAATGACACCAGCTGTCAACTTGGTTACTAGATGCACCCGCACCTGGTGGCGAACGTTGGAACTTAATAGAGCGTTAATCAAATCTAACCTACAACTTTAGTTTCACACAATTGTAGTTAGTGGAAGGATGTTTTACATGCCATAAATCTATGACATGGGACCACCGGCTTTACTTCCCCTCCGAAGGAAGGCATACTGAGGGATTTTAATGCTCTTATGATATCCGATGACATCAGCCGGGTTGATCTTGGCCATAGAAGCTCAGCCTCTGAAGCCTCCCACTCATGGAGTGGGTTAGTAGGGCTGCAGGATACCACTTCCAACACATCCAAGGATTCTGCTTTGTTTTCATGACAAAGAAGCCCTTCTGCTGGAAATGCAAGAAGCCAGGAGACTCAAAGCGGGATTGCAGCAGAGCTCAACTAAAGAGAATTCGAAGAAAGACAAGATGATGCGGGCATTAAGTCCAAGAGCCTCTACGGGGGCCTGATTGGTTGACTTCGGTGGTACCAAGATTGCGATGGTGAACTTCACTGCTGGTCCTGCAGTAGAGCAAACAATCAGAAGTTGTATGGCCAAGGATCTGGTAATGGAACCGTTCAAAAACCTTGTCCAATGTAGAATATGTTCCTGGTCTCACTGCTGATCTGTTATCTGTGTCTGCTGCTACTCGAAAGGGTTGTGTTGTGGTATTCACCGACAATACTTGTGAACTTTATGATACAGGTAATGTAATGCGAGTAATGTTTACCAAGTAAATGCTCTGAGTGCTCAAGCTAATATTTGTACAGAGGACTCAGAAGACTGGGCCATGAAGTTTGGTCTCGCTCATGGACTTAATTTCTCAGATAATGGCTTTAAAAACTGTTTTTCGTGTGCTGAAGGTAAACAAGCTAGACAACTATTTAAGTCAAGTAAGAGTAAAACTGTATCTAAAAATAAGCTAGATGCTATTTATTCAGACTTATGTGGGCCAAAGCCAGTTTCATCTTGACTTTCATTGATGATCATTCTAGAAAGGTATTTCCTTGCTAGTAAAAGTGATGTTTTGGATTGCTTCATTGATTTCAAGACACAGGTCGAGAATCAGTCCTACGCACTGATCATCATCATCATCTTGTACAGTTTCCAGCCCCAGGCTGGGTCTGTTTGGAACATAAGCCTCGCCACTTAGTTCTTTCTTTCCACCACCTCTCCGCTGTCACTCTGGTCCAGTCCTCGCCTCTCTTCTTGACACATTCCTCCACTCCTTTCAGCCATCGAACTCTTGGTCTTCCCCTTGGTCGTTTCTTCTGCATCTGCATCTCATGTATCCTCTTGGGAATCTTCTTCTCATCCATTCTCTTTAAGTGTCCATACCACCTCAGTCTTGATGTCTCAATCCTACCTTGCAAGGGCTCCTCTTTCACCATTTCCCTGACCTTTTCATTCCTCACCCTGTCTCTTCTTGTTACTCCGATCCTACTTCGCAGGAACATCATTTCACCTGCCTGTATTCTGCTTATGTCTCTTTTCTTCATTGTCTACGTTTCTGAAGCATAGGTCAGTATCGGGATATAGTAGCTTCTGTATAACACTTCCTTGCTTTTTTGTGGGACATCTTTATTCCACACTAAGCTCCTAATGCTTCTGCCTGTCTGCCACGTTTCGTAATCTCTTGGTCATTTCTCCCATTTTCCTCCACTATACTTCCCAAGTACTTGAGACTTTCCACCTTCTCCAGCTGTCCACCTCCAAGTGTTATCCCACTCATTGGTCTGTCCTTTTTCCTGGTCGTTAACAGGATCTCACATTTACTGATGTTGAACTTCCATCCGTACTCTCCCACTGTTTCTTCCCAAGCCTTCAGTTGCTCCTGGATTTCCTCCTCCTTGTTTCCCCAGACCATGAGATCATCTGCAAACACCATTGCCTTCATCTTATCTTCTCCTATCTTTCCTGCTATCCGTGTCATTACCTCGTCCATAACCACAATAAAGAGAAGGGGTGACAGTGCACTACCCTGTTTCAGGCCACTCATTTGTCTGAACCAGTCTGTTCTTTCCCCTCCAACTTTCACACAACTCACACTTCCACAATACATCTCCTTCACTCTGCCTACAGTCTCTTTTTCCACTCCCATGTTTTCCATTGCTTTCCAAACCTTCTCCCTACACACACTATCATAGGCCTTTTCGATGTCCAGGAAGGCCATCAACAGATCCTCTCCAAATTCGTAGTGGTGTTCCTGGAGCTGTCTCACTGAAAATATGAGATCCACTGTTGATCTCCCAGGTCTGAATCCATACTGTTCCTCTCTCAATTTTCTCTCCACTTTGGCTCGTATTCTACTTTCTAATATCTTTTCATATATCTTGGCACAGTGAGGTATGAGTGTGACTACCCTGTAATTTCTGCATTCCTTTCTGCTTCCTTTCTTAAATATTGGGACAATTAATCCTTTCTTCCAATCTTCTGGGGTCTTTTTCTCCTTCCATGCCACCCATACAGCCACTGTTTCCCAACCTCCCCTGCTGCCTTCACCATTTCAACACTCACTTCGTCCACACCTGGTGCCCTTCCTCCTTTCATCTTGTCTATAGCCAACTCCAGTTCTCTCCAATTCAGGTCCTTTTCCATTCCTGTGTTGTCTTCTCCATCTTCCAATGCATTGTCTTCCTCCCTATGACCATTTGGATTCAGCAAATCCTCAAAGTACTCTTTCCACACTGTCTTGAGTATATCTTTGTTGTGTACCTCATTTCCGTTTGTGTCCACCATTACCGCATCCTCTCGCAGACCTCTTCTCTTACTTTTGACCATCCCATAAAGTACTTTCTTATTTCCTCTGCTGTCTTCCTCCATCATCTCTGTCCACTTTACCATCCACTTCTTCCTCTCCTCTACGACAATCTTGTTTGCTTCTTTCTTCTTTATCTTATAATCTTCCCTTGCCAGATCAATTCTTTCCTGGAACCACACTCTGAAAGCCTTGTTCTTCCTTCCCACAGCTTCTTTTACTTTCTCATTCCACCATGGTGTCTCTTTACACCGCTTTCTGTTGCTTGTTCTTCCACATACTGCCACTGCAGCTTCCACCATTGTGTTTTTTAATTGCTTCCATTCCTCTTCCCCTGTTTTAGGATTGTCTCTTGGCATCCTTTCCCTTATTATCTTCTGGAATTCTTCCTTGACTTCCTTTTCCTTGAGTTTCCATACTTTGATTCTCCTTTCCTGGTACTCTGTACTCTTGCTATCCTTAACAACTCCCAGGTTCATTACAAGTATTCTGTGGTCGCTATCTAAGGCCTCTGATGGTATTACCTTTATATCTCTGACACTTCTATTCATTTCCCAGTCGTACAGCATGTAATCTACCAAAGATTTCTTTGTTAAATCACTGCTGTACCACGTTACCTTGTGGCTTTCTTTCTTCCGGAACCAGGAGTTGCCTACCACTAAACCGTTTCTCTTGCACAAATCCAGCAACTTTCTCCCTTCTTCATTCCTGCTACCCCATCCTTCTGCTCCCAATACATTTTCATATCCTTGCCTTTCACTTCCTACATGTGCATTCAAATCTCCCATGACAATGATGCTCTGACCATTCAACTGCTGCTGTAGCTCCTCCTCAAAGTCTTCCTTCTCTTGAGCTGTACATCCAACTTTAGGGGCATATACCTGGGCTATCTCCAGGCTTCTTCCCTTTACAGTTACTCTGATCTTCATGATCCTGTCACTTATTCCCTTTACCTCTTCCTTCATTCCATCTCTCACAACTACTCCTACTCCGCTGCTCCTTCCTTCACTGTTCCCACTCCAGTACAACCGGTACCCTTTCCTCAGTTCTCTACGACCTTCTCCTTTCCATCTTGTTTCTGCCAAGCCCAGTACATCCAGTTTTCTTCTCTCCATCACATCTACAATCTCCTCCACTTTTCCTGTCAGTGTCTGTATGTTTAATGTCCCAACTCGTAGTCCATTAGCATATCCGGGTCGTCGTCGTTTGCATCCGTCCTTTCTGAGGCCTGTTCCTGTTTTGAAAGCAAATATGATATCCACTACTGGCTTGCTAGGCCTATCGTAGCTTCACCAGAGCCCCGTCAGCCGTCACTTTTCAGGGTTCCCATAGAGCCTTCACAGCTACCATAGCGGTCCCGGGGCACACAAAGTCCCCACTGTACTTCACCCCTACAGGCAATCCCCTACTTCATGCCGTTGCCCGTCTCCCACCACGTGGAGGAGGGGTTGGACTTGTGGGAGACTACGCACTGATAATGGTGGTAAATTTTATGGCAAATCTTTTGAGAGCCTTCATCATCAAACTACAACTAGCTATTCTCCGCAACTGAATGGTGTAGCTGAACGCATGTGGGCTGAAGCAATAAATACAGCAGGAGATCTGTAGTGGTAAGGTCAATATAGAGCAATCGTGGGCCAAGTGCGGCCCTTGAGACAATCTAATCCGGCCCGCGACATGGTTTCGACTACAATTACACATAGGTCATATATTCTGCTCTGTGTACCTAGAACCGAAAAACTGTTTCAATATCATTGTGTTTTGTGTAATAGAGTTGCAGCTAGACAATGTAGTCTAACAATGAATTGAAGCAACTACTCCTCAACGTTTCGAAATTTGAGTTCTACAAATACAGTACCTACCAAAATCAAGCTTCCCACTTTGAAATCTCATACACAGGAGATAACTGCCATTTCCACATCTTGTATATCTGTGAACAGGTGTTTTCTACAATGAAGCTTTGCAAAAGTAATAATAACGGAATATCGCACAATGTGCATACATAAAAATCCTAGTGTTGAGTACACAGGTCCAAAAGAGTTATTGTTCCTTTGACGCATATCTTTGCGTGATAGCGTTCACACTTTTTCCCGCACAGTACACATATACAGTTTGCGTCTGGTTCATGGAACGCCCTCCTGTAGCACAGCTTGTGGTGGAATCCATGAACTGCGAAGCGTGTCATGGTATGGCACAGTTCATAGCTTGAATTCATCCATTCTTGGTTGATCATGGCGTCAGTACGATAGAAGTCTGGCCATATATTTGCTTTCTTCTCGTACAGCTCGTGAAGCAAGGCTTGATATTGAGGTGTAGAAGGTACTGACACTCTCAGGCGTAGTTCCTCTATGTAGAACGGCTGTCGTGTGAGTTCGTATGTTAACCGTGATGGAGTGTTTTTGGCTACACATAGAACCTTTTTGAGGTACGTCGCTTTCACACTTTCCACCAAAGCTAGATCACTCTTTGAGAGATACTCCCAAATAATGTATATTGCGTAAGTCATGGTGGGAGAGATCTTGATGTGGAAAAGGGCTATGGCCACCTCTAAGGACAACTCACGAATGCTTTTAATTTGGTTCATCGCCATGATCGCTGCAGATGCTCTTTCTCTAATGTGTTTGGTGAAAACTTTCCCATTCGTTTGCAGGGTCACGCCAAGATATTTGTAGGAGTTGACCCTAACAAGCTCCTTGTCCCGGTATTTGATGAGTGCTGCCGCAGGAGGCTTCCCTCAGAAATAGATTGACGACCATTTAGCTGCGCTTCTAAGAATCGGCTCATCGCAGATTATGAAAAACTTTTAGAAGCACAGTTTCAGTTGTCACATACTCCTTCCTCTTCTAACAAATAATGAAGGCATGTTCTTTTTCCTAAGTTTTCTACCTTTAAATCCCATAAGTGTTGTTTGATTTAAATTGCAGAAATAAAAAGTTTATAATCTACTTATAAACATGTGTTGTTTTTCTTTCGGCCCACCTAGACTATTCTGTATCGTATCTGGCCCTGCCCCTGTCTGATACGGAGCACAAGTTCATGTGCAAGATCAAAGGAGAAACAAGTTGGATCCTAAAAGTGAAAAACACATTTTCTGTGGTTATTGTGAGGACAGTAAAGCCTATAGATTCATGCATCCTGTTACTCATAAACTTGTTAAGTTCAGGGATGCACAGTTCTTTGAAGATGTGTTCCAGGAGGTATCTAATGTATCTCCAGGTAATGTTGGCCCATCCTTGCAGATTAATGAACCTACTTTTCTCTCACCGATGACTCTGAACCTAGTACAGTTCAGGAGGCACTCTCCGTGTTAAGTGGAAGCAGACTATGAAAAGGGAACTGGAGATACTTCAGTTAAATGACACCTGGGATCTAGTTCATAAACCCCAGGGCAAGAATGTTGTCAGTAGTAAGTGGGTTTTCAAAGTAAAAAGAGACACTAATGGTAACATTCAAAGGTATAAAGCCAAGCTTGTGGCTAGGGGCTTCACCCAAAGGTACGGAGTAGATTTTCTCTCCTGTTATTCGACACAGCACATTAAGGATGCTGCTTGCCTTGGCTGTCCAAACAAATCTGAAGGTGGTACAGTGGGATGCTGAATCTGCTCTTCTCAATGGATCTATATGTATCAGCCAGAAAGTTTTGTCAAGGAAGGTTCAGAGCATAAAGTTTCCAAGTTTAAAAAAATCTTCATGGCTTAAAACAATCTTGTCGTCTTTGTCAAATTGGGTTACAAAAATTGTGCTCATGAACCCTGTGTCTACTTTAAGAAGGTATGGCAATTATTGCATTGTAGCTTATAATGATGAGTACGAGATCAAGTTATTGAAGGTCTGTATTGATAAGGAAATAAGGTGTGAGATCTTGGACCAATATCTTATATTTTAGGTATTAAAGTAAGGCAGTGAGATTGCAAATGAATATGGCATGCACTATGTGCGTCCCATTGGTACTAAACCAAATCTTCATGTTCCTTATTGAGAACTGGTAGGTACGTACTTCGTCAATTCAATCATCTCACTGGTCTGCTGCAAAGCGAGTGCTATTGCTCAAAAGACTTGTCACTTAAGTATGTAAGAAATCTCAGTCAATTCATGGGATTTGTTGATGCTGACTGGGCTAATGATAGCAGTGACCGATGGCAGGTGGTGCTGTATCATCGGGGCTTGGAAGCAGAATATGTTGCACTGAGCGTAGGTGTAAGAGAAGTCTCAAGTCACCCATCATGTTATTAAGTGACAGTCCATCAGCTCAAAAACTGGTGACCTTAACAGGACCAAACATATTGACACTAAATATCACTAGGTTAGTTATATCGTTATAATTAAACTTGTATTACTTCAGCCTGTGTAGACCCCATTTGATAGGAACAATGTTCAGATTGTGCGTTGGTAGTGGCAGTGGCATGACGTGCCGTTAGGCGCAGGGTCTGGGCGAGGTGAGCAGGCCAACAACAATACTGCTGCTGCTCTGCGGGCGTCACAGGGGTTGAAGAACATGATGCGGAGGTTCGAGTTAACGGCCGAGTTGGGCATCGCTGCTGGGAGAAGCCACCGGCCAATTGCTGAAGATATTACTGTTGCCATGGCGGAAAATGCCGGACGCAATATGCGATCGTCAAGCAGTGCACGAGCTGAACATTCCATGGTTCACCGTTAGAAAGGTGAACACCACAAATGGTGTAATGGTATCCGTGGACGACATGTGGCCACACTTTACACTCACTGGAGCTGTGAACACTCACAATTGTCGCATTTGGGAATCATCACCGCCAACGACTGTTCATGAAGTTCCCCTACATTGTGTGGTGTGGCTTGACAGCTCAGTTCCTAATGTGATCCCTGCTCAATGGGAGAGAGGAGCTCCACCACACATTGCTCGTGAGGCCACCAAGATCCCCACATTGTGTGGTGTGGCTTGACAGCTCAGTTCCTAATGTGATCCCTGCTCAATGGGAGAGAGGAGCTCCACCACACATTGCTCGTGAGGCCACCAAGATCCCCTACATTGTGTGGTGTGGCTTGACAGCTCAGTTCCTAATGTGATCCCTGCTCAATGGGAGAGAGGAGCTCCACCACACATTGCTCGTGAGGCCACCAAGATCCCCACATTGTGTGGTGTGGCTTGACAGCTCAGTTCCTAATGTGATCCCTGCTCAATGGGAGAGAGGAGCTCCACCACACATTGCTCGTGAGGCCACCAAGATCCCCACATTGTGTGGTGTGGCTTGACAGCTCAGTTCCTAATGTGATCCCTGCTCAATGGAAGAGAGGAGCTCCACCACACATTGCTCGTGAGGCCACCAAGTTCCCTACATTGTGTGGTGTGGCTTGACAGCTCAGTTCCTAATGTGATCCCTGCTCAATGGGAGAGAGGTGCTCCACCACACATTGCTCGTGAGGCCACCAAGATCCCCTACATTGTGTGGTATGGCTTGACAGCTAAGTTCCTAATGTGATCCCTGCTCAATGGGGGAGAGGAGCTCCACCACACATTGCTCGTGAGGCCACCAAGATCCCCTACATAGTGTGGTACGGCTTGACAGCTCAGTTCCTAATGTGATCCCTGCTCAATGGGAGAGAGGAGCTCCACCACACATTGCTCGTGAGGCCACCAACATCCCCACATTGTGTGATATGGCTTGACAGCTCTGTTCCTAATGTGATCCCTGCTCAATGGGAGAGAGGTGCTCCACCACACATTGCTCGTGAGGCCACCAAGATCCCCTACATTGTGTGGTGTGGCTTGACAGCTCAGTTCCTAATGTGATCCCTGCTCAATGGGAAAGAGGAGCTCCACCACACATTGCTCGTGAGGCCACCAAGATCCCCACATTGTGTGGTGTGGCTTGACAGCTCAGTTCCTAATGTGATCCCTGCTCAATGGGAGAGAGGAGCTCCACCACACATTGCTCGTGAGGCCACCAAGATCCCCTACATTGTGTGGTGTGGCTTGACAGCTCAGTTCCTAATGTGATCCCTGCTCAATGGGAGAGAGGAGCTCCACCACACATTGCTCGTGAGGCCACCAAGTTCCCCTACATTGTGTGGTGTGGCTTGACAGCTCAGTTCCTAATGTGATCCCTGCTCAATGGGAGAGAGGAGCTCCACCACACATTGCTCGTGAGGCCACCAAGTTCCCCTACATTGTGTGGTGTGGCTTGACAGCTCAGTTCCTAATGTGATCCCTGCTCAATGGGAGAGAGGAGCTCCACCACACATTGCTCGTGAGGCCACCAAGATCCCCTACATTGTGTGGTGTGGCTTGACAGCTCAGTTCCTAATGTGATCCCTGCTCAATGGGAGAGAAGAGCTCCACCACACATTGCTCGTGAGGCCACCAAGATCCCCTACATTGTGTGGTGTGGCTTGACAGCTCAGTTCCTAATGTGATCCCTGCTCAATGGGAGAGAGGAGCTCCACCACACATTGCTCGTGAGGCCACCAAGATCCCCTACATTGTGTGGTGTGGCTTGACAGCTCAGTTCCTAATGTGATCCCTGCTCAATGGGAGAGAGGAGCTCCACCACACATTGCTCGTGAGGCCACCAAGTTCCCTGCATTGTGTGGTGTGGCTTGACAGCTCAGTTCCTAATGAGATCCCTGCTCAATGGGAGAGAGGAGCTCCACCACACATTGCTCGTGAGGCCACCAAGTTCCCCACATTGTGTGGTGTGGCTTGACAGCTCAGTTCCTAATGTGATCCCTGCTCAATGGGAGAGAGGAGCTCCACCACACATTGCTCGTGAGGCCACCAAGATCCCCTACATTGTGTGGTATGGCTTGACAGCTCAGTTCCTAATGTGATCCCTGCTCAATGGGAGAGAGGTGCTCCACCACACATTGCTCGTGAGGCCACCAAGATCCCCACATTGTGTGGTGTGGCTTGACAGCTCAGTTCCTAATGTGATCCCTGCTCAATGGGAGAGAGGTGCTCCACCACACATTGCTCGTGAGGCCACCAAGATCCCCACATTGTGTGGTGTGGCTTGACAGCTCAGTTCCTAATGTGATCCCTGCTCAATGGGAGAGAGGAGCTCCACCACACATTGCTCGTGAGGCCACCAAGACCCCCACATTGTGTGGTGTGGCTTGACAGCTCAGTTCCTAATGTGATCCCTGCTCAATGGGAGAGGAGCTCCACCGCACATTGCTCGTGAGGCCACCAAGACCCCCACATTGTGTGGTGTGGCTTGACAGCTCAGTTCCTAATGTGATCCCTGCTCAATGGGAGAGGAGCTCCACCACACATTGCTCGTGAGGCCACCAAGATCCCCACATTGTGTGGTGTGGCTTGACAGCTCAGTTCCTAATGTGATCCCAGCTCGATGGGAGAGAGGAGCTCCACCACACATTGCTCGTGAGGCCACCAAGATCCCCTACATTGTGTGGTGTGGCTTGACAGCTCAGTTCCTAATGTGATCCCTGCTCAATGGGAGAGAGGAGCTCCACCACGCATTGCTCGTGAGGCCACCAAGATCCCCTACATAGTGTGGTGTGGCTTGACAGCTCAGTTCCTAATGTGATCCCTGCTCAATGGGAGAGAGGAGCTCCACCACACATTGCTCGTGAGGCCACCAAGATCCCCTACATTGTGTGGTATGGCTTGACAGCTCAGTTCCTAATGTGATCCCTGCTCAATGGGAGAGAGGTGCTCCACCACACATTGCTCGTGAGGCCACCAAGTTCCCCACATTGTGTGGTGTGGCTTGACAGCTCAGTTCCTAATGTGATCCCTGCTCAATGGGAGAGAGGAGCTCCACCACACAATGCTCGTGAGGCCACCAAGATCCCCTACATTGTGTGGTGTGGCTTGACAGCTCAGTTCCTAATGTGATCCCTGCTCAATGGGAGAGAGGAGCTCCACGGCACATTGCTCGTGAGGCCACCAAGATCCCCACATTGTGTGGTATGGCTTGACAGCTCAGTTCCTAATGTGATCCCTGCTCAATGGGAGAGAGGTGCTCCACCACACATTGCTCGTGAGGCCACCAAGATCCCTACATTGTGTGGTGTGGCTTGACAGCTCAGTTCCTAATGTGATCCCTGCTCAATGGGAGAGAGGTGCTCCACCACACATTGCTCGTGAGGCCACCAAGATCCCCACATTGTGTGGTATGGCTTGACAGCTCAGTTCCTAATGTGATCCCTGCTCAATGGGAGAGGTGCTCCACCACACATTGCTCGTGAGGCCACCAAGATCCCCTACATTGTGTGGTGTGGCTTGACAGCTCAGTTCCTAATATGATCCCTGCTCAATGGGAGAGAGGTGCTCCACCACACATTGCTCGTGAGGCCACCAAGATCCCCTACATTGTGAGGTGTGGCTTGACAGCTCAGTTCCTAATGTGATCCCTGCTCAATGGGAGAGAGGAGCTCCACCACACATTGCTCGTGAGGCCACCAAGATCCCCTACATTGTGTGGTATGGCTTGACAGCTCAGTTCCTAATGTGATCCCTGCTCAATGCGAGAGAGGAGCTCCACCACACATTGCTCGTGAGGCCACCAAGATCCCCACATTGTGTGGTGGAGCTTGACAGCTCAGTTCCTAATGTGATCCCTGCTCAATGGGAGAGAGGAGCTCCACCACACATTGCTCGTGAGGCCACCAAGATCCCCACATTGTGTGGTGTGGCTTGACAGCTCAGTTCCCAATGTGATCCCTGCTCAATGGGAGAGAGGTGCTCCACCACACATTGCTCGTGAGGCCACCAAGATCCCCACATTGTGTGGTGTGGCTTGACAGCTCAGTTCCTAATGTGATCCCTGCTCAATGGGAGAGAGGTGCTCCACCACACATTGCTCGTGAGGCCACCAAGATCCCCACATTGTGTGGTGTGGCTTGACAGCTCAGTTCCTAATGTGATCCCTGCTCAATGGGAGAGAGGTGCTCCACCACACATTGCTCGTGAGGCCACCAAGATCCCCACATTGTGTGGTACGGCTTGACAGCTCAGTTCCTAATGTGATCCCTGCTCAATGGGAGAGAGGAGCTCCACCACACATTGCTCGTGAGGCCACCAAGATCCCCCACATTGTGTGGTATGGGTTGACAGCTCAGTTCCTAATGTGATCCTTGCTCAATGGGAGAGAGGTGCTCCACCACACATTGCTCGTGAGGCCACCAAGATCCCCTACATTGTGTGGTGTGGCTTGACAGCTCAGTTCCTAATGTGATCCCTGCTCAATGGGAGAGAGGAGCTCCACCACACATTGCTCGTGAGGCCACCAAGATCCCCCACATTGTGTGGTGTGGCTTGACAGCTCAGTTCCTAATGTGATCCCTGCTCAATGGGAGAGAGGTGCTCCACCACACATTGCTTGTGAGGCCACCAAGATCCCCCACATTGTGTGGTATGGCTTGACAGCTCAGTTCCTAATGTGATCCCTGCTCAATGGGAGAGAGGAGCTCCACCACACATTGCTCGTGAGGCCACCAAGATCCCCACATTGTGTGGTATGGCTTGACAGCTCAGTTCCTAATGTGATCCCTGCTCAATGGGAGAGAGGTGCTCCACCACACATTGCTCGTGAGGCCACCAAGATCCCCACATTGTGTGGTATGGCTTGACAGCTCAGTTCCTAATGTGATCCCTGCTCAATGGGAGAGAGGAGCTCCACCACACATTGCTCGTGAGGCCACCAAGTTCCCTACATTGTGTGGTGTGGCTTGACAGCTCAGTTCCTAATGTGATCCCTGCTCAATGGGAGAGAGGTGCTCCACCACACATTGCTCGTGAGGCCACCAAGTTCCCTGCATTGTGTGGTGTGGCTTGACAGCTCAGTTCCTAATGTGATCCCTGCTCAATGGGAGAGAGGAGCTCCACCACACATTGCTCGTGAGGCCACCAACATCCCCACATTTCTGGCTGTGGACTTACCTTAAGGACAAAGTATATGAATGGGATATGGACACATGTTAGCGTTTGAAGGTGAGCATCGCAGGGGAGGTTCCAGGCTGTCACATTGAGCATCATTTGTTACCCGCTCATGTGGAAATTAAAATCTGTTCCTTTCAATGGTTTATTCGTTAAGTCTTGCCAAACGTTTCCTCACCGTTTCGTTGTCCTAAGTAGGAATAAAAGGGCGATTCTGGCACAGGGGCTAATGGGCAAGATGGCCGCCGCGCGCAACCAGCCCTATGTTATTCTTATGGAGAGGTCATTCAGAGCTGGCACAGGGGCTAATGGGCAATATGGCTGCCACGCTGTCACAGGGGGAGGTCGGCCGTGTAATTACTAAATGGAATATTTATTATTATTACTATTATTAGGTAATCATGCATTGATCACGTACAATCAAGACCAGTCTTATATTGTCCACTTTTTGGTGTAGTGGCTAGCATTCTTACCTGTTACTTTAGAGACCCGGGTTTTGTCCTGGCTCTGTCAAGAAATTTAATTCTAGGCTGAGGGTTGGAATGGGGTACACTCAAACTTGTGAGGCAAAAAAAAATCAGAGCAGCTATGTTTAATTCATACCTCAGCCATTCTGCCAAACCCAACTGAACCTAACCTAACTTGAAAGTAAAAAGAAAAAAAAACTGAGAGCAAAAAGTGTAATCAGAAAGTAAGAGCAAATGTAAGAGCACATATAATAAACTTAGTTAAAACCTAACCTACCCTAACCTAAACTAACTTCACCTAACCTAACCTAACCTAACCCAACTTAACCGAACCTAACCTAACCTAACTTCAAAGTGCAAGCAAAAAAAGTGAGAGCAAAAATTGTAATGAAAAAATTAAGAGCAAATGTAAGAACACAAATAATAAACTTAGTTATAACCTACCCTAACCTAACCTAACCTAACCTAACCAAGCATTTCCTCACCTAATTTCACCTAACCTAACTTCAAAGTAAATGCAAATATAATAGCAAAAAGTGACAGCAAAAAGTGAGATCAAATAGTGTGTGCAAGAAAGTAAGAGCAAATGAGAGAGCACAAATAATAAACTTAGTTATAACCTAACCTAACCTAACCCACAGAAACCTCATTTTAAGATTTTAGATTTTACATTTTAACATTATAGATTTTTGATTTTTTCATTTTACTTTTTTTAGATTTTACATTTTTGATTTTTTGTATTTCAGTTTTAGTTTTTTTTTTAGATTTTACATTTTAAATTTAATATTTTTTGATTTTAGATTTTACAATTTCCATTTTCCGAAAAGAGTCACTTACCTAACCTCACTAAACCTAACTTTACCAAACCTAACTTAAGCTAATCCAAAGGGCTAATGCACATACACAAAGTATATAAGGACACATGCAACTCTCCTTATGCTAGTCTTATTGGCTACTGTACAACATGATCACTACCCCAACCGTCTTTTTTTCATTTTGTTGTTTACTCATTTGTCAATTTTCCAATTTCCCATTTTCAGTTTTTTTAAATGTCAGTTTTAAGTTTTTTTAATTTCATAATATGGAAACATGGATTTTGCATTTTGTTGTTTACACATTTGTCAATTTTCCAATTTCCCATTTTCAGTTTTTTTTAATGTCAATTTTAAGTTTTTAAATTTCATGATATGGAAACATGGATTTTGCATTTTGTTGTTTACACATTTGTCAATTTACCAAATTCCCATTTACAGTTTTTAAAATTTTAGTTCAATGTTTTTTCTATTTTGTCAATATGGAAACATAGATTTTCCAATTTGTGTGTTTTACATGTTCATTTTGCATTAGGAGTGGAGAGAGGTGGGTAGTAATTAAAAATGTACAAGCAGTGTCCATACAATATTTTTTATTTTAAATACATCTACACTATTTACACTTAAATACATTTTTATATATAGTCTATTTTTTGTTATAAATTGTACAGTTGTTTTTATTTTGTTTTCTATTTTATTTATTTTTGATTATGAATACTATTTTTTTATTTTTATAGTGCCATGGTTTTATTTACTAAATAGTTTTGTTTTATGTATTTGCTAGTTGCTGGCAGAAGATTTTGATATTCATAACTTAACTCTTTAAGCATGGTTAATGATTGAGTAATGACCATAGGCATGTGTACCTATACCATTAGCATCAATCACTCTTTTATCATTACCAGGACACAAAGCAATTTTGTTTAGCCTTATAGATGATATGTCATGTTGTTTTGAAGCGATAATGTTCATGGGTATTCTTTTTACATTGTTTTTCATGACACAATCCTTATAATCTTGAAAGCTTATACAATTTTTGACAACACCTCTGCTAATACCTTTAATCTTTTTGATTTCTTTACCATTTATGTCTAAAGCATACATTTTAGCTCTAAGTCCAACAAATGCTTTTATAATTTGTCCACAAGCCTCGTCTTTAAATTTCCCCAACGTTTTCTTGTTTGATGTAGAGTAACATATGTGATTAGTAGGATAATCTGATGTGTCCAGGTGTTGTAGGAAATCCAACTTGTCTTGATATACATCTGGGGTGTTAACCAAATATATGAACGAGTCAGTATCCATATACATGAGTTTAAGATTGTCCATGCCATAATAAGGTAGCAGGACATCATAGTGGTGGGAATACATGAGAATTTTTGAAATATCCAGTATACACATTCCAATATATATAGGCTTATTGAATACAATGTTACATTTAGCCATGTGGAAAGCAGCTAGGTTAGGGCCATAAATTGTTCTGTCGATAAATGTCGGCTTTGCTATTAGCTTTTCTGCCTTTTTGCTGTCAGTCACAAGACGTATGTCTATTCTTTTACGGATATTTTCCATTGTTTTCCCAAAAATGGCATTGTTGAATAATTTGTACAGATTTTTCTCAAAATCATTTTTGGCTTGTTTTCGAAGGTTGTTATTAAAATCAACGTATGCCTTTAACCAAGGTCTTTGTTTAAACTTTAACACACGATGAATTTTTATCAATTTTATTCCATGATCTAAAGCCTGTTTTAATGCCATGTAGTGAACGACATATCGCCTTCGATTTCCAAGATGAGGAATTAGTTTTTTCAGAGACGAATCCTTAGGTTGTGTACACTCTGGTAGGAAAGGTAAATCGTTGTGTAGATCATGAAGGTCAGATGGGTAATCAACATCAACGTCTAGAATGTATCCCACAGGATCGTCTTTCTTTAGTTTTTCTAGATCAACAGTATCTGGAGAAACCCACTGAAATCCACCATAAGGAAGGGAGTGGCACATAGCCCACCCGTATTGGTTGTTGGCATCATCATAGGTAATAAACTGCGATGGTTTCTCAGAATCATAGGTTTCCATGTATTTATTGTTAGCTTCAGCATACCGATGAGACACTTGGCATATGCCTCCACGTATTCCAGACTCGATTAGAAGAATCTGATCGTAATCCTGTAGCAATTCCAGTTCAATTCCTGTGTAAAGGAGCATTGCCTCAAAACTTAAACCAGGCGAAGTAAAAAAGTGTGCAGCATCCACTCGGTGTGTTTCTAGTGTTTTGTTTCTAAACGTTTCAAAGCTGTCTGCTAGAAGGAGTACATCTGAAGTTAGGTAGAGGTCACAATATTCCCCTAGAGTTTTAATGTTGAACTGATTCCACACATTTTTGGCATGTTCATAGTCTTCTTGACTAACATCTTCTTGACTTAATTTGTTAAAGAATGCCTCTTTTGGAGGTAAACACGTTTCACTTAACTTTTCCCAAGAGTCAATGTAGTCATAACAAAATACCCCTTTACGAGTCATGAGCATTGCATTTTCTTTTCCAAAGTACTTGTCTGTTTCAGGGTATGATGTTAAGTTGGAAACTAAGTTTTCCAAACTACTCGGCATTAACCGAAACGTGTCCACAAATCTAAGCTTAACATTTCCTACATATTTGGTAAAGGAAATGTACTTTTCTTTGGAGTTAGCGATAACATCCACTCTCTCAGTAGTACATCCCAATTGCTTTACAATGAAATTTGCGTCGTAGCCACTCATATTATGTAGAAACACAGGAACGGGGTTACGTGTTTTACACCTCAAATTACAGTTATTGTGAGCACTTCCACGGTATTCCCCTGTAATATGGCAGTGGTCTCGAACTTTCCAGTCCTGTTGGGTAAATGGTTTTTGACACAAATAACAGGTTTCAGAACATTGGAACTCTACTTCTTGATCCTCAGTTAAAGCCTTCGGAACATTTAAGCTGTAAAGGCGATCGATTTCATTAGCTATTGAAATCAAACAGTCCATAAACTTTTCTGCAGCGTCAGGTCCACGATAAATAAGAGGTCGGCTTGGAAGGTTTGTCTTTATGTGTTCCACATCAGGTGAGAGTTTAACGTATATACCAAAGCTCATAGGAACATGACTCTGGTATGGCACTGTATAACTTGCTTCAGGATTGGGTAGACATGTTTGATAGGGTAACAGTATACTTTCAAAATCAGCATAGATAACGTAAGGTATTCTCAGCATTTTTTCCACGTTTAAAAATTTAACAATGGAGTTTTTAATAGGCATTTCAACCCTAGCAATGTCATGCTGGACACACAAAGCTCTATGTTCTTTCAATTTTTCCATTCCTTGTTGTCCATATCGATTATCAAAGTGTGTAAAACACCGTTTACACGTATATATCTTATGTTCATAGCGGGTAATCTGATGTCTTACTAGTTTATCAAAATCTTTGATAAAGACGTAGTGGTTCTGAGCGGATGATGAACTTAACAGGAGGAGGTCGCGATGGTCTTGCAGCTCTTGATCCACAATCTTTAGAGGAAACACTTTGTTGTCTTTTTCCAGTCCAAATACATTAATGGATATATCGTTGGCTTTTTCAAATTTGGGAATGTCAGCTAGTAATGTAGGAAATGATATTACAGAAAAATCATACTTGTTGTCCAGGTCCTTGTATTTACTAACGCGTTCAGCTTTCGTTTTAACCAGTTTTGCTAAAATGGCATACATAAAACACTTTTCATCCTTTAAGTTTTGAGGATTAATGCAGGCTTTTCTTGCTTGTATAGCTGCTGGTAATGGAATATATGTGCTGCCACGCAAGGGATTATACTTATTTATTTTCAATCGTACTCCTTCCACTGCTAACAAAGCCCAATTACTACCTTTTAGCTCAGATTCCTCCATTTCCGTAGTTAACTTTGTAAATTGTGTTTCCAAGAAACTACTTAAGTCCGTTTCCAAAAATAGGGCCTGATTTCGTGTTTTAAAAGCACGATCTGTAATTTCATTGGTAGATGTATGAATGAATCTACATTCAGCCACAAGATTAACTTTGATCGACTTGTGCATTGCTAGTTCTTTCTCCATAGCTTGTATTATTTGCTGTTTGGACTCTTTAAGGTATGAATTTAAATCCCTACACGTATCACAGCGTATGAAATAGGATTTAAGTCGACCTTCAAAAGATGTCTCATATTCAATAAGTCCATTTTTGTCAGGGACCAGTGACAGTAGGTAATGTTTTGTAGGCTCCGCTTTTTGTCTTTTAGCTGCCGACACAACATTACAACATTCTTCATGACGACGTCCATTGTAGGCATTGTTGAATGTACTACCACAGGTCTTGCACTCATGAAATTCACCACACGATACTTCATGTCGCTTCCTATGATAGTCTCGAAGAAAAGTCTTTCCACACTCTTTACACATATAGCTAGGAATGGCTTCTTCCATTATGATTGTTGATTTCTGCAAACAGCTGCTTACTGCGTATCACAGGGCTAGAGGTTGGTCAGTGAGACGGTCTTTCACGATGTGAACACCGTGAGAGGTAGTAGTCAACTGGTGATATTCTTGTGAAGGGTCCTCTAATATACCCCTAGTCTAGACCAACAGCTCTTTACAGCGTATGACAAGGCTGTATACTGGACAGTGAGACGGTCTTTCACGATGAGAACACTGTAACGAGTAGTAGTCAACTGATTATATACTTGCTAAGGGTTCTCTAATATACAATAGTCAAGACCAACAGCTACTTACTGAGTAGTACAAGGCTGTACAATAGTTGTTTTGACAGTCTTTCACGATGTGGTCACTGTGAATGGTGGTAGTCAACTGATGATATTCTTGATAAGGGTCCTCTAATGTACCCCTGGTTAAGGGTAACAGCTGCTCACTGCTTATGACAAAGCTAAAGACTGGTTGCTTCAACGGTCTTTCACAATGTAAACACTGTGACAGGTAGTAGTCAACTGAAAATATTCTTATGGCCTACTCAAGGTTATCAAGTACTTACTGCATATCAAAAGGCTGTACACTCATGTGTGTTAGGCACTCTTTCTTGCTAAGGACCCCAATATTCCCTACACAAGGCTATACATGTTAGTTCTAAACACTTAGTGATTAATTGTATATTCAATTTTTGTACAAAGCTTATACAAGCACGTTTTTATGAGGTAAAACTTTGTTAAAGAGCTGCATGCGACACGCAAAGTATGTTGCCGCTATCTAGCGGTGACTATGAGAACTACTTGAACGACCAGCATGCTACCTAGCGCTCCATTTCAACACTCGCTCACTGAACGACCAGCATGCTATCTAGCGGTCGATAGCAATACTCCTCAACTACCAGCCTGCTATCTATCGGTCAATATGACAACTCACTCAACTACCAACATGCTACATGGCTTTTTTGGTCAGTTTTTTGTTGGCTTTTTTTGGTCAGTTTCTGTTGGCTTATGTTGGCTTTTATTGGCTTTTGTTGGCTTTTGTAGGCTTTTTTGTTGGCTTTTGTTGGCTTTTGTATTAGCTCTTTCATATTTGCTCTTGCTTGTGGGGGCTTATTATTTGGTCTTGGAAAGTATGTCAGTCCTTTTTTATGGCTGCAAAATGCTTACAGCCATGTTTGTAAGCAGCAACAACAACAACAACACACAAAATTCCAAAAAAAATCGAAAGTACTCTAAGTTTTATCAATGACTCTCAACTCTTACACTTACCTCTATCCCATGCATAGTCAAAAATTAGTGTATTTTTCAAATTTTTCAAAAAATATTTGGAAAGTAGGCTGTATCATTAAACTAAAAATCCTGAAAGGACATATGTTAACTCCAACACCTACTTCTATACCCCTCTCAGTCCAAAAATAGTGTATTTTTCAAATTTTCCAAAACATATTTCCAAAATGGGTTATATTTCCGAAATTAAAAAGTTAACAAAAATGTTTGTTTGACATAAATGAATGGCCTTTGTCTCCTCTACCACTGTACCAAGTCCCAGGTCTCCAGGACAAAAAAATAAAATTTTTAAAAAGGGTTTTATTTCCAAAATTAGGAATTTTACAAACACATTTTTCTGGCGTAAATCAATGGTCATTACCCCCTCTACCCCCCCCCCCACACTAAGTCACATGTCTCTAGGACAACAAAAATAAAATTTTGAAAATGGGCTTATATTTCCAAAATTAGGAATTTTACAAAAACGTTTGTCTGACGTAAATCAATGGTCCCTACCCCCTCTATTCCAACACCAAGTCTCAGGTCTCTAGGTCAACAAAAATAAAATTTGGAAAAAATGGTCACTATTTTGGAAACTAGGAATTCTACAAAAAAGTTTGTTTAACTTAAATGAAAGGTCTCTATCCCTTCTACCTGTAAACCAAGTTCCAGGTCCGTATGACAAAAATGAAAAAGTTCAACTGGGAAAGTAGGCGATTTTTCATATAACCAAACATTCTAAAATGTGTTCTATGGGCTTAAAGGAATGGCCTCTATGTCCTTTATTTTTTTAAATAAAACTTTTTTATTTTTTACACTTTTTTGAAAAAAGTTCAATTTTTAAAATTCTATATTTTGGAAACTAGGAATTCTACAAAAAACCTTCTTTGACATAAATTAATGGCCCTGACCCCATCTACCACCAAAATAAATTTCAAGTCTCTAGAATGAGAAATAACAGTAGTGGAGTAGTGGTGCTTCTAACCAGTGTCATGGCCGTCGCGTGGACTCACGCGGCGGCCATGACACTAAGCAGAAGCCCTACTACTCCACTACTGTTATTTCTCATTCTAGAGACTTGAAATTTATTTTGGTGGTAGATGGGGTCAGGGCCATTAATTTATGTCAAAGAAGGTTTTTTGTAGAATTCCTAGTTTCCAAAATATAGAATTTTAAAAATTGAACTTTTTTCAAAAAAGTGTAAAAAATAAAAAAGTTTTATTTAAAAAAATAAAGGACATAGAGGCCATTCCTTTAAGCCCATAGAACACATTTTAGAATGTTTGGTTATATGAAAAATCGCCTACTTTCCCAGTTGAACTTTTTCATTTTTGTCATACGGACCTGGAACTTGGTTTACAGGTAGAAGGGATAGAGACCTTTCATTTAAGTTAAACAAACTTTTTTGTAGAATTCCTAGTTTCCAAAATAGTGACCATTTTTTCCAAATTTTATTTTTGTTGACCTAGAGACCTGAGACTTGGTGTTGGAATAGAGGGGGTAGGGACCATTGATTTACGTCAGACAAACGTTTTTGTAAAATTCCTAATTTTGGAAATATAAGCCCATTTTCAAAATTTTATTTTTGTTGTCCTAGAGACATGTGACTTAGTGTGGGGGGGGGGGGGGTAGAGGGGGTAATGACCATTGATTTACGCCAGAAAAATGTGTTTGTAAAATTCCTAATTTTGGAAATAAAACC
The DNA here is from genome assembly GCA_946902985.2 of Meconema thalassinum. Lineage (NCBI taxonomy): Eukaryota > Metazoa > Arthropoda > Insecta > Orthoptera > Tettigoniidae > Meconema > Meconema thalassinum. The sequence goes on along the minus strand of OX336399.1, from coordinate 2,191,052 downwards.
CTTTTTAAAAATTTTATTTTTTTGTCCTGGAGACCTGGGACTTGGTACAGTGGTAGAGGAGACAAAGGCCATTCATTTATGTCAAACAAACATTTTTGTTAACTTTTTAATTTCGGAAATATAACCCATTTTGGAAATATGTTTTGGAAAATTTGAAAAATACACTATTTTTGGACTGAGAGGGGTATAGAAGTAGGTGTTGGAGTTAACATATGTCTTTTCAGGATTTTTAGTTTAATGATACAGCCTACTTTCCAAATATTTTTTGAAAAATTTGAAAAATACACTAATTTTTGACTATGCATGGGATAGAGGTAAGTGTAAGAGTTGAGAGTCATTGATAAAACTTAGAGTACTTTCGATTTTTTTTGGAATTTTGTGTGTTGTTGTTGTTGTTGCTGCTTACAAACATGGCTGTAAGCATTTTGCAGCCATAAAAAAGGACTGACATACTTTCCAAGACCAAATAATAAGCCCCCACAAGCAAGAGCAAATATGAAAGAGCTAATACAAAAGCCAACAAAAGCCAACAAAAAAGCCTACAAAAGCCAATAAAAGCCAACATAAGCCAACAGAAACTGACCAAAAAAAGCCAACAAAAAACTGACCAAAAAAGCCATGTAGCATGTTGGTAGTTGAGTGAGTTGTCATATTGACCGATAGATAGCAGGCTGGTAGTTGAGGAGTATTGCTATCGACCGCTAGATAGCATGCTGGTCGTTCAGTGAGCGAGTGTTGAAATGGAGCGCTAGGTAGCATGCTGGTCGTTCAAGTAGTTCTCATAGTCACCGCTAGATAGCGGCAACATACTTTGCGTGTCGCATGCAGCTCTTTAACAAAGTTTTACCTCATAAAAACGTGCTTGTATAAGCTTTGTACAAAAATTGAATATACAATTAATCACTAAGGCTACGTCCTAGGTGCGAGCGTCCAGCGTGCACGCGCTTTCACGCGCTACCTGCTTGATGCGGACAAACACACACTATCGCATGTGTCTGTGCGGTCTTGGAGCGTTCTCGCGCGCGTGCTTCCCAGGTAGCGCTACTAACGCTCTCGAGTAGGAAGCAGCTACCAAACAAGTTTGTCCGCGATTGTACATTCGGCAGTGTGCTAGCAAAATGTCGACATCAGAGGCTGGTCTGAAATATATACGGTACACTAATATGTAGTAAAATGTACTTAGATGTGAGAGAAAACGTTAAGGTGAGTGGTCAAAATAAATGAAAACACTCTACAATTGCATAGATTGGGGAAATTGGTCCCCCTGTTCAATACACTTTCCTCCAATCTATGTATTAAACATTCAACACGGACCAAAAATGAAGTTATTAACAAATTATGAAAGTATAAAAATTAATATAACATTTCTTTACAGAGGAGGTTAGCAAGTCCAAATGAAAAGCCTGAGGGATAACTTCAGAAAAGAAGTTAAGAAAAACAGGAAACCCCAGAACGGGAGACCCTGCCCCAACACCTACACCATGGTGGGTACATTTCAAGGTCATGGAATTTCTTAAGGATATCACGTAACCGAAGAAAACATCTGGAAATATTCCAATTGAAGACAACCCACAAACAGAAGATGCGTCAGATGAGAACAGCCTAGACGATGCCTCAGAGGTTGTTGTTTCAGATCCTACAGTTGCACCTGAAGCTCCAAATCCTCCGATAAGGAATAGACCAAAAACATTTAGACTATCGGCAGGAAATGGTACAATTAGAGAAGAAAAATGGAGTGGATGTTTAACCATAGAGATAAAGAGAAAGAGGAGTATGATGATCTTAACTTCTTCAAATATTTGTTGCCATACAAGAAAAAACTCCCTCTTTTAGAGAAACTCAGTTTAAGAACACAGTTTCAGAATATGCTCTTCAACGAGTTAAACACTCTTGAGATGCAAAGTAATTTTAGTCATCCTTCTCCTTCTTCACTCTCAGCCTTAACTTCAACCGACAATGCAAGCTATCATCTGACATGCACTGATTTTAATTGTTTGATTCAACAAGTGTAATGAACATTGTGAGAATATTATGTTACTCTACGGAATAATAATAATAATGAGTAATAAATAAATTCAGTCTTACGTTTCATAGGTAATTATTATCTTACATCAAAGTAACAAAAAGTCTTTCTTCCAGAGATATTGGTTTCTGAAAATTAGTGGTACTGTGAAAAGGTGTAGTCAAATAAGCTCCACTATGTAATCGAACGTTGCAGGTAAAATTCTGCAGTATTCAAGAAATGTATTGTGGTCAGGTTTGAGCTCATTATAGAGGTGATGGAACTCCCCTAACTGATGCCGGCTTTTCAATATAAAATACTTGCTTTGCCGCGTATCCACTAACTCAATTTTCTAACGCATTTTTCTCCATGAGAAACATAAGGCTTGCTCTCCTAGCAGTTGTCATCGTGCTATTAGCCTGGTAGCTACGACAAGGGACACATGGAAGCGCGTCAACTAGTAGCGCGTGGAAGCGCGTGCACGCTAGACGCTCGCACCTAGGACGTAGCCTAAGTGTTTAGAACTAACATGTATAGCCTTGTGTAGGGAATATTGGGGTCCTTAGCAAGAAAGAGTGCCTAACACACATGAGTGTACAGCCTTTTGATATGCAGTAAGTACTTGATAACCTTGAGTAGGCCATAAGAATATTTTCAGTTGACTACTACCTGTCACAGTGTTTACATTGTGAAAGACCGTTGAAGCAACCAGTCTTTAGCTTTGTCATAAGCAGTGAGCAGCTGTTACCCTTAACCAGGGGTACATTAGAGGACCCTTATCAAGAATATCATCAGTTGACTACCACCATTCACAGTGACCACATCGTGAAAGACTGTCAAAACAACTATTGTACAGCCTTGTACTACTCAGTAAGTAGCTGTTGGTCTTGACTATTGTATATTAGAGAACCCTTAGCAAGTATATAATCAGTTGACTACTACTCGTTACAGTGTTCTCATCGTGAAAGACCGTCTCACTGTCCAGTATACAGCCTTGTCATACGCTGTAAAGAGCTGTTGGTCTAGACTAGGGGTATATTAGAGGACCCTTCACAAGAATATCACCAGTTGACTACTACCTCTCACGGTGTTCACATCGTGAAAGACCGTCTCACTGACCAACCTCTAGCCCTGTGATACGCAGTAAGCAGCTGTTTGCAGAAATCAACAATCATAATGGAAGAAGCCATTCCTAGCTATATGTGTAAAGAGTGTGGAAAGACTTTTCTTCGAGACTATCATAGGAAGCGACATGAAGTATCGTGTGGTGAATTTCATGAGTGCAAGACCTGTGGTAGTACATTCAACAATGCCTACAATGGACGTCGTCATGAAGAATGTTGTAATGTTGTGTCGGCAGCTAAAAGACAAAAAGCGGAGCCTACAAAACATTACCTACTGTCACTGGTCCCTGACAAAAATGGACTTATTGAATATGAGACATCTTTTGAAGGTCGACTTAAATCCTATTTCATACGCTGTGATACGTGTAGGGATTTAAATTCATACCTTAAAGAGTCCAAACAGCAAATAATACAAGCTATGGAGAAAGAACTAGCAATGCACAAGTCGATCAAAGTTAATCTTGTGGCTGAATGTAGATTCATTCATACATCTACCAATGAAATTACAGATCGTGCTTTTAAAACACGAAATCAGGCCCTATTTTTGGAAACGGACTTAAGTAGTTTCTTGGAAACACAATTTACAAAGTTAACTACGGAAATGGAGGAATCTGAGCTAAAAGGTAGTAATTGGGCTTTGTTAGCAGTGGAAGGAGTACGATTGAAAATAAATAAGTATAATCCCTTGCGTGGCAGCACATATATTCCATTACCAGCAGCTATACAAGCAAGAAAAGCCTGCATTAATCCTCAAAACTTAAAGGATGAAAAGTGTTTTATGTATGCCATTTTAGCAAAACTGGTTAAAACGAAAGCTGAACGCGTTAGTAAATACAAGGACCTGGACAACAAGTATGATTTTTCTGTAATATCATTTCCTACATTACTAGCTGACATTCCCAAATTTGAAAAAGCCAACGATATATCCATTAATGTATTTGGACTGGAAAAAGACAACAAAGTGTTTCCTCTAAAGATTGTGGATCAAGAGCTGCAAGACCATCGCGACCTCCTCCTGTTAAGTTCATCATCCGCTCAGAACCACTACGTCTTTATCAAAGATTTTGATAAACTAGTAAGACATCAGATTACCCGCTATGAACATAAGATATATACGTGTAAACGGTGTTTTACACACTTTGATAATCGATATGGACAACAAGGAATGGAAAAATTGAAAGAACATAGAGCTTTGTGTGTCCAGCATGACATTGCTAGGGTTGAAATGCCTATTAAAAACTCCATTGTTAAATTTTTAAACGTGGAAAAAATGCTGAGAATACCTTACGTTATCTATGCTGATTTTGAAAGTATACTGACCCTATCAAACATGTCTACCCAATCCTGAAGCAAGTTATACAGTGCCATACCAGAGTCATGTTCCTATGAGCTTTGGTATATACGTTAAACTCTCACCTGATGTGGAACACATAAAGACAAACCTTCCAAGCCGACCTCTTATTTATCGTGGACCTGACGCTGCAGAAAAGTTTATGGACTGTTTGATTTCAATAGCTAATGAAATCGATCGCCTTTACAGCTTAAATGTTCCGAAGGCTTTAACTGAGGATCAAGAAGTAGAGTTCCAATGTTCTGAAACCTGTTATTTGTGTCAAAAACCATTTACCCAACAGGACTGGAAAGTTCGAGACCACTGCCATATTACAGGGGAATACCGTGGAAGTGCTCACAATAACTGTAATTTGAGGTGTAAAACACGTAACCCCGTTCCTGTGTTTCTACATAATATGAGTGGCTACGACGCAAATTTCATTGTAAAGCAATTGGGATGTACTACTGAGAGAGTGGATGTTATCGCTAACTCCAAAGAAAAGTACATTTCCTTTACCAAATATGTAGGAAATGTTAAGCTTAGATTTGTGGACACGTTTCGGTTAATGCCGAGTAGTTTGGAAAACTTAGTTTCCAACTTAACATCATACCCTGAAACAGACAAGTACTTTGGAAAAGAAAATGCAATGCTCATGACTCGTAAAGGGGTATTTTGTTATGACTACATTGACTCTTGGGAAAAGTTAAGTGAAACGTGTTTACCTCCAAAAGAGGCATTCTTTAACAAATTAAGTCAAGAAGATGTTAGTCAAGAAGACTATGAACATGCCAAAAATGTGTGGAATCAGTTCAACATTAAAACTCTAGGGGAATATTGTGACCTCTACCTAACTTCAGATGTACTCCTTCTAGCAGACAGCTTTGAAACGTTTAGAAACAAAACACTAGAAACACACCGAGTGGATGCTGCACACTTTTTTACTTCGCCTGGTTTAAGTTTTGAGGCAATGCTCCTTTACACAGGAATTGAACTGGAATTGCTACAGGATTACGATCAGATTCTTCTAATCGAGTCTGGAATACGTGGAGGCATATGCCAAGTGTCTCATCGGTATGCTGAAGCTAACAATAAATACATGGAAACCTATGATTCTGAGAAACCATCGCAGTTTATTACCTATGATGATGCCAACAACCAATACGGGTGGGCTATGTGCCACTCCCTTCCTTATGGTGGATTTCAGTGGGTTTCTCCAGATACTGTTGATCTAGAAAAACTAAAGAAAGACGATCCTGTGGGATACATTCTAGACGTTGATGTTGATTACCCATCTGACCTTCATGATCTACACAACGATTTACCTTTCCTACCAGAGTGTACACAACCTAAGGATTCGTCTCTGAAAAAACTAATTCCTCATCTTGGAAATCGAAGGCGATATGTTGTTCACTACATGGCATTAAAACAGGCTTTAGATCATGGAATAAAATTGATAAAAATTCATCGTGTGTTAAAGTTTAAACAAAGACCTTGGTTAAAGGCATACGTTGATTTTAATAACAACCTTCGAAAACAAGCCAAAAATGATTTTGAGAAAAATCTGTACAAATTATTCAACAATGCCATTTTTGGGAAAACAATGGAAAATATCCGTAAAAGAATAGACATACGTCTTGTGACTGACAGCAAAAAGGCAGAAAAGCTAATAGCAAAGCCGACATTTATCGACAGAACAATTTATGGCCCTAACCTAGCTGCTTTCCACATGGCTAAATGTAACATTGTATTCAATAAGCCTATATATATTGGAATGTGTATACTGGATATTTCAAAAATTCTCATGTATTCCCTCCACTATGATGTCCTGCTACCTTATTATGGCATGGACAATCTTAAACTCATGTATATGGATACTGACTCGTTCATATATTTGGTTAACACCCCAGATGTATATCAAGACAAGTTGGATTTCCTACAACACCTGGACACATCAGATTATCCTACTAATCACATATGTTACTCTACATCAAACAAGAAAACGTTGGGGAAATTTAAAGACGAGGCTTGTGGACAAATTATAAAAGCATTTGTTGGACTTAGAGCTAAAATGTATGCTTTAGACATAAATGGTAAAGAAATCAAAAAGATTAAAGGTATTAGCAGAGGTGTTGTCAAAAATTGTATAAGCTTTCAAGATTATAAGGATTGTGTCATGAAAAACAATGTAAAAAGAATACCCATGAACATTATCGCTTCTAAACAACATGACATATCATCTATAAGGCTAAACAAAATTGCTTTGTGTCCTGGTGATGATAAAAGAGTGATTGATGCTAATGGTATAGGTACACATGCCTATGGTCATTACTCAATCATTAACCATGCTTAAAGAGTTAAGTTATGAATATCAAAATCTTCTGCCAGCAACTAGCAAATACATAAAACAAAACTATTTAGTAAATAAAACCATGGCACTATAAAAATAAAAAAATAGTATTCATAATCAAAAATAAATAAAATAGAAAACAAAATAAAAACAACTGTACAATTTATAACAAAAAATAGACTATATATAAAAATGTATTTAAGTGTAAATAGTGTACATGTATTTAAAATAAAAAATATTGTATGGACACTGCTTGTACATTTTTAATTACTACCCACCTCTCTCCACTCCTAATGCAAAATGAACATGTAAAACACACAAATTGGAAAATCTATGTTTCCATATTGACAAAATAGAAAAAACATTGAACTAAAATTTTAAAAACTGTAAATGGGAATTTGGTAAATTGACAAATGTGTAAACAACAAAATGCAAAATCCATGTTTCCATATCATGAAATTTAAAAACTTAAAATTGACATTAAAAAAAACTGAAAATGGGAAATTGGAAAATTGACAAATGTGTAAACAACAAAATGCAAAATCCATGTTTCCATATTATGAAATTAAAAAAACTTAAAACTGACATTTAAAAAAACTGAAAATGGGAAATTGGAAAATTGACAAATGAGTAAACAACAAAATGAAAAAAAGACGGTTGGGGTAGTGATCATGTTGTACAGTAGCCAATAAGACTAGCATAAGGAGAGTTGCATGTGTCCTTATATACTTTGTGTATGTGCATTAGCCCTTTGGATTGTTAGGTTTGGTAAAGTTAGGTTTAGTGAGGTTAGGTAAGTGACTCTTTTCGGAAAATGGAAATTGTAAAATCTAAAATCAAAAAATATTAAATTTAAAATGTAAAATCTAAAAAAAAAACTAAAACTGAAATACAAAAAATCAAAAATGTAAAATCTAAAAAAAGTAAAATGAAAAAATCAAAAATCTATAATGTTAAAATGTTAAAATGTAAAATCTAAAATCTTAAAATGAGGTTTCTGTGGGTTAGGTTAGGTTAGGTTAGGTTATAACTAAGTTTATTATTTGTGCTCTCTCATTTGCTCTTACTTTCTTGCACACACTATTTGATCTCACTTTTTGCTGTCACTTTTTGCTCTTATATTTGCATTTACTTTGAAGTTAGGTTAGGTGAAATTAGGTGAGGAAATGCTTGGTTAGGTTAGGTTAGGTTAGGGTAGGTTATAACTAAGTTTATTATTTGTGTTCTTACATTTGCTCTTAATTTTTTCATTACAATTTTTGCTCTCACTTTTTTTGCTTGCACTTTGAAGTTAGGTTAGGTTAGGTTCGGTTAAGTTGGGTTAGGTTAGGTTAGGTTAGGTGAAGTTAGGGTAGGTTAGGTTTTAACTAAGTTTATTATATGTGCTCTTACATTTGCTCTTACTTTCTGATTACACTTTTTGCTCTCAGTTTTTTTTTCTTTTTACTTTCAAGTTAGGTTAGGTTCAGTTGGGTTTGGCAGAATGGCTGAGGTATGAATTAAACATAGCTGCTCTGATTTTTTTTTGCCTCACAAGTTTGAGTGTACCCTATTCCAACCCTCAGCCTAGAATTAAATTTCTTGACAGAGCCAGGACTCAAACCCGGGTCTCTAAAGTAACAGCTAAAAATGCTAGCCACTACACCATAAAGTGGGGCAATATAAGACTGGTCTTGATTGTACGTGATCAATGCATGATTACCTAATAATAATAATAATAATAATAAATATTCCATTTAGTAATTACACGGCCGACCTCCCCCTGTGCCAGCTCTGAATGACCTCTCCATAAGAATAACATAGGGCTGGTTGCGCGCGGCGGCCATCTTGCCCATTAGCCCCTGTGCCAGAATCGCCCTTTTATTCCTACTGTCCTACGATCTCTTGTTTGCCCGTGGAGCCCTTACTGTAGCCACCCTGTACATCAAATATGAATAGACCTTGAAAATGTCTGCAGACATCCTAACAAAGCCTCTTCCTAAGCCTAAACACATTTATGTTTGTAAACACTTGGACTTGAATCATGTCCTCTGTTCCCACAGGTTTAGGGATATGTGTGTGATCATCACACTGTATAAGTATAAATATGTACAAATATGTTTCTCTTTCATTTTGTTGTGTTTTGTTTTTTTGGTTAACATTGTACAAAGAATATGGGAACATCCTCGGGGGCAGTCGAGTGTGATTCACACAGTAGGCTCATCGGAAGTAAGTGGACTCCATCAGCAAAACAGAAGCAGATAACCGAGCATGTCCAGGAAAGGCGCACCCAATCCGCCCGCAGTGGTGCCACCAGTTAAGTCAAGAAACTCAAAATGAAGAAATCAGCGACGACGGCAACCACATAATGGACCTAGGTCACACCCGTCTCCAGAACATCCACGGAGACGGTTATGAACCAAGATAACTTTAATCGGTTATTTGCAGCGATCAACAGCATTGGATTGTTTAGAGCGAGGCACAACTTGAGACCGAGCCCCAGACATTAGGAGGACCGCACTTGCTGTGCCGAGCGATCAACTCGTATGGAATCTTGTAGCAGCTCTAAATCAGGGCGGGACCATCATGACACCGCCACAACTTTGTAGCTGATATCCAATTGGGATCATCTCGACGACAATATGCTTACAACAGCCCTAACGAAAGGATGAGGGTACGCTACGTACCAATCACCTGTACGCCAGCCCATGGTTACCCGCGGAGGCGCAACAGCAAGAAATCCTAGGTGAGCATCCCGGCGCCTCGCCCAGCTATTGCCGGACTTCCATGCAGAGGAACAGGAGAACGACGACTCATCTGGACCTTGAGAATTCGTTAGTGTGACAGTGAAGAGACTTGTCACTTGTTTCCTTGCTTGTTTCCTTGTTGGGTATTAGACACCTGCTGTATAAAGCGCCCGTGCTTTCCTTCTCAGCCCCTTTCTACACGCCTAACCGCTTTGTGTAAGGCTCGGGAGCGGAGGAGATGAACATAGGCCAGTTCATGACCCAACTCGAGAAGCCAACTGTTTGGTTGTATAGGCTGGAAGATCTCAGAGTCCCATTGTTTGTCACAACTCCAAGGTGTTTTGGGACTAGCACACACTTCGCCTTTTATTTATTTATTTAATAAGTATTAGATACAACCATGAAAAGGTCATTTTACACTAATATTTTCACAATTTCAAATAATATTAACAAAAACAACAACAATGACAGGTGACAAATGGCAGCAAGGGATAAATCTCGGGACAGACGCAGAAAATGATTGGGGTAGGAATTGAGGATGAAGGGGATGTTCTAATGTTATATTTGAATATTCTATAGGGAGAGAATATGTCAATATTTGGAAGGGAGTTGCTAAGGTTAGGTAGAGTGCTTCTGTACTTCAAGACATGGCAGAGGAATATGGTGTAAATGGTGCTGATGTGTTGAACGGGAGGAAACGTGGAGTGGGAAGTAGCTTAGTAGCATGTTACGTTTTGTGTAAGTAGGGAACACAGGTCAGTAAATTAAAGGTAATGCCCAAGACTACCTCCAGGTACAATACGATTTCTTTTACAGCGATGTTGGCGGCGCCGGGGATCAATTCAGTGGCGGCCTGTAATAAAGTTGCAGATTAATTCATGAAGAACAATTAATACCATAATAATATTTAAAAAAATAAAAGTTGTATGTTTTCTTTTATATGTATAGGAATTCATAATTCTGTTCTTTAATAATTCAGGAAATCTTCTAGTAAGTTACTGTGAACTGACTGAGAAAATGTAGCGTGCCAGCCGTCGAGGAGCCAGGCCCAAGCACCGACCAGATCTCAATAGTGAAGGGTATGGCAGAGTAAGTCCTATCCCAACAGTTAACACGGCTGGTCGTTGCCCGCTGACTGAAACCAGACAGCCGAGGCGCAGGCACGGACGGAGACATCCGACATGCTCCGTGAACTGCCGATACTAAGTCTTGCAATATTGGTGTAGGCCTACTTGTGACACTCGCAGTTCTGGCCATCGTATATAACTTTAGTTGTTTTATTCTCGTGAAGGTTTTCTTGAATTCAGTAAAGTTTATTATATTCCGCCCTATTCAATACAATGAATTGTATTGAATAGGGCGGAATATAATAAACTTTATTGAATTCAATTTGCGTCAATACGGGCCAATATGAGCGAAATGACGAAGGTTTTCTTGTTGACTAACTTATATTCCATTTAATCTGATAAAAATGTGATGTCTCGGAACTGCGGCATTCGTGATGAATGAGGTACATCCGTTTTACCGCGCAATTGAATTCAGTTTTCACCGATATCAAGCAGTCTTTTACCCTATCACCTCATGGGCGCCCGCAGGAGCCGGGGTAAAGGGGGTGGGCAAGGAGACGACATGCCCCCACCCCCAGAAATCGCGAGGATATTTCGATTGTTCATTGTTACACCATTTTGTTTCATAAATTGAAGTTAGTGATGGTTAACTGATTTACATGTAGGGATAATTCCACAGTTTTATTTAACTTAGTAATTTGGGATTATTTGAGAATATCCCCAGTTATTTAAAAAATCGGCGAACTGGATTAACATTACCATTTTCATGAACTGCTTGATTTTTATTTTTTCCTGTTTTTAAGAAATGAACATTATGATGACGATTCACAAAGAAAAGCGATCTCCCATTAATGGTATAAATTCCATGCACCCAACGGTTTGAGAGCTGCCAAATAATGAATGTCATGCAACTAGTAAGAAATGAAACGAAAATTGCGAGGGGTAGAATAAATCCTGCGGGTGCTCATGTACCACTTTAATGAAAATAGTGCAACACCCAGAACAATTATCCGCCAGCCGCCATGGATCAAGTACGGGACCATCTTAACTGGAAGTTTGACCTTAAATATCTCTCGGACCACCTCTGCCAAGCTATGTCCCATCGGTAATATAGTGTTGACCCTTGTAGTCAATTTCATTTTGTTTACAAAACTCAAGTTCAGTACACTTTGTGCGTTCTCCATTTGAATTGCCTGATTGTCTTTTAATTCAAACAGAAGGGAACCATGCTACACATATGATCCAGATCTTCTAATCGGGGTTGAGTCATAGCTAGTTGAAAATATTGTGGAAGGAGAGGTATTTTCTATGGATTATAGGGAGGGACCAAGCCTCCGTGGCTCAGGCGGCAGCACGCCGGCCTCTCACCGCTGAGTCCGTGGTTCAAATCCCAGTCACTCCATGTGAGATCTGTGCTGGACAGAACGGAGGCAGACAGGTTTTTCTCCGGGTACTCCGGTTTTCCCTGTCAAAATTTCATTCCAGCAACACTCTCCACTATCATTTCATTTCATTTGTCATTCATTTAATCATTGCCCCAGAGGAGTGCGTCAGGCCTCGGCAGCCGGCACAGTTCATATCCTCGCCGCTAGATAGGGGCTTCATTCATTCCATTCCTGACCCGGTCGGAGACTGGAAGCAGGCTGTGGATTTTCATAGGGAGGGACCGGGATTATTGTAATTTAAAAGGCTCCAAAGCGGTAAAATAATTTTTAAAAAACTTGAGAATTAGAATTTAGTGTACTTAATAACTACTGCACGGATTTGATTAAATAATCATCATCATCTTCTTGTACAGTTTCCAGCCCCAGGCTGGGTCTGTTTGGAAGATAAGCCTCGCCACTTAGTCCTTTCTTCCCACCACCTCTCCGCTGTCACTCTGGTCCAGTCCTCGCCTCTCTTCTCGACACATTCCTCCACTCCTTTCAGCCATATATCTCTTGGTCTTCCCCTTGGTCGTTTCTTCTGCATCTGCATCTCATGTATCCTCTTGGGAATCCTCTTCTCATCCATTCTCTTTAAGTGTCCATACCACCTCAGTCTTGATTTCTCAATCCTACCTTGCAAGGGCTCCTCTTTCACCATTTTCCTGACCTTTTCATTCCTCAACCTGTCTCTTCATGTTACTCCGATCCTACTTTGCAGGAACTTCATTTCACCTGCCTGTATTCTGCTTTTCTTCATTGTCCAAGTTTCTGAAGCATAGGTCAGTATCGGGGTATAGTAGCTTCTGTATAACACTTCCTTGCTTTTTTTGTGGGACATCTTTATTCCACACTAAGCTCCTAATGCTTCTGCCTGTCTGCCACGTTCCGTAATCTCTTTGTCATTTCTCCCATTTTCCTCCACTATACTTCCCAAGTACTTGAGACTTTCCACCTTCTTCAGCTGTCCACCTCCAAGTGTTATCCCACTCATTGGTCTGTCCTTTTTCCTGGTCGTTAACAGGATCTCACATTTACTGATGTTGAACTTCCATCCGTACTCTCCCACTGTTTCTTCCCAAGCCTTCAGTTGCTCCTGAATTTCCTCCTCCTTGTTTCCCCAGACCATGAGATCATCTGCTAACACCATTGCTTTCATCTTATCTTCTCCTATCTTTCCTGCTATCCGTGTCATTACCTCGTCCATAACCACAATAAAGAGAAGGGGTGACAGCGCACTACCCTGTTTCAGGCCACTCATTTGTCTGAACCAGTCTGTACTTTCCCCTCCAACTTTCACACAACTCACACTTCCACAATACATCTCCTTCACTCTGCCTACAGTCCGTTTTTCCACTCCCATGTTTTCCATTGCTTTCCAAACCTTCTCCCTACACACACTATCATAGGCCTTTTCGATGTCCAGGAAGGCCATCAACAGATCCTCTCCAAATTCGTAGTGGTGTTTTTGGAGCTGTCTCTCTGAAAATATGAGATCCACTGTTGATCCCCCAGGTCTGAATCCATACTGCTCCTCTCTCAATTTTCTCTCCACTTTGGCTCGTATTCTACTTTCTAATATCTTTTCATATATCTTGGCACAGTGAGGTATGAGTGTGACTACCCTGTAATTTCTGCATTTCTTTCTGCTTCCTTTCTTAAATATTGGGACAATTAATCCTTTCTTCCAATCTTCTGGGGTCTTTTTCTCCTTCCATGCCACCCATACAGCCACTGTTTCCCAACCTCCCCTGCTGCCTTCACCATTTCAACACTCACTTCGTCCACACCTGGTGCCCTTCCTCCTTTCATCTTGTCTATAGCCAACTCCAGTTCTCTCTCCAATTCAGGTCCTTTTCCATTCCTGTGTTGTCTTCTCCATCTTCCAATGCATTGTCTTCCTCCCTATGACCATTTGGATTCAGCAAATCCTCAAAGTACTCTTTCCACACTGTCTTGAGTATATCTTTGTTGTGTACCTCATTTCCGTTTGTGTCCACCATTACCGCATCCTCTCGCAGACCTCTTCTCTTACTTTTGACCATCCCATAAAGTACTTTCTTATTTCCTCTGCTGTCTTCCTCCATCATCTCTGTCCACTTTACCATCCACTTCTTCCTCTCCTCTACGACAATCTTGTTTGCTTCTTTCTTCTTTATCTTATAATCTTCCCTTGCCAGATCAATTCTTTCCTGGAACCACACTCTGAAAGCCTTGTTCTTCCTTCCCACAGCTTCTTTTACTTTCTCATTCCACCATGGTGTCTCTTTACACCGCTTTCTGTTGCTTTTTCTTCCACATACTGCCACTGCAGCTTCCACCATTGTGTTTTTTAATTGCTTCCATTCCTCTTCCCCTGTTTTAGGATTGTCTCTTGGCATCCTTTCCCTTATTATCTTCTGGAATTCTTCCTTGACTTCCTTTTCCTTGAGTTTCCATACTTTGATTCTCCTTTCCTGGTACTCTGTACTCTTGCTATCCTTAACAACTCCCAGGTTCATTACAAGTATTCTGTGGTCGCTATCTAAGGCCTCTGATGGTATTACCTTTATATCTCTGACACTTCTATTCATTTCCCAGTCGTACAGCATGTAATCTACCAAAGATTTCTTTGTTAAATCACTGCTGTACCACGTTACCTTGTGGCTTTCTTTCTTCCGGAACCAGGAGTTGCCTACCACTAAACCGTTTCTCTTGCAAAAATCCAGCAACTTTCTCCCTTCTTCATTCCTGCTGCCCCATCCTTCTGCTCCCAATACATTTTCATATCCTTGCCTTTCACTTCCTACATGTGCATTCAAATCTCCCATGACAATGATGCTCTGACCATTCAACTGCTGTTGTAGCTCCTCCTCCAAGTCTTCCTTCTCTTGAGCTGTACATCCAACTTGAGGGGCATATACCTGGGCTATCTCCAGGCTTCTTCCCTTTACAGTTACTCTGATCTTCATGATCATGTCACTTATTCCCTTTACCTCTTCCTTCATTCCATCTCTCACAACTACTCCTACTCCGCTGCTCCTTCCTTCACTGTTCCCACTCCAGTACAACCGGTACCCTTTCCTCAGTTCTCTGCGACCTTCTCCTTTCCATCTTGTTTCTGCCAAGCCCAGTACATCCAGTTTTCTTCTCTCCATCACATCTACAATCTCCTCCACCTTTCCTGTCAGTGTCTGTATGTTTAATGTCCCAACTCGTAGTCCATTAGCATATCCGGGTCGTCGTCGTTTGCATCCGTCCTTTCCGAGGCCTGTTCCTGTTTTGAAAGCAAATATGATATCCACTACTGGCTTGCTAGGCCTATCGTAGCTTCACCAGAGCCCCGTCAGCCGTCACTTTTCAGGGTTCCCATAGAGCCTTCACAGCTACCGCAGCGGTCCCGGGGCACACGAAGTCCCCACTGTACTTCACCCCTACAGGCAATCCCCTACTTCATGCCATTGCCCGTCTCCCACCACATGGAGGGATAAGAAACAATTTCCTGTGTTTACTCCAAATATTAGTCCTTTTCTCACTAACTCGTAAAACGTATATTGTCCTCGAAGTATAAGCAGAGCATTGTTTTCATGATTTCAAGACGCCTATCTGTGTGGGCAGAAAATCCTCTTTCGCTGTCTTATCTTATAAAATATTTATATTTAAGATATTTTATTTTCTAACGACAGATGGTGGAATTATTTTGATTAATTTTACTTTAACAGCACTTCGTTGGCATTTCGCATTTTAGGGTAAAAGGAGCACATTTCGCGTCTTCAATACTGAAATAAATGGCATATTTGGGGTAAATATATCGTTGTGATGACATTTGTATGTTTGCTGAAACATTTTGCGTATATCGTTTACACCAAAAATCCGGGACTCTAGTTATAGGGTTTACAGGAGGGACAGGGGAAGCACGGGAGTTATACTGTATTTATTTATTTATTTATTTACTAGCTGTTACCCGCGGCTTCGCCCGCAATAACATTTGTAATCCTGTTATAACATTAGTTAAATAGATAGATAAGCATGGGTCCTAGTGGAAAATAATTCTATCACCTGAAACCAAAAATGCATGGGACGAAAAAAAACATCAAAATATCATGTTGGTTTCGGACCCTAAAAGACGTGAAAAATATAACAAAAGTATTAAAAAACACTATCTTTTGAAATTTCATTCGAATCAATTTTTATGTCATTCCTGGGACTTAGAAAATTCCGGCCAAAAAAATACAAAATCATTAATAACTCCCTAAGTATTCGTCGTATGATGAAATAGCAAGAGACAAAAAAGATGTAATGTGTTATTGTCTACAACATAGGCCATGTATAATTTTACACTCAGACATATTACGTTTCCCTCCTCTCCCATAATTTCACCCCTCCCCATGGGCCCCTTAAATTGGATTTATAAAAAACGTCAAACACCTGTTTAGTTATTTTTTATGCTGATTTTTTTCGGCTGAGTTCCAAACTCCTCGCCTATGTCGTTTCAGTGATACACGCTCCGTTAGGAATCCTTCAACCCCAACTTTTCACCCCTTTCACCTCATAATATACACCACATCGAAAAACCCCCAGACACATGTCTTCTTATTTTTAGCCTATTTTCAATTTTGAAAAAATAGATTTATGAGATCACCTTTTGTCCGTGTGTGTGTGTGTGTGTGTCCCCCCCTAATAAAATCTGAACGGCTGGAGCGATTTCAATGAAACTCAGTAAGTTCATAGCACTATTCCGGGCGACCTCGACCGTGCCCTTCAAATTTTGTTACGACTCACCAATCCAACATGGCGGCTGTGCGAAATATTTCACCAGCATTCAATATCTCCGAAACGATTACCGATATTTCCCTGACATCATGCATGGTGATAAAGGGAACTACTATAAGTTCACTTATGTGATCTTTGAAAACCTGGTAACTACAAAACCAACATGGCGGCCAAGCGAAGTTGCGACTTTTAAATAGACGTTTCTCGCGATTTATCCAACCAAACGCAATGAAACTTGGTACAGTATATGTTTATATACATTGTAATGCACCGACAACTAACTTCGTTCATTTGTTTACATAACCACAAGATGGCGGATGTGCGAAATATTTCACCGGCATTCTGTATCTCTGAAACTATTAGCGGTATCTCCCTGAAGTTTTGTACGGAGATAAAGGGCACTACTGAAAGTCCATTTATACGACTTTAAAAAACCGGTTATATACAAAACAAACATGGCGGCCAAGCGAATTAGAAAATTTGAAATAAACCTTTCTCGCGATTTAATGTTCCAAACGCACTGAAATCTGGTACAGGAAATATTTATACAAATTGTAATGCACTGGTATCTAATTTAGTTCAATTGTTTACATAACCTCAAGATGGCGGCTGTGCGAATTTTAAAATTAAGTTTTTATTTCTTGTCATGTAGTCATGCGATCGAAGTGAAAGTTTGAATAATGAACCTACCCAATAATTATCCTATAATGGTACATGACTCTATGGCCTATACATTTAACAATCCAACATGGCGACCATCCGAAATATTTAGACGGCTCTCAATATCTACGAATCTATTGTAGCAATCAAACTGAATTTTTTATTGTTCATAGGGGCTATGAACTCAAGTTCACTTATAGGACTTTAAATAACCTGGTGATCACAAATCCAACATGGCGGCGACGCGAAGTATAAATAATCACATGGATGTTTATCGCAATTTAACCATCCGAGAGCAGTGAAACTTGGTACAGTAAATCCTTATACGAATGGTAATCCACTAGCATCTAATTTATTTCAATTGTTTCCATAACCTAAAGATGGCAGCTGTGCGAAATTTTAAAATCTCCTTGTAACTTCTAGTGTCCTAATTATGCGATTGAAGTTTGAATACTACACGTACACAATAATCTGCATGTAACAGTACATAACTCTAGGACCTACATATATAAAATCCAACATGGCGACCATCCGAATTATTTAGTCGGTTCTCAATATCTACGAATCTATTACAGCAATCAAAGTGAAATTGTGTATGTTGATAGTTGCAATAAGTGGGCTATATGAAAATAGGCTGTATAGTTCTTCACGGAACTACTTGTTAATGATGAGTTTATATGCCGAGTATCACATCCCCCAATGAAAGCAATCGGGAGATATTGCTATTCAATGAAATGCAGGTCTACCCCCTTAACACCCCTTTAGAACCTGAATATCCAAAAATCCTTTCTTAGTGGGAGTTTGCGGCCCTTGAGGAAGCTGCATACCAAATTTCATTCCAATCCGTTCGGTGGTTTCTGAGATTTTGTGATGAATGAATGAGTCAGTGGTATTTGAGCTTTATATAGTAGATTTACATATGTTACGCCCTCATTGGAGCACTTAACCAAAACAAGTATATACATATCTCAAAAACAATATTAAAGATTCAGCTTCTTATTTTTCTTCTTTTCCCAAAACATTTTCATTCTAGTCGACCTTGCCGCTCTCTCTGCATCGCTTATGGTGTAAGTTTTGCGGGTAAAGGTTTTTAAGGGAAGTCGGATGTTTTTCAAGATATTCTTCTCATCTTTGTTAGCAATTTGGGACATCGTCAAGCCGAGTTCATCCAGATCATTTTGAATTTCCATAAACCAAGAGTTCTTTGTTTTACTTTTGAAAAAATAATTAAATAATACTTTTAATTGTCTGGTATCCGGCAGGCGTGAAATATGACAAAAAAAAAGGCAATTCTCCTTTTTCGCATAGTATCGACTATAGACTCAGTTTCTTTATAAACCACTTCATTTGGTAATAGACGCCATTGACCATCCACCTGATGTTTTTTATTAATTATAGTCCTGAGAATTCTTCTATCAATCTTCTGTAATGTGTCAGTAACTGATCGAGTGTTTAACTTGAAAAGTGTTTCACAAGCATATATTGCTTCCGGTTTAATAACTGATTCGTAATGTCGTAATTTGGCATTTATGGAGAGTGTTTTTTTTTTTGTAACTAGACCAAGTAATATATTGCGCTTGTCTTAACTTTGTTGTTCTATTTTCGATTGATGCTTTCTCATTCAAATTCCATGTTATAATCTCCCCTAAATATTTAAATTTATGTACAACTTTAATTTCTTTATTGTTGATCAATGTAATAGCTTGCGTTTCCACATCAAAGGATGCCATTATTTCAGTCTTTTCAAACGAAATTTGAAGTCCTACTTTTGCTGCAATAGACCCAAGTTCTTCAATTTGGTGTTTAGCCTCATCTATACTGGTTGCAAGCAGTGCAAGGTCATCCGCAAAGACCAAGCAATTCAGTTTTATATTAGTTCCAATCTTTACATTTGGAGGACAAGTTTTGTTCCACTCACGCATGATCTTTTCAAGAACACAATTAAATAATAACGGTGATAGACCATCTCCCTGTCGAAGTCCAGTCCGGATATCAAATGGTTCAGACAAGGCGCCTCGAAATTTAACCTTTGATTTAGTATCTTTCAAAGTAACGCCGATGAGGTTGATAAGCTTTTGATGTAACCCAAATTCCCTAAGGATGTTAAGTAATGACCCTCGATGGATACTGTCATAAGCTTTTTTAAAATCCACAAAAGTAATGACCAAATCCTTTTGTCTCATTCTATGATATTTCATTATCCATTTCAGACTGATGATCTGATCCGGACAGCTGCGACCTGGTCGGAACCCTCCTTGATATTCTCCTAGTTCTTGATCGAGTTGTTGTTGAATTCTTGTCAAGATAATTCTAGATAGAATCTTGTATGTTACATCAAGCAAAGAAATCCCACGGTAGTTGTTCGGGTCTGATCTATCACCCTTTTTATGAATTGGGTGGATTACAGCCATCCTCCATTTCTCTGGTATTTGTTCCGAATTCCATACATCAATGAGGCGTTTATGGAGGTTGGAGATGGTTTGTTCATTTGCATATTTCCATAGTTCTGCTACCAATGAATTCTCTCCTGCTGCTCTATAATTTTTTAGCCAATTAATCGCTGCACATACTTCAGTCAAGTCAGGAGGAATAATGTTCTGTAAATTTGTTTTATTTTTTGGTTTGGGCTCAAAATCAAGATATTCCTTAGGTTCATCAGCATTTAGTAGTTCTCTAAAATAATCTGCTAGAATTTTAGCATTATCAGTATCATTGTGGGCTAGTTTACCTGATTTACCTGATACTGTATTTGGGAGTCGTCTAGTGTTTACAGATGGGGTTGATTTTAAAGATATGGTAGACATTATATAGAACAGGAAGAGGGGAGAGGGATGTAAATCTAGGAACAACGTTACTATGGGGGCTGACAGGGCAGAGAGTGGACTGGGAAGGTAGGGCAGATTCTCAACAACATTATAAAATGCTTGCCAACAAAATATTATGGGAGCTTTGTTCAATTTATCGAGGGAAGCAGTACGAGGAACATATTAGATGTGTTTATGATAAAGCCTGAGGCTATTTGGGTCAAATGGGAGATCATTAAAGGGATGTGACCACGAGGCCATTGTACTGGAGGTAAAGTTGAGTAGGTCAAGATTGGTTAAACAGTTAAACAAAGAATACTGAATACTTAGGATACAGAGGGGACTAAATGTGGCTGATTTGAAAACAATAATTCTATTTTGTAAAAAATTACATGTGCCATTTAAAACTGTAGGAACGACTACTGATCCAGTTATTTACAATAAGAAGGTAAGAAGATTAAAGAAAAATGTAGATTCGAAAGCAATAGGCTCAGGAAGGGGATAAGCCAGCTAATAATAATTAAATAGGTTAAGGAGGGAACTGGACAGGGCTAAGATAAGAAACATTTTATGGGTAGGCTGGCTTCTTTTTCAAGAAATATGTATGTCTATTTAACGGGAGTAAGAGAGGCCCAAGGCCGCGTACCTGACATCGAGGGAGAAGATGGATCACTGCTGGAGGAAATTGGGGAGAAGTGGTGGGGATTGCAGGTCAGGGTATTGAGGACGGTAAGAAATTAAATTTGTAAATAAGGAGCAGCTGGGGTAGATGAGATAAATGGGGAATTGGTTAAAGATTATGGGATGGAACATTGAGCCTTATTTACGTTTTCTATTCGATTTTTGTCTTAATAATGGGGTAGTGCCTGAGGACTGGAAACAGGCGAGGGGAAAGGGGGGATAGTGATAGCTACAGCGGTATTATATGCATCAGTTTTGGAGGAATTATGAATGATTACATAAGGAAATGCTTAGGGAATAGTAGATGGTTGGCAAATAAACAACAGGGTTGGTTCCTCAGTTTAGGGGCTGCGACAATGCAGTCATGTAGCCCCGTGTACTTTGGGTGTGTGTAGAACCTGTCTGATAACTGGTGTTAATTGTGATGGCTGTATTAGTGTGAGATCTCTGTTTTTAATTCAAGTAAGGACTGCAGACATTCGATTTTCAAGTAGTTCCAACTTTTGTTACCAAATGCCACTGTCAACGACCAACTAGTTCTGAACTTAGTTACTAGATGCCACCGCAGTTGGCTCCTGGTGAGGAACGTTGGAACCTTAGAGCGTTAGTCAAAGATAACTTATAATTTAGCTTCACACAAGTGTAGAAACCGAAATCAAATTAGAAAACATATTACAGATTGGGAGAGATGGCCACGGTCAAGGGATAGTGAGAGTCACCTTTGGACACTTTGCAGACAAGCTGAAAATTGTGAGAAACAAGCTAAAGGGGCAAGACCTCTATGTAGACTGACGACCTCACCAAGAACAAGCAAAACTAAGACAGATAGCCAGTATCGTGTGACGGTTGACGTATATCTGCTCCGTAGAAATACTTATAGTTTTTGTGTGTCTTACCATTTTGATTCTTTAGTGTGTGTGTTTCCTTCCTGTGTGGGTAAGTAACCTACCAGTCTTCTGCCGACAACATGGGTGATAATAGTGGAGGGGGCGAGGATACATGTCCTCCGGAGGAAGGAATGGAATATTTTACTACTGAAGTAATTGATCTCACGGCACCTGTCCTTAATGCAACTCCTACGATTTCCTCGCATGATACACGACCTACACAACCAGTCTTTATAGCTCCCATCATGGCACCTACTGTGAATGAGTCACCCAGAACGTATTATGAGAACTATACTGGCCCATATTATGTCATGGTGGAATCCTCTGATCCCACCAATCGGATCGGTAATTTACATCCGATGGGCCTCGGTAAACTTTTCTATGAACGTAAGATTGTTGGAATACAAGAGATACACCGCAAAGGTAGGAATAGAATTCAGGTCACCTTTAGAACCTCCCGAGATGCAAATAATTTTCTTCAGAACCCTCTCCTCACGGAAAAAAGCTTAAAGGCGTTTATTCCCTCAGTTAATATACCTAGAGTGGGTCTGATCCGCGGGGTTGATACTTCTTTTTCGTCTGATGAAATATTACAATATTTGAAGTCTCCTTGCCCCATTGTAAAAATTCAACGCATGAACAGAAGAAAAGTCACGGGCGGGAAGGTCGACTTATTACCAACAGGTACGGTGTAGGTCGTCTTTGAAACTCAAACTTTGCCCGCATATATTTCTATCCTTCATGTGATGTTAGAAGTGCAGGTTTTCATCTTTCGCCCTATTATTTGCAATCGATGCCAAAGATATGGGCACACGACAGAATTGTAGAGCTCGAGCACCGAGATGTGGGCGTTGCGCCCAGGGACATGAAACAACTCAATGTACTCAGGTTTTGGTGCGCTGTGCACATTGCGATGGAAATCATATGAGTGGCTCACCGCGGTGTGAGTACCACGTAAAACAAATTGAAATTAAAACTAGTATGTGCACTGAAAACAAAACGTATCAAGAAATTCTCAATTCCATACCAGGACATCCGTTTCAACCCCTTTCAGTCCCGCAGCAATTTCCTCCCCTTACACAGCTAGCCTCTTCTACACCGAATTCTGTATCAAAGAAACGTAAGTTTACCATGATCGTTACGAGTCCTCCTAAGGCCATTTCCCCGTTGGGGTATGACCGACATGCATATTTGTCTATTATCCGAGGGGACAAAGCCTCAGGCTCTGTGCTCCCTTCTTCTTCCTTGACACCGTCCCAGGTGGGGCCACTCCCTCACTTTCAGTGCCTCCCGCTAAGGGTGTGCCTCAAGACATCACAGAGGATGTCATGCATTTGATAAAAATATTGGGTACCAATGTACAATATTTACTCAGAAATATTTATGATAAGATTTCTCTCTTATCCTTTCCTGCTGAAACCCGACCGTCTTCTAGTATAGAGACCCCTGTCTGTTAGTAATTCTGTTGCTTCAACATGAACATTCTTCAATGGAATGCTCGTAGCATTCAAAACAAGAGACATGAATTATTACTTATAATCTAAGAGTACACCCCTGATATTATTACCTGGGACGGTGTCCAGGAAGAAGAAGGGGGCACAGAGCCTGAGGCTTTGTCCCCTCGGATAATAGACAAATATGCATGTCGGTCATACCCCAACGGGGAAATGACCTTAGGAGGACTCGTAACGATCGTGGTAAACTTACGTTTCTTTGGTACAGTATTCGGTGTAGAAGAGGCTAGCTGTGTAAGGGGAAGAAATTGCTATCCCCAAATTTATCTTTTCATGTTCCACGATATAACATTGAACGCCAAGATGGACCGCAATGTGGTGGTGTCCTAACATTAATCCATGAACGGCTTTCATACCAGGTTATCCCATTTCTTTTTCCTCTCCCCAGAACATATGTGCTAACCATAACTGTTGCCTCCCTACATATCACCAATTTGTATACCGTATTCCTCCGGCTATCAAAGGTAACTTCAGACAATGGCATTCCTTTTTTTCCTACTGTAATTCCTTTACCTCCCACGTTATTGGTAGGGATTTCAATGGCCATCATACCGACTGGGGTTGCGTCCGCACGACACCCAAGGGTAGGAATATCATGACAACAGCTCAGCAGTTCCATCTCCAGATTTTAAATGATGGTTCACCAACTCGTATTTCTCCCCCTTCTCAGGCCCCCAGTGCGGTTGACCTAACGTTTATTTCCCTTTCTCTGGCCCACAGAATTATATGGCACACGACCCCTGATTTACACCAAAGTGACCACTATCCGATCTTGATGACCTTTGATTCTGTCCCTTGTCCTAGTAATACAGTGCATACTCCGGTTTTTACTAGGAGTTTCAAAAGTTTTGATTCAGCTCAATTTTTCAACTACATCCAACAGCACTATTAGTTCAGTCAATAAACAAATTTCACCCTACATCAGATGCGGGATCGTTTTTTATTTTTTGATGTTGTTTAGGACCCTTAGGTAGATATTAATCCAAGTTTCCGTCATCCTCCCCCCCTTGCTTCGTCCGCCATCTTGAAAATACTGTCAGAAATCGGCACTTTTTTCAGTTTTTGGCCTCTAGCTCATTCCCAGTTCATTTGTTTGAAGATAAGTCCAAATAAGAAAATGTAGATTACTAAATTTGCAACAACTTTGATTCGGAAGTTTTTTTTTTGTAGGAACCAGCGTATTCGAGCTACGAGAAGGTGAAAATTGGCGACTCAGCAAATTTTTCACTTTTGCTCCACTTTCCATCGCAAAAATAGGGAGAAGAATGGATCTCAGCAAAAAGTTTATTAAATGAAAGTTGTAGATAATTTAATTTCCTTTGGAACTCGTGTATCAAAAAAATCAATTAGGAGCAATGGGTAGGAGTGGGGTTAAATTTAAGAAACCTAGAGGAAATGCGTTTTTTGTGATTCAGCCCTGGAGCGCCGTGCTGGTAAAAGTTTTTCGATTTCATTATATTACAACTATTTTCTGAACACAGCCGTGCATATAAATAATATTTGAACCATTTTTGTATAAATATGAATAGATGGGAGGGAACAAATTCGTTGCCCATTCATTACAATACAAAACGTTTTATAAATTAATTATTAGGGAATAATGAACACACTAAAATAAAAACTTTAAAATAGATGGGGGGGGGGGCCTTGCTACAGTAACCGGAGACGTTTCGCAAGGGGGGTTGGGAGGGTTGACTCTTCGGCAGGGTCTTCGACGAATGGTATGGACGGGTCGTCGATGTTTTCCTCTTCCTCGTCAGCGACTATCAAAGGACGGTTGTCGCAGGACGTTCCGCCGCAGCAGAATTTGCAGAAAGTGGAGCAATGCTCACCGGCTTTCCTGTATCCACATGCTGCGGAACAGCCGGTGACACACCTGCATGATACCGTCTTCAGCAGGGTACGAGGAGCAGCATCTCTGGTGGTTGTTGTCGAAATCAAGCCCCTGCTTCCTCCCGTCCAGCCAAAGATGATCGGGTCTTTCTTCCTGCTCATCCAGGACGTCACTTGGTGGTATACCCTCAAGGAGAGGTATCGCGCTGCATCCGAGATTGGGAGCAGCTTTTCCAGGTTCAAGTTTGTCGTGGTGGCAACAAATTTTGTGTGTCGGAGGTCAGAAAGTGATTTCCCCCCATGGAGGACGACCAATATTTGCTCTCCTACTTTGGAGATGTCCTCTAATGTGGCTGCTGGGTCCATGAAGACATCACTTATCTCCAACAATAATGGATTCCTTCGGAACTGGGAACAAAATTTGTTTTTTCCAAATCCGTAAATGTTTGACGTTGTGTCACACCCGCTGATGACGTGGATGAGCAGCAGGTTCTCGGCGAAGTCGTATATAAATGATGAGGGGGAGTACATGACGTCAGGTGAATTGCCTCTTCCTGTTTTTTTTTAAGGTATACGTTGTTCATCGTAATTGCTGTCCCAGGGAGAAGGGCTAATAAATCGATGTCTTCCCCCACAATAATTACAACGTCGTACGAAGAAGTCATCGATGTTGCATTGGTCACAATGAGCACGTCAGCATCCTCTTCAGCTAGCTTGTTCATGACGTTGGACGCTTCAAGTGTTGTTCTGAGGAGGGCAACAAATCGTTTTTATTGCTCTCATTGGACAGAAATTTGTCTTGAGGAGTTTTGTTGACTGTGGCTTCATCAAATATCACATCTGCTGAGGCGTTCAGCTTGCGCCTTCTTGCTCTTTCAGCATTCTTGGTACTCATCAGAAGATTGGCTGGGTACCCGTCGAAGATGACCATCACCACTGTCCCATAATGCTGGTGGATGTACTTAATATAATCGGCACAAATTTTTCCAAAAGTTGAATTTCGATTCCACACAACTTTGTGGAGCAGATGTCCACCATCGATGACAGTGAGGTGATCTGAGAGAAGCTCGAAATCTATGGGTGTGAACGCTGCATATCAAGCAGACTTTGTGCCCTTGCGCATGACATCCACGTTGAACAACGGCATAGGGTACGGTGAAAGCTCAGGAGAGAGGTGTTCCTCAAGGTCGTCCTGGGTTGTTTTTGCTATGCACATCCTGTGATAGAGTGTGAGTGGGTCCACAGCAATATTCTTCTCCCCAACTTTCAAGATGTTCTTGTCAGCTACTAAAAATATCACTTTGTCTTTCTTTTTGAAGGACACTTCACCGAAGGTTGTTCCTACTGTTCTTGAGAGTCCAGCCATACCGACTTGCTGAGCCTTGTAGCAGTTCACCTGCTTACTTCCAACTACACCAGAGCTGATGCTCTCCTTCCTTCTTACGGGATCCAAACGACCGAGGACGTGCAGCAGCAATGATTGCATGGAAAATGGCAATACTGATCCTCTTCCATTTATCTTAACTTCCTTGTTTGTTTTTAGCACAATTATTTGGACCATTGACAATAACGTTGGTGGAATGTCTGACTCGATACTGTTCAAAAATTTATCACGGGGTGGATAGTCAGTGGTATTGTACACACGGGAGCGAATATCCTCGGTAATTACTGTATAGCTGCAGCTGCTTTCACCACTCTCATTCTTTCTTCCTAAGGATTCGATTTTATATTGGCATATCAAGTGTCATTCAATATTTTATAACCAGTATTTTTGAAACAGACCGTCAATTTATTGCCTGTTTCAACGAACATCATGTCATCCTCGTACTTTTTCAGCAAACGGGATTTTACTGTTCTCCGGTCAAGTTCACATCCTTCCTTAAGGGCCCCCATCAATTGATCAAATGAGAATTGGCATTCTTCTTTGTTTCTTTCCCGAAAAGCATACACACATTCCATTGCTTCATCAACTCTGGGGTGTGTTCTGTATCCTCTTGACCCTCCCCCAGCTCTCGGTGGTCGGTACAACTTTTTCATACAAGCATCGTGGTACTCACCGTCAGTAGCAATAAGATCTAAGTCTGGGGGAATACGATTAATTATTTGTTGAGCCCCCTCATCTCCGCGTGCCCGAGCTGCTAGCAACAAGTTGTCCCTTATCTCCATCTTCTCCACTAAGCGAACTGGATTTTGAGAAATCCAGGGAAGCTTTTTCTGTTTTTTCATATAATCCTCTTCAATTTTTTCCGCACATAGAAAGCAATGGCCCTTGAAAATAAACGCCTCACTTACTGACCTTAGCTTTGAAGATGTACAGGTGTAGGGGATTCTGAGCGTAGAGCTACGTCTATCCATCTTGGATCGGTGTAATTCTTTGAGCAGGCATTGTGAACTTTAATTTCATCTCTTTTCTTCAAAATCTGGCAGTGGTCGTTTCGCCCCCTTCGAACACTTGCGCTTAATAGAGTCTGAACTCCTTTCTTCTTCACAGTAATAACAACTCCTTCGTCCAAACTCTTCCCGCATATGAAGCACTCACTGTCCGGTGTTTGGGATGAAGAAACCATCCTTCACCACTACAACTCACTCCACAGGAAAACTCTTTCCAAGCACGTTGACTAAACCCGATATGAACACTGGAGGTACGAACACAACTGAATAAAACAAAAACAATATGCTTGTGTATGTGTGTGGTTACATTTATACAAAAATGGTTCAAATAATATTTAGATGCACTGCTGTGTTCAAAAAATGGTTGTAATATAATGAAAACGAAAAACTATCACCAACAGGGCACTCCAGGGCTGAATCTCAAAAAACCTATTTCCTATAGTTTTCTTAAATTTACCCCCACTCCTGCCCATTGCTCGTAATTGTTTTTTTAATACAGGAGTTTCAAAGGAAATTAAATTGTCTACAACTTTCATTCAATAAACATTTCGCTGAAATCAAGTTTTCCCCCTGTTTTTGTGATGAAAAGTGGAGCGAAAGTGAAAAATATGCCGAATTGCCAATTTTCGCCCTTTTTCGCCTTCTCGTAGCTCGAATACGCTTGGTCCTACAAAAAAACTTCCACATCAAAGTTGTTGCAAATTTAGTAATCTACATTTTCTTATTTAAAAATATCTTCAAACAAATGAACTAGGAATGAGCTAGAGGCCAAAAACTGAAAAAAGTGCAGATTTCTGACAGTTTTTTCAAGATGGCGGACGAAGCAAGCGGGGGAGGATGACGGAAACTTGGATTAATAACTACCACGGTTTGCACAATATTAATTCGGTAGTTTTTGTCGCCTCTCTTGCTAGCAAACAGCTGTTTCAGTTCAGGCGCTCGTGACGAAGTATGACTGACAATAGCCGTAGCTACAGTGTTGTCAGGTTGAATCTTCCGACCTTTCTAGAGTCGACCGTGTAACTACCTAATGGTCCTAAACAACATCAAAAAATAAAAAACGATCCCGCATCTGATGTAAGGTGAACCCCCATTTCGAGCCTCTATTGACTGGACTATATTGTCATACGGCACCCCGGGTTCGTGCCTCCTATAATTTGCTCATTACCTACATTGTTCAATATTTTGACACCTATCATCCACTAATTCCCAGTGCACGCACCCCTGGTAAGAGAAAGTCCTTACTACCCTGGTGGGACGAGGAATGTACGCGAATGGTGAAGAGACGCAAACATTTATTACGACTTTTTCGAACGTACAATACCCCGTATAGGCCTACTTATCACCATTATAAAAAGTTAGTTGCAAAATGCCAACAGTCCTTTAATGATAAACAATGATCAGCTTGGAGAGAATACGTCTCTCATATACACCACCAGACACCCATTACTCAAATATGGACTGTGTTAAAAACCTTATCGCGACGCCACTTATGTCCAAGTCTACATCGTTTGAATTATGATCAGTCAGTCGATTTTTATCGCACGATGACTCCAAAAACTCAATACGCCTTTGCTAAACGGAAATCTACTACTGACGCCTTGAATATTTTTCTTCTTGATATATTTTTGTCATTTTGCCGTAAACACTCAACATTAGCAGTCTTTTTAGATATTAAGGGGGCACATACAGCTCAAGGAGCCACAACAATAACGATTTTAATATTATAGCTGTGCCTGCCACAAATCTTGTACAACAATGATATACATATCCAAGGAAACACACACACCTTGCTATTAGAAGCAAATTTAAAAATTCTCAAAATTCAAATTATAATTATTTCTATCAAGTTTTTCAAAATTGGTTCTTGTTTTGTGCTGACCTTCACCGTTTCCCTGATATTTTCCGTGTTTATAGGGATTTTTGGAGTTTTCTTTTTTTAATGTGGGTGTTAAACCTTCCGCTACAAAATGAATCTCGCATATTTTCACATCATCATATATATAATTTCAGTAGTATGCATCCCTCCTGCGGCGCTCACAAGCGACCGATCGTGACAAGAGAGCATTCAAATGAAAGAGAATAGACATTAGCAGCGACTTATTGCACTATAATTTCATAAATATCTATAATTTCTTTAAAAAAATACTTAAAAAATTGTACGAAGTGTGTGATTAGCAATCACCGTTGATGTAGGAAAATACGCTCCATAATTGCTGTGCACGGGCACTGTGACGCCTGTTTCATGTCATGTTAACATTCTGAGGTCTTTCCTTTTTATCCTGATATGTAAATAGTGTTCTATAATCATTTGGTTGGAATAAAAACATAAACCTTCTCCTTAAGTGTACCATTATAAACCTATTGGGGAAAGTGTGGTTTATGAACATGCGAGATTTCTCGCACGGGTGAGCTAGTTATTAATTAGTTAAGCGTCATTATTTCTATTTTTATTCTGAGCAAACTAAAAAAATAATGTTAAAGCTTCATAGAAAGACTAATTAAAGTCACAACGGTTTTGAGAACGATTCATTTTGTAGCAGAAGGTTTAACACACACATTAAAAAAAGAAAACTCCAAAAATCCCTATAAACACGGGAGATATCAGGGAAACGGTGAAGGTCAGCACAAAACAAGAACCAATTTTGAAAAAAAATCTATAAAAATAATTATAATTTGAATTTTGAGAATTTTTAAATTTGCTTCTAATAGCAAGGTGTGTGTGTTTCCTTGGATATGTATATCATTGTTGTACAAGATTTGTGGCAGGCACAGTCATAATATTAAAATCGTTATTGTTGTGGCTCCTTGAGCTGTATGTGCCCCCTTAAAGGGGCTTATGATAATGTGAATACCGTCCTTTTACTGCAAAATCTCCAACAACAACGATTTCCGATCAACTTTATTAAAATCATCTCGGCATTTCTCCGACGACGGCATATCACACTTTCCACCTTTCCTGCGGTGTAAAATTACAAATTTTCGTCTTCTGGTCTGCCGCAGGGGGATATTTTGAGTGGAATATTATACCTCATACTACTGAAATCGAACGGCTTTTACTTCCTCATGTCCGCCTAATACAATATGCTGATGATATACTCCTATATTGTTCCCATCCTGATATAAGTATATGTCGGCAGATCATGTCACGTGCTCTCACGATATTAGGCCTACATTCATGGCTGCTCTCACATGGTCTTGATACTGTTCCTCTCAAAAATGCGGCTCTGCTCTTCACTCATAAACGGGTGTGTGACCGGTCGCCGATCCGCTATTCCTATTGTACACCATACAGAATATTTAGGACTCATCATAGACGATAAATTGACCTGGACGTCTCAAATTACTCACTTAAAAGCTCTTGTGTCCCAGAAATTAAATATATTATGGTCCTTAACTCGTCGTAAGTGGGGAGCTGATCCTCAGATATTATTGTTACTTTACAGAAATCTCATTAGATCTGTCCTCGATTACAGTAGTCACTTTTATGATATGCCAACAACACGCCTCAATGAATTGGATAAGCTACAATACTCCGCCCTCAGAATTGTTCTCGGGGCCCTTTCTTCCACCCCCACACTAGCTCTTCTCGTTGAGGCGGCAGAGCAACCGCTTCACCTTCGGAGACGTTATCTTTCTTCACGATATCTCCTCAGACAAATGGCAATATTAATAGCACCCATTGGAAGATATACGTATTTCACATTCTTCTTTATTGGTAGGTAATTAGATTAGTTCATTTAGGTAGTAATAATTAACCTTAGATCCAGAAGGGAATACCATCGTAATTATACAAATCTATGCCCCCACCGAGAACAGCACAGAGTATTACGAGCAACTAGAAGACCCACTGGACAACTTCAAAACACAAAGAACGTTTGTAATGGGGGACTTTAACAGTAAAGTGGGAATCAAGGAACATACAGTCGAAGCACCTATGGGGCCTTTCGGATACGGAATTAGAAATGGGAGAGGAGACAGATTGACCCAGTTTGATCAAGGACACAACATGAAAATTGTGAACACCTTCTTCAAGAAAATGCCAGAGAGTAGATGGACATGGAGAGGCCCGAACGGCAGGACAAAAAACGAAATTGACTTTATACTTACCGACAACTTAAAGGAAGTAAAGGATATTCAAGTGATCAACGGGCTAAATTTCGACACCGAACATAGAATGGTGCGCTTAAAGCTAACAATAAAGAATAGACGGCCATAATTCAAGACCAGGATAACTAGCCCTGGATAGATCAACCAGACCGAATACGCCCAAGAAATCCAGCAATATCTAAATCACCTGAAGCAACAAAACCACCTGAGCACACAGCACCTCTACACAGAACTCATAAAATGTATAACATCTGCATCTAACAACTCAGCAATACCAAGAAGTAAGAAGGGACGGCGCGATAAGCTAAAAGACAGTACCAAACGCCTAATCGAGGAAAGGGAAATATTGAAAGCACAAGCTGTAGATAACAACCAGAAAAAGTTAGAGCACGGGCAGCTTAATAAGCGCACAAAAAGGAAAATTAGAAAGGACATTAGAGACCACAACACAGAAATCATCAGAAAGTACGCAGAAGAATCAAAATCAATAAGAAAGATGAGAAAAGAACTAGCACCAGACAAACAGTGGATGCTTGGAGTGAAAGACAAACTAGGTAAAAGACAAGCAACAAGGGAGGAAATAACGAAACAGGCCAAAGACTTCTACAGAGAGCTGTACTCCAGTACACACCAGAGAAGATACTCAGACCGAAGTGATAAGGGGCTGGAGGCACTACACGACGAAGAAATTCCTCCCATCATGACCAGTGAAGTCAGAGCAGCAATAAAGGAGGCGAAAAACGAGAAATGCCCCGGAGAGGATGCCATCTACAACGAATATCTGAAAATGGGTGGTGAGGATCTCATAGAAGTGATAACAAGGCTATTCAACATGATACTTGAAACAGAAGAAATTCCAACAGAATGGAAACAGAGCGTTATTGTTCTGCTTCACAAGAAAGGCGCTAAAGATGACATTAATAACTACAGACCAATCAGTTTAATGGCCAGTCTCTACAAACTTTTCACGAAAATCATGACTAGAAGGATGTCTAAACTACTAGATGAAAACCAAGCAGTGGAACAAGCCGGTTTCAGGACAGGCTTTAGCACAATTGACCACCTGCAAGCAATGAATCAGCTCTTGGAAAAAACGCAGGAATTTAATCTCGAACTATATATTGCATTCGTAGACTATAACAAAGCCTTCGATTCTGTGGAACATAGTTGTGTGCTAGAGGCATTGAGAAGCCAAGGCATACAAAAGAGATATGTCAGACTACTGGAAAAGCTCTACGAAGGCTGCCAAGCGAGGGTAAGATCGGAGAGGGAGGGTGCGAATATCAACTTAGAGAGAGGCGTGAATCAAGGCGACCCTCCCTCACCAAAGCTGTTCACATGCCTACTGGAGAACCAATTTAGGAAGTTGAATGGGACAACAAATACGGCATCGAAATAAACGGGGAAAGGCTGACACACTTGCGGTTCGCAGACGATATTGCACTGCTAGCAAAATCGGCAGCAGACTTGGAACAAAAGCTAGTAAAGATGTAGGTCTATCTATGAACCCCCTAAAAACAAAACTGATGACCAACTCACTGGAAGTACACATCCTCATCAATGGCAAACCACTAGCGTACACACAGGAATACGTCTACCTTGGACAAAACCTGTCATTTGACTGCTCCCAGGAGAAGGAAATCAAGAGACGAGTTGGACAAGCATGGAAGAAGTTCTGGTCCTTAAAATTAATATTGATGGACAAATCCCAGAAAATAAGTCGAAAGTCAGAAGTGCTAGAAAAGTGTGTAATACCGGTACTGCTATACGGCTGTCAAACCTTGGCGTTAACAGAGAAGCAAAGGCAAATAATCCGGGTATGTCAACGCAAAATGGAACGGAAGATCCTTCAAGTTTCCTTGAGGGACAGATTACGAAACGAGGAGATAAGAAGAACTGCCATGAAAGATGCCGTGACAACAGCTGACAGGCTAAAATAGAAGTGGGGAGGCCACGTTGCCAGAATGAAAGACGATCAATGGACGCACAAACTAACGGTATGGGACCCTAGGACAGGAAGAAGGAACGTGGGTATACAGAGGACCCGCTAGGATGACTCAATCGTAAGGAAGACA
This sequence comes from Meconema thalassinum, assembly GCA_946902985.2. NCBI lineage: Eukaryota > Metazoa > Arthropoda > Insecta > Orthoptera > Tettigoniidae > Meconema > Meconema thalassinum. The sequence goes on along the minus strand of OX336399.1, from coordinate 2,157,322 downwards.
GGCAAACACTGGACGAGGATAGCAAGGGAGAGACAAGAATGGAGACGTATGGAACTATAAGAAGGGAAGAGAAGGAGAGCTTCAACAATGAAAGATCCTGGTAGACAGCACACCTATGACATGAAAGATACACTTCTGGAACCTGTAACAAGCCAAACAACGCACGTAAAGCGAAGTGAAATGTAGTGCTAGTGAAGTGAACTACAGTGAAGTGTAGCAAGTGGAGTAAAAACTTGTACACAACTCCTTAGGACTTGCTCGCCTAACGAGTTTAAACCAGAGCACGTCCCTGTTCGCAGGAGGCCTTTGCCCTTATGGAATTATCTAGGCTATATTTATTTATTTATTTATTTATAATTAACATAAATTTATAATAATAATAATGCATTTTATTAATTCCTTAACGAGTCAAGGACTCATATACAAAGGAATTGTACAGTTTTATCTTGTTGGCGACAAATTACAATACAATGTTTAGTTTCCAATTTTTCAGTATGAAAATATACACAACATTTTGTAGCTTTCATAAGTTTTTGTACACAATGCGTTCTTCTTTTGTCTTCTCAGATTATGAAATTTCTTCAAACTGACATTTTATAATCATTCCACATAAACTGTTTTAGCCTCCTTTTAAAGATTGGTAGGCTAGGTGCAATTTTTATATTTTCTGGTAGTCTATTGAATTTTACAAGGGCACTATACTTAATGCTATTACTGCCATATTGTTTGGAATTGATATGGAAAAGTGTTATGTCATCTGCATGTCTAGTTTTGTAAGCGTGTAAATCAGATTGTTTAGTGAAGTTTAAATTTGTGTGGATTCTGTTGTGTAGGATTTGGTACATTATGACATTTGATTTGATTTCTGCATTTAGGGCTACTGGTTGAATTTTACTCGTAATATAAAGGTGTTTGGTTGGTGTTAAAAAAGGGTAGTTATAAATATTTCTTATGGCTCTATTCTGAATTACCTCAATTTCTTTTTTAGGTAATTTGAGCATTTTATCCAAATTGTATTCAAATATTGTAAGTGGCTATGGATTAAGGAAAACTACACTTTCCTGAGTAGATATTTTGGGATAGAGTAGCTCAATTTTTTTATCATCCCAGCGGCAGGTGATATTTTTTTAAATTAATGCATCAATGTGCTTTTGCCAGGAGAGATTTTCATCTATTATTAAGCCTAGGTATTTGACAGATAAGACCCTTTTAACTGCTTTTCCATTCAGCATTATATTCTGAGTGATGTCTAACTTTGTTCTACGCTTAGATATTATTAAATAATTTGTTTTATCTTCATTTATTGTTAATTTATTTGACTGGGTCCAGCCAAGTATTGTAGTCATGTCCTCCTGCATGTGTGTAATCAGCGTGTTGGTGGTGTACGCATTGTAAAAGATGCTTAAGTCATCTGCAAACAACGTTATATTACCATGAAAACTGAGTGTTGCTATGTCATTAATATATACTAAGAAGAGGGAAGGACCCAGTATTGATCCTTGGGGCACAACATGGGTAATATTTACCTCCTCACTTCTGTAGCCATTTATTTTAACATACTGCTTACGATTAGACAGGTAATTCTTAAACCATGTCCAAGCTACTCCTCGGATACCTGCTTTATCAAGTTTCCCTAAAAGAATTTCATGGTCAACAGTATCAAACGCCTTTCTCAGGTCTATGAAAAGGCCACTCGCTGTCATCTTATTGTCTAAGACATCCTGCAAGTTAGAGATAATATCAATTGTGGCTATTTCTGTGCTTGAGTTTTCTCGGAATCCATATTGCCCTTTGTAGAAGTAATCATTTTTATTTAAGAAATTAACAATTCTTTTTTTTTACTACTGTTTCGAGTACCTTGGATATGGGTGGGAGGATGGAAATGGGCCTGTAATTGTCCGGATTGCTTTTGTCACCTCCTTTATAGACTGGTATGACTCGTGCTATTTTTAGATCATCGGGCACCAGACCAGTCTCTAACGATAAATTTATTAAAGTAGTTAGTGGGCTACTTAGCATGTCAAGTTAGTGTAATTTGGTGTAAACATCGAGGCTAACTTAGATCTCTAGTATGTCGGCAGTAAACAGTGTTAGTGTCTCGTCAGGTAATGTAACCGTTACGGATTTATGCTCGTCGTGCAAAATAAAAGTAAAAAATGCAAATAAAATCATCAGGTAAAATTGAGTGAGGAGAAAAGTGAAACCGATTGTCGTAATGTAGGCCTACCGGTACCGTCATGTGAATGTCATAACCTGAGAAACGAACTGTCCTCAAAAGATGAAATTATAAAGCTGCTAAAGGAAGATATTACTAAGTTAATGGAAGAGTTGAATAAATTAAAAGGAAACAGAGAGGAAAGCAAGGAAACTTGGTCCAAAGTGGTTGCAGGTAAGGTAAGATTGAATATGCCTAGGCCTATAAATGGAGTACCGGTACATGTAACTGAAATTCCCGTCTCAAATTCATTTGGAGCGCTCGTCGAAGAAAGTGATAAAGAGAAAATCCTGGAAGATGCGGATATTTGCGGATAGCCACGGGCGAGATGTAGCAGCAAGCGTATTGGAGAGAAGCGGAGAAATGGAGGTCACTTCGACAGTAAAGCCAGGAGCACCCATTGCAACGGTCACGAACGGGATGTTAGGAGAGTGTGCAACCCTTACTTCAAGGGACTATGCAGTAATCATCGCTGGAGCAACCGGGTGAGTTAGCCGTGGAGGTTACGGCATGACTGATGGCAGTCGCTCACATCCGGGAGGCGAGGAGGTTCGAATCCCCCCGCCGGCAACCTTGAAAATGGTCTTCTGTGGTTTCCCATCTTCCTTCCAGGCAAATGCCAGGGTTGGTCCCTAACTATAGGCCACAGCCGCTACCTTCCAACTCCTCGTCCTTACATTCCAACTTCCCTCCTTCCCTCCCCAACGGTACTTGTAGCTCACCCATTGGGTGTCCGTCTCGAAGCAGCTACAAAACTGGCGAGCCGAACATGTCCTCGGACACTCCCGGCACTAAAAGCCATACGCTAAAAAAAATCGCTGGAGCAAACGACATCTATAGAAACGAGAGTAAAAAGGTAATCAAAGATTTAAAGGGTACATTGCCATCCATGCTTAACACAAATGTGATTATTTTAAACATTCCGCAGAGATACGATTTAATTCCCAAATCATGTGTAAATGTAGAAAGAGAGGCTACAAATGGAAAAATTCGTAAAATTTGTAAGAGTTTTCCGAAAGTCCAAATTATAGATATAAGTAAATTAGACTGGAAGTTCCACACTCGACATGGCCTACACTTAAATAGGTTAGGAAAAGAGTATCTTAGTGATGAAATCTGCAAAATTGTAAATTCAAATGGTAAGAATAGTTCAACAGTAATATCTTTAGAGTGGAAGCAGGGAAACTTGTAAAAGAAGCCAAACGTGAGGTTTGGCATTCAGATCTTTCGATGTCAAATTTAAATGAGTGGAACAATGGTATTTCGGATTTGTCTAGCACCAATAATAATAACAATTATGATAGTAATAATGTAAATAAATCACCAACACAAGCTTACAAAAGTGACAAATTTAAAATTTACCACCAGAATGTTCAGTCTCTCTATAATAAAATTGATTACATAAATCTAATGCTTAAAAATGAACTTAAATACATCTCAGCACTATGTATTTCAGAACATTGGCTGAAAGAGGAACAACTCGAAACAACTCAATTCCCAGGGTTTATACAAGCTAGTAAATACTCTAGATCTAATATTAGCCATGGTGGTACTTGTATCCTCTTAAGAAATAATTAAGATCATGAACAGTCAACAGCTTATGATTATCTAATTATGGAACAGGATTTTGAATTCTCTGCCGTAAAAATACAGCAGTTTAAGTTAATAATTGTATGCGTATACCGTTCTCCGTCAGGAAAGTTTCCTTTAATTATAGATAAATTAGAATTGTTGCTCAATAACATGAGCAAAGTAAATTTCGATATAATAATTTGTGGGAATGTAAATGTGGATTTCTTAAAATTTGATAGAAATTGTGAATGATTAACACAGTTACTAATTTCCTATGGACTGAAACCTACAGTACATACCCCAACAAGAATAACAAAATTTAGTAAAACCACTCCTGATCATTTTTTTAAAATAAAGATAAATATCAACATTCAATAGAAGTCCATTGTCCGGGTTTTAGTGACCACCATGGACAAATACTGAGTTTTGAAGTACGCGAAACAATCAATAATAATGATAATGGAGTAAAATCAAAGTGCAGGTCATTCACGGAAACAAATGTTACATATTTCAATGACTTATTAAATAAGGAAACATGGTCAGAAATTTATAAACTAGAAAATGTAAATGATAAATTTAATGCATTTAACAGTACCCTAAAACACTATTTTGAAACAGCATTCCCCTTTAGACAAAGAACTGTTCAAAATAACAACACTAGCAATTGGATAACAACAGGGATTATAAATTCTTGTCAAAGAAAGAAATTTCTACACAAAATATATAAACAATACCACACAACACCTGAATTCATTTTATACTACAAAAATACACTAGCATATTAAATAAGGTAATACGACTAGCAAAGAAAATGGATAATGATAATTTTATTTCCCAATCATCTAATAAAACAGGGCTATGTGGTCCGTGATAAAGAAAGAAACTGGAAAATCTGCTAAAATACAAAGGAAATAATAAAGTGATTAATTATCCAGAGGAAATAGCAAACACTTTTAATGACTATTTTTCTGGAAATTCCACAAAATTTATTAAATAAATCACAGGTAAATACACTAAATTCTAGCAATAAAATAAATATATGTAGTGATTCTTTATTTATAAATCATGTCACAAGTGAAGTGGTAAGACTAGTTATAAAGGAGCTAAAAATAAATTCTGTGCTGGCATTGATGGCATCCCTGATGCAATTTTAAAGAAATGTGCAGAAAATATAATAAATCCACTTACACACTTAATAAACAGTTCAATTCTCTCAGGAACTTACCCGGATATTTTGAAGTTATCAAAAGTAAATCCAGTGCACAAAAACGGTTCAAAAGGTGAATTAGATAACTATCGTCCTATTACCTTACCAACTGGTATTGCAAAATTGTAGAAAAAATCTTGTATAAGAGACTGATAAGTTTTATAGTTAAAAAAAAATCAAATTCCCAACATGGAATCAGAACAGAAAAATCAACACAGACATTAATTTATGAATGTATTAATAGTAGACTGAAATTAATTGACAATAAGGAACATGTAACTGGCCTATTCTTGGATTTATTGTAAGCATTTGATGTTGTTGACCATAAAATCCTCCTTACAAAACTAAATCAATATGGTATTAGAGGTCTAGCTAATAAATGGATAGAGTCTTACTTAACAAGGCGTAAACAAATAGTAAGCTTGAGACACAAGGATGATGGAACCAAATTACTTAATGAAACATTGTCCAATGAGGGAATTATTAAATTTGGAGTACCCCAGGGATCGGTTTTGGGCCCACTACTCATCCTTCTATATATCAATGATATAACACAGAACGTTCATTCACATAAGGAAATTTTGTTTGCGGACGATACAACACTCGTAATAAAAGGTGAAACTAAACAGATCATACAACAGTCTGCTGACTCCGTTACAGGAGAGTTAACCAAATAGTCACGAGATAATCGCCTCATAATAAACTATAAAAAAAATAGTATGTCTAAATTTCCACACTGTACAGAATAGGAATCCTGCGAAGCCCAATATAACATTAAATGGTCATCAAATAGGAAATAAATCAGAAACAAAGTTTTTAGGACTATGGATACAATATGACTTGAAATGGAATAAACATATACAATATCTGAATACTAAACTGAACTCGATGTGCTTTGCGTTACATATTTTGAAAACCTGCACTAGCATGCACACATTAAGGAGTACTTATTTTGCTTATTTCCATTCATACTTAAGATGTAGGGTCATATTTTGGGGTATGTCGCCAGATGTACTGCGCCCGAATTCACCAATCAGTACCTATATCCGCTGCACTGTAAAGGATTGCAGACACGTAACTACCCAGCTCACAAACTTACCATTGTCTGCTAAGTAAAAATTGGGAATTCCAGGAACACACAGGGTAAATCTATAAAAGAAAATAGTACTACCAGCGTAGGTACAAATTTCTACTATCATTTACATTTGAGCAAATCGAGAAACTCCAATCTCGAGGGGTGATAAGGTCTGTTTATAGTGAGCGCCTGTATCTTACCTAGCAGTACTATTTTCGGCGATGATAAAATGAAAACGATGTCAGCTAAGATAAAAATTGGCTGATTCGCTAAGGAGCGCCAGCCGTTTATTGTGCTAAGAAAAGATACAGACATATACTGACTGCCTGTCTATCAATAGTGTCTACCTGACACTGCAATAAAATAAACTCAAAATAAACTAAAACGAGGCACTAATATATCATGTCCTGAAATTAAAGATTAGAGAATTCGGTACTCCATTTAAATATGAGAAAAATTATGAAACGGCGTGATTTCAAACATTACCCTATATTATACATTCCGTTTCATATTTGAACCGTAGTTCCACATCTAAATATGTAAAATAAAAATTTACTCAGTATTAAATATATTCATATATACAATAATTCGTGGTTCGCACAAATATACACTAAATTGTGTTGAAGTGATTAAATTACCTAAAATACAAATGAGTCTTTGCCACTCAACTTCCATGACAAACACCGTAACTCTATCGGTTGAAAGTATAAATACTAGTCTGAATCAATAGAACATAGGTGACAAACATTTAAGTTCAGCACTGTTCTTACTTTGTCTTCTCCCATTTGATCATTAAATCTCGAAAAATTCCTGAAATTCTTTGCTCGGTTTACATTTTCTTTGATAAACGTGAATACTCGAAGTGCATGGCATTTGACCTTCATTACACACTTCTCTTCCAAAATTATACAACAATCACATTATTTCTTAAACACCCTGTACAGAACTTTCCTTGAATACACTTAAACAATGTCACATTCGCTGTGATCAAAACTAGAAAAACGAGACTCCTCAGTCTCCTTTCGTGAAAATACGTAACTCATTTACGTCTACTATTCCTTTCTTGCACGGTATTTCAAATCTAAACTCTCATTTCAGTGCATTTTCTTACTCAATGCAAAGAAAATCAGTAACTTTATTAAATATCCACGTCCATTGTGAATATTGTTCAAGAAACAAACTTTAACAATCTCCTCTATCCTTATACAAAATTTCATCGTGCCTATAACTTCACTTCTGTAATTACTTCTGTACAGTTACTTTTATATCACCCTGTGATTTAACTTTCTTAACTCCTTTTCACGTATTTAAATTCAGTTTTACATTATTGGAACTTTCAAAGAATTATCAGCAAGAATTCATATTTTACAAATTATATAAGTGTGTCTTCCTTTCGTGAAAATATTTAAGCCTTAACTATCTTCGTGGAATATTTGTTTAACAAATTTATCTAGGCTTTTTAATGCTCTAAATGTTTTATTGGACATATATATATAAAGGTTCTTGAAATACCTTTGTTACTAGGAAATATGGTTTATCACGTTACAGCATAGTTCTACATATATATCTGTTTCATTACAGTGAATTTGGTATTTATTGGTTTAATTATCTATCAAGTATTTGGACTATCTTTTATCAGATTTTGTGTCGTGTAACAATTCAATTTTGTTCACAATTGGTTTAAAATAAATTTCTGACACTCGAATCAACATCATGAGTTGTCGAAATATGTGACACTTCGTGACATAGCTTTTTGAATATACGGTACTTAAATTGTTCAATATACGTTCCATCGCTGCGCATAAAACAGATTTATTTAATTTAACGCAAGTATCTATAATTCTAAACGATTATTTGCGATACGCAAATAAAATTTCGTCCAAGGGACGGAAATTTTCAATGAAAAATGACTCATAAGAAAATACGAAAAATACTAGATCAAAATCTACACAATTTTAAATACAATGACAAAATTATACGGTTGGTCAATTAGGATAAACACAGAACATGACTACAATTCTACCAAATATAAATCAATCTCTTCTCTACCTTGAGTTGAAGACGGTCTCAGAAGTACCATGTCTCGTCTGGCAAGCCAAATGTGTGTGTGAGCGCACCGCCCACAGCTATGCGGACCGGCTGTGACGGGGCCTGCTGGACATCTCTCCCAGTGGAACAAGGTCGGTGACATAACCGGGTTAGCGACCTCGCCGAGAAACAGCATGTCTCTTCCGCACTCCCTCGCTCGTCTCCCGCACGTTGTCCGGATCTTCTTACGATACCCCTTCACTGCGCCGACATCGCTTCTCAAGGTTGAATTTCGTTTGTTTTATAAGTCTTTTAGAGTATACTGGATGTATATGAACTCGTGTTAAGAAGTAGAGATTTGTCCTGCATTTTTTCACATCGCGTAGATGTTCCGCTGCGCCGTCCATGTTGTGGAATTCTGGATTCAACTCTTCATTTTTGTAGCTTCTACTTCCCTTTAATGTGCACCTTAGCACGTAGTCATACTCATTTTAATGATTACACTGGTACAACTTCCCCGTTGCCAATTCACGAACTGCATTCTGTATAATTTCCAAGTATGAGCTAAATTGTAGAAATAATGACGCTCTTCTGTAGAAGTGAAACGTTTGCATCTGTCTGCATGCGATGTATAATAGCTTCGTTTTTTGAAATACTGTAATATCAAGCTGTGTTTCAAAATCACTGGTCTATATGTTGTGCAGGTCTGCGTTAGAATGTTCATTGCTCCGCAAGTCACAGCCTTCTGTACTCCACACTCGTCCTCTCCACTTTCGTAATGCGTAGCACTATTCTGAAAAACTATTAGTTTCTCCACTCACGGTCTTGTCTCGTCGCGATCTGAATTTGGAAAAACTCCTCGCTCTTGCCCTCTGTGTACGGCAAGTTCCTCGCTCTGCCTCCCCTCTTGCTGTGTGACGTAGTTCCATAAACTTCTCCTCACTCAGTGTGTCATCAACCTTGATCCCTTCTCCCCCTGCATGACGTTTCTCTCACTCCTCGTGGCGTGACTAACTCTTACAATGTAGGCCTCCCTACATTCAGATAATAAATATACAACCATATTTAAATCGTTCCTTCTTGCCTTCCGTAATTGTTTAATTATAAATGATGCATAGTATTACACTATTTCAACTTAGGTTTTCCATATCTCACGAATTTTGAGGAATAAAAGATTTTAATTCGTTCTTTTATTTTTCCTGGGTCCCAGTTCATATCCCGTCTGGATCTTTGGTATTGGCCTTAAATAAATTCGGGCGCAGTACTAAGCACGTTTAGGATACAAAAGAGGGCGATTAGAATTATGGCAAATGTAAACTCTAGAGAATCATGTAGACCTCTGTTTAAAGATTTAAACATTCTCCCACTGCCCTGCAAATATATCTTTGAAAGTATTATGTTTTTTTAAGAATTTAATGAATAAGGATGTTTTTCTTAAAACAAACAATGATGTTCATAGGCATAACACAAGACAAAATCAAAACATTCATATTTCACACACACACACAAGCATAATATCAAAAAGGAACTTTTCACACAGGAGTTAAATAATACAATAAACTACCCAGTATATAAAACTTGCCCCATAAATAAAAACCTTTGATAGAATGTTGAAAGCTTATCTGCAGTGCCATTGTTTTTACTCTGTAGTTGAATATCTTAGCGTATAGAAACGATGAAATCTATAATTATATTTTACTTTTCTATTTTAATTGTAATACCTAGCTGTATGTTGCTGTATTTATAGAATTAAGTTTTCATATTATCATAATAGAATAAGGTGTAAATAGTTGTCCAATAAGATTGTATCTCTTAAGATCTGTTATTACAATAAGTTATAAATAGTTATAGTATTAGTATTACTGTATATTGTTTATTGTGACGTCAGATGGCGATCTGAACGAAACCATTGCTTGTTATGACGTCAGATGGCTGTCTGAACGAAACCATTGGTTGTTATGACGTCAGATGGCGGTCTGAACGAAACCATTGGTTGTTATCACGTCACATGGTGGTGTGAACGAAACCACTGGTTGATATGATGTCACATGGCTGTCTGAACGAAACCATTGGTTGTTATGACGTCACATTGCGGTCTGAACGAAACCATTGGTTGTTACGAGGTCAGATGGATGTCGGAACGAAACCATTGGTTGTTATGACGTCACATGGCGGTCTGAACGAAACCATTCGTTATTATGACGTCAGATGGCGGTCTGAATGAAACCAGTGGTTATTATGACGTCAGATGACGGTCTGAACGAAACCGTTTGTTGTTATGACGTCAGATGGCAGTCTGAACTAAACCATTGGTTGTTATGACGTCAGATGGCTGTCTGAACGAACCCATTGGTTGTTTTGACGTCAGATGGCGGTCTAAACGATGCCATTGTTTATTATGACGTTAGATGGTGGTCTGATCCAAACCATTGGTTGTTATGACGTCAGATGGCGGTATGAACGAAGCCTTTGGTTGTTATTACGTCAGATGGCTGTCTGAACGAACCCATTGGTTGTTATGACGTCAGATGGCGGTCTGAACGAAGCCATTGGTTATTATGACGTTAGATGGCGGTCTGATCCAAACCATTGGTTGTTATGACGTCAGATGGCGGTATGAACGAAACCATTGGTTGTTATGACGTCACATGGCGGTCTGAACAAAACCATTGGTTGTTATGACGTCAGATGGCGGCCTGAACGACACCATTGGTCTTATGACGTCACATGGCGGTCTGCACGAAACCATTGGTTGTTTTGACGTCACATGGCGGTCTGAACGAAACCATTCGTTGTTATGACGTCAGATGGCGGTCTGAACGAAACCATTGGTTGTTACGACGTCAGATGGCGGTCTGAACGAAACCATTGGTTGTTTTGACGTCAGATGGCGGTCTGAACGAAACCATTGGTTTTTATGACGTCACATTGCGGTCTGAACGAAACCATTGGTTGTTATGACGTCACATGGCGGTTTGAACGAAACCATTGTTTGTTATGACGTCAGATGGCTGTCTGAACGAAGCCAATGTTTGTTAAGGCGTCAGATGGCGGTCTGAACGAATCAATTGGTTGTTATGACGTCCGGTGGCTGTCTGAACGAAACCATTCTTTGTTATGACGTCATATGGCTGTCTGATCGAAACCATTGGTTGTTATGACGTCAGATGGCGATCTGAACTAAACCATTGGCTGATATGACGTTAGATGTCTGTCTGAACGAAACCATTGGTTGTTATGACGTCAGATGTCGGTCTGAACGAAACCTTTGGTTGTTATGACGTCACATGGCGGTCTGAACGAAACCATTGGTTGTTATTAAGTCAGATAGTGGTCTGAACGAAACCGTTGGTTGTTATGACGTCCGATGGCGGTCTGAACGAAACCATTGCTTGTTATGACGTCAGAAGGTTGTCTGAACGAAACCATTGGTTATGACGTCAAATGGCGGTCTGAACGAAACCATTGGTTGTTATGACGTCACATGGCGGTCTGAACGAAACCATTGGTTGTTATGACGTCACATGGTTGTCTGAGCGAAACCATTGGTTGTTATGACATCAGATGGCGGTCTGATCGAAACCATTGGTTGTTATGACGTCAGATGGTGGTCTGAACGACACCATTGTTTGTTATGACGTCAGACGGCAGTCTGAACGAAACCATTGGTTTTTATGACGTCACATGGCGTTCTGAATGAAACCATTGCTTGTTACGACGTCACATGGCAGTCTGAGCGAAACCATTGGTTTTTGTGACGTCAAATGGCGTTCTGAATGAAACCATTGCTTGTTATGACGTCACATGGCGGTCTGAACTTAACCATTGGTTGTTATGACGTCAGATGGCGGTCTGAATGAAACCATTGGCTGTTATGACTTCAGATGTCTGTCTGAACGAAACCATTGGTTGTTATGACGTCAGATGGCGGTCTGAACGAAACCATTGATTGTAATGACGTCAGATGGCGGTCTGAACGAAGCCATTGCTTGTTATGACGTCAGATCGCTGTCTGAACGAAACCATTGGTTATAATGACGTCAGATGGCTGTCTGAACGAGACCATTTTTTGTTATGACGTCCGATGGCGGTCTGAACGGAACCATTGGTAGTTATGACGTCACATGGCGGTCTGAACGAAGCCATTGTTTGTTATGACGTCACATGGCAGTCTGAGCGAAACCATTGGTTGATATGACGTCACATGGCGGTCTGAACTAAACCGTTGATTGTTATGACTTCAGATGGCTGTCCGAACGAAGCCATTGGTTGTTATGACGTCACATGGCTGTCTGAACGCAGTCATTGGTTGTTATGACGTCAGATTGCCGTCTGAACGATACCATTGGTTGTTATGAGGTCAGATGGCTGTCTGAACGAAACCATTGGCTGATATGACGTCAGAGAGCGTTATGAACGAAACCATTGGTTGTTATGACGTCAGATGGCGGTCTGAACGAAACCATTGGTTGTAATGAGGTCAGATGGTGGTCTGAGCGAAACCATTGGTTGTTCTGACGTCACATGGCGGTCTGAACTAAACCATTGGGTGTTATGACGTCACATGGCGGTCTGTACGAAACCATTGTTTGATATGACGTCACATGGCGGGTGGTATGAACAAAACCATTGGTTGTTATGGCGTCAGATGGCGGTGTGAACGAAACCATTGGTTGTTATGGCGTCACATCGCTGTATGAACGAAACCATTTGTTGTTATGACGTCACATGGCGGTCTGAACGAAACCATTGGTTGTTATGGTGTCAGATGGATGTCTGAACGAAACCATTGGTTGTTATGACGTCACATGGCGGTCTGTACGAAACCATTGGTTGTTATGACGTCAGATGGCGGTCAGAACGAAACCATTGGTTGTGTTGACGGCACATAGCGGTCTGAACGAAACCATTGGTTGTAATAACGTCGGATGGCGGTCTGAATGAAACCATTTGTGTAGTGACCTCAGATGGCTGTCTGAACGAAACCATTGTTTGTTAAGACGTCAGATGGCGGTCTGAACGAAACCATTGGTTGTTATGACGTCAGATGGCTGTCTGAACGAAACCATTGTTTGTTATGACATCAGATGGCTGTCTGAAGGAAACCATTGGTTGTTATGACGTCAGATGGTGGTCTGAACGAAACCATTGGTTGTTTTGACGTCACATGGCGGTCTGAACGAAACCGTTGGTTGTCATGAGGTCAGATGGCGGTCTGAACGAAACCATTGGTTGCTATGACGTCGATGGCGGTCTGAACGAAACCATTGGTTGTTATGACGTCAGATGGCTGTCTGAACGAAACCATTGGTTGTTATGACGTCAGATGGCTGTCTGAACGAAACCATTGTGTGTTATGACGTCAGATGGCGGTCTGAACGAAACCATTGGTTGTTATGACGTCAGATGGCGGTCTGAACGAAACCATTGGTTGTTATGACGTCAGATGGCTCTCTGAACAAAACCATTGGTTGTTATGACGTCACATGGCGGTCTGAACGAAACCATTGGTTGTTATGACGTCACATGGTGGTCTGAACGAAACCATTGGTTGTTATGACGTCAGATGGTTGTCTGAACGAAACCATTGGTTGTTACGACGTCACATGGCGGTCTGAACGAAGCTATTGGTTGTGAAATTACAGTAAACTCATTGGAGGAGCTTACTAGCTTCTTAATCTTCCAGTTTGGATAACAAGCATGATTATGTATAATTTGGGAAGAAATATTGTGTGTGGAAATAGTTAAATGTTGTCATTCCGATTGTGCAATTAAGTCGCAGGAATGAAGTCGTCGTTACATGAAGCATCAACCCTTGTGAAGGTTAGATGACTTTTATAAATATGTTGGGAGTTGATATTGTTACAAGCCACACTTTCGTCGAATTCGATAACAAAGGGTTATTTTATGAAACCATCACAGTTGATTCACAGTTGATTCTCATGTTCTATAAATATTTTCCCAGTACTTGTCAACCCGAATTTGTTATTAAAATTAACCTTTCATTATAATGAGACTTTACCGTTTGTCTAATGCCATATATGATCATGTGATTTTTGACACATTTAAATAGAATGGGCCGATGCTATAAATAAATTAATACTGATATTTCATGAACAGCCACTACCATTTAAAGGATATTTGTGATCTTATTAAAAAGATAAATATTATAAAATATAATAATGTAAAGATTAACATTGTCATATTCTGTCAAAGAATTTCAACTTTTGATAATAATATTTGTTACTATTTTGGTAACAATTTTCTGAATAATATTTTCAAATAATATTTGAATGATTTGATGGTTAAATTAATAATTTTAAGAATTGAAGTTTTTGTTAATAATTTTTGACCACGAATTGATAGTCGCGTCATGCACTCAGAATTATTATTTTGGATCGAGAACAGATGATACAATAAATTTTCTGCTCAACATCTAAGTTTTTCGAATCCATGCTCATATTGTTTAAACATTATTTTTCAAAGATGCTCAGATGTCCTATAAATTGATGTTGTGTTAAACCCATTGTTATGACTTAAAATGTACCAAATTTTTGGAATAATGATTCCGGGAAAGTGATAGTTATTTTTGCAACAAAATGAAACCAGAAACCAAGTGATTTTTTTACGAGTGAAACAATTAATTTTTTCTTTTAACAAGTGAATACTAATAACTTAGGATTCAGGCTGGATAATTTAATTTGCCCTGAAGAACCTACTACTGTAAATAAATATAATTTGAACAAAGTCAATAGGACTGACATTCAGGCTTTCGTTCAAATTCAAGTGTTCATGTGTTGGTAACCATGTATTTTTTGTACATAAATAAATGATTCATCATGCATTCCTAATGCTATTCTGGCATTTCTTTCAAGTAAATTTTAAAATTTTAATAAAATGAGATTATTTTAGGAATTGTGCTATTTTTAAAGTCTCCTTCTATCCTTATTGTTGCATCGAGCCGAAAATCAGTAAAGCATTTTTTAAATTGTGTTATCGTTGTCACTTTAACCCATACGGCGCCCTGAGATGTTTAGATTCTCGTACTGACTGATTTTTGGTGAAATGCATATGTGGTTGTTGGACTTCGGTCTAAACGTGCACATAAAATAAGGTAGAAGAGAGAAATGGCTTCGAACGTGGGGCCCGATTTAAATTGTACAATGGCTTATCCATTAGGGTGTCAAGTAAATTTGTAGAATACGTTCGATAGTCTGGAAATACACAATTTCGTAGAATCCAGATGGAGGATATTTTTGAACGTGCATATTTTTGATATTGTTGTTTAAATTTAATTGAGAGTACAGATTTTTTTTCCATCACGTCGACATTAGGGCATATCTCATTTTATTCCGAGAATTCCGAGTAGCTAAGTATAATTCATGTTCTAGTTTTAAGTCTTGGTGTCTGCCAACATTTATACCCCTAACTCAAATATATTGTGTGAAAATTATGGAGGAGATAATGAGAATCTTAACTCGTTTGGAGGAGAACTCCAAAAGTTCAGAACTGCAAATGGCAGAAATTATAGAGGAATCCATTAAGATGGAAGGTAAATTAAAAGAAAATTCCGACACTTTAAGGGAAAAATTACTTGAAAACTCAGATTCCCTTGAAAATAGATTGACCACTTCATTAAAAATAAATCTTGAAAATTCATTGGAAAACAAGTTAAAAGAAAATTCTACCACATTAGAAAATAAATTAAAGGAGAATTCAGATTCTTTGGAGAGTTGATTAACTGAGTCCTTGGAGGCTAAATTAGATGAAAATTCATTTATTTTAAACGCTAAAATGAGAGAAAATTCAGATTCTTTAGGAGCTTCTCTAGAGAATAAATTAAAAGAAAATTCTACTTCGTTAGAAAACAAATTAAAAGAAAATTATATCTCGTTAGAAAATAAAATAAATCTCTGGTTCGTTAAAACTTCTTTAGAAGGTAAAATGTCTAAAGTTTTCGAGAAAACTCAAGAAGTTGAAACATCGTTAGCTGTTAACACGAGTACTATGGATAGTAAATTTCATGATGCTGACCAGGGAGCTCAATCATTAGCTGACAGAATAGAACGAGGTCTTAGAAATGTAGGAGAAGACATGGTTAATTTGGAAATTCGTGTCCATAAGGAGAATAATGATATGGCAACTCAAGTCATTCAACGTCTGAAGGAACAATTCCAAGAACTTGTAGTAGGAGAAATAAAAGAAAGTGTAGTCAAGGAATTGACAACCGAGATGAAGACAGTTGTAATCAGCGAAGTGAAGGATGCACTTACGCTGGAGACTCAAGATGGGATCAAATAAATTCGAGAAACTTTGACATCACATGTGCAAGTGATAATCAAAGATATTCAGACAACCCAGAAAGACATTGAGGATGTGACGAGTTCATTGAAGAACCATGAAGAAATCATGAACAAGATCTCCACTGATGTGAAAAATAATTTCAAGGTAACTGAAGAAATCATAAATAAATCCGAGGAAAACCATCGAGAAATCGAAGACATAAGAAATCAAGTCAAAGATAGGAAACAGGTTGATTGTTCTCATAGTGAGAATAGCACTGAGGAAGTCAAGAAATTAGTAGGAGAGGAAAATGCTGAATTAAAAGAAGCGATCAGGAAACTCAGTAATAAATTCACGGATTATCAGCAGAAGGCGAAAAACGTTGCGGAACCTCAAAATAAATCTATAATTACTAATATTTGTATGGATGTAGAGAAAGAGAGCGAAGCGAGCAAAGCAGATAATTCCCAGACACAAGAGGATATTAAGCCGTTCGTTCAATCTACTCCTATGTCTTTTTACAAGAATGTGGAAGACAGCCCTTTAAAATTCTCAGGTACAGGGGTTGTTACACCAGTCGAATTCCTGAGGGAAGTGAGAGACTACTTGAAGGATTCAAAAATTTCCAAGGAACAAGAGATCAGGGTTATTGGGAAATTTTAGATGGTCCCGCACTTACGTGGTTTAGAGCGTTTCGATCCACTCGAAACAATTATGAAGAGTTCTCTAGGGGATTGTTGAAAAAGTTCTGGTCACCAAAGACACAACAGGTGAGGGCAGAGCTCTATTCCAAATGATACTCCACATCTCAACCCACTCGTTATTCAACGTATTTTGCAGGACAATTATCCAAACTGCAACATTTAGATCCACCTATGCCAGATGATGAGCTGATAACTGCCTTGATCAGACAATTTCCTGCTGATGTTCAAAGAACGTTAATAGCTGCTGGCATCTACAATATGGAACAGTTTGACGAAGTTCTTCAGAAACTCGACCATACAAATGCACAATTCTTCCATCAGAGGGGTGGTAAGAATGAACACACTGTTTATGCGGTTATGGTTGACAGATATTCTCAAACACCCCGAGAGCGTCGGGAAGAGAAAACATCGAGGGATAATCAAGGGAAAAGAAATTGGAATTCAAATAATTACCGGTCCTATGAAAATAAACCGTACACGAGGCCTGATGGTACGAATAATTTCAGAATTCGATGGAGAAGACCCAGAGAGAACCAAGGCAGATATCAGGAAAGAAGGTACTTTGGAAGAAATAATGGGTACTTCCAAAGAAATGAAAATCCGCGACAGTCAAACGAGGAGTTTAAACAGGGAGCAAGGAAAAACTTGGAGGAGGGACACCAAGAAAATAAGCAATACCTGGAGCAACTGAAACAGAGTGAACCTGGTCCATCAGGGTTGCAACAATCCAAGAATAATGAAAAAAAAAACGCTGAGTATCCAATAGCAAATAGGATAGTTAAGACTTACACTTCCAGAATAATTAAGTGGCAAGCGGAGGTCGATGACCTAATTCAGAATAAATATAAACGGAAACAAATGGGAACGAGGATTAAATTGCCAATTATATCATGCGCAGTATTCGGCAAGCCTGTCGATACTTTGATTGATATAGGTGCAATATTATGTCTTATGAGTGAGAAATTGTATGTTCTTTGGAAACTCACTGAGAATCTAGAAGAAATTCCTGTGCCCGGAATTAAAATTCAAGGTATAATTCCGAACGAGACATCTGTATGCAAAACTCAGTTATTTTTATGTGTTACGATTGGAGGACATGATTTTCGACATGTGTTTGTTGTTATGAAGGATATTGCACATGATCTGATCCTGGGGGCAGATTTCATACAGAAATATCAAGCCGTCATTGACATGAGCACCGATACGATTCGATTTCAGCATGCCGAAGAAATAAACTTCAAGGGAAATGAAGAGGAAGACACCGAGGGAGATGCTCAATGGTCTCTGATTTTTTCATGAATCCACTGAAGAGGAAGTCAACAAACCTAAGAGTTCACCAGAGTTAGATAACATTCTAGAGGAATATAGGGATATATTTGATATTCGACCTGGAGAAATTAAAAATTTCAAATACCAAATTCGAGTTACGGATGACGCACCTTTCCATGCAAAATTGTATCCAGTAATTGATATTCGACCTGGAGAAATTAAAGATTTCGAATACCAAATTCGAGTTACGGATGACGCACCTTTCCATGCAAAATTGTATCCAGTAACCGAGAAACCTAGGGAGAAGGTGAAGATACTTATTCAGGATATGGAGAAGAACATGTGATACAACTCCGAATGTTATTCGAAGATCTAAGGAAGGCAAATATCAAAGTCAACCTTCGAAAATGTCAATTCTTTTGAATGGAAATTAAATTCTTGGGACACATCTTGGATGGCGAGGGCTACCGTCCAAATGAAACAAAAATTCAGGCTATGGCAAATTTTCCCAGACCCACTCGGGTAAAACATGTCCGAAGTTTTCTCGGCACATGCCAATTCTTTGCAGGGCATTGTCCTAATTATACCAAGACAGTTGTACCTCTGCAAGAATTACTAAAGAAAAGTAATAAGTGGAAATGGAACGAAGCTTTTGAACAGTCATTCCAAGATGCGAAGATATTGTTGGTGAACAGCATCCAACTGGAATACCCCGACTTCGCCAAGAACTTCGTTATTGAATCTGATGCATCCACCTTACGGATTGGAGACATTCTTCTTCAAGAAGATGAAGCTCACAGGAGACACTACCTTACTTTCATAAGCAAGAAACTTCGCCCTTCGGAAAGGAATTATTATACCACCGAGATCGAAGCACTTGCTATTATATTTGCTTTAGAGACCTGGAAAAAGCTTTTGATAGGACATGCTGTGATAGTAAGGACAGATCACCATGCCCTAGAATTTATTCTTCGGACTAACTTTGCCAGTGAAAGAATTACTAGATGGTCGCTTTTCATCCAACAGTTCAACTTATCTATTGAACATACTCCAGGGAAGTTGAATATTGGAGCAGATTTGCTGTGTCGAACAGTTGAATCTACATCTAAAGTTTTCCAAGTCAACTTGACATTTGAAGATGAAGAAACCTTAAGAAAATTAAGACTTCTACCCTTGTCCCAGAGAAGAAACAGACGACTTAGAAACATCTATCCTTTCCTTCAAGGTGATATGGACCCATAGATGAGGAATTTGCTGAGACAGAGAAATTTCCGTGGGAGCAGATGAGACACACAATTAGAAACACTATTCGAGAGTGCGACCTGTGCCAGAGGAGCAAGCATAATTCTCGACTATTGAAGGAAGTTCCAAGGCCTATAATACCATCTAAGCCTTGATATTTATGGTCCTCTCCCCAAATCTAAAAGAGGAAACCGATATATTCTAATAACAATAGATGTCTTTAGCAAATACACTATGTTGCATCCTATCCAAAAGACAAATGCAAAATATTGTGCAAATAGGATTAAGAACGGTGTAATTCCGGAAGCAGGTAAACCGAAATTCCTTCTATCGGACCATGGATCTCAATTCACGTCATTGGAATTCAGGATTGCGACGGAGAATTCGGGAATAAACAGTTACTCTGTTCTATAAGGCATCCTGAGAGCAATCCTGCTGAAAGTTTAATGGCCGAAATTTCGAAATTTTGTCGCTTCTATTGTGCAAACGAGCATTGGAAGTGGATGGAAGTAATCCCACTATCAGCCGAATTCATCAATTCTACAGTCCACGAGAGCACGGGACAGATTCCTATGTTACTTCACCATGGAATCAAACCTATGAGACTATGGGATCGAATAGTTTATAATCCACCAGAGATCGAACCCGGCCGTCAAAGGAGAGATATACTAGCCATGGAAAAATTGAGAAGCCAAGCCTTGAAGAGAGAGCGCATAATTAGAGGGAAACGCTTTCGCAGACCCTTGCGCGTGGGAACACTCATGTTGGTAAGTAGATCAATACCATCCGATGTTCAAAATCGCGCCTATTCAATATTTGCTAGCCTATATTCTGGACCCTACCGCATTGAGGAAAGCAATAATAACGGTAGCTATAAAATAGCGGACACACGAACTGGTAACATCGTGGGAACCTACAATGCATCTAATTTGAGAGTGTACTATTCAAGAACCAGATAATTGAAGTGTGATATAGGAAAAATAAAAATAAAACAATTTTTATTTTTGGCTATGTGTGGGGTGGATGTGTCCAAATCCACTTGTCCAGATCTTAGAGCACAGGCACATATCCTAAGTCCCAAGCGGAATATTTGAATAGCGCGCGCCAATTGTTCTAAGAAGGAAATCAAAGGAATTTGCAGCCTACAGAACGACTAGTGACGTGGCAGGTTGTCACAACCGAGGCTATATTTTTGATAAAATATTTCTCGATTGATTGGAAACATGGGACTCATACCACATTACTGGCACGGATAAGGGAAGAAGAATGAGCTATATTAGAAGAAAATCAAACCAGCGTAAGCCGAGATATGAGAAGTTTAAGGATTGAGGACATCTCCCGCTGTGACGTCAGGGGACTGCCTCGATTGTATAAAATGAGTGCCAACCGCGACTCATCAAGGTCACTTCTTCATAGCGCCCCGTCGCTAACACTTCGAGTCACTTCTTCATAGCGCCTAGCCGCTAGTACTTCGTGAGACCTCTCTACAAGCACATGGTTGCTATGTTCTTCGTTATACTTGTAAATAGCACATGGTTGCTTAGTCTTAGTGCGAATCGCCGAAACAGTGCATGGTTACTGGTACTTTAAAAATGTTAGAAATTCTTTCAGTGAAACATAGGATATTTTTCGTCATTTATCACTCATGTGATGGACATTATGTGGCAGTCAATAAAAAAAAAAAGTCAACCCCTGGCACTATCCAGCCCATGACGGGCTAAGGCCGACCAAGCGACCACTGCCCAGCCATTTGGCCTGCAGATATTGGGGTGACGCGTGATCAGCGCGTCGGGTCCCCTCGGCCGTTAATCTTGGTATTCGTGATCTGGGCGCTGTCTCACTGTCAGACAGCTACTCAATTGTCCTCACGAGGCTGAGTGCACCCCGTTCCAACCCTCACGTCAATTTTAAAATCCCTGACAGAGCCGGGGATCGAACCTGGGGCCTCCGGGTGAGAGGCAGGCGCGCTACCCCAACACCACGGGGCCGGCATGTGGCAGTTAATACTGGTAAATATTAAACCGCTAACGGACATAATATAGACTTAGTCTATAAACTTTCCACAGTCCATAACTATTATTATTGGAATATTTTCATGTCCAATTACCAGAGGCAAGCTTTGTCTCGGTGACAGAATTATCAACCAAGATCAACTGCCAGTACTTTAACAAATACCTTTCTTGCTCAGTAAATATCACTTAGCTGACATAAGGGGCCAGCTGTGCCTAGCGCTGTCTGGAGAGTGCATAACTCTACCCAGGGTCTACTAGAACATCAGATCTGTTACCGAAGCTGAATAAGACTGTTAGCGTATTAAACTGTACTGAATGCGTCACTGTTGAGTCTGTGTTACATCTGGTATTATTTTACCATGGATCAAATAGATCTAATCCCTTTCAAGAAATTAACTGCAGCTGTTAAAGCTGCCATCATGAACAGTTTACATCAAGATTATCAGGCAACGGATATAATCACCGCTATGTCTTGGTAGACCAATTGAGGGTATAAAATGGAGGCCGATACCAGAATTTAAGTACGAGTCCAAATGGGGACTGAAGACTGGAATGGTCTGGTTTTAACCAAATTATCTTCTACATCAAGATCTACAAGAATGCAAGCTACAATTTGCATTATTCTTATGCGTAGTTGGCCAGAATTCTCACAGATTCCACCCGCTCACACATCGTCCATCTTCTCCATGAGCATTTGAAACTAAATAGACTCCATATTCTCCCCCATTCCTTTTTCTACTTGCACTGTACTCGAGTTACGTTACTCATCCTTGTCCGTTCCCCTCGTTGGGCACCATTTGTAACATTTGGTTAGGATCTGTCAATGCGAGACCACCTCTTTCGGGAAGGACTAGAAGTGAAGATTCTAGTCTAATAAGCAAATGAACTTTACTAAGTAGGAAAAGATTGAACATTGATAAGTAACTAGTAATGGAAACAGTTTGCCAATAACAGTGGTATTTTATTCAAAAACAACTTTCATAAGATTAACAATAAATAAATATATAAACATGTAAATGGAAATGTGACCTTTGACAGGCCGAAAACAAGCGAACAAGATTTCATAAGCTTTCAAAAACAACTCTCAAAAATTATCAATAAATAAATATATAAACATATAAATGGAAATGTGACCTTTGACAGGCCGACAACAAGCGAACAAGATTTCATAAGCTTTGAATGCCAACAGACCTGAGAATAAGTAACCACTTTGTGGCCAGTTAGTCTAAATTCAAAAAGTAAAACTATGCAGGGTAAATAGGACTGCACACTGAGAGTAGGCTAGTTTATTTACAGAAAAATCAACATTAACATGCCAGTAGGGAAAACATCCCGCTAGTCGCCTGATAGTTACAAGGCAAGGTTGTTTGCAATTGAAATGGGAGCATTCCCAAAAACACCTTGATATATTAAATGGAGAAATAACCATTCACTTCGTCAAATAGGTGAACTGGTGTTAAGCCCAATAGTTTATACAAAAATAGAGAAAAGGATGATTTGTTTTGAAGGATAGTTAACATGCGAAAGAGAGAAAACAGTTGTTTTCTCATAGCCCACAATTTAAAGGCATATGCATAATATATGCTTAAACCACTTAGTAGAAGGAAATAAGTTGAATTGGGCATAGCTTGACAAGTTATTTAAGTCATGTAGCATAACCCTAAAAAAGAAAGATACATTTTTAAGTTTTGAAATGTTTTAGGTTACATTAAACACTTAGCTTGTTGGTGTAGAGGAATTTCCACATAATAGAAATAGAGGAAGAACCTGTTGATCACTTTTTTCCGTCTTAGAAATGTTGAAGACTTCGTGTCCAACACAGAAGAAAAATTGTATATCACCTTTGCTCAAGACAAACTGACGAAGGCCAAGTATCGATGTTAACTTATATAGATTTCGTAGAACTCACTTTGATCACTTTTTTCCGTCTTGGAAATGTTGAAGACTTCGTTTTCAGCACAGAAGAAAATTTGTATATCACCTTTGCTCACGACAAACTGACGTAGGCCAAGTATCGATGTTAATTTATATAGATTTCGTAGAACTCGCTTGTGACTGTTTAGAATGCACTGCGGGTTTGACTAGAAGCATTGTGCGATGCATCAGCACACAGCGTTGAGACACTTTCAAGAGTTGTGCGGACACCATGAAGACGGCTGGAGATGAGTGACTGGCACGGTGACTGGCTGGAGACAGGCTGTTGATGTAGGCCAGGGCAGGCTTTATACCGGCCAACGCGCTGGATGCGTGATGTGGACAGATGACGTCGGCCAATCCGAGAGCGTGGAGAACTCTCGAAAGCCGCTGAAGGCCAATCAGAGTAAGGGGCCAACTGAAAATGAACCTCATGACCAACATTACTTCCGGAAAAGATGTACAGTATCGCGGAACACGTGCAAGCTGGTACAAATCGAGAAAAAAGGAGAGAATGACACTGACAGGTAAGAGGTTATGTTATAATAAAAATAAGTGAACTTTGTAAATTTCACTGAAAAGTGAACATACTGCCAGAGGGGCAACAGAGGAAAAAAAACTAACATGAGAGAGAAGAGCTAGAGTGGCAGACTGAAATAGGACGAGCACATTGTCCAGCTGAAGTTTTAAGTTTGACCACTCGAACTCTAGCATCTCTGCCATAATAACATTTTATAACACGACCAGTTTTCCATACAAGAGGAGGACTTGGGTCTTTGAGAAGAACCAAATCACCCTCCTGAATGTTAGGCCGAGAGAGCTGCCACTTGTTCCTCCTTTGGAGCGAGTGAAAATACTCAAGTCTCCACCTCTTCCAAAATTGAGCTTTACGGGATTCTATCTTTCTCCACAAGATAGGCAAATACAGATCAAGTTTACGGTCAAGCAACGGAGGAGACGCAGCTAAGGAACTGCCCACCAGAAAAAGACCTGGGGTCAAAGGAAGGAAATCCCAAGGATCGTTGGAAAGAGGAGAAAGAGGTCGTGAGTTGACAATTCCCTCAATGAGGATAATTAAAGAATTGAATTCTTTGTAAGTTACAATACTAGAGCCAAGAGTTTTCTTTAAATGATTTTTTGTGAGTTTCACACAAGATTTCCATCGTCCGCCCTGATGGGGAGCATAAGGAGGGATGAAATGCCATTTGAATTCGTTCAAGTGTGAGTAATTGGAGATTTGTTATTTCGCACGAGGGGAACAAAGGGCTTTATACCATTGCTGCGATGCTCCAACAAAGGTTTTGGCATTATCAGAGAAGACTTCTGAAGGAATGCCCCTTCGTGAAATGAATCTAGAGAATGCGGAAATAGAATATGAGGCGGAGGCACTAGTTACGAGCTCAAGATGAATAGAGCCAGTGACCATACAGACAAATAGAGAAATGTATAGTTTTCCAAGGATTTTCCTATAGCACTAGGGTGAGTTTGTTGATACACAAACGGACCGGCGTAATCAATGCCGGTGAAGGAAAAAGGTCTGCAAGGAGCTGAACGAAATGGGGGAAGGTCAGCCATGAGTTGCTGATGAGGTTTAGGCTTAGCTTTGAAACAAGTAATACATTTATGTATAACAGAAGTGACTTCGTGTAAACCATTAATAGGCCAGTATTTTTCCCGTATCAAGCATAGAAGGGTTCTAGAACCAACATGTAAGTGACGAATGATTATCCGAGTGACATGATGTTTAGACGGAAGGATAATAGGGTGCTTTTTTTTTTCATCAGAGAAGTCAGAAAGAGAAAGTCTGCGCCCACTCTTAACAAACCATCGTCATCTAGAAAAGGGCATAAGGCAAAAAACCTGCTGTGTTTCTTGAGAGTTTGACCTTTAGCCAATATGTTTATTTCGACTGAGAACGCCTTTCTCTGGAAGAGCCAAAGAACTTGGATGGTGGCAATTTGCAGTTCAACAGCCGAAAGAAAAGGCTGAGGGAATAGATCTTGATCTAGTACTAAAAATTTCCATCTGAGCACATAAGCAGTGATGCACACTAGTTTTTGAAAAGAAGAGTAACGTTCCAACAGGGAAGGAGTGTTGGCAGTTACGAAGGCAGAAGCTTTTTTGCTGCTTTCAGGAATATCCTCTAACGGGAAATTAGAGTTGGAAGGCCGGTTTTGAATTCTTTCAGAAAGCCATGAAGGGCCGTGCCAGTACAAACAGGATTGAGATAGTGACTTAGGTGAACAACCACGTGAAATGAGGTCGGCGGGGTTGTCTTTGCTAGAAACATGGTCCCATTGTTCTGGTTTAGAAACAGTTTGAATTTTCTCAACTCTGTTAGCTACAAAAGTTTGCCAATTAGAAGGAGGTTTAGAAATTCATGCCAAAGAAATAGAGGAATCTGTCCATAATATGTGTGCGAGAACTTACAGTTAAGTGTTTGAGTTTGTTAGCTAATTCAGCAGCAAGTAGTGCGGCACAGAGTTCAAGACGAGGTAATGAAACGGGTTTCAAAGGCGCAACCTTAGATTTAGCACATATCAAATTGGAGAAAAAAGGGGAGCGGCTTACAATGTAAGCACAACATCCGTATGCTTTGGTCGAACTGTCAGCAAAAAGGTGCAAATCCAGGACAAGAGAGCAAGAGAACGGAACTAGCACTCTAGGAATGTCTATTAATGAGAGATCACAAAGACTGTGCCGAAAGGTAAACCACGTTTGTAAAAGTGAAGGAGGAATGGGAGCATCCCAATCCGAGTTCAATGGCCATAGCTCTTGCATAAAGATTTTAGCTAGAACAATTACGGGTGCAATGAACTGAAGCGGGTCATATATCTTAGCTATTTCTGATAGCACTTGTCTTTTGGTTTGTGGAAGTGAGGAAGACAAATTTACTTCGTAAAAGAATGAGTCAGCTTTAGGATACCAGTGTATTCTCAAAACTTTAGTAGCATCCTCCAATTGACAAAGCTCTACTGGAGTATCAACAGGATAATGTGGCAAGAGATTGGATAGAAGTTCCTCAGAATTTGAGTTCCAACGATGAAGTAAGAATCCTCCTCTGCTAAGTAAAGATTTTAAACTTTGAGAGAGTTCGATAGCCTCAGATACATTCTTAAAAAAGTCCTCTCGGCACGCCGGAAGGCGGAGGTAGATTTCACCGGACAAACTTGGAGATAGGCGAAAATAGGCAGAATATGCAGGTTTTCGTAGAAGGATCAGACCTCATTTATCGCGTGAAAGTATTTTATAATTGGAGATTAATTAACTTGGTTTTTCTTCATTTTAAACATATTTTAAACATTTTATTGTCTTACGGGGACGGTAACCTTCTTGTCATTTGGAGTCCATTTTTAGCCTATTTTCAATTTTGAAAAAATAGGCTTATGAGATCACCTTTTGTCCGTGTGTGTGTGTGTGTGTGTGTGAGGTGTGTGTGTGTGTCCCCCTAATAAAATCTAAACGGCTGGAGCGATTTCAGTGAAACTCGGTAAGTTCATAGCACTATTCCCGGCGACGTCGACCGTGCCCATCGAATTTTGTTACGTCTCACCAATCCAACATGGCGGCTGTGCGAAATATTTCACTAGCATTCAGTATCTCCGAAACTATAACGGATATCGCCCTGAAATTGTGTACGGTGATAAAGGGTACTACTAGAAGTTCACCTATGAAACTTTCAAAAATCTGGTTACTACATAACCAACATGGCGGCCAAGCGAATTGGAGACTTTTAAATAGACTTTTCTCGCGATTTAACTATCCAAACGTAATGAAACTTGGTACAGCAAATATGTATACACATTGCAATGCACTGGAGTCTAATTTAGTTCAATTGTTTACATAACCTCAAAATGGCGGCTGTGCGAAATATTTCACTGACATTCTATATCCCCGAAACTATTACAGATATCACCCTGCAATTTTGTACGGTGATAAAGGGTACTGATACAAGTTTACCTATGTATAATTCATAAACCTGTAAAGTACAAAACGAACATGGCGACCAAGCGAATTTGAAATATTTTAATAGACTTTTCTCGTGAGTTAACTCTCTGAGCGCAGTGAAATGTGGTACAGTAAATGATTTTGCAGATTGTAATGTACTGTCATCTAATTTAATTCAATTGTTTACATAACCTCAAAATGGCGGCTGTGCGAAATTTTAAAATTACGTTTTTATTTCTTGTGTCGTAATCATGCGATCGAAGTGAAAGTTTGAATAATGCATCTAGGCAATAAGTGACCTTGAATGGTACATAACTCTATGGCCTATACATATAACAATCCTAAATGGCAAGCTTCCGTTATATTTAGACGGTTCTCAACATATATGAATCTTTTACAGCAACCAAACTGAAATTTTTATGTTCATAGAGACTATGAACATACACCTATAGGACTTTCAGTCACCTGGTGAGCACGAATCCAACATGGCGGCGACGCGAAGTATAAATATTTAAATGGACGTTTCTCGCGAATTAACTATCCGAGTGCCGTGAAACGTTGCACGTTTTAAATGCTTACACAAATGTTGATCCACTGGCATCTAATTTATTTCAATTGTTTGCATAATCACAAGATGGCTGCTGTGCGTAATTTTAAAATCTCGTTTTTACTTCTTGTGTTCTAATCATGCGATTGAAGTTTGAATACCACACTTACACAATAATCTTAATATAATAGTACAAAAATAAAAATCCAACCTGGCGACCATCTGAAATATTTAGACGGTTCTCAATATCTACGAATCTGATACAGCAATTAAACTGAAATTTTGTATGTTGATAGAGGCAATTAACATGAGCAGGATATATGAAAATAGGCTGTACAGTTCTTCACGGAACTACTTGTTATACTTGTGGTCACACTGTCCTTATGCAAGGTTTCGACACTGATGTGTAACTATGTAACGGTCTGTTACTTCTTCACGCAAAATTATATCTCCCGCAGAGATGTTGGTTGGTTCCTCAGTTTAGGGGCTGCGACAACGCGGTCATATAACCCCGTGTACTTTGGGTGAGTGTAGAATCTGTCTGATAAACGGTGTGAATTGTGATGGCGGTATTAATCTGTAATTAAGGTAAGGAATGCAGACGCTAAATTTCAAGCAGTAGTTCCTAATGTTGCTACCAGATACTAACGTCAACGCCACCCAGCTGTGAACTTGGCTACTAGATGCCACCTCAATCAGCAACTCGCAACGAACGTTGGAACTTCCCCTCCAAAGGAAAGCTTACTGAGGGATTTTTAGCGCTCTTAGAAAATCCGACGACTTTGGCCGGCTTTGAACCCGCGACCTTGGGCATAGAAGTTCAGCATGCTACCAGTTACGTCACCGAAGCCGCTTCACACTTAGTCAGATGGAAATCTGAATCTGATCTCGCGCAAGTGCGTTGTCATGGCAACGTCTGATGGCTCATCCCTCATCAATTTAGTAGTGTTGCCATGTCAACCACTGATAGCTCTTGGCATTTTCTTATAATTCCGAAATCATTTTTCTCATCCCTTGGCGCAATGGTGGCTCATATAAAAAATTCTTTCAGACAAACGTTTTAGGTAATTATTAGGGGAATATTGTCCATTTTGTATGGTTTTGATATTGTGCCTATTAACAGAGATATGATTAATGTTTTCCCGAAAAAAACACTTTTTCCACCCCTTTGGTCAATGGTTGGTGCTATCAAAAAAACGTTTCAAACATAAATTTCTGAGCTTTATCCGACACATAGTATGAACTTTGAACGGATTCGATATTTCACATATTAAGAGAGTTATAGCAATATTTCATTTTTTCGAAGAAAAAATAAAGTCCCCCATTTTCATCCCCTTCGACCGATTTAGCCCAGTAACGAACTCGTCCGAGATTTTATGGGTATACATATTCGGTAAAGAATTCAAAGTGATTGGGGAAAAATTACGGCAGTTATCGTGTCCACAAGAAACTGATATACATATATATACATATATTACATAAATTATATATAAACTTTTGAACTGACGGTGGTTTTGGGGTCTGGGGGATGTGAAACGCGAAGATATGTCGAAATTTTCTGGAAATCGATACATGGTACCCATTGCAATAGTTAGCTTTCTAATGAAATCTACCTAAAATACTGCCGTCAACGACACCTAGCTGTGAACTTGGCTACTAGATGCCACCTCAATCAGCAACTCGCAACGAACGTTGGAACTTCCCCTCCGAAGGAAAGCAAACTCAGGTTTTTTAGCGCTCTTAGTAAATCCGACGACTTCAGCCGGGTTTGAACCCGCGACCTTGGGCATAGAAGTTCAGCATGCTACCAGTTCCGATACCGAAGTCGCTTCCCACTGACATATGAAAACTGAATGTGATCTCGTGCAGTGGCGTTGTCATAGCAACTGCTGATGGTCATCCCTTATCAATTAAAAGTAAAGTTGTCATGGCAACCTCTCTTGGCACTTGGCATTTTCTTATAATTTAAATCATTTTGTTCACCCCGTGGCGTAATGGTGGGTCATATCAAAAATTCTTTCAAACAAAAGTTTTAGGTAATTATTGGAGGAATATTGTCCATTTTGTGCGGTTTTGATATTGTGCCTATTAACAGAGATATGATTAATGTTTCCCGAAAAAACCACTTTTTCCCACCCCTTTGGTCAATGGTTGGTGCTATCAAAAAACTTATTCGACATACATGTTTGGCACTTATCCGACACATATTATGAACTTTGAAGGGATTCGATATTTCATGTATTAAGAGAGTTATAGCGATATTTCACTTTTTCGAAAAAAGCCCCCCATTTTTACCCCCTTTGACCGATTTTGCCCATTAACGAACTCGACCGAGATTTTATAGGGATACATATTATGTAAAACATTCAAAGTGATTGGTGCAAAATTACGGCAGTTATCGTGTCCACAAGAAACTGATATATATATATATAGATACATATATACATAAATTATATATAAACTTTTGAACTGACGGTGGTTTTGGGGTCTGGGGGATGTGAAACGCGAAGATATGTCGAAATTTTCCGGAAGTCGAAACATGGGACCCATTGCAATAGTTAGCTTTCTAAAGAAATCTACCTAAAAGAAAAAAGAAAGTCATCAACGTAGAAGGAATTTTTTAACAAAATAGGAGTTTCAGAAGGAAACAAATGACCATCTTGGTCGGCAAGATGTTTCAAAGTACCGGTACGAATGGCAAGAAAAGCCGATGGTTTAAGCCCATACGTTACGGTTTTTAATTTAAAGATCTTGATGGTTTTAGTAGGAGCATCACGCCAGAGAATTCGTTGAAGATTTTGTTGTTCGGAATTAATCAGAATTTGTATATACATTTATTATGTATCTAGTTTATGTCCTCTATGGAACTTGGTCGGAGTGTATATATGCTTTTACTCTGTGACAATGTTAGTTGTAAGTTGTTCATTGTGTTAAGATGTAGATTCAGATGTGTGTGCATATTAAAGAGTTATAATATCCGTTATCCAAAACATAATAGCTATAATGTGCTTTATTCAAACATAATAGTTGGCGACGAGGAATTGGGACTTGATTCTCCGGTACAGATATAGCCTACATCAATGAAGTACAATATTTACGTCGTCTGTTTCAACGGCCACGTGAGTAAAACCAAGAATCAGGCAAATCGACATGAAATGTACACAGAGTACTTGTAAACAATCCTAAGCAACTCATCGTATATTCAGCTACCATTGCCTGCATGACACATATTCAAAATAATATTTATCGCAGTTCGAACTTTGAGGTTATGCAATGTTTTTTTTTTCTCTCAAGCCCAGGACAATATTCGGTCATCGATCACTACCCAGTGTGTTTTAAATCTGTTATCTTGAAACATTTTATTATATTTGAACTGTGACTTTTAAAATTATTTCTAAGTTCCGTCAAGATGGACGCAAATCAGTTTCAACAATTACTGAACATTTTTACTGATTCTCAAGAGAAGTTACTTGAAAGGTATCAAGCTCACCAGCCCGTCACAACCCCACAAGCCACTAACATCACACCTTTTGAAAAATTTGATTCTGAAAAGGAAAAATTCGTGTCGTATTTAGAACGATTTGAAAATTACGCAAACTTCAACAATGCCACCGATCCAACAAAGAAAGCTCAGCTCTTGTGTACATCAATAGGGGCAATTCATTATAACAATCTCTCTGCATTTTTAGGCCCTGATAAACCAATCAAGTCTCTTGGTTATAATGACCTAGTAAAGCATTTCAAGCAAATACTGTCACCCCAAGTCTCAACCGTAGTTTCCCAACACTATTTTTTGAACGTCAATCAAAAAGAAAGTCAAAATATTGCAGGATTTGTTGCCACTCTTAGAAGCCACTTACTAGACTGTGACTTTTATATTCAGTGTACATGTGACGCCAGAATTTCAATCGCGGATGTTTTTCTTCGTGCACAATTTATACGTGGCTTGCGAGATAATTGGATCAGAGAGAAACTTCTCCAGTCTAATGACACGAAATTTGATGATCTCCTGAAGAAGGCTATAGCCTTGGAAGCATCGCGGTATGAGAGTAATCAGCTGTCAAAACAGCTCACTGCACCGTCAGACACTATAGAGGACACAATCAAAGTAACAAAAGCCACAAGTTCATATAATGACCGAAGTAGGAATCAATATTGCAGTGATACTCAGTCACGTTTTGTTCAACAGCCTAGCCCAGGCTCTCACTCACGTTCACAGTCCAGGGGCCGCCGTAGTTCTGTCAATTATAGAGCACTAGGTATTGATGGATTATGCCTGAATTGTGGAAATTCAAACCACAGGTCAAGAGATTGTCGCACAAACAGAAACTCTCTTAAATGTAGGTCATGTAGGAAAGTGGGACATGTTGCAAAAGTTTGTATCACTACACTTCTTCAACAGTCAAATACACACAACATTGCAACTGAGAACATAGATGACAACTTGCATGACCACCCTGAAACCAATTTCGGGATAGGACAACTGGAATGCATCGAAGATCTCTTTGAAGTAGGACAAGAATCAGATAAATATTTTATCAGTGTTAAACTCAACAATAAATCACAAAGATTTGAAGTCGACACGGGAGCAAAATATTCACTCATCTCAGAGAACGAATGTTCAACCTTGGGTCTTGGTTTGCCATTGCAGCCAACAAATGTCTGTTTTCGATCATATTCTGATCATGTTATCAAACCCAGAGGAAAAATTGTTGTCACAGTATCATACAAAGGGAAAGAAATTGTTGCAGATCTTTTTGTAGTTCCGCAAGGTCATGCCGCATTGCTTGGTCGTGTTTGGATCAGGGGCCTCGGCCTTGATCTGAAGGAAATTGACAAGGACACAAATCAATCACTTCACACTGAATCTGTCAACTCAGTGCAGTCAATTCAGGTTATTTTACATCAGTATAGTACAATCTTTGAAGAAAAAATTGGATGCGTTCCCAATATTGAAGTAAAACTGCAACTCAGAGAGGGGGTGAAACCTGTCTTCAATCGTGAACGTGATGTCCCTTTTGCTCTTCGGGAACGCGTTGAAAAGGAACTCGCTTCATTGGAATCAGAAGGAGTTATTTCTCCCACAGCTTTAAGTGATTGGGGATCGCCTCTTGTTGTTATCCCAAAACCAGATGGGGGAGTTAGGTTATGTGTTGAATACAAATGTGGAGTAAATTCAAGGTTGATTTCTGCAAACCATCCCATAAGACCAGTTAATGATGTTCTACATAGTCTTAGAAACTCAAAATTTTTCTGCAAGTTAGACTTATACAAGGCATATCTACATCTGAAGGTTGATGAAGAAGGTAGTATGATTCAAACTATATCCACTCACAAAGGAACCTTCAGGATGCACCGACTGAGTTTTGGCATCAAAACTGCCCCCTCAGAATTTAATAGGATATTATCACAGATCCTTCATGGTCTTCCAAAAGCTGAAGCTTATTTTGACGACATCATAATACATGGTACAACGAAGGAGGAGTGCACCAAGAACTTAATAGCCTGTCTAGAACGGCTTTCGAAAAATAATCTGCATTTGAACAAAAGCAAATGCTCATTTTTCAAGGAAAACATAGACTACCTAGGGCATATTGTATCATATAATGAGATCCGCAAGTCACCAGAGAAAGTTCAAGCTGTGTCACAAATGCCACGCCCTAAAAACAATGAAGAAGTGAGACGCTTCCTTGGTATGGTGACTTATTATGCAAAGTTCATTCCTAATTTTTCAACGAAGTCCCACCCATTACGGCAGTTATTGCGGGAAGGTGAACGGTTTTTCTGGTCTGCAGCCTGCGAAGCAGCTTTCTTGAATCTCAAGTCCGAGTTATGTAGTGAACGTGTCCTTACCCCCATTCAACCCATCACTGCCTATCATCTTGTCAACCGATGCCAGTCCTACTGGTGTTGGAGCAGTATTAAGTCATGAGATGGATGGCCAAGAAAGACCCATCGCCTATGCATCTCGTGCCCTAACACCAGCAGAATGTAATTACAGTCAGCTTGACCGGGAAGCGCTGGCAATAATTTTCACCACAACACACTTCTACAACTATATTTTTGCAAGAAATTTCATTCTTGTGACAGACAATGAACCTCTGTCTCGTATTTTTCATCAGAACAAGGGCCTGCCACAAATGACATCCGCAAGGCTCCTAAGATATGCATCGTTTCTCTCCGGGTTTGACTACACGGTAAGAGTGAAAAAAGGGAAAGATAACGAAAATGTTGACTGCCTATCCCGAGCCCCTGTTGCATCTACCTCGCCAAACATTGAAACATCAATAAATGCAGAAGTTTCACAACTCTGTGCTGAAACGATTCTTCAAGTGTCAAGTGAAGCCATTACGTACGAAACTATCCGTGATGAGACTAGGTTAGACCCAGAACTTAGTGCCACCCTGCAACGTCTTCAAACTCAATCCTTGGATGAACCATATACAGTTGAAAATGGTATTCTATTCCGTCAAGACCGAATTGTTATCCCAAAGAAACTACAAAGAAAAATATTGGAAGAGTTACATTTAACACACCTCGGCATTGTGAAAACAAAACAGTTAGCAAGACGATATGTCTACTGGCCGCAATTAGACAAAGACATTGAGAAGCTTATCAAATCTTGTGAAGAGTGCGCACAGACTCGTTCAAATCCACCAAAAGCTCCAATACACCCCTGGGATGAACCAGAAGAAAATTGGGAACGCATACACATTGACTATGCGGGGCCATTTGATAACCACCATTTCTTGATGTGTGTTGACGCGAAATCCAAGTGGGTCGAAGTACGAATGGTGAAAGACGCTCCATCCACTGCAACTACTATCAGTCTGCTTGACAATATCTTCACCGTACATGGGTACCCGAATGTCCTTGTGTCAGATAATGCCACTATCTTCACGAGTGATGTATTCAGATCCTATTGCAAGGAGAGAGGGATTTTTCAGAAATATATTGCACCAGGGCACCCAGCAACCAATGGGCTAGCTGAGAGAAACATCCAAACTTTGAAGAGGCGACTTCGTGCTGCTGTAAATGACCCGGCACCATTATCGACTAAGTTACAGAACATCTTGTTTCAATACAGAGCAACGCCATTGGCATGTGGACAGTCTCCAGCTGAACTATATTTGAAACGTCGGCTACGTATCCGGTTGGATGCTCTACGTCCAAACCAAAAGAGCTTGACTACATCCAGTTTCTCACCCCCTGTTCGCTCTTTCAAAGTGGGAGAGAGAGTGCAAGTCCGGATTCACCAGAAAAACCGTGATATTTGGCAGTTTGGTGTTATACAAACTAAACTCGGCCAGCGTCACTATGATGTAAAATTGGATTCGGGACGAATTTTAAAGCGGCATGTTGACCAGTTATTATCGACTCTCGTGCCAAAGAAAGATAAGCATGTCACTTTTGCTCCAACAAATCCTCCTGTGCGTGGTGTTCCAAACATACCAACACCAACCCAGTCAAGACTAGAAAATGAGGATATTCCTCCTGCAACCCACACTTCAGATGATACAAGGCAGACCATCGTGCAACCAGATGAACGCCCTGATCGAAACAGCCTTCCACCACCTGCTGATAATTATTTAAGAAGATCAGCCAGAGACAGGCGACCTCCTCAGTATCTGCAAGACTATGTGCCCAAATGAATATGAATAGTTCCTTTTATTTGTTTTTATATAAGTGGGGGAGACTATTATGTATCTAGTTTATGTCCTCTATGGAACTTGGTCGGAGTGTATATATGCTTTTACTCTGTGACAATGTTAGTTGTAAGTTGTTCATTGTGTTAAGATGTAGATTCAGATGTGTGTGCATATTAAAGAGTTATAATATCCGTTATCCAAAACATAATAGCTATAATGTGCTTTATTCAAACATAATAACATTTGTTGTACGTCGGCTATGATTCCAATTGGAAATAGACGAAAATTTAAAAGAATAGACGGGAGATCAGACTGAATGGCAGGTCCAGATAGGAGAGTGTCATTTAAGGAAATGCCATTGGCATCAGGGGCAGAACCATTAAAAACAACTCTTATCTTTTCTTTGGTGGAGGGATTCTTCCAAACGTGATGGTGATTTAAATACACTGAATCTAAAGAAGGGTTGAAATCTTGAACAGTCTCCATATGGTTAGAAGCTTCATAAACCTCCATGAATTCAAGGTATTGTTTGCGAGTGGAAGGATCTTGCTTGAGTTGATTCTCAACTGCAAATAAAGCTTTAAGAGCTTTCGGATAGGAATCACATAAAGAAGGAGGAGAAGAAATGCGTGGCATTGTGACAATGAATCTGCCATCTGGGTTACGAACAGTGGTTTCTAAAAAATGTTGTTCACAAAATTCATCTTCTGATGAAAGAGAAGGAACAGATTCAATGGATTCGATTTGCCAAATTTTTTCCAGACGCTGATGAAGATCTGCATTAGTGAAATGGCATTGAGAGGAACCTTGAACAGTTTGAAGAGGAATATAACCTGTGATAAGCCAGCCAAATTTAGTATGGTGGGCGTAGATACCAGATGAAATATTAACCCTTGACGGAAGAAGATTTTGCCAAAATGTGTTAGCGCCAAAAAGAATGTCAACGTGAGAGCTTTTATAGAATTGAGGGTCAGCCAGTTTTAGATCAGAGGGAAATATCCATTCGTCAACGGAAAAAGAGCGACTGGGAGTAGGACTGCCAATACTCGGAATGGACAGACAGTTTAGATGAAAGTTAGTGCCATATTGGACTGAATCTTTCACCTGCAGCTTGATATAATTTAGGGAAGTAGACTTGCTGTTGTTGATACCATATTTCAATATTGGTGGAGAGTGGTTTGAGACCTAACCTTTCAACTAATGACGAGGTTATGAAGTCATGAGTTGCCGCATTGTCGAGCAAGGCTCATACTAAGTGCCAATTGCCGGAAGAATCTTGCACTTGGACCTGAATTGTAGATAACAAGACGAGCACTACGCCATGAGGGGGTTGTTTGATTGTAAGATTGGGCAACGGTATTTCCAGTAGAAAGAGAAGTGCAAGGTGGGGCAGCATCACTAGTGAGGCTCAGTGCTGGTTGAGCATTAGGATTAGAAAACGTCCCAGGAATAGACCGTGGCTTTTCGAAGCGGTGTAAGGTAGAATGATGTCTTAGCTTGCAATGCATGCAAACTCCTTTCGAAGGGCAGTCCGCTAAGATATGCCTTGAAGAGAGACAGTAAAAACAACATTTGTTCCGAGACGCAGCTTTTCTACGATCGTCAACTGAAAGGCCTTTGAAGGTATTGCAGAAATATAAAGGGTGAGGATTATTGCAAAGAATACATGAGGTGTTATTACCTTGTATAGAGAAAACATGAGAATGTGAAGACTTTTCCGAGAAATGCTTGGTGGGTTTACTTTTGCTGACATCGGTGGAACCTTCAGTTTATTGATTAAAGCAGAAAGAATTTGACAACGTTTCTTTATGAAAGATGTGGGTTCAGGTTTGTTCACTAAATCGGATTCCCATGCCTTACGAGTATTAAGGTCAAATTTGGAGGTGGTGAGATGTATAAGAAAAAGATCCCAATGTTCAACAGGTTGTTTAAGATGTTCTAGGGCTCTTACATGGAGTTCAACGGTGTCTCCCAAACTTCTAAGGGATGATAAATTATCAGGGCGTGAAGCTGGTAAATTAAACA
The DNA here is from genome assembly GCA_946902985.2 of Meconema thalassinum. NCBI lineage: Eukaryota > Metazoa > Arthropoda > Insecta > Orthoptera > Tettigoniidae > Meconema > Meconema thalassinum. The sequence continues at coordinate 2,119,632 of OX336399.1, read as the reverse complement.
AGGCGTTCATATGGCGTTAAATCCTAAGTTTGGCATTGCCATATTGCTGTCGGATGAGGTCAATAACTACCGAGTAATTTTCGGTTGTGAGAAGTAAAGCTTCAATTAATTTTAAAGGAGGGCCCTGAAGAACAGATTTTAAATAATAGAATTTTTGAATCTCAGGGAATGATCTATTATCATGTATTAGAGAAGAAACAAGTTCAAGAAAGGAATCCCACTGTTTTCCTCCCCTGAAAAGGTAGGAAGTTGGATTTTAGGAAGAAAGAGTTTGCTAACTTCGGATTTTGATGGGTTGTTAATTGCTTAATTAAATCCTTAGCTTCCCCATACATATTGTAATAGAGTTCTTCAACAGAACTGCGATCCTGTTCTTGATCAGGTTCGATTGTTTCAATTTCGGTTTGCATCACATCATACTCTTGAATATGTTGCTGATAAACGTTAAAACGTTGAACTAGAACGTCATAATTGTGATCATCAAAAGATTTAGAAACCAAAAACTGATGAAAACGAGTAAGTTTGTTTTTACAGGCGGTTCATTTAGCTATAAGCTCCTTAGGAAGAGACATGGCGGAACTTCGAGTACTTTCACTCACCGATCTTCTAGACTGCCGAGCGTCTGAAGTGGTAGTAGAAGTATTGGTACTGGTAGAGGTGGTAACAAGGGACATCTCCGCTCACCCCAACACAGCTTTCATAGTGATAGCTGAAAAATACAATTAGCATTAATGACAGAAGTAGAAAACGGTAATAGCTTAACGAATTGTTTGGCAACCTGTTGCCTACAAAAAACAATTTAAAGGTTATTAAAGGTTCCCGGGTTTCGGCACCAACATGGTTAGGATCTGTCAATGCGAGACCTGCTCTTTCGGGAAGGACTATAAGTGAAGCTTCTAGTCTAATAAGCAAATGAACTTTACTAAGTAGGAAAAAATTGAGCATTGATAAGTAACTAGTAATGGAAACAGTTTGCCAATAACAGTGTTATTTTATTCAAAAACAACTCTCAAAATATTAACAATAAATAAATATATAAACATGTAAATGGAAATGTGACCTTTGACAGGCCGACAACAAGCGAACAAGATGTCATAAGCTTTGAGTGCCAACAGACCTGAGAATAAGTAACCACTTTGTGGCCAGTTAGTCTAAATTCAAAAAGTAAAACTATGCAGGATAAATAGGACTGCACACTGAGAGTAGGCTAGTTTATTTACAGAAAAATCAACATTAACATGCCAGTAGGGAAAACATCCCGCTAGTCGCCTGATAGTTACAAGGCAAGGTTGTTTGCAATTGAAATGGGAGCATTCCCAAAAACACCTTGATAGATTAAATAGAGAAATAACCATTCACTTTGTCAAATAGGTGAACTGGTGTTAAGCCCAATAGTTTATACAAAAATAGAGAAAAGGATGATTTGTTTTGAAGGATAGTTAACATGCGAAAGAGAGAAAACAGTTGTTTTCTCATAGCCCACAATTTAAAGGCATAGGCATAATACATGCTTAAACCTCTTAATAGAAGGAAATAAGTTGAGTTGGACATAGTTTGACAAGTTATTTAAGTCATGTAACATAACCCTAATAAAGAAAGATACATTTTTAAGTTTTGAAATGTTTTAGGTTATATTAAACACTTAGCTTGTTGGCGTTGGTGTAGAGGAATTTCCACATAATAGAAATAGGGGAAGAACCTGTTGATCACTTTTTTTCGTCTTAGAAATTTTGAAGACTTCGTGTCCAGCACAGAAGAAAATTTGTATATCACCTTTGCTCAAGACAAACTGACGGAGGCCAAGTATCGATGTTAACTTATATAGATTTCGTTGAACTCGCTTTTGATCACTTTTTTCCGTCTTGGAAATGTTGAAGACTTCGTGTTCAGCACAGAAGAAAATTTGTATATCACCTTTGCTCACGACAAACTGTCGTAGGCCAAGTATCGATGTTGACTTATATAGATTTCGTAGAACTCGCTTGTGACTGTTTAGAATGCACTGCGGGTTTGACTAGAAGCATTGTGCGATGCATCAGCACACAGCGTTGAGACACTTTCAAGAGATGTGCGGACAGCGTTAAGACGGCTGGAGATGAGTGACTGGCATGGGGACTGGCTGGAGACTGGCTGTTGATGAAGGCCAGGGCAGGCTTTATACCGGCCAACGCGCTGGATGCGTGATGTCGCCAAATGACGTCGACCAATCCGAGAGCGTGGAGAATTCTCGAAAGCCGCTGTTGGCCAATCAGAGTAAGGGGCCAACTGAAAATGAACCTCGTGACCAACATTACTTCCGGAAAAGATGTACAGTATCGCGGAACACGTGCAAGCTGGTACAAATCGAGAAAAAGGAGAGAATGACACTGACAGGTAAGAGGTTATGTTATAATAAAAATAAGTGAACTTTGTAAATTTCACTGAAAAGGGGCAACAGAAGAAAAAAACTAACATGAGAGAGAAGAGCTAGAATGGCAGAGGGCAAATGACTGAAATAGGACGAACACATTGTCCAGCTGAAGTTTTAAGTTTGACCACTCGAACTCTAGTATCTCTGCCACAATAACATTTTATAACACGACCAGTTTTCCATACAAGAGGAGGACTTGGGTCTTTGAGAAGAACCAAATCACCCTCCTGAAGGTTAGGCCGAGAGAGCTGCCACTTGTTCCTCCTATGGAGCGAGTGAAAATACTCAAGGCTCCACCTCTTCCAAAAATGAGCTTTAAGGGATTCTATCTTTCTCCACAAGATAGGCAAATACAGATCAAGTTTACGGTCAAGCAACGGAGGAGACGCAGCTAAGGAACTGCCCACCAGAAAATGACCTGGGGTCAAAGGAAGGAAATCACAAGGATCGTTGGAAAGAGGAGAAAGAGGTCGTGAGTTGACAATTCCCTCAATGAGGATAATTAAAGAATTGAATTCTTTGTAAGTTACAATACTAGAGCCAATAGTTTTCTTTAAATGATTTTTTGTGAGTTTCACACAAGATTTCCACCGTTCGCCCTGATGGGGAGCATAAGGAGGGATGAAATGCCATTTGAATTGGTTTAAGTGTGAGTAATTGGAGATTTGTTCTTTCGCACGAGGGGAACAAAGGGCTTTATACCATTGCTGCGATGCTCCAACAAAGGTTTTGGCATTATCAGAGAAGACTTCTGAAGGAATGCCCCTTCGTGAAATGAATCTAGAGAATGCGGAAATAGAATATGAGGCGGAGGCACTAGTTACGAGCTCAAGATGAATAGAGCCAGTGACCATACAGACAAATAGAGAAATGTATAGTTCTCCAAGGATTTTCCTATAGCACTAGGGTGAGTTTGTTGATACACAAACGGACCGGCGTAATCAATGCCGGTGAAGGAAAAAGGTCTGCAAGGAGCTGAACGAAATGGGGGAAGGTCAGCCATGAGTTGCTGATGAGGTTTAGGCTTAGCTTTGAAACAAGTAATACATTTATGTATAACAGAAGTGACTTCGTGTAAACCATTAATAGGCCAGTATTTTTCCCGTATCAAGCATAGAAGGGTTCTAGAACCAACATGTAAGTGACGAATGATTATCCGAGTGACATGATGTTTAGACGGAAGGATAATAGGGTGCTTTTTTTTTCATCAGAGAAGTCAGAAAGAGAAAGTCTGCGCCCACTCTTAACAAACCATCGTCATCTAGAAAAGGGCATAAGGCAAAAAACCTGCTGTGTTTCTTGAGAGTTTGACCTTTAGCCAATATGTTTATTTCGACTGAGAACGCCTTTCTCTGGAAGAGCCAAAGAACTTGGATGGTGGCAATTTGCAGTTCAACAGCCGAAAGAAAAGGCTGAGGGAATAGATCTTGATCTAGTACTAAAAATTTCCATCTGAGCACATAAGCAGTGATGCGCACTAGTTTTTGAAAAGAAGAGTAACGTTCCAACAGGGAAGGAGTGTTGGCAGTTACAAAGGCAGAAGCTTTTTTGCTGCTTTCAGGAATATCCTCTAACGGTAAATTAGAGTTGGAAGGCCGGTTTTGAATTCTTTCAGAAAGCCATGAAGGGCCGTGCCAGTACAAACAGGGTTGAGATAGTGACTTAGGTGAACAACCACGAGAAATGAGGTCGGCGGGGTTGTCTTTGCTAGAAACATGGTTCCATTGTTCTGGTTTAGAAACAGTTTGAAAGTTCTCAACTCTGTTAGCTACAAAAGTTTGCCAATTAGAAGGAGGTTTAGAAATCCATGCCAAAGAAATAGAGGAATCTGTCCATAATATGTGTGCGAGAACTTACAGTTAAGTGTTTGAGTTTGTTAGCTAATTCAGCAGCAAGTAGTGCGGCACAGAGTTCAAGACGAGGTAATGAAACGGGTTTCAAAGGCGCAACCTTAGATTTAACACATATCAAATTGGAGAAAAAAGGGGAGCGGCTTACAATGTAAGCACAACATCCGTATGCTTTGGTCGAACTGTCAGCAAAAAGGTGCAAATCCAGAACAAGCGAGCAAGAGAACGGAACTAGCACTCTAGGAATGTATATTAATGAGAGATCACAAAGACTGTGCCGAAAGGTAAACCACGTTTGTAAAAGTGAAGGAGGAATGGGAGCATCCCAATCCGAGTTCAATGGCCATAGCTCTTGCATAAAGATTTTAGCTAGAACAATTACGGGTGCAATGAACTGAAGCGGGTCATATATCTTAGCTATTTCTGATAGCACTTGTCTTTTGGTTTGTGGAAGTGAGGAAGACAAATTTACTTCGTAAAAGAATGAGTCAGCTTTAGGATACCAGTGTATTCTCAAAACTTTAGTAGCATCCTCCAATTGACAAAGCTCTACTGGAGTATCAACAGGATAATGTGGCAAGAGATTGGATAGAAGTTCCTCAGAATTTGAATTCCAACGATGAAGTAAGAATCCTCCTCTGCTAAGTAAAGATTTTAAACTTTGAGAGAGTTCGATAGCCTCAGATACATTCTTAAAAGAAAAAAGAAAGTCATCAACGTAGAAGGATTTTTTTTAACAAAATAGGAGTTTCAGAAGGAAACAAATGACCATCTTGGTCGGCAAGATGTTTCAAAGTACGAATGGCAAGAAAAGCCGATGGTTTAAGCCCATACGTTACGGTTTTTAATTTAAAGATCTTGATGGTTTTAGTAGGAGCATCACGCCAGAGAATTCGTTGAAGATTTTGTTGTTCGGAATTAATCAGAATTTGTCTATACATTTGTTGTACGTCGGCTATGATTCCAATTGGAAATAGACGAAAATTTAAAAGAATAGACGGGAGATCAGATTGAATGGCAGGTCCAGATAGGAGAGTGTCATTTAAGGAAATGCCATTGGCATCAGGGGCAGAACCATTAAAAACAACTCTTATCTTTTCTTTGGTGGAGGGATTCTTCCAAACGTGATGGTGATTTAAATACACTGAATCTAAAGAAGGGTTGAAATCTTGAACAGTCTCCATATGGTTAGAAGCTTCATAAACCTCCATGAATTCAAGGTATTGTTTGCGAGTGGAAGGATCCTGCTTGAGTTGATTCTCAACTGCAAATAAAGCTTTAAGAGCTTTCGGATAGGAATCACATAAAGAAGGAGGAGAAGAAATGCGTGGCATTGTGACAATGAATCTGCCATCTGGGTTACGAACAGTGGTTTCTAAAAAAATGTTGTTCACAAAATTCATCTTCTGATGAAAGAGAAGGAACAGATTCAATGGACTCGATTTGCCAATTTTTTTCCAGACGCTGATGAAGATCTGCATTAGTGAAATGGCATTGAGAGGAACCTTGAACAGTTTGAAGAGGAATATAACCTGTGATAAGCCAGCCAAATTTAGTATGGTGGGCGTAGATACCAGATGAAATATTAACCCTTGACGGAAGAAGATTTTGCCAAAATGTGTTAGCGCCAAAAAGAATGTCAACGTGAGAGCTTTTATAGAATTGAGGGTCAGCCAGTTTTAGATCAGAGGGAAATTTCCATTCGTCAACGGAAAAAGAGCGACTGGGAGTAGGACTGCCAATACTCGGAATGGACAGACAGTTTAGATGAAAGTTAGTGCCATATTGGACTGAATCTTTCACCTGCAGCTTGATATAATTTAGGGAAGTAGACTTGCTGTTGTTGATACCATATTTCAATATTGGTGGAGAGTGGTTTGAGACCTAACCTTTCAACTAATGACGAGGTTATGAAGTCATGAGTTGCCGCATTGTCGAGCAAGGCTCATACTAAGTGCCAATTGCCGGAAGAATCTTGCACTTGGACCTGAATTGTAGATAACAAGACTTGAGCACTACGCCATGAGGGGGTTGTTTGATTGTAAGATTGGGCAACGGTATTTCCAGTAGAAAGAGAAGTGCAAGGTGAGGCAGCATCACTAGTGAGGCTCAGTGCTGGTTGAGCATTAGGATTAGAAAACGTCCCAGGAATAGACCGTGGCTTTTCGAAGCGGTGTAAGGTAGAATGATGTCTTAGCTTGCAATGCATGCAAACTCCTTTCAAAGGGCAGTCCGCTAAGATATGCCTTGAAGAGAGACAGTAAAAACAACATTTGTTCCGAGACGCAGCTTTTCTACGATCGTCAACTGAAAGGCCTTTGAAGGTATTGCAGAAATATAAAGGGTGAGGATTATTGCAAAGAATACATGAGGTGTTATTACCTTGTATAGAGAAAACATGAGAATGTGAAGACTTTTCCGAGAAATGCTTGGTGGGTTTACTTTTGCTGACATCGGTGGAACCTTCAGTTTATTGATTAAAGCAGAAAGAATTTGACAACGTTTCTTTATGAAAGATGTGGGTTCAGGTTTGTTCACTAAATCGGATTCCCATGCCTTACGAGTATTAAGGTCAAATTTGGAGGTGGTGAGATGTATAAGAAAAAGATCCCAATGTTCAACAGGTTGTTTAAGATGTTCTAGGGCTCTTACATGGAGTTCAACGGTGTCTCCCAAACTTCTAAGGGATGATAAATTATCAGGGCGTGAAGCTGGTAAATTAAACAAGGCGTTCATATGGCGTTAAATCCTAAGTTTGGCATTGCCATATTGCTGTCGGATGAGGTCAATAGCTACCGAGTAATTTTCGGTTGTGAGAAGTAAAGCTTCAATTAATTTTAAAGGAGGGCCCTGAAGAACAGATTTTAAATAATAGAATTTTTGAATCTCAGGGAATGATCTATTATCATGTATTAGAGAAGAAACAAGTTCAAGAAAGGAATCCCACTGTTTTCCTCCCCTGAAAAGGTAGGAAGTTGGATTTTAGGAAGAAAGAGTTTGCTAACTTCGGATTTTGATGGGTTGTTATTTGCTTAATTAAATCCTTAGCTTCCCCGTACATATTGTAATAGAGTTCTTCAACAGAACTGCGATCCTGTTCTTGATCAGGTTCGATTGTTTCAATTTCGGTTTGCATCACATCATACTCTTGAATATGTTGCTGATAAACGTTAAAACGTTGAACTAGAACGTCATAATTGTGATCATCAAAAGATTTAGAAACCAAAAACTGATGAAAACGAGTAAGTTTGTTTTTACAGGCGGTTCATTTAGCTATAAGCTCCTTAGGAAGAGACATGGCGGAACTTCGAGTACTTTCACTCACCGATCTTCTAGACTGCCGAGCGTCTGAAGTGGTAGTAGAAGTATTGGTACTGGTAGAGGTGGTAACAAGGGACATCTCCGCTCACCCCAACACAGCTTTCATAGTGATAGCTGAAAAATACAATTAGCATTAATGACAGAAGTAGAAAACGGTAATAGCTTAACGAATTGTTTGGCAACCTGTTGCCTACAAAAAACAATTTAAAGGTTATTAAAGGTTCCCGGGTTTCGGCACCAACATGGTTAGGATCTGTCAATGCGAGACCTGCTCTTTCGGGAAGGACTATAAGTGAAGCTTCTAGTCTAATAAGCAAATGAACTTTACTAAGTAGGAAAAAATTGAGCATTGATAAGTAACTAGTAATGGAAACAGTTTGCCAATAACAGTGGTATTTTATTCAAAAACAACTTTCAAAATATTAACAATAAATAAACATATAAACATGTAAATGGAAATGTGACCTTTGACAGGCCGACAACAAGCGAACAAGATTTCATAAGCTTTCAAAAACAACTCTCAAAATATTAACAATAAATAAATAAATAAATAAACATGTAAATGGAAATGTGACCTTTGACAGGCCGACAACAAGCGAACAAGATTTCATTATCTTTGAGTGCCAACAGACCTGAGAATAAGTAACCACTTTGTGGCCAGTTAGTCTAAATTCAAAAAGTAAAACTATGCAGGAGAAATAGGACTGCACACTGAGAGTAGGCTAGTTTATTTACAGAAAAATCAACATTAACATGCCAGTAGGGAAAACATCCCGCTAGTCGCCTGATAGTTACAAGGCAAGGTTGTTTGCAATTGAAATGGGAGCATTCCCAAAAACACCTTGATAGATTAAATAGAGAAATAACCATTCACTTTGTCAAATAGGTGAACTGGTGTTAAGCCCAATAGTTTATACAAAAATAGAGAAAAGGATGATTTGTTTTGAAGGATAGTTAACATGCGAAAGAGAGAAAACAGTTGTTTTCTCATAGCCCACAATTTAAAGGCATAGGCATAATACATGCTTAAACCTCTTAATAGAAGGAAATAAGTTGAGTTGGACATAGTTTGACAAGTTATTTAAGTCATGTAACATAACCCTAATAAAGAAAGATACATTTTTAAGTTTTGAAATGTTTTAGGTTATATTAAACACTTAGCTTGTTGGCGTTGGTGTAGAGGAATTTCCACATAATAGAAATAGAGGAAGAACCTGTTGATCACATTTTTCCGTCTTAGAAATTTTGAAGACTTCGTGTCCAACAAAGAAGAAAATTTGTATATCACCTTTGCTCGAGACAAACTGACGTAGGCCAATTATCGATGTTAACTTATATAGATTTCGTAGCACTCTCTTTGATCACTTTTTTCCGTCTTGGAAATGTTGAAGACTTCGTTTTCAGCACAGAAGAAAATTTGTATATCACCTTTGCTCACGACAAACTGTCGTAGGCCAAGTATCGATGTTAACTTATATAGATTTCGTAGAACTCGCTTGTGACTGTTTAGAATGCACTGCGGGTTTGACTAGAAGCATTGTGCGATGCATCAGCACACAGCGTTGAGACACTTTCAAGAGTTGTGCGGACAGCGTGAAGACGGCTGGAGATGAGTGACTGGCATGGTGACTGGCTGGAGACAGGCTGTTGATGTAGGCCAGGGCAGGCTTTATACCGGCCAACGCGCTGGATGCGTGATGTGGACAGATGACGTCGGCCAATCGAGAGCGTGGAGAACTCTCGAAAGCCGCTGAAGGCCAATCAGAGTAAGGGGCCAACTGAAAATGAACCTCATGACCAACATTACTTCCGGAAAAGATGTACAGTATCGCGGAACACGTGCAAGCTGGTACAAATCGAGAAAAAAGGAGAGAATGACACTGACAGGTAAGAGGTTATGTTATAATAAAAATAAGTGAACTTTGTAAATTTCACTGAAAAGTGAACAACATTTATTTCTTCATTCTCTGGGGGTGGTGGGTGTTTAACTCACACAAATGATTTTTTTAAATTAAAATATTTTTATTTATAAATAACTGACATCAGCCAATCTTCAACAAAAACTTAATTGCCATGCTCCATCAAATCATATTCTGTATTAACTGTTAAAGTCTTCTCATACAATGATATTGACATATCTGTTGAAGAGACCTATAATCCAGTTTTAAAATACTTTAACCACACAATCCTCAGTAACCTTTATTCATACTGCTCTTATTCATCTCTCTCATCATGGCATTGCTTTCTGTATCTCTAGTTTTAAACATAACCCCTATCCAATCTAAAACTCTAAACCTCTCCATTTTTTCAAGCAAAACCTCCCAATTAATCAACATCACACCATGGCAACTTATCAGAATGGGCAAAGCCCCATGCAACCCATTGCTGGGACACCCACAAAGAATTCAATAAGCACAAGTTCTAGACTCCTTGCAGTGCCCCACCAACAGGTGGCCATGCTACTAACCTATATGTGCCTTGAGAAAAGGAACACTCAAAGACAAGCAGCAAGGGAGGAAATGCCGAGGCAGAGAGCTGTACTCCAGTACACACCAAAGAAGGGACTCAGACCAAAGGGCTGGACGCTCTTACATGAACAGTGATGTCAGAGCAGCAATAAAGGAGGTGAAAAACGGGAAATGACCCGGAGAGGATGCCATCTTCAACGAATATCTAAAAATGGGTGGCGAGGATCTCATACAAGTGATAACAAGGCTATTCAACATGATACTTGAAACAGAAGAAATTCCAACAGAATGGAAACAGAGCATTATTGTTCTGCTTCACAAGAAATACGCTAAAGAAGACATAAATAATTTCAGACCAATCAGTTTAATGGCCAGTCTCTACAAACTTTTCACGAAAATCATGACTAGAAGGATGTCTAAACTACGGTACTAGATGAAAACCAGGCAGTGGAACAAGCCGGTGATGCAAGCAATGAACCAGCTCTTAAAAAAAACTCACGAATTTAATCTCGAACTATACATTGCATTCGTAGACTATAACAAAGTCTTTGATTCTGTGGAACATAGTTGTGTGCTAGAGGCATTGAGAAGCCAAGGCATACAAAAGAGATATGTCAGACTACTGGAAAAGCTCTACGAAGGCTGCCAAGCGAGGGTAAGAACGGAGAGGGAGGGTGCAAATATCAACTTAGAGAGAGGCGTGAATCAAGGCGACCCTCCCTCACCAAAGCTGTTCACATGCCTACTGGAGAACCAATTTAGGAAGTTGAATGGGACAACAAATACGGCATCGAAATAAACGGGGAAAGGCTGACACACTTGCGGTTCGCAGACGATATTGCACTGCTAGCAAAATCGGCAGCAGACTTGGAACAAAAGCTAGTAAAGATGTAGGTCTATCTATGAACCCCCTAAAAACAAAACTGATGACCAACTCACTGGAAGTACACATCCTCATCAATGGCAAACCACTAGCGTACACACAGGAATACGTCTACCTTGGACAAAACCTGTCATTTGACTGCTCCCAGGAGAAGGAAATCAAGAGACGAGTTGGACAAGCATGGAAGAAGTTCTGGTCCTTAAAATTAATATTGATGGACAAATCCCAGAAAATAAGTCGAAAGTCAGAAGTGCTAGAAAAGTGTGTAATACCGGTACTGCTATACGGCTGTCAAACCTTGGCGTTAACAGAGAAGCAAAGGCAAATAATCCGGGTATGTCAACGCAAAATGGAACGGAAGATCCTTCAAGTTTCCTTGAGGGACAGATTACGAAACGAGGAGATAAGAAGAACTGCCTTGAAGGATGCCATGACAACAGCTGACAGGCTAAAATGGAAGTGGGGAGGCCGCGTGGCCAGATTGACAGACAATCGATGGACGCACAAGCTAACGGTATGGGACCCCAGGACAGGAAGAAGGAACGTGGGTAGACAGGACCCGCTGGAAAGACTCAATCGTAAGTAAGACAGGAAAACACTGGACGAGGATAGCAAGAGTGGGACGTATGGAACTATAAGAAGGGGAAAGAAGGAGATCTTCAACAACGAAAAATACTGGTAGACAGCACACCTATGACATGAAAGATACACTTCTGTAACCTGTAACAAGTCAAACAACGCACAAGGTAAACGACAACAAATAAGCACATACAACGACATGACAACAGTCCCCCACCCTTCTAGAGAAGAAGGTGTAAAGCGAAGTGAAATGTAGTGTACTGAAGTGAACTACAGTGAAGTGTAGCAAGTGTACACAACTCCTTATGACTTTCTCGCCTAACGAGTTTAAACCAGAGCACGTCCCTGCTCGCAGGAGACCTTTGTCCTTACGGGATTATCTAGGCTATATTTATTCTTTATTTATTGTAAGTGTAATTAGTGGAAGGTTCTTTATCATTGCCATAAATCAATGTGATGGGACCGCCGCGCCGGCTTATTTCCCCTCCGAAGGAAGGGGATTTTTAACGCTCTTAAAACATCCGATGACTTCGGCCGGGTTCGAACCCGTGAACTTGGGCATAGAAGCTCAGCATGCTACCAACTACGCCACCGTAGCCGCTTTCAGAGAGAGAGATTTTCCTGTGAATCACAGCTAGCAGGCTTTCGATAGGGCCAACCATGGTATTCTGTTAAGGAAAATGTAGGCTGTAGGATTGGACAGGAGAATGGACAGAGATGATTCGGTATGATACATTGCATTGCTTAAGGCTATTGGATATGGGCTATTCATTCCTTAATAGGAAGTCTTTTGTTTTCCTCTTAAATGTTTTTATAGAGAAACTTCCCCTTATGCCTAATGGTAGCGAGTTGTATTTCTTTATTATAGAGGACATAATTCCTTTAGTTCCAAATTTGATGGATTGGGAATGGCTGGTGAATATTCGATTTACTCCTCTTGTTGCATAATGATGAATGTCATTTGCATGGGTAAAATGGAAGTGTGTGTGTATCAATTGGTTTTCTAATTTGTATACAAATACTGTTGCTGACATAGATATTTGTTTTTGCAGTGGCATAATTTTAGTTCTTGAGTATAATTCATTTGACGGTGTGAGTCAAGGAAATCCAAAGATAGATTTTATAGCACGTTTCTGGAGTACGGTATCTCAAGTTCTTTTATCAGCTCCATCTTACAATACCCCCGTATGAAATTCATGTACATTAGATGTGAATGTATCAGAGCAAAGTATATAATTTTCAATTGTTGACTAGTAAGACAGCTATATCTTAATCTGAAAATAATACCAATTATAGGGCTGATTTTATGTTTTACATTTTCTACATGATTTTCCCAGGTTAGTGTACTATCTAGTGTGATACCTAAGTATGTTGTCGATTTAACCCTTTCTATTTCTTTGTTGGCTGTGTTGACTATATTTGTGGTCTCAATCTTGTATGATGGTTTATGGAAGAATAAATATTTTGTTTTAGTGATATTGATAACCATTTTGTGTGCTCTCAACCAATCCACCAGCTTATTGAGATCATAATTAATATTTAGCATAATTTCCTGTTCAGATGTTCCCAGATAGAGTATAAAAATATCATCTGCAAATAGTTTAAGCTTGCCTTTCAATTCTAATAATACTATATCATTAATATAGGTCAAGAAAGGAATTGGTCCTAAGAGAGAACCTTGAGGTACTCCTGTGTCAATTCTCATTTGAGATCCTTTTACATTATCGATTGCAACATATTGTTTTCTGTTTGTGAGGTAGTTCTTGAACCAATCATGTGCCACTCCTCTGATGCTTGCAAATTCTAGCTTATTAAGGAGAATCTTATGGTTAACAAGATAGAAGGCTTTTTGAAGGTCAATTAGTACACCAGCAGCTAGTTTGTTTTCATCTAATGCCTTTTCTACATCAGTTACTGTTAAAACATGTTAGGTTGGCAAGGGTTATAACCAAATATTTTTCTGTTATGTTGGTACTTATTATGTATGTTATTTTGTTTTCAAGAAAAATAAAAGAGTAGTACACTGCTCTGCCTTGCAAGTGAAAATGGTGTGTGAATCATTGAGAGTAGTGAAACCTAAAATACAGTACTATAAATTAGAGTAAGCAGACAGAATCAGTTTACTAAAATATCAAAACCAGAACAGGTCATGGGCCCAGATGCGCCAAATGCAATGGGTAAACTGTGAAACAAGATAAATAATCAAGAACTGTGCAGCGTGTTGAAGAAAAACAAAAGATTAAGAAAATGGCATCAGAAGATAGTGAACTACACAGCATACAAAACCTCAGCAGCCCTGACACATTTCAACTTTGGGATTCTGAAATTCAAATTCTATTTAAAGCCAAGCAAGTATGGTATGTTGTTAATGGACAAGAACCTCTCACTGAAATATCACAAGATGCAACTCAAAGGAGAAAGGCATGGTTGGCCAAAGATGCTAAAGTTCAGTATTATATTCTGAGAACAATTGACAAGATGGTGAAAAATCATATTCTGACATGTACTACTTCCACAGAAATGTATGAAGCACTCAGAGGTGTATTCAGAAGAGATACCAGTCAACAAAAACAACAGCTGCTCATGGACTTCCATGGTTTTAAGTTTGATAAAACTAAAGGAATGATGATGAACATCAGCCATCTAAGAAATATTGTCTTCAAACTACAACAATTCAAACAAGAAATATCTGAAGAGATGGTTATAGCAAAAATCCTTTTTTCATTGCCTGAGCAATATCACTATTTCTCAAGTACATGGGAATCTACACCTACTTCAGATAGATCCATTGAAAATCTTGTGGCTCGACTTTGTGTTGAAGAAGACTACAAGTTGTCAAGTAGGCCTAAGTCAGAAGAGACAAGTGTTGTTTCTGGTGCACAAAATAAATACAAGGGGTCAAAAGGGTCTCAAGTGAAGTGTTATAAATGTGGGGGAGAAGGGCATATTAAAACAAGATGTCCAAAGAAGAAATATTGCAAGATCTGTAAACGTGACACTCAAAATGAAGAAGAATGATTCAAGAAAAGAAACAATGTGCTTGACAGTAAGAAATGCATTTACTGTAAGAAATCTAATCATGTGTCTGACAACTGCTGGTTCAAAGAAGAACATACATACATACATACATACATACATGGTTTATTTGCAAATGTGGACACTGTCCATGGTGGCAAATTACAATAAATACACAAAACAATTCACAACCACAAAAATTTTAGAAAATTAGGACTAATTAGAAAATAAGTATTAGTTGCTAAGAGAAGAAACCGGTAATCGTAAAAATAACCATTCTAATAACAGAAATAAACATAAAATACTAAACATTTACACTTTCTTTCATTGCTTCAACTTATGCACCGTTCATCACTGCCTCTTAATCTGGTGCTTTTTCACCAACTCCTTAAATTTACCAACATCAGAAGGCAAAGGGATGAAAATGCCCCCTGGCAAACTGTTCCATTCTATTTCCCCCCTCCCAATGAACGAATATTTGCCCCAGTTACTTTTCCACTGACTTAATTTCAATTTACAACAATGACTGTATCTGCCCATATATGAACTTTCCTTTCCCAATCTCTCATGAATATCTTCCCATGCAATTTCCCTCTTGTAAGCTAAGAAAATACCCCCTAGTCTTGCTCTTGAACGTCTATCAGCCAGACTTTCCCATCCCAAATCCTGTATCATCCTACTCACACTACTCGTCGATCTGTGGTCCTCCATTACATACCTGGCGGCCTTCCTTTGCACTCCTTCCAATTCCTTTATTAAATACATTTGGTATGGATCCCACACTCCCCCAGCATATTCCAGCAGAGGACGGACTAGGGACATGTATGCCCTTTCCCTAATCTCTCTGCCAGCGCCTTTAAAGACTCGCATAACCATATGCAGTGACTTGTATGCTTTCTTTACTATTTCCCTTATGTGCTTACCCCAGTGAAAATCCCCCCCCCCCCCGGAGTTACATGAAAAGAAGAAAGACAAAGTATCCTTCTTTGCAGAATCTGAACAGTATGGTGAAGTGTTATTCTGTGAAAAACTAAATGAAAATATGTTTGTGGTAGACAGTGGTTCAACATCACATCTGACAAATAAGCGTGACATTTTATCAAATAGTGAATCATCAGAAGCTAAAATATACAGTGCAAAGAGAGGTGAAACAATGAACACTGTGTTGTCAGGAGACATTGAAACTGACAACGTGTTGTTTAAAGATGTGTCTTATGTGCCACAACTTACCAGAATCTTACTCCCTGTCAATGCCATCACTGAAAACAATGGAGAGGTGAGATTCAAAAATAAATAAGTTTTGTTTTTGAAGGATGATAAAGTTGTGCTTACAGGAAAGTAAACTCCAGGTGGATTGTTTGTTGTGGACTTAATCGCTCAACATCAAGAAGAAACACTCCTAACCCAAACTGAAGAAGAACACATGGTATGGCACAAGAAATTAGGCCATATTAGCTTTGGAAATCTACAGAAACTTCCTAACCAATGTCAGGGAGTGCCAATTTCTCTAAGTAAATCCAAAGTTAACCCTAGATGTGAAATATGTGCTATAGAAAAACTCAACAGAAATCCTTTTAACACAGTGCGACAAAGAGCAGAGAGACCTTTGGAAATTATACATACAGACTTGTGTGGTAAAATTGAACCACCAAGTTTTGACAACAAGAACTATTTTATGTTATGTATAGATGATTTCACCCATTTTGTACAAGTGTAGCCTATTTGCTAGAAACCAAAGACGAAGCTGAAGGTTTTTTAAAGGGCTATATTGCTGAAGCAGAAAACCATCATAACCTAAAAGTGTCTAAAATAAGAGTTGATAATGGTGGAGAAAATCGGTCTAATGACTTCAAGAACTGGTGTAAGGGTAAAGGTATCAAATTAGACTATACCATACCTCATACACCTCACTTGAACGGCACTGCTGAAAGGAATCTGACTCTAGGAAAAAAAATGAGAGCGCTACTGTATGATGCAAATTTTCCCAATGAAATGTGGGGAACTGCAGTGGAAACTGCAATGGAAACTGCTGCCTATCTT
Organism: Meconema thalassinum; assembly: GCA_946902985.2. Lineage (NCBI taxonomy): Eukaryota > Metazoa > Arthropoda > Insecta > Orthoptera > Tettigoniidae > Meconema > Meconema thalassinum. The sequence continues at coordinate 2,103,066 of OX336399.1, read as the reverse complement.
CAAAGCAGGTGTCCAACGGTAACAGTTGACACCACTCCTGCCGAAAAATAGTACCACAGAAAACCAGATCTCTCTCGCCTTCAACAGTATGGTTCTGTGGTCTACACCAAGAGTCTCGGGCATCTGAAGAAACTTGATCCTAGAGGTAAGAAAGGTTATTTTGTCGGCTACTCCAATAATGGATACAGAATCTGGGACAAGGAAGATCGGGTGATCTATGTATCCAGAGATGTGAAGTTCTTTGACACAGAAAATGACAAGAAGCCTGCATTACAAAACCAAAGTATCACCATTGAACATTTACTTGAAGATGAAGACAACCAGGAAAATGAAATAAACCATGAAAGTCAAGATGAAACAGATAGTGAGGAAGCAAAAGATGAAGATACTGGATCGGATTATGAACCCTCAAGTGATGAAGATGATGCAATCCACAACCAAACCAAAGACCAAAAAGAGACATAAAAATGCCAAAGAAATATGAAGATTATGCATTGCTTACAGATGACTCACCTCTTACATATGAAGACTGCATGCAGAGTCAAGATAGAGAAAAATGGAAGAAGGCCATACAAGAGGAAAAGGACTGCCTCAAGAAAAAAGTAAACTTGGTATTTAGTCAACGAAGAATGTGCCAAAGGTAAAGAAATCGTTACTAGTCGCTGGTTGTTCAAGATTAAAGAAGACGGTCGCTATAGGGCAGGATTGGTTGCTAGAGGCTTCCAACAGAAAAAGGGCTTAAACTATGAGGACATTTTCAGCTCAGTAGTACAAACACACTGAGAATGTTATTGGCTATTGCAGCTTCAGAAGGTTTTAAGATATCAACCTTTGACATCAAATCTGCTTTCTTGTACGGTGACTTACAAACTGAGATATACATGCGCCTTCCAGAAGATTTTAATGTCTCAGGAAAAATATGTAAACTAAGAAAAGCACTATATGGTCTCAAACAGGCACCCCAACAATGGTTCAAACGTCTGACGGACTATCTCAAAAGCGAAGGTTTGAAACAAACTCGAACAGACCAATGAAGCAAGATGGCGAGCGGAGTGAACGGTCAAGAGCGATGTGCGGTTAGTGAGTCGAAAATTCATAGTTTATTGTGCAGGAAGTGTAAAAAAATCTACCCGAATGGTGTCATTTGCGGGAACTGTGATCTTCGAGTGAAGAATACCGGGCAAATTACGACAAGATCGTCCGCTAAGGTTGTCGAAGTGAATAACGTTCAGAACCTGGCAGCCATGTCTGGTGTTTTTAAGTGTGGTGAGTGCAAAGCATTGAATAAGGAAATCGAAAGTCGGGACGAGGTTCTTAGGCTGTTCAAATTGGAGTTTGACAATGTAGTGGCTGAGTTAGAGCGTGTGAAACAGGAAAATAAATACATGAGTGAAGTAATAGCGAAATATGAATCGTCACATTTAAATTTAAGTTCAGTGCTTGACGTGCAGAGGGCAGCATCTGATGGGTGCTTTCAGGAAGGGTCCAACAAAATAGGTGAACGGCTACAAGTGCCGGAGAGTGTAGTTCATGTTCCTGTGGACAGGGGCGTTAACCATCTGACTGAGCAGGTAATCGGACGTACTCGGCAGGCAGAGAACATGAATGAACGGCGGCCGAAGAAGGTTCATGAAGCTGGTGATGCGGTTGTATCAAACGACCATTGCGGGCGAACCGAAGAGGGACCTGTATCGATCATTGTTGGAGACTCGATAATCAGACGGCTTCGAGTAGAAAAAGCCGACGTAATTTGTTTCCCTGGAATACGTACGGGGCAGCTCAGAAAGCAAGTGGAATCCATGGACGGAGAACGTAATGTAGCATCGATGGTCATTCATGTAGGCACAAACGATGTTAGAAGCAGTGGTACGCCAGACACAATTGGAAATGACATGAAAAATTTGATCAGGACATGTAGGAGGAAATATCCTGAAACGTCCATTATTGTAAGCGGCATACTGCATAGAAGGGATGTAGATCCACGATATATTGATGGAGTGAATGGGGTACTTGACTGGGTGTGTGGAGAAGAGTGGGCGATATTTGTTAATTCAGGGGTATGGGTTCAAGACGGTGACTTGGGGTGGGATGGCCTACATTTAAATAGAAGGGGCTCTGTAAAATTAGGGCAACTCTTTGAGCGAATAGTAAAGAGCTTGCAAAAAACAGATAAGGTATGTAAGAGGTGAGCAATCTCATTTTTGTGAAGAATATGAAGGAGGATTGAGATGCCTTCTGGTAAACTGTCGTAGTGTAGTCAGAAAAGGCATAACATTTGGAACCATGGTGGAAATATATGATCCAGATGTTATAATCGGGGTTGAGTCATGGCTAGTGGATAATGTTGTGGAAGGAGAGGTATTTCCTATGGGTTATAGGATATACAGGAGGGATAGGGGAAGCACGGGGGGTGGGGTTTTTATATTAGTTAAGGATATATTTAGGAGTCGCCTAGTTTTTACGGATGAGGAAAATGAGATTCTGGGGGTTAGGGTTGGTTTTAAAGATATGGTAGACATTTTGGGTGTATATAGAACAGGAAGGGGGGAAAAGGGATGTCAATTTAGGAACAACTTTAGTAAATTATGCTATGGAGGCTGACAGGGCAGGAAGAAATATAATTGTAGGGGGTGATTTTAATATGCCAGGAGTGAACTGGGAGGGTAGGGCTGACTCTCAAGAACATTACCAATCGCTGGCCAACAAAATCATATGGGAGGGGGGCTTTGTTCAAGTTATTGAGGGATGCACTAGGGGGAACAGCTTATTGGATGTGTTTTTGATAAAGCCTGAGGATATTTGGGTCAAATCAGAGATAATTGAAGGGATATGTGACCACAAGGCTGTTTTAGTAGAGGTAAAGTTGAGCATTGAGAGGAAGGTCAAGAGGGAGACAAGATTGGTGAAACAGTACTACAAAGCTAATAAGGAAATGATTGGCAGTTACTTAGCTGAAAATTTCAATCAGTGGATAGAGAGGGGACTAGATGTAGATAGACTGTGGGCTGGTTTGAAGACAATAATTCTGGATTGTGAAAAATTACATGTGCCATTTAAAAAAGTAGGGGCGACTACTGATCCACTTTATTACAATAAGGAGGTAAGAAGATTAAAGAAGAAATGTAGATTAGAAAGCAATAAGATTAGGAAGGGGATAGGCCACCGAATAGAATTAAATAGGTTGAGGAGGGAACTGGTTAGGGCTAAGATAGTAGCAAAGAAACATTTTATGGGTAGGCTAGTTGGCGGGGGGAAGACTTTCAAGGAACGGTGGAGGAATATGTATGTCTATTTCAGGAGAGTAAGAGGGGTTCAAGGCCGCATACCTGATATCGAGGGAGAAGATGGAACGCTGCTGGTGGAAGATGGGCAGAAGGCTGAGGCATTTAATAAGGTATATGGTAAGGTGGTAGGAATTACAGGGGAGGGAAATGTGGATCAGGGAGGAGAGCAGGGTATTGAGGAGGGTAAGAAATTAAGTTATGTAAATAAGGATATCTATAATGCAATACGGGGATTAGGGTCAAGAAAATCAGCCGGGGTAGATGGGATAAATGGGGAATTGTTAAAGGTTATGGGATGGAACATTGTGCCTTATTTAAGATTTCTGTTTGACTTTTGTCTAAATAATGGGGTAGTGCCTGAGGACTGGAAACAGGCTCTGGTAGTTCCGGTATATAAAGGGAGAGGGGGAAGGGGGGATAGTGATAGCTACAGACCTGTCAGTCTAACATGTATTATATGCAAAATTTTTGAGGGAATTATGAATGAATACATAAGGGAATGCTTAGGGAGTGGTAGGTGGTTGGGAAATAAACAGCATGGTTTCAGAGAGGGATTTTCGTGTGAATCGCAGCTAGCAGGCTTTCAGCAGGATATCAGTGAGGCCTTGGATAACAGAGGTCAAGTTGACTGCATTGCAGTTGACCTATCAAAGGTTTTTGATAGGGTCAATCATGGTATTCTGTTAAGGAAAATGGAGGCTATAGGATTGGACAGGAGAGTAGTTCAATGGGTGAGATCATTTTTGGAGGGGAGAAGTCAGAGGGTAAGGGTTGGTGGGTCAGTGTCAGAACAGTCTAGGGTGGGGAGGGGGGTACCTCAGGGGAGTAAATTGGGTCCTTTACTATTTCTCATTTACATAAACGACATAGGAGTTAAAATATCATCCCAGATAAGATTATTTGCTGATGATATAGTAGTATACAGGAGGATAAATCACCCGGATGACTACGGCATATTGCAGAGGGACTTGACGGACATACAAAGCTGGGAGGATAAAAGTGATATGATGATAAATTCAAAGAAATGTCAGGCAGTGAGATTTGTTAACAAAAGGAATCATATTGTTTTTGAATATTCAGTGGGGGAAAATAAAGTTGTATTTGGGGAAGAATGTAGGTATTTAGGTGTAACTGTGGGGGGTGGGAATTTTCACTGGGGTAAGCACATAAGGGAAATAGTAAAGAAAGCATACAAGTCACTACATATGGTTATGCGAGTCTTTAAAGGCGCTGGCAGAGAGATTAGGGAAAGGGCATACATGTCCCTAGTCCGTCCTCTGCTGGAATATGCTGGGGGAGTGTGGGATCCATACCAAATGTATTTAATAAAGGAATTGGAAGGAGTGCAAAGGAAGGCCGCCAGGTATGTAATGGAGGACCACAGATCGACGAGTAGTGTGAGTAGGATGATACAGGATTTGGGATGGGAAAGTCTGGCTGATAGACGTTCAAGAGCAAGACTAGGGGGTATTTTCTTAGCTTACAAGGGGGAAATCGCATGGGAAGATATTCATGAGAGATTGGGAAAGGAAAGTTCATATATGGGCAGATACAGTCATTGTTGTAGATTGAAATTAAGTCAGTGGAAAAGTAACTGGGGAAAATATTCGTTCATTGGGAGGGGGGAAATAGAATGGAACAGTTTGCCAGGGGGCATTTTCAGCCCTTTGCCTTCTGATGTTGGTAAATTTAAGGAGTTGGTGAAAAAGCACCAGATTAAGAGGCAGTGATGAACGGTGCATAAGTTGCAGCAATGAAAGAAAGTGTAAATGTTTAGTATTTATGTTTATTTCTGTTATTAGAATGATTATTTTTACGATATCCGGTTTCTTCTCTTAGCAACTATTACTTATTTCTAATTAGTCCTAATTTTCTAAATTTTTGTGGTTGTGAATTGTTTTGTGTATTTATTGTAATTTGCCACCATGGACAGTGTCCACATGTGCAAATAAACCATGTATGTATGTGTGTTCAAGTCCACTTCAGGAAATAAATTATTTGTTGCTATCAGTGAGGATTAACCCTTTCACTTTCAAGCTCTCATTTGATGGATGTGTGAAAATTGTGAGCCATATTTACCAGGCTGTGCACACAATTCTTTTAAAATGAGATGGAATAGAGTCCATTAAAGATATTAAAATATTATAAATATAGAGTGTATAAATCACACGTTATTACTGAAAACAAGTGATGTACCCTATATGAGCCATACAATTTCAATGTTGAGAAAAAACAATAGAACCAAATTTACAAATTTCAGTTTTGAAATTTTTGAAGTAATTTTGGGAAATAGACTTCTCTTGTCAAGTCTACTATTCATGTTAAATGAAACTGTATATTATTTCATAGAATGGTAAATGTCAAGTTTTCAAAATTACCAACGAAAACCGAGAAAATACACGCAAACTTGCCACCAACCACGACGTAAACAAGACACGAAACTCTGTGAGCACATGTTTCAGACTCTAAGAATTAATTTAAACACAGATTGTCAGAGGTTCCTACGGAATATAAACGTAGTTAAAATTGCCTTGTTCATATTCCCAGAAAATTGATTTTATCAAGCGTAAAATTAACTAAATAATCAATAATAAAGGCCGGTAACAATGGATCGTTACCCTGACAGTTTTGGCACGAACAGGGCCTTGAAAGTCAAAGGGTTAATTTCAGCGAGTATACCAAAACTCCCTACGTTCGGTGCAACGGGTGTTGAGGAATTGAAGGACAGCATTTCCAGCAACTACTCTGAAATTCATGTAAGTGTTTATGACTAAGTATTTCGGATTATTAACAAACGATGGGATTAAGTAAATTTATAATTTGAGAATATTTATCTTTGTTGTTGTTTGAGTCTTCAGTCTTTCGACTGGTATGAGGCAGCCCTCCATGTTTCCCTGTCCTGAGGTAATCAATTCATCTCTGCATAGCTGCCGCACCCTACATCCGAGGCCAGGCGCGGATTCAAGTTGGGGTCACGGGGGTCATGACCCCCCAAACGGAGACCATTTTTTTTGCCAACTCAAAAAACGAAAACACAATAACCAGACAAATAAAACTTAACGAATTTTAACTGAAAAACAGTGTTATTCATTTTATTCAATACTGAAAATATCTTTATTGCAATTATTACGTTCAGCCCTTGAGTAGGGGGGTAGTGATGGTTCTAAGCCACCCATTTTATTTGTTCCCGACTGTACATGTTAAAATAATTAATATCTCTCGAACGCATGGTCCGATTTTGACAAATGAGGTGTCATTGGACTCGAGCTGACGTCCTCTTTCCTATGGACTACTCGTTATATTTTTCATTTTTTGAAAATTTTTGTTTTCGAAAGTTAGTGATAGTTTGAAAATCAAACATGGTAGAACGTTGTGCCATGGCTCAAACGAATGGTCTTTACGACCTTTATTTTTTGTAATAAACCTTTCTTATTTTTTATGTTTTTTTGAAAACACTCGAATTTTGAAAATCCTATATTTTGGAAACTAGGAAGTTTACAAAAAAGTTTGTTTGACATAAATGAAAGGTCCCTACCCCCTTTAGCCCCAAAATAAATGTCACGTTTCTAGGATAAAAACCTGTAGTAGTGGGATGACAGGGGTTCTGCTTCCAATAATAAGTTGTGAGCCCCTGCGACCTTGGAATGGAAGGAGTCATGCTAGGAGGGCGTGCTTGAATTCGTTTTTTTCGTCTCGTTGTGCTCTTTACGGGAATGTAGGTGTCGAAAAGGAAATGTTGAGAACATTGTTTTTTGTGGTAAAAACGTGATTTTAGTCATTTTGCTATATCTCGCGAACCAATCATGCCAGAGGCGTGTACGACGCGTCCAAGGACTCGAGATGACGTTCTCTTTGCTATGGACCACTCGTTATATTTTTTTTAAATTTGGAACTCGATTTTGGGGTAAACACGTGTTTTTTGTGATTTTTGCCGATATTTCACGAACCAATAGCACTTGAAAGACATTAAGATAATTAATCAATCCTTCGATAAATGCCAATATTGTGTAGGGTGGGTATTTTGTAAGTATTTTTATTCTCAATTGCATTTTGTGACTGTTTTGAATCTAAATTACATTTTGTAAGTATTTTCTAACTAAATTGCATTTTGTAAATATTGTCAATTCAAATAACAGTACAGTAAGTATGTAGTTAGTTTTAGTTGTAAGTAGGTAGTTAGTTTGTCTATTAGATATATGTCATTGTTCTATTAGACTGTGGTGTGTGAGTGTGTCTGGTAGCAGTTGCATTGTTTATTAGTTATAGTTCATTGTTTCAGTAGACTGTGATGTGTGAGGGTGCATGTGAGTATGCCTGGTGACAGACTGTTTTATTGGTAGTATTTGTTGTTGGTGGAACTTAAGTATTTTTTTTCGTTAGTAGAATTTTGGTATTTAATTGTTAGTACGGTAGAAGGTTAGTATTTTTGTTAGTAGAATTGCTCTTTACTTATTCTGAAAGGGAGTAGCAGCCTTTCAGAATAAATCAATTCTTTACTAGTCTTATTGACGGTTAAGATATTGATAATATAAGCCAAATAATGGCTACACTGCGTCCTGCTGCACGGCTGAAAGCAACGGGAAACTACAGCCGTATGCTATTCCCGAGGATATGCACCTCTCTATGCATAATTACATGTGATGATGGCCTCCTCCCTTGTAAAATTTCAATCCGGAGGTAAACTAGTCCCCCGTTCGGATCTCCGGGTGGGGACTACTCGAGAGGGGGTTAACATCACAGAAGTGACAAAGAGGAAATCTGACATTCTACGGATCGGAGCGTGGAATGTTAGAAGTCTGCTAGGAAGTGGAAGGTTAGAAAACTTAGAAAGGGAAATGGATAGGTTGAGGTTGGATTTGGTTGGGATTAGTGAAATGCGCTGGCAGGAAGAACAGGACTTTTGGTCAGGACACTATAGGGTCATTAGCACTAAATCAAACAATGGCCAAGCAGGGGTTGGCCTCATATTGAGTAGGAAACTTGGACAGCGGGTGGAATATTATGAGCAATATAGTGAACGGATTATTGTAGCAAAACTCAATACTAAACCTACCTGCACCACAGTGGTACAAGTCTATATGCCTACCAGTCAAGCTGATGATGAGGATGTTGAAAAGGTCTACGAAGAAATAGACGAAATTCTGAGGTATATCAAGGGTGATGAGAATGTTATAGTAATGGGAGATTGGAATGCTGTGGTAGGAAAAGGGAGAGAAGGGAAGATAGTAGGAGGTTTCGGATTAGGTGAAAGGAATGATCGAGGAAGCAGGCTGGTAGAATTCTGCACCGAGCATGAGTTGGTCATAGCTAACACCTTATTCAATAACCACAATAGAAGAATATACACATGGATGAGACCAGGAGATACAGGGCGTTACCAAATCGACTTCATTATGGTCAAGCAGAGGTTTCGAAACCAGATTTTGGATTGTAAAACATATCCTGGTGCTGACATGAACTCTGACCACAATCTGGTTGTAATGAAATGCAGATTAAAGTTGAAGAAACTGAAGAAAAGTCAAAAGCCAAAAAGGTGGGCAATAGACAGACTGAAAGAGAAGGATGTAAACGAAAGATTCAAGAAGAGTATAAAGGAAGGACTAATGAAAAACCCTAAACAAACTTCAATTGCAGACGAATGGGCACTTTTGAAGAATGAAATAACAAAATCCGCAGAAGAAAACATTGGTAGGAAAGAAAGAATAGGTAGAAAACCGTGGATCACTCAGGATATACTAGAATTGATGGATGAAAGGCGGAAACACAAGAATGTAAGAGATGAAAAGGGGAAAGCAGAATACAGACGTCTGAGAAATGAGGTTAACAAGAAGTGCAAGGTAGCAAAAGAAGAATGGTTGAAAGAGAAATGTGCAGGTATAGAAAATTGTCTGAAATTAGGAAAAGTAGACACAGCTTATCGAAGGATTAAGAATACTTTTGGGGAAAAGAAGACTAAGTGCTGTAATATTAAGGACAAAAATGGAAAGCCTCTAACAGATAGGGAAGAAAAGGTTGAGAGATGGAAAGCTTACATAGAGAGTTTGTATAAGGGAAAGGAGATCGAGAATCATGTAATGGAAAGGGAGGAGGAAATTGATGAGGATGCGAAAGGAGATTTAATATTGAGATCAGAATTTGATAGAGCTTTGGAAGACTTAAGCAGGAACAAAGCACCAGGCATAGATGATATACCGATTGAGTTGCTACGCTGCATAGGAGATGAAGGTCTGATCAGGTTATTTCACTTGGTGTGTAGGATTTATGAGACAGGTGAGGTACCCCCTGATTTCAAGAAGAATGTAATCATCCCTATACCAAAGAAAGTGGGAGCTGACAGATGTGAAGATTACCGTACAATCAGCTTGATTACTCATGCTTCAAAGATCCTGTCTAGAATAATTTACAAGAGGATTGAAAGCCAGATAGAAACGGAGTTGGGCGAAGACCAATTTGGTTTCAGGAGAAATGTAGGAACAAGGGAAGCTGTACTAAGTCTTAGGCTGATTTTGGAAGGTAGAATAAGGAAAGATAAGAGAACGTTCATGGCTTTTGTAGACTTAGAAAAGGCTTTTGATAACGTTGATTGGACTAAATTGTTTGACATTTTGAAATCGATTGGAATAAAGTACAGGGATAGGAGGGTGATATACAATCTATACAGAAACCAGACAGCAGTCATTCGAGTTGAAGGACATGAGAGAGAAGCTGGTATTCAGAAAGGTGTAAGGCAAGGCTGCAACTTATCACCCATACTTTTCAATCTTTACATTGAACAAGCAATGAAGGAAATTAGAGAAAAATGTAAAGTGGGAGTGAAGATTCAAGGAGAAATAATTTCAACTCTGAGATTTGCTGATGACATCGTCATCTTGGCCGACAAGCCTGAGGATTTGAATGAGTTTTTGAATGGTATGGACTCAGTCTTACGGAAAGAATTCATGATGAAAATTAATAAATGTAAAACAAAAATACTGGAATGCAGCCGAAATAAATCAGAAACCTCTATGGAGATCAAATTGGCAGGTGAAAAGCTGAAGGAAGTAGGAGACTTCTGTTACTTAGGAAGCAGAATAACCAGTGATGGACGAAGCAAAGAGGATATAAAAAGTAGGTTGGCTCAGGCAAAGAAAGCATTTCTACAAAAAAGGAATCTGCTGACATCGAATATAGATTTAGGTATTAGGAAGTCATTTTTGAAAGCCTTTGTCTGGAGTGTGGCGCTCTATGGAAGTGAAACTTGGACTATTGGTGCAGCAGAAAAGAGGAGAATTGAAGCATTTGAAATGTGGTGTTACAGGAGAATGATGAAGATCAGATGGGTAGATAGGGTTACAAACGAAGAGGTATTAAGACGAGTGGGAGAGGAGAGATGTTTCTGGCGACTGCTAATGAAGAGAAGAGATAGGTTGGTAGGACACATACTAAGACACCCAGGAATAGCAAGCTTAGTTATGGAAGGAAGGGTCGAGGACAAGAACTGTAGGGGTAGACCAAGGTTAGAATATGTTAAACAGATTGCCTTGGATGTAGGGTGTGGTAGCTATGTAGAGATGAAACGTTTAGCTCAGGACAGGGAGGCATGGAGAGCTGCATCAAACCAGTCAAAAGGCTGAAGACTCAAACAACAACATCCATGAGGATGATGGGATGGTGATAGGAGAAGATGAGCAACAAATTATAGAACTAATGACGAAAATGAAGAAGCAATTCGAGACTTCCATAAATCTCGAACCCAAGACCTACCTGGGAATGCAAATTTCTCAAAACAAAGATGGAGTATTCATCAGTCAAGAAAGATATGCTCAACATGTCATTGAAAAATACAACATGGAAACATCAAAACCAACAAGTACTCCAATCTCACATCAAGATAATTCTCATAATGATGCCAAAACTTCCCAAACCAGCTTTCCATATCAAGAAGCAGTGGGAAGCCTGCTGTACCTATCCTGCAAGACAAGACCAGATATCAGCTATGCTCTCAACTATGCCAGCAGATACACAAGAAGTCCTACGAAGCAAGACTTTGTCAACATCAAAAGGACACTAAGATACCTAAAAGGATCCATTGAACAAGGTATTCACTACTCAAGCAATGTCAAGAATGTACATACTGGTACTCTAGAAGTATTCTGCGACTCTGATCATGCAGGGGAAAGAAAGGGATGCAAGAGTACTTCAGGTTACATAATGTACTACGCTAATGGTCCAATTGCTTGGTGCTCTCGTAAACAGTCTATTGTAGCTCAATCATCAACTGAAGCTGAGTACATTTCAGCCGCCCAATGCTGCAAGGAAATGAAATATGTGAAATCTGTACTTGAGGAGCTACTGGAAGAAACTATCAACGTAAACTTGCATGTGGACAATACCAGTTGCATGAAAATGATTCAAGCAAACCAGTTGACCAGAAAGTGTATCTATATTGATGTTAAATATCATCTGGTTAAAGATGAATACAAGAAAGGTTGGTTCAAGATCCAGTATTGTTCTAGTGATCAAAATGTTGCAGACATTTTAACTAAACCTCTTCTTCCTGGTAAATTTGCAAATCTCAAAAACCATGTTATGTTTAAAGTGTGATTTTTTAGAGTTTATTATATCAGTGTCATTTCCATTATGTAAGTGGAAAACAAAAAACAAAAATGAAAAAGAACCTATTTGATTACACCCTTGAGGGAGTGTGTTAAAACATGTTAGGTGGGCAAGGGTTATAACCAAATATTTTTCTGTTATGTTGATACTTATTATGTATGTTATTTTGTTTTCAAGAAAAATAAAAGAGTAGTACACTGCTCTCCCTTGCAAGTGAAAATGGTTTGTGAATCAGTGAGTGTAGTGAAACCTAAAATATTATAAATTAGAGAAAGCAGACTGAATCAGTTTACTAAAAATATCAAAACCAGAACAATTCTTGATGGCCTTTTCTCACAGTAATATGCAGAATACTGTGGGTGGAATTTATTTCCTTTACAAGGGTACTGCTACATTTGTTTGAAATATACAAAGATACTCCCCTCCAGTTTGCTTTCTAACTATGTGATATGCAACATATTTCTTAATATTGAAAAACATTTTTGTTTGTTCTGTTAACCAATTTTCTGAGATTGCTAGGACGTCTACCCTTTTGATTCTGTCTAAAATTATTTGGATATCATCGAACTTGTTTTTTATGCTGTGTGCATTTATTTGTACGCATTTTAGTGTTCTGGTATCGTTTATTATCTGTTTACTGTCCTTAATTTTATAAAAATCGCTAAGTGTATTACAGTTAGTTACTCTCGGTTAACTCTAGTGTATTATTATTTGCATTACCTAAATAATTTAATTTCTGTAATTCTAGTTCCATATGGGATAATTAGTAGATATCTTACTATTACATGGATTTTAGTTTGAGAGGGCGAGTTCATCCAATATTTCAGCACTTGATATAAGCTTTGAGGGACCATTTTGATTTTTCCGAATGTATATTTTGCAGTCTCTGACCCAAGTTGCAAAGATTTTTCCCTGTTGTCTCAATTCACGGCACTTTTTGGCGATGGTTTCATTTCTTGGGGTCAGGTGTTCATTGATATATATATATTACCACCATCACTGTAACCAATTTCACTCGTCTTCAGGGTCTTCTTTTGTCTTCTGCAACTGAGAATCTATTCCTTCTTCCACCTATTATTTAATTTCACTATTATCGGTTGAGGCCCAGTCTTTGTTGACGGGAGGCGGTGAGCTGCGTCTATGTTTGCCCTGGAGATTTCAACTCCTAACGGCTTGACAATGTCCGAGATTTTGTGAAATACATCCTCCTCTCTTTCAGTGGGTATTCCATATACTATCAAGTTGTTCTTGCGCTGGTACTGTTTTAGTTCCTCCAATTCGTTGATAGCTCTAGATGCTGCCATTTCTGCGTCCTTGACGGGTTTTCTCTCTTTCTTCAGAGTTTCAATTTCCCGGTGGAGTTCATCATACTTTTCTGATAAGAAAGTTGCTAGTTTTTTTACCTCGTGGTTTTCTTGTCTCATCGCCGGAAGGGATTCCTCAAGTTTCTGGGAAAAATATGCCATAACCTCTTTGAGATTAGGTTGCTGGAGGCAGTCCTCACGATTGCATGACCATTTGAAAGTATCATCTTTCCGGAATTGTTGGTACGTGTCTTTGCTCATTTTCAAGCATGTTACATGGAACCAGGGTCCACACTCACCATTACATCCTACAGCCTGCTGATTGTTCTTGATCTTTTTGCCGCATGGAGCACAGTTGACTGTCATGATATTAAATGTTATATGTCTTCTCTTTTGACAAGTTGTGTATTGTATTTCTCTTTCGTATTTTATCTACACTGTTCGCACATTATTTAACAATTTAGTCACTCGCGTAATCCTCGGTAAACCTGCGTAATTTCTTAATTTTGCTTACGTTTAGAATATAAACCTTTCACATATCCGCCATCTTGTGTTATAGAATTAAAAGTGTGCCGTATAGGCCTATCAACATTGTGATTTAACATGACTTATGTTTGTTGTTGTTTGAGTCTTCAGCCTTTTGACTGGTTTGATGCAGCTGTCCATGCCTCCCTGTCCTGTGCTAATCTTTTCATCTCTACATAGCTACCACACCCTACATCCGAGGCAATCTGTTTAACATATTCTAACCTTGGTCTACCCCTACAGTTCTTGTCCTCAACCCTTCCTTCCATCACTAAGCTTGCTATTCCTGGGTGTCTTAGTATGTGTCCTACTAACCTATCTCTTCTCTTCATTAGCAGTCGCCAGAAACATCTCTCCTCTTCCAATCGTCTTAATACCTCTTCGTTTGTAACCCTATCTACCCATCTGATCTTCATCATTCTCCTGTAACACCACATTTCAAATGCTTCAATTCTCCTTTTTCTGCAGCACCAATAGTCCAAGTTTCACTTCCATAGAGCGCCACGCTCCAGACAAAGGCTTTCGAAAATGACTTCCTAATACCTAAATCTATATTCGATGTCAACAGATTCCTTTTTTGTAGAAAGGCTTTCCTTGCCTGAGCCAACCTACTTTTTATATCCTCTTTGCTTCGTCCATCACTGGTTATTTTGCTTCCTACGTAACAGAAGTCTTCTACTTCCTTCAGCTTTCCATCTGCCAATTTGATGTCCATAGAGGTTTCTGATTTATTTCGGCTGCATTCCAGTATTTTTGTTTTACATTTATTAATTTTCATCATGTATTCTTTCCGTAAGACGGAGTCCATACCAATCAAAAACTCATTTAAATCCTCAGGCGTGTCAGCCAAGACGACGATGTCATCAGCAAATCTCAGAGTTGAAATTATTTCTCCTTGAACCTTCATTCCCACTTTAAATTTTTCTACAATTTCCTTCATTGCTTGTTCAATGTAAAGATTGAAAAGTATGGGTGATAAGTTGCAGCCATGCCTTACACCTTTCTGAATACCAGCTTCTCTCTCATGTCCTTCAGCTCGAATGACTGCTGTCTGGTTTCTGTATAGATTGTATATCACCCTCCTATCTCTGTATTTTATTCCAATAGATTTCAAAATGTCAAACAATTTAGTCCAATCAACGTTATCGAAAGCCGTTTCTAAGTCTACAAATGCCATGAACGTTCTCGTATCTTTCCTTATTCGACCTTCCAAAATCAGCATAAGACTTAGTACAGCTTCCCTTGTTCCTACATTTCTCCTGAAACCAAACTGGTCTTCACCCAACTCCGTTTCTATCTGGCTTTCCTTCCTCTTGTAAATTATTCTAGACAGGATCTTCGAAGCATGAGTAATCAAGCTGATTGTTTGGTAATCTTCACATCTGTCAGCTCCCACTTTCTTTGGTATAGGGATAATAACATTCTTCTTGAAATCAGGGGGTACCTCACCTGTCTCATAAATCCTACACACCAAGTGAAATAACCTGATCAGACCTTCATCTCCTATGCAGCGTAGCAACTCAATCGGTATATCATCTATGCCTGGTGCTTTGTTCCTGCTCAAGTCCTCCAATGCTCTGTCAAATTCTGATCTAAATATTAAATCTCCTTTTGCATCCTCATCAATTTCTTCCTCCCTTTCCATTACATGATTCTCAATCTCCTTTCCCTTATACAAACACTCTATGTAAGTTTTCCATCTCTCAACCTTTTCTTCCCTATCTGTTAGGGGCTTTCCATTTGTGTCCTTAATATTACAGCATTTAGTCTTCTTTTTCCTTCGATAAGCTGTGTCTACTTTTCCTAATTTCAGACAATTTTCTATACCTGCACATTTCTCCTTCAACCATTCTTCTTTCGCTTCCTTGCACTTATTGTTAACCTCATTTCTCAGACGTCTGTATTCTGCTTTCCCCTTTTCATCTCTTACATTCTTGTGTTTCCGCCTTTCATCCATCAGTTCTAGTATATCCTGAGTGATCCACGGTTTTCTGCCTATTTTTTCTTTCCTACCAATATTTTCTTTTGCGGATTTTGTTATTTCGTTTTTCAAAAGTGCCCATTCGTCTGCAATTGAAGATTGTTTAGTTTTTTTCATTATTCCTTCCTTTATACTCTTCTTGAATCTTTCGTTTACATCCTTCACTTTCAGTCTGTCTATCGCCCACCTTTTTGGCTTTTGACTTTTCTTCAGTTTCTTCAACTTTAATCTGCATTTCATCACAACCAGATTGTGGTCCGAGTTTATGCCAGCACTAGGATATGTTTTACAATCCAAAATATGGTTTCTAAACCTCTGCTTGACCATAATGAAGTCAATTTGGTAACGCCCTGTATCTCCTGGTCTCATCCATGTGTATATTCTTCTATTGTGATTACTGAATAAGGTGTTAGCTTTGACCAATTCATGCTCGGTGCAGAATTCCATCAGCCTACTTCCTCGATCATTCCTTTCACCTAATCCGAAATCTCCTATTATCTTCCCTTCTCTTCCTTTTCCTACCACAGCGTTCCAATCTCCCATTACTATAACATTTTCTTCACCCTTGATATACCTCAGAATTTCATCTAATTCTTCGTAGACCTTTTCAACATGTATACAATGGAAATAATCACTCAGGTGAGTTAAAATTCACATAACCCCTACAAAAGTGAAATCAGTTCCAGGAATAACGCTCTTATTGGGTGTATTGGCAACTCAAACTAACACTTGGGGCGCTGCGGTTGGACTGGATAAGTAGGGTAAAATACTCAATAACACGCGTTTGATATGGAACACTTTTTATTTTTCGGTTATAATTAGTAAATATGGTCCCTTAAATAATGACAGTGTTATTTTTAAGTGGATATATGTATAACTGTGCGATACACGTCATCTAATTTGTGTGTTCTACTGGATTTTATGTGTCAATTGCATATTATGAAGCGTAGGTTGTCTGCTGGTATTTGTTTTTGGTCAGTTCGAGTCACGGCGTTGTTATGCTTCAAGCTATATTTGAGTTTGCTCACTGTACCATAGACTCTAGAAATTATTTGCTGCTTGGTAGGGCGAAAGGATGAGTTTAACTTGTATTAAAACTCGGAGGTGACAGGAATTGCTTGATTTGGATGGTTAGCAGGTGGGTTTGGCGTTGAATATCGGACTGGTAGCAGGTTCTCGCAGAGTATGCTAGATATTTACCCTGCGAAGCCAAATTAGGCCTATATGACTCGTAGTGGAATGGCTCGGATATCGCAGAGCGAGGTGATTGTGATTGGTAGGTTTATTGGAAATGAACTAGGGAGCGGGGAAGGATACCTGACTGATGAATCTTGGCTATCCTCGGCTGGTGTAGGCTTGGCTGTTTTGGTACGACTTGGCTCGGCGAGACTGTGCTTGACTGTCTAGGTGCGGCTTGGCTCGGCGTAACAGTGAACAACCCGTCCTGTCGTCAGTGAGTGTAGGGGTGAGTGGTCCAACCCGCTCCTCTTACCCGTATTTATTTGGTATCCTCGCCTTTGGGCTATTGCTATTCGCATCTTTTGGAAAGTGATGAAAATATTTATCCCCAGCCTTCTTATACATCGACTTACAGCCGTAAACTGAGCAATATACTTTGCTTTTACTCTTTTTGCACTCTATCAACGAGTAAAACTTATTAGGTATGTATAAAGACATGAAGAATTTACCACGATCTGATTACCAATACAAGAAACCATATACAGTCACCACGTGACAAAAGTACCCTACTTGGTAAGTTTCTAATTTTTACCGCTAGATGTCAAATCAGATAGCTAGATGGACGTATAAAATACGTAGCAACTGGGTAATATGCCCAATAAAGCAACGTAAAGAAGAATATTTGTGCGGGTTTGTGTGTAACGTTATAACATGCTATGTCATCGTAAAATCATTTTAAAATCCCCAGTCGGTGTATTTGATTCCCGATACACCTCTCACGGTGTCCCGCAGGGAGATGTTTTAAGTGGGATTTTATATTTAATTTATACTCGTACCCTAGAAACAGTCATATTACCGCACGCTCGCATCCTTCAATACGCGGACGATATTTTAATATATTGTACAAGGGACGATTTATTCGCATGTCGTCGGGATATATACACCGCCTTATCTAATGCCCATGACTGGTTTCATCAACACGGATTTGAAACTTCTGTCGGAAAAAACGCTGCGATGATATTTACTAACAAACGACGTTACGATAGTTCTCCTATATTATATCGTCAAGGCCAAATTCCGGTGGTGACGAATGTAAAATACTTAGGAATTTACATTGACAGGAAAATGCAAGGAGAGAGACATATACAATACCTTAAGAGTCATCTTACCAGCAAAATCAATGTTCTAAAATCACTTACTCGGCGTACTTGGGGAGCAGACCCGGAACTATTATTAATAGTATATCGTAATATAATTCGTTCTGTGCTAGATTACAATTCCTTTTATTTTGATATAATGTCAAGTACTAGGCTCCTCCGTTTAGATAGAATACAGTTTACTGCTTTGCGTCTCATAATAGGCGCGCTTACATCGACTCCCACAGGAGCACTTTTAGTTGAAACGGGAGAAATGTCATTACATTATCGGCGTCAACACCTTTCGTGTATGTACCTGTTGCGTAAAATGATGATAGCAGTATCACCTATCGTTCCTAAATTACAATTATTGGAAGACTATTATACTCGTCGATTATTGCCCACAGCTTCTGTTCCCGCCTTGCTGGCCGCATATTCCATTCTTAAACAGTACCGCCATAATATATTAAAAGTTAGTCGCCTGCCTTTATATAATATTCCGTATTCCGTAGCTCATTTTCAACCGAATATCATCCAGCATTCCTTACCCCAAATACATCAGACTTTTCCACATAACCCAGTAATCATTCCTCGTATGTTTCACGAAATAACGAGCCATTTGACATCTTGCATTCTTTTTTATACAGATGGGTCTAAAATGGTTCACCCCTCACGTGTGGGAGCAGCCTTCTTCTCTCCCGATTTACAGATTTCATGTCAGTATACTTTACCCTCTGACGTCACGATATTTACAGCCGAATTTTTTGCAATTCGCCAGACGTGTCTTTATATTAAACAACATGGTATTCGCCATTCGCTAATTTGTACAGACTCTATGAGTGTCGTTCAAGCACTTCAAAATGTTCTCGAGGCTGATAATTGGTTTTTATGTCAGTTAATGCATCAATTGTACACTTTACATACTGAGGGTTTTGATGTCAGTATCATGTGGATCCCCGGCCATTCACATATTGAAGGTAATGAAATCGCTGATAAAACTCGCCAAAGAAGCGGCTAATGGTACAGGTAAGGCTTATAATATCGCTATACCCATTTCTGATTTGCGTTCTATAATTCGTTCGAAGATCCAGAATGACTGGCAGGTCACGTGGACTAACTACGCAAAAACGAAAGCCAAACATTATTTTGGGATACAACCGACTATTTTAAGAAAGCCCTGGTTCCAGGGTGGTAAATACACACGACGACATATTATTACAATTATTCGTCTCCGCTTTAATCATGCATTAACGCCGGTGTATTTATTCCGTATAAAACAACGTAATGATGCCTTGAGTTCGTGTTTGCAAATGGAGGGTTCTTTAAATCATATTCTATTTCAATGTCCTCACTATGACTTTCACCGTGCAATAATGTTGCGCGATTTATATTCCCTAGGGTATAAATAAAATAAATAAATAAATAAATAAATAAATAGCCTTACAAATCCCATAAGGGCTATGGCCTCCTGCTTTGCAGGGAATTGCTCAGTTTTAACTCATCAGGTGAGCAAGTCCTGAGGAGCATTCGGGGTTATTCTTTCTGATTGGGCCTTCTATATAGATGTGCAGCTGATTAAAGATTAAGTAAATTATATTACGATGGCATAACATTCGCTACAACAATCTTCATTTCTGAGTCTGGCGATATCAAGGCCTCAAATATCCATTAGTATTACGGAAATCATAATAGCCATCAACCAATATCTGGGAGCTTCCCACTGCCACTAAGCACAAAGCTTACCCTATCTAAGCACTTGAACAATGACAGAAACTGCCAAGTCTGCACTCTTCAGTAAAATCTACGTATATTGAAACGTTTCAAATAGGTCTTTTTAAAATGCAATACAAAACCTTACCGGTGGAGTTTTAACATCTAGTTTGGATGCAGATACCTATACACGTTCTTTAACATCCCACAAATCATTCACTATGTTGTGCACATGTGGTCCCGGAACGAATTAACAAGTGTTTCGCAAGATAGTTGAACCTTTTGAATTCCTTGTGATGCAGTAAGGTTATTTTCCCTAGTGAACACGATGATGTTTCCTCAAATTAGAGCGCGAGACAATGTTCCATTAGTTCTGTCCGCCATGCAAATGACTTCTCACATGTGCTACAAGTGTATTACTTCACTCCAGTATGAACAACAGTGTGTGCAGGTATACACTGCCTTTAAATGTTGCCACACTAGTTTCTAATCCTACCATTCCACTGGTCAGTAGCCTAGTATCCTTTTTTGACAACATTGATTTTAGACCTTGAACTGGTATTCCCTTTACCTGGTCCATAATCGTGACCCGGTCATGTACGTCTCTATGTTAAGTCACCAAGGTGGGTCAATTCGGTGTGAAGAGTCAAATACCAATTGTGTCCCAGTCTAGTTTCATCTGTTTTCCTTCCCCCTTTTGTCTCCACGTTACGTCATACTTTTGTTTGGTATACCCCGTTCCTCTCTGGTTTTCCGCCTTTTCTCGGAGTGTGTTTCTATCTCCCAAAATTTTAATAATGGCACCCCGTGGCGTTAACGAACAGCTGATTCCTCACCTCAAGTTAAAACGCAATGAGAGTGAAACGCGAATTATGATCCGCATCATCCTGGCTTGTTATTGGCTGGCAATTATTACCAGCCATTGGCTGCCCGCGGGTTTGTTTACAATTATCACCAATATGGTGGCGAGAGGAATAGATTTCTACATCAATTAAATTGCTAGAAATCTATTCCAGTTCATGACAGTATGAAGTGCAAATCACTTATTGATGAGGAATTGTATGTGCGTTTATATTTAAACTGAAGCGTGACACTGTTCATCAAAATTTGTGAAAATAAAAGTACAAATCAACACTCTTGCCAATCAACTGAAAGTTTCTACTACTTTGGATGTAATGGATGTAAATCAATTGGCGGTCGTTTCCACCATTTTTATTCATCAGTTCGAAATACATTCAGTACAATAACCTTTTGTGCACTATAAAACTACATTATAGACCATTGCATATTGATGTTGCTGTCTGTTATATTTACCAATTTCATGACATGTAATTTGTAGGTTATGCCTAATAAGGCATATAATTTAAGTGGCCGTTTGTAATGTGAATTCCTTACTGTATTTATGTACAAATATTATGGTTTAACTAATGAAGCAAGGATTAAAAGTGCAGTTTGCACTGCCACCCTTTTTTTGTTTAAATATTGATATGTAGTTTCTCAGTCTGGTAACTTCTTGGATTTGCTTGAGATAGATTTATAGTAATCATCATCATCATCGTCATCATCATTTTCCGTTTTCCAGCCTAGGCCGGGTCGGAGCAAACATGAGTCCCCTCCACTTTACTCGGTCTGTCCACCACTCTTCCTCAAGCACTGAACGCCACTCCATGTTCCGGTTTATCACGCTGCACTTAACAAGGTCCAACCACCGACCTCTAGGTCTTCCTCGTCCTCTTTTTCCCGTCATCTGCCTCTCCATCACTTGTTTTGGCATTCTTTCATCATTCATCCTCTTCACATGTCCATACCATCTCAATCTGTTCTGTTCCAGCTTTTCGTTCAGCTTCTGTACATTCACTTCCTTTCGAATGTCTTCATTTCTCACTCTATCTCTTCTAGTCTTCTGTAACATACTCCTCAAAAATTTCATTTCGGCTGCCTGCATTCTACTTTCATCCCTCCGGGTCATAGGCCAAGTTTCTGCTCCGTATGTCAATATTGGTAAGTAATAAGTCTTGTACATCACTTCTTTAGCCTTCATTGGTATGTCTTTATCCCAAAATAAATTCCGAACTTGATAGTAGAAGGCACTCCCACCTTGTATTCTCTTGCTAATTTCCATATCCAGTCTTGCATTTTCCATCAATTCACTTCCCAAATATTTGAAGTGCTCAACTACTTCCAGATTTACATCTCCAATTTTAACAATTCCTTTCCCTTCTTCCTTATGTCTTGTCATCACCATTGTCTTACTCTTTTCTACACTGATTTTCATTCCCCATTTCTCATTAATATTTTCCTTTAAAACATCCAGCTGTTCCTGGACCACTTTCTCATTCTCTCCCCAAATCAGAACATCATCCGCAAATAAGATTATGTTCATTCTTGTACCTGTGTAGGCTTCCTTTGTTGCCTTCAGTATATCATCCATCACCATTATGAATAGCAGTGGTGAAAGCACACTCCCTTGTTTCAAACCAGTTTCAATTTCAAACCATCCTGTTCTACCTGCTTGGGTCTTCACACAACTGCAACAATTACTGTACATTGCTTTTGTCATTTGTATCATTTCATCTCCAATACCTTTCTGTTTTAAGCTTTCCCAAACTCTGTCTCTAGGGACACTATCATATGCCTTTTCTAAGTCAATAAAGGTCATTACCATGTCTTTTCCATATTCCCAGTGTTTTTCCATAGTTTGTCTTACAACAAAGATAGGTTCCACTGTTGATCTTCCCCTTCTGAACCCAAATTGTTCCTCTTGAATTTGGTTTTCAACCCTTTTTCGGATTCTTTCCTCTAGTATTCTCTCCATGATCTTGGCAACATGCGAGATAATAGTAATTCCTCTGTAATTTCCACACACCTTCTTGTCTCCTTTCTTGAATATTGGTATAATAATACCTTTCTGCCAATCTTCTGGAATTTGTTTTGCTCTCCACACACTCTTGAGTACTCTTGAAGTCCAATATATTCCAATGGGTTCTGCAGCCTTTATCATTTCTACTGCCACTTGATCCACTCCCACAGCTTTTCCCATCTTCATCTTCTTAATGGCCAATTCCACCTCTGCCATTGTAATGTCCGCTTCCATTTCTTCTTCTTCCACATCTGGCACTACAGTAACTTCTGTGTGCGTTACATTCCTGACATTTAACAGTCCATGAAAGTATTCTTTCCATCGGTTCTTAATCTCTTCTGGTTCCTTCAATATCACTCCTTCTTTGTTTTTCACAAATCCAGCATTTACATGTTCCTTCCTTCTACTCTTAACTACACTAAATAATACTTTCTTTCCACGCTGACAATCGTCTTTAATTTCCTGTGCGAATAACTCCCAACTTTTCTTCTTCTCTTCTGCCACTACTTTCTTGCAGATTTGTCTAGCTTCTACATATCTCAATCTACTTTCTTCAGTCCTTTTTGTTTTCCACTGTTTCCAACTCTTCTTCTTTTCCTTCACTTTTTCTTTAACTCTTTCATTCCACCATGCTGTTTGTTTATCTTTCATCTTCCCCGATGTTCTTCCACATGTTTTCTCTGCACAACTAACAAATGCATCCTTAAATTGCTTCCATTCTTCTTCCACATGTCCAACATCAGTATTTGGTACTAGTTGTTGCAGTTCCATCTTAAATTCTTCTTGCACCTGTTTATCCTTCAACCTCCATGTTTTTATGTTTCTTTCTTTATAGTAATATAATACCTTATTAACCTGCAGGCTGAGTTTTTTTTAAACATGCCCAGGTGCATACAGTAGCACAAGACCTACTGCAGGCTATGTCGATCCTAAATGTAGGCCTATTATAGTGCTCATGTCACAGGTCCTAAAGTTTTAACTATTGAGACTTGATTTGCATCGAAGATAATTTCAGCCGAGTCTGGCAAGGCTTCATAAACTTGGGCGTGACTTCACATTTTCATTTTTCCTATACAGCTTTTGATACCAACCACTTAAATCGCAGTATTTCAAGATTTGCTCTCATTAAACATCGCCAACACTTTTTTTTTTGCCCTGGTGGTGGGCTGTGTTGGAGTCTACAGAAAATAAAGTTGAGAAATAAAAATACATCTTAGGTTTCCATGACACAGTTGCATTTTATCCTACTATATCTCCACTCCATATACCAATCCTACCAATGTTTCATAATTCCTCATGCTGCATAAATAAACATGACAGATTACAGCATTAGCAATGATGACAGTAATTTATGAATTGTTAAAATGTTTTTAAAAGATGCATAGATAGATAGATAGATAGATTTTTATTAATTCCATTTGATCAAATACATGCATTCAATACATTTTTGATATAGGACACGTCAGAATTTACATGCATAAAATAAAAGAACTAACAGGTATATATTACTAAGATTATAACTATTTATAACTTATTATAATAGCAAATCTTAATAGATACAATCTTATTGCACAACTATTTACACCTCACTCTATTATCATAATATGAAAACTTAATTCTATAAATACAACAACATACAGCTAGGTATTAAAATTAAATTAAAAAAGTAAAATATAGTTATAGATTCCATCACTCCTATACGCTAAAATATTCAACTACTGAGTAAAAACAATGGCACTGCAGATAAGCTTTCAACATTCTATCAAAGGTTTTTATTTTTGGGGCCAGTTTTATATACTGGGGTAGTTTATTGTATAATTTAACTCCAGTGTGAAAAGTTCCTTTTTGATATATGCTTGTGTGTGTGTGTGAAATATGAATGTTTTGATTTTGTCTTGTGTTATGCCTATGAACATCATTGTTTGTTTTAAGAAAAACATCTTTATTCATTAAATTCTTTTTAAAAAACATAATACTTTCAAAGATATATATGCAGGGCAGTGGGAGAATGTTTAAATCTTTAAACAGAGGTCTACATGATTCTCTCGAGTTTACATTTGCCATAATTCTAATCGCTCTCTTTTGTATCCTAAACGTGCTTAGTACATCTGGCGACATACCCCAAAATATGATCCCATATCTTAAGTATGAATGGAAATAAGCAAAATAAGTATTTCTTAATGTGTGCATGCTAGTGCAGGTTTTCAAAATACGTAACGCAAAGCACATCGAGTTCAGTTTAGTATTCAGATATTGTATATGTTTATTCCATTTCAAGTCTTGTTGTATCCATAGTCCTAAAAACTTTGTTTCTGATTTATTTTCTATTTGATGACCATTTAATGTTATATTGGGCATCGCAGGATTCCTATTCTGTATAGTGTGGAAATTTAGACATACTGTCTTTTTATAGTTTATTATGAGGCGATTATCTTGTGACCATTTGGTTAACTCTCCTGTAACGGAGTCAGCAGACTGCTGTATGACCTGTTTAGTTTCACCTTTTATTACGAGTGTTGTATCGTCCGCAAACAAAATTTCCTTATGTGAATGAACGTTCTGTGTTATATCATTGATATATAGAAGAAAGAGTAGTGGGCCCAAAACCGATCCCTGGGGTACTCCAAATTCAATAATTCCCTCATTGGACAATGTTTCATTAAGTAATTTGGTTCCCTCATCCTTGTGTCTCAAGCTTACTATTTGTTTACGCCTTGTTAAGTAAGACTCTATCCATTTATTAGCTAGACCTCTAACACCATATTGATTTAGTTTGGTAAGGAGGATTTTATGGTCAACTACATCAAATGCTTTCGATAAATCCAAGAATAGGCCAGTTACATGTTCCTTATTGTCAATTAATTTCAGTATACTATTACTACATTCGTAAATTGCTGTCTGTGTAGATTTTTCCGTTCTAAATCCATGTTGTGAGTTTGATAATATTTTATTTTTTTCTATGAAACTTATCAGTCTCTTATACATAATTTTTTCCACAATTTTTGCAATACCAGTTGGTAAGGTAATAGGACGATAGTTATCTAATTCATCTTTTGAACCGTTTTTGTGCACTGGAATTACTTTTGATAACTTCAAAATATCCGGGTAAGTTCCTGAGAGAATTGAACTGTTTATTAAGTGCGTAAGTGGATTTATTATATTTTCGGCACATTTCTTTAAAATTGCATCAGGGATGCCATCAATGCCAGCACAGAATTTATTTTTTAGCTCTTTTATAACTATTCTTACCTCTTCACTTGTGACATGATTTATAAATAAAGAATCACTGCATATATTTATTTTATTATTAGAATTTAGTGTATTTACCTGTGATTTATTTAATAATTTTTGCGGAATTTCCAGAAAATAGTCATTAAAAGTGTTTGCTATTTCCTCTGGATTATTAATCACTTTATTATTTCTGGTCAGTGTAATGTTCCTTTGTATTTTAGCATATTTTCCAGTTTCTTTCTTTATTACGGACCACATAGCCCTGTTTTTATTAGATGATTGGGAAATAAAATTATCATTATGCATTTTCTTTGCTAGTCTTATTACCTTATTTAATATGCTAGTGTATTTTTTGTAGTATAAATTGAATTCAGGTGTTGTGTGGTATTGTTTATATAATTTGTGTAGAAATTTCTTTCTTTGACATGAATTTATAATCCCTGTTGTTATCCAATTGCTAGTTTTGTTATTTTGAACAGTTCTTCGTTTAAAGGGGAATGCTATTTCAAAATAGTGTTTTAGGGTACTGTTAAATGCATTAAATTTATCATTTACATTTTCTAGTTCATAAATTTCTGACCATGTTTCCTTATTTAATAAGTCATTGAAATATGTAACATTTGCTTCAGTGAATGACCTGCACTTTGATTTTACTCCATTATCATTATTATTGATTACTTCGGATACTTCAAAACTCAGTATTTGTCCATGGTGGTCACTAAAACCCGGACAATAGACTTCTATTGAATGGTGATATTTATCTGTATTTATAAAAATTTGATCAGGAGTGGTTTTACTAAATTTTGTTATTCTTGTTGGTGTATTTACTGTAGGTTTCAGTCCATAGGAAATTAGTAACTGGTTTAATAATTCACAATTTCTATCAAGTTTTAAGAAATCCACATTTACATCCCCACAAATTATTATATCGAAATTTACTTTGCTCATGTTATTGAGTAACAATTCTAGTTTATCTATAATACAGGCTTGATAAATCCTGTATCATCAAACCATTTAAACATTCCCACGGAGCTCTAATCAGAAGCTCATTTTATGTGCAACAGGTATGTAAAATAAACCTCCCTCCCAATAACTTGTAGGCCTAACCTGAACATAATCCATGTTAAGAGCTGTTTTTTGGTTCACAGGAAAACCTACCATTTAAAATCTTGCACATACCGGTAGGCTACTAATCATATTAAGGTGCAATTAACTAGGGTAATTTTAAAAATCGGTACCGATTTAAATATTCCAGACATCTTTCTTAACTCCACTTTTACTGACAGCATGTAAGTCCTTACTACTGTCTTTCAAGCCATTGACCAGTTGTTTTTTTTCATGAGGAACCATTTTAGTCATTCTTCTCTATGTGACACTTCCTAATTATTAACAGAATGTTTCATTGAATTGTTGTATCCAATTGACCAACTGGTAATATATTATGGTTTGCTTTAATATTCCTATGATACACTTTTAGATCTCATATATTAATGAAATATACAACAACATAGGCTGAAATGTTGAACCAATCTCCCATTCCCTAACACTCCCAACTAATGGGACATAAGCTACCTAGTGGTTGCTTCCATCTACATGTACCGTACTAGGTCTAGTAGTACCATAGGTATTGTGACTGTTTCTCCAACTCCGTCAAGGAAACTAATTCTGAACTAAGATCTGGAATGGGGTACACTGAACTCTCTGACAAGATGGCGTCACAGTGAAAGTGTAGTGAAATAGCAACTAGTGTAAATATTTGATATAAGTGGTAAAATATTATAACAGAGGCTTAAAATCTATAAAGTTACTTTCCTTAGATCAAGTGTAATACGGAATATTGATAGTATTTAGAAATTCTTGTTGATAATTTAATAAACTTAAGCTAAGTTGTGGGAACGTGTATCCAAAGATTCGGTGACTTCTTCAATCACTGTTTGAACCAAGTAGAGCAGTGGTGCTTTTACGAGACTTCACCCGATTGGAAGATATACGTATTTCACATTCTTCTTTATTGGTAGGTTATTAGATTATTAGATTAATTCTATTAGGTAGTAATAATTAAATTAAATTTAGTGTAATTTGGTGTAAACATCTAGGCTCACTTAGATCTCTAGTATGACGACAGTAAACAGTGTTAGTATCTCGTCAGGTTGTGTAACCGTAACGGATTTATGCTCGTCGTGCAAAATAAAAGTAAAAAATGCAAATAAAATCATCACAAGATCTCAGGTAAAATTGAATGAGGAGAAAAGTGAAACCGATTGTCGTAATGTAGGCCTACCGCTACCGTCATGCGAATGTCATAACCTGAGAAACGAACTGTCCTCAAAAGACGAAATTATAAAGCTGCTAAAGGAAGATATTGCTAAGTTAATGGAAGAGTTGAATAAATTAAAAGGAAACAGAGAGGAAAGCAAGGAAACTTGGTCGACAGTGATTGCTGGTAAGGTAAGATTGAATAAGCCTAGGCCTATAAATGGAGTACATGTAACTGAAATTCCCGTCTCAAATTCATTTGGAGTGCTTGTCGAAGAAAATGATGACTTTCCTCAAGAAGAAAAGAAGAAAGTGATAAAGAGAAAATCCAGGAAGATGCGGATATTTGCGGATAGCCACGGGCGAGATGTAGCAGCAAGCGTTTTGGAGAGAAGCCGAGAAATGGAGGTCACTTCGACAGTGAAGCCAGGAGCTCAGATTGCAGAAGTCACGAACGGGATGATAGGAGAGTGTGCGTCCCTTACTGCAAAGGACTACGCAGTGATCATCGCTGGAGCAAACGACGTCTATAGAAATGAGAGTAAAAAGGTAATCAAAGATTTAAAGGGTACATTGCCATCCATGCAAAAAACAAATGTCATTATTGTAAACATTCCGCAGAGACACGATTTAATTCCCAAGTCATGTGTAAATGTAGAAATAGAGGCTACAAATGGAAAAATTCATAAAATTTGTAAGAGTTTTCCAAATGTCCAAATTGTAGATGTAAGTAAATTAGACAGGAAGTTCCACACTCGGCATGGCCTACACTTAAATAGATTAGGAAAAGAGTATCTTAGTGATGAAATCTGCAAAATTGTAAATTCAAATGGTAAGAATAATTCGACAGTAATATCATTAGAGTGGAAGCAGGGAAACTGGTAGAAGAAGCCAAACGTGAGGTTTGGCATTCACATCTTTTGAAGTCAAATTTAACGGAGTGCAACAATGGTATTTCGGATTTGTCTAGCAACAATAATAATAACAATTATGATAATAATAATGTAAATAAATCACCAACACAAGCTTGCAAAAGTAACAAATTTAAAATTTACCACCAGAATGTCCAGTCTCTTTATAATAAAATTGATTACATAAATCTAATGCTTAAAAATGAACTTAAAGACATCTCAGCACTATGTATTTCAGAACATTGGCTGAAAGAGGAACAACTCGAATTAATTCAATTCCCAGGGTTTATACAAGCTAGTAAATACTCTAGATCTAATATTAGCCATGGTGGTACTTGCATCTTCTTAAGAAATAATTTAGATCATGAACAGATAACAGCTTATGATTATCTAATTATGGAACAGGATTTTGAATTCTCTGCCGTAAAAATTCAGCAGTTTAAGTTAATAATTGTATGCGTATACCGTTCTCCGTCAGGAAAGTTTCCTCTATTTATAGATAAACTAGAATTGTTACTCAATAACATGAGCAAAGTAAATTTCGATATAATAATTTGTGGGGATGTAAATGTGGATTTCTTAAAACTTGATAGAAATTGTGAATTATTAAACCAGTTACTAATTTCCTATGGACTGAAACCTACAGTAAATACACCAACAAGAATAACAAAATTTAGTAAAACCACTCCTGATCAAATTTTTATAAATACAGATAAATATCACCATTCAATAGAAGTCTATTGTCCGGGTTTTAGTGACCACCACGGACAAATACTGAGTTTTGAAGTATCCGAAGTAATCAATAATAATGATAATGGAGTAAAATCAAAGTGCAGGTCATTCACTGAATCAAATGTTACATATTTCAATGACTTATTAAATAAGGAAACATGGTCAGAAATTTATGAACTAGAAAATGTAAATGATAAATTTAATGCATTTAACAGTACCCTAAAACACTATTTTGAAATAGCATTCCCCTTTAAACGAAGAACTGTTCAAAATAACAAAACTAGCAATTGGATAACAACAGGGATTATAAATTCATGTCAAAGAAAGAAATTTCTACACAAATTATATAAACAATACCACACAACACCTGAATTCAATTTATACTACAAAAAATACACTAGCATATTAAATAAGGTAATAAGACTAGCAAAGAAAATGCATAATGATAATTTTATTTCCCAATCATCTAATAAAAACAGGGCTATGTGGTCCGTAATAAAGAAAGAAACTGGAAAATATGCTAAAATACAAAGGAACATTACACTGACCAGAAATAATAAAGTGATTAATAATCCAGAGGAAATAGCAAACACTTTTAATGACTATTTTCTAGAAATTCCGCAAAAATTATTAAATAAATCACAGGTAAATACACTAAATTCTAATAATAAAATAAATATATGCAGTGATTCTTTATTTATAAATCATGTCACAAGTGAAGAGGTAAGAATAGTTATAAAAGAGCTAAAAAATAAATTCTGTGCTGGCATTGATGGCATCCCTGATGCAATTTTAAAGAAATGTGCCGAAAATATAATAAATCCACTTACGCACTTAATAAACAGTTCAATTCTCTCAGGAACTTACCCGGATATTTTGAAGTTATCAAAAGTAATTCCAGTGCACAAAAACGGTTCAAAAGATGAATTAGATAACTATCGTCCTATTACCTTACCAACTGGTATTGCAAAAATTGTGGAAAAAATTATGTATAAGAGACTGATAAGTTTCATAGAAAAAAATAAAATATTATCAAACTCACAACATGGATTTAGAACGGAAAAATCTACACAGACAGCAATTTACGAATGTAGTAATAGTATACTGAAATTAATTGACAATAAGGAACATGTAACTGGCCTATTCTTGGATTTATCGAAAGCATTTGATGTAGTTGACCATAAAATCCTCCTTACCAAACTAAATCAATATGGTGTTAGAGGTCTAGCTAATAAATGGATCGAGTCTTACTTAACAAGGCGTAAACAAATAGTAAGCTTGAGACACAAGGATGATGGAACCAATGAAACATTGTCCAATGAGGGAATTATTGAATTTGGAGTACCCCAGGGATCGGTTTTGGGCCCACTACTCTTTCTTCTATATATCAATGATATAACACAGAACGTTCATTCACATAAGGAAATTTTGTTTGCGGACGATACAACACTCGTAATAAAAGGTGAAACTAAACAGGTCATACAGCAGTCTGCTGACTCCGTTACAGGAGAGTTAACCAAATGGTCACAAGATAATCGCCTCATAATAAACTATAAAAAGACAGTATGTCTAAATTTCCACACTATACAGAATAGGAATCCTGTGATGCCCAATATAACATTAAATGGTCATCAAATAGAAAATAAATCAGAAACAAAGTTTTTAGGACTATGGATACAACAAGACTTGAAATGGAATAAACATGTACAATATCTGAATACTAAACTGAACTCGATGTGCTTTGCGTTACGTATTTTGAAAACCTGCACTAGCATGCACACATTAAGAAATACTTATTTTGCTTATTTCCATTCATACTTAAGATATGGGATCATATTTTGGGGTATGTCGCCAGATGTACTAAGCACGTTTAGGATACAAAAGAGAGCGATTAGAATTATGGCAAATGTAAACTCTAGAGAATCATGTAGACCTCTGTTTAAAGATTTAAACATTCTCCCACTGCCCTGCATATATATCTTTGAAAGTATTATGTTTTTTAAAAAGAATTTAATGAATAAAGATGTTTTTCTTAAAACAAACAATGATGTTCATAGGCATAACACAAGACAAAATCAAAACATTCATATTTCACACACACACACAAGCATATATCAAAAAGGAACTTTTCACACTGGAGTTAAATTATACAATAAACTACCCCAGTATATAAAACTGGCCCCAAAAATAAAAACCTTTGATAGAATGTTGAAAGCTTATCTGCAGTGCCATTGTTTTTACTCAGTAGTTGAATATTTTAGCGTATAGGA
Source organism: Meconema thalassinum (assembly GCA_946902985.2). NCBI lineage: Eukaryota > Metazoa > Arthropoda > Insecta > Orthoptera > Tettigoniidae > Meconema > Meconema thalassinum. The sequence continues at coordinate 2,071,092 of OX336399.1, read as the reverse complement.
GTGATGGAATCTATAACTATATTTTACTTTTTAAATTTAATTTTAATACCTAGCTGTATGTTGTTGTATTTATAGAATTAAGTTTTCATATTATGATAATAGAGTGAGGTGTAAATAGTTGTGCAATAAGATTGTATCTATTAAGATTTGCTATTATAATAAGTTATAAATAGTTATAATCTTAGTAATATATACCTGTTAGTTCTTTTATTTTATGCATGTAAATTCTGACGTGTCCTATATCAAAAATGTATTGAATGCATGTATTTGATCAAATGGAATTAATAAAAATCTATCTATCTATCTATCTATCAAGGGCAATCAAGGACAACTTGAATCATTCAAGTGATTTTTCTATTTCATTTTACCAACTAACCAGGTGCCTGGAAATGCTAGTGAAGGAGGCACCTAAGTAGGCTAGCCTACTGGTATTCACCATTCAGAGAACATTCTCAGCGACTTGTCTATGCATAGGCCTATGACACAATTTTCAGAAATTGATACAGTAGTCACAGAACACTAATGGTGCCCAGTACTCGCAGCTTAGCATAGGACGGAGTGGTTTCCAGCCACAGATTAACTTATGATCTGTCAACGGGTTTTCAAACAAATTGAGCACACACCCAAGTACAGGGGTCTTGACCATGATGTTCCAAGCCTCTAAATGAAACACTCCTCTTTAAGACTTTCTGGTCTTGCATCCATGGTCGATCAACATTCTCCTGATCTGTGTTCTCAAGTTTCTGATGGTTATGGACATTATTTTTTATCCTGATTACTTCATATTTTAAGGGGTTGGGGTACATGCCCTATTCTTAATTAGTTCAGCATAAGATCATTGAATCCCCTTAAGAAAAATAGGGAACATCCATGTGTTATTTGACCATAGGAAAGGGAGAATTTAAAAAACTGAACCTCTAGGGACATTGATGCAGATGACTTCGAGTAAGTAGGCTAGATCAAAATGAACATTTTTCAGTGTTGCCTTAATAAAGGTTGATAACTTTCTACCGTTCAACATGAATAGGCCTAGGCCTATATTGGATGGGAAATATTTTTATTATTTGCAGAGATTACAAGGATGACTTGTTGATGTATCGTTATTTTGTTAAGTGAACATAAGTTCCAAGTCCATATCGTGTTGCAACCCATATTTCAGTGCTGCCTTAGTAAACGAAATATTCAATGTCTTTCAGTCGGTCAACACGGTTGCACTTAATGGTAATGAGAATGAGCATTATTCCAAAAACCAGAAAAAAAAAACTGTAGGCTACATGCAGACCTAACATGTCAAATCAATCATGCCTACAAGACAACAAAAATGCTCTATGAAAAACTATTAAAACCCCATAATGGTAGTCAAAAATAATCCCAAACCAGCGCCACTATTTCGCGAAGGTGCAGAAAAATCTTACTATAGTACAGCTATTCGTAATAGTTGCTACTGTTGTGATCCGCCCCCGAATTTTAACTATTTATCTTAGTGTCTACAAGATAACGAGATTGGCAAAAAACCACAAATCTATAGAAGGCAACACTAAAAATGGCTTATCTAATCCACAAGTCACCCACCCTTCACCAACATTATTAATATTTGTAATTTAAGTAACTTAGGTTATGTTAAATTGAGGTTAATGGCGGATTTGATTGCGGCTGTGTGGCGGGAAGGACCCAATAAGTGCTCAGCCAATCAGGGACGTTTTGATTGGCGACCATGCTCGGAAAAATTTTAGATCGTTTTGATTCTCAGGGCTTCGTTAAGCCCCCACCCTAGGCCGTCATCGTGTCCAAAATGGCGGCTTAACGAACACGACGGGGTGCCATTATTAAAATTTTGGGAGATAGAAACACAGCCTCGGAGTGTGTTTCTATCTCCCAAAATTTTAATAATGGCACCCCGTGGCGTTAACGAACAGCTGATTCCTCACCTCAAGTTAAAACGCAATGAGAGTGAAACGCAAATTATGATCCGCATCATCCTGGCTTGTTATTGGCTGGCAATTATTACCAGCCATTGGCTGCCCGCGGGTTTGTTTACAATTATCACCAATATGGTGGCGAGAGGAATAGAATTCTACATCAATTAAATTGCTAGAAATCTATTCCAGTTCATGACAGTATGAAGTGCAAATCACTTATTGATGAGGAATTGTATGTGCGTTTATATTGAAATTGAAGCGTGACACTGTTCATCAAAATTTGTGAAAATAAAAGTACAAATCAACACTCTTGCCAATCAACTGAAAGTTTCTACTACTTTGGATGTAATGGATGTAAATCAATTGGCTGTCGTTTCCACCAGTTTTATACATCAGTTCGAAATACATTCAGTACAATAACCTTTTGTGCACTATAAAACTACATTATAGACCATTGCATATTGATGTTGCTGTCTGCTTATATTTACCAATTTCATGACATGTAATTTGTAGGTTATGCCTAATAAGGCATATAATTTAAGTGGCCGTTTGTAATATGAAGTCCTTACTGTATTTATGTACAAATATTATGGTTTAACTAATGAAGCAAGGATTAAAAGTGCAGTTTGCACTGCCACCCTTTTTTTTGTTTAAATATTGATATGTAGTTTCTCAGTCTGGTAACTTCTTGGATTTGCTTGAGATAGATTTATAGTAATATAATACCTTATTAACCTGCAGGCTGAGTTTTTTTTAAACATGCCCAGGTGCATACAGTAGCACAAGACGTACTGCAGGCTATGTCGATCCTAAATGTAGGCCTATTATAGTGCTCATGTCAAAGATCGTCCTAAAGTTTTAACTATTGAGACTTGATTTGCATCGAAGATAATTTCAGCCGAGTCTGGCAAGGCTTCATAAACTTGAGCGTGACTTCACATTTTCATTTTTCCTATACAGCTTTTGATACCAACCACTTAAATCACAGTATTTCAAGATTTGCTCTCATTAAACATCACCAACACTTCCCCCCCCCCCCCCCCCCCCCTGGTGGTGGGCTGTATTGGAGTCTACAGAAAATAAAGTTGAGAAATAAAAATACATCTTAGGTTTCCATGACACAGATGCATTTTATCCTACTATATCTCCACTCAATATACCAATCCTACCAATGTTTCCTAACTCCTCATGCTGCATAAATAAACATGACAGATTACAGCATTAGCAATGACAGTAATTTAATGAATTGTTAAAATGTTTTTAAAAGATGCATAGAAAGAGGCTTGATAAATCCTGTATCATCAAACCATTTAAACATTCCCACAGAGCTCTAATCAGAAGCTCATTTTATGTGCAACAGGTATGTAAAATAAACCTCCCTCCCAATAACTTGTAGGCCTAACCTGAACATAATCCATGTTAAGAGCTGTTTTTTGGTTCACAGGAAAACCTACCATTTAAAATCTTGCACATACCGGTAGGCTACTAATCATATTAAGGTGCAATTAACTAGGGTAATTTTAAAAATCATGGCTATCAACTACTGATTTAAATATTCCAGACATCTTTCTTCTGACAGCATGTAAGTCCTTACTACTGTCTTTCAAGCCATTGACCAATTGTTTTTTTCACGAGGAACCATTTTAGTCATTCTTCTCTATGTGAAATACAGTTGATGACAACTGCCTGGAAGACTCGGGTGTTTTTTCTTGTGTCGCTTCTCTGGTTGCCTACGACACTTCCTAATTATTAACAGAATGTTTCATTGAATTGTTGTATCCAATTGACCAACTGGTAATATATTATGGTTTGCTTTAATATTCCTATGATACTCTTTTAGATCTCATATATTAATGAAATATACATCAACATAGGCTGAAATGTTGAACCAATCTCCCATTCCCTAACACTCCCAACTAATGGGACATAAGCTACCTAGTGGTTGCTTCCATCTACATGTACCGTACTAGGTCTAGTAGTACCATAGGTATTGTGACTGTTTCTCCAACTCCGTCAAGGAAACTAATTCTGAACTAAGATCTGGAATGGGGTACACTGTCTCTCGAGGGCAATCAAGGACAACTTGAATCATTCAAGTGATTTTTCTATTTCATTTTACCAACTAACCAGGTGCCTGGAAATGCTAGTGAAGGAGGCAGCTAAGTAGGCTAGCCTACTGGTATTCACCATTCAGAGAACATTCTCAGCGACTTGTCTATGCATAGGCCTATGACACAATTTTCAGAAATTGATACAGTAGTCACAGAACACTAATGGTGCCCAGTACTCGCAGCTTAGCATAGGACGGAGTGGATTCCAGCCACAGATTAACTTATGATCTGTCAACGGGTTTTCAAACAAATTGAGCACACACCCAAGTACAGGGGTCTTGACCATGATGTTCCAAGCCTCTAAATGAAACACTCCTCCTTAAGACTTTCTGGTCTTGCATCCATGGTCGATCAACATTCTCCTGATCCGTGTTCTCAAGTTTCTGATGGTTATGGACATTATTTTTATCCTGATAACATCATATTTTGAGGGGTAGGGGTACATGCCCTATTCTTAATTAGTTCAGCATAAGATCATTGAATCCCCTTAAGAAAAATAGGGATCATCCATGTGTTATTTGACCATAGGAAAGGGAGAATTTAAAAAACTGAACCTCTAGGGACATTGATGCAGATGACTCCGAGTAAGTAGGCTAGATCAAAATGAACATTTTTCAGTGTTGCCTTAATAAAGGTTGATAACTTTCTACCGTTCAACATGAATAGGCCTATATTGGATGGGAAATATTTTTATTATTTGCAGAGATTACAAGGATGACTTGTTGATGTATCGTTATTTTGTTAAGCGAACATAAGTTCCAAGTCCATATCGTGTTGCAACCCATATTTCAGTGCTGCCTTAGTAAACGAAATATTCAATGTCTTTCAGTCGGTCAACACGGTTGCACTTAATGGAAATGAGAATGAGCATTATTCCAAAAACCAGAAAAATAACTGTAGGCTACATGCAGACCTAACATGTCAAATCAATCATGCCTACAAGACAACATAAATGCTCTATGAAAAACTATTATAACCCCATAATGGTAGTCAAAAATAATCTCAAACCACTGCCATTTCGCTAAGGTGCAGAAAAATCTTACTATAGTACAGCTATTCGTAATAGTTGCTACTGTTGTGATAAACCGGTACTGAGTGATAGGCCCCCGAAATATAACTATTTATCTTAATGTCTACAAGATAACGAGATTGCCAAAAAACCACAAATCTATAGAAGGCAACACTAAAAATGGCTTATCTAATCCACAAGTCACCCACCCTTCACCAACATTATTAATATTTGTAATTTAAGTAACTTAGGTTATGTTAAATTGAGGTTAATGGCGGATTTGATTGCGGCTGTGTGGCGGGAAGGACCCAATAAGTGCTCAGCCAATCAGGGACGTTTTGATTGGAGACCATGCTCGGAAAAATTTTAGATCGTTTTGATTCTCAGGGCTTCGTTAAGCCCCCACCCTAGGCCGTCATCGTGTCCAAAATGGCGGCTTAACGAACACGACGGGGTGCCATTATTAAAATTTTGGGAGATAGAAACACAGCCTCGGTAGTCGTTGTTTACCTCAAGATACGTACTTCTGAACAGTAGCAATTGGGTAAAGAGTTTACTATGCCCACTACCGTAACGCGAAGAAGAAGAAGAAGAAGAAGAAGTGTGTAACGTTCCATGATGCGCGGTATGTTTACTCGGTTGTTTTGATGTTTTGGTGTGTAACTTGTCCTGTTATTCTGATATGAACAATGTAAGTACAATTTTCCATTATATTTTCGACACGGGATTGCAAATCATGATTGTATTAGGTTGTTCCCAAATAGTGGATATTTTAGTTACTTGTCCGTACAGATGTAAATTGCGTTTGGTGATCGGCTGACATTGAACGCAGCAATCAATGCCGAGTCCTTCGATAGTGGCATAGGCATTTCGGCTTGTAATAGGGATCTCAGAACGTTTGCATGTTGTGTCTGTATCAGTATAAATCTTTTATTCCTATCATAACCAGACTCATGTATGAATCATTTCCTTGACCGGTTTGTTTGAATTGATTTCATTTAAGGCAGGCTTTGTTTGCAGGGATTTTTCAATGGAGATTCCGTGCACTCAGGTTTTAGATGATTTTTTACCAGATGATTCTCCGCAGAGCAGTCCTGAGAAAAAGAAACAGGTAAGTATTGTTCATTATTTCTTGTTTGGTGGCATTATCGATAATCAATCAATCGAAGGCTGCTGTAATGCATTTGAGGAGGTGCCTCCGTACAGTTTAGACTCACTGTAAACTGGATGTCTCTTGGCTTATCAATAGTTTTGCTGTTACAGATAATTAACTTTCAGGCTTGGTTATAACAGACCTATTGTTATGTTGCACAAGTGGTAGTAGTAGTAGTCGACTCTCTTTGTCTCATTAATACGGTCACAGAATTTGCTTGAAATCTGTCTGGGCAAGGCAACCACCTCTAAAGGCACCATTCCTGTGGGGTTTTCTAGAAAGCAGTTACAATTGATTAATACTGCCTGAGAGCAGAACATGAATTCTGAATGAGACCAGAACATGGCTTTTACACTTAAATCAGACGTCGTGGCTTTTACATACCTTGTTTCATTTTCTGGGGACATAACCAATTCAAATCAGTTACCCTGGTCACTACTGCACCTGAAATATGTGCTAAATTACGTAAATAGATTTTTATATTTAAGGTAACTGTAGGCTACCGAGCCAATAGTCGTCACTCTCGTATATAAGTACATATAATAAGGATGTCAACGGGTCTTTTGCAACGCACTCTTACGAGTTTCGTCATACCTTCGTTGCCGATAAGGAGCAACTTTGCGATATCATGCGTGCGATGTTATAGGTGATTCCCAGCGTCAGACATCTCCTGTGAGTTGAGCTGTCTTGACGCGGCGTATTGGTTCTCGAATGCGCTAAGCAGGCATGCGAGTTAATTATGTGCATACGTGTTATGTTCCGACATTTTAAAATGTTACAAGTGTGTGATATAGGCTAGTTGGTAATTGTTTCTGTAACATATTTGCTATTTCGTGCTCACGTTCCTAGTTTGGTTAGAAATGCTGGTGACGAACAATGGATAAAAAAAAACACTTTTCTAATGCTCGTCATTTGTGATGAAAACTGGCACACTGTCATTTCTCCTTGTAAGACCTAACTAACAGCGGCAATATACTTATAATGCAGTTCTGAAGCACCCTGCATTAATTAAATTGTCGTTTAATCATAGTGTCCAATAGTTGTCATGCGTGTCGAACACTAGTGCACGATAATCTTAAAGTTTGCGTTAACGTTTTAGAACCGATAAACATTTACAGTGTGCTGTTATTATGTAGATTTGTCTTTTTGACGGCCGTAGGTCTAGGCTGGCTGCGTGGCTCGGCGGTAACGTTCTCGCTTGCTGTTGCAGAATTGAATCCTGGCACAGTCATCTGGAATTTAAGGGTGTGCAAATGTGAGGTAGCCATGTCAGTAGATTTACTGGCGCGTTAGAGATACCCTTCGGGGCAAAAGTCCGGCACCCCGGCGTCTCTAAAATCTGCCGTAATTAAAAGGGACTTCAATAAATAACATACCGGGTGAGTTAGCCGTGGTGGTTACGGCATGACTGATGGCAGTCGCTCACATCCGGGAGGCGAGGAGGTTCGAATCCCCCCGCCGGCAACCTTGAAGATGGTCTTCTGTGGTTTCCCATCTTCCTTCCAGGCAAATGCCGGGGTTGGTCCCTAACTATAGGCCACAGCCGCGACCTTCCAACTCCTCGTCCTTACATTCCAACTTCCCTCCTTCCCTCCCCAACGGTACTTGTAGCTCACCCATTGGGTGTCCGTCTCGAAGTAGCTACAAAACTGGCGAGCCGAACATGTCCTTGGACACTCCCAGCACTAAAAGCCATACGCTAAAAAAAAGAAAAATAACATTATTATTATCAGTAGGTCTAGGCCTAGGGTTTTTAGGTTGGTAAAGACGATTCTTTTTAAATTGAGATGAAAAGTATATTCTAAGACTAAATCTTTGCTTTCAAGCAATATGTCGAAATGCACAGTTCTCAATTAGCCTACGATATTCCGAAAATGGAAGCTGCTATTAACGTCGTTGAGGACGGCATGAGTATTACAACGGCCGCGGAGAGGAATGGTGTTCCGAGAAACGCCCTCTCTGACAAAATTAAAGGAAAAACTAGAGAGAGGAAGATGAGGCCAAGTTCCTTTTTAACAAAGGGTGTTGGTTCAATGGGCAATCTCACTAGGAAAAGCAGGGTTCCCGGTAACAAAGGACGATTTGCAAAATAGCGTCCGGTGCCTCACCAAAGAATTGAAGAGGGACTCTCCTTTCAAAGATGGGCGGTCCGGGAGGAAATGGTGTGAATCTTTCCTAAAAAGAAATTCAAGCCTGTCTTTACGAACACCTCAAAATTGAACAGTGAACCGTGCTGCAATTTTACAGAACATCAAATTAAATCATACAGTTATTTGCTGGAAAACGACTTACACTCTATCTTGTCAGACCCTCGGTGATTGTGGTGGCGCAGCGGTCAAGCTGTATGCCTCTCACCAAGGCGGACCGGGTTCGATTCCCGTTCAATGCATGTGAGATTTTCGATGTGAAATGCCATGTCCTGTGGTTCGGATTCCACGTAAATAAGGAGGTCCCGTGGCTCATGGTCGCGAGATTAACGGTCACATTAAACTACAAGCTTCCTTCCTTTTCCTTCCTCGGCGATTGTTCAATGCAGACGTTATGTTATGCCAGGGTCTGGTCTCACTTTTTATGTGACTACGCCTCCCATCCCTCGGCCAAAAATGAAAAGATCACGGCATAACACCCTGGAAAATGGCCATTCGCTCTTGAACACCTACAGCAATGCACTTTCTTGTGGTTATATTGCTCGAATTTCGATTATTATTAATATTATTATTATTATTGTATTTCTAATGCACTTGAAGAAATATATAAATAAATTATAATAAATGTGTTTCGAGCAGAATTACGATCTTTTCATGCCCGTATGTCTACCCGCCATTCCCGATTGCCCATGCCGATATTTTGTCTTTTCCTTTTTTAAATAATTACTGGTAAATGTTAGCCTCCATGCCAATAAATCGGTGCCTTACGCAACAATATTGACAGAAATGCATTATAAACAGCAGATAAGGACGACGAACAATGTGACGACAATTGGTGCAAACGGGTGACGAATATTGGAAAAATCTAAATACATCGTGACGATTACTTAGAGCAAAAACACATGAAAAAAAAAACAACATAATTTTTCCGAAAAGGAATACTTTCGACATTGAGAGTTTCCGAGTGTTTGTGTAGAGTTTGAGGTTAGGTACAGTGGTCTTGTTGATTTAAATTACCAAAAGGTATAAGATATAATATTTGCTTGACTAAATCAGTCTTAACATGATGCATTGCTATTTTAACGTCAGCCATGTTCCGACAGCGCTGGTTCTCGTCAGTAAGGTGCACACATTGTTAGCAACACGTAGGATACTAAATCACCACACTAATTAAAGATTATTGGAAATCAGTGGTGTATATATGGTTAATGCCCGCATGCTAAACCTATTGGATTGGACAAAACGAAGGGTAGAATGGTTGAGTTGAGGGGAAGCTAGCAGCGCACTGTTGACGACATGTTAGACTGTAACCACTGTTCCTTTCATTTGAACCCTCACAGAATGCTACCTAGACCACCTATACAATTAGTACCGTATGGGTGGGGTTGGCAATTTTGTAATTGCGCATAATACTCACGGTAATGGCTGACACAGCTGGAATTGTAGGCTTCTATATAAGTCGTGACCTAAAATGGGGAGGTGGGTGGGTTATAGACAGTGGAGGAGTATCATTAATAATAATATTGTATGGCCTCGGGTGCCGGGTGCAAGCTTTGTAATTTGACACCCAGAGGGTAGCTTGCATGTCGAATTTCGTTGTTCCTTGAATCACTATGAAAGTCAAGGAGGTTAGATATCTAAGCTCCTTGAACATTATAGCGCTTTCTATTAGAGAAATGAGGAACTTTGTGTGGGCGGAAACTCCCGAGATTAATTTGGCCATTATGAACACGGCCTACTGAATTCAAATGGGTTCTTTGACATGCCAATATCGTATGACATGCATATCGTATTTTTGCCGTAAAAAATCACTTACCACGGCTAGGGGCGAACCTGCAATCTTGGGGTTGGTAGACCGACACGCTATCCACTCACCCACCGTGGCAAGCTAGTGGAGGAGTAATCACCTATTACCACTTCATTTCCTGATTTATTTTTCATCATTTGAAAGTGATGAGAACCAACGATAAAATTTTCTATCCTGAAGTTAGCCATAAATACCCTCTGTAATGTATCTACCCACATAACCTAACGGCGGTGCTTTTTGAGGATCCAACCAGCCTTCGGGCTGACCGACAGTGATAATGGTATTGTCCTCCTTCACTGGAAATATTGTGCTAAATTATGTAAATATGTGTTTCTGTTTCTTGCTCATCCAACGACAATTGCCAGGTCTCTTCAACACGCACACATTACTGCTACCAACATTTTATTCCTTGTAATTGTGTGAAAGCCCAACGATTGGTCTGGATAAAGGTTATTGATGAGTAGTGCTTGGCGGACACAACTGGAATATAAGTCGTGATATCAAAAAGGAGATGGTTATTGACAATGCCTATTACCACATCATTACTCTTTACAAAAGGTATTTGGCTAATTAATGTAGTTTTGTAGAAGGTTAACCACATGCACTTGGATAATATATGATTTTCATATTCTGGCGGACATTACCAATTGAGATTACTAACCTTGATCACTACTGCACCAAAAATATGTACTAAATTACGTAAATATGTATTTTTACTTGTTGCGAACAATGGCAGCCTTGCGCACAAGGTCTCTCGAACTGTTACCGATGCGCACACATTGACGTCTCATTACTATTACCAACATGTGGTACGCGTTGTCAAAAACTATTGGTTGTTGTTGTTGTTGTTTGAGTCTTCATTCTGTTGACTGGTTTTGCCTCCCTGTCCTGAGGTAATCGTTTCATCTCTACATAGTTGCCACACCCTACATCCAACGCAATCTGTTTAATATATTCTAACCTTGGTCTACCCCTACAGTTCTTGTCCTCGACCCTTCCCTATTCCTGGTGTCTTAGTATGTGTCCTACCAACCTATCTCTTCTCTTCATTAGCAGTCACCAGAAACATCTCTCCTTTCCCACTTGTCTTAATACCTCTTCATTTGTCACCCTATCTACATTTCAAACACTTCAATTCTCCTCATTTCTGCTGCACCAACAGTCCAAGTTTCACTTCCTTAGACAAAGGCTTTCCGAAATTAATACAGTACTTAAATCTACATTCGATGCCAACAGATTCCTTTTCTGTAGAAATGCTTTCCTTGCCTGAGCAAAAACCTACTTTGCTTCATCCATCACTGGTTATTTTGCTTCCTAAGTAACAGAAGTCTCTAAAGATTATTGATGCGTGTTGCGGTGTAGGGAAACGCCTTGTGACTTGAACCACCATGACATTGAAATGATTCAGAATAAATTCCTAAGATATCTACGGTATAAAATCACGGATATTTAAATGATATATGACATGTATGGAAATGTTCTAACAAGGGAATCGTACGCAGGCATGATGGCTGGCATAGCTGGACATCCTGTAACAGTATTACTGGCTGGTCTGAGGAAATTCCACAGTAACTCTCCCTCTACACTGACGAATGACATTTGAATTGAGAAATTGAAATAATAATTGATTGTAAGATATAATAATTTAATAAGATGCGCTCGAAAGAGCATTACTTAACTTACATAATACACGAAAATATCATTCTAAATACAATTTGATGTTACAATGCTATTTAGTTTTCACTGTAGTCTCTGATGGATTTAGTTCTTTTTGCACACTTAGTTAAGTGATAACGGTCACATCTCTTGTCACACAAGGAACATATGCAATCATCATCTGGCTGGTGAAAACCTTGAGTTACAGTAAGCAGATCTTATGGTGAAAACCATGAGTTGCAAGTCTCGTTACCACATGTCTTAGATCCTGTCCTGCCTCCATCCATTGTCTATCCATCATTGCGCTAGTGCTATAAAAATCAGGGTTAATGTCATTTCTCTTCCTCCGCCGCAGTTCGAGATCCGCTTGGTAAGGGCCGGTAGATGGCAGCGTGAATTGCGGTCTCAGGTCTTCCAAGAAGAAGCTTTCCCTGGCTAATTCGTATACAATCCTTGAGGGTGCATAAATCCCAACTCCCAAAGCAATCTTCAGATAACGTGCTTTAACACTTTCTAATCGTTTGAAATCGCTACTCGAAAGCTTATCCCATATTAATTCTATTTCATATGAGGCAGTTGGAGTTATTACTGTTTTGAACAATGACATTGCAGTGGGCAAAGAAAGTTGTCGGATATTTTTAATTCGATGAGTGGCTTTCGTAGCTGCTGAAGCCCTTTCCTGAGTGTGTATCCTGTAGGAAGACAGTGTCGTTTGTAGATATGTTCCTCAATACCGGAAATTATTTACTACTCTTAGGGCCGGTTGCACCACGAGGCCGCTTAAACCCTGCTTTGCTAAGGGTGGTTTACGGTTAAGCGATCTTAAATACGACGGCTTAAGGCTGGGTGTTGCACCAACTCGTCTCGTACTTCGCTTAGGTGAACTGAGTTTACGGTGGGAGTCAAAGATCTTCGTTGCGTGAGTAATGCTCCCTGCAGCAAAGAATACGTAGTCTTACCGTTATGCCAACATAATCCCAGCCGTGCTGAATTACTTGCGTAACGATCATATGCAATATAAGGAAAGAATGACAACTTAAGTATCTAGGGAGCCATTTGAACGCTATTATTGTATTCGCATCATACATATAATATGAAATAATTTCGGCAGTATTGATCCTCCGAGATTGATTTTGTCTGTTATGTTGGTCACGGTTATCATATGTTTCTAGCCGTCGCAATAATTTTCCACGACTACAGCTGTTCTACTTTTGGGGTTGGCGACCAAAAATACATTACTAGTTGTAGAAAGAATTGCCTACTGTGTTGCGAGACGTGAGCATCAGCTGTAGTAGACGCTGGGAAAACCGTTGTTGAAATATAATGCAGTGTATTTTCCTTAACATTACGGTAGCTTACTTCCTGAACATGTTATTGACTACACCCCACATTGAGGAGGTCGCATCTTGCGAAGGTTATGTTTTCTTACTTGGTTTTCATTATATCGCTTGTTTATAAATACGCATATATTATATCATTAAGCACATATAGTGCGTATTTTCTAATGATATATATATATATATATAGAGTATGTATACGAATGACACAGCATGTTGTATTGCAAGCATCCACAATAGGCTAGTTCGTCATTGGCTAAGGATTTCTACATCCGTCCCTGGGCTAATATTTAGTTTAACAACCAAAAATGTGCATTGCGTTTCTGCCAATATAAAGAAGAGTATTTTTTTTTTACGTTGTCAAAAGCTATGATATCTGTAGTACAAGCTACCGCGATTTTATTAGGAACGTGTAGGAAATCCCTGTGGCAACGCGTTGAAAGAATGTTATACGTATATATTTAATTTGCATCGCAAAATCCACACTATGTATGCTTTATATTATAACGACTGAGTAATTATAAAACAATAAAAACAATAAAAGTCAAGCAAAAATATTCCTCCCCGCTGGTAATCGAACCCCGGCACTCCGGGCGGGAGTCTGTAATGATATCCACTCAACCACAGATGGCGATATATGTTACACCTTTATCAACAGGTATAGATACGAATGCTTAGCAAATGAGCACACGGAAGAAAATATCTCTTCAGTGTATTGTGCCGTCATTATAAACCATTTAATAATATTTTTATTATTATTTCGTTCACTACATTATATAACAACACCTCCAACCTACTGAGATATGGATCAGACAAAATGGGGCCGGCCGCCATTTTGGCGTGTGAGTGAACGGATTAAACCATCCTTAAGTCTTAAACCACCGAGCACGGCCGCTCAATCTAAGCCTACTTTAAGCCATTGCTTGTGGTCTGGTGCAACGGGCCACATCCTTGAGGATAGTTTAAACCACCCTTAGTTCGTTAAGCGGAGCTGGTGAAACCGTCCCTTAGCATATCTCCTTGCAGAGTTAAATGATCATCCAACGCCAGTTTGCCTCCTTTTCTAAAAGTCATGTGCACTGTTTTTTCTTTGTTGATCACTAAACTGTTTTCGTCAGCCCATAATTCAAGTTTCTGAAGAGCGGCACGCAGATCACGCAATGTGAACCTAGAGCCATGTCATCGGCGTACATGATAAGTTTCACTGTTGGGTAGTCTTGGACGGTGTTAATAATGTCAGCTGTCAAGATGTTAAAAAGTAGGGGACTCATAGGATCGCCCTGAAGTACGCCATTTGTCTGACGGACCTTTTCAGACAGAACTACACCGTCATTTAAAATGATATAGTTGTATGCTAGGATTACCTCAACTATTCTCGCTAGGGGGTTAGAGTTTCCTAGCATCCCTTTATTTATGAGGATATTCCTGTCTATCAAGTCAAAAGCTTTACGATAGTCTATGAAGACCACGTGAAATTTCCCTTTCTTTTGCCTCAGAGCCTGTTCCACTTCTTCTAGTAATGCCACTGCTTGTAGAGTACTCCATCTTTCTCGAAAGCCGAATTGGCAATCTGGTATGTACATATCCACCTCCTTGGCTAGTCATTTTGTTAAAATTTTAGAGAAAATCTTGAATATCGTGGGCTCTAGTACTACTCCTCTGTAAGAGTTGGGATCTTCAGTGTTTCCTTTCCCCTTGTACAGAATTGTCATTTGGGCCGTTCTCCAGCTTACAGGAATGACTCCTGTATACAAGCACTTATTAAATAGGTCTGTCCAGATGGGCAGAAGCAGATCTTGTGTCTCTTTTATGTGTTCTATGAATATCTTGTCAGGTCCTGCCGCCTTACCCTTCTTAGATGACGTGATATTAGTTTGTATTTCATCGGTGGTTATTTGGAGGAAATCATCAGCTATGCAATTTGTAGCAGAGACTTGGTGTTCTTCCAATGTTCCATTCTTGTTGAGGATCCCAGAGAAATGTTCCGCCCATGTCTTTATTGGTATCTCTCTTGCCTTATGAGCTTGCCTCTTTCTTAGAGCTAAGTAGGGATCTGATCTCGCTAGTTCCGCTGTTTCCCTAGCTTCGGCTTCAATGTGCTCGGTTCTTTTAGTCTGAAGTAGTAGTTTATACTCTTTCCTCCTCGTAGCGTAATCCTCCAAATCAACTTTGTCGTTTGTGCACTTTGCTTTGTACAACGACTGTAGTGTAATTTTCCGAGTAATGTAGCACTCACTATCGAACCATTTTTGTGCATGTCTCTTTCTTCTGTAGACGAAGTAGCCCAGGCATATTAAGTTATAACCTAAAAAAAAATAATAATGTAAAGCTGAAATTTGGTATAGATGTTCCCTAGTACCCTAGTAACAAATCCTGAAAAGTCCCCATCTCTGCGGCGTCCGCGTCATAGTTTTTGGAGAGTTCAAAAGGGCTTAAATGGGGCCTAAGTGCCTAAAACAGCATTTTTGCTTCCTGCGTTCAAAATATTGATCCAAAATCAGTTATAATGAGCTTTGATAGTAATAAGAGAATGACTGCGTTATATATAACGCTCTTATTGGTCGTAATTATTGCCATATATTTAAACAGATGAGTAATCAAACATTTTTAGCTCAACTTTTCTCACGAAAGTTTAGCTAATTTGTCATTTGCTGGGACTTATCGTGTAAACAGCTGCTGATAGCGACTAAAGACCCAAAGTAAAAGTTGTAAATCACACTTGTAGCTTTAAAACGATACATTGCCCATGTTCATCCGACAAACAGCAGCAGAGATACAGTTACACATATAAAAGTGGAAGTGTGGCAGTCGCTTTTCCGAACGAACGCCCATTTACTCTGGTGGGCTCCTCTATTCACCTTTGCTGACACCATTTTGTATCTTTGCTCAAGAGCTTTTAGGATGGTATTCCTTTGAATCCAGGTAAACTAGCAGAAACAGTTTACATAGAACAAAAGGAGTTTAATGCAGTTAGCACTTAAACGTACATTCATAATATGCATAATGCAAATAATAACAAAACAAAGCTTAAAAAGCTTTCTTCAGACAACGAACACTTGCAAAACAAAGCTTACATCGGAGTCAATCGTCGTCCTCATCGTCTGAGCCATCAAATGTGACGTTGCCACATGCTTTTCCACTGCAGTGCCCAGACATTAAGGAGCATGGGTAATGTATCGTTTTAAAGCTACAAGTGTGCTTTACAACTTTTACTTCGGGTCTTTAGTCGCTATCAGCAGCACTCACACCGACTGCCACAAGAGTTCTTGCAGTTGCAGGACACCAAATTGAGGAGATGATCTGGAGCAGCTGGAAGATGAGTTGTCACTGGTACTAAAGCTGACATACCTGCCAACTCTCCCGATTTAGGCGGGAGACTCCCGATTTCAGACCATTTCTCCCGCCCTCCCGCTTAACGTATTAAATCTCCCGATTTTTCAAAAAACCCACGCGTAATTTCGGATTTAATATGTCGTCTATCGAACG
Organism: Meconema thalassinum; assembly: GCA_946902985.2. Lineage (NCBI taxonomy): Eukaryota > Metazoa > Arthropoda > Insecta > Orthoptera > Tettigoniidae > Meconema > Meconema thalassinum. The sequence goes on along the minus strand of OX336399.1, from coordinate 2,054,467 downwards.
GATCGACTTTACGTGTTTTGAAGTTATATCTCGATACCGCAGTTTCGCTTTGTATCGATAATCGACAACTGCGTACTAACTCCCGCGTCGCGTCCTGCTGTTATAAAAAGTTGGCTTCGAATAAGTCTTCGTTTGAAATCGGCTTCGAATAAGTCTTCGTTTGAAATCGTCGAAGGTTAATTCAGCGCTTGTTCCTAGATGTGTTGCATAATGACCAGTGGGTGATAGGTAGTTGTACGCTGCGGAATATTGTATCTGTTTCACACGTGAAATTATATGATTTGTGTATAACTTAGTTTGATGTTGTTGGCGTTAATATGCCGGTAGGTTATTGTGATTTTTCGAACTGAGTGATTGCGTCGGTTCGTCGGTAATAAGGCGAAATGATATGTGACATTTAAAAGTGTGTACAAAGATCACATTCCCAGGGTGTCTACCGGTAACGGAAGTAACGAATTTTACAAATGGGTAACGGAAAAGTAACGAATTTTACATACGGGTAACGAAAATTTTCCGAAGGCGGATTGAATCATTTAAACTTGCGCCTCTAAGCTCAGAGATTGCGATGGAGCGAGTTTCACGCAAGCGGCGCCAATTGCATAAGCTATATTTCCCCGTTCCCGACCTCGAGGAAATGCATACTGAGGATACCCTTAGTGGTATACATCGTTCAGCGTATATCGTCGGCATCAAGATGACTTTTAGTTTTGTGTGAAATAATTATGTGTTATATTAGGAAGCCTGACTTTTCGCGAGACGTTTATTCGTGAAAACTTCTGAAATTCTTCAGAAACCTCGCATTTTTCGCATTTATTTGGAGACTATTAAATTGAAGTCCAGAAATAACGCTAAATAATTTAATGTCGCGATCTTGCGAAATGTTACCGTTTTGAAAAAGATTCGAAATACGTAGGCTGTAACTTATTTTAAAAATCTGTCTCGTAAATTTGCGACATCCAGTATGGTTAATTCGAAATTCCGTTATATGTCGATTTTTCCTTCTAACTTGGGTTCCATCGGATATATTATAATCTAACCGGTTATTTCGAAAACTTGTATAACTTTTATAATTCGTGATTCGGATTTGAAAGAAAACGTGTCCTCTAGTCGTATTATTCGTGTAATCCTCTCCGAATAATTCTTAATATTTGATACCTACTTCGAACATTCATACTCAAGACGGCCGGCTGACCGCACGACTTGCCTGCGGGAATCTCGTCAAATGGACCGAGATCGACGTCAGTAGCGTAAAATCAAAAAACCCGTCCCCTATCGTGAACTTGTGACCACGAGGTCTGCGGGAATCCCGTCAAAGATGATTGGGCACCAATCACGAAACATTCCGAAACCTACTCGCTACTTTTCCCATGACCGTATACTTAAAAGCGTACGGGGAGCGAGAAGTGCATCTACCCACTTAGAAATGACAGCCTACGTAGCGTCGCGATACTAATTTCTCCTCGTGATCTACCCTGAACTGATGAGCTCCCAACCACAGCATAGGGACAGCGGGAATCACGGCGCCGGCCATACAACTTGTCCATAACTACTCGTGAATTTTAACCATGCCCAACCCTGAGCTTGCATCCACCAATCTGTGAGGACGAATAAACAATCGTTCAACGGCCGGGTGCGGCGCGGTATGCATAATATCGCGAGGACAACTTGAATCTCGTAAAACGGCTGAGAGCGGCAGCGATTGCGATACATCGCGATATTTCTCCGCATTCAATGACGAGAACAACTGTATTTTTGTCAAACGGACAGCAAGTGGCGCCGATTGCATAATAATGCTATATTTCCTCGCGCCCGACCTCAAAGACAATGGAAATCTCGTCGAACGACTAAAAGTGACACCGATTATTAAATCGCGATATTTATCAGTGTTCTATCGCGAAAACAACGGGAATCTTGACAAACGGGTGAGACCAGCGCCGATCGTGTAACATCTTGAAATTTCGCCGTACTTGACTGTGAAGACAGAATTCGGTTACAATCATGTAACGTCCCATAAATTTCGTCGTGATCTACCGCGGGGACAAAGGAAATCTCGCCACGGTCAAGAGAAGAGCAGAGCAACCTCTTGGCAATTATAAAAACGCCTTGTGCACAAGACGACATATTAGCTGAAACAACTCATTTGATAATAAATTTCTAGTATTTATTTATTATTTTTGAAATTGTTGTAACTCCCTAAGTGAATTGTATTTACCGCTTTAAACACAGTTCATTGCTCTCTTTCTCCACCGCGTGATGAGCCCATTTGCTTGCAGACCGCAGACGTATCTTGAATTCAAAGGTAACTAAAATTAACTAAAAGGTAGCTAAAAAGTAACTAGTTTTTACTTCATCCTTAACAGTAGACACCCTGATTCCGCATATAACTGAGTCAGGAAGAGGCGCAACATTTGCATTTTGTAGTGTCTGTAGGTGTGATTTCAGTATCTCGCATATTGGAAAGGGGGACATTTCATTTTCCAAAATTAAGTTTTTTGTAAATACATTTCCTAGCATGTTAACAGACACTCAAGTCAATTTTAATGAGGAAATGGATGCTTTACATTCCCAATTTTGTAACTTCCAACTTGAGGATGTGACATCTATTGAAGAAGAAGAGAGAATTGATGTGAAGTGGGCACTGGTAGGCCAAATGATATGTAGTGGTGGGGTACTCAAGTTATGCTTTCCATTCTGACCATTCCGCATAGTAATGCAGAGTGTGAGAGGATGTTCAGGTCATCTCTCTCTGACAAGACTTTGGACAAACTTACAACTCTGAAGTCGATTCAGAAAGAGAAGTGTTTTGAGCAAGAATATAGCAAGACCTTTTTGAAGAGGGCAAAATCAGCCTCAGTCACCTGCAACAACGACCAATAATATGATCTTCGATACATATTTGCTGCAATGTCTTAGCCTATGTATGTATTATGTAGCGTCCTCGCCCCCCCCCCCCCCCCCCCCCTCCCCGTCGCCGCGTCGAATCTCCCGATTTTTCACTTTGAGAGGTTGGCAGGTATGAGCTGAGTGTTGGAATTTCCATCCCCATTGGGTAGGGTCCAAAGAAAATCCTAATCATTCCTGATCTTGCAAATATACCCGCAGTGAATGTTGTTTGCATGCCGCCGAAGTCGGCGGAAGTGAAGCCAGCTGAAATGACGCTGTGACCGGTTGTTGGCCATTTTTTGGCTGTATTTCACTACCCGAAGTTCGTCGAGGCTTTTGCACTCCGATTTGGCACTATCATAGAGACAAATGGCGAACTTCTCTCCAGCTGATAGTATGGCCTTTTCATCTGGAGCCGTGGACACGAATACCTTCATTTCCTCGCGTAAAGATGCGGAATCCTTCAATATTTTCCGGGCTTGCTGTTTGATGTACTCTACCCACAGCTTTCCTGTGCGAGATTTCTGGCTCATTGAAGAAAATGTGTCATGAAGCGACTCTTTGAGACGTTGAAGGCAAGGATATGATAGCAAATCGTTGGCGGTGCCTTCTTGGAATGCGGTAAAAAGCCCCTGTATTTCGTCCTTGTCATACTTCAGCCCGTCGTTCATGTTGAGTAACATTGTCCCGACAGCCTGTTTTGTCAGAAAATGCGCTCTGAGGGCCCTAGAACATGCACATTTTCGCGTTATTGATACTTTTGAAATTGAAGGCATAACGTAATCAATTTTAAGAGCGAGCTAATTGCAAGCCTACCTAGAATATGCGTGTCCAGACATCATGTGAGTCACTGACGATTTAGCGTATATTTCCGCCCAGAGCTCCTCCGAACCGCTTCCATTCATCACGTAGCCGATCCCCAAGAAACGAGATTAGAATGTGAAATCCGCCTAGACGAACAACCACGTTTTTGAGTTCCTGTGAAGTGTCCGAGGCGACTATCTCTGCAGCTTTCGCGTATAGGGGCTGGTCAAAGGTTCCGAAACAAGTACTTTGTTTCAGTTCCACGCACTCTCTTGCGGCAAACTTCAACGCGGAATGTATAGTTGATGGATTGCTCGGTTCCAAGTTAATGAACAGCAGGGTATCAACTGACGTTGTCTGGGGAGCTGGTTGAGCATGAGCAGACAGTGACGTCTTCATAACGCCGTTCCACGAGGCGGGTAAGTTAATACCTGACCACCGTCCAGATAACAACAAGGAGTCCATCATCGTTGCAATAGCCACAGAGTTTGGGGCTTCCACAGTTAATTCCTTAATCTTGACGTCCTTTGAACAATGGGTAGAGGGCTTCCGATACCACGAAATGTTGAACTTTCCCTTCGCCGCAATCACACCAGCATTAAGAACTTCTCGTGTACGTGGGAGTGGAGATATTTTACTGTCAGGTGCTGGACCTGTGCACTTGATGACTCCCATGCAGTGAAATGTGTTTCGCTCGTCCTTATGTTAAGTCAGCGTTGTTAAGGCAAAACTGCGTGAACGCTCCAGTATTCGGGATTGGACGTACTTCACGAAGCGCTGAAACTTCGTACCTGTGGACTTCCACCAAATTTACTGAAAATCCAAGACTGTTTAGAAGCTGAACTAATTATTTGGATTTTTGTTGGCCTGCTCCGACAGGCCGAGCGCTGTCACCTAGAAACGCGATCGGGTGCCTTTTCAACCGCGGTTATGCTTTGGGACCGTAACTCGGTAACCGTTTCTCGCATAGACATGGGTAATGTGCCAATGTAAAGCTAAAAGTATGCTTTATAACTTTCATTCTGGGTCTTTAGTCAATATCAGCAGTCGTTTAAAAAATAATTACCTGCTAATCACAAATTAACCAAATTTTCGTTTAAAATAGTGCTAAAAATGTTAAATTATTCGTTTCTTTCCCTTCGTCAATAGCAATAATTAGGCCTGATAAGTCCGTTATCCTACTGGTTCATTTTTATTAATTGCTTAAGTTCGCGAGAACTAAATTTGGATCAATATTTTTAACGCAGGAAGCAAAAATGCTGTTTTTGGCACTTAGGCCCTTTTGAACCCTCCAAAAACTATGACGCGGACACCGCAGATATGGGGACTTTTCAGGATTTGTTTCTAGGGTACTAGGGAACATCTATGCCAAATTTCAGCTTTACATTTTTTTTTTTGAGGTTGGCCGTGTTTTTGGCATATAATGCCTGGGGTAAAGGCTTCGCTGATCAACAAGCTAACACACTGCGCCGCGTCATCTAATTGATACTGAGCGATGAGGGCTTTTGCTTCTTCAATACATGTTATGTCCTGCAATTTTGTCTGATCTAGGTTCCTAGAAGGGAGTTGCTCTGGAAATCGTTGTGCTGATGCAGTCTGTGACGCTATTTCTATCTCAGTGTGCACGGGGATGTGTTTTCGAATTGGAGAAGCACCTGATGCCCATAATCCTTCTTGTTTCACTATGCGAATCGCTTTTCCCCTGTAGAACACTTGGGCGCTTGCTCCATTGTGTGCGAAATAAGTTTGAAAAGTTTTTTTCGTTTACTAATGTGAACCCTTCTTCTAGGGTTTCCAAAACTAGATCAGTCTTTATACTTGGCTTGTCAGTTCTGCAGTTAATGTCGCCTGCTAATATTACATTCGTGTGACTTGTTACATGACCTATTGTTCTTAGAAGAGCGTCTATTACATATTCTGTTGCTGTAACTGGAGAGATGTATACCCCTATTAGAGTGAGCCTTGTTGCTTTTACTATTATGGCATTTGACTCTGTCTTGTACTCCAGTATGCTTCCAGCCGTCGGTTTAAGAAAGCAAGACACTCCGCCAGCTGGTCTGCCTCCTGTGGCATTTGCATAGGCATGTACCCCGTAGAAACCTGGTAGGTCTAAAGGTTCTTGTAAAAAGGTCTCTGTCATAATCATTATATCATAGTTCAATGTTAGATTTGGTGGCGTAAATTGTAACGTGTTTCTTAGTCCTTCCGTGTTCCATAAAAGAAGTTTTATAGTTTGGTTATTCGAAATCAGCTCCTTCGGTAAATCTGTGGCCTCGAAGAAGGAATCTTCTAACAAGCACCCCTTTTGGCCAAAACTCTGGTTTCTCTAATTCGGCGAGATGATTAAAAGGAATGCCAACCTTAAAAGCTTCCTTAGAACCTAATGTGTTGAGCTTTTCACACAAACAACTCCCTCGGTTATGTTGTTGCGTAATAGAAAGGTTCGAATTGTATTTTCGGTCGTTCCGTTCTTAGCCCTGCCCACATACAACTAGTGATGTTAAATACCCAGGTATTTATAAACCGGGGTAAATACCCAGGGTATATACCTGGGTAAATACCCAATTTGGGTAAATACCCAGGTATTATAGATTTTTCATTAAAATCATGTGTCGTGGTAAGTTGAACCTTAAAAAAGGGTACCGGTATGCAAACTATTCTATATTAACTTTTTAGAAATGTAATAACATTAGATAGTTAATAAAATAAAATTTAATTAGAATTGGGACTTAAAAACAGAATTAGAATTGGGAATTAGATCAGGAGATAAAATTCAATAGTTATAACCTGAAAAACTCAGGGTTAGAATTGAACTCGGCTTTTTTGCAAACATTGAGATAAAAGTTGGGGGAAATTTATTCAGAGCATTGGCCAAGTCCTACAAAAAGGTGTAATGTACAGTTTTTCAGAACAGTTTGTAATATCTCTACTTAGTATAAAACTAAGTCCCCGATTCTTGGATGTCACAGGTAATCTCGAGTACCTCTGGATAGATTTTGATGCGGTTTTCACAATTCTGTAAAGGATATCTCGAGGATGATTTCTGTACAAAATAATTTATTTATGATCAAAGGAAGCAGAGCAGTAACGATTTCTGTGAAAAAATAAACAAAAAAACCTGGCGTCCGAGCGCTTTGTAAGTTTATTTTGGGCAAACCGTTAAACATATCTAAATACTATGAGTCTAAGGATTGTTCAGCATGAAAAGTTCTACATAAAATCCAGAAGAGCATATCTCTATCTTCAATACATCGCCCACTATAAGTATTTTTACGTTTTCATTTCTTCCAACCATGCCCATTCTAATATTGAGGCGACAGTTTACGAGCTAGCTAAGGGCGAGTCTTATCACCCCTGTTACAGCCTAACTATCGGGCGAACCTATTACCCCAGATACGCCGCATCAAACCGTCGAGTCGTGTTGAGTTAAGACTTCAGAGAAGGCTGGTTGTGTTTGGAGTTTCCCTGGAAGTTCAACTCGGTTTTTCTTCATTTCACCTGTGAACTTTCCGTTCCGCAAAATACACAGTCAAGTTAAGATTGGGCAGAAGGGGTATTTGTGTTTCATGCAACTCGCCATTCCCTGGAAGTGCAACTCGGTTTATCTTCATTTCGTCTGTGAACTTTTTGTTCCGCAAAATACACAGTCAATTTAAGATTGGACGGAAGGGGGATTTGTGTTTCATGCACCTCGCCATTCTTAAATTACATCTGACAAGAATTCGTTATAATTAATAGTCCAGTCAGTGATGTTAAGCCATCATGCCGATATGTAAAACGGATATAGGTCATAGTTCATAGACATCACAAAAAAGTGCTTATCACGTAACAATGAAACAGAGCAACAAATAATTTCTAGATTGCCACAAGAGAAAGAAAGACTTCGTTCTCGGCACCTTCAAACCGTTGCTCAAGAAGAACACTGTCTGAACCACGATCAGAAACAAGCTTATAACACTAAGAAGGAAGGTAAGATATTTTTTCTCGATGCCCCTGTAGGCAAAGGCAAATCGTTCTTGATTAATGTGTTGTTTGCCAAAGTGAGGTCTGGTGGTAATATTGCTCTTGCCGTCGCATCATCTGGAATTGCAGCCACTCTTTTGGAAGGAGGAAGAACAGCACATGCAACATTTAAACTTCCTTTGAAAGTCAGCATTAATGATGGAAATGTATGTAATATTTCAAAACAAAGTAACACTGCCAGTTTAATCCAAAATTGTTCTTTAGTTGTATGGGATGAGGCTACAAAGTCGCTCAAAACTTCCGTTGAAGCTGTAGACAGGACCTTGCGTGATCTAAGAAATCGGAACACACCTATGGGTGGCTGCACAGTTTTGTTCGCCGGAGATTTTCGTCATATCTTACCAGTTGTTACCAGAGGAACGAGAGCAAACGAAGTGAACGCTTCATTAAAAATATCTTACATCTGGCCAGACATAACAAATTGGCACTCAAAACTAACATGAGAGTAGGCTACTCTTTATCTTCAGAAGATAATAGTTTGTTTGCTAATTTGTTACTTAGTCGGAAGTGGAGATTTACCGGTCATTGACGGGGAAATTACCCTCAGTGACGATTTCTGTGTTTTAGTAAGCAGTATTCAAGAATTGATTGATAGCGTTTATCCTCAAATCCATGGCCTATCTAACAAGTCTCATTCATGGTTTAAAGAAAGAACAATATTATTGCCGACAAATGAACAAGTTGTGAAAACTAATGACTTGGTGTTCTCCAAATTCATTGCCCAGGCTCTAGTATATTACTCAGTAGGCTAGACGCAGTAGTCGATATTGAAGAAGCTGTTCATTACCCTACAGAATTCCTAAATTCTTTATTTCCTTCTGGCTTGCCACCACACAAGCTTATTTTAAAAGTATGAGTGCCTATTATATTGCTACGTAATTTACAACCACCAAAGTTATGCAATGGGACACGATTGGTAGTGAAAACTTTGAAAAACTGTTTCATTGAATCAACTATCTTAACCAGCTGTGGTACAGGAGAAATGGTCTTAGTACCCAGAATCCCTATGATTCCGTCAGATTTGCCTTATCGTTTCAAACGAGTACAATTTCCAGTAAGAGTCTGCTTTGGTATGACTATAAACAAAGCACAGGATCAGACACTTAGCGTGACTGGAGTTTATCTTAATGGAGAATGTTTTTCTCATGGACAGCTTTATGTGGCTCTATCGCTTGTTACATCAAACTGAAATCTTTTTGTGTTCACTGCTGGAGGGAAAACGACCAATGTCATATACAAGGATATCTTATAAGACCTCCGTTAGAAGTAGCCTATCACCTTGCATTCATAACTGTTCCCGGGCGAAGCCGGGGTGGGTTGCTAGTTCATATATAAAATAAATAATCAAATAACCAAAATGGCTAGTAAATAGTAAATAGAAAATCAAACAAAGAATAGAAAATGGGAGGGAAGTACAGTGTCAGTTTGAATTCTGGGTAGGATGAGCTATGCAGTGTTGCCAACCCATATGCTTGCTGGCATACAGTACATCTTCACCCATTAGAGAGCCCACATACTACAAAAACTTCCTGACATGCATTTGTATTATTTAGAGTATGATTTAAAAAAAAAAATATTTCTTTAATATTTAAAATTGAATGAAAAATAACTTAAAAGCACTTTTACTAAGCTTTTTTTTTTTTTTCAAATGTCCTTTCTATTGAATATATTTTATTACCTTTTGAGTTTTGGCATACACTTTCAATTAATATGCAAATAGCCTACTCTTATTACTACAAAAGTAGCTTTTCCTTCCCACATCTTTGTTGCTCATTTCCAGTATCGTAATAAAACTCGACCTTCTCAATATCTTGGTATTTATTAAAAATTTAAAACACAAGACAACCAAAAGGTTTTATTCAATATTTTACTCTAGTTTAAGGGAAAAAAAACAACAATTAAAGACAATGTTACAGTGTCAAAACAACATATAAATACCCAAAAATACCCTCTCTACTTATATGAGAGATTCGGAGCCTTGCAGTTCAATCTGGCAGCTCTTATAGTACAACGATTGCGTCCACTAAGTATCAAGATAGGTTTCGACCTGTCTTACCTGATGCATGTAAGCCACTTGAATTATAAATCTCTGGCTAACAGACAATAAATTGCATGTCTTGTTTTTGTCTTCCAAGTATTCAATAACGTTTTGTATAGTTCGTATTTAATATCACACTTAAACTTCCCTCGGCTCGATCTGAGTTTATTTCATTTTAGTGCCCAAGAACAGCACACAAACAGGCTTGACGTCACGGAAATGAAAATGCTCAGGCGGATGAGTGGAGTGACTAAGCGTGATAGAGTGAAAAATGTCAAAATAAGAGGAACATTGAAGGCTGTGGAAATATCTAAGAAGATACAAGAAAAGCGACTTGAATGGTACGGGCATGTGAGAAGAAGGGAGGAAGGTGCTAGACATGCAAATACAGGGAGTGAGAATGCGAGGCGATGGATGGATTGTGTACAGGAGACAGTTGTCAGAAGAGGATGTGCATGACCGGGTTAAATGGAGGAGAGCTGTCAGGAACATCGACGCCACATAGCAGTGGGAATGATGTAAAGAGAAAGAAGAAGAAGACTGCCCAAGAACAGTGCAATACAGCATATATACCTGTTGTGTGTAACCAAATGTAGGCTACATGTGTTTCTTTTTATTAGACATATGCGTGTTGGAAGTACCATAAATAAAGATTGTTGATGAGTAGTGTGTGTTTCACGGGTATTATGGCGGACACAACATAAGTCGTGATCTTAAGAGGGAATGGTGGGCAAGTAATAGACAGCGGAGGAGAAAACATCTACCGTATTACATAATTTCCAGATTTATTTTTCATCATTACAAAGCCTAAGGGTATTTTAGGTCATTTCAGTAGTTTAGCAAATGTTAAATAGGTTCCACGCTCATGATAATCCCCTTTTCTTCCCCAGTTTTTTCCTTTTTCTCTTCTCCCTCCCCCGTCTCTATTGGTACTTGTTTGATTCAGATTTTAGGGGCGTGGTGGCTCAGCGGTCTAGCTGTATGCCTCTCACCAAGGCGGTCCGGGTTCGATTCCCGGTCAATGCATGTGAGATTTTCGAAGTGAAATGCCATGTCCTGTGGTTCGGATTCCACGTAAAAAGGAGGTCCCGTGGCTCATGATCTCAAGATTAACGGTCACGTAAAACTACAAGCTTCCTTCCTTCCTTTGATTCAGATTTTAATGCTCGCAGGTTGGCAGCTTGAGGATACAGGGCAGGAGTTACCCTATATTGACGGGTGAGAATCGCATTGGTCGTGACCACAAGACTTGTGGTATTGTCCTTGAAGGAAAGGTTAGTGTCCCTTCTCTTTGCCCTTCTTGTTGTATCGTAGCTCCTAGGCCTATACTATAATGTGGTTGTGTGTGTTTACAGGCTCTCTCGGGAGAACATGCCGTCATCGAGGCGCACTCCATCAACGATGTGCTTGTCTATGACTTGGGCAGCACCAACAAGACCAGACTTGGAAAGGTGTGTCACTATACTGTACTCTGTACACTCCCACCGTGCGGGTCATTCAACTCGCTATAATATCTTTAATAATAATTATTTCAGTGATAAGCTACAGAATTATTTAGAAACCAGAATAGTTGCTACAGATGTGCAATATACAATATCTCCTTTTGTGGTAATATTAAGGGTTTGATAACATACGATAATATTACTGTTTCAGGGTATATTCTTCGTACCAAATATTCAGGCAAGTTTAGCACCTAAACCCAAGAATGATTTACTTGTGTTAAGTACCTACCGCATGTTGGTAGTTTCATTGCTGTCACTAGGTACGAGTCCTAACATCATTAACATTCCTCAAGTCAGCTACTTCGCTTAACTTACGAGAGAGCAAGTTGTTACTCAAAGCAAAACACAAAGAAATTAAAGGTTCAGAGATAACCTTTCCACTACATGATGAGTGAGTACCAAGACCGATATTCCTGGTTGCAGCTGTATCCGTAGATTTATTCCCAGCTTGTCATTTTAAAGGAAGATAAGTATAGGTATTATTGCCGTCACCTGTCTGGAAACATGCCCACAGTCACAACTGTTCTGGGGAAGATCACCTCGCTGGTCCATTACTAATGCACAGTTACGGTAACACTGACCTGGCACTGAAGCACGCGTGCTGTGTCATTGGTCGAGAGGCAGAGGAATGTCAATACCATTCTCTTAGCTTACAGAGTATAGAGCAGATTTCAATGTGGCTAATTCTGAGCTTTGTTCCAAAATTTCTTGGGTTCAATTCCCAGCCAGTTCAAGTATATGTGTCTGATATATCTGATATTCTATGGATCGGAGCGTGGAATGTTAGAAGTCTGACAGGCAGTGGAAGGATAGAAAGCTTAGAAAAGGGAAATAGGGTTGATGTAGGATTTGGTTAGGATAGTGAAATGCGCTGGCAGGAACGACAGGACTTTTGGTCAGGAGACTAGAGGGTCATTAGCACTAAATCAAACAATGGCCAAGCAGGGGTTGGTCTCATATTGAGTAGGAAACTTGGACAGCGGGTGAAATATTATGAGCAATATAGTCAACGGATTATTGTAGTTAAAATCAAAACAAAATCATCGTGCACCACAGTGGTACAAGTCTATATGCCTACCAGTCAAGCTGATGAAGATGTTGAAAAGGTCTACGAAGAAATAGATGAAATTCTGAGGTATATCAAGGGTGATGAAAATGTTATAGTAATGGGAGATTGGAATGCTGTGGTAGGAAAAGAAAGAGAAGGGAAGATAGTAGGAGATTTCGGATTAGGTGAAAGGAATGATCGAGGAAGCAGGCTGGTGGAATTCTGCACCGAGCATGAGTTGGTCATAGCTAACACATTCAATAACCACAATAGAAGAATATACACAGGGATGAGACCAGGAGATACAGGGCATTACCAAATAGACTTCATTATGGTCAAGCAGAGGTTTCGAAACCAGATTTTGGATTGCAAAACATATCCTGGTGCTGACATAAACTCTGACCACAATCTGGTTGTTATGAAATGCAGACAAGTTGAAGAAACTGAAGAAAAGTCAAAAGCCAAAAGGGTGGGCAATAGACAGACTGAAAGTGAAGGATGTAAATGAAAGATTCAAGAAGAGTATAAAGGAAGGACTAATGAAAAACCCTAAACAAACTTCAATTGCAGAGGAATGGGCACTTTTTGAAGAATGAAATAACAAAATCTGCAGAAGAAAACATTGGTAGGAAAGAAAGAATAGGTAGAAAACCGTGGATCACTCAGGATATACTAGAATTAATGGATGAAAGGCGGAAGCACAAGAATGTAAGAGATGAAAAGGGGAAAGCAGAATACAGACGTCTGAGAAATGAGGTTAACAAGAAGTGCAAGGAACAAAAGAAGAATGGTTGAAAGAGAAATGTGTAGGCATAGAAAGTTGTCTGAAATTAGGAAATGTAGACACAGCTTATCGAAGGAATATGAGTACTTTTGGGGAAAGGAAGACTAAGTGCTATAATATTAAGGACTCGGATGGAGAACCTGTAACAGATACGGAAGAAAAGGTTGAGAGATGCAAAGCTTACATAGAGTGTTTGTATAAGGGAAAGGAGATTGAGAATCATGTAATGATGAGGATGAGAAAGGAGATTTAATATTGAGATCAGAATTTGACAGAGCATTGGAGGACTTAAGCAGGAACAAAGCACCAGGCATAGATGATATACCGACTGAGTTGCTACGCTGCATAGGAGATGAAGGTCTGTGTCACTCGGCGTGTAGGATTTATGAGACAGGTGAGGTACCCTCTGATTTCAAGAAGAATGTTATCATCCCTATACCGAAGAAAACAGCAGCTGACAGATGTGAAGATTACTGTACAAAGCTTGATTACTCATGCTTCAAAGATTCTGTCTAGAATAATTTACAAGAGGATTGAAAGCCAGATAGAAACAGAGTTGGGTGAAGACCAGTTTGGTTTCAGGAGAAATGTAGGAACAAGGGAAGCTGTACTAAGTCTTAGGCTGATTTTGGAAGCTAGAATAAGGAAAGATAAGAGAACGTTCATGGCATTTGTAGACTTAGAGAAGACTTTTGAAAACTTTGTGTGGAGTAAGTTATCTGACATTTTGAAAACGATTAGAATAAAGTACAGGGATAGGAGGGTGATCTCCAATCTATACAGAAACCAGACAGCAGTTATTTAAGCCGAGGACCACGAGAGAGAAGCTGGTATTCAGAAAGGTGTAAGGCAAGGCTGCAACTTATCAATCTCTACAATGAAGCAATAAGGGTAATTGGAGAAAAATTCAAAGTAGGAGTCAAGATTCAAGGAGAAATAATTTCAACTCTTAAATTTGCTGATGACATCGTCACCTTGGCCGACACACCAGAGGATTTGAATGGTATGGATTCTGTCTTGAGGAAAGAATTCATGATGGAAATTAATGAATATAAAACAAAAATATTAGAATGCAGCTGAATGAATTCAGAAATCCCTGTGAACGTAAAATTGGCAGGTGGAAAGCTAAAGGAAGTAGGAGACGCATGCTTCTTAAGGAAGCAAAATACCCAGTGATGGACGAAGCAAGGAGGATGTAAAAAGTATGTTGGCTCAGGCAAGGAAAGCATTTCCACAGAAAAGGAATCTGTTGACATCGAATATAGATTTAGGTATTAGGAAGTCATTTTTGAAAGCCTTTGTCTGGAGCGTGGCGCTCTATGGAAGTGAAACTTAGACTGTTGGTGCAGCAGAAAAGAGGAGAAGTGTTAAAATGTGGTGTTACAGGAGAATGATGAAGATCAAATGGGTAGATAGGGTTACGAATGAAGATGAGTGGGAGAGGAGATATGTTTCTGGCGTCTGCTTATGAAGAAAAGAGATAGGTTGTTAGGACACATGCTAAGACACCCAGGAATAGCAAAGTTAGGTTGGGAAGGAAGGGTCGAGGACCAGAACTGTAGGGGTAGACCAAGGTTAGAATATGTTAAACAGATTGCCTCGGATGTAGGGTGTGGTAGCTATGTAGAGATGAAACGATTAGCTCAGGACAGGGAGGCATGGATGGCTGCAACAAACCAGTCTAAGGACTAAAAAATAGTTTTTTTTTTTTTTTTACTGTAGTTGATGATGTTTATGTTCATTTGTTTGATGTAGCTTGAATTAGTGCTGTATGAGTGAGTACTCTTCTAAAGTCATTGGTCGCTGCTCGGTTAGACAAGCAAGGGGAACTGGAGTTTGTGTTTCTATAGAATATAAACCCTTAGTGTCGTCGGGGCTGTACTGCCCCTTAAAACTATCTTTAGTGTTATGGGTGCCATCATTTTGTGTCTAGGAGTAGTAAGGTATTGTGATCAATACTTAGCTACATTTGTTAATTCTTCTGCTTTGGTTGTGACATTCCGGCGCACGTATGTCTGAAAGGATCCTAACCGGCCCTCTTGGGAGTGAACAGGCTTCCCATGAAGCAACAAATTAACTCCTCTGTTTTAAAAGTTAGTTGCTGTTTGTTTCTTGTTATGGTAAGGAATCTTCATTGAATTTGTAGTGGTTTTAAAAGATAACCTTTCTTTTCCTAACATTTGAAGTCGACGTGAGTTCTGAGCAGGTCTAATTAATTCTCTGATGTGGTTGTTATCACGAGGGTTCTGTTGTGATTGTAGATGGTCCTGAAACCACAAGTCCGATACCAGCTTCAAGACAATAGCCAGGTATATTTTGCTGATATCCTGGGCACGTACCACCACAATAGTGCAGGACAGACTGTGGATACTTCCAAGGAAGGTAACTACTATTGATTGCATTTTCCTCACCATTACATGTGCTTCATTATGTTGATTATAACTATGGCCCGGATAGTTATGTATTTAAATATTTTCTTTTTATTTACATAGTTTTGCTGTTTTTATAAACAAATACATATTCTGGCGGATTTATTCATAAGTACATATTTCCTAAATTTGGTGGTGTGTTGTACTCCTTGGATGACTGTTGCCCTTGGCAATTCCTGTAATTTGCTTCTCTATTTCGTGAATGCACCCTTGTAGTAGTATTTCAAGACAGGCTCATTACGCCTCCATTAGTCCTCACCTTGACAGGAAATGTTACTTGCAGTTACAGTGGTCTGCAAAGCTTGTGAGTATTGACAGACTGCTATGAAAGTTTTAGAAGTGGCCTTTTATTCTGCTCTTTAGAATGAAATTCGAAAACAGGACATTTCGTATCGCTCATGTGCAGTAAGTATTGTAAGAGGCAAGCCCCGGGCTATTGAGCGGGATTATGGATTATTCAAGCAGCTGGACGTTTTGAGTAACTGGGGGACTAATCATCATCATCATCATTTCCCCTTATCCAGCTCCTGCCGGGTCGGGGTATTTATGGCACTTCTCCACTTTCCTCTTTCCTTCCACAATTCTTCTTCCACGATCTTGTCCCAGTCCAGATTCCTTTTTCTCACGCTGTTCTTCACTGAATCGATCCACCTTGTTCTAGGTCTTCCCCTTGCTCTCTTACCCTTGCACTTGGCCTCCAGCACCTGTCTTGGTATTCTATTTTCCTCCATCCTCTTTACATGTCCAAACCACCTTAGTTTATTCTTCTCAATTCTCTCATTTAGTTTTCCCATCCCAACTTCCTTCCTAACATCTTCATTCCTCACTCTGTCTTTCCTTGTCTTACCTATCATACTTCTTAGGAATTTCATTTCACTGGCCTGGATTTTACTCTCTTGCCTGCTTGTCAGGGTCCAAGTCTCAGCTGCATAAGTTAATATGGGTACATAGTACATTTTATACATTACCTCCTTGCTTTTCCTTGGTACTTCCTTATCCCAAACAAGTTTTCTTACACTTTGATAGAATGCATTGCTCTGCTGTACCCTCCTGCCAATCTCCATGTCCAACCTACCAGTTTGCATCAGTTCACTTCCTAGGTATTTGAACGTGTCCACAATTTCCAAACTCTGACTTCCAATTTTCACAGTGCCCTTTCCTTGTCTTTCCCCTCTTGTCATCACCATGGTCTTGCTTTTCTCTATACTGATTTTCAGGCCATACTTCTGAATATTTTCGTTCAGTGCATCTAGTTGTTTTTGCACTTCTTCGGTGTTCCTTCCCCAGACCACAATATCGTCTGCAAATAATAGTAACTTCATTTCTTTATGTCCATATGCTTCCTTTGTTTCCTTTACAATTTCATCCATTACCATTATGAATAAAAGAGGTGACAGCACACTCCCCTGTCTTAGTCCAGTCTTGTTCCTAAACTGGGGGACTAAATATGATACAAATTTAAGAACATATTTTGGAAACATAATATAAGCACATCAACAAATACATATTTGTGTAAAGTTAGGCTCATAGTTATCCAGGCCCTGGTTATGTATGACACTATGCTTCCTGTACCTATACTGTCATTTTCAGGTGACTTTTTCATCCCAGAAACACCATCGGGCGGTGAGTTCAAGAAGCCCGGAGAACATGTGTGCGTTGCCGAGTCCCCTTCGGATGATTCCATCATCGAGAGTTCTCAGCCTGTGAGACCTCAGGGTAGATCGGGTCTTGGGGAGACAATCCTGGGTGACGTCCGGAAGCAGATCCTATTTGGCAAGGTCGCAGATGAGACGACGTGCGAGGCGGCCACCCAGCCAGCCAATATCTGTGATGTACCAACACAGTGTGTGGCTGCTGATGGTACGGGCACAGCAAATATCTATGAATTGCCGACACAGTGCCTTGAAGGCACAAGTGAAGCAAACTACATTCCTCAGCAAGTTAAATCAGAGTCGGTAAATGTCTCGGAGACACCAACACAATTCCTGGAAACATCAGTGGCCAATTCTCTTGAACTAAAGGGTGTACCAAAACTACTAAAAACAGAGCCGATAAGGGAAGGCAACATCGATATATGTGATGCACCAACACAGTGTTTTGATAGGTTTGATAAGACTGCCCAAAGTGGTGAGAACGGATTGCTAGCGAAGCAGTACATAGACTCTGATATCTCACTTTTAGCGGACGAGTGTGCCAAAAGGAGTCAGGAATCTAAACAAGCAGATTTAATTTCCACAGGGAACGGCAGTGGAGAGGCACACTCGGACAGCGACACCGATCCAGAGGAAATATTCGGTGATCATGAGGAAAAAGCCGACAGCAGCTCGGAGGAGAAGAAAGCTGACGTGAGCTGTGATAGTGTGGTGGACATCTTCAACGCTCCCACGCAGCTGGTTGAGGGCGAGTATGCCGAGGAAGAGCCGCAAGTTCCCAAGATACATAATGCCCCTGACGATGATCTGTTGGATGTTAAATCCTCTGACGATACAGTACTCGAGTCTAAGGTTGCCAATGATGCACCTACACAGTCTAGTACAAAGGAATTGCAGCAGTTTGAATTTGCTAAGCCAAACGCAAGGAAGCATATGGAAACTGAGGAGTCTGACTTTGTTAGGAAAAAAGCTGATTTCAGTGCTTCAAGCGAGAGCGAAAACAAGATCATGAGGTCTGTGGAGACAGAACAGAAGAAGCACAACGAGAGCTTTAGCAGTGAAAGTGATCTCTGTGATGCTCCCACACAGATATTTGAGCATAGTCACATGTCGAGTGCCAATAAGAAGGTGGCTGAAGAAGATTTGGATGTATCGGATCTGTCGATTGCCAATAAGAAGGTGGCTGAAGAAGATTCGGATGTATCGGATCTGTCTTGTGTTCCCACACAGATAATTGACCATAGTCACATGTCGAGTGCCAATAAGAAGGTGGCTGAAGAAGATTTGGATGTATCGGATCTGTCGATTGCCAATAAGAAGGTGGCTGAAGAAGATTCGGATGTATCGGATCTGTCTTGTGTTCCCACACAGATAATTGACCATAGTCACATGTCAAGTGCCAATAAGAAGGTGGCTGAAGAAGATTCGGATGTATCGGATCTGTCTTGTGTTCCCACACAGATAATTGACCCTGGTCAAATGTCGAGTGCCAATAAGAAGGTCGCTGAAGAAGATTCGGATGTATCGGATCTGTCTTGTGTTCCCACACAGATAATTGACCCTGGTCAAATGTCGAGTGCCAATAAGAAGGTCGCTGAAAAAGATTCGGATGTATCGGATCTGTCTTGTGTTCCCGCACAGATAATTGACCATAGTCGCGTGTCGAGTGCCAATAAGAAGGTGGCTGAAGAAGATTCGGATGTTTCGGATCTGTCTTGTGCTCCCACACAGATAATTGGCCATAGTCACATGTCGAGTGCCAATAAGAAGGTCGCTGAAGAAGATTCGGATGTATCGGATCTGTCTTGTGCTCCCACACAGATAATTGACCCTGGTCAAATGTCGAGTGCCAAAAAGAAGGTCGCTGAAGAAGATTCGGATGTATCGGATCTGTCTTGTGTTCCCACACAGATAATTGACCATAGTCGCGTGTCGGGTGCCAATAAGAAGGTGGCTGAAGAAGATGCGGATGTATCGGATCTGTCCTGTGTTCCCACACAGATAATTGACCCTGGTCAAATGTCGAGTGCCAATAAGAAGGTCGCTGAAGATGATTCGGATGTATCGGATCTGTCTTGTGTTCCCACACAGATAATTGACCATAGTCGCGTGTCGGGTGCCAATAAGAAGGTGGCTGAAGAAGATGCGGATGTATCGGATCTGTCTTGTGTTCCCACACAGATAATTGACCCTGGTCACATGTCGAGTGCCAATAAGAAGGTGGCTGAAGAAGATGCAGATGTATCGGATCTGTCTTGTGTTCCCACACAGATAATTGACCATAGTCACATGTCGAGGGCTAATAAGAAGGTGGCTGAAGAAGATGTGGATGGATCAGATCTGCCTTGTGCTCCCACACAGAAGTTTGGTGATAAGACCATAGAGAATGCCCGAGCTGAGTCCAACATCTCACAACAGAATGCTAGTGCTTCCAAAGGAGACGAAGTGGGGGATCATTGTAGGTTTCCCAAGCCTGCAATTAAAGCAAATGACAAGTATACAGCATCAGATGATGATGATGATCTATGCAACGCTCCCACGCAGATATTCAATGCGGAGCGTGTTGCTGAGTCCAACAAACAGAAGGATCGAAAGGGTGCAACTCAAATGGTCCACAGAGAAGAACCAATGGTCACAGAGGAGGAGGATGATATATGCATTGCTCCCACACAGATATTCAATGCTCAGCCCAACAAACAGAAAGATGGAAAAGGTGCAACTCAAATGGTCCACAGAGAAGAACCAATGGTCACAGAGGATGATGATATATGCATTGCTCCCACGCAGATATTCAATGCTGAGTCCAACAAACAGAAGGATGGAAATGGTGCAATTGAAATGGTCCGCAGAGAAGAGAATGCAGAACCGATGGTCACAGAGGATGATGATGCCACTCAGTGCCTAATGGAGAACGTGCCAACAGAAGAACCAGGTGGAGAAAACAAGATGGATTCAGTACGGGAACAGAAAGAATTAGATGGTAAGACGGAGCAGGTCGAATCAAACAGTGTTGCTCCTACACCTTCACAAGAGTTAGCTGCTTCCAGTAAAAGTGAAGGAGATAAAGACGGTAGTTCAAAGGAGGAGGAGCCAAGGAAAGGTGATGTTCCAGGGAATGGAGTCGTGTGTGAGGATGCTGATGTGTCGGGTGATATCACCCTAAATATCTTTGAGGAAGAAAAAGTCCTGTTGGTAAAGAGGTCTGAAATGCGCGTATACACGAACCGTACCAAGCAGAGAAGTGACTCGCCCAATGAAGACGAGTTTTCATATTCCCAAGAGGGGAGCAAAGAGGAGGCTGAGAGTAGTGACGATGCAGCCAGTGGAAATGCCGAGGAGGAGATCTCCAGCCCGGTGCTGAAGAAGAGGAAACCTGAGGCTAAAAGTAAGGCTTTGGATAATAAACTCTTGGAAGAGGGGATCACCAGTCCCATTATCCAGAAACAGAGTCATCTTAAGAGGAAGGCTCCCGCGACGTATTCAAACAGGAAGAAGATGAAAGTGGAAACTGAATTCGAGGGGGTTAAACCCCATAAGAGTAGGATTCCCATGCCCGCTGCAGCAAGCAAGAGAAATCAGATACCAGATACAATAAAACGTAAAACAAAGGATGCTCCTTTAAGTCCACCCAAGAAGGGAAGAGAGCCTGCGGCAAAACGTTCGCGTAGTAGAGCCGCCAAGGAGAATAGTAACCCCACCAAGCAGAGTCCTAATAAGAGCAGAGAGGCCACAGCAACAATAAACACGACTAAATCGTCCAAACGGAAAGGAAGTGAAATTAAGTTGGATAAGGAAGTGAAAAGTGGAGAAGATAAAAAGGCAGGCAAACAGGAGTCTGCTAAGACACCAGACTCTCGGAGAAGTTCAAGGCGTGGGGAAAATGTGTTGGTCTCTAAATCCAAATTGGCGGCAGAGCCAAGAAAAGGTAAAAAGCTGTCTCAAAACAGTCAGTCTTCTCCAAGTAAGTCGCCAGTCGAAAGCAAGAAACGTGCGGTGGCAATCTATGATGGTCCAAAGCAAGCAGCATCTCAGCAGTCTCCAAGAGCCTCACGAAAGAAAGAGCCGGCATCTCCGGTGGTGAAGCCAGCAGCATCTCAGCAGTCTCCAAAAGCCTCACGAAAGAAAGAGCCGGCATCTCCGGTGGCGAAGCCAGCAGCATCTCAGCAGTCTCCAAAAGCCTCACGAAAGAAAGAGCCGGCATCTCCGGTGGCAAAGCAAGCAGCGTCTCAGCAGTCTTCAAGAGCCTCACGAAAGAAAGAGTCGGCATCTCCGGTGGCGAAGCAAACAGCATCTCAGCAGTCTCCAAGAGCCTCACGAAAGAAAGAGTCTGCATCTCCGGTGGCGAAGGAAACAGCATCTCAGCAGTCTCCAAGAGCCTCACGAAAGAAAGAGCCGGCATCTCCAGTGGCGAAACGATCGGTGGTTGTCGGGAAGACGAGGCTCAGGGATCTCAGGGAATCGGACAATGATTCTCAAACTTCTAATTTGGGCAGACGCACTTCAAATCGAAGACCAAAGCATGTTGGGGAAGTGAATACCGATTATGTGTACACGGCAGCGAGTAGTCCTAGCCCGGCGACAAAGAAACAATCAGAGTCGTCCTCCCAGAGTGAACCCCCTGGGAAGACTACCACTCGAAGGGCCAAGTCCTCGGGAGGAAACAAGAGGAAATTGGACGACGACGTACAGCCTTCACCGAAGAGAGCAAGACCCGGCAGTGGCGTTGCAGTCGTCTCCAGGCTGGTGAGTATAACTAGCTCTACAACTGTTATTTCCTTTCAATATCAACAACTAAGAAATGTCTTGGGAAGCAAAACTGTTCCCCATAAGCAAGTAGTGTCATACTCTCTTCCAAATCATCAACACTATTCATGCAGTGGACTGTTATGTCCTACTTGTATGAATGTAGATACACATTCCTCTCTCAGACATAACCAGAAATACGGGAAAATCGCAACTACAATAAATGCGAATTTTGCTTTTTTTTCTCATTTTTTAAACTATTTGTTAACTATTATGTACCGTATTTCCTTGCATAATTGTTGCACCCCACTTTTCAAACACTAAAATAGGTTTATAAAATCTCATCGCATAATTGTCGCAGAGCATATTCATATTTGTGTGCCGGTCAGTTGCACACTCTGCCTTGAGCTTATAACATGGCGTGACTGTCAGAAGAAATGAGTGCCTACGGGCTATGACCACGTGATGCAAGCAGGCAGCATCATCGCCTATCATGTTCGTATTTGTGCGCTGATCTGTTGCCCATGTTGCCACGACTTTATAATCTGTCATGACTGCCAGAAGAAAGTAATCTAGTTTTTATGCCTGTGGGTTATGAACCGCGACGCAAGCCGCCAGGATCGTCACTTAGCACATTCCCCTAGCTTATAACCTGGCGTGACCTTGTTAGGAAAAAGAAGCCTGTTTCTCTGACTGCAGGCTATGACTCACGCTACACGAACGGCCGGCCCACGGCACCCTAAACAGCGATCGCGCTCAGCGCGACTCCCGGGGAGTGAACCTTGTATGGACCAATCGCTTCCGTGAGTTGGCCTCGGAATGACGAGATTCAATAAGCCGCCGTACGAAGCGCTGCTAGCCCCAGTTCGCTGACTTTAAAACAGGATATATTTAAAAATTATGGTTTTCTTCTTTGAACCACTCACACCTCCACGCTAGAGTTGATTTAACTTTAACACCCCCTGAAACAAACCTACTGAATTTACTGCCGTTCACATACAGGCCACAAGTGAATTTAACAATACTATCCCGACTAATTGGGCGCCAGGTTTGATCATGTGCATCTCCCCGAATAAAGTAAAATAACTGTTTCCCGACATTTAGACCCCTTATCCCAGTCGTGGGGTATTATACATGCGTTGGCTGATGCTACCAGGATCATGCAAGACAGGAATAAACACTGATACCCTTGGAAAACACCATATATTCTGGCTGTACTGGTTATACATACATGTTATCGACCCTTTAAAATGCACTTGTAATAATGTTTTTGTACAGTACCTTGTATTCACAGATTCTACGCTCACTCCACAAACACATTTGGTCAACTAGCGACCCCAGGCATATCAACCCCCTAATTTAAATACTTGTACAGTTTGTACGGAAAATATACACATTTACACAGTCGGCGATCATAGCGCTGTTCCACATTCTCAGTTTGCTCGACCCACCAAAAGTCGCTCGCCATCACTCTCCAATATGTAGACCACAAATAGCTCTTTAGGCTTAGATGTATAGTCATGTATAGAATTGTCCTTCGGGCGTGACTTGCTTCAGCAACCCATGGTATCTGTACAGAACCATAAATAACGTAAGTTGCAATAGCCGAAGCTCAGTGAAAACGTATGAAAGTCCCAGCTCTTCCTTACCGTGCCATGGCAAGTGAACGACCCTGATTCGCTTAAGGTCACTGAAATAATGTAGTTACCAATAACCGAAGGCTCAGAGGAGAACTATAACTGTCTTTGCTGATCGTTACCACACCTTGGCAAGTGAACGACCCTGATTCGCAAGAAGACATCTTAAGAGCACCAAACATGCCATTATAAACACTAGCGCACAAATATCCATACACCAAAAGCTGCGCTTCGTCCTGCCGGAACTAGTTGGCGTGCTCCCGCTCTAAGCAGATATCCGTGGCCCTTGTAAAGAAGCGTGACAAGACTCTTTTTCGGGGACGTGTTCGGTTCTTGTTCGTTGTTGCTATCGTTGATTGCTTCTCATAATTACAAGGTAACATAAGGGTAAATTAAAACTATTAGGAAGAAAGTGAACCAAAATTCAAATAAAATGAATTTAATAACAGATCAAACAAGAAATAACAAATAAAACACATCACACTTAAATTTACACCCTCTTAATAAACCAGAATAAATCACAAAATCTCTACCAGAGATTGCAAAGAAATATAAGGACACAAAATTGTCCTGATGTCGCTTCAAAATTATATGTGTATGTGAAGATGTTTGCATGCTGAATGGAATAAGTACTCTAATACGCGATTCGGTACCATATGGCACATCCGTATTTATGTGTATCTAGACTTGGCGTCTGGGAAAACAGTAACAAAATGGCTGTACACTAAATAAACAATGCCGACACTCGCTACACTTCTACACACATCAAAAAAAGTTTTGCATCACCTCGGTTCCAAGAGTTCCGGAACCTTTAAATACAAAGGGAATAGAGATCAACACAAACAACATTTCAGCTCGTTTTATTGCTCATGAGACCCACACATTGCATGTTGTACCATCATACAGCTAGACTTTCAGCATTTGTGGTCCAGATTGCAGTACACACCACTACCTCTAATACCCAGTAGCACGTCCTCTTGCATTGATGCATGCCTGTATTCGTCGTGGCATACTATCCACAAGTTCATCAAGACACTGTTGGTCCAAATTGTCCCACTCCTCAACGACAATTCGGCGTAAATCTCTCAGAGTGGTTGGTGGGTCAAGACGTCCATAAACAGCCCTTTTCAACATATCCCAGGCATGTTCGATAGGGTTCATGTCTGGCGAACATGCTGGCCACTGTAGTCGAGCGATGTCGTTATCTTGAAGGAACGCATTCACAAGATGTGCACGATGAGGTCGAGAATTGTCGTCCATGAAGACAAATGCCTCTCCAATATTCTGCCGATATGGTTGCACTATGGGTCGGAGGATGTCATTCAGGTATCGTAAAGCCGTTTCGGAGCCTTCCATGACCACCAGTGGCGTACGTCGGCCCCACATAATGCCACCCCAAAACATCAGGGAACCACCACCTTGCTGCACTCGCTGGACAGTGTGTCTAAGACGTTCAGCCTGACCAGGGTGCCTCCAAACACGTCTCCGACGATTGTCTGGTTGAAGGCATATGCGACACTCATCGGTGAAGAGAACGTGATGCCAATTCTGTGGGGTCCATTCAGCATGTTGTTGGGCCCATCTGTACCGCGCTGCATGGTGTCGGGGTTGCAAAGCTGGACCTCGCCATGGACGTCGGGAGTGAAGTTGCGCATCATGCAGCCTATTGCGCACAGTTTGAGTTGAAACACGACGTCCTGTGGCTGAACGAAACGCATTATTCAACATGGTGGCATTGCTGTCAGGGTTCCTCCGAGCGGCAATCCGTAAGTAGCGGTCATCCACTACAGTAGTAGCCCTTGGGCGGCCTGAGCGAGGCCTGTCATCGACAGTTCCTGTATCTCTGTATCTCCTCCATGTCCGAACAACATCGCTTTGGTTCACTCTGAGACGCCTGGAAACTTCCCTTGTTGAGAGCCCTTCTTGACACAAAGTAACAATGCGGACGCGATCGAACTGCGGTATTGACCTTCTAGGCATGGTAGAACTACAGACAACATGAGCAGCGTACCTTCGTCCTGGTGGAATGACTGGAACTGATCGGCTGTCGTACCCCCTCCGTCTAATAGGCCCTGCTCATGCATGGTTGTTTACATCTTTGAGCAGTTTTAGTGACATCTATGAACAGTCAAAGGGACTGTATCTTTGATACAATATACACAGTCAACGTCTATATGCCGGAGATCTGGGAACCGAGGTGATGCAAAACTTTTTTTGATGTGTGTATATTACAACACAGATCTTCCCAATGAAATCTTAACTGCGTGCCAGAATGCACAAACAAATGCCTCAAATCAGGTCTTCTGAAATATACAAAGCAACACTTGTGACTACACTACAAAGACACACACAGATGACCGATCGTCATCTTATGGACACAAAGACAATATGCCCACCGGCAATATTTACAATAAACAACATTTTCATTTCAACGAGACATGTGAATATACGGTTGCGGCATGAAGAACGATCCCTTTAAATAAAACTTGATCTTAACCAAACCGTCTTATCTATTTTAAACATCTGGGTCTCAGTCAGAGCTGGCCGTCCTCATTAGCAAGTCTTATCTTAAATCTGCTCGTACCCTGTGGACACTCGTCGCATACTTGTCATTAACCCTGCGTGTTTACCAAATATCTCAAGCCTGCACAACTGCAGCTCAAGACCGCAGAATCATCACGTCTACTCCACCTAAATAAAACATGTCACCAAAAATACAAATAGTCTCCATAATTCACCCAGGAATTACAACACTCGTCGGGAATCGATCAGTGCCTCTGCAGAGTACAGCTGTCGTCCAAAAATGCTGCAGACAGGAACTTGGTCACTTTCCCCGCACAATAAATACACACATATGACACCAACAACACGCTGCTTGGGTATAACTCACCTTCAATCAAAATCCACACAACTTGACGCAGCAGATTCAACATTAAACAGAAAGATTTCAAGACTTCCTTTAATTAACATCATTAACTTCTTACATAGAGAACTTACGGTTCCCCGCAAATAGTTGCAACAAACCAAACTCAAAATAGCCTGTTTAATTAAATTAGCAACACAAAATAACTCCTTTCCCCCCTATATCTATCATTATTTTAACTTTAATTCAGCTCCATTTATCACTGAACCCGCATATAGCTTAGGACGCTGCCATGCTTGACAGACGTGTGTGAGCTCGGCTCCTCAGTTTAGGTGAATTAGAAGGTGTTATTGTGTAGTAGGTACATCCAAAATAAGTGGTTCACGTGTGTATAGTAAGTGAGCATAACCTGTGTTGCGTTATTTCGAGTGATAACCCTTACATACATAACAAAATCATAATTAAACCAGGATGACGAGAAGCAAGAACAAGCGTGCCTCAAGAGACGCCAGCGATAGTGCCAACTTAATTGAAGAGACCGTAGCTAAGGTACTCGACGAGACCCTCAGTTCGGGTAAGTTTCTTGAAACTATTATATCCTCTATCTCTGTGAGAGTGACTGAAATTGTTATCAAAGAACTGGAGAAGTCTCTTCAGTTCAATATGGACCTGTTATCTGATCTCACTAAAAAACTTGAGAGTCGTGACTTTGAAATCCAAGCACTGAGAAATGAGCTTGAAGAAAAGTACGACTCCTTAGAACAGTATAGCAGGAGAGCCAATATCAGGATTTTCGGTGTGCATGAAAGTACTCAAGAAAATACAGATGAACTTGCTCTAAACGTATTTAAAGATATTGGTGCTAGTGTTAACCTCCTTGATATTGACCGTAGCCATCGTGTTGGACCCAAATCCCCTGGAAAAACTAGGCCCATCATTGTGAAATTCACTTCATTCCGTACGAGGCAGGAGGTGTTCCTTAAAAAAAGATTGCTCAAGGGAAGCAATGTGACCATCCGTGAGGATCTCACCTCCACCCGACTGACGATTCTGAAGGCTGCAATTTCTCGATTCTCAGTCAGAAATTGCTGGAGTTCTCAGGGCGATATCCTTATCAAGAAACCGGATGGTACCAAAATCAGGATTAACCGTATGAGTGACTTACCTAACTAATCAGTATCTACAGTGTAAAAACTATTCACCTAGCTGACCTGCCAATATATGCCATCTTAGTTCTAATTATTATTATCTGTTTACTATTATATTATATTAGTCTTAGTTTACCATAGTACATTTCTGTTAGTTCAGTTATATTAGCCTTAGTACATTTCGGTTAGTTCAGTTTTCATTTCTTAAGTTGGCAAACCTGATCGACAAGAATGTTACCTCTGACAGCAGCACTCTCGCAGCCACCCCCTGCAGTGAAAGGAATTTCTCCCGCACTCCCTCACCCCTCCCCTCCCCTACCGAACCGTTTCCATTCACTTCAAATAACAGGCTACAATTAGCTCCCGCAAACAATGACCTTATCTCGACTCGAGATCGACTGTTTGAAAATGTATCACTTCACCCAACCGGAATCCATATAGCCCACGTGAATGTACAATCCTTATCGGCACATTTTCATGAACTTGAACTCATTATTCCTGATTTGTTCCATATTTGTTTGATGAGCGAGACGTGGCTATCACCGCTAAATCAATCTAAATCATTCCACTTTCCCGGCTACACTCTAATACGTAATGACCGTGTTGGGAAGAGAGGAGGTGGGGTAGGAGCTTTCGTTAAATCAAACCTTAATCCTAAAGTCTTAGCATGTTCTGAATGCCAGTATAATAGGAGGCCTGAATTTATGCTATTTGAAATTGATGCTGCCCATCAAAAGTGCGCTGTCTGTGTTGCTTACAAAGCACCTTCACTGGGTCACTTGGAGGACGTGGAGAATGCGTTACTAAGAATCCTACCACTTTACCAACATGTAATAGTCATGGGCGATTTCAATACTAATATAGGCGACAACACCAAGTCTGAAACTCGGCAACTGCTGAATATGCTTTCGTCACGAGACATGAAAATATTAGAACTATTACCAACACATTACACGCGTACTTCACACACGACAATTGACTTGATATCAGTAAAGAACACTGACAGGGTGCTTCAGTTTGGTCAGACATCTGTACCCGGAATTTCAGCCCATGATTTAATCTATATCTCCTACTCATTAAAATGTCCCAAGACCAAACCAAGGACCATCATGTACAGAGACCTCTCTAAAATTGATATGAACTCCTTGACAGAAGATGCTCTATGTATCCCATGGCACGATATACTGACTATTCACGACATAGATGATAAGGTACACACAATGACCGAATACTTGACAGAACTTTATGACAGACATGCTCCAGTAAAATCTGTTCGAGCAACGCGACCTCCCGCACCTTGGCTCAGCCCGGAACTTAAAGTACTGATGGCTAAGCGCGATGTGGCACACAGAAAGTTTAAGAGATTACCAACTCAACAGAATTATGATGATTACAAAAAACTTCGAAACAAAACTTCCCAAACGGTACGTAATGCTCGAATCAGACATGCTCATAACCTGCTAGGAGGTAATATTAAACCCTCTGCGGCGTGGAAGGAACTAAGAAATATGGGAATAGGTAGAGAGAAAATTGACAACCCCATTAATCTACCTCTTGACACACTCAACGAACATTTTACAACTATCGGACACTCAGTTGACCCTGACATGAAACACAGAACTTTGATCAATAACTACAGCATCCCCACCCCTAACAGAGAAACATTCCATTTCTCGCATGTTACCCCCTCACAAGCCAGACGTGCTATTCTTCGAATAAAATCGAAATCTAAAGGGATTGACAATATAGAAATCGAATTATTCAAACGTATCATTGATATTATACTTCCCACAATAACACACATATTCAATCACTCGTTAATGACAGGTATGTACCCATCGCTTTGGAAAGCGGCCTTCGTCATCCCAATCCCAAAAAATACACAGGCTAAACATGTAAGCGATTATCGTCCAGTCAGTATACTATCATCCCTCTCCAAATCACTGGAATTTATCGTCCACGAACAACTCTCCTCCTATTTGCTAGAGCACAATATCCTTGATGAACACCAATCCGGCTTCCGCAAAAATCATAGTACTAGTACTGCACTACTCAAGGTCACGGATGACATAAGAAAGGCTATGGACAGTGGGCTAGTAACAATCCTAACACTGCTTGATTTCAGTAAAGCCTTCGATTCTGTTGACCATGACATACTACTCTCTTGTCTATTTAAAATTCATCTCTCCAAGAACAGTATCCAATGGATGGACTCTTATCTACGTGGACGTCAACATTGTGTTAAAATTAACTTAAATCAAATGTCTTCATGGCATCCAGTTGAGAGAGGAGTCCCTCAGGGGTCAGTCCTTGGACCGCTCCTGTTTTCAATATATATAAACGACATTCCGTCATCAATCACTAAATGCAAACACCACCTATATGCTGATGATGTACAAATCTACCTGCATTCAGCACCAGAAAAACTATCAGCAATCGGCACCTTTAATGAAGACTTAACTGAAATCTGTAACTGGACTCGCTTACATGGACTACGACTCAATGAGGCTAAAACCCAAGCAATCATAATCTCCCACCCGAAAATCCTCCTAAAACTAAAAAATGAACCCACATTACCAAAATTACGCTTGTGCGATTCCCCAATCGAATTCCGTGAGTCAGTTAAAGATCTAGGCGTTATTATAGATAAACATCTTTCCTGGACGCAGCACGTCTGCAATGTTTCCAGAAAAGTATTTTCCGCATTGAATTCACTTAGAAGATTCTGGAATATTTTCTCTCGTGTATTAAAGGAACGACTTGTTTCCTCCCTAATATTGCCTCATTTTGATTACTGCGATGTGGTATACAAAGATCTCACTGTTACTCTTAAAAACAAACTCCAACATGCACAAAATGCCTGTGTACGCTACATATTTAATTTACGGTACTATGACCATGTCACCCCCGCTTATGAGCAACTTAACTGGTTACGTCTAAATCAACGCCGCGACCTCCATTCTTTATGTATTCTTCAACAAATACTCTCAACTTCAACTCCAGCTTACCTGCACTCTCAGCTTCACCGCCTCTCGTACGAGCATACTCTTGGAACACGGTCAAAAAACGACACACTCTTGCTGATACCCATACACCGCACAGTACGCTATACCAACTCCTTCGTTGTTGCTACTGCACGACTGTGGAACAATCTGCCTCGCTCTGTCAGAGGAGCAACCCCGTCCAGCTTCAAGCAGCGTTGCCAGCAGTACATACTCACTAAGTAAATGAAAGTTGAACTCAACATTTATGCTTATATTCTTACGTCGTATTACATATATTCAAACTTTCCAATTCTCACTTTCTCATTTACTCTCTATTTAGATATCTAAATAACCTCCTTCAGTAACGACTAATTATCTTCATCATCATCTTCATCACCATCATTAGTCTACTTTTTTTCAGTAGCCTATTTCCTTTACCTTACTGTAATTTTAAACTTACTCCTAAGTATCTTAGTTATTCGCCCTAACAATGCAACAATTTGCAGCCTACACCACCAAGCTAATCCAGTTTATATGTATTTTATATTGTATAAATATTGTAAAATTGTTAGATTTAAGTTGTATTTGTATTGTATATTATCAAGCTAATCCATTTCATATGTATTTTATATTATATCAACATTGTAATATTGTTAGATTTAAGTTGTATTTGTATTGTTCATCATTTATTATTTGTATAATCTGGTTAGATGGAAGAGAGGGCCCAATGGCCCTAATCTTGCCAGTCAAAATAAATCTATCTATCTATCTATCCATGTTCTAGTGAATCGAAAATATCGCACACATGAAAATTAAATTACGATGATAAAATGAACAAATTAAACCGGTAGTCACAGTGCATTACTAACAAATTGAGTGTCGGAAACACAAAGAAAAATCTAAATTACTCAAAAACACACAAGAGAACATATACACACTGTTCCCATAAACCAAGCTAACTCACTACTTGAATAAATCAATTTGGTACTTATCCATTCTGCAACATCACTCAGCTCATATCACCCTGCATGGCCCCTGTGGATCTCTACTCGTTCATGGACATCGTATGAGTAGAAAGCATGGTCTTCCCTCCAAAAGTAGGGGCAGATGACCTCGTAGTTCCGCCCCTTAAAACAACGAAAACTAACTTCCAAAAGTCGGCCTGGTACCATACATCTTGAAGCTTCTTCTGATTATGAAAATTGTTCAGTTATTAAATCATGTAATACACTTTTTATTTCCTACTAAAATTGCAATGAGCTACTTATTTCACTCACAAGTCCTGAGCAATTTTATTCGACGACTATTACCCTAAATATTAGCATACTAGCTTCTAAGTTCACACGCATACTTATTGGCTTTCAACATGAATAAAAACATGGCAGATAAAATTAAAGTGTTGAGAATTGTTATTACTCTACCAGACAAATTTCTAAATTCAAACAGTTTATAAGTTCAACACCGCAGATTTTCAAAGTAAAAGGGCACTATAGCTAGCTCAGTAGCAGTATTTATATGAAATTGGAACAAATCTAGTGGTGGGGACACTCAGAATAAAATAAAATCGAAGCAATTGGACTGCAGACATGAGAGTTATGTCAAATTGCTTGTTTTATCACACAGGTTAAGGCTCAGGTGTTCGGAACTCAGACCGATCGTAGATTAATCCAGGATCATCTTCCTCCAAATCTGACATCAAGCTAACTTCGCGGGCTCCACAGCGTCCTTTCTTCTGATTCGTTGGTTTATTTCCAATTTTTGTGCTAAAATCGTTGACTCCTCCCAGTGGGTGTAACTGCAAATGCTTCATCTTCCTCTCAAGACATCAACCCTCTCCCTTCTTCACGGCCGAACAATGGCTCGGCTACCCTCTACGTCACGAAATAACGCCACCGCTTCCAGGTAACGGTACACCCTAGCCTTTTCCTAGATGTCGTAAATACCAAACTCAGAATATTCCCTTGTTTCACCATATTCTTGGAATCTTAATTCTTCTGTTCCCCCCTTGCTCTGCACCTGCTTATTTCAACATATTGCAGTAACTTCAACTTGTCTCAAATATTCTTTCCACTGCATAAAATGAAAATTAAACGTTGTTATATGAGCATCATATAATGAGGGTTCATTTACCTCCTGCTGAGAAAAAGTCGAACTCAAGGATTTGAAGTAGAGTTTCAATTTCCCACTTAAGTTTTCCAAAATATAATTTTTTTCAATTTCAATAACAATGTCCAACTTTCCAGTATGAGCGCAGCGAATGTCTCAGCTCACTAATTGTCTTCTTCCAGTGGTTGACTCATCACACCTTGGACTCGGCTAGCAGCATGTCATCTGTCTTCCTCCCGGCGTCACCCCTCTCTCTCTCATAACAAGCACGACCTTCATGTCTTCCCTCTTGTTTGCAAACACAGCTGCTTGCTCTTCCAACACGCCCAGTGGCCCCGTAACTTTGAGTGTGGTTTCTTAAATTCGGCAACATTTGTATTTTGCTCCCATGGTTCTATTTGATAATTTAGCTTTAATATACTTTTCAATCTTTACATTGAAGAAGCAATGAAGGAAATTGTAGAAAAATTTAAATTGGGAGTGAAGATTCAAGGAGAAATAATTTCAACTATGAGATTTGCCGATGACATAGTCATCTTGGCCGACACACCTGAGGATTTGAATGAGTTTTTGAATGGTATGGACTCCGCCTTGAGGAAAGAATTCATGATGAAAATTAATAAATGCAAAACAAAAATATTGGAATGCAGCCGAAATAAATCAGAAACCTCTGTCTTTTAGGAAGTCAGCCCGAAGGCTGGTTGGATCCTCAAAAGGAACTGCCGTTAGGTTATGTGGGTAAACACCCACAAAAACCCAAGGCAGCGCTATATTGAGGCGTACTAGGCAAGATGACGAGTGAGGTAGTTTGCCATTGCTTTCCTCTATGGACATCAAATTGGCAGGTGAAAAACTAAAGAAAGTAGGAGACTTCTGTTACTTAGGAAGCAAAATAACCAGTGATGGACGTTGCATAGAGGATATAAAAAGTAGTTAGCTCAGGCAAGGAAAGCATTTCTACAGAAAAGGAATCTGTTGACATCAAATATAGATTTAGGTGTTAGGAAATCATTTTTGAAGGCCTTTGTATGGAGCGTGGCGCTCTATGGAAGTGAAACTTGGACTATTGGTGCAGCAGAAAAGAGGAGAATTGAAGCGTTTGAAATGTGGTGTTACAGGAGAATGATGAAAATCAGATGGGTAGATAGGGTTACAAACTAAGAGGTATTAAGACTAGTGGGAGAGGAGAGCTGTTTCTGGCGACTGTTAATGAAGAGAAGAGATAAGTTGGTAGGACACATTCTAAGACACCCAGGAATAGCAAGCTTAGTTATGGAAGGAAGGGTCGAGGCCAAGAACTGTAGAGGTAGACCAATGTTAGAATATGTTAAACAGATTGCCTCGGACATAGGGTGTGGTAGCTATGTAGAGATGAAACGATTAGCTCAGGACAGGGAGGCATGGAGGGCTGCATCAAACCAGTCAAAAGACTGAAGACTCAAACAACAACAATTAGCTATGTTGAAGACGGATTTTGTCCCAGTGCTCAATTCTTCAATTCGGTATGCATTGTTACCCAAGTTGTTAACAATGCGGAACGGGCCCTTGTATTTTTTACAAAATTTTGCAAACACCTTGCTCGCAGAATCAGAAATAGGTGGTTTTCTGACGAGAACTCATTCGTTTTCCACTAGGTCACGGTGTAACTTCTTTCCTCTCACTCGGCGCAAACGTCAGTCAGCCTGATTTCTCATGTACTCAACAGTGTTCTGTATTCTCAATTCATGGGCCAACAATGGATCCTTCGAACAATTGACGATGTTGTCCCAAGATCTTTCAGGATATCTGTTGTGATGGACTAGTAAAGGGATCTGTCCAGTTGACTCGTGCTTGGTGGTGTTCGTGCAGATCTCAATGTCGGTGACTTTGTCCACCCATCTATGGTGTTCATTAGGGATTAATACACGATAAAATTTAACCACACATCGAATTGCTCTCTCACTAGGATTAGCTTGAGCATGACGGATCGATGATAATATATGTTTGATTCCCAAATCTTCAATCCCTTTTTTAAATACAGAACTGGTAAAATAACTGCCATGATCCGAAAGTAAGTAGTCAGGTTTTCCAAGAGTAGGTATAACTTTGGTCTTGATTCTACTTAGTACTTGTTTTGATGTGGTCTTTTGAATAGGGCATAGCACCACAAATTTAGAAAATACGTCTACGCAATCCAATAGATGTCGACAACCACGTCTTCCTTTGGGGAGGGGCCCAAAAACAGTCGATAGCGAGTAGTTGGCATGGTTTTTGCGGTAACAAAGGTTCCGGATATTGTTTCATGAGGTAATTATTAGGCTTGGTACGCTGACATATGTCACAAGTCATTCACCTCAACATTAGTAGATCTCATCCTTGGCCACATGAATTTTTCACCAATGGTAGCCTCCGTTTTATCAATGCCTATGTGACCTAGGCTCTCATGGACATGCCAAGAAGCTAAACCTC
Organism: Meconema thalassinum; assembly: GCA_946902985.2. Lineage (NCBI taxonomy): Eukaryota > Metazoa > Arthropoda > Insecta > Orthoptera > Tettigoniidae > Meconema > Meconema thalassinum. The sequence continues at coordinate 2,019,375 of OX336399.1, read as the reverse complement.
TTTGAAGGGAAGGTGGAACTAGAATCCTGAATCTTGTATGTTCTTCGTCCACAAACTTGTGGAAAAGATTGTTGAAATAATGGTACTTTGCTTCCTTCAATCTCGTCTCCCGATGAGCAGCTGTCCCCGGTTGTATCTCCTCCTAAAATATCTGATCATCATCAGCATCCATGGTTCACACTCCTGTTCCTGTTGTATATCCTTCAATTTATCCAAAAACTCTCGATCCTTAGCTGTGAGTACTAAATGTTGTACCTCCACTGCTATCTCGTTATCTTTCTTAGGATTCCTACTTTAATGCGTCGGGAATTATGTTAATTTTTCCTGGGCAGTGTTTTATTTCTATATCAAATTGTTGCATATAAATAGACTAACGAGTCACTCTTTCACTGACCATCGCTGTTTTAAAGAGGAACGTTAGCGCTTTGTGATCAGTTCTTACAACAATGGAATAACAAAAACAATCTTCCTCCATTGTTGCAGAGCATGGAGTATGACTAATAATTCAAGCTCGGTGACTGTGTAATTCCTTTCATGTTTGCGCAATTTGCGACTTGTAAATGCCAAATATGAGCGATTCCTAGAATTTGATGTGTCTTCTTGATATAACATAGCCCCTATTCCAATCAAAGACGCATCTGCCTCTATTATGAATTTCTTTCCAAAATCTAGGTATCCCAGTTTAACACAATTTTCCAAAAGTTCTTTAGTAGCTCTGAAAGCCCTGTCACACTCCTCGTTCCATGACCATCGATTGCTTTCCTTGAGCATATCTTGCATTGGTACTACTGTCTCTGTATAACCTGGACAGTTTTCCTTAAAGAAGCTAGTTACTCCTAAAAATACTCTAACGTGCTTCACTCTTGTCGGCGTAAGGAATTTCTTGATTGCCTCGATCTTCTCCGGGTTCGGTCTCACACCTTCAGAATCAATTATATGTCCCAAGTATAATATTTCACTCTGGAAAAAGTGTGACTTCTTAAAATTAATTTTGAAGTTTATGGTTCTCAAGTTATCCAAAAGTTTGTTCAAATTCACTAGATGTTCTTCCATATTGTCAGATGCTAGAAGAATATCAACATATCTCACAGTAAAATTTTCACTTGTTCAGTCAAATTGCGATCAAGAGCTCTTATAAGGGCGGAACCTGTCGTTTTAACACCAAATGGCATCCTGGTCCATACAAAAGTCTGGTTATCAAATAAAAATCCCGTCAATAGCTGAGATTTTTCATCCAGTTCAATATGATGGAAGCTGTTGGTAAGATCTACGGACCTTTCCTCTAAATAACGTCCCTAATAAGCGGTGTTTTGTCATGCTCAGGAATCAGCCTAATAGGACCATTTGGCTTAGCTACTGCCAAAATAGCATTTAGGTAAGGTGTAGGTGACTTTTTAATCATGCCGGCTACAAGCATACCATCTATAATGTCCTTCACCTGAGAATGATGTTTCTCAGGGATCGGGTACAATTTGCTCTTAAAAGGTGTCCAATCAACAACTCGCATAGCATATTTGAAATTCAAAATCTTCCCTGGAATTGTGTCGAAAACCTTTGTGAAAACTTAGCATATCTTCTAATTTTCTTCAGACTCCCACAATTTTGCTTCCTTCAGCCGCCCCTGTATTAGTATTTCAAATTTAGATCCGCTGATTTCTTCTTCAGCCAATAACGTCCAACGTTCCTGAGAGTAATCCTGGTCTCCTATTTCCACAACAGCTGTATCACCCATCTCTTTTTCCTGCTTGCATACTTCTTCTGTGACGTCGTCCGTTACTGCCTCCAGCATCCAAGTGCTTCCCTCATGTCCAAGAGTCATTTCATCAATGTTCTTCCAGTTGTTTGAAGCTCACCGTGTTGTTGTGTAGATCTACGACTGCATGATAATCGTATATGAAGTTGTCCCCAAGATAACGTTATAACTCATCTTGGCCATCACAATAAAAGTCTGTGCGAAAGTATGTCCAGTTCTAAGTATGCCTGATGTTTGCATACCATGGTGCGTTCAGGAATAACACCTCTGACTGTAATCTGTGGAACAGGAATCAATGGTACATTATGATTCCTCCCCACTTCTTTAACAAGAGCCTCAGAAACCAGGCTAACTTGTGAGCCAGTATCAACTAAGCACCTCACTCTCAAGCCTCCACTTCTGGCATAAATAACTGGTAATTGCCTTAAAACATCGCTTTGCGGCTTTACAACTTCTTCCAGGCAGTCCTCTGGAAATTCAATCTACTCCTTGATGTGCGCCACAATTCGATCATCACGGTCATCAGCCACTCTCTGTTTCAGGCTATCTCCAAAATCATATACGGGCATTCTTTTTAAAAACCCGGAATCCTTCCTGCGAATTCCTTCTGCTGTTTTGTCTTTCCTATTGTCGAACCAAGCTTTCCGCGCCTTATCCGGATTTCTTCTGTTATTCATGGCTCGACCCCATCTTTCGCGCTCTGTTTCCTCATTAGCGTGCAGCTCCTGCAAGTATTTCTGTGATCCTGTAAGGCACTCGTCCCAATTATTTCTGTACTCCCTTGGTTCTCCTTACATGTGATTCCGCTTGTCCTTCCAATTTTGGTTAAACCGCGTGTCACCATTCCTATGATACGGCATGTCCTGCCTCTCCAATTTGAATATCCTCGCTGGTACTGTCGTTGATTATTATAGTAATTTCTATTGTTGTTATTTCTGTCATAACTAGGGCTCGGATTTTTAGGTAAATAAATATTTTTTATATAAATACACATTTTAGGTATTTTTTCTATAAATACATAAATTCCTGCTTTTCACATATTAGCACATAAAAAGACATAATATTTATATATTTTTGTAAATCAGTATGCTAGATCCTTCAGTTTGTTCTGTGTTACTTCATCGGGGAAGAACCTGCGAGCTATCTAATCTTCATGCAGAGCGTATGTCAGCTTACAACTGTGTTATTCTTTACTTGCCGCCCTGTGCCACTCACTGTGGAAGCCGGGAATTTCCTTGTCCATAGCTATATTGCACCTCGTGCTAGACCTCCCCCAACTACCCGAAACCAGTGTCACTCACATGCAGTTCATTTCTGGCACTGTGAAGTGTAAGGCAGTTCTACGATGCCTAAAGTAAAAACAACTACAAGTCATTGTCTGTTGCAGAATTTAAGATAATTTTACTTCTAATGGGGGAAAGCAATCAAGGCTGTACAGCGATCTGAAGTTACACAACACCTCAAGAGCAAGAAACATATTGCCGCAGTTTCGCGCCTTCAGAGTAAGTGCTTCGCGATAATCGTCGGTCGTTTGTGATGGACAACCTGAAGATGTATCTCGTTTATTGTATTGCTTCAGTAGTCAGTGAGACATAGAATAAATTGCATTCGTGAGTACTGCATATTGTTTATATTCACATTAATAAACTAAATTATAATTAAATATTTTTACTTTTCTGTCACATATTTCAGGCATTTTTAATACATAAGAAATAAATATTTCCCCGATTGTTAGCACCTAAAAATCCGAGCCCTAATCATAACGATCTCTGTTCTCGAAATAGTCTTGCCTCCTAGATGTAACTTGTGTGTTTGTTGCCTGCGACCTTGTACTTGGGTTATTATTCCACCGTGTTTACATGCTCAAGTTGTCTCTGCGGTGTTGTCATACTCGTCGCAGAATCTCCTCAGCTTGTACAGCGGTACTTACATTTGCTGCTACAAGGAACTGTTGTATGTTCATTGGCAGTTGTTTCCCAATCTTTAAAACTAAATTCTCTTCAGATGGCGGTTCATCAAGATCTTTAACTTTAACATTTGTTGCACGAAGAATTCCAAATATTTCGTTGGATGGGTACTATGGTATTTTCTAGAATAGAGGTCCATCCTGAAGCTTTGTTGGTATGAGGGACTCCAATATTCTTTAGGAATGCCTCCTTGAATTTATCCATGTTTTCAAAGGTATACTTAAAACTTTGGAACCAAATTAAACTGTTTCCATGTAAAAAAAAATCAACCATCCTGAGCTGTTTATTTGGACTGACATGTTGATCATTAAAATAGTCATCCAGTTCCCGTAAAAATGCTTTAGGTGTCATGCCTGTGCCGTCATTGAATTTCCGAGGTTTAAAATCATTCCCCCTAATAACTTGAATGATCTGCACGGTACTGATATTTTGTTGTGGAGTCGAAGCTTCCCCTCTGTATTCACGAAATGCTTCCGAGTTGCAGCCTGTATTTGGACTCTGGTCATTACTCGTTCCCCCTGCTGTGTTAAGTTGCCCGAGGCTAGGTAAGCTCTACGGTTTTTCCTCCACCCGTTCAGACATAAATAAAGTTGTTTTTTCCATTGACCTCACCTCATTTTTCACTATCTTATCCTTGCGTTTTGTAAATTTAGCCTTGATATTTTCCTCAAGAGCCTGAATACGTGAATGATTATCCCCTAATCTTCTAATTATAATCAATCTTTCTTCCTCATTTGCTTCCAATCTTTGCGTATTTTGTCTTTAAGTGACTTGTTCTGTTCCTTATTTTCAGTTAGGCCTGCCTCTATCTTTTCGAAACGCTCTTCTATCCGCATTTTATTCTCATTTATGCTCTTCTTTATCTGGTCTTGATCTAGTTCAAGGTTCTCCCATCTGTCGGTCGACTGAAGATCCAATCTGTCCTTCTCCTTAATTAGTCCCAGTACGTTATTATCCACCGGATATGATCTGTTCCTGAATATTAAGCATCTGGGCCTCGATATTATCATACCTGCCTTGCAATGTTGGTATCATGTTAGTCTGCCCTTGCAACAACGTTTGATAGTTTAGTAATATTGTATTGTTGGCTGGCAATGTTGGTATCTGTTAGTCGGGATGATGTGCCCTTGCAACAACGTTTGCTACTTTGTAATATATATCCAGAGCAGAAGGTGGGAAGGTCGCCTGTTTGCAACAATTAAAGACAAAATGAGAGACACATGAGCTTGCCACTACAAGTGTGAGAACTAGGTAGCAACTTAATTGTCTGCCTTTGTACCTCGGACATCACTCTGTTAGGTCGGCGTTGTACTTGTAAACTTGAAACATCCGTAGAATTGATCTGTCGCCGGAATTCCTCCTTGTTAAGTGTGATATTTGGACGCTGAAGTGCCATCATCTGAGCGGAGTACTCACAGTTTAGTGCACCTTCATACATTAGTTGGTAGGATCGTGCAACATTGTAGATTGTTGTTAATGCTTTAGTGATAGTTGCCAGTATTTGGAATTATATTGTATGGCTCCGTGTTACAGAACGAGACCGTGGAGGGCAGTCCGACCAGGTCGAGAGCTCGAACCACTAAGGCCTACAAAGTGTTGTTCACGGGAGTTACCTGTTCCAAGGAAGACCAGGCATTTGTCGAGAAGTTAGGTGAGCCATATCAACATTCTGAGACCTGCAATTATGGGGCGGGAATCAGTGTAGTTTCGCTGTTGGAGCTTGGTTTAGCTCAGTGCGTGTTGGTGTTGCAGGGGGATCTGTCGTGGACACGCCCGACACTTGCACCGTGCTCGTCACCGATAAGGTCCGGCGCACCTACAAGTTCCTGTGCATCATGGGAATGGGCAAACCCATCGTGTCGCTGGAGTGGCTCAAGAGAAGTCGCAAGTCCGGCTCCTTCTCCGGTAAGTGATGTGCTCACCTTCCTCCGTTAAGTTAATTTATCACATTTCTCTAACAAATGTTTTCATTTGAGGCTGAGATTAAATTATTACAGTAAAGCTTCACTTCAACTTTGCAGCGGTCAAGAAAATAATGTGTGAGAGATGTATAACTTCTTCTTTCCTAGCATATTTCCCGCGTTGCCTTGCTCGGTTGCCGTTCGCCACTACTTCCTGTCGAGGGCATCTTCATTTCTTCGCTGATTCTATCCATCAATCATTTCTTTCACGGGATAGATGCCTCCTGGATCGTATTGCAGGGCCGTTTCTGCCACCGAGTCCTCACCACTTCTAGTGACGAGGTCAAACACCCATGGACCAACACAGCATTTTCATTTCTATTCCATGGAGGGCTTGTTTGTGTTTGGTTGAAGCTGTGCCTTATCATGGACATGTGAACTTTTCCTCTCGGGTGGATATCGCACAGTACTCCAGTGACTTGGTGCCATTTCAGCCACGCAGCATTGGACTCGCCATCTGAAGTGACTTGATGGTACCATTGGTCTGTGTGCCACATTACAGTTATTCAGTTTTTCCTGTGTTGAGGTTTAAATCATTTCTGCCCAGGCGATCTTTCCAGCAAAGAGTATGATACTCGAGATTTTTGCGAGTTTCAACAATAGATGTCAAGCAAAATTTATCAGATAATAGCATGTTATCGAAGGTGGGGCTAGATGAGTTCATAAGCATCTTAAAATGTATTCTAAGTAATAATCCCTTCATGTTAACAACAAAATATATAGACAATGGGATCACCGTTATCTGGAATTATTGCTAATATTTACCTTGACCATCTGAAAGAAAGAAAAATAGAGGGCAAAATACAAGGCATTAAATTCTGGGGAAGGTATGTGGATGACTTGTTCATTATAGTCAACGATAATATCAAAAAAATAGATCAAATAGTCTTCTTCATTTCCCGTTTCCAGTTCCCTGGGTCGGGTTGTGAATCAAGGACGTCCAAAGTTGTCTATCCCTTCACCATTCGTTTCCTTCTTTCAGTACTTCTTTTTCTTGTACTCCTCTCTTCTCTATGCTCTCCATCACCGAATCTATCCATCAAATAGTAGACCAGCTTAATAATACCGATAACAAGATCAGGTTCACTGTAGAATCCGCTATCAACAATAAAATTAATTTCTGAGACACAACGGTCACCAAGAAGGATAATACATAGCACTACCAAATTTTTAGGAAACCCACACTTCAATAAGATACGATTCAAACCACCCAGGCTGTCACAGAAGTGCTACCTTCATTAGCCTGATAATCAGAGCTATCAAGTTACCCCCATCTAATCAGGATTACAATAAGGAAATAAAAGTTATTCACCAAGTTGCTAGAGTCAACAATTTCAGCCATCAGTACATAAACAATATAATCAATAAAATAAGCCGATCACGTATCTCAAACCGGAACAAAACGAAAAGTCAACATGCAGTTTTCACGTATTTCAATAATTCCACTTAAGTAACACCAACATATTTAAGAAACATAACAGGAAATTAGCGTACAGAGCTATCAATACCAACTACAATTTGTTTCTTAATTCAAATAATATTAATATTGAAGATAAATTCAGTAAGTCCGGCATTTACAGTGACAACGACTGCAATACTAATTACATAGGCCAAACCGGAAGAAATTTACCACAAGATACAATGAACACCTTAACGCGATAAAGTAGAGAAAATATTCAGCCATGACTGCCTTCATGGAGGAGTCGGGTCACAGCTTCACAAACATAGAAAAGTATTTGAAAATCTTACATTGCACCAACAAAGGAACTTTGATGGACGTACTTGAATCCATTGAAATCTCGGATGCAGTAAATCTTAATGAAATCAATTTTGACACAAATATCTTATTTGATACCCTCACAGACAATATAACATCACAAATTAGAAATAAAAATAAACCTCAGTTTCATTGCCCATTCCCTCCCAAATATCTCAATAAGAAACAAGCGGCCTTGGCTCCAGCTCGCTAGCGCGTCTTCCTTGTGGACAGCCAGACTCCCTAGCAACATTCAGAGCAGAGCAGCCCACATGCACGTTTTGGAATATAATAATATCAAGACTTGGGTTTAGAAAGTTTTCAGTGGTTTTTACCCACTCGCTTCACTTTTATTAAATAATTAATTTTCCTTTTTCTGCTCCCATTTCTTCAGAGCTGGACAAGAGGCCCATGCTAAAACTATAATTTTGAGGATCATGGAATTCATCAGCCTGAGCATTATTCAAGATGTAAAAGTACAGCATAGCAACTTCTCCGTGACTGGTGAAGAGTTGAACAACAATATAGTCATATGCCTTAACAATTTTATCAAAACTCACCTCTTACCTTTTATTTCTTATCAGCAACTTGATGTGTACAGTTAAGCGTGTCTCCCACAGAATAATGGGCTATATGATATAATCCAAATGAAAGGTCCTTATTCGTAAATAGCGCAAGGCTATATAAGGCCTTCATGAATTTATTATTATTAGGATCCACACACAACAGTGCAGTTTTTAGTGTTTTTTAATGCGTTGGGTCCTTTGCTGATGTTCAGTGTTGCTCATAGCACAGTATAGATACCAATACAGTATGGACACTTCGGCAAAACCGGAAGAACGGATTTTCAAAAAAACAATTGATAAGGGGGAGCACCAATACACCTGTAAGCTGCTAGGTAGCACCACTTATGGACAAACACATGATAAACAGCTGATTGATGAATGTATATTTTCTGTAATTTATTTAACTCTATTTCAACCCACTAGCTCTCTTTATAATCAGATATTTTAAGAAAATAAATAACAAGAAAATAGAAAGTGTTAATACTACTGTGTTTTAATTCTAAGAAGTGTGGAATTTAATGTTTAACACCACATTCCTCCAGTCCTGGGGTGTCGCATTGTGATTGCATCCTGATTGCATCGTAACGATGAAAGGTTATGATATGTTTTTAATGATTAAATTAACACACGATATATTGAAAAGTGTGGGGGAAATGTGGATTTTGTTTCTTAAACTTTCGTAGTCTGAGATAATGCAATTCAAGTTTTCTACAGTAACTGTAAATAAGTGTTGATTTTTAATGTTCTTAGCTTCCTATAACGTAAATACCCGGGAATTTATTTAGTCAATAAAAAGTCATGTTGATGGGTGGGGACAGCCTTATTATGCAGTGTTATTTTCACATTTCATGATATGCCTAGGCTACTTCTTACTCCTCATTTCTTAGCCTACTCACACTTCCGTTCATTATCTTGTGTTCCAAGAAGAATTCAATATCGGTACTGTAAGTCATGTGCTAAGGAATCTCTTTTCATTAACTTTATTAGTTCCACGTCTTTGTGTGGCTATTATAGGAGCAACAAGTAGCTTTCAGATTCAACAAATAGACTATACATTTACTGGTAGATTGTTTTGTTTAGCCTACAGATGGCCTAAAAATAAGTAAAGTAAAGCTGAAATACAAGCTCAGGGCTTACAGTAAGTAAACCGGCCAACCACCCTTCGTACAGAGGCCTGCTTCTTTAATCCTAGAAGCCAAGGTCACACCCAGATCTCCATCCGGAGATCCTAAAGTCATCATATTATAGTTTTGGACTGGGTTTTGATTCTTGGTTAATGCATGTTAGAATTTCAGAGTTGCATCCAGTGGTTCAAATTCCAAATATAAAAAAGAAAGGTTCTGTGGCTTATGATCACGAGAGCCACGTGAAGCTACAAGTTTGCTTTGCTTTCTGTCGCTAGTGAATGTAATAAAGTAATATAACTGGTAAATAACACTATGTGCAATGGTGTCGCCAATCAATCAAAGTAAAACGCTCAGTCCTAAACTTGCTCTAACCATAGCTTAACGCCAATCAGACCTAACTTTAACCTCTTCACGACAAATAAGTTGCCATCTATCCGCACCGCACTTTTTACTTGTCAGTGGTATGCCAACTCCTTATTCTTCCCATTCTGCAGAAATGGAGATAATGTAGGATGAGTTTTCCATGCGATGGATGGTTTTTACATCTGGATGAGAGAAGTGTTAGGCTCATAATGCTGTGTGGCTTTTGGAGAGGCCTGGGGCAGGTCTTTCCAGTTGGTACCTGTAAGCGACATGTACATCATAGCGGAATTAATACTGGTCATTAGGAGGCCTAACTATATGCCATAGCTTCAGTTACTAGGCCTACGTCAAGAGTTAACAAAGGGCTATCGTGGTGTAATAAGTTCACACTCTGCACAGAGTGCTGGGATTCAGTTTCAAGTCGTAACAGCAGTCTTATTTCAAACACTAAAGTTTCAAAGTATGTATAATTTTATTAATGCAGCCAATGGCCATGTACTTTTCTTTTCAGGACGGGTCAGGGAAGGGAAATTGGCCGTGGATTTATTGAAAGGAACCGTCCCGGCATTTGCCTGGTAGTGAAAATGGGAAACCACGAAAACCATTTTCAGGACGGTAGAGGTGGGATTCGAACTCACGCTCTCCCGATGCCAGCGAGGCACGAGGTAGCACATTAGCGCTCTCGGCCACCAAGGCCAGTTCAAAGTATGTATGCCTCTTGGTAAGCTATAATCAGGAGTCATTTATATAACCATATTTTTTGACATACCGGTACTTTATATATTATTATAGTTCCAATTAGGACCTCTCTGGTCTATGACCCGTGTACTTGTGTGTGCATGGTATTTGATAATCAGTGTTGTGGTGAATGTAATGTAATTGTTGTTTTAAGGGGCGGAACTTCGAGGTCATCTGCCCCTAGAGTGTTGTGGTGACTAGCAGTGTTTGTGACTTGAACAGTTCTCAAAAAAAGGTTTTGCATATTGCGATTTAGTGTTTTGCTATGTGTACTATCCTACCAGCGAATTGTTACCGGTGGCGGAAATCGGAACTAATGCGCTCCGCCCAGCCACACGTCTGCGATAGACGTGGAGTTGTCGCCAGCGAAACCTCATCGCATGTCATTTGTGTGCATGATTCGTGCTGGGTCGTGCACTGTGCGGTGTGTTCTCATTGTACGACTGTGCATGCGTTCCCCCTCTTGCCCATCAACCGCTCGCGGCAGCCATAACGAGGCGAGCTGACGTAAAGTATACACAACAGCCGTGCTCCACGTCTAGCAGTAACAATTCCCTGGTAAGGTAGTATGTAATGACATACAAAGAAAAACAACACACAATATGCTGTGCAAAAGGGACAAACACTAAAAGCATAACAAAAGTGGCAATCTTTTTTATGTTGGGGCATATCAATACCATGTATGGCCACCACGAGCCTTAAGGCATGCTTGCCGACAAAGAGACATACCGTACTGAGAACCAACGAACCAACCTGGTTTGGGACAGATTATCCCACTCTTGGAAAGCAGCTTCAATCAGTTGCTGAATGTTTGTTTGTTTGTTTGTTTGTTTGTTTGTTTGTTTGTTAGAGGATTGGGACAGTGCGAAACTGCACTCTTAATCTTTTCCCATGCATGTTCGATACTGTTCATGTCCGCAGAATATGCAGGCCACTCCATTCTCCGTATGCCTTGCATCTGAAGGAACTGATTGACCACCCTAGCTCGATGGGCATTATCGTCCACTAGTGTAAAGCCCTCACCCATTGTGGCAGCGAATCCTGTAATGACAGGTTTGAGGATGTTGTCTCTGTATACCAGACCGGTCATGTTACCGTGGATAGGAATTAGAGGCGTACGTCGACCAAACATGATCCCACCACAAAACATGACTGAATTTCCTTGCTGTTGGAGGCGTTCCTGGATGAAGAGCTTGTGAAATCTCTCACCCACCCGTTGCCACACTCGATTGCTCCTGTTGTATGGGTTTCTTCTCACGCCCAAGTACACAGGGCTGACGACCATGATGTACAACCTCCTACATGAAACAACAAGCATTAGCATAGCCACCTGGCTATGGCTTCATGAGACAGTGACGGCAGAGAATCCCAATCTTCGTGCTCCAATAGAGGAACAGTTTGACTATGGTATGATAATGCACCGGATGTTACAGCCATTCCAATAGACCAAGAGGCACTAAGGAGCAATCTGTCCACCATGTTAGACAACTTCTGTACATCGACTGCAATCTGTTGTTTCATTTCAGGGGCCTGGACATCGTGATCATTTAGCCCCGTGTACTTGGGCGAGTGTGGAATTTTGACTGATAACCTGTGTTATTGTGATACCTGTCTTAGTATGTGTATTTGCAATTCCGGTGAGGATTGGTAAGGAGGCGGCATTGGCTTTAACTTAGGAACCATCACAGCATTTGCCTGCAGTAGAAGTGGGAAATCTCGGAAGACCACTTCCAAGATGGCTGAGGTTGGAATCAAACCCTCCTCTTCTCAGTTGTGCCTCACGAGACTGAGTGTGCCCTGTTGCAGCCCTCAGACCAGAATTACATTTCTTGGCAGAGCCGGGAATCAAACCCAGACCTCTGGGGCAACAGCCAAGAATGGTAGTCACTACGCCACAAGGTGGTCCATGACTGCAACCTGGATCCGCTGTAAATATTCTCAGAATTGGCCATTAACATCACACATAGTATGGATAGTTATTGTTGTTTAAGGGGCGGAACAGCAAGGTCATCTTGTCCCTGTTAACACAAAATAATACAAATTTTAGTTGAGTTAAAATGTATAGGTGGATGCCTAATATTAATAAAACAAACAAAAATTATATGTATGGAATAAAAATTATATGTATGGAATAAAAATTCAGAAAAGAAAAAGTTATTTGAGCAAATGCACATACAGGTACAGTATTTTTCTCACCAAGATACGATGAACTATATTATTAGTAGGGCCATGATTCTTATGCATGATCTGTTTACGTAATAGTAATAATGTGTGAGTCCTCCAGAGAGACTCGTGCGTGTATTTTTAAAGTTAACACCCATATACTGTACATTCTAAGAAGACTATTGAAACCGTAGTCTCCGAACTATCATTAAAACGAAACAAACAAACCCCGTGGCACTACAGTCCACGAAGGGCCTAGGCCTACCAAGCGATCGCCACTCAGCCATTTGGCCTGCAGATTATGTGGTGACGCGTGGTGAGCGCCTCGGTACCCCTCGGCCGTTAATCTTGGTCTCCATGAGCGTGGCGCTGCCTCATTGTCAGACAGCTATTCAATTGTCCTTGCGAGGCTGTGTACACCCAGTTCCAGCCCTCACGCCGGTTTCTGAAATCCCTGACGGAGCCTGGAATCGAACCCGAGTCTCCTGGTGCGAGGCAGGCGCGCTACCCCAACATCACCCGAGCTATATTACTCCATTTAATTGGGCATGCATAATAATTTGAAGATGGAATGTTTGGTGCATGGAGCATTCTGGAAGGGGGGAAGGGGAATTTCAATTAGAAACCATAGAAATTCACTTCTATTATGACCAAGAGGTGGATTAGAATCCATCCCTTTTCACTTAGATCACCTCGTGGTGTAGCAACTAGCATTCTGGTCTGAGGGGTGGAATGGGGTACACTCAGCTTTGTGAGGCAAAACTGAGAAGAGGTGATTTTGATTCCCATCTCGGCCATCTTGTAAGTGGTTTTCCTTGGTTTCCCACCTCTACTGCAGGTAATTGCCGAGACGGTTCAAAACTGGGCCAACCAGTTAGAAGGCAGCTATGCTTACTTCTAGACCATGGCAGTAGCTGTGGAAACAATGGGCTTATATGTTTGGCTATTTTTATTTCTTGGATATGAATATTTCTTTTATCCCCTTACTTCACTCCCGAAGTCTTTTTCATCCTAATTGACAGTGTCATGGAGCCCTTTCATTATAGAGAAAAGGATCATCCATGCAGCCTCAACGTAGATGGAAAGTAGAAGAGGCTAAGAAAGGAATGGGGAAGTGACTGTGGTCTATGGGAAAGCCACCATCTCAGCATTTTGAGATGAGAAACAAGGAAGCTAACTTGAAATGACAGGTGAAGGGACATGACCAACTTATTTCACAAACCAGGTCTTCAGTGTGGTGATGTGATTTGCAGTTAATGTTGTACAACATCCTTAGGTCTCAAACCCCAATCCTTCCATTTTCTAACGGGATGGGATAACCCAGAACTAATGGATCGTTGCACCTGTCTAAAACCATGGAGGATTATGTTAAGTCCTTTGGCTGTCCAACAATAAAATTGTACGTTATTTTGATTTAGAAGTTATTGCTTTATGAGATTACTTCCAAATCCTTTGTTATAATGCAATAAACAAACATTCCTGATATCGCCATGATCTCAGATCACTGATTTGATTTCTGATGGAGAGAGTCAGTTTTTGAAATAATGAACTGCTTCAGACCTGTCTATCACATTTGTTGACAACAAGACAAAAATATAGTTATCAGTCACAGAAGCTGCAGGTTATCTGACATGAATTCTAGTTTCTCTACTAAAAGGTAGCGATAAACAATATGTTGGTTTTTGGTGTAAAGATTTGCCTAAGTAGCTCCACTCAAAAATTGCACATTACTTTTCTTAGTAGGTAGCTAAAACGTTGCAGGTATAGTATTATTAAATTTCGTTCGTGTTAGACCAACTTAAATGTTACAGTGTTTAGGAAGTTAAATTTGCCCCTCAATGACAATGCCAGGGCATTAAAAATCACTATTGAGAAAACCTCTTTACGATTAAACACTCGCTACCATATTTTATATACTGTAGGCTTCTAGGCCAAGCCACTTCAGGATATAGTCACAAAATTGGTGAGCTTCACCTCTGAAAATTGAAAACAGGAAAAAATAATGTTTCTTAAAAAAAAGTCAAATGTTTCCATGAAAATATATCAGAATACCCAAACATTTGCAGAAAAATATGCCTGTTTGAGTTGGAATGTTTAGGCTTTCATGGCCAGAAAATAAATTACTGCAAATTCTTCTAGGTACGGTACTATGGATATGATGGGGCACAGACATGGCATAATACCTAGAAGAATTCACTGTAATATTTGTACGAGTTGTTTCTACATAAACCATGTAAACAAGTAAGTAATACTGTAATGCAGAAAAAATGTGCGATTGCAAGCAGAAGTTTGTTCTTGACACTTTTCATTCTCTCTGTGGAGTTACTTCAGGAAGAATATAGTGGTTGTAACCAGATGTGGCTGGTTGAACAATATAGGGGAAATCTGCTGGGACCTTTCCTTTTAATAGGTCACAGGCTTTTCCAGTACCTTGCCCAGTTTCATTCATCTCTAATTAACTCTGATGAGTAAAATATTTCTTGAATTGTAATCTTCTCTAAATCTTTCTGCCTAATCAACCCTTAAATGAATAAATAATGTGCAAATAGTAGGACATGTTCTGGATATTAATTACATCCGTCATCAGCCATTACAATTTTAGTATGTCATTATAAAGACACACCACTCAGTCCTTCACACATCCTTAAAAAGAAAGGAGACAACATTTCCTAGCGTCACTTCACAATCCATACGATTCCTGAACCCCACATAAATATGAATAATCAAGGGTAGAAATTAAAATTGATGCACATTCTGAAATTTATATCGTACCACATACTATGACAAGTGTAGCAAGCACAATGCCTATGTAACATTGACATAGAGGTACTGGTACTGGATACTTGTGATAAACATTTATACCAAATTCTACACCTTTAGCTTGTATCACATGAAGCCTTGGCCATGTTTACAGCTAGTATTAAACAGATTATTTCTGCAATGATGAGAATCAAGTCCTTGCCCAACAATAGAATAGGATGTGAGTTGCAGCTTGACATTATCTGAGGAATTTCCGACATCCCTGAACAGGTTTGAACAATGTGGCTTAATGTAAACATTGAAATCTGATGCTATGACTTAAGATAACTGTAAATTTTAAAACCATTGAGCTTTAAAATGGTACATGAAACTCAAATTTATGAAAATGTTTGGATAGGCAGTAGGCTATTTTCATGTAGATTTATATAGCCTATATTTATGACCAATACATTACATTTTCGCGAGACCACCTCGTGGTGCATCAGATAGCTTTTTTGGCTGTCACCCCCGTAGGTCTGGGTTTGACTCCCGGCTTTGCCAAGAAATTTTGATTCTGGCCTTAGGGCTGGAATGGGGTACAGTCAGCCTCGTGAGGCAAAACTGAGAAGATGAGGGTTCGATTCCCACCTCGGCCATCCTGGAAGTGGTTTCCCTACTCAAGGCAAATGCTGGGATGGTTGTTAACTTAAGGACACAGCCACCTCCTTCCCAATCCTATCCCCAATTTACAAATACACACACAGCCACCACAGTAACACAGGTTATCACACAATATGCCCACCCAATTTCTCAATTCCCGAGTGATAGTGTACGGCTTGTTGACACCCAGAGTTTGGTGTTACATCTCCTCACTTATGCAAGGCTCCACTCTTGTATGATTATTATGTATTCATTTTCAAATAACATGGACCTATACGGTATTGCTTTAGTGGCACCATGTTCTGCATGTGACATAGTGAAGAAAAATCATCCCTAGGATCGTTGCTGAAAGTATAGAAGTATCCAGGAATTTGATTAGTGTGTATCGAAGATACAGTTGTTGTTGCTTATTTTAAGGGCTGAGACATCGTGGTCATATATCCCCGTGTATTTGGGCGTGTGTGGAATGAGAGGGAGGTATCACTTGAGAAGAAATTGGGTGGGCTTATCATTTACATGGGTGGGCAAACTTTTAGTGGTCTCACAGAATTAAATAGAATGAAGGGCATTGTGATATGTCTATGAGGTAGGAACATCAAGCTTAACAGCCCTGGTTTTTAAGTCACACAGCCTTAATGCCATGCCGAGCATAGTGAGGGGGTTGCTAACCTCAATAGTTTGTCTCTGAAAGCAACACTATTTACAATTCTGAGGGACTGGAGTACCTTCAGTCATTTTCAACAATCATGGGATTGTAGCTTTGGGTACACGACAATCCAAACTTCTCCAGAACTCTTCAGGAATAGCACAAAGTCCCATAGGTGAGGGAGCGAATGTTAAATCTGATTTGCATTGTAGCTTGTAATTAAAGCACTTAATTCACTGTAAAGGGCTGCAGCTTAACAAATTACATTTAATAAAACACATCAACTAACTTCAGTCAGGAAACCATTTGCCTCCTAGGCTAAGTGGGGTTAGAAAACGGACACTTTAAAGGAGACAATAGCTTCTCTAGGGTGGAGATTTAATGTTTGTTGGGCAATATTACCTAATCTCAGCCTAGCACTGCCCTCCTTGTGGTTTAAAACACTTCTTTGAGAAATAAAGGCTACATACCCTATATATCGACGTGTAGATTTGCCACGTATGCCAGTAAATCCTCCTGATTACAGGCCTTTATCCAGTCATTATATCTGGATTAGGAATGAGGAATTGGTGAATTAATGGATAGGTGTTTGAGGGACTGACATCTCATGGGTATTAAAACCAGAATTATTCGATGAAACGTGTGATATTTGTATTTACCGCTCCAATGCACGAGGAAACCGGAAAGCTGTTATGTCCAGTGTGACAAGAACTGCGCAAAAAATTACCGCACAGATGTTGGTTTCCCACATTTCTGCCATTGGTTAAAATACAAAATTATATTTCTGAGTTGATTTTAATAATTACAAACAATGTTTTCTTCACACAAAATCGACAGGCCGCACTCAATGAATACGGGTAGACTGCTCTCTCGCGGATACATGGTGAACCGTCGCCGCCGTGCGTGCGTGCGGTGCTTCCGGAACCGGCCGATTCAAAACCATGACGAAAAAATTACATGGTAAAGGCCTGATGTGTCCTTACTGTATTGATATCTATACTGTGCTCATAGCACTAATACCATCCCAGGAACTCTTTAGTGCCTTGTGCTAGCTGTAAATGTTAACCATGTGTATCGGCTGTTGAAGGGGCCAAATATGTGCAGGCCTCAAATGAGAATCATTTATACTTGTTCATACTCAATTAGAATGAATTCAGTGAACCCGCAATGGACATTGAAATTTAAATTAGTGTCACTAGAATCATATTTGGCTTAACCACGCTAGCGTTACAGAAACCCTACCTCAGTTGACAAGTCATCTCCAGGTTCTTAGGCGTAAAGGATCACTTTGGGAAACATCGACAGATGTGAGATCTCGTGGTGAAAACACTCGCGTCATCATTTTCCCCTTTCAATATTTCACTTATGTTGCTCATAATTTGATACCCCTGGTTCTTTTCAAGCACCAGTTTCATTTGTTTGCTGACGACATTTCATCTTCACATTGTTCCATTAGAGAATGAATGGTTCCATTACGTTTAGTTTAAGTGTGTCACTCATCATCGTCTTGCACAGTTTCCAGCCACTGGCCGGGGCTGTTTGGAACACAAGCCTTTCTGTCTTCCCACCATCTCTCAGCCTCCACCCTTGTCCAGTCTTCTCCTCTCTTCTTCACGCTTTCTTCCACCCCCTTCAGCCACCTGTCTCTCGGTCTCTTTCCTTCCCACTTCATCTCGTGTATCCTCCTGGGCATACTCTTCTCCTCCATTCGTTTTACATGTCCATACCATCTAAGTCTAGATTTCTCTATACCATCCTGTAATGGTTCCTCCTTCATTAATTCTCTGGTCCTCTCATTTCTTATTCTGTCCGTCTTTGTAGCTCCAATACTGCTTCTCAAGAACCTCATCTCACTGGCCTGTATTTTGCTCTTCTCCCTTCCTTTCATAACCCAGGTCTCCGAGGCATACGTCAGGATAGGGACATAGTATCTCTGAGGGACATCCTTGCTCCATAACATGCTTCTCACAGTCCCCCGCTCATCGTTTCTTCCATTCTCTTGTATCAGGCTTCCCAGATACTTGAAACTCTCCACTTTCTTCAGCTGTTCCGCACCAATTGTTATTCCCGTTGTGGTTCTTTCCTTCTTCCTTGTTGTGATCACCATCTCACTCTTGTTTATGCTAGATTATGCTAGATTTCATCCCATATCCTTGTATTATTCCTTCCCACACGTCGCAACTCCTCCTTGTTTCCCCAAATCATCAAATCATCTGCAAACACCATTGCTTTCATCTTTCCTTCCCCAATTACTTGTGCCACTTGGGTCATTATGTCATCCATCACCACAATGAAAAGTGCACTTCCTTGTTTCAGGCCGTTTCTCTGTTCCAACCAGTCTGATCTCTCTCCTCCCACTTTCACACAGCTCACGCTTCCCTTGTACACCTCCTTTATCCTCTTTATAGTCCATTTCTCTACTCCTCTATCCTCCAAGGACTTCCATACTTTGTTTCTCCATACACTGTCATACGCTTTCTCAATGTCCAGTAGATCTGTTCCATACTCAGTGCTGTTCTTGTAACTGCCTTGGCTTTAAGTAAAGTACCTTTTATAATAAATAATTATTTCGGAAAACTTTAAAGTCAAAATTATAAAACAAGAAATAAAAGATTGTTGGTGAACTTGTGCGTATTTTCAAACTGAATGTATTTAATTTTTTAAATTACGTATAAAACAAAATTGAAATAATGTACATTGTTCAAATGGTGGCCTGGTTGGCCTGCCGTATATTAAAATGTTGCTACAGCAGTCTCAATTTGATTTAAAATTGCTATCAAAATTAGATTGCTATTTTGTCCACTAATTTTTAGAGGTGTTGAGAAAAGCATAAAAATATTGTTTTTAGAAGTCTATACCGTATTTCCTCGCATAATCGTCGCACTTTTTTTTGCCAAAATTCCGCGAAAAAAAGCAGGGTGCGACGATTATGCGAAGAATATTTAATTTCAAAGAATATACTGTATCATTATTTGCTGCACGGGCAAGTCATTCGCGTAGCGTGAGTCATAGCCCGCAGTCAGAGACAGGGTTCTTTCTTCTAACAAGGTCACGACTGGTTAACGTTTCGCGGAATGTGCTGACGAAGCTGGCCATTCGCGTCGTGGTTCATAGCCCGCAGGCATAAAGACGAGATTACTTTCTCCTGACAAGATCACGCCAGATTAGGCCTATAAACTCGCGGAATGTGCGCTGGCCGTTCGCGTCACAGTTCATAGCCCGCAGGCATAAAGACGAATTACTTTCTGCTGTCAAGATCACGCCAGATTAGACCTATAAACTCGCGGAATGTGCGCTGGCCGTTCGCGTCACGGTTCATAGCCGGCAGGCATAAAGACGATATTACTTTCTCCTGACAGGATCACGCCAAATTAGGCCTATAAGCTCGCGGAATGTGCGCTGGTCGTTCGCGTCACAGTTCATAGCCCGCAGGCATAAAGACGAGAGTACTTTCTGCTGACAAGATCACGCCAGATTAGGCCTATAAGCTCGCGGAATGTGCGCTGCGCTGACCATTCGCGTCACGGTTCATAGCCCGCAGGCATAAATACGATATTACTTTCTCCTGACAAGATCACGCCAGATTAGGCCTATACGCTCGCGGAATGTGCGCTGGCCGCTCGCGTCACAGTTCATAGGCCGCAGGTCTAAAGATGAGATTACTTTTTGCTGACGTGATCACGCCAGATTAGGCCTATAAGCTCGCGAAATGTGCGCTGACCATTCGCGTCGCGGTTCATAGCCCGCAGGCATAAATATTATATTACTTTCTCCTGACAAGATCACGCCAGATTAGGCCTATACGCTCGCGGAATGTGCGCTGGCCGCTCGCGTCACAGTTCATGGGCCGCAGGTCTAAAGATGAGATTACTTTTTGCTGACATGATCACGCCAGATTAGGCCTATAAGCTCGAGAAATGTGCGTTGGCCGTTCGCGTCGCGGTTCATAACCGGCAGGCATAAAGACAAGATTACTTTCTCCTGAAAAGATCACGCCAGATTATACGCTCGCGGAATGTGCTAAGTGACGAAGCTTGCCGCTCGCGTCACAGTTCATTGCCCGCAAGCATAAAGACGAGATATTTTTCGTCTGACAAAGTTGCGTCAGGTTATAAAGTCGCGGCAGCGTGTGCAACTGACTGGCGCATAAATACGAACATGCTATGCGACGATTATGCGATGAAATTTTATAAACCTATTTAATGTTTTAAAAGTGGGGTGCGATGATTATGCGAGGAAATATGGTATTTGAATATTCCATAATGCCCCACTGGTTGATGTTTGTGGTTGCAGATCCCTGGCAGTTCATTGTGAAGGATGTGGAATCTGAGAAGAAGTTTGGCTTCTCCCTACACGACTCCCTCAAGGTAGCCTCACAACATCCACTGTTGGCTGGTTATAGTGTGCTGGTGACTGGCGGAGTGAAGCCTCCTCCACAAGAAATGAAAGGTAAGGAGAGCACAAGTTTTAGGTGCAAGGCAAAATTTTTAAGTAGCCTACACAAAAAAAAAAAAAAAATCAGAAAGTATTCTATAAACGATTTTATACTACATTTAGGCGGAAAATGGGAAAAGCCATGTTGCCTTGCTTAGTATTAATATCTTTATTCCACCGAACAAACCGTCTGTTTTTGCCCCCTCTGCAGTTTCCCGCCGAGCCCATTTGTGCGTTGTCCACTTACCACGATGATGCGGACTATTATTTCTGAGCCCTGGTTTAAACCTGAGGTAAAGTATATGGACACAAAATCAAAGCTTCTTCCCAGAAACAACTGTGCGGGCATAGTTTTTTTTAAATAAGCAAGGTAAAATAACCTGACTCTTCCCTCACGCATCAAGCCCACCCTATGCATGTGCCCTACGTTGCACCAACAAGTTTCTAAAAGCAATGCTGCTCTTCACTTTAGAAGTTCGACATGTGGTGCTACGCTTGTGGCGTGTTTATCCAAATCGGCGGAGCTGTAGCATTTCATCACTTTCTGTCTAAACTTTGTTGATTACTTCATTTAAATTTGTGAAGTTTGTACTTCGTCACTGTGGTGACCTGAATCTCCTCGGTGTACCTGCTTCAAGCTCTTCTGCAGAGAGACCACCTCCGATCTACGATGTGACAAATTAGACGGAATATGGAATCATTGCTGTCTACTGGCCACCTACTCGGAAATGGTTGACAAGCTCAACGACACGCGTCTTGCTCAAGAGTTTGTAAACAAAGATCGACGGCAGTCCAGGGACGTCTTCCCCCCACCAAAATTTTGTCACACATAATATTTGTTTGTGAATTTAAACATTAAAAATTAATGTACTTATCATGTTGAAACATTTATAAATCTGCTACTTCTTTAATGTCGGCAAAAGTGATTGGTGCGTAAATGAAACTATTCTAAATATATCTTGGTTAGAGAGGTCAACCAAGAACAACTAGCCCCACCGTTGAGCAATAAATGAAACCTTTCTAATCATATTTCTTCTACTTCTTCCAAATGGATAAACTTATCTTGATTCTCATAATAATCTCCGTGGTCGAGATGATGTTGCACACAGAAATACAATACTATTACCATCCTTTTTGTCTTCATTACCTGCATCTCCCACTATCTTCATCCCTCACAAAGCTTAATATTCTGCTCCACCTTTTGTGGGTAACACAACCCTTAATACTGGTCTGTCTGCATGGACAAACACTTCACACTCCTGCAATTCATATATCATGATTCCTGACTTAGTTTTCCTCTAACTAAATCCATGTTCACATCACAACATTGATCTTTTGCCCTCATTCCTTTTAAAAACCAAGTCAGATTCCATCAGACGTAACCCAATTCATTTTATAAACATATCCTCACTAACTTTGAGACCTCCTCCAATCCGCATGGCATAACTCATCACCATAGAAACCTTGCCCCAAGTCAAAGCCACCTGCCACAACACACAAGATTCTCCGTGGTGCCCCAGCAATAGGTGGCCGTGGTTGGTAACCTCATAAAAAATAAAATATACAAACCGCCGGCAAAAATCTTAGGGTGAGCTGTTGTGACCAAAATAATTTGGGTTACAATGTACTATTGTTACTAAGCGCCATATGGCAAAGTAGCAAAGCGAGGCGACGGTAGCGGTCTGCTGTGATCTCATAACATAACCTCTTATTACTCTCCAGTGCCTTCACTCGTAAGAGCTTGAAGCGTGTGACAAAAGTTTATACTTGTATTCCCTTATCAAACTTTTGTCAATTTTGCCCGTCTCTGTAGCTACCGCCGAACAGAGTGGGAGTTGAGTTGTATCAGAGACACACAAATCACTGACGATTTGGTAATGCTTCAAGAATCCTTTACTTTATATTGTAATGTAAGATTGAGTGAGGTCATGTGCCCCAAATGTTCATTCTTTCTATCTAAATACTATAAAGTGAACAAGATGACCATATTAATAAAAAGTTTTGGCGGCTTCGGTGGCGTAGTCGGTAGCATGCTGAGCTTTTATTTCCAAGATAGCGGGTTCAAACCTGGCCGAAGGAGTCAAATTTTTTAAGAGCATTAAAAATCCCTCAGTATGCCTTCCTTCGGAGGGGAAATAAAGCCAGCGGTCCCATGTCATAGATATATGGCTTGTTAAAGAACCTTCCACTAATAACACCTGTGTGAAGCTGAATTGAAAAGGTTAAGAATGTAAACAACGCTCTTAGGTTTCTACGTTCGTTGCCAAGAGCCGACTGCAGTGGCATCTGGTAGCTAAGTTCTGAACTTGGCCTAGTAGTCATTGACAGTGGCACTTGGCGGCAAAAGTAGGAACTATTTGAAAAATTCTAAGTTGCAGTACTTAAATTAAAAAAACAGATAACACACACTAATACAGTCATCACAATTAACACCGGTCATCAGACAGATTCTACACACACCCAAAGTACACGGGGCTACATGACCGCGTTGTCGCAGCCCCTAAACTTTAGAACCTACCAACATTAATAAAAAGTAACATGAAATTGTCTTAGTTGTGTTTGACAGTAATCTAACATCACAACAAATTGGTTGAAAAAGTGATGCCAGATAGCCTTCAAACTCATCATTTTGCACCAAATTGTATAAGCGGCAAACAGTCAAGTTGTGAGAAAATGATGTTAGGATGGTTGTTTTCCAGGTATCATCACTGGTTGTGGAGGTAAGGTGCTTGCTCGTAACCCAGGGAACAACTGGCCCGACAAGAGTTTCACCATTTCGTGTCCCGACGACAAGACCCAGTGGAGTAAGCTGAAGAAAGGGGGCAAACCTGTGGTGGGGGCCGAGGTTCTGCTTCTGGGCGTCTTGCAGCAGAAAGTGGACCTCAAGACCCACACGTTGCAGTAGAGTGAAGTAGGTGTAATTAGAAACTTGGATCTCGGGAGTTTCAATTGGTTGTGCTGATTGCAAAACGAGAGCAAAAATGTGTTGTCAAGTAATAAAAGCACAGTTTATCATGTCTGTCTATCCTAAAAGATTGTATTTGTTGTTGCTTAATTAGAGGCTGCGACCTGTGACAATTGAATAATTGCACTAGTGTGTGTGTTTGTGAATAGAGGATATGATTGGGAAGTTAGGAACCATCCCAGCATTTGCATGGATAGAAACTATTTGCAGGATGACCGACGTGGCTCAATGCGAGGTGGGGAGAGATTGAGATCGTTCATACAGCCATCCAGCTTAGATCATTGCTGGCCATGTAACAATCTACATGAAGAAGTTACCGTGCTACAACAGATAGCGCTGGTAACATAGCGGGCACACGGAGCACATCATTCCATTACTTCCAGGGCATTTGAATATTTTAGCTGTGTATTCGCCACACGAGGCTTGCTTGTGTTTATCCACTACTGGCTTGCTAGGCCTATCTTAGGCAGAGTGCAGAGCTTCAAGTTTCTGGGAAGTGTCACTGAAGAAAATGGGGGTATGAAAGAGGAATGTGTGAGAGGCCTGATATGGAGCAAGGATGTGCCACAGGGATCATGTACAAGACCTACTTTGTGCCGATCCTAACGTATGGATCAGAAACTTGGGCGATGAGGGACAGATACAAGCAGTGGAGGAGTCGTATAGGTGTAACCAGGATGGACAGAGTCAGAAATGATAGAGAAATATTAAAGGAAGAACCCCTACAGGATAGGATTGAAAAATCAAGGCTACAACAGTGGTATGGTCACGTGAAAAGAATGGGAGAAGAAAGAATACAACGGAAAATATTGGAAATGGAGTGGAAGTAAAAGGAGACCTAGAGGAAGACCAAGAGATAGGTGGATAAAGGGGGTGAAGAAAAGTGTCGAGAGAAAAGGAGTTAATTGGACAAAAGTGACAGAAGAGAATTGGTGGATGGAGAGGACTGTGCTCCAAGCAGACCCGATGATGATGATGATTGCAATACAATTAGGGCAATAGTTCAGTTGATTGGGAACAATAATAACGTAACAACAGGAAACATACTTAATGCATATTAACAACCAAAGGAGTGTAGACAGACTTGTGTAATATACTAGTTAAGCCTAAGTGAGCAGGATCAGTTCGTGTTATTAGGCAACACTGTAACAGCTGTGCCTCACATGTCCAGCTCAAAGTCTTGTTTCAATTAACTTTTTAAGTGCCTCGTAAAGCGTTTTTACTTCAAGGTTGTCTTCTTTTTCATGGAGTGAAACTGCAAACTTGTTGAACCATTGATGAATAAATTCCTAAAAGTGTTTTTCTTTCCTCAAACAAAGCAGCTGGTAGCATGACTTATGGTGATGTTTGTGTTTCTGCCCGCAGGCGCAGTGCAGTGCCGTGCAAGAGGAATGAGCGCCACAGACTGATTATGTTCGCGTGAATTTCTTTTTCTGGATTTTATTTATTTCTTTTTTAGAATTTTCCCCAACATCACATAGTACAGTATATTTTGATAAATGTGTACATATATATATATGAAATGGAATATTAGGTTTCATAGGCAATTTTTAAACAAATATAGGGATTATATACTTTTTGTTATGTTGTGACATGAACCAGTACTCGACATGACTGTGGCGTAGAACATATGGCTGAGCCGATATCCTATGACTCGAAGAGCCGCCACTCTACCACTGATTCACAGAGGATGGTGACCCTATCATTGACTCACCGAGGAAGGTGATCTTACCATTGACTCACTGCGGAAGATGATCCTACCATTGACTTGCCGAGGAAGGTGATGCGTCCCAACAGCTGAAAGAATCTCCATCGGACATTATCAATGAAAATAACACCACTTGCATCGGCCAGTTGGTAGCAACAAGAATGCTTTCAGCCCATAGGGGAACACGTTTAATTTTGTGTACGCTTTATTCAAGATTTTGTATATTTTTGGAGACGAGGCTTATATGGAGTGTGTGTCATAGTGACTTTCTCAAATGTTGTTTTCTTTTTTTATTTTATTTCCCCAATTTTGTTGTGACACGATTTATGTGTTTTTTAGCTTTAAAATAAGAGATTTGGAGCCATTTGTCAGTTTTTCCTTTCAGTCCGTCAACGCTAAATCATTCCAATTGCTGGAATATGTGATGGGTATATCATCATCAGCAACACCCACAGACAGTCTCTGCCCTAGAAAAACAAAATACAAGAGAATCCGTCATCATCATCTTATACAGTTTCCGGACTGCTTTTGTTGATGGAACAGTCATTAAAATAAATACTGTAGTTCTTTTTACGGGTGTTTAATGCAGTAATAATTACCACACATACTGTACTAAGTTTCTGACAGGTTTTCCTGTTTTATTTCTTTTTAGGACAGAGATTGTTGGTGGGTGTCACTCTTGGTTTAGTAGAGTTTTGTAGAGCTATTTGGTTCTGTCTTCCCTTAGTTTTCTTCTTCTATGGTCTTATTAAAATCAATGTTACGTGATAGTTTGTCTGTGTGTCTCCTCTCGTCCGGTTGGGTGAGTTGTTGTGTGCACTCCAGGGAACGTTTCTGGCTACAAATTATTTATGTAACACAAAAGGGTGAGGGGGCTTAACAGGAAGCCTTAAATCCCACAGTAGCACAATTGCACAATCTGTGTACTTATCACACCGCAATGCATGCTGTTTCACCACAGCTATATAGGTGTATTATACAACAGTTGGAATCTGACAGTTCGGAGGAGAACCGTTGAACTGAAGGCAGCGTTGCCACGTATGCTACTGACCACCACGTACGTACTTCCAACCTCCCACTCCTTTCCTCATGCTAATACAATGAACTCCCGATTTAACGTTTTTCGAAATAACGTTTACCCGCAATGAACGTACATTTCCGTAGGTCCCGGCTATTATCCCATAAGACGCAATGTATATCAGGCTTCATTTTAATGTTTGCCGATTTTATGTTTAACCTCCATTTTAGGCTCGAATCCTTGGACCCCTGGAATAAAATCTGTGTCGATTTAACATGGGTAGAGTCCCAAACAATATGCAAGTTGGTATTTTCTCCCTTCCTTCGTGAAGAGTATGACGTCACTCTCTCTACAATGACGTAAGATAAACAAATTACTAAGCCGTGCCACAATTTATTGTGAATGAGAACACGCTTTTAAAAAAATGACGAACCTTACAGTAGTCGCATATGATGTGTAACATCTGACATAGAAGAAACGTCACGTGAAATTGTTGATACACCGGTATTTTATACTATTATTGGCACAAATATTAATCTATTGTAAAAGGGAGTGTTTTACAGATATTGTAGTTTATAATACGGAACTCATTTTATTAGATGATTTGTAGCTTCCACCAGCACTAGCCTAAATAAAGAATACGATATGGATCAACTAGATTAATAGACGCGACACCGCTCATAACCTTAAATTCCTTATAAACAAGACCTCTTGATTCAGAGACCAACACATAATTTCATATATATTCTGTTAAAATGAGTCATATTGATATGGTAAATATTGTTTAAAATGATAATCTGGTAGCAAAAATATCTACCCCGTCCAGGATTCGAACCCGAGATCTCGAGATTCACAGTCATAGGCGCTAACCCCACGGTTATTTCGACTACGCAAATATTGTGCACAAGATGGTGACTTACTTCCACGTTGCAATAATACTGCATTACGGAATTAAGTTTCATTTATATTTTGCTTGTTTCGATAATGTTCCTGCGTTAAATTGAGTTTAAAATGCCTTATGAATAGGCCCTCTTGTGAGTAAAGAGAATGTATTCAGCAATAGTTCATGAAGGCTTGCTCAATTCTCGTATAACCACAACGGTTGATGACTGCATTAGCATTATGTGGGTTAATATTTGAATAGCCATTGCGCAGAAACATAATACCGGCAATGCCGACTACTCACAATGTTTGATATTAAGGCATTTTACCATTTAAATACTGATACGAAGACTTCGAACATGTACCATGTGCTTTGTTTCAATCACTTGACACCAGAGTTCGCATGAGCGTTTACCGTTCAGTATGTCATATACATTCCATATGGCCGAGAGTATGTCATGGTATCAATTTCCGACACCGCCCGCTCAATGTTTCTCTTACTACTGCCAGCTGGATCGATCGAGTTGGCAGTGCGTCTTATACTTCCGTTCGATCCACCACTGCCAGCTGGTGCCACCTCGATCGTTCCGATCCACTTCCGTCCCATTTTTCAAAATCACTCCCACAAAAATATCCAGCAACCGAGTGGAAAGATGTTGCACATCAGAAAAAAAAAAAGGTCAAGTTATTGCCGCACAACGGCAAGACATTAGATACCCACGCGTGTCCTGCTCGTAGTCTTAATTGCCCGAGGAAATGAATATGTACGAATGTTGCAGCTGTACTCCCAAACATCCGCGAGAAGACTCTTTGTAATTAGCCAGTCATACAGCAACCTAGACAAACTGACCAATCACTGCAGGCGAGTTCAGGCGCATTTATTATCGTGAGTCGAGTTTTAGGAAGGAATAGTTAATGAAAAATATATCAATCCCTTTTGCTGGCTTTTAAAAACTTAATCGAACAGTAAATCCACCATATTTTTCCAGTTCTGAGTTATCGGAATGAAATGACAAAGCGATCTTTTAACGGCAAGCCGTCTCGTATATTTGGCCGTGTACCGTCTCGTAGATGCAGCTAGCCTACGTGTGTAACAGCTTGCTTGAAACTCAAGTGCCCTTCAGAATGCTGTACTCCCAAACATCTGCGAGAAGACGCTCTGTTATTGGCCAGCCACGCAACAACCTTGAGAAACTGACCCATCACTGCAGGCGTACCGCAGATGAGTTCAGTCGCATTTATTATAATCGTGAGTCAAGTTTAAGGAACAGGCGACTAGTTAATGAAAAATATTTCAATTCCTTTCGCTGGTTTTTAAAAGCTTTATCGATTAATAAATCCACCCCATTTGTCCAATTGTGAGTTAATGTCACGAAATGACAAAATGATTTTTTGACGGCAAGGCGTCTCGTACATTTGGCTGTAAATCATTCCCCTGATACGGCTAGCTAGACTTCGTTAGATGCCTTATGAAGTACTCAATCAGTCGATTCCTTCATAACAGATATTAAGTACGGTACTCCTTTGAAATTAAACTTAACCTCACTTCCTTTATTTGAATAAGAACGTGTTCGTAATAAATGCGCCAGCCTCCAATTTAGGCTCGATTTTTGGGCCGGGAAAATAAAATCTTCGTTGACGTATGTGCGTAAAATAAAAATGCAGTATGTCGATTTTAATGTTTCTACGGTCGCAAACAATTTACGAGTTGATTTGAATTTTGAAATAGCTAAGATTTTCTTTTTTTTTATCTACACCTCTGTTGTGATGTCAGATATGTGGCAACGTTGGATAGGACGTCAACAATAAATGTAAATTATTTACAACAATACTTCTGTTTGAAAACTAACTACAGTGGAGTGGGCACACACAAATAATACACGCTCTCTTAGGAGAGTTCAAAATAAGGTCTAAGTCTCGTCGATATAGGATAACGGAGAAGGTCTTATTTCCTCGCGGTACAAGTTGCATTTGGGAGATAGGGTGAATGTTAACATAAGACTCACACTGGTCTTGAACCTCTTGAAGCCTGCCATTCCGTGATACCAACGATCCTGAACTCTTCTTGTAAAGAACCTATGTTATCATATTTCATTTTTTTAAAGTTCATACAGTACATTTGCTAAAAGTTGGGAGGTTTTATTTCATTAAAGTTGGCGTTTTTGTGATTTAGCCTATATTATGGACATGTTTTTCTTGTTAACGTACAATACTAATGTTTAATAGATTATCGTTTATTATTTAACAGCCTACAAGTTGTACTTTGAGGCAGTTGCAGCCGTTTCTTTTGAATAAAATATAAAAGCACCACAGTAGAATATTGTGATGATTTTTCGACAACGTTTTATTTAACCATGAAATATAAATACATTGTATTAAACTCATATGGAAGAATAATTTGTGCATATAGTAGTCAATGTATACATGTTAAACTCGCCCTAAAAGGGCATTACATTGTTTGTTTTTTCTTCTTTCTTTCACAAAACCCCTATTTAAAGTTCACCTCGATTTAAGGCTCAAATCTGCAGGTCCCAGGGCAAATGTTAAATGGGGGTTTCACTGTAATATCATTAGCACTGTTATTACATTTATTGCATTTTTACTCAGATGATTTTCAAAAATCTTAAACATAGCAATGATTAAAACTGTTCTTCAAATAATAGCCCGTCAATTGAGGATAGACCTACAATATTTTAATGAATAGCAATATTACGAATACTATCACAAAGCAAAAATTTTCAAAGCCAAACAACAACACGTCATTGTTTCTGTGATATTTAGCTACAGTAAAACTTCTTTTATACGTTTCCCTATACTTTCCATGTTAATTTATTTCCGAGATATGTTTTCCATTTATTTGATTTTCATGCTTATACGATCATATATTAAGTCCCTTGCAATATAAAGCATTCATTTATACGTTGCGTGTTCTGATAAAGTATGTTTGCACGTAAACATTTGGTTCAGACTGTACTTCCGTCACGTCGCTCGGTGCAAGGAGTGCAGTGCGCGCTATTTATGTTGCGATGGCCTTGAGTGACTCTCGCTGGGCAGCGTGTTGGAACAGGGAACAACAGCTCAGTCGCGAGCGCTGTTTGTGTTAGCCAAGATGTTGATCTCTCAAAATACAGGAAGCAGCCTTAGAACACAGTTAGTCAGCGTCTGAAGCTTATGTTAAGATGAGCGGAAGTGTGTTAAGATCGCCGATAAATTAAAAGAATTATTACCGGTATTTTCTCTTTTATAATATTTATTCGTGGTTATTTTTTTCAGGACTTCCCGTCAAACGCGATTCATTTTGTGTTATAATAATCTTGCGTCTTCAGACAAATTGAAATCCATAAATATGAGCAATTGTAGTAGAGGAAGCTACAGTACTTAGTTTCTTTGTGCAGAGATATTAAAGAAAAGACAATACAAACTCCAGTGTTCTGCCACCTTCTAATGGTAAGCTTTACTTTGAAAAATTGTGCAGATTGTGCTAGAGTCGAAACCGTGAAGTGTAGTGTGATGACAATA
Organism: Meconema thalassinum; assembly: GCA_946902985.2. Taxonomy (NCBI): domain Eukaryota; kingdom Metazoa; phylum Arthropoda; class Insecta; order Orthoptera; family Tettigoniidae; genus Meconema; species Meconema thalassinum. Next base: position 1,988,410 of record OX336399.1, on the reverse strand, counting down.
GGCTATCATTTATCAAAGAAAGACATGCGTGCTCAATGTGAAATGTTTAAGAGGAAAGCTCCATTTCTATGCAGGAACACAAACGCCAATTTTTTTTATTTTTTTGATCAACAAAAATCTAAATTGACAAATGACTTTGTTTGTGCCAGTTTTGATTTGCAAAAATTTTTAAACATTCCCCCATGAGACAGTATGTTATTGTTCTATTCTAGAAAGTACTCAGTTTACAATGAATCTGTGTACGAGAGTGGAAGTGGGAATGCATTTGTTACATTTGGGGTCAACAAAGAGGGACCAATGAAATATGTACATTTATTCACAAATATTTGACAGTGGGAGCCTCCGTGGCTTAGGCGGCAGCACGCCGGCCTCTCACCGCTGAGTCCGTGGTTCAAATCCCGGTCACTCCAAGTGAGATCTGTGCTGGACAGAACGGAGGCAGACAGGTTTTTCTCCGGGTACTCCGGTTTTCCCTGTCAAAATTTCATTCCAGCAACACTCTCCACTATCATTTCATTTCATCGGTCATTCATTTAATCATTGCCCCAGAGGAGTGCGTAAGGCCTCGGCAGCTGGCACAGTCCATATCCTCGCCGCTAGATGGGGGCTTCATTCATTCCATTCCTGACCCGGTCGGAGACTGGAAGCAGGCTGTGGATTTTTTTTCATTTGACAGTGGTCGATGAGTTGATAAGGAAGTATCTCTGTATTCAGATAGTTGTACTGGCCCAAGTCCCAAAACAATATGAAGTTATGACTAATCATGACTTCTTTGTTTGGAAAGAATTTTCCTTAAAAGAAATTCCTCCGAATACAAGGACAATGAAAGGTAGCCCATTGAAAATGACAGAGATTGAAACTGCCTTTGTCAAGAAAGAAACTCAAAAAACGAAATCAACTTTACGTATGAAACCATTGGAGAGGATTAGTTGGGTATTGGCACCAAGAAAGGTCACAGAAAATGTGTGAAATGGATTTGATCCCAGCTTATTAAGCTCAACTGACAATTCCTCCTTTGCCCAAGGACTTGCAAAGAAATTTACGAAGTAGATGAAATTCAAATAGACTTTTGATTAATTTATTCCATAAAACCCAAAATGTTGTATTTTACATTTTTTGTACATTTTTTTTTTTTAGATTGTTCTACCTCAACATTAAAATGAATTAAATTACACATTGCAACCATCAATATCAATTAATGAGCTTTACTTGAGAATCGAATTGTGTTATTAGGTTTAAACCTTAGGATCCACAATTACTGTTATGCATCCACAGGCTGAAAAGTCAGATAGTTATTTGGTAAATAGGGTAAATACTGCTTTTAATAATAGTTTGGCAGAACATCTTAAGAAAAAATGTCTGCCATAACATCTAATGCACCCTTAAGATGATATGAACAAACAAAATACTTGTAATACCCCTTCAAAACATCTTAAGAACCATATCTACTATTAATAATCTACTTCAAGAAAAAAAAATGTATACACATAAAACAGTGCTAAACTAGGAAGCTCAAAAATATATTTTTATGAAAATTAATTAACAGGAAGGTTTCATCATCATCATCATCATATTGTACAGTTTTCAGCCCCAGGCTGGGTCTGTTTGGAACATAAGCCTTGCCACTTAGTCCTTTCTTCCCACCACCTCTCCGCTGTCACTCTGGTTTAGTCCTCGTCATTCCTCCACTCCTTTCAGCCATCTATCTCTTGGTCTTCCCCTTGATCGTTTCTTCTGCATCTCATGTATCCTCTTGGGAATCTTCTTCTCTTCCATTCTCTTTAAGTGTCCATACCACCTCAGTCTTGATGTCTCAATTCTACCCTGCAAGGGCTCCTCTTTCACTATTTCCCTGTCCTTTTCATTCCTCACCCTGTCTCTTCTTGTTACTCCGATCCTACTTCGCAGGAACTTCATTTCATTTGCCTGTATTCTGCTTATTCAGGTTTAAAAGATACAATTATGGCCCATTATAAAATATTAGTCTTGTATAAATCTGACGCGATCGCGGCAAGTATAAAAGTTAGCGCACATGGTACTCGTCGAACCAAACTACCGTAATTCGAATGATATCGTCATTTTCCCTGACTGTACGATAAGCATATTGACAAAGACAGAAGATAGTGTGACTGTCTGGCTTGGGGCATTGTTACAACAGCTATCTACAGGTAGGAAAGAGACTGGACACCATTAATGTAGTGTTTCCTTGCTACCAACTGTGTGTTAATCCAGTTTTATGATACAACTATTTTTCTTGTTACATTGTGTACTGTACGCGAGCTTTCTGTCCAAACATTTGGCTAAAACTTATTTATCCGATGGGATGAATACCTTGTTGGCATCAATACTACCGGAGCGAATGTTGGTGTAACTCCCGCAGGGGACTTGTCCTGGCTGGGTAACACCACCTCAACTGCCCTCCTAGCTTCTTACCATAAATACTTCTGCAGCTCTACTCACAATGACATTCTCTTAACTTACCCACACAGCCTGTGCCAAGAGTGTTTTAGTTACGCCACACGGCGGGTTGGTATTAGACTCGATAGCTCGTGTAATAAATTAGGAGTCGCTGTATGATATGGACACCTAGCGAGGTGCCTCCGTAGTAAATCCTGTGTCTGGAAATTCGATTAGATCTACCCCAAGGTGAACACCCACAGCATAGTTCATCAATTTCTGGACACACATTCTCTACATGGATGGTTCGAAGGTAGACAAGGAAGTGGGTTGACGGAGCAAATACCAAGATCTCTTTGCCTGAGGCCTGTTGTGTGATTACTGCAGAGCTATACAGGATGCACGAATCCACTGTCTCTTTTTGAGTTCCTTGCAATCAATTGCTACATGATTCACGCAACACCCCCTAGTGCAATGAATCCACGACCTACTAGCCGGGTTGTGCCGTGCTGACGGTTGAGTCACCTTTCGGTGGCTTCCAAGCCACATGGGAGTTGCTGGAAATGACGTAGAGGATCAAGCTGCAAAAGAGGCGGTATCACTACCACCTCGACCAATGGAGGTACTCGCTCGAGATATTCGCTCTCAGTTTGGGAGAGTCGGCTAGCTGACCCAATGCCTGAGAGCGATCAAGGGAATACTCGCATGTGGCGGAGCTCTTTCCGGTCATGGAGAGAGTCCATCATTTTGTGTAGGCTAAGGATAGGTCATACAAGATCCACCCACTCATACCACTTTGTACCTGTTGAGCCGTTTTCTCTGTGGCCCACATTTTAACCGAGTGTGTGGATCTAGCCGATGACGCGCTGGCTGCTGATCGCGTTATCCGCTTTATAAGTGAGAGTGGGTTAGGGCCAGTAATCTAAATTCTCCAGTGTACATTGACTCAACGACTTGTTCGTTTTTGAATGATGAATTTTGGTTTATATTATAATTATAGTTTTATTTATTTTTTTGTTGTAGGTCATTTTCATATTTAGCCATCCACCTTTAAATTTAAAAATTATTTAAATTTGTATCATCTAATATGTGTTAAAAGAAGGAGATGACGTTGCTGTTCCGCCCCTTAAAGCCACAAAAATGAATCTTCTTCAACATGGGCATTTCTAAGCACAACATGCCTTCGGTGGCCCAAGATAGCGGGTTCAAACCCGGCCGAAGTCGTCGGATTTTTTAAGAGCGTTAAAAATCCTTCAGTATGCCTTCCTTCGGAGGGGAAGTAAAGCCGGCGGTCCCATGTCATAGATTTATGGCATGTAAAAAATCCTTTCACAGACTAAACTTGTGTAAAGCAAAATTTGTTAGGTTAGATTTCGTCAGAACGCTCTATCAAAGTTCCAACGTTCACCACTAGGTATCATTGATATCTGGTGGCGAAAGTTGGAACTACTTGAAATTGAACGGAACTTGTAGCTCACCCTTTAGGGTGTCCCCTGGAAGCAGCTACAGACTCAGGCGAGCCGAACATGTCCTCGGACACTCCCGGCACTAAAAGCCATACGATAAATAAATAAATCAAAGACCTGGGACGAATGTATTGATAAAATGAGCCAAGATTCTGCTATACCCCTAAACCGTTGGTTGCAACCTATGACAGGAGATGTTGCTAGTTGTGTCTAAAGTGATGTCCTAGATTGTAGTGTGATGCGCAGGACTTGAGGTTATGTAACTTAATATGTGCTGTCATGCGCATTTTGTATAATGCATGCACCTCAAGTTGGGGAGGCTGGATCATTGGAATTAGGTTGAAAGTAATCCAGACCGAGAGGACCATAAAATGATACGTAACATATCTTCCGACATTTTTTACTCAATACTTTATTGATGTAGTTGCTAAGATACAAGAAACATGAAAGGAATAACTATCAAGGAGTTTGGTTGGTTCCTCAGTTTAGGGCCTGCGACAACACAGTCATGTAGCCCCGTGTGTGTAAAATCTGTCTGATAACCGGTGTTAATTGTGATGACAGTATTAGTGTGTGTTATCTGTTTTTAATTCAAGTTAGGACTGCAGACGATAATTTCAAGGAGTTCCTACTTTTGCTACCAAACGCCACCATCAATGACAACTAGTTCTGAACTTGGTTACTATATGCCACTGCAGTCGGCTCCTGTCGACGAACGTTGGAACCTAAGAGGGTTAGTCAAATCTAACCTATAATTTAGCTTTGCACAAGGGTAATTAGTGGAAGGTTCTTTTACATGCCATAAATCTATGACATGGGACCGCCGGCTTTTCTGCCCCTCCGAAGGAAGGCATACTGTATCAAGGAGTTTATAGCCATGATAAATATCTAATACCAGCGTCTTCAGTGTTCTTGTAGGGATAGAACCTGCTGCGAGAGTATCGTGCTTTATTCTGCCTGCATTTCTAATAGGAGTTTTACTATATTATCCAATGAGTAATTCTGCACCATTCCTTTCCTCAATGCACTTCTCACTGTATCCTTGTCGGCATGTTTCTCGAAGTAATAACGGGAATGTACCGGTACTGTAGTTGGAAAATACTAAGGTTAGCACACAAAGTTCGGAAGCTGAACACTTACTCGGGTGCCATCTTGTTCAAAGCCTTCCTGATGGTTTGTAAACTGGGTTGATTACTCCTGTAGGAATGCCATAACATAACCAAAACAACTTCTTCCAATTCTCGAATGATAGAAGAGCTAGGGTGGGAATCTCTGGAAGATAATATGTATAACACTAGCACTAATCTGCCAGCAGGGAAAGGGCTAAGCAAACGTCGGGGAAATCCCACCTGCCTGAGCAGGGCTGACCGCAGCGTACAAATTATAGGAAATATTCTTTCATTAATCATGGAACTCATATTACCTGCCTTTCCCCAAACATATTGATGTGTTAGAAAAGACTGAGCTACGATGTACAGTAATTACTATAGTGAATTGTGTTTGATGGTAATTTACAATCTACCCCCATTTGCAGATAAAGTATTACTCTCGTCGAGCTTTCTTGTGTCATGAAGTAACGAATATTTATTTCACTATATCAAATTAATTTCCAAGGTCTCCGAAATTGTGTTATGCTGGTATTTTACTTGCTTGCTATTATGGTATGTGGGAGTTCTCAGTGTTGGGAAATGTGATAAAAGAATGATTGTTGTACAGAACACAACCTCATGTGGGAATTGTGAATGTTTGGACACAAATGTGTAATCACAGTATATTTGTGATGTGTTGTGAATTGAAACATTCCATTGATTGCCATGTTATACAGAATGTGACTAGAATAGTGTTTCTTCTGACTTTCTTGCTGGTATCTGAATTTAAAAAAACATAACAAAATCCATTATCAGTGTTTTTTTTTTAGCAATAATGTATGAAAGTGCAGTACTAGTGTGTTTGTGAATGAGTGTCACAAGAGGAAATCAGCCTAACATTGGTTCTTGCGATCCACCCAGTCCCTTCGGTCCAATCACAATTTCCTGTCAAATCTCTATTGGTCTTCTCTGTCTGAAGAAGGGTGTTAATCTGTATCCATTATCTCTGGGCCAACTGATGGAGCTCACGTCTTCTTATCCTAGATTTCTCACCACTAGTTGTCTTCTGGCAGAAGAAATAGGAGATTCTTTTCTTCTTGATTCTATTTCGCAATAGACAGTTTTATTGGGAGAGAGAGAATTTATGCAAGGTTCTTCTTTGAGTTTTGAGGAGCTTCGGGGAGAGTTATAGTGTTATTTTGACCCTGTGAGGAATTAGACTTCAAGTTGTGATACTTGAACTATGTTATGGAGGCTTTATTAAATGTTTCATGTTCTCCAAGGATATTTGTAAGCCCATTTTTTGGCAATTTTTTTGGAGACTCGAGATCTAAAAGGCAGGTTTTGTTTCAATTTCCTTTTGCCAAATGTTGGTGATGTAATGAAGACCATTCGACTTGTGGGGGCAATATATCAATGGCATTGAGCTGCTGCTGTTCTACATCTCTTCTTTATGATGTTGTGGTGGCAATCGATTGGTTCTTATTCTGAAGGCTTTGCTGCCAACAAACTATTGTACCAGGAGAAAACTCTTGAGTTCATCACTAACTGACCTTTATGAGGAAGTGGCCAACCTGCTTTGGTCTAGCTGGTTGGGATTGCCGTTCACTATATGGTTAAAAATAACCATAACAAGAAGCATTATAATGAGATGTACTGTGTGAAGAGTTAAATAGTTTGCCATTGCTTTCCTGATCATCCATATAATATGGATGGGACATGAGTCAAAAGTCAATGTGCATATTAGCCATACTAACATTCGTGCTCAAACGAGGGAGGGATAATGGGTGGAGTCAGTCGCTACTTCTCACACATTCGTAGAAATGAGCTGTTTTATTTAGTTGTAACAGTAGTGGCTACTGGCTGGATCGCCAATGTTAACTGTGAGGAATATATGGAGAGTCATTTAGTATTACCTGGTTTAGCTGTCTAAGAGAGTGTGGTTAAATTTTAAGAAATAGAACTATACAGTCCTTCATGTTGTTCATTTGAGATTTATATTTTTGTTTGCAATTTATAGGCTGAATATATTTATTGTAAATAAATGTGTGTGTATGGCTACAGATTGATACTGTATTTTCTACTGTAAACAGTTCTTTTATAAAGGACATAATAATCAATCGAGATGTTTTATTACATTCATATCTGTGTCCCTAATCTCTTGTGCTCCGACCACTCATCTCTATACATGGATTGCTGATGGCAGCTCTCCGCTGCACGAGAAAGTACGCCATGTTGGCGTACCGTACCCATTCTCGGCTCTCCTTATGGGGAAGGAATGATAATGTGGTCGATTTTAAATCGTAATTAATGGTGCTTTGGAACGAATAAAAATATAGAGATATGTTCACTCATAGCATAAGGGCATTGGGATCACTGACACGTCATTCCGAGGTCAGTAAATCTCCGGAATAGAAATAAAAATGAATGTATAATAATGGCTGACAAATATCAACTTCGGTGCTGAGTACACGCAATTAACGATCAGTAATGGAGTACCCAGTGAAAATAAATTTCTGGAAACATTCTTGCAAATTGTACGTATATATGGTACAAAATTGTGCATTCTTCAACTGATGTACCGGTACCTATAAACGTAGGTCACTATACAGGCCTAGATTCCCCATATCGTAATCGGTGCTTGGTAATTCTGGGCAACAACAGCAACAACTCCATAAACCCATCCCCTCACTTCTCTCCCTCTCACCAACACTTCCCCCAAGTAATCCCAGCACACTACATCAAATACTACAGCTTTTAATCACGCTAGCAGCACAATAAAGTTAATAACGGGAAGTAGATATAGGCCAAAACTGCACTTTAAGCCAATCCAATTTTACTCCTCAGCTCCACATAAAACTTAACACAACTAAAAACCTACTCAAAATATACTCTCGCCACAGTTTTACAACTATTAAGCGAACTATTCGCATCCAGAACCGAAAAACCCTGAAATGGGATCAAATTTAAAAATGCAATAGCCTAGCCGATCACGTCTGCTTGGCACCACCGCATATGTATAACTTCAAAATTACGGCTATCTGTCCGAGAAGTAAAGGTATTATTGGCTTGCCTGGGATGATTGGTCACCAAACCAGTACTTAAAACTAAGATTTTACGCTTTAAATAACCAAATTCAGCCCATTTTACAACTACAAGAGAAACAAAATATTTACTGCCAGTATAAATACATGTATAACATCAAACTACCAGTAACCAATCACAGAGCCGGATTCGCCCTCCCAACCAATCACAGCTCTTTATTACCTACAAGCATATTTAACTACTAAATCCAGGTACAAACTACTTAAACCAATTGCATTCCTCCCTGGAGCAATCGAGGCTTATTTCCACTATTCTTATGTATTTCTTAAATAACGACAACCTACTACAGGTCTTTAACTTACTTCAAACTACCAAAACCAACCCACTAGTGGTCATTCTATCTACAATCAAGGGGCCTGGCGTCACTGAACAAGGCAAGAGCGCTCCACGAACAATATTGCACCATGCGCTCACTGCCATCTTGCTATACCTGTCGTCTATTCGGCTTACTGCTACCTTAGCTACCAGCCATCCATGTATAGAGATCAGTGGCTCCAACTGTACTTACACTGCCCTAGTGTGAGCATACTCTTGTCATCAGACTGTACTTACAAGGGGAGGATACGATGCATGGGTCACCGATTCGAACCATCTTTAGTACACTTGTAGGGCATGACCAGGCGTACACCAGGTGCAAGTATAGTAAAGCCATCATAACTTCCCACTTGACGTTTCAGTGATAAGGTAGAGTTTCGTTCGCTAAATCACGTCATCGCGAACGAAACTCAATTTGTTGTGATATATTGATTTGAATGACTGCCTGTGATTGTCTGGTTAAGGTGATTTTCCTTCTGACCTCTAGATAACTCTAGGGTAACACTGAAACGTCAAGTCGGAAGTTATGATGGCTTTACTATAGTAAGATGCGCTTCTCAGCCGATTCTGAGAAATTAATTATTCGTAATTGCTGTACGGCGTTCATGTGCGCTGTACGTTAACATGAAGCCAAGGACCGCGTGGTGCTGCGATAAGAGCCCTGCTGTATCGAATCCCACCGGTGAGCCTTTTTTTTTTTTTTTTTTGTAAACATAGGCAATTTGTACAACTGTAGGCGTCGTGAATAATGCTCATTTTGCAGTCGATTGTAATAACGTGTTTTGTGAGCGGGAAAAGGGATTCTGAAATCGTATGGGGATGAACGTTTGTGACATTACATAATGTACAGTCGAGGCATTGCAAATACATTGGTATTATACATTGGTCAGGTGTATTCTATTATATGTAACGTTTATACACTAAAGGCCCAGTCTGTTCCGTTCATTGCACGTCAGTGAACCATCAGACCACCCCGTACCCCGCAAGTAGTGTCTCATGCTATGGGTATTGGTTGGAAAGTGTTCGGACCGCAGCACCACGTGGTCCTTGGCTTCATGTTAACGTACAGCGCACATGAACGCCATACGACAATTACGAATAATTAATTTCTCGGGATCGGCTGAGAAGCGCACCTTACTACTTGCACCTGGTATATGCCTGGTCATGCCCTACAAGTGTTCGAATCAGTGACCCATGCATCGTATCCTCCCCTTGTTAGGCCTTAGAAACTCTAATGCAACTAAGCGTCTGTTAATTTTGTATTCTTTGATTTGTTTGAACTGAAGAAAAATATTTACAAAGGAAAGGCACGTGGAGGCTCATGATTGCCAACCATATCAAGTGACTTACGGTAAGTGTTTATTTTATTGGCCCTACACATAAGCAATTGACTAGCGGCTTGATTAGAGAATCATCTTGTAACGTGGTCATAGTTATGTTCCCAATAACATTATTGCTCCAGTATTATTCAAATGAGGTATATAATTGCATTGGTGTGTGTATCTAGTTGAGGATTTGATTGCATTGTTCATATTAATCAGAATGTTATGCTGATGAAAGCAATCAACATCCCATGGCCATGCTGATGACCTTTTCATGGTTTACCTCGGAAAGCAACTAGATTGCCTTATTCCCAAATATACGCAATGCAAGACAAAAACAATCCCTACAGATTATCCTGGCAAGAAGGTTGGTGTTGTGAAATATGGAGGTTAGGGTAACATCACTGCCGGCTGGATCGCAACACTCGAGGTTGCTTTAAACTGCCTGCCCATTCGACGATTACAGCATTGGTTTGAGCGTACAACCTCGTTTCCAAATAAAGGCGCTAGGAAGCAGCAGACATAAGTTTTGTATTGATGTTAATGGCGAAGTTGTGTTCAGAATGTATTCTGAATGATTTTATAATGCTGTACTGCTGCGTGCTTTTTTCCATCGGACAATTCACTGCGTGGAATGTGGTTACGTGCAATTTCCAGAGAAGGTGACGCAGGGGATGCAAATAAATAAATAAATGCATACCGGTACATGAATGAATGATTGAGTAAATACGTGAGTAAATAAATATGTAAGTAGTAAATAAATAATTTAAGAAATATGTAAGTGAATAAATAAGTAAATAAATAAGTAAACAAATAAATAAGTAGACAAATGAATAAGAAAATAAATAAATGTGTAAGTGAATAAATAAATAAGAAAATAAATAAATAAATGCATGCTGGGTACAGTTGTAACTAAATAAATATGTAAATAAATAAGTAATTAAATAGATAAATACGTAAGGAAATAAATAAAAATAAGTAAATAAATACATATGCAAGTAAATGAGTAAAATAAATATATACTTGAATAAGTAAATAAATAATTAAATACATAAATATGTAAGTAAATAAACATGTAAGTAAGCAAATAAATAAGAAAATACATAATTAAATAAATAAACATGTAAGTAAAAAATAAACAATTGTCCAAAAAATCTGTAAAAATGTATAATACAGCCAGCACAATAAGACGGGTTATCAGACAAATTCACCTCACACCCAAGTACATGGGGCTACATGACCACGATGTCGCAAAGCCCCTAAATAAATCATCCCATTTTTCGGGGGCCGGAGGCATTTCTTTTCCGTCTTTTATTGTCCTTATTCTTTTCTTTTCATCTCGCCAAGTATGTAAGTTAGATTTACGTCAGTTAGAAGTAGTTATATTTTTATTATCGTCTGCATAATTACGGGAAAATGAGCTAGACATTTCGCCCCTTAAAAACAATCGCCTCCACGACATGTATTTTTGCTTTCCTTTATACTGAAAATTTGCCCGTAAGTATGTGTCTGAATACTTTTAGATGTTAGAATAACAAAGGAACTAAGTGTAATGTTTTCACGTCCGTCAATCTCGATATTAAGCCTCCAAACATAACAATACTTTGTTTCAGGTATCTTCCCCTTTAAAAAGCCGCGGCAATCTCAGTGCCTTGGTGCTGCACCTAGCGGTGAATTAATGCATATATCTAGTACGCCTGTGAGTGTCGAATGGGCAGGCAGTTTAAAGCAACCAGGAGTGTTGCGATCCAGCCGGCAGTGGGTAACATAATGTTACGAATAGCAGCGTAGTTCACATTTTATTATTAAAACAAAGTTCAGACATTACTATACCGATTCTCCCTCACTCTTCTATAATTCAGAAAGAGGGCAAATAAAACCACGACTCCTGCGTCCAAATCAGCAATGCCACCAACATTGTGGAACAAAATTAGTGAACAGATTTTAATTTCCGCCTCGTAACATTCCATTTCTACATTATAATACACAAATCGGTTGTTAAATACAATGGAGAATGTTCGTGATAACTCTCGTTCACTTTCATTGCGTAAGTTGGTACTTACGTAATAGTCGACAAAACCCTCCTAGATATTTGGGTTAGTTATATTTTTTGCTTTGAGCCTCCGTGGCTTAGGCGGCAGCACGCCGGCCTCTCACCGCTTGGTCCGTGGTTCATATCCCCGTCACTCCATGTGAGATTTGTGCTGGACAAAGCGGAGGCAGACAGGTTTTTCTCCGGGTACTCTCCACTATCATTTCATTTGTCATTCATTTAATCATTGCCCCAGGGGAGTGCGTCAGGCCTCGGCAGCCGGCACAGTTCATACATCTCGAAGAACGATATCCAGAACAAGCAATGACTGGGGTATCCTCGCCGCTAGATCGGGGCTTCATTCATTCCATTCCCTGACCCGGTCAGTCGACTGGAAGCAGGCTGTGGATTTTCATATTCTTTTCTTCAATGATAGTCAGTTATTGCATCTCAGTGGCGTTGGAATCACCCTGCATATAACGAATCGCAGATTTACGGCCGACTGGATGCGAGCTGCGCTCTATAGCGGCCTTGACATTTCCAGTACGAACCCACCTTACCTCATTTTCATTTTGAGGTACGGTAATTTTAGTTTTTTTTTCTTAGTCATGAAATCTAGGAGTTGCCTCCGTAGCGTAGCGGTCAGCATGGTTAGCTGCCGCCCCGGAGGTCCTGGGTTCGATTCCCGGCTCTGCCACGAAATTTGAAAAGTGGTACGAGGACTGGAACGGGGTCTACTCAGCCTCGGGTGGCCCAAATGAGTAGAGGGGGTTCGATTCCCCCTCAGCCATCCTCGAAGTGGTTTTCCGTGGTTTCCCACTTCGTCTTCGGGCAAATGCCGGGATGGTACTGTCCCCGTTTACCCGGATAGTAGGCTGTCAGATATCCGCCCCCTCAATCGGATTGCCAACAATCAATCGCACCAGCTCAGCTACATCAATGAAAATGGCACTGACAGATACTACTGAGGTTTGAACACAGAAGTTACCAAGAAAAATTATTGTGGAACACACCAAAATAGACGGGGTTACATACTTACTTTTACTTACCTCTTATAAATATCTCGGGGATTGGGTTGACAACAGGATCATTAAAGTATGCTCCCACAATAACCTTCACCATGACATTTAAAAATGAACCAGACCGAAGACGAGAACTTTGAACTGTACAAGAGCTTTATTTTCAAATAAAGAGTATGATTTTCACAACTCAACAAAATAAACGTGGCTATCAGTAGCCTATGTCAATCTGACTACGTCCTCCTAAAGGACTTGCAAATTTATCAAACAATATGGTAGCTCCCATGAGCTCAAAATAACGTAACATTTTATAACACATTTGGATTGGATGAGGAAGTCAGGGTACGACATATATAGAGCATTTGGTTTCCTTTTAATAAACATAACACTTTATTTATAGGCACAAGGCCGGAGTATCGACCTCACCCGCTTGTAACCAGATGTCTGGCCGGCTGGTCTACTCTTTAACCTGGCTCACACCTGTCAAATGGGGCGCACTCCTCCCCCCACACTTGCGTAAGAATTCAGCTCCTTTTAAAGCTTTAAATGCCTACAAGACAACTCATACATATTGACGCAAATCTTTCAAATGCTTAACTCATATCCCACTGGATTATTTTAACTATACTTAAACTTGTTAAGTTATCATCCAATTGTTTAAAAAGCATAGTTTAGAGTATGAAACACACTCTCAAATGTTTATAACAAAATCACATAAATTATTTATAACAATTAGAAATTGTTTATAATATTGTCGAAAATAATTACAAAAATTTTAAACACGCCTTTAACATTACTTTCGTTCCACATTATTGTCAAAGATATTTACATTTATTATTTACAATATCAACATTTAAATTATTTAAATTAATAATTTAAGAAATACATTGAACCACATGTTTTATCCGGTTGGTAAATTCATAATCGTGTTTAATATAATCGACCAATGAAGGTTAGTTATACATGTAAATGTCACAATCTGGTTTAATAAAGGTTGTAATAATTTTAATTATTTGTGACGGTAATCTTCATTCAATATCTTATCTCAAATTCTTTCACAACTCTTGTTAATTATAACAGTAAATTCACTTGATTAATTTTCAACGAACTATGACAATACACTCTAGCGGAAAATACTTCGCTTACAAAATAATGCACAAACTGCATTCAAAATAGCCCAAAATTCATCATATTAATCTATATGGCATTAAAACTTCCACCGAACTTACAAAACTTCCACAAATAATTCTTTATCATTATTAACTACTGTGGGAATCTCCTTCATTTATTTAAGGGCATTATACTTCAGCGACTTTCAACATGTCCGCTGCACTATCGATTATACATTCATAGTTCCACTTAAAAATTCTTATATCAATAATTGTTTCAAAACTGTTGTCATTTAAACTTCGTGGATTTCATTCATGAATCGAAATGAAATAAAAATTTGCCAATCACAAACAAATTTAATAGTGAATACGCTTATATACGCCTGTCTGGTCTATCAAAATTTAAGATTAACATCTTCAAAGAATTGTAGTATAAAAATACTATCATCAAACAAAGTGCGACTAACTGCAAAATAGTCGAATAGAATCCAATTAGACTGGGGAATGCAAACATCATTATATAACTCTCTATATGAGAAAAACCTAACACAAGTTTCACGAATTTAATGCATTCAATAATTCATAATTAATGTTCATCTTTCACAAAATTGCCTAAGATGCAATGGTCGTACATGACTGACGATAAATGTCTGTTTTGCAATCAATTCAAATAACGACTAGTATTTCCAAGATCGTCGACAACGTACTGGATTTTAACGCTCTAAAATCATTTAAATGTTCTTCCTTCTTGATGATGACAGAAAATTGGTCAAAGTAATTAAACTGGGGTAGAATTACTTTAATAAAGTGACACGCTGTCTGAATTTAAATCTGCCATAAAAATCATTAACTTACAGTCAAATCGAGACTACAAAAATAAGCAAATTACTGAAAAATCTAAATATCAGTCTCAACTGATTCAAAATCATTTAACTATGCCCATGACATAACAATGTCTTAATAAAGCGTCGAAAAAGGTATAACTCATCAAGGTGTACTGAGAATAGGAATCTCAAACAAGAATATCGGGCAAAAATACATGAGGACAAAAATATAGGAAAAAATGTTGCTCAAATATTGCTAAGAAACTCAAATACAATAAACGTTCACGACTACCTTATCTGCCGATTGACTTTCCAGAGGAAAATTCCCCAAAGAAGACTGTTGATGGATCCATTTCACCAAGTTAAAGCTGAGCTCCATCCTCGAAACCAGAAACAGCACCATCGAAGAATCGAACTGCTTCACGAAGACGAACGACATCCTTCCGGCAATAATCTTCTTTGTGAGTCGGGACAACCCTGACCTCTCTTGAAAAATCCCTGAAGTTCCAGTTGAAAATCGCCATGAAGTTTTTGTATAAATTTCCGAAGAAATATTCATATTCAGAAAGTATGAAATCATTTCTATTGCTGTTTGATAGTATTCAGCCTTTACTCACGAAACATGGGTATAGATGGTTATTTACCACATGTTCGCTTGTATGGAATAGCAATTAGCGAAGTTCCATGTCGCTATCTTACTCCGTTGAAATATGTCCCAATTGCATTAAGTCCTTTAGCCTTCCATTTTCTCTTCGGTAATAGTATTAGAAGAACAAACTGCCTTATTAAATTGCTCCATTATACTGCAGTGTTGTGTCACAAAAGCAATCTGAAGTCTCCCTATTTCACTAGCCCTGTCAGCCGTAGCGTTGAGTCTGGCTATACAAAGTGTTTCTTCTGTGGCGAGAAAATCACTTTTGTCAGTCGTCTAATATTGTCAATAACTTCCAAAATACTTCCTCGAAACTGTTCAGCTTTTCTACAGTCCTTACTGTAGCAATGCACAAGAGAATTAGCTTATAAGCGACCGCTAACTGTTCACAGCTAATCTCGTAGAAGCGTTATAAGTGTCGTTTCAACTTCACCTAGATTTACTTCACAGTAAACCTGCACTGCTTGTAAGTTCGACTTTCGTTTCATGCAGTGGCTTCGCCACGCGTTACAAAGACGACTTTTTCACTACTAAACTCACTCGACGTTTCACTGAAATGACTGTTTGAAATCTGACGATTGATTTATAATCTGAGAATGAGGAATGAGCGAATGAGGCTCCTCTCTTCTGCGCAAGGCCTTTTATGAACTTCATGAGGGGCGTATCTATCCCTTCCATCGCGTGTTACTGCGTCATCGCTAGAAGTTCCAACTTCGTCAATACATGACGGATTTTCATAATTCAAAAACTGAAAATAAATTTCACCAAAATTCCAGATCAATGCCTCTACTGCAAATGGATTTCCACAATTCTGCATTCCAAAAAGTAATAAAAATACCATAGTTTCAGCAATCTCCGTCTTCCTTTAGACTATCGTTCATTGGTTTAAGTCTCCCCTCCAATAGCATAATTTCTTCCTCAGCAGAATTCCACGTTTCTCGCGACTGCGTCGTACATCTTGGATCCTTCTCGAATAAATGCTGACGTCACTGAGAATCTCAGCTCAAGTAGCCTGCTGGCATAACGTCTGCGTCATCCGTGCTTACGTCATGACTACCCACGTCATAACTATGACAGCCATAACTTTCGCTATAATTTCCAAAATAGCCACCGTGGTCTCTATATAATTCAATTACGGGGGCAGTACCTTCTTCAAGGCCACGGCCGCCTCCTTCCCTCTCCCTTGTCTATCCATCCTAACCATCCCTTACCTTCCCTCATGAGGCCCCTGTTCGCTTTGCAGGTGAGGCCGCCTGAGCGAGGTGCCAATCCCAACTCACCAGTTGTATCCGATTCGATGTTCCCAGCTCTAGGACACTGCCCGTAGAGGTGGTAGTGGTGAGTTCCCTCGCTGAGTCCGTGGGTTCCACCAACCTGGAGGGTAAACGACTTTAAAAAAATGAAATCTAGGGCACAGCAGTTTGTTGCCTAAACTAGAGTTTTTAGTTTGCGAATTTATTTTGGATTAATTAGGAGAGTGTATTTTACAGGTTATTTTGCGAATTTTATTTATATTTTCACTGTTGTAACGTGTTTTCGTAATAAATAGGCAGACACGTTATCACGTTTCCCTGATATTTTATAGACATTGCGTTATCTTTTGCAGTACATTGGTAAATTATAGTGTGCTTAGATTAGACGTCAATACCCTTATTCGTTACGCCCGAGATTCGAAAGTTTCTCACTCTCCATAACCTCGGTAGATAGCTTACCCATTAGTGTGTATTTGCCTGTAGCTCCTAGTAGTTTTTCTAGTCGGGGACTACAAGTTGCCTGTAATCCATCACCATCTACAATTATTGACTGACACTACGCTTGGAAATACGGGTACAGTACTTGGTAAAAGAAGGCTCAATGGTGACCATAGCCGATCGTTTCAACTGATGGTGTAGCGGCTAGTGGAGGTACGGGTTAAATTCCGGCCTCGGCCAAGAAATTTGAATTGTGGTGCCGGGCTGGGACGGGGTACATTCAGCCTCGTGAGGCTAAACTTAGGACAAGAGGGTTCGATTCCTACCTTGGTCATCCTGGAAGTGTGTTTCTCCGTGGTTTCCCACTTCTACTCAAGGCAAATGCTGGAATAGCCACGGCCGCCTCTTTCCCAATCCTATCCCCAATTTAAATATACACACTCTAGTACAGCCATCACAATAACATATGTTATCACACAAAATTACACGAGGCTATAGGACCGCAATGTTGCAGTCCCTAAAAATAAGCATCAGAAACAACTGTTGAGCTCCGTAGCACGCTACGCTCTTAAAAGTGCCACCATAATTCTTAAAATAGCGTATATCAACTGACCAAGTAGCGTCGCAACAGATCGAATTCGAAATCGTCAAATTAATATAAAATTGTAAAAACCTCTAAGAATTTGATATTATATGATTTCATTTGTTGAGTGCTGAGTGGTCCAAGTTCAAATATGATTTGATATCTCGTACTTTCAATAGTAGATTCAGATTATGTTTTAATTGGCGCTTCTAATGTGGTTAAAACTTCAATAACCGCAGTAGTTACCGATTTCAAGAGCCTGGTTAAAACCAGACTATATCCGAGGTAAAACCAAAGCTCGCCAAAACGGTCTAGGTAGCTTTTGTATTAACCAAAGTATACCAAACGGAACACCGAAATGCAAGGCTCTGGTTAAAACCAGGCCGTCATTGAGTTAAAACCAAAGCCCGCCAAAACGCGCCTATGTCCTTGGTGAATAGTGCTCATTGATCTCTATAATTAATACTACCGGATGTCTCTCGCTCCCACGGCTGGAGTGAGGCCTCTTGCTTTTCGGTTACATTTGCCTGGTGGAAGGGGCAAACCACTCAAGCTGCATGGCGCTCGTTGAAAGGATGCTTTCTTCGGCTTATTAACACACTAATTCTGATGGGAAAATGTTATCACGAGACATTTGGTGTAAGCTGTCATTCTACAACATTTCTTTGTTTCGAAACACACGACAATGACTACTGGAGAAGAGAAGTGATAGGCCTACCTATAGGCAATCTTAATTTCCACGCGCTTTAATAGAAACAAGTAGGCAATTATAGTAGATTTCAGCATAATATAAAAAATTTGCTTGTTGGGTACCGGTAGGCCATTAACTTCTAAGCTCTTTTGTTTTTCAATATTTTAGGCATAGGTATACAAACTTGAGCAACTTCCATGCTCTTTTTTTCTGCCGGCCTATATAAATATACGTACTTTACAATCATTTATGTAGCCTACATACCATAAGTTAGTTATGGTTGTTTTAAGGGGGCGGAACACCAATGTCATCGGCCCCTATGGATACAACAATAAACAAATCATCCATAGGGTCATTCCAAGCCTTGCTCTTATATAGAGAGTACATTTTGCTTATTCAGATGGTGTTTGGTCTGGATTATTTGGGCAACATTATATTTTTTCCACTTTAATTTCAATTTATCACTAAATTCATTCTGAAGTTTGACACTAAAGTGCATTTGTTGCAACGAAACTTACTCTTCTAAGGAAATTGTTCCTTTTTATTAGTATATTGAACACATACAATCTGCAATGTACTTAATATGTAACTCATATCAGTAGCGTAGCCAGGATTTTAGTTTGGAGGGGGCCCATCAGGTCCACATCTATTTTTTTAAATAATAATGCATTTTATTAATCCCTTAACGAGTCAAGGACTCATATACAAAGGAATCGTACAGTTTTATCTTGTTGGCGACAAATTACAATTCAATGTTTAGTTTACAAGTTTTCAGTATGAAAATATATACAACATTTTGTAGCTTTCATAAGTTTTTGTACACAATGTAGTCTTCTTTTGTCTTCTCAGATTTTGGAATTTCTTAAACTGACATTTTATAATTATTCCACATAAAATGTTTTAGCCTCCTTTTAAAGATTGGTAGGCTAGGTGCAATTTTTATATTTTCTGGTAGTCTATTGAATTTTACAAAGGCACTATACTTAATGCTATTACTGCCATATTGTTAGAAATTGATATGGACAAGTGATATGTCATCTGCATGTCTAGTTTTGTAAGCGTGTAAATCAGATTGTTTAGTGAAGTTTAAATTTGTGTGGATACATTTGTGTAGGATTTGGTACATTAGGACATTTGATTTGATTTCTGTATTTAGGGCTACTGGTTGAATTTTACTCGTAATATAAAGGTGTTTGGTAGGTGTTAAAAAAGGGTAGTTATACATATTTCTTATGGCTCTATTCTGAATTACCTCAATTTCCTTTTTTAGGTAATTTGAGCATTTTATCCAAATTGTATTCAAATATTGTAAGTGGCTATGTATTAAGGAAAAATACACTTTCTTGAGTAGATATTTTGGGATATAGTAGCTCAATTTTTTTTATCATCCCAGCGGCAGGTGATATTTTTTTAACTAATGCATCAATGTGCTTTTGCCAGGAGAGATTTTCATCTATTTGACAGATGAGACCCTTTTAACTGCTTTTCGATTCAGCATTATATTCTGAGTGATGTCTAACTTTGTTCTACACTTAGATATTATTAAATAATTTGTTTTACCTTCATTTATTGTTAATTTATTTGACTGGGTCCAGCCAAGTATGGTATTCATGTCCTCCTGCATGTGTGTAATCAGCGTGTTGGTGGTGTACGCATTGTAAAAGATGCTTAAGTCATCTGCAAACAACGTTATATTACCATGAAAACTGAGTGTTGCTATGTCATTAATATATACTAAGAAGAGGGAAGGACCCAGTATTGATCCTTGGGGCACACCATGGGTAATATTTACCTCCTCACTTCTGTAGCCATTTATTTCAACATACTGCTTACGATTAGACAGGTAATTTTTAAACCATGTCCAAGCTACTCCTCGGATACCTGCTTTATCAAGTTTCCCTTAAAGAATTTCATGGTCAACAGTATCAAACGCCTTTTTCAGGTCTATGAAAAGGCCACTCGCTGTCATCTTATTGTCTATGACATCCTGCAAGTTAGAGATTATATCAATTGTGGCTATTTCTGTGCTTGAGTTTTCTCGGAATCCATACTGCCCTTTGTAGAAGTAATCATTTGTATTTAAAAAATTAACCGTTCTGTTTTTTACTACTGTTTCGAGTACCTTGGATATGGGTGGGAGGATGGAAATGGGTCTGTAATTGTCTGGATTGCTTTTGTCACCTCCTTTATAGACTGGTATGACTCGTGCTATTTTTAGATCATCAGGTACCAGGCCAGTCTCTAACGATAAATTAATTAAAGTAGTTAGTGGGCTACTTAGTATGTCAATGGAGTTTTTTTTAACAATTTTACTGACATACCATCTTTGTCTTGGCTACTTTTCATTTTAAGGCTTAATATAATATTGCGAATTTCCATCTCATTAGTCGGGGTCATAAATATGGAATCTGTGTTGACATTAATTTCATTAACTTTCTTCCCTGGGAGGATGTTTTGGCTAACTTGTATGCTATGTTTATAAAGTGAGTGTTTGGAGCATTGCAAATATTTTCTTTTCCTGTGAAAGATTTACCGTCAATTATTATCTCACTGGGACCATCTTTGTTTTCAGTTGTGCAGTTGAAGATCATTTCATTAATTACTTTCCAAGTATCTTTTATGCTATTGGCGTTAAATGTTAATTTATGTTCATAGTATGAGGATTTCAGTTTCCGTTTTAAAGCTGTCACTTTGTTCCTACATATTATGTGCTCTTCCTTTAACAGGTTGTTGTTTCTGTGAATGTTAGTTTTAAGTTTAGCATGTAGTAGGTCCCTTCGTTTTATTAGCTGAATTAATTCTGTTGTTATCCATGGGTTATTGTGGTTCTGGTGTATTTCCTTCAAAGGTGTGTCAGTGTTCTCTTTGTTGGGTGTCTGTGTCAAGATTTTGTGTTTCATGGCGATGTAAGTTTCATTTACATCATCTAAACAGTCTATTTGATTGAGATCATTGGAGAATATGTTTTTGTTCACGTACCGGTAATTTTTATTTACGTTTTTTGAACTAGACCTTTGCTTGTTGTGGGGGTATTTAAATGTCATTTTCGAGATTGGGCTTTTGCCTGGATAGTAATTTGACCAGAAAATCTCAGTTACTAGAATATTATGATCACTAATATCACTATTTATATTGCTTATCCTATAGGTATATTTACAGTTATTAGTGGCTACCTGATCAAGGAGTGTACTTGTTGATTCACATATTCTTGTTGGATACCGAGTATTGCATTATGTGAAACCATAGCTTGATAGAGGATTGAGATATGATTTGGTTACATTATTTTTGTTTAGTAAGTTAATATTTGTATCACCAATGCATAAGCAAAGATTGGCATTACTTTTCGAAAGAATGTGCTCTAGAGATTGCATGAAATTTGTTGCGTTATTTATGTTAGGATTATATACTGCAGTTACATTAATAGTATGCAGGTTATTGAAACGAACAGTATCACTTCTTATAAGCTCTAACTGGATCAAGCTATGGTTACTCTCAACTAGGTTAAGAACTTTTATATTCCATTTTTTGTGGACATAAACTCCCACACCTCCACCGTCCTGATTGTCTCTGTGTACAAAAGCAACAGAATAGTTGTTTAGGTTGAAGTATTTAGCTTCATTACTTTTTACCCAAGTCTCGGTTACCACTATGACATCTAGATTTTCAACAATATGAATTAGTATCTCGATATCTTCTAGTTTATTTTTGATGCTTCTGCTATCTAGGTAAAGACACTTGATTTGGCTAACCTCATTTTTAGTGTCTGCTACGTAGTCGTGGATACAGTCATATTTACGCTCATCAATTGATAAGTGTAAGTCAACATCAACTAGTAGGTCCATGTCTTGATTCATTATAATTTCTGTGAATGGGATGGCTGAGCCTTGTTGATGGAAGAGTCTCTTACTAGCATTTCAATGTCTTCCGGTGAGCTGATCCTGACAGCCTTGTCACTATCTGATTTACGGACGAATATTTTGCAGTCCCGGGTCCAGACGTATTTAAAACCTAATTTACGGAGGTCTCTTGCCTGTTTGTGGAGTACTTTATTAGCTGGCGTCAAATGCTCGTTTATGTAGATAGGCCTAGCCCTTGCATTGATTCCAGCATCACTTGAGTTCAGGTTGGGTTTGGACTTTTGCCTTTTAAAATTGCCTCTTTTTTTAGCCGGCTGCAGAATTTGACTAGTAAAGGAGGTGGAAGACCTTCTCTGCTTTGTAGTAGCCGATGGCAGGCGTCAATATCGGACTCAACAACTGTGACACCCAGTTGGTCAGCGATAGTCTGGACAATCTGAACAGTGTTTTCGTTTGAAGTGTGCGGTACGCCATGAAGCTCTAGGTTGTTTCGCCGAACGTACTGTTGAAGCTCGAGATTATCTTGCTTTAACATTTTAACCTCACTGCAAGCGATATCCTTTTCCTTCTCTAACTCACAAACTCTTTGGCTGAGCTTTGTAATTTCTGACAAGGCTTGCTTCAGAGTTGGTGTGGCAGTTGAAATGTCACTTTTCATACTATCGAAACAATCAGAAAAGTATGTCACGGACTTGAGCATGTCATTCTGAGTCTTTTCAATGTTTTCGAATTTTATCAGTCGCAGGTTGATTTCACAAACAAGATCTTCTAAATCAGGTTTACTTACATTCTCGTCTGGCGAAACCTTTTCCGTAGTTGACCTACTTACTGCACTGCACTCGACACAATGCCACTGCTTGGCTTTGTCGGACAAAAGCCACTTAAAAACTTTCTTTTTATGTTTACACAGGTTCTGTGGTATGATTTACCACATTCCCCATCACAAATTATGTGGTCTTCGTTATCAGTTACAATTTTTTCACACTGACCGCACTTGGTTGATTTGTCACTTGTCGCCATCTTGATGAGGATTAATGCAGGAGTTCATATATTTTAGCCTATTTTCATGTGTGTGCGTGCGTTTGTTTCCCCCTCCCTGCCCCTTCACCTCCCCTCTTCTCCTAATAAAATCTAAAGGACCGGAGCGATTTCAAAGAAACTCCGTAAACACATACTACTACCTCGTCCGACCTCGACCCTGCCTTTCAAATTTTGATACGTTTCACCAATTCAACACGCGGGCCATTCAAAATATTTCACTGGCATTCTATATCTCCGCAGCGGTAACAGATATCACCATGACATTTTATACAGTGATAAAGGGTACTACTACAAGTTTGCCTATGTGACTTTATAAAACCTGTTAAGTACAAGCCGCCAGGCCACGCGAAGTTGAAACATTTTGATGGATATTTCACGCGATTTAACCATCCGAACGCAGTGGAACTTCAAACGGTAAATGTTTATACAAATTCTAATCTACTGCCATCTAATTTAGTTCAATTGTTTACATAACTTCAAGATGGCGGCTGTGGGAAATTTTAAAATTAAGTTTTTATTTTGTGTGTCCTAATCATGCGATCGAAGTGCAAGTTTGAATAATGAACCTACGCAATAATTTTCATCTAATGGTACATAATTTTAACCTCCTGAGAGGCCGAGTGCAGAGCTTTTGTAGTCGAGACCCGTGGGAGACCTGCGCGTCAGGATGAGAGATCGAATGGATGAAGCTGAATGAAAGTGGGCAAGGATGTGGAAGGAAGCAACCGTGTTCTATCACAAGGCACCGTCCCAGCATTTTCCTGGTGTTGAATATGGGAGACCATGGAAAACCATTTCACGAAGCTTGAACCCTCGCGTCTACCGAGTCAGCAGAGAGCTTGGCCCCATGGCGTAACGATGCGCTTTAGCGAGCGTAGCTACCACTGTCGGTTGTTTGAATTAACCTACGCAATAATCTTCATCTAATGGTGCATAACTCTATGGCCTACATACAGAACAATCCAACATGGCGTTCCTTTTCATAGGCGGGAGATTTTTTTAATAAAGAAGGCCAGTAAGATATATGAAAATAGACTATATAGTTCTTCACGGAACTACTTGTTCTCATTATAAGTACTTTAGGGTTCACTTTTAGCTTAGGACAAAAATCTTCAGTCTGTTCATGTCTGTCTGAATTCCACCCTTCGTTGCTTTGTTTTGAGGCAGCTCACAGCTGTGTCAGTGTCTATATTTGTCTCTGTCTCTCAGATTTTCAATTATCAGAATATTACTATTATGGCATATTCACACGTTTCAGTTCAGAATGTTCTTTACATTAATACCGCACTATGTCTTGGTGTTTTTAAATAGTTTATTTACCAGAAATACTTTTAGTCAATCGAATGAATATGTCCAAAACAAAACCCATCAGGAGTGGATAACAGGAATAAGGGACACTCATAAAGGCATCAAACAAAGAAGGTAGGTGCAAAACATTTAGGTCTATTATTGTTAGTGTAATTTATACAGTGCTGTTTAAAGGTAAGCCTAACGGTCGCCATGGGCCTCATTCTTGTTTATTATTATTATTATTATTATTATTCAGAGGAAACTGTAACGCCCTTTATAAAATAATAATAAATAAATAAATAAATACGAACATTAAAAAAATCGAATAAGATTACATTCTATCAGTGAGCAATGCGTCTTTCTCGTGCTGTGCTTATATAATGAAATGGGGCCTCAATTTTCTACACCTACAATAGAAACTTTTCATAACTTACCGAACTTGTATCCAGTTTTGCCTTCTTTACGACAAAGCAGTCGATCTTCTGAACACTCGCTATTGTGACAAAAAGAAGAAAGAAAAGAGCGACTATCAATCAACTCTCGACTCTTCCCCAATACTACCACTTAAAAACTGTCTCGCACAGACACACAACCACCGTAAATCCCGACAGTGGCGACAACCAGCCACGCTGTTGTAGCCTGGGACATTTTAACACTGCTATTTCTAGGAAATAGAAATTAAAAGCTGACAAGCTGGCCCTCTCCAGATAGGTCTCTTGCTAATTAGCAATCTCCTAATTTCTTGGTAGACTTTTGTCATCATCACCTGGTTGTATGCCCAGTACTGAGGCACCTACTGTTCTTTTCGTTGTAGGTTCTAAATTTGTTTGAGCCGTAAGAAAATATCTGGATTTATTTTGGGGGCGGCCCCATTGCCCCCCCCCCCCTCTGGCTACGCCACTGACTCATATCACAGTTCAGAGTTCCAGTCCCTAGAGAATGATGATAAAAGAACAAGAAAGGATCGTGAGAGGCAGCAAAAGAAAGGATACTCGAGCCCCAGAAACATTTGGGGTCAGACGATAACATGAGTTAACCAAGGGAGTTCTGGCATTGAATATGTTAGTCTGAAACATGTGAATGCAATGTTCTATGAAAGTAGCGTAATATCCTTCCTGAAACCCGATTGCAGTAATGCATTGTGATTATAACTGAGAGAGAAATATACTAGTACATTATGCAACGAGCCTATAATGAAAATAATTAAGACACGAGCATGTTTATAAAACGAGCGTATGCGAGTGTCTTAATTACCATTATAGACGAGTTGCATACGACTGTTTATGTTCGACGATAATTATTATAACTATTTTATGTTCGAACATAAATATCTGCCGAGATTTCGTCAGTCTTATGTACTGAACAGAGCGCATGGGACGCAGAGAATGCCTTGTGTTTGACCATGGCCACCTCGATTACTCCACTATGACACTAGGCAACGCAGTGAAATTTAAATTAGAAGGCCTTGGAACTCAGTGCAGGTGCGATGCTATCGTTATCTAATTGGTCAAACAACTGTTTCTTGAGCTGTGATTGGTGGGAGAAACTGTTTCATAATGAAAAATAGTGTTATAATGACCTTCATTATGATACAGTTTTCTGACATATAATAGTCAGGGTCGAACATAAAGTTTTTATAGAAGCTACTTTGCTCTGCCAAAGTAGTCTGGGCTGCAGTTTTATGTTGTTGAATATGTCAGGGTCTTTGCGACATCATGGCAGTGGCGTGTGGTGGAATTTTACTTAGGGTAAGCAATGGTTTTCTTCGCAAAATCATTGAAGACCCAGTTGTAGAAGTTTGGGATATTTTGAACTTACAAAGTAAATCTATCTCAATAGAAATCAATGATAAATGTTATACGTTTAGTTAAAATAGCGAATACAAGCTTTCACTTT
This sequence comes from Meconema thalassinum, assembly GCA_946902985.2. NCBI lineage: Eukaryota > Metazoa > Arthropoda > Insecta > Orthoptera > Tettigoniidae > Meconema > Meconema thalassinum. Next base: position 1,962,032 of record OX336399.1, on the reverse strand, counting down.
CGTGTTAATAGGCCTACTCAATTGAGGTGTTGGACGACTTCCTAATAAAATTAATATTTTGTTCTCAAATTTACCGCACATCACACGCTGTCATCTCTAGACCCAACTCCCGGTGCCATATTTTTACAGATTTCTCACGCCTACTAGTGTAAACAAAAACGCCTACTGCATACCCTACTCCCTTATATTGCATTGGACAACATTATATTGCTGACTATAATAATGACGGCCTACCACAGTAAAATAATCACACGTTTTAACACAGCATATAAAAAGCTGTTTTACACAAACACTGATACGCTTTTTCAAGCTATAATGGGCGAGTAAACACACTATCTTTGAAAACTGACCGCTCCTTGTTTTCGGCCTAAGGTATGTAACTTAAGGAATTGCTTCCTAGCCCTCGCTGCAGTACCAAGAAATACCAAAAGAGCGCATGTCACGCTGTTGTGCTTCTGCAGGCGACTCCGCAAGGAACTCGCAGTAGGCATCAAAGAACAACGAAGTGTGAATGGGTCCATTAAAACAATACAGGACAGAGAGACTGGAATATCACCATAACCAAAGTAAATAATTATTGTACCCGTCATTATTTAACTTGGGTAAGCAATGCTTACCTTACATCTATGGAATACACGCGCCTGCATCATGGTCATGTAGTCCAGTGTACTTGGGTGTGTGTCACTGTGATGTTCGTTCTGGTGTGTGCATTTGCAATTGAGGTGGGATTTGGGAAGGAAACAGCCGTGGCCTTAAGTTAGGTACCATCCAGGTATTTGCCTGGAAACCACCGAAAACCACTTCCAGGATGGCTGAGGTAGGAATCGAACCCACCTCCATTCATTTTTGTCACACAAGGTTGAGAGTACCCCACTCCAGAATTCAAATTTTCTTGGCAGAGGCGGGATTCGAACCCGGGTCTCCGCGGTGAGAGCCTAGAATACAGTTATTCGTAAGTCCTCTTATATTTAGAGCCCATTTCACTACTCGATTCATATGAGAACAACCATACAGTATAACCAGGCCCTTAAAATTATTTTCTTCTCAGATCCTCATAAATTACTTTGTACTAATTAACAGCAATGTGTAGTCTGAAACTGTTATGAAATAAATATATTTACAAGAAATGACCATTTTCGATAAAATATTGCCCGTCTTTCACACATTACATACTATAAACAGCTGACGGAGAACCGATCTTCCCCAGCCTCCAGGCGAATGTAACCGATTACCTGGACTCACTTTTTCGTGCGGCCGATGCGAGGATTGTGACATCTACAGTTGTATTATCCAGAGTTGGAATCTGACAGTTAGACGCCACTGGGCAAAAACAGTTGACGACTAGATCGCACGCAAGGCTTGTTGCCATGGAAATCATACAGCGCTGTCAATTTGAATGACGCTCTTTGGCCACGTGCTTGTCGCTTGACCAGTCGCTTGTTTGGTTGCCTCTAGAGTGCACACTGACCTTGCTGCGTTATAATTGTTTTGAATTAACTAGTTAATTACTTTTTCGTGTTGGATTTATACCTATATTTATAATTCATTAGTGTCCGTTATTTATTTATATAGTGTTAGTGTAAGTTTAAGCTTAGGTTCGTGTGAATTAGATTAAGGTTAGCTTTCTTTTTGTTTGCGATTGGTGACGTTTTTAAGGATTTCTCGTAGAGGAAGACCGACGATACATCCAGTTCAGGAATCGTCAAGAACTGGTCTAGGTGTACCTATTCGAAGCCACGGAAGGAAAATGATTATCGCCGCGCTGGATTTTTTTAAATGGGGGGGGGGGGGGGGGGAGCTGAAAATATCCGAGCATCAGGCGAACCATTAATTCCATTCAGTCGCGCGCAAGAGCGTAGGCCCTACTGCCTCTGCTCTTGGAATTAGTAACACTACTGTCTGGAAGGTAACTATGGAGAACTTCTCTTCGCCCGAGGACTCTACTTCAAAACTCAGCACGCCGGGGAAATCAAGACCTAGGAGTGCCACGATCACTGAACTCGATACCTTTCAAGAGGACGCTATACGGCACCGCACATATGGCTATGTCTTCTAAAGGGTGAGTTAATAGCCAAGGCCTATACAATGAACTTATATTTTGTAATACATTTATGTGTTTCTTGTGCCTTGAAACTTATTCTACAGGAGATATAAATTGCTTAATAACACGGAAACAATCACGTGTTGTCGTTTCGCTTTGAACATTTTTGCTTTATGATAGTAGGCTCATGACGAATGAAAGAGAATGTGAGAAGACTCCTTAAGTTCAAGCGCGCCCCGCCGGCAGCACTGGAGGGGGCAAGTTCCACGCTGCCGAGGTCAGCTGGTTGGTTCTTAAGTTTAGGGGCTGCGACAACGCGGCCATGTAGCCCCGTGTACTTTGGGTGTTTGTAGAATCTGTCTGATAACCGGTGTTAATTGTGATGACTGTAATATTGTGTGTTATCTGTTTTTTTAATTTAAGTACTGCAACTTAGAATTTTTCAAATAGTTCCTACTTTTGCCACCAAGCGCCACCGTCAACGACTACTAGGCCAAGTTCATAACTTAGCTACTAGACGACACCGCAGTCGGCTCTTGGCAACGAACGTAGAAACCTAAGAGCGTTGTTTACATTCTTAACCTATCCAATTTAGCTTCACACAGGTGCAATTAGTGGAAGGTTCTTTAACATGCCATAAATCTATGACATGGGACCGCCGGCTTTACTTCCCCTCCGAAGGAAGGCATACTGAGGGATTTTTAACGAGGTCAGCTGGTCTTAGGGATGCTGCTAAGGGAAACGAATTACTTTGTAACTAATACTCTTTTAAAAAGTAATTAGCGATTACAATTAAAATAGCACGGCAGGGAACAATGAAAAATATATTTCACGGAAATAAGAACTACGGTCTTCATTACATGTTACGGAAATCACAGATTCCTGGAGTGTACAGACACAGATAAAAAGAACATTTTCCCCAGCATATTAAAACAAGCACACATAAACTATTTAAAGTAACACTCTACTTACCAATTCATTTTGTCGGCTACTGACTGGACTTTCGAAAGCTTGCGTGAAGACTTGGCGGATGTTCGAGATTGCAAATCTCGGCGGATTTCCTTCGTTCTGGAGAAAAATCGGCACTTTATATAATGATAAACAAGTCTGGGGATAATATCCATGAAATGCTGAAGACAACAGCCAGCTCCTGAAGGATCAACTGAAATTGTTTCTATAGAATCGATACAATCAAAAAATATTTCACTCCACATCGATTTTGAGTTGAATTTTCAGGTAATTAATTTCTCGGCCTGGAAAAGAATGTCACATACACTTCTCCAAGGACGTGTTAGAAACACCTCATTGTTCATTGAACCGTAGTCCTTATATTTCGGTAAGAACTGAAAATTTACTTAGATTATTCTCTCGTAGACAATGAGCACATGGCGAAATAAATTTAGAAGAGTGCTTAACAACATAGCCAGCCAAATGGTACACTAAACACTTATCAATAGAAGAGTTTCGAACTGCGCTGTTAAATTCAGGTACCGGTACCGAGCTTTCCCAGTCTTCGATATTTACTGCAACTTGAACCACAATTTTTTTCTTAATGGAAGTTTCCACTGATTCATTCACTGTCTTGTTATGCACTTCCACATTCAGGGCTAATATACGCATCTGATTAACATACGAGGTCAAGATCTGCTCCCGTTTAGGTTCACAATTTCCACCAACAATTAAGGCCTGTTTTATAGAGACGTTTATACATTGAAGTAGATGCAAATGTAGGAAATCTATTGTGATGGATGATCATCTGAACTGAATTCCGAAGTGCCGTTCCAAGGGATCCTGGATGAGCTTTCCTGTCAACACATACTTATAACCTTTCTCCCAAAGCCATCTGTTGTGAATATGTTTCTGTAATTTTGTGAATGTATTTCTGTAATTAAATTTGATTTTTGTAAATTTGCACCCTTGGGGCATTGATGAGCAAGATGGAACAGGTATTGAGCAACTGAATGTAATGGCTGGATAGTGATGTTCTTTGGGTACAAATAAAAGTGATTGTTCTTAAATTGTAGACATATATAAATATAAATAATAATGCATTTTATTAATCCCTTAACGAGTCAAGGACTCATATACAAAGGAATTGTACAGTTTTATCTTGTTGGCGACAAATTACAATACAATGTTTAGTTTACAATGTTTTCAGGATGAAAATATATACAACATTTTGTAGCTTTCATAAGTTTTTGTACACAATAAATGTGTTCTTCTTTTAACTTCTCAGATTATGAAATTTCTTCAAACTGACATTTTATAATCATTCCACATAAACTGTTTTAGCCTCCTTTTAAAGATTGGTAGGCTAGGTGCAATTTTTATATTTTCTGGTAGTCTATTGAATTTTACAAGGGCACTATACTTAATGCTATTACTGCCATATTGTTTGGAATTGATATGGAAAAGTGTTATGTCATCTGCATGTCTAGTTTTGTAAGCGTGTAAATTAGATTGTTTAGTGAAGTTTAAATTTGTGTGGATTCTGTTGTTTAGGATATGGTACATTAGGACATTTGATTTGATTTCTGCATTTAGGGCTACTGGTTGAATTTTACTCGTAATATAAAGGAGTTTGGTTGGTGTTAAAAAAAAGGGTAGTTATAAATATTTCTTATGGCTCTATTCTGAATTACCTCAATTTCCTTGTTTAGGTAATTTGAGCATTTTATCCAAATTGTATTCAAATATTGCAAGTGGCTATGGATTAAGGAAAAATACACTTTCCTGAGTAGATATTTTGGGATCTAGTAGCTCAATTTTTTTAATCATCCCAGCGGCAGGTGATATTTTTTTACTAATGCATCAATGTGCTTTTGCCAGGAGAGATTTTCATCTATTTGACAGATGAGACCCTTTTAACTGCTTTTCCATTCAGCATTATATTCTGAGTGATGTCTTTGTTCTACGCATAGATATTATTAAATAATTTGTTTTATCTTCATTTATTGTTAATTTATTTGACTGGGTCCAGCCAAGTATGGTATTCATGTCCTCCTGCATGTGTGTAATCAGCGTGTTGGTGGTGTACGCATTGTAAAATATGCTTAAGTCATCTGCAAACAACGTTATATTACCATGAAAACGGAGTGTTGCTATGTCATTAATATATACTAAGAAGAGGGAAGGACCCAGTATTGATCCTTGGGGCACACCGTGGGTAATATTAACTTCCTCACTTCTGTAGCCATTTATTTCAATATACTACTTACGATTAGATAGGTAATTCTTAAACCATGTCCAAGCTACTCCTCGGATACCTGCTTTATCAAGTTTTCCTAAAAGAATGTCATGGTCAACAGTATCAAACGCCTTTCTCAGGTCTATGAAAAGGCCACTCGCTGTCATCTTATTGTCTAAGACATCCTGCACGTTAGAGATAATATCAATTGTGGCTATTTCTGTGCTTGAGTTTTCTCGGAATCAATATTGCCCTTTGTAGAAGTAATAATTTTTATTTAAGAAATTAACAATTCTGTTTTTTACTTCTGTTTCGAGTACCTTGGATATGGGTTGGAGGATGGAAATGGGCCTGTAATTGTCCGGATTGCTTTTGTCACCTCCTTTATTAGACTGGTATGACTCGTGCTATTTTTAGATCATCAGGCACCAGACCAGTCTCTAACGATAAATTTATTAAAGTAGTTGGTGGGCTACTTAGCATTTCAATGGAGTTTTTTAACAATTTCACTGACATACCATCTTTGTCTTGGCTTCTTTTCATTTTAAGGCTTAATATAATATTGCGAATTTCCATCTCATTAGTCGGGGACATAAATATGGAATCTGTGTTGACATTAATTTCATTAACTTTCTTCCCTGGGGGATGTTTATTGCTAATTTGTGTGCTATGTTTATAAAGTGAGTGTTTAGAGCATTGCAAATATTTTCTTTTCCTGTGAAAGATTTACCGTCAATTATTATCTCACTGGGACCATCTTTGTTTTCAGTTGTGCAGTTGTAGATCATTTCATTGATTAGTTTCCAAGTATCTTTTATGCTATTGGCATTCAATGAGTTGAAGAATTGATTTGTAACATTTTGGCGACCATTGACAGGATTGTATTGAAAAAGTTGATTTGGTAAACAATTTCTCTGTTTTTTTTTTTTGAATTTGTTGCCTTGCAATGTCCACGATTGAAAAATTGAAAAAGAAGAGAAGTGCGTATCGGGCAAGTGCGACGAAAGCTATTGGAGCGGTCGGAGTTGAAGCCGATTTCCAAAAATTACGCGTGAAAATAAATACTCTCCGAACAATTGCGGATACCTTAAAAGAATTTGACGAAAGCATCTTGAACGAGTTGTTGAATGTTGACGGAAACGAGGATGCCTGTATCGAAGAAACAATGCACTGTGTTACCGTTCAAGAAGACCTTCTGCAAGCACGTCTTGAAGCCGAGGATAAAGTGGAAGGATTAAATCCTAGTGTTGCCAGTTGTGTTGATGAGGGAGATAATTTCAGCGTACAGAGCAACGTGGCTTCGGCGTCGTCATCCATGCCTTCAGAGAGGTTAAGGCTACCGAAAATCACGCTTGAGGTATTCGACTTGGGTCCAGGTAACTGGATAAATTTTTGGACACAATTTCAAAGGATTCATGAGGATTCTAACATTACGAATGTTGATAAGTTTAGTTACTTGAAGATGTCAGTGAAGGGACAGTCTAGGAAGTTAGTTGACAGTTATCCACACACAAGTGAGGATTAAGTTAAAGTCTTGGAACATTTAAAGAATCGTTTTGGTAAAGATGGGTTGGTTATAAATGGTATGTATAAAGATTTGTTGCAATTGGTTCGCTCAGATTTATCTGTGACTGACCTGTATGATAATATAAGTACTATGTTGAGATCCCTCGAAACATTAGGCATGAATTCTGATAGGGCGGAAAACTTAGTTCCACTCGTTGAAGAATGTCTCCCCATTGACGTTTTGAAAATATGGGGAAGAACAGCAGCAGGAGAGGACGATGATGGTGGTAATAAAATTGATAAACTTTTGTTTTTTCTGGGTAAAGAAGCCGAGAGTGAACAAAGACTGCGTAATCATGCTAAGGTGAATGAGATTGATAAATTCACTGGGCCAGAACAGAGCCAACAGTAGCAGCTCTCGTTTCTTTCACTCCTACTGTCAGGCAGAATCGGGTAGTTATCAGCAAACAGGACGACCACACAAAGTAACCATAACCTGTTTGTTTTGTAATGAGAACCATCCCTCTTACAAGTGTTCTAAAGAAATGTCGGTTGAGGACCGTCGTAAAACTGTAAAAGAAAAACGAGCTTGTTTTGCATGCTTGCAGGGAGGTCACTCGAGACAGCAGTATAGGAAAAGAATAGATTGTGGTAAATGTAAAGGGAGGCACTATGATATCATGTATGTTGGTGAACCCAGCAGAACAGCATCGTTATTTGCAGGGCCTAGTGGAACTGTCATTTTAAAAACATTAGTAGCCCAATTGCGTGGTGTCACTGTTCGAATATTACTTGATACTGCTTCACACCGCAGTTATATTTCGGAAGCTATCTGTGAAAAATTGGGTTTGATCGAATGTGGTCGTGAAAATATTTGTCATATGCTGTTTGGTGGGAGTGTGTCATCTGAAATATCACATCCAATTCATGAAATTGAACTAACTAGCTTACAGGGTGATAACAGTTTTGTTCTTAAGGCACTTAGGGAGAAGAAAATTTGTGGTTTGATACCACCTGTGGATGATCCACATTTGTTACGGAAGGTGACTGCACATGGTATTACATTGACAGATGATGGAGTTAACCGACCTATTGATGTGTTGTTAGGAGCGGATGTTATCGGCGAACTTGTTACAGGTGTGAAATGTATTGACCCTAAGCTGTTAGCATTTGAGACGAAGCTTGGATGGTGTCTCCTGGGTACCGCAGAGAGGCAAGAAGTAAGCAGTATGACAAACTTTGTGACCTCTTTGCTCAATTAACACCATCCTTTATGGGACTTAGAAGTTATTGGAATTGAGAAACAGACGGAAACAAAAAGGTCGGACGTAGATGATAGATGTTTGCGAAATTTTGAAGTCACAATTCGTTTCGAAGGTGAAAACTGTCGGTATGTAGTAGCATTGCCCTGGATTGATGAGCACCCCCTCTTCCCACTAATCGTGAAATAGCTGAAAGTCGTCTGAAATCAACAGTAAGCCGTTTAGATAACAATGGACTCTATGATGCCTATGGTACTATTTTTAAACAATGGGAAACAGCAGATGGGATTATTGAAATAACATCTGATGAAAACATAGGGCACTTTCTACCTCACAGACCAGTTATAAATTATGGGAAAACAACTAAAATCCGCCCAGTCTTTGATGCATCGGCGAAAAGTATTGGAAACCTCTCTCTAAATGATTGTTTAGCAACGGGACCCAACTTGATTGCTAGTATTGTTCCTATCCTATTACGTTTCAGGTTACAGGAGGTCGGCGTTGTGGTAGACATAAAACAGGCTTTCTTAATGATTGGACTGAACCCTGAGGATCGAGAAATGTTAAAATTCTTGTGGTGGCGTGATGGGCATATTATAACGCTGCATCACTGTCGTGTAGTTTTTGGAGTTGTGTGTAGCCCATTTTTGCTGAATGCCACCATCACTCATCATTTGAATACTCTAAGTGGTGTCTTTGTTGAAAGACTAAAAACTTCCTTTTACATGGATGATTGCCTTTGTTCATATCAGTCCCTGAGTGATGCCAAGGAATTTGTGTCCGAAGCTACAAATGTCATGTCTCAAGCCAGTTTCCAATTCCGTGGGTGGGTTTTGTCAGGAGATGATGTGACACAAAATGTCTTAGGTGTCAAATGGCATGCTTTAGATGATCTGTTGGGATGCAACTTTAGCTTCGATCCAAAAGAGAAAATCTATGAATTAACTAAGAAGAAATTGCTGTCGATTATAAGTAGGGTGTTTGATCCATTGGGTTTGTTATCAGCACCTTTACTCCATTTGAAAATTGCATTTCTAATAGCATTTAAGCTCAAACTACACTGGGACTTACCCCTTCCAAAAGAAATTCAAATGAAGTGCTCGCAGTGGCTTACTGAAGTTGATTTGATTGACAGCATTGTGGTGCCTAGATGTTTGAGAGGTGTCTCTGACACAGCTTGTTTACATGTATTCAGTGATGCCAGTCTCCTTGGACTGGGCACTTGTGCCTTTATGAGGTATGAAAACAAAGATGGCTTTAATATTCGATTTGTTTTAGCTAAGTCCAGAGTTGCGCCAATGGAAGACATGTCAATCCCTCGTAAAGAGCTTGTAGTGGCAACACTTGCAGCAAGGCTTGGTTCTGTTATTAATAAATTGACTAATATTTCTAACATTGTGTACTGGTCTGATTCTATGATTGTTCTTTACTGGATCAAGAAAGGTGAATGGAAGACCTTTGTTGGAAACCGGGTAAAGGAAATCCACCAGTTGACGTCACCCGAGCAGTGGCGATTTGTTCCTGGTGATTGTAATCCTGCTGATATACTCAGCCGAGGATGCTTGTTGTCCGAATTTGTTGCATCAAAATGGTGGGAGGGTCCTCAGTGGCGCCTAGAGAATGAGAACAAGTGGTTAACTGTGAAAATTGCCCCTACGGAAGAGGAATCTATGAAAACGGCTGTTAATTTGTACAACACAGGCGATGTAAGAGAAAACGTGTTCACACACTTTGCTTCTTTCTCGAAAAATGTGCGTGTTGTTGGTTGGATCTACCAACCAGTGAGATCGCCACCTGTCGGGTTACCTAATAACCGTGTAAATCTTGGAAAGGTGTTCCAAGTATGCGGAGTCGATTTGGCTGGACCTCTTTTCATAAAAGATGGTACTAGGGTTTGGATTGCCTTGTTCACCTGTGCTGTATACCGTGCAGTCCATCTTGAAGTGGTAGAGTCGCTCTCTACAGAATCGTTTTTACATGCTCTTCGAAGAATGATCGCCAGACGAGGCAGAATCACAACTATGTACAGTGATAATGGTACTAACTTTGTAGGAGTTTGCAATCTCATTAAGCAGACTACAGTTGAACGTGAATTGAAAATTCAGTGGCTATTTAATGTTCCCACAGGTGCTTGGTGGGGTGGATTTTTGAGCGGCTTATTGGGGTGATGAAAAGACTGTTAAAAATATCCCTTGGTCGTGCGTTGTTGAATCTTTGTGAACTAATGACCTTGATTGCCGAGATTGAGGCTGTTATTAATGCGCGTCCCATTACCTACATGTCTGAAGATGTTAATGATTTGAGACCAATAACGCCTGCTATGTTTTTGCAGGAGCAGTTTGAGACAATGGTGCCTGATCTTGACGAAGTGGATGAAAAGGGTCTTTCTGTTAGGGTGAAATATGTAGCTGAGGTTAGGATAAACCTAAAATAACGTTTTCGTCAGGAATACCTAGGGTCTCTGATGTTAAACACTGCTAAGTCTTCTAAGAATGTCAGGGTGGGAGATGTATGGGTTGTGTCTGACCAAAAGAAAAGAATTGATTGGGAATTGGCTCGAGTGCTTGAGATCTTCCCTGGTAAAGATGGAGTAACTAGAGTGGCAAAGGTAAAAACAGTTAAGAGTGAGTTGTTGCGACCAGTCCAACGTTTGTGCTTGATGGAGATTGGATCTCCTTATGAAAATAGTGATGGATCTTTGTGTGGTCCCAATGCTGTTGACTTGGTGCCTGATTGTGACTCTAGTAACCCCCTCAAGTAGTTGAGAGTGAAGCTGTTGCTCTGACAAGAAGGGGCAGAGTTGTAAAAAGGCCATCCAAACTGAATTTGTAAATATTTGTTAATTCCATGTTTATTCCTATGTTTTGTATTATCTTTGTGCTTTTAGTTGAAACCTACCGTTTCAAGGTGGGAAAATGTTGTGAATGTGTTTCTGTAATTTTGTGAATGTATTTCTGTAATTAAATTTGATTTTTGTAATTTGGCACCCTTGGGGCATTGATGAGCAAGATGGAACAGGTCTTAAGCAACTAAATGTAATGGCTGGATAGTGATGTTATTTGGGTACAAATAAAAGTGATTGTTCTTGAATTGTAGACATGAGTTGAAGAATTGATTTGTAACACCATCTTCAAAGTGCTCTGTAGGGTTACTACTAGTGATTCCAAGGTTCTGTTGGAGGCAAAGGTGTTATTGGTAGATCTCACGGTCTGAAGAAAATTAACAACAGCTGTATGAGAAGGTGAACTTTTACGAAGAGCCTGAGACGGAATGAATTCAACTAGTGCATCAGCAACAACATTTATATCACTGGTAAATGTCTCAGTGTCCTCACTACCTTGTAATCATGTCAGTCCCATTTCTCGCTAATACCTTTGGCAACACTGTCACTGAAAAGTTGGAATGAAAGTCTAGCATTCATTCCCTGGAAAGAGCAAACGAGCAACTGTCAGCTTGGGGCATGCTCTAAGCCCAGCATACCCTGAGAGATCTTCTTTGAACAGTTCCCTATAAAAATTGAAATTAATAATTTTGTCATTATGGTGAAGTTCTACTTTTTCATGAAAGTGGTTTCTTATGCATTTCAATACATGAACGAAGTCGGAGAAAGCCCAGCTTTTTCTCGTAACATCTGCAGGATTAAGGATGTGAGGTTGTAGAGAGCTTGTCTTGCCACTGACTCCTAACGATCTCCAGGCCTTTTTTATTTGTCTGACTACCATCACAAGTAAAGCCAACCACCCTCGCCGCGGCCTCTTCTAACTGCAAAATCATCTGTATTACAATTTTTGCGAGAATGCCCCCTGGAGTAGCATTTCTGCTTGCATAAACAGCAACTGGCTGCACCCAATTATGCATGAAAGGTACGAACATAAACACTAGAGCGTGATTTGCAAGTACGTTCTTCTGGAGGTCGGGCGTGTGTTCACCTAAATCAACTAATCCATCTACTTTATGAGAAAAACTATTAAACTGGATTTCTTCTCTTAGCTTCACTTCATCGAAAATTACAACACCGTAACGTGAATTATCATTCTTTTCTTCCTTAAAATAGTCTGAAATAGCATTTATACTATGCGTATTAACTCCATAAGGGCACTTAAGTCCTTTACAAAGTTTTCTCAAGTGACTTTCTGAGGGCAGAGGCAAGAGATTATGTCGCCGACAATGACGGAATCCTTTCGGTGATTTTATTCTCAACAATAAACTCTCTAAAATGAATTCATTGCTGTAGCCTACCTCATACCATTGGGAGATTTTACCTGGCATTTCTTGAGCATAGTATCTATTATCATCTTTTCCTTCTTGCTAAGGTGTTTGTTATCTTTGCAATTAAATGCCTGTGAATTTCGATCCTGCTTCTACAGAAAATTAATTCTCGATTTTGCTGAGTTGAGGCAGGATCTAACGCGAATTAAATTAAGTTAGCATTCTTTAGGCGCCTTTTAAGCAATATTATAGTATTTTCAGCATCGGTAAGTACATTAGAATGACTCAAATTCTTATCAACATTAGACTGACTTTTTAATGCCTCATTCGTTGCTTCACTCCCATCTTCAATCTTCTTTCTTCTCTTCCCGGTGGTATCGAGATCATTTTTCCTGTTTTCCTTTACGGGACTTATTCTCACTTGACAGGTCTACTTCGGTAAATTAGGGAAAATATGAGGCACTGCTCCAGGACATAACTTCCACCTCACACGAGAGATTTTCACTTCTTCACCGTTCACCATACAATTATTTGATTTTACTATCAAATCATCAGAGAAATGAATTTGACAAATTCTACTACTACGCGTTAACTCCGTATCTTTTCGTGGAATAGCTCTGGCCCATTTTTCAAATTGATTTGTATCCTTCGGTGGTGAAAAAAAAATCGTATATCGTCAACTACTCTACCATACCCTGACTTACAGCCAGGCACAAAACAGTATGGCATGTTGAACTATTAAATTAACAAAGCCATATAAGAAATATGTTTGAAGTACACAAAACGCTGATGTACACAAGACACAATGAACTGAATTTAAGAACTGAAAGCAAAGAAAATTCAAATTAATTCACACAGATATCTCACACAGTAACTTCTCGCGCACTTTCTATGATCCGGCTCGATGGAACAACAGAACACGCGTTGGACATAATCGCTTGCAGTGCTTGTAGCGGCGGGGCCAGAAACTACCGTGCTAAAATGGCGGAGTCCTCACACTAGGTCCTTCTATTCGTCATGGTAGGCTATTCGTAATATTGCTATTGCTATTCATTACAATATTTTAGGCCTCTCTTCAATTTGACGGGCTATTATTTTACAGTGTGCAAAGAACAGTTTTCAGCATTGCTTTGTTTAAGATTTTGAAGACCATCTGAGTAAAAATGTAATAAATGTAATAACGATGCTACTGACATTATGAGCATGATGAAAAGAACGGGAGGATGGAAGTACGCACTTGGTGGCTAGTAGCACACGTGGCAACGCTGCATTCAGCTCAACGGTTCTCCGCCGAACTGTCAGATTCCAACTCTGGAAAATACACCCATAGTATTAGGATAGAGATCAATCATCGCCGTCTACAATTCTCAGTGTTTAGGTTCCCAAGTGACGAAAATCGGCGCCAGGCCTGGATTAGGGAACCTTCGAAATGGTTCGTAGATTGCATAAATTAGTCAATTAAATGAAAAAATACTTTCAGTTATTGCCACTGTATTGCTAAACAATTATTCACAGGCAAGGAATGATGCTGTTGATGTCAGCAAACTTCGTTATGGGAAGAGAAAGTTGCAGCACTTGAGGAAGGAAACAAAAGTAATCTGATGCAGTTATGGAATACCAGCAGCAACAGATTATTTCTATAATGGTAGTAAATTATCTACATACATGTGCGGCGGAATCGAGGGTTTATTATAGGCCTACAGTGTGAAGATGTTATGGGAGATAGCCTACATTTTTGCATCACATAACCCTCAATCGCATTTACTTACTCCATATTATTATTATAACACCGCTAATTGTTTTATTACCATACTTCAGAGTAGTGAAATACGAAAAGAAACCAAAACAAATTTCTTTATTTTGCTAAACACTTTTATGTTGGTAAATTATTTCCGTGTCACTCATGCCTAATATCAGCTGCTTGGCTCTTATAACAACTTTTCACGATCATATGCACGTTATTCATTTATTTCCGATTGTAACACTGGTCATGTGTAAATAAAAATCAACAGATGTTTTGCTAAAAATGTACATTATGTTTGTCCAATATTAATTCCGTAGTTTTTGTCGCCTCCCTTGCTTGCAAACAGCTGTTTCAGTTCAGGCGCTCGTGACGAAGTATGACTGACAATAGCCGTAGCTACAGTGTTGTCAGGTTGAACCTTCCGACCTTCCTAGAGTCGACCGTGGCCGTGGTATTACGTTTGACCAAGGATCATGTAAGTATAAGCGTTTGACAACGCCGCCCATCTGGCATCTGGGAGGCCTAGCGCAAGCACATGCTAATTGCTAATACTGCATAAACACATACCGTAGAAAGAGTGTGGTGAAGTCGATCAGGTGGGGCGAGGTCGATCATTGTGACGTCTCGATATAATTTCAGTACTAACACCTGGTGGGTAAATGGAGGAGTAACGATTTAAATTCCAATGTAGAAGCACCGTGCTATTTATATGATATTATTTGTATGTTATAACCATAATACGTTAAGTGTGGTTAAGTTTTCAATCAATATCCATTTTTAATATTTTTCAAAACTTTGGTCAACAAACAGTCATCCACCGGTTTCAATCGGTACCCCAACTTCTTCACAGACTTCATTTGATAAGTTGATGTGTTGTGCTCTTGTGCTGCCCTTTAGACCATACCTAATTTATGCCGCATGCAAGCAATAATGTTTACATTTGGTAGGGTGAAGTCGATCATGGTACGAATATATCAGAAGAAGCCAGGCGCTGCTGGGAAACGATATTATAATGTTCAGTATTTGAACAATGCTGTGCAATGAGTAAAAAAAGGGGGGGGGGAATACGCATCAGAAAAGCCTCTGAATGACATACTATCCTAAATGATTGGGTCAAAAGTAAACAGAATACTACTGGGCAGGGGCGCCGAATCCATGGTCGAGGTCTAGCGACCGCTAGACCTGACGAGGGGGTGGGTCTCCCGGTCCTGGGTTCCGTTGGGAGGTTACGGATAGAGGAGGAAAGGGAAATAGAAGGAAAAGAGGAAAGGAAAGAAGGGAGAGAGAAGGGAAGGGGAGAACTGTGCGAAATAAGCTGTAAAAACGTAATTATTGGGGTAGGGGTCCGGTTTAACAGAGGGGGGGGGTCCCACAGAACGAGAGGGGTGGGTGTCTGCTAGACCTGAAAAAAAAAAAAAAAAAGATTCGGCGCCACTGCTACTGGGTCAAAGGTAAACACACTGAACGTTTGGAGGACAACTTGCTTTGAATACCATTGATGAAAATTGTTTGCTTGAAGGTTTGGTTAAGTGCTCAGAGTGGGGGTTTCCTCTGAAACGTACTAATGTACGAAATGTAGAGGAAAAGAAGGCTATTATTGGATACAATATGTCAAGCCATTTGTCTCTGAATGTAATTCATTTTTGCAAAGAAAATAATAATGAAATTGCTCTCAAAGAGTTTAAAAAGAGTACGCTACATCTTCCATAGACTATCGCAGAAATGAACATAACATTAATCGAGATTTAAGTGATAGTGAATCTTTGTTTTACGAATTATGTTGTATGCTTTAGAGCGTAAGCTGGCTAGCGTTAAATATTAGTAAAATGTAATATTTTGCCATTTATATATGTTAAATCATGATTGAAATATTTTAAAAACTAAAATGATGATCGATTTCACCCCATATGATGTGTGAAGTCGTTTCTAGGCTGAAATAAACCTGTGATCGACTTCACCCCTCCAGGAACCAAATTACTTAATGAAACATTGTCCAATGAGGGAATTATTGAATTTGGAGTACCCCAGGGATCGGTTTTGGGCCCACTACTCTTTCTTCTATATATCAATGATATAACACAGAACGTTCATTCACATAAGGAAATTTTGTTTGCGGACGATACAACACTCGTAATAAAAGGTGAAACTAAACAGGTCACAGAGCAGTCTGCTGACTCCGTTACAGGAGAGTTAACCAAATGGTCACAAGATAATCGCCTCATAATAAATTATAAAAAAACAGTATGTCTAAATTTCCACACTATACAGAATAGGAATCCTGCGAAGCCCAATATAACATTAAATGGTCATCAAATAGAAAATAAATCAGAAACAAAGTTTTTAGGACTATGGATACAACAAGACTTGAAATGGAATAAACATATACAATATCTGAATACTAAACTGAACTCGATGTGCTTTGCGTTACGTATTTTGAAAACCTGCACTAGCATGCACACAATTAGAAATACTTATTTTGCTTATTTCCATTCATACTTAAGATATGGGGTCATATTTTGGGGTATGTCGCCAGATGTACTAAGCACGTTTAGGATACAAAAGAGGGCGATTAGAATTATGGCAAATGTAAACTCTAGAGAATCATGTAGACCTCTGTTTAAAGATTTAAACATTCTCCCACTGCCCTGCATATATATCTTTGAAAGTATTATGTTTTTTAAAAATAATTTAATGAATAAAGATGTTTTTCTTAAAACAAACAATGATGTTCATAGGCATAACACAAGACAAAATCAAAACATTCATATTTCACACTCACACACACACACACACAAGCATATATCAAAAAGGAACTTTTCACACTGGAGTTAAATTATACAATAAACTACCCCAGTATATAAAACTGGCCCCAAAAATAAAAACCTTTGATAGAATGTTGGAAGCTTATCTGCAGTGCCATTGTTTTTACTCAGTAGTTGAATATCTTAGCGTATAGGAGCGATGAAATCTATAATTATATTTTACTTTTTTAATTTAATTGAAATACCTAGCTATATGTTGTTGTATTTATAGAATTAAGTTTTCATATTATGATAAGAGAGTGAGGTGTAAATAGTTCTGCAATAAGATTGTATCTATTAAGATTTACTATTATAATAAGTTATAAATAGTTATACTATTAGTAATATAAACCTGTTAGTTCTTTTATTTTATAGATGTAAATTCTGACGTGTTCTATATAAAAATGTATTGAATGCATGTATTTGATCAAATGGAATTAATAAAAATCTATCTATCTATCTATCTAGGTGGGGTGAAGCCGATCACACTTCAAACAGTAATAGTTTCGTAATTTACGGAAGTTGTCATGTTGTTATGCAAGCATTAGATTGATGAAGCTTCATTACATATATATATATATATGGGTTTTCAAAATTGCATTCCGCCATCTTCATACTGTAGTATGTCAAAAAAACGTATTTTTGATCGACTTCGCCCCACTCTACGGTACAGTATATTTTGACGCCAAATGTTTCCGAAAATACAACAGAACATAACGTCCGCTAAATCTACACACAGATGTCACAAATTAAGGTTACAATATGTACTGTTGATTCCCGATGAGGTACGGTAATAATGTACCTCAATGTCCTAATGTCTGACGTTTCCTTTTCTTGCTGCTATGCTCACTGCCATGATTGACGCGCTCAGGGGGTGAAAATAGAACTATTCTAACGAACTTAGGGACTGCCTTAGATAAATAAATCCTTCACTTTTCGGCCACAGATGCACTCATCCAGTGGCGTATCGACGGGGGGTTGAAACCCCACCCAGAGATATTCCTTTAGTGTCCAATCTATCACCTGTTGTACGGTATCGCTCGTTAGGCATCTTAACTCCCGTGTATACTTTAGGGTGGTCACGTTCCTCATTTAGTAAATGCCCTGCACTCCACTCGCAGTGTTGGAGCTACCCGAGGATCCGTTTTGCTGTTGAAATGTGCGATCGGTAACCTTTTCACGTCGCTTCGGGTTGCTTTAATTGTGTGTCCGTTACGTTAAAAATAATTCAGTAAAAGAGAAGTTTCTGCAATTTATTCCAATTAATGATACAGATAAAATAATCAAGATGGGCAGATTTTGAGAGTCAATAGGAATTGCAGTAGGAACACGGAGAGCAAAACATTATTTTTCTCTCACTCACATGACATCAATATTTTAAGTAACCACGTAAGTAAGGCCATGAAGATACCACTGCATCGTTTCAGTCTCAATATTTACTTACTGTTTTCCATATTTTTTAGAATTTCTTTTCATTTTTTTTATTGTATCGAAAAAAAATGAGACCTATAATATTTTTCATGCAAAGAGAATGGTATTTAATTGTTTTTTTATGACTATCAATCCATATCATTTTAATTATGATGATGACTGTAGTTTTAAGGGGCGGATCAGCAAGGTTATCTGTTCCTTTAATAATGTAATCTACCTAAAAGCACTTGCTAACTAAGTACAGTACCGTACATAATGTACTGGAATATAGAGGCCAGATGAAGATATATACCAAAACTAAATTACTAGGCATTGAAAGTCCACCTCGCTGCAGTGATCAAAACGTAGGGATATAACCAGTTATTTTAATAGTGCTGCCATAATTTGACTTACAGCCAGGCACACAACACTTCCTAGGCATCTGAAATACTTTAATGAAATATTAGTGAAGAATTTGTTGGTTAAATCCATTAGCAGGCATTGGTTACACATGCAACTTAATTGGCAACTCAAACTAACACTTGGGGCGCTGCGGTCGGTCTGGATAAGTAGGGTTTAAAATACTCAATAACACGCGTTTGATATGGAACACTTTTTATTTTTCGGTTATAATCAGTAAATGTGGTCTCTAAAGTAATGACAGTGTTATTTTTAATTGTATATATGTATAACTGTGCGATACACGTGATCTAATTTGTGTGTTCCACTGGATGTTTTGGTGTCATTTGCATATTATCAAGCATCAGTTTTTATGGTTGACGTAGATCAGCTGATTCAAATTTATACAGGGCTACACTTCGGACATTATTTCGGTACTATTATGCGCAATATAATGTAAATGTCGATCCTGAGTCAACGCCGAGGACATTCAAATAGAGAAATACGGTACATAAACAAATAAATAACACACCGAAGCTGTGCTACTTTTATCATTCCGAGACTAGCATCCACACAAACCAGACGCCACTGTTCCAAGCTCCTACTTATATCGTGAATTGATGCCAAACTGATGATCCGCCAGCCTTTCCGCCATGCCTACACCTCGTAATCGCTAAGTTCTTCGATATTCGAGCTATTCCACTATCAGTCATATAGGCCTAATTTGCCTCCCTGTGGGCACTAGAATAAGTGATTCCGCTACCATTCAAATATTCAACACCAAACCCACCTTTTAACCATCCAAATCAAGCAATTCCTGTCGCCCCCCGAGTTTTAATACAAGTTAAACTCATCCCTTCTCCCTACCAAGCAGCCAATAATTAATTATTTAATTAATTATTCAAGTAACTTCAATCTTACCAGCGCGCCCATCGTAAGAAGCTGTTTTTAAACTGAATAACCTTCGCTGGCTTTACGTCGCAGGTCTTCTGTCTAAGGTCTACCTCGACAAGTGTTAGATCCTTCCCGGGGTGGAAAGGTATTATTATTAGGTATTAGGTATCATCACATTTCGGCTATTGCTATTTGCATCTTTTGGAAAGTGATGAAAACGTATATCCGCAGCCCTCTTATACATCGACTTACAGCCGTAAACTGAGCAATACACTTTGCTTTTACTCATTTTTCACTCTAACAACGAGTAAAACTTATTACTTATGTATAAAGACACGAACAATTTACCACGATCTGTTTACCAATACAAGAAACCATATACAAACAGTCACCACGTGACAAATGTACCCTACTTGGTAAGTTTCTCATTTTTACCGCTAGATGTCATATCAGATAGCTGGAGTTGCCAATACGGGAAATACACACTTCTACAACTTTCAGCAGGTCTGATTTTCCACGAGGAATTTCACGGGTGTTCACATAGTTAATATTATTAAGGATAAGTGCGCACAATGTGCATTACAATAATTATTTACAAAATTCTGTAAGCGATGACAACCTTTTACTACACACGAGAGCGTGGTAAGTATCGCATGACTTTTGACACAATTTACAAATGCACTTTGGTCTGGGCACATGGAACACCTCAGTCTCACAAATCTTGTGGTGAAAACCGTGCACCGCGAATCGGGTCACTGTGTGTCTCAAATCATAGGCAGTGCCCTTCCATTCTGTTGACGTCATGGCCGTAGTGGAGTAGAAATCAATTGGGATATCCTTCTTTTTTGCAAGTAGTTCTTGTAGCAAATCGTTGTATTGTCTTGTGGATGGTAGTTGGTGAACCAGTCGGAGTTCTTCTATAAAGAAAGGTTCCCCCGCTAGTTCATACGCCAGTCTCGATGGGGTGAATTTTGACAAACAAAGCAGTCTTTTTAAGAATAAGGTTTTCACTTTCTCTAAGTCTTTCAGGTTATTTTTGCTTAAATTAACCCATATTATATCCAATCCATACGTTGCAATTGGTGTAACTTTTGCTTTAAAGAGTCTCAGTGCCGATTGCAGGGACATATCCCTGAGATGACTAATGTCGTTCATTGATCTGACAGCACAGATCATTTTATCTTTGATGTGACGTGTAAATAATTTCCCTTGTATTTGCAAAGTAATTCCTAGATATTTGTAATGACTGGTTTGAAGCAAAGGTTCATCTCTGAGGTAAAGAATGTCATCTTTGGCAGTTCTTCCGCCCTTTCTGAATATCATTGCTACCGTTTTCTGAAGGTTTATTTCAAGATCGTTGATTTGGGCCCATATTGCAAGTTGATTCAAGCTGTCTTGTAGCTCTTCTCTTGACGACGAGGTCAGAACCATATCATCGGCATATACGATGATTTTGACTTTCTGGGAACGTAAGAGACATACCACATCAGCAGTCGCGACATTAAATAGAAGAGGGCTTAGAGGGTCACCCTGAAGTACTCCCATTGTTTGATCGATTGGATTAGATATAGTTATTCCGTTATCTATTTCTACCTGGTTGTTATGTAGAATATCCTTAATCAATCTGGTGATGTAGTGGTGCTCCAGACCAATCATTTCGGTGAGTTTCTTTACTAGTATGCTTCTATTAATGCGGTCGAAGGCCTTAGAGAAGTCTATGAAGACTGCATATACTTTCTGTTTTGGAAGCCTTAAAGTGTCCTGTATTATGTCGAGCAAGTAATTGACAGCTTGCAGTGACGATCTCTGCTTGCGGAAGCCAAACTGCTCTTCCGGAATTTTATCGTCTATCAGTTGTGTCAGTCTTGTTGTGAGTAATTTCATCATAAGTTTGAAGAGAGTATCTTCCAATGCAATGCCTCTATATGCATTAGGATCACTGGAGTCACCTTTCCCTTTATACAGCATTTTTATTCTGGATCGTCTCCATGAGTCTGGGATCCTTCCCTGACGTAAGCATTCGTTCATAAGATCGGTCCACGTTCCTATGAGCATCGGTGCGGCTTCTTTAAGATGTTCATTATAAATCGAGTCTGGCCCACAGGCCTTTCTATCTTTACTGCTTTTTATTGCAAGTGAAAGTTCCTCTACTGTGATGGGATCGAAAGCACTTGTGTGAGGGTCAGTATCTGGTCTGGTGTCTTTTTCTTGCAAAACGTGACCAAGGTGTTGTTCCCATGTTTCAATTGGTATGTCCTTAGGAAATTTCGGTTGTATAGGTTTCAGTGCTCTGAAGGGATCCTGTTCAATTTCTTCAATTAGTATTTTCTCCTTCTTTTCTAAAAATACTTTCTTAGCCTTTTTGATGATGATCTTATAGTGTTTCCGTAGATCTGCATATGTCTTCAGTGTTGTTTCCGTTTCCTGCTTTCTCACAGCGTGAAGAGCATTGATTGTTCGTTTCCTTATTTGAAAGCATTCTTCATTAAACCATGGCTTGGCTTTCCTTGGTCTTTCTTTAACTGAAAGCACAGAATTCCGCATGGAATTCTCTAAATTCCATAGTGCTTCATCAATGTTTCCTGCAATTATGTTATCATGTATGTCTGAGACCCTAATTGTTTGCAATTTGGTGAGATCCAATTTCCTCGATACTTTGCTTTTGCTTCTTAGCGAAGGAGTTATCTGTATTCCCTGGTAGAGAACTGTGGCAATGGGTAGGTGTTTTCTTACGGTGACATTGTCAATTGCACGCTGTTGGAGAACGGTGAAACCCTTATTAATGAATACGAGGTCAATTGTACTTGACCCATTTTGACATATGTATGTTTTTGTTTCTTTATTGTTAGTCAGTGTTAGGCCTTCTTGTTCCATGTAATGCAGAAGTGTGGACGTCTTTCGAGAAGGTACATCAATGCGACAGTTGAAGTCACCAGCTACTATTAGCGCATCATTCCTCGCTACATGACTTAACGCTACAGTTAGATCGTCTATTAAATCTTCTTCTCGAAAATCTGGTTGAAAGTACGCACAAATTATGTATAAAATTGGTGTCTTCACGATTAGTATGTTGTTAGTCCGGTGCTTCACTGTAAAAGGAGATAGGCTGGGTTTCAGCAGACAAGAGATACCTCCTTTAGGCCTTCCAATGTTACTTTTGATGGCGGTATTATGGATGCAGTAAAAATCTTTTGCTCCCCAGTCTTCTGTAAGAAAAGTCTCTGTTAACAGTACTATGTCATAATCATCAAAAATATTATTTGGAGCTAGTTGTAACGCGTTCTTTATACCTTCAATGTTCCATAGAATAATCCTTAATTTATGTTGCCTTTCTGCTATATTATTACTAGAAGTTCTAATTTCTTGTTCTGGGCACTCATTTTTTCGCACTTCATTATGCGAGACGTGCTCCCTCGAAAAAGGGGCGACGAAAGGAAAAACGTTTAACCAGTATGCGTTCTGGCCAGATTTCTGGCGTCATTGCTCTTTCCTTGTCCTCAAATGGGATGCCTATTTTGAATGCTTTACTTTTTCCTCTTGTTTCTATTTGCTCACATTCTATTTCCCCCTGTATGCCTATGTTTTTGAGGTGTGAAATAAGTGTCTTTGCTTCAGTTGTTGGATGAACTCTGCCTATGAAAAGCCATGCTTTACGTTCCGCTGGTCTTAGGTTACAAGTTATATCAAAAGGTTTAGTCCCCTGAATTCCTAGGTGTCTTGGTGAGGGAGTTCTCTCCACTTCTGCCATAGTATATTCTTCATTATCCTTCCTTAGTGTGGAGTGACGTTCATTTTTACTACCTGGATCCCTCTCATCCTGAGTCTGGAGTTTGTCAGAGTTTCCGTGGCTGTTGTTGGGATTTTGAAGACTTTGCTGTGCTGTCGGTGGGTTTGGAGCTTTCCCTTTTATTAACGGAGGTCTCTGATTGACCGCTGTCAAGATTTCTGTTTGTTGCAGTTGCGTTTCAAGCAGCAGTGACATTTTCTGCATCATAGTTTCTGAGACTTGGTCCATTTTAGTTTTCAGCTCCTCATAGTTTTCCTTGTTTAGATTTGTAGATTTCATATTCTGATCACATGCACCAACCATGGCTTCGGTAGTTGCTTGTGTTGCCATTTCGCATACCTGTTTTGTGGAGGAAGCGTTTTTCTTTCGTTGATTATCTTCCTGTTTGGTAGAATCCGATGATCGATTGTCCCTTGAAAGACATTGGCTTGTAAGTTTAGATATATTTTTTGCCATTTCATCCATTTTCTTGCACATTTCTGCACGCATCTCTTCTAGTTCTTTTTGCATGCTTCTTCCCGATTTATATAGAGTGAAGTCCTGTTCACAATTAAAACATAACCATAAAAGTTTTGATTTTTTCTTACTGGTTGACTTTAGTGCGTTAAATTGTCCTTGCTGCAATTCCGCACACGATAGATGATGCCATCTCTGACATGGCCCGTCACAGGTCACAGCTGTTTCGTTTTCCTCTACCCTCTTACCGCACACAGAGCAGAAATCAAGTGTTTTGTCATCCACTCTAGTTGTCGAAGCCAGCTGACTGTTTTCGTCCGGCATGTTAAATATAGTTAATAAGAACTGCTTTTAGATGCTGTGATATCAAAATAAACGATATTTATGAACAAAACTTAGCATGTTGTTTTAAGTGTTTACAGAACTTAAGGACTCTACCCAGTGTTGTCAATTCTACCAACCGCACGGCTTGAAAATTATAGACGGCGATGGAGCAATGGTTTTGCTCGAGCAAGACCGGTCTTGGCTCGAGTTCATCAAACGACAGTCGGCCGTGAAACAACAATCGAAGTTCAAATTTTTCCCTCGATGCCTCGCACCCTCGTACTAGAACTTGTCGATCCAAGTTGATCCGTCGATCTATCGAATATAAACAATTCAAGATTGAAATACCTTGCGATACCTTGGAAATACTGGATGTACCGATTTCATGATCCTTGGTACCGATGTATTGAAGTGTCTTTCTTATAACTTAAGTTTACCTTTGTTATAAAATTTATTGCGTTGTGTGTGTATGTTGTCAAGCTCCAATTCGCGCTGTTTAAACGTGTATACAAAAAAGGGCTATTTAGTGAGAGTGATATCTGAATTGTATGTGAGAAGGTATGCACGGAATCTGCAGTCCTACGGTAAATGGGTGTTTTTCTACGGAATGTTTAGTTGTCATCTATATTTCCTTACACATCTTCCTGAGAGTTGAATATTGGTTCTTAACATTTAGTACTTTTTGTACTTTCCTTTTGGGAAATTCCTACACTCGCTTAGATATAAAGGCTTTACATACTAAAACAAACCTAACCTGTGTGTCTATCAGTGTCCTGTTAAATCTATTTTCAGAGCATTTAACTGTGAAATGGCCAGGGAAGCTGATGATGGAAGGCCGGTGTCTGCAGGGGATGCTTCAGATACCAACGAGGATGTCCTCAATGTCGAGAACCCAGGGGTCGAGTTCAGCCACCACATTGCCATGGAGAACTTACATAGGAAATTAATTGGATTAAAATACGTGAACTGTGTGAAAGAGTTTGGTCTCCGACGAATACACAAGTAAGTTAAGACTTTATTCTAATCATGCAATCTGCTGTTCTTTCCCAGAAGAGACACACGACCAAAGAATATGGGTCGATATGACCAAACTATATTACTAGTCCATAAAATACTTGACTGTGCATGCGTTACAGATGCAAACTTTTCAGAGAATACCGACAATATTTCATAGCTCTCTCTTAACTCTCGACAGACTGTCGATTATTACTGGTACTGATGTACTTAAGTTGGGTGAGACAAAGCCATTGGTCGCTACTCAGACGGACTATCTGGCCTGTGCTAGGTTAGAAGACTGTCTGGACGAAAATTACTACAAGGAAGGGTGTTTGTTAAGTTTGTATATGTATGTAAAGCTGTAGGCTATTCCACGTTCACCACTTTCGAACTAAGCGGCAAAATCAGCGCCAGAAGAGAATATAATGCATTAACTCCCTCTATCGATAAAATGTTCCAGATTTTGATGGCAGCTGACACCATATTTCCGCTCTCCCAACATAAATATCTGAGCTCTCCACAGAGAATTGTTCTGTGTTGGTATCTTCTCATCCCATTTGCTAGAGAGTGTAACATTGTCCTGCTGTCTCTTCTGAGAAAGTTTACTGTATGCATAAATTTACAATGGGGCTTTGTGGTTAAGTGGATAGGGTGCTAAACTTTATACCGAGGGGCCCTGAGTTCGATTCCTGACTGACCTCTGAGGCTGTAACTTCATTACTGTACTTAATCTCTCTGGCTACGTGTTTGTGATGTCCCTGCTTATTGCTCTTCACCACACCATCACCCTATTATCTGAAGTTGATAGCATGGCTTGCTCGTCAAGGGAGCATCATCAGATCCACCAAACATGGTAAAATGTTGAAGAGTGTGTCTACTGGGAAACAGTGAAGGAGACGAGAACCCATGATAACATTTTTTAAACTACTGAAATTAGCCATAAATACCCACAGTAAATAAATCTGGAAATTATGTAGTTTACTCCTCCATTGTCTATAACACACCCGTCATCCCTTTTTAGATCTTGACTTATTACAATTCCAGCTGTGTCGGCCATTTTGCACAAGTATAGTATTGCCAACCCCGTGCATACAGTACTAATTGTATCCTACAGGCGTTGTTTTTACATTAATTCTTTACGAGAGGGTTTCACGACATGAAATAAAAGGCAAAACTATTGGCCTGGATAAAGATTATTGATGCGTGACTTCCCCCACTGTGCGTGACACAAACCAGGGGTGTTATCTATTAGGTAACGCGGCCCGCGCTATCAATCCACCATTGGTCTGGACGAAAATATTGGTCCAGGCAAAATCATTGTGAAACCCTCTTGTGAAGTTCTACCGTTTTTACTAGGTAGTGCGGCCCGCCCAGTGGCAATCTTTCTCTCGACCAATGGGCTCTGTATGGACCAACAATTACTGGGTAGTGTCATATAAGCACCACTGGTTTTTGTCACGCATGTATTTTATATGTTACAGCGTGACGTCAATCTGTTGGCCTAGAGACGTCATGCGCTTGAGCAACAAATGCACATCGCACATTGTGATTGTCTCCTTCACTATTACTGCTGATAAATACTGAGACTGAGCAAACTATGACTACACTGCAGCTGAAATGAATTCCAGATTATATTTTCTTATAAGTCAAGCAGCATTGAGCGCGCTACCTGTCTTAGAAGCGCAGATAAGCGTTACGGGAGCTCATGTCACCACGGGCAATGACTGGAGCTGAGTCATATCCTACTCCTGCAACTGTACCAGTGGTGTGTCGTGTGGCACAAGTAAACAGAGAATAGTTCCCATCTCGACCACCGGCAATCAATTCGTGAAAGGGTAATGTTCGGGAAGAAATCTGGAGATGTACTCCACTGCTGTCTACAACTCACCCACCGTCCCGAATTTGATCACAACATTTGATCGCTACATTCCGCCTGATTTAGCAACACGCATTTGGTACTATTCCATATCCGGTATCGTAAAACAAAAGAGTGCTGTGAAAGTGCGCCAAGCTTCAGTCTTAAGTTAGACATGGATTGTGCGAGTTAACAATCTCCAATTACAATAGAGAATATCGAAACACATCAATAATTTTCATCCAAACCGATGATTTTGCCTACACCAATAATATCAAATACCTGTGTCATGTGTTTGGTGGTGCAAAATATGCAATATTACACCTCATTTTGTAGGGCAAAATTGACGAGCAGAGCAGGGAGGAGAAGGATGTCTTGTCTCACATAATTACATAGTTACTTGTGTTGTGTGGTGTATTTTGTATCCCACAAGTTGGCAACAGTGATATGACGCCAATGTGTGAGCCTCAAACATGGCTGCCATCATTAAATGAGCAAGAAATAAGAACATTTATTTTGGTAATATTACAAAAATGCCCAGTGCAGCAGTGACAGTTCCTAACGACTCCCAGAAAGGTATGTGAATCGTAGTTACCATCATCTCAGCGGAGTAACGGTTTACAGGGCTTTTAATTGGTCTAGCAATGCAGCCTGCTATGTTGTGGAATCTGTCTTACAGGTGCTCAATGCAGTATTGGTGTAGTGTTTGGAATAACGATGATCAAAGTGTGTCATCCAATCAACCCCCCCCCCTATTTGTTAACCAACGAGCCCCAGGAACGTAAAGCAGTAGGCCTACTGTACAAACAAATTATGTTGTTTCTAAATCTACTGCTCTATTTGCTCCAATAGCTCTGTCTAACAAGTTGTTTCTTTTTGAACCATTTGTATCTCGTGCATGTGGGCCGGGTATTTACCCACAATGAGGGTATTGTCAGTTTTTGAGCTTTGTATAACACTTTTTGATGTGTTGATGAAGTGTTGGACTGAAACACAGATATTTGATGCTTTAAATTCAAATTGACCCTTCAAAACTATTTAAAAAAAAGCAAACTGAATGTCCTGGTATTGTTGGGTATTTATATGTTTTGGCACTGTAACCTTGTCTTTAAGTGTGTTCTTTCCTTAAACTTGGATAAAACCTTTTGGTTGTTTTGTGTTTTAAATTTTTAATAAAGGTCTAGTATTATTACGATACTGGAAATGAGCAACAAAGATGTGGGAAGGAAAAGCTACTTTTGTAGTAATAAGAGTAGGCTATATGCATATTATGGCCTGTTTGCCATCTCTTGATGAATACAGTACATTTGCATTTGTCAGTTGGCACAGGCTAGAGTATCACCGATGTCTCAGTCTCACTCATGGCTGTGATTATATGGAAGCTACTGAGGTATGGGTGGTGCTTAGTAATGGCATTCAGGGCACAGTCAGTGCCTGTTGGCACAGGCTAGAGTATCACCGATGTCTCAGTCTCACTCATGGCTGTGATTATATGGAAGCTACTGAGGTATGGGCGGTGCTTAGTAATGGCATTCAGGGCACAGTCAGTGTCTGTTGGCACAGGCTAGAGTATCACCGCTGTCTCAGTCTCACTCATGGCTGTGATTATATGGAAGCTACTGAGGTATGGGTGGTGCTTAGTAATGGCATTCAGGGCACAGTCAGTGTCTGTTGGCACAGGCTAGAGTATCACCGCTGTCTCAGTCTCCCTCATGGCTGTGATTATATGGAAGCTACTGAGGTATGGGTGGTGCTTAGTAATGGCATTCAGGGCACAGTCAGTGCCTGTTGGCACAGGCTAGAGTATCACCGCTGTCTCAGTCCCACTCATGGCTGTGATTATATGGAAGCTACTGAGGTATGGGTGGTGCTTAGTAATGGCATTCAGGGCACAGTCAGTGTCTGTTGGCACAGGCTAGAGTATCACCGCTGTCTCAGTCCCACTCATGGCTGTGATTATATGGAAGCTACTGAGGTATGGGTGGTGCTTAGTAATGGCATTCAGGGCACAGTCAGTGCCTGTTGGCACAGGCTAGAGTATCACCGCTGTCTCAGTCTCACTCATGGCTGTGATTATATGGAAGCTACTGAGGTATGGGTGGTGCTTAGTAATGGCATTCAGGGCACAGTCAGTGTCTGTTGGCACAGGCTAGAGTATCACCGCTGTCTCAGTCTCACTCATGGCTGTGATTATATGGAAGCTACTGAGGTATGGGTGGTGCTTAGTAATGGCATTCAGGGCACAGTCAGTGCCTGTTGGCACAGGCTAGAGTATCACCGCTGTCTCAGTCCCACTCATGGCTGTGATTATATGGAAGCTACTGAGGTATGGGTGGTGCTTAGTAATGGCATTCAGGGCACAGTCAGTGTCTGTTGGCACAGGCTAGAGTATCACCGCTGTCTCAGTCCCACTCATGGCTGTGATTATATGGAAGCTACTGAGGTATGGGTGGTGCTTAGTAATGGCATTCAGGGCACAGTCAGTGCCTGTTGGCACAGGCTAGAGTATCACCGCTGTCTCAGTCTCACTCATGGCTGTGATTATATGGAAGCTACTGAGGTATGGGTGGTGCTTAGTAATGGCATTCAGGGCACAGTCAGTGCCTGTTGGCACAGGCTAGAGTATCACCGCTGTCTCAGTCTCACTCATGGCTGTGATTATATGGAAGCTACTGAGGTATGGGTGGTGCTTAGTAATGGCATTCAGGGCACAGTCAGTGTCTGTTGGCACAGGCTAGAGTATCACCGCTGTCTCAGTCCCACTCATGGCTGTGATTATATGGAAGCTACTGAGGTATGGGTGGTGCTTAGTAATGGCATTCAGGGCACAGGCTAGAGTATCACCGCTGTCTCAGTCCCACTCATGGCTGTGATTATATGGAAGCTACTGAGGTATGGGTGGTGCTTAGTAATGGCATTCAGGGCACAGTCAGTGTCTGTTGGCACAGGCTAGAGTATCACCGCTGTCTCAGTCCCACTCATGGCTGTGATTATATGGAAGCTACTGAGGTATGGGTGGTGCTTAGTAATGGCATTCAGGGCACAGTCAGTGCCTGTTGGCACAGGCTAGAGTATCACCGCTGTCTCAGTCTCACTCATGGCTGTGATTATATGGAAGCTACTGAGGTATGGGTGGTGCTTAGTGATGACATTCAGGGCACAGCTAGTGTCTGTTGGCACAGGCTAGAGTATCACCGCTGTCCCATTCTCACTCATGGCTGTGATTATATGGAAGCTACTGAGGTATGGGTGGTGCTTAGTAATGGCATTCAGGGCACAGTCAGTGTCTGTTGGCACAGGCTAGAGTATCACCGCTGTCTCAGTCCCACTCATGGCTGTGATTATATGGAAGCTACTGAGGTATGGGTGGTGCTTAGTAATGGCATTCAGGGCACAGTCAGTGCCTGTTGGCACAGGCTAGAGTATCACCGCTGTCTCAGTCTCACTCATGGCTGTGATTATATGGAAGCTACTGAGGTATGGGTGGTGTTTAGTAATGACATTCAGGGCACAGCTAGTGTCTGTTGGCACAGGCTAGAGTATCACCGCTGTCTCAGTCTCACTCATGGCTGTGATTATATGGAAGCTACTGAGGTATGGGTGGTGCTTAGTAATGACATTCAGGGCACAGTCAGTGTCTGTTGGCACAGGCTAGAGTACCACCGATGTCTCAGTCTCACTCATGGCTGTGATTATATGGAAGCTACTGAGGTATGGGTGGTGCTTAGTGATGACATTCAGGGCACAGTCAGTGGCTGTTGGCACAGGCTAGAGTATCACCGCTGTCTCAGTCCCACTCATGGCTGTGATTATATGGAAGCTACTGAGGTATGGGTGGTGCTGAGTAATGACATTCAGGGCACAGTCAGTGCCTGTTGGCACAGGCTAGAGTATCACCGCTGTCTCAGTCCCACTCATGGCTGTGATTATATGGAAGCTACTGAGGTATGGGTGGTGCTTAGTAATGGCATTCAGGGCACAGTCAGTGTCTGTTGGCACAGGCTAGAGTATCACCGATGTCTCAGTCTCACTCATGGCTGTGATTATATGGAAGCTACTGAGATATGGGTGGTGCTTAGTAATGATATTCAGGGCACAGTCATTGTCTGTTGGCACAGGCTAGAGTATCACCGCTGTCCCATTCTCACTCATGGCTGTGATTATATGGAAGCTACTGAGATATGGGTGGTGCTTAGTAATGATATTCAGGGCACAGTCATTGTCTGTTGGCACAGGCTAGAGTATCACCGCTGTCCCATTCTCACTCATGGCTGTGATTATATGGAAGCTACTGAGATATGGGTGGTGTTTAGTAATGACATTCAGGGCACAGTCAGTGTCTGTTGGCACAGGCTAGAATATCACCGATGTCTCAGTCTCACTCATGGCTGTGATTATATGGAAGCTACTGAGGTATGGGTGATGCTGAGTAATGACATTCAGGGCACAGTCAGTGTCTGTTGGCACAGGCTAGAGTATCACCGCTGTCTCAGTCCCACTCATGGCTGTGATTATATGGAAGCTACTGAGGTATGGGTGGTGCTTAGTAATGGCATTCAGGGCACAGTCAGTGCCTGTGGATGCTGTGAAAGGTTCTACTCATAGGATTAGGACTACTGTTCTGACTCAGTGAGGAAAGCAATGGCAAACTACCTCACTCCTCTTCTTGCCTAGAACGCCTCAATATAGCACTGCCTTGGGTTTTTGTGGGTATCTACTCACATAACGTAACGGCGGTGCTTTTTGAGGATCCAACCAGCCTTCGGGCTGACTACCTAACAGACACACATATGCATATTAATTGAAATATGTGTGTGCCAATCAAAAGGTAATAAAATATATTCAATAGTAAGGACATTTGAGAAAAAATGCTTAGTAAAAGTGCTTTAAGTTATTTTTCATTCAATTTTAAATATAAAAAAAATCTAAAAAGTTAATGGAGAATAGTTTGCATACCGGTACCCTTTTTTAAGTTTCAACTTGCCACGGCACAGGATTTTTATCAATAAATGATAAAAATGGTCCGGTTAGCTCAAACAATGCCAGCGTTTCGCCCCAGTGTGCCGTTGGGCTCGTCAGTTGGTACAGACACACCTACCAATACGCGTGGCATGCTCGTGACGTCAATACTGCTTGTATTTTGTGTCTTGCATGGCCTTCTCAGTATGTGCTAGCCACGCGTATTGGTAGGTGTGTCTGTACCAACTGACGAGCCCAACGGCACACTGGGGCGAAACGCTGGCATTGTTTGAGCTAACCGGTCCATTTTTATCATTTATTGATAATTCATCCGCTCAAATGGAAACTACATCATATTCCCTTTGGGAATATTCAAAACCTTAACAGGATTTTTAATGAAACATCTAAAATACCCGGGTATTTACCATAATTGTGTATTTAACAGAGTATATACCCTGGGTATTCACCCCAATTTATAAATACCTGGGTATTTTACATCACTACGTGCATTTAACAACACGATTTGTATGTGCCGATGATGACTCTTGTTCATGTGGATGTAGAGTCTGAAAGTGACGAAGGAGTTGTGTTGTTCGGAGAGTAGGCAGCAGTGTAGGCTTTGAGCGCAGGTTCTAACTTGATGTAGATGTGTAATTTCAGATTTCATTAGTGTTTTTTTTCTTTCAATTTTGTGTTTACATTTTCCTTTGAGTACAGTAAGTTAATGTTGATATACAACTGTTATGAGACCACGTTATTGTTTCCTACTTGAAGTAAACATTTCCACACCGTTATATCTTTAAAACTATACAAGTATGATGATTTTCTTGAATCCTTCTGTGGCGTAGTTGAACTGCTATGCCCAAGATTGCAGGTTCAAACCTGGATTTTTAAGGGCTTTGAAATGCCTTCCTTCGGAGGGGAAGTAAAGCCG
This sequence comes from Meconema thalassinum, assembly GCA_946902985.2. Lineage (NCBI taxonomy): Eukaryota > Metazoa > Arthropoda > Insecta > Orthoptera > Tettigoniidae > Meconema > Meconema thalassinum. The sequence continues at coordinate 1,929,268 of OX336399.1, read as the reverse complement.
GCGGTCCCATGTCAATTGTTAGTAGATTATTTGGTGAGAAAGTTCCAACGTTCGCGCTGGGTGTCACTGACAGTGGCCAAAGTTGGAACTACCTGAAATTCAAATTTCATTAATTTCATCTCTCATTAACTCCTCTCGTGATATTGGCATCAGGAAGGGCATCTGGCCGTAAAAATCTATCAGCCACGCCCAGAATTTCATCGCATCTCATCCCCGACCCCGTTGGAAGAACAGGATTAAGAAGGAGTAGACAGGTTGGTTGGCTCCTCAGTTTAAGGGCTGCGTGTAGCCCCGTGTACTTTGGGTGTGTGTCCTCCAGTTGCCCGGGTGTGGTCTATGAGCCTCCTCCTCCACCAACTTGTCCCTCTCTGCAGTACATCGTTCTTCACTGTATCTATCCACGGGTCGACTTCCTTCTACTTTTCTCTCAAATTCCTGTTTGGTGGCATCCTCTTCATGTGACCAAACCACTTCAGTCTTGAGATCTGGATCTTATTGACGAGAGAATCATCTATTCTCAATCCTGATCTTGTCTTTCCTGGTCTTCTGAATCATGGTACGCATTTCTGCTGCCAGGAGTTGAGACTTGGTTAGTGTTGTGGTTTCGAGACTTAGGACTTGTACAATGGCATCCCACAGCAGGTTCAAGGACTGCAGACATTGATTTTTTTCAAGTAGTTCCTACTTTTCCCGCCAAACACCACCTTCAACGACCAACTAGTTTAGAACTTAGTTACCAGATGCCACTGCAGTCGGCTCTTGACGACGAACATAGGAACCTAAGAACGTTAGTCAAATGTTTAACCTATATATAATTTAGCTTCACACAGGTGTAATTAGTGGAAGGTTCTTTAACATGCCATAAATCTATGACATGGGACCGCCGGCTTTACTTTCTCTCCAAAGGACGGCATACTGAGGGATTTTTATCGTTCTTAAAAAATCCGACAACTTATGGGTTTGAACCCGCGATCTTGGGCATAGCTCAGCATGCTACCAACTACGCCACCGAAGCCGCTAAGATTGCATAAAAAGTATGAGTGTAAAATAATCATCACTTGTGTTGACCTGTTTCTTGCCATTGCTTAAACAGGTCTTGTAACTGTGTCACAGGCACTATTTTGCCGTCCAGACGAACCCCGGAGAACAGTTCCATATCTTCACCAATCTGGCTGCTTGGCTTATCAGAAGATGTGGGAAGCCTTTCGAACAGCCCCAGGAATATGACGACCCGAACTCCACCATCGCTGGTATCTTGGATGCAGTTCGACAGATTGTGAGTTCATGCATAAACCTATATTGGAAGGGGAATTCAATGTCCTCTTTATTGTATTTTTCTCTGCAGAGACAACTTACATGCCCCTTTCTTCCTACTGTGTATGTCCCGTGGGTTCCTACTTTCGTAGTCTTTCTTACGTTTGACCGGTTGCACTCGACGTGCCCTCCTCATGAGGTTAAAACACACTTATAACATTTGGTTGGTTCCTTAGTTTAGGGGCTGCGACAATGCGGTCATGTAGCCCCAACACTTATAACTAGGGGGCGGATTTCTATGACCTAAAAATGTATGAAATATGTATGCATTTATGACATAAAAATATGACCTATAAAATTCAAAATATGACTTAATGAATAGCATCTACGTTAGATAGAAACACTTTTATTGCTCCATCCGTACTGAATATGTTTTCACCTAACTCGTGAACAAAACTTCACAACTTCCCACAAATTGAGACTTTCGTTTTAGGCATATTGAAAGGAATGTAATGACTGAAGCTCCCTAATGAGTGACCAAGGTCATTCAGTGTGTTGAAGGTGGAAGTGGGAAGGGGGAAGGAGATATATAAGAACGATGACAAATAACTGCGGAATTACCTCTTCTTCCGTGTAAACAATAGCCCGGTTTCCAGGAATTGACTTAGCTAGCAAACAATAGCTCCTACCTGTTGGAAACATTCCATACACTACTTTGGAATGGTTCTTCAGTAGTAGATTCCAGTCTATACTGAACAATAATTTCTATAGCTTATTCTGATTTTTATAAAATTAAATTCAAATGAAAATTACCAAAATATGCCGTTTATAATGATATTTTGTTCAAAATATGCCATAAAATTTAAGAGAGCCATAATATGCAATTATATGCCCAATAAAACCTGTTTAATTTTGGTTATCATGCTTGGAAACGTGTTGAAAATACAAGACTATAAGATATAATGTTAAGGGAAAAAATATGACTTCTCTAAGAAATCCGCTCCCTACTTATAACCTTGACTGGACTGATGGCACGAATGTCCCCTTTGTGACTGTGGAGATTGGGACTATGACATGATGGTGCAAATGCACCCAGTGTGTTCAGTTACCTCTAGTCCTTCATCCACTTGAACTTACGTGTCTGCTGATCGTGATGGCCTGATGTGTGTTTCTATTGAATCTGCCTGGGTGTTATTCCTTTAATGAAGGAATGTTATCAGCCAGTGCCTACAAGCTACTGCGAGAGATTACGTTGGCTGTCGCTTGTATCATAACAAACAAACAGTAAACGTTATACTCTCCACCGCCTCACATAACATACTGTTGCACTCTTCCAATAATATAACTATACAGCCCACACATGTGGCCTTCACCCTATCAAGGACGCCGTGCTGCCAACTAAACTGGTGACACAACTGCACGTAGCCACTGTGGACAACATTTCCTGGCAATGTCATGTTGGTGCTCCTGTTTTCAGGGATCTGCCGTGGACTTTCCTCCCAACAAGTTGAAGCAGGGTTATGGTGAGCAGGTCATCTACGTTCTCACTAAGCTGACTGACGTGGCTCTCAAGGTCTCCAAATTGGAGCGCAGAAGGTTTGTCTTGACTACATTAGCATTCTTCTTACTAAACAGAGACTGATGTGGAGGTGTAAACATGGACACATTGTGTACAATCAGGCCGCTGTATCCCAGAGAGGACGAGACTCCCGTGGAGTTCGTGGATGATGACAGCGAGGTTCTGGAGGACATGAAGATGCAGCCAGCACTGGACGAGGACGAGCAAGAAGCGGAGATGGGTCTGGATCAGGAGCTGGACGACACCGGTAACGTGCTGCCCGTGGACGAGATCACCAACCAGAATGTTGACAGCAAGGTGAGTGTCTTCTTCTATAGAGCGATGGTTTCTGCTGCCAGCTGGGGTTTGCCTACGGCAATTATTGCGTGGTGACCATCGTCTTTCTAGAGCAGGGTCTCCACTAGCAATCTTTTGAGCGATGCTGCCCACTGTCCCGCGCTTTACCGTATTGTAGTGTGCCGTGTCGACAAAGACGCCAACTGATCATTGCCGCAGACAAACTACAAGTATTCTGTGGGATGCTTGACAAGTTAGATGTTTCAACATGTGAAGTCTCTTTGCAACATTTACAGTAAATGCTCGATAATTCAAAAATGGTTTATTCTAAATTCATTTACGATAGCGAATCAAAGAGTAAGTTATACTAGCTCGCCGTGAGAGCACGTGGCCAATGCGTAGCAGGCCGACACGTCCGATAGGAAGGGTAGTGTGGTTGTGTACCCAATGGCGTGTACACTCCAAATTGGAGATGCGTGCAACGATCAGATTTCTAAGGGCTAAACGGACATTCATCGTAAAATCACTGCACGATAATGCAACACAGCCCGCCAAACGTCGGAAGTGCTCCAGCGATTCGAGAGGGAGGTATGGCAACTTCATGCGATGATCATGTGTTTGGTAAGATGAAGGTTCATCCAGGTGGTTACATAGCGCTGGAGGAGATTTCTACGCATCCGGAATCGAAGAGTTGGTTGCTTGTTCCGAGAAATGTTTACAGTCTCTTGGGACTTACATTGTACAAGGGCTATTCCAAAATTAAGGTCTGGTTAAAAAAAAACCATCCAAAATCAAAATTGTTTCCAAAACAATTGTTTTATTGACATTCCTTACGTCTTTCTCTATTTTTCTACATAATTTCCATACTTATTTACTCATTTGTCACATCGTTCCACAAGCTTTTGAGTGCCTAAGTCGTAGAACTCGGCCGCCTGTGAAGCTAACCAGTCTTTAACAGCTTCTTTCACTTCATCATCTGTGTCGAAGCGCTTGCCGCAAAGAAACTCCTTTAGGTAGTGGAACAGGTGGAAATCACTGGGCGCCATGTCCGGACTGTACGGTGGGTGGTCAATCTGTTCCCATCCAAATTTCTTGATTAGAGTTTGCGTATCATTCACAGTATGGGGTCTGGCATTGTCATGCAACAACAACACTCCAGACGACAAAAGACCAAGTCGCTTATTCTGGATTGCACGTCGAAGTTTAGTCACGGTAGCGAAGTAGGCGGCTTTATTGATCGTTGTCCCTGAATTTTGTCGTCAACCGCATGAACTAACTCGTCTGAAATCACTGATGGTCTTCCAGAGCGGGGTTCATCGTGCACATTTTCCTGTCCTTCATTAAAGGCTCGCACCCACTTGCGCACTTTACTGTCACTCATTATGTTAGGACCGTACACTTCAGTAATCTGCCGCAGAAAGAAACCGTATCAATGCCCGTACTTCACAATCTGCGGGCTGATGAATTGTCATAAACATTGTGTACTGACACAGCAACAATAACAACGCTACTGGCGGCTTTTGCCGCGCAAGGCATGCCAGGAGTCGGCGCGCATGCGTGTTTTGCCCTTGGCGCCGCTTTCAAATATTTACGGCGAATCGGACCTTACTTTTGGAATTACCCTCGTATGTTGCCGTGTGTATAAACTGGCAAGTGTAACTTACTTTTTGATTGGCCGTCCTAATTTGAAAAAATGTTTGTTCCCCAAAACTGGTTTTCAAGTTATTTAAAATGTTTCATTTCAGTTACAGAAAAATGGAAAATCAAAGTTTTAATTCAAATCATTTTAATATTTGAGCTGGCTTTAAGCTCACAAATGGTTGATATTTGTGAATTATGGAAGGATTATACCGACTGTCGGGGATGTTTCACGTCATACCACTGTATATGCATATGTTGGCTTGGTCGCAAGGTTTGGGTCCAGTCAAGCTCAACCTCGATGTTAGTGTATTGCTAAATGATTGTTGGCAGCACTGTATGTTTCAGCTCGCTCTGTCCGTCGCCATTGGCACTTCACTGTCTAAGGTTACGTATGTGTTTTGTTTTGGGTGTGGCCTGGTGTGCTTTATCCTCTCGCACATTTCCTCACAAGTGTTTAGTGCACTGCATGTTGTCCAGTTTCGAGAAGACAAGAACAGTGTGCCTAAAGAGTGAATGGTGCTTGTCCACAGAGGCTGCAGCCCATCCTGGAGTCCCGAGTCACCACGGAGGAGTGGAGGTTGGAGCTGGAGAGGGTCCTTCCACAGCTCAAAGTCACCATCACATCAGGTGAGCGTTCATATACCATTCATCCCATTGCGACACAATTCAGGTGAGTTGTTGTGCGCACTCCCACGCAAGTAATAGAACAAAACAATGGGCCAAAAAAGGGTGACAATGAGCTTACAAAAAAAAAGTTTCTCAGACGGCTGATTTACGTTACGCTATGCCCATAGGAAGAAAATGCGCCATTTTAAGTGGTATTGTTGGCACGTGAGTTGTTAGATCAACCAACAGAGCATGAAACTGGAATTCTTAATTATAGTGACGCGATCTTCACGGGGAACTGCTTTTCAAGTTTTCTTTCTTTGTGGCTTTCTGACATTTCTTATTGGTGTTTTACATAGAGTCAATGTGAAAGGTGCTCAGTAGCCTTACTTTCAACAGAACAAAATCTATATTTGAAACATCTATTTCATTCTATGAGAATTAAAAAAAATATTTTCTACTGCTCATGTTCTGTATATCAAGAGCGAGTAGAACGCATCGTAAAGCAGGCTTGTTTGAAAATTGAAGTAGAAATTAATGATGGCATTGATGAGTGAGTCGTAGTGTAGTGTTTATACAATCTTGGCGAGCGAAGCCGTGACGGGTAATGCTAGTATCTGCTTTCAGTGTGAGAGTTGAACAAGGACAACAGCAGAACTGCTTGAGAGCTCAGTGAGATTGTCGGTCTTTTACTGGGTGGAGTGAAAACTGGTCAAACATTGTCCTGTTTACGTGTTTGGTTTTACATCTCTTCCTCCACCTTGATCTTGTCTGCAGATAACAGGGACTGGCGGTCGCGTCTGGAGCAGATGATCGGCCACCGCAAGGGGATTGAGGATGCGCTGTCCACCACCAGAGTGCAGCTGGACAAGCTGCAGCAGGAGATCACGGAGGTGCTGGACAAGATCAACAACCGTGAGAAGTATCTCAATGTGCAGCTGGAGCCGGTTCTTGCACAGTACCGCACCGTGGAGGTGGGTTGTGCCCTGATATGCTCTGTGCCAGTCAGGCGATTGCTCGTAATAGCTCGGACAATAAGCCGTGGTGTCTTGCCCACAGGACGAGTTCTCGCAGATCAGCGAGAAGCACAAGGTGGCGAGCACAGGGGTCACAGAGAGGTCGCACTCCCTGGCCGGCATCACGGAGGAGTTGGAGTCCGTCAAGCAGGAGATGGAGGAGAGGGGATCCAGCATGACTGACGGAAGTGAGTACACAATACTCTACGGAGTTGAATTGTGGGCACTTAGCGAGGTCTCTTAAACCCTCCTTGGCAAAGGGTGATCCTTAACCCTCTCAGTGCCACGGGCCGATGACATCGGCTCTCGCTGCTCGCGCCAAAAGTGCCAAAGCCGATTCAATCGGCGCACCGTTTATCTTATATTTGGAGATTTCTGTAGGCATATGTCCATGATTATTGCATACAGTTGGAAAGATGAGGTTCCAAGCTTGCCTGTGCGATGTTTACCTTTTTCCTTCGAAGTCCGTTACGCGATAGGTTTGAGTTTGTATTCACGCCCTCCGTTACCGCTCCCCCAAACATGTGCGTTCCCGCCAAAATTGCGGTGCAGTTGTTTTCTTCTTGTTGAAGTTTTCTGCCTACAGATGTATCTATGACTCTTAGGTGTCCTTAATTTAGACTCAAAACTGATTTTTTACAAAAAATAATTGAAAAATTGAACAATTATCAGAAGAACCTCAAATAAAAATGTTTAGATGCCGTATTCACTTTTATGAACATAATGTATGAAAGAAATGGAAAGCAAAAATAATGATTCCATCGTTGGAAATATGGTATTTATGATTTGTTTTCGAATAGTTTGCATGACCATTGAAAATGGCTTGGCATTCTTGGCAAGTATTTCAGGAAATGGCTTGGCTCTAAGATGGTTAAGGCTGGTTGTCTTATACTTCACTTAGCTAAGCCATCAGGGTGTCTACCGGTAATAAAAGTAACGAAAAAGTAAGGAATTTTACAAACGGGTAAGAAAAAGTAACAAATTTTACAAACGGGTAACGAAAGTAACAAAGAGTAACGAATTTTACAAACGGGTAACGAAAGTAACAAAGAGTAACGAATTTTACAAACGGGTAACGAAAATATTCCGAAGGCGGGTTGAATCTTTTAAACTCTAGCACGCTCAGCTGGCCAGTCTGTAACGATTCTTATGAGGGGTGGTGGAGTGTTGAACACACAAGGAAAATACTAAAAGGAATTAATGTTGCATCTATCTTGTCACATTTCGTTGCACTGCCGCATATGTGGAACATTTTAGACTTCATCTTTATATAACTCATTTTTAATTACCACATTCATTTTTTATTTACATAGTTTACGCCCACATTGGAGCACTTAAATCAATCCATATACACTACAGTCTTTACAATATTAGAGTTGTAATGGCTTCTCAACTTCCTCTTCTCCCAGAGCTTCTTTAATCTCTCCGACCTGGCCGCCCTCTCTTCATTTGTAATGGTGTACTGTTTTCGTTTGACTGTTTTTAATTTCAATCTTGTATCCCTACTTCTCAGAATCCTCTTCTCTTTTCTCTCTGCAATTTGTTCCATTGTAATATTTAGCTCGTCTAAATCATTCTGGACCTCAACGAACCAGTTGTTCTTGGTTTTACTTTTCCAAAAGAAATTGAATAATTGTTTCAGTAGTCTGGTGTCTGGTAGTCTTACTATGTGGCTGAAAAAAGCAAGTCTCCTTTTTCGCATTGTATCCACAATTGATTCATTTTCCCGATAGACTATTTCATTAGGCAGCAGTCTCCATTGTCCATTTACTTGATGTTTTTTATTGATGATTGTCCTGATGATCCTTCTGTCTATTTTTTGGATTTTATCTGTTGTTGCTTTGGTATTCATCTTAAACAGGGTTTCACTTGCATAAGTTGCTTCAGGTTTAACTACTGAACCATAATGTTTGAATTTGGCATTCATCGAGAGAGATTTCTTCTTATAAGTTGACCATGTGACCCGTTGTGCTTGTCTCAGTTTTGTTGTTCTGTACTCTATTGCGGCTTTCTCATTTAGGTTCCAAGTTATAGTTTCCCCAAGATACTTGAACTTTTTTACAACCTTAATTTGTTTATTATCATTTAGTTGAAGGACAGGAGTGTCCACCTCGAAGGTTGGCATAATCTCTGTCTTTTCAAATGAAATTTGTAATCCCACTTTTTCTGCAATGTTTTCCAGTTGTTCAATTTGGACTTTAGCCTCTTCCACACCATTTGCCAGTAGTGCAAGATCGTCTGCAAATGCCAGGCAGTTTAGTTTAATATTTCTACCAATCTTGATGTTTGGTTGGCATTTCTTTCTCCATTCTCTCATGACCTTCTCCAGTACACAATTAAACAAAATAGGTGAGAGACCATCCCCCTGCCGAAGGCCGGCTGTGATTGTAAATGGTTTTGACAATTCTCCTCTAAATTTAACTTTTGCTTTAGTGTTCTTGAGAGTCATTCCAATAAGGTTGATCAATTTCCTGTGAACACCAAATTCTTGAAGAGTATTTAGTAATGACTTCCGATGAATACTGTCATAAGCTTTTTTGAAGTCAACAAAAGTGATGACTAGGTTCTTACTTCGAGCTCTGTGATGCTTCATAATCCATTTAAGACTGATGATTTGATCTGGACAACTTCTGCCTGGCCGAAATCCTCCTTGGTACTCTCCAAGTTCTTGGTCCAGTTGTTCCTGTATTCTTGAGTGAAGAATTTTTGAAAAGATCTTATATGTGACATCAACAAGGGATATTCCTCTATAATTATTGGGATCTGACCTATCACCTTTCTTGTGTAGGGGGTGGATTATTGCAGTGTTCCATTCCTCTGGCATTTTTTCAGAGTTCCATATGTCAATAATACGTTTATGTAGGTTTCGTAGAGTTTGATCATTTGCATTCTTCCATAATTCTGCAACCAACTGATTTTCTCCTGCTGCTTTATAGTTCTTGAGCAAGTTAACGGCTTTGATCACTTCCTCATATGTTGGTGGAATAACCTTTTCTAGTGGTGTTTTGTTTTTAGGTTTGGGGTCAAATTCCAGATTTTCTCTTGGGTCTTCGCAGTTGAGTAATTTTTTGAAGTAGACTGCCAAGATATTTGCATTGTCTTGGTTGTTATGTGCCATTTTCCCATTTTCATTTCTCAGCATAAGTGTAGGTGGGGTATACTTAGACTGATACTGTTTAAACGACTTGTAATAATCCCTTGTTTTATGTTGCTTGAATGATTCATCTATTGTTCTGAGCATTTCATTCTGATGATTCCTTTTAATTCTTCGAATTTCTTTAGCTGCTTGTCTTCTAGCATTAGTTAGTTCTGTTCTGGATTCGTCGGTTTTCCTTTGTTGATCATTTAACCATGCTTTGTGCCTCGTTTGAATTGCTTTATCGCACTCCTCGTTCCACCAAGCATGTTTCTTCCTCCTTTTAATGGGAGCAAGTTCTTCAGCTACTGATTTCAATTTATTAATTATCACCTCTAAGTCATCACTTAGTTGTGTTTTAGATCTCTCCAAGTATACTTTATTGTTCATTAAATAAGTGGGGTCATAATTTTTCTTCCTATTGGATTGGGCAGGCTTACGCTTTCTCTTAGGTGTTAGCTTTATTTTTATTTTGGATATGTAATGATCTGAATCGATGTCCACTCCACGGAGAACTTTGACATTATAAATTTCCTTATGATAATTTTTATCCATGGCAACATGATCGATTTGGAATTCCCCCAATTTTATGTTAGGACATTTCCAGGTCATTAATTTGTGTGGTCGCCTCTTAAATCTGGTAGTTTCCAAAATAAATCCATGGTCTGTACAAAGTTCAATTAACCTTTGACCATTCCTGTTTGTTAATTTATGAGCTGGCCATTTTCCTACTACTGGGCGGTATCGCCTTTCTCGTCCTATTTTTGCATTAAAATCCCCAAGCAAGATTTTAACAATTAATCACCAATCCATATCTCACCAATCACCCTTTCCAGATCACATCTGGAATTGTAAACCCTGGCCTCGGTCAGAACTGTTTCGATCGTCAAGATCAGACAATCAATCAAACATGAAGAGTCTCCTAACGAATAAATCCACCGGCTTGGACATGCAACATCGAAGATCCAAGCAAGGCACCATTCGGAATACGGTGGGGTGCCACGTAGAAGATCAAGGCGAGTCGGAGCGCCTGAAAGCCCAACAGAAGAAACTTAAATTCAACAAGAAAGGAAAGTTTTCATACTTTGCGACATTAAATATTAACTCACTACTGAAACTTGGTAAGTTGAAACACTTAACAGATATAATGGATCAACATAAAATCTTAATAACAGCGCTTCAAGAACTTCGAAATACAGATCAGGATCCAATTGAATCAGGAGGATATCGTCTATATAAAGGACCCCCAGGAAAAAGGGTAATGAAGAATGTCCCGCAATTCGGAGTGGGATTTCTGGTTCATATTAGTATAATAGACTCAATAGAGGACTTCTCCTCGAGCACGGCGAGGACAGCAACCTTAACAATTAAAGTTGAAAACAAAACCTACACCTTGATAAATGTACACGCACCAACAAATGATAAAAACAGAAAGGATAGAGAAGAAGTGGACAAATTTTGGGAGGAACTCGACCATATGATACCACATTCATTTAATATAACCATCATTTAATTTAGTAACATTTCCTCTCTTCTTCCTTTCTCTTATACCTTTTGCTTTACAACATCTCATCCAATTTCTTATCATCTCAACAAACATAACATATGATCAATTCTTCTGTAACCAAAACCTAACACTCTTAACCAATCCACCTTCTAAAACATACCAACATGATAATTGAGTGTTCCTATGGCCACCTATTGTTGGTTCCCCACAACGCCCCAGCAATGGGCGGCCATGCTTGCCGATCCCACTAGAGCTCGCGTCAGCCTGGAAGGCGGCCGGCTCTGTGAGATTTGCGCAGAGAGAGAGAAAGAGATACATTTCCACTGTTGCAACAGGTCCACCATGTTCGAGTTCCCACACCGCGGGCTGCTGCCATGAGTTCCTGCGGTATGACAACAACGAGCCTGTCGCTTTCACACTGCTTTACACTTAGCTTTCCTGACAACACACTAGCTCAGATTCTCAAGACAGACTGACTGTGATTGGTGGGATGGAAGTGACGCATGACGTAATGGTAGCGCTGTGTTCTGCGCACCGCCTTCTAGGCTGGCTCGAGCTCTAGTACAGTACAACACTCTGCCCTTAACGACAAATCTCACATAGCAAAAGAAATCTTGTGATTGGTGGGTGGTTGAGCTACATCTGATTCGTACTTTCGTCTACAGATAGCGCTTTGGAAATATCTGTTCCCGAAGGAAACAGGATGTAAAATTGTCCGATTGAGCTATGTACATTAACAAATTCACAAAGAAATTTGATACAATGGTCCGGCTAGCTCAAAACAGTTGCCAGCGTTTCGCCCCAGTGTACCAATGGGCTCTTCAGTTGGTTATGGTACACCTCACCAAGACGCGTGGCTAGTACATACTGTGAAGGCCGCTGCAAGCCAAAAAATGACGCCACGAGCAGCGCCAATGTACTACAGAAGTCAAAACTTCCTTTCAAAAATAATTGCCTTGCAGCGGCCTTCACAGTATGTACTAGCCACTGAAGAGCCCATTGGTACACTGGGGCGAAACGCTGGCAACTGTTTTGAGCTAGCCGGACCATTTCATCAAATTTCTTTGTGAATTTGTTAATACAGATAGCGCACCACTCGCGTCTACTGAGAACGAAAGTAGATGATAATCTGTGAACGAAAGGGAGTTGCGCATGTACTAATGTCGAATTTCAGGTTTATAGGTTAGATTGTCGAAGTGAGAAGTCACATCCATCCTCTTAGAAAGCCTTGTAGCTTAGAATCGCGAGGTTCAAGATCCATTTTATTTTATATGAGTCAATACCGTATTTCTGTATACATAGGCATTGTCCGCCCTGAACAGGGCCGTATCCATTAATTAAGATCGAGACAAAGTGAAACATTTCTACATATAAGTTAAAAGGCAAATATTACGATCTCATTGCCGTATCTCGATAACATTTTTTCATGGAGGTTGCTTGAAGTTCATAGGCAAGGGTTCACGAAATTCAGTTTCTGACTGGAGAAAAGTAGGGGCTGAAAAAAAAAACCCATCTTAATCCTCTGAGTTGCAAATGTAAAAGTTGGCATTCATGCTCTTTTATAAATTTCAACTGATATGCGTCTAAGAATTTTTTTATTTGATATATTTTAAGTCGTGAAAACGTGTGTGCCTCTGAAACTGGTTCCTTAGTTTAGGGGCTCTGACAATGTGGTCATGTAGCCCCGTGTACTTTGGGTGTGTGTCTGATAACCGGTGTTAATTGTGATGACTGTATTAGTGTGTGTTATCTGTTTTCTATTCAACTGAGGACTGCAGACATTGAATTTTTTCAAGTAGTTCCTACTTTTGCAGCCAAACGCACTGTCAACGACTACTAGTTCAGAACTTGATTGCCAGATGTCACCGCAGTCTGCTCCTGGCAACGAACATCGAAACCTAAGAGCGTTTGTCGAATGTTTAACCTATATATAATTTAGCTTCACACAGGTGTAATTAGTGGAAGGTTCTTTAACATACCATAAATCTATGTCATGGGACCGCCGGCTTTACTTCCCCTCCGAAGGAAGGCATACTGAGGGATTTTTAACGCTCTTAAAAAATCCGACCACTTCGGCCGGGTTTGAACCCGCGATCTTGCCTCTGAAACTGCTTGAGTGATAAATCTCAAACTCTGGAAAAATTCTCTGTAGACGCAGTGGTGCGCTATCTCTTGTAGCCCGATCTTCCACCAATCATAAGCCGGCATTTTAGTACCTCTGCTATATGTGAGACTTAAGGTTATAGGCGGAGAACACCACACATAGGCTTCAGTCCAAAGACGAAATAATAACGCAGAATATAGGGAGTTATGTTTGAAATGTGAAAGAGAAGGCACATTTATAAAATGGAAAATAGTAGACTAACTAAACAGATCTTCAACTTACTGAATACTGTAGTTACATGGTTCATTGAAATTGACAAAGATTTGACAAACGCCAGAATAGCAATAGCAAACAGATCACTCTTCAGAGAAGCTATTCAAAAGGCAGAATTTCAAGAAAGGAAGAAACAAACAACTGGCAGAAAGTGGACTCGAGGAGAAAGATCGTCACTCTAGAAGGATGAAGGAAATTGAATACAATGGACAATAGCCAACGTTGATTCATCGCACCCTCCAAATGGGTTATTCGAAAGAGATGCATCTTAACCTCTTGAGTGCTCGCAGTATGCCAAGAATGGCAGACTGATTTAGAGGATTTTGCAGGTTCACACTCTCCGGGCTATATAATTCACAATAACCAACACAATGGCTTGAAATTTTCCCTAAATGCTAACTAGAGAACTCACTTACTTCTGAACTACACTTTAACATTATCATGCTCATGTTTATTCAAAATAATAATATTTTTGGAACATTTTGACAACACGAAAAATATAAAAAAAAAAACGAAATAAAACAAAATATAATTAGAAATTCAACTCGGAGATAAGTAATGTTTACTTCTCCCATTCCCGGTGAATAAACACTAAAGATAAACACAACACACAGAAAACAGGCTCCCCTAACCTCCCAGGTATTCTGCATCTTGTCCTACCTGAACTTCACGGAAATCTGGATATTGTTGTTGTCATCGCTACTACTGTCATTCTGAATGTAACTATCGCTGTGTACCTTAGGCCTAAAATCACGCGGTCGGATGTTTACATCAATCCCGCCGCTATCACTTTCACTTTCTCATCTATTGGAGGATTAAATTCCTCATCCGAGTAATCATCGTCCTCCTCTTCACTCAAATTATTTACGTACTTAGCCAGATCATCGCCGTCAACAAACTTATCTCTCCCGCTCGACTCAATGTGTCATAGATGTTACACAGTGCGGATGTACACAGATTTCTAAAATTCACTGAACCGGAAATAGGAAACTTACGCGTCATCTAGCGACGTAGTTGAAAACTACTATCCTTTCTCTGTGGAATGAACGCGTATGGTGCCGCCTCCTGGCAAATCCAACAGTACTAATTACGTATAAAAGAGCGGTTTGTTCAAACGACAATGTATCGTTGTCTGGCACTCTTAAGGGTTAATGTAAAATTTTGACGCACACCTATTGCTCGGCACAAGTAGCTCCAACGGACAGCACGATCCATCCACGACCTGATGCCCCTCCGCGTACTGGGGTTACCCCTAGTTAGTTAGTTAGTTTTTGTTGTTTTAAGGGGAGGAACTACGAGGTCATCTGCCCCTAGGGTTTACCCCTCCCTCTCCCTTTTTTCGTCCCACCCACTCCTTTTTTGCCATTTTAATTTATGAAAAAATAGGCTTATGCGATCACCTTTTGTCTGCGCGTGTGTGTGCCTAATAAAATCTAAACGACTGGAGTGACTCGCTAAGATCATAGCATTTTGGCCGACTCTCACCAATCCAACATGGTGGTGTGCTATATATTTCACTGTCATTCAGTATCTCCGAAACTATTACAGACATCACCCTGAAAGTTTGTACGGTGATAAAGGGCACTACTAAGTTCACCTATGTGACTTTCAAAAACCTGGTAACTACAACTAGACTTTTCTTGTGATTTAACCATCCGAACGCTGTAAAACTTGTACGGTAAATGCTTATACACATTTTAATCCACTGGCATCTAATTTATTTCAATTGTTTTCATAACCACAAGATGGTGGCTGTGCGAAATTTTAAAATCTTGTTTTTATTTTTATTGTGTCTTAATCATGCGATTGGAGTTTGAATAATATACCTACACAATAATCTTCATGGTGCAACGAATTCTTGTCAGACGTAATTTAAGAATGGCGAGGTGCATGAAACACAAATCCCCCTTCCGTCCAATCTTAACTTGACTGTGTATTTTGCGGAACAGAAAGTTCGCAGGCGAAATGAAGGGAAGCCGAGTTGCACTTCCAGGGAAACTCCGAACACAACCACTCATCTCTGCAATCTTAACTCAACACGAGTCGACAGTTTGCTGCTGGCTGTTTCTGGGGTTATAGACTCGTCCCTAGCCAACTCGTAAACTGTCGCCTCAGTAATTGAATGGAGATTGTTGGAAGAAATGAAAACGTAAAAACACTTATAGTGGGCGATGTATTGAAGATAGAGAGAGATATGCTCTCGCTGACTTTTCTGTAGAATTTTTTATGCTGAACAATTCTTACTCTCATAGTATATTGATATTTTTAACGGCTTACCCAGCGTAAGCTTAGAAAGCGAACGGACGCCAGGTTTTCTTTCGGCTTTTTCACTGAAATAGTTAGAGGAAAGTGACCAAAGTCGGACCCCCATTTTGTTTTTTACCTGTATTGTTATTAATTTCATCTTTTTTAAATTTGAATTTTAGCTAGATGAGTTCTTTGATTATAACATTGTATCTGGTTCAGATTAACTTATAACAGCCCAGTTTTTCCTATGAAATGTTTTCATTAAAAGCAACAAAAATGACGTCTGGGAAAAAGGATGCCCCTCTTAAGAATGAACGTAAAATCACATAAAACCACTAGAAAGGTAATGAAGAACGTGAAAATACTTTATTTTTACATTATATAATGTCTTGTTAGGAACATAACTTATTGTTATGACCACAAAATCCAGAAACCGACCACATTGAGAGTTTCCCATTTTCTCACGCAAGGACTGATATTTTTTTTGGGTCATCTGAAACAATATTTTGAATGGCTTAAATAAAAACGAATTTGAATTTCAGGAGTCCAACTCAGGGTTATTAGGGGTCCGACTTAGGATTTTTAGGGGTCCAACTTAGGAAAGCCGCGGGGGTCCTACTTAGGACATCTTGTACTTGATATTTTCGAGGCTATGAAAAAAAAAATGAATAGGTATTTCGACAAGCAAATCGCTTACTAAAGACAGTGAATGTGACTTCCTCGCTATGAAATATAAAACAATCACTAGTCCATGAGCACGTGTAAAAACATCCACTCACATGAAAACCAGTAATGGCGGAACTGTCGGGATACTCCCCACAGCCCAGTGCTGCCACTTCCACAACGTAACATTTCCTTTCATATCTTGACATTCATTATTGTGCCACCATGCGGCAGCACTGTCCAAGCAAAATAGTGCAGGGGTCCGACTTTGGTCACATTCCTCTACTGCTTGGCTTCCTTTGATCATAAGTAAAAATTATTTTCTACAGAAACCGTCCTCGAGATATCCTTTACAGAATGGTGCAAACAGCATCAAAATCCATCCAGTGGTTCTCGAGATTACCCGTGACATCCAAGAATTGGGGACTTAGTTTTATACTAAGTAGAGACTCATGAATGGATGAGATGTTATTTGCCAGATCAATGCTTTGTTTACATCTCCTCATTCCACGGCTGAGGCAGAAATGGGAAGCAACTAATTTTTACTTCATACTTCCAGTAGACACCATGATAGTTGAAGACTCCCCCCAGGGGCTCACCTCTAGTGGGTTGGCGACCATGGGACCCCACTTACTTGTGCAGGGCTCCTCTCTGTCTTCTTTCCTGTCAACCTCACTTGGTCAACTCTTGTTCTCTTCCAACCCCGACGGTATTAGGGTATCCGAGGCCTAGGGAGTCTATTCCTTTCCCGCCTTAATTGGCCCTTGTCTCATCTTTTCTGATACCTTCCTTCTGCGAGGGGCCAGCCTTCTTTTTCTTTTCCTGTTATCTCCTGCCTTCTGCTCAAGGCCCTCAAGGAGGCAGGGTGTACAGTCCCCGGCCAAATTAATAGATTGAGTAAGATATTTTTCAAATTCTAGTGTTTGAAGGCCTTTAAAAGTGGTTTAAAAGCTCGTTACATGCATAAAATGGTGCTGTATTGAATTATTTAGTATTTACAGTTGGTGCAATTGCATAGTGTTGCTCAGTTGTTTCAACTGTTGTCGATATTCAATTGTTAACAGCTGGCTGATATTTGGCGCCAAACTAGTCCATTGAAAGGAGCGTTTGTTTATTGTTTGCTCGACACTGTAAGTCGCAATACTCGTGGTATTTAGTTTCCTTGATCTTTTAATGCAATTCACTTTGAGTTCTGGTGATATTAGTAATATGAATGGTTTATTTTAATTTTTTTAGGTTAGGATGTCTGGTGATGTAACACCTCTGAAAAGGGCACAAATAAAAGTTCTTATTGAAACAGGAATGTATTCCCAGCGTGAAATCTGTAATAAACTGGGTGTTTCGCAAAATACTGTGAACCGTATTAGTAAGAAAGTGACCTTTGGTGAGGATCTTGGAGTAAAAATCTAATATATTTAGCAAATAAAGAAAAGTTTGTAGAAAAATTGTGCTGAGTCTATTTATTTGGCCGGGGACTGTATGTAGCCCCACCACTTCTGGTGCACCCTGGATAGTGCTTCACCCTCAGGGGCTCACGGTTGGTGAGTTCGGGAGTTGACGACACCGAGGTATTCCTGAGCTGGGTCCGGTTTCCCCCTTTTGTCCCTTACCTCTGGGGCGGACCTCTCCTCTTTCACTTTCCTATCTGCCTTTCATGGCTCTCCTTCCTTCAAAATCCCTCAATCCACATTCTTCGAGGGTTGAGGGCATTTCTTTTCCTTTATTTACCTTATTCTCCTTTTGTTATCCATTTCTTCTTCTAGTTAGTAGTTTTAGTTATCTTCACGATCACCCAAACCATTAGGGGCCGATAACGTCGATGTTAGGCCCCTTAAAACAACAATTATCATCACCATCAGTTGAAAACAACTTTGCTGTTGGGACAGAGCGAGTATAGAACATGTATGTTGCAGCGCCGCTGGTCAACGTGAAGAAGGCCATCTCCAAGATAAGGAACGAGGTCACGCACATGGACGTCCGTATCGGCGTGTTGGAGCACAGCCTGATGCAAGCTCGGCTCAGAGACAAGAACCAGCTCCAACAGGACATGAACACTCCCGCTGTCTGAAGTTTGTTTTGCACCTTGATGTTGTGATATTGTAAATAAATGTAAATATGTATACATTGTGTCTAAACTGTTGTTCAGTGACCAGGGCCATACCTGCTTGCCATATAGTACCAGCTAGTGTTGCCAACTTTCCTAAAGAAAGACCTGTAGTCTGTAACAAGTATATACATGTTTTAATCACATGAAAATATTTCCCAGTAATTGGGAACATATTGTGTGAAAAGTTGCGTCATCAATCTGAAGAAGCACGTGCTCGTGGCATGCTGGACGGTTAACCGTGTGCTTATAACAAGATTATTACCGTATTTACTCGAATACGACCCACCCCTGAATAAGACCCGCACCCTGATTTTGAAGAACAAAAATTTAAAAAAAAAAAAAAAATACTCAAAACTATTTACCATCTTTACTAAATAAACAGAATAGCATTTCTACAAAATAGTTTCCAACAGTTCTGAAGTCGTCCTAAAAAAACACACAGAAACAAATAAAAATACAAATAAAAGACACAAACACTTCATTCATCGTCATCAGAAGTACCAACTTCGGAACTTTTTTCACCATCACTTTCCCACAAAATGTCGTCATCACTGCCATCCGTAGCATTGGAAATACTACATTTCTTGAAGCTCTTCCGTATGAGATCTCCCGAGATACGATTCCATGCCGTCAAAATCCACGAACAGAGCAGCTGAACTTCCGGGCGCTGAATACGACCAGTTGGGGTCAGTGTGTGCTTATCGGCCGCCATCCACTCCGTATACAGCTGTTTCAAGGCTGCTTTGAACGGTCGGTTCATGCAGACATCCAGTGGCTGTAGCATAGACGTCATCCCACCCGGGATGATTGCTAGGTCGGTTTTCCCATCCTTGACGAATTTCTTCACAGCGTCTGTTGTATGGCCGCGGTAACTGTCCAGAACAAGCAAGCTCTTTCGTCGTAATAATGCAACACGTTTTTTTCTTTCTCCAATCTCGAATACATGACTCGTCAATATCATATTTCCTACCGGGCACGATTTCCAATAACTTCAGCTTCCAGCTTCTCACTCACATTGAACGACCGCAAACGCTTCGTAGAACTCTTGTTTACACTCGTAAAACGTGCGCGAGACAGTATGACGCCGCCTGCTTATGGTAAATCAAAGTGATAGCCGGAAGAAGGCTAGCACCATCTAACGGATACTCGCAACACCCGATATCGCGCGTGGCGGGCAATTTAAATCTTTAAAATCAGGATGACTCAAATAAGACCCGCACGCCAATTTTTCACGTCCGATTTTGTTTAAAAATGTGCGGGTGGTATTCGAGTATATACGGTAATTATATCATGAAAAATGAAAATCCACAGCCTGCTTTCAGTCTACCGACAAGGTCAGGGAATGGAATGAAGCCCCCATCTAGTGGCGAGGATATGAACTGTGCCGGCTACCGAAGCCTGTCGCACTCCCCTGGGGTAAAGATTAAATGAATGACAAATGAAATGATAGTGGAGAGTGTTGCTGGAATGAAATTTGTGACAGCGAAAACCGGAGTACCCGGAGAAAAACCTGTCTGCCGCTGCTTTGTCCAGCACAAATCTCACATGGAGTGACCGGGATTTGAACCATGGACCGAGCGGTGAGAGGCCTGCGTGCTGCCGCCTAAGCCACGGAGGTCATTATAATTGATAATATTGCGCAAAGTCATCTGAAAGTATTATTTCAATTTCAGATAAATATATAGTGATTATCTTAAATGTTGAATAAATATGTAGCCTGAGAGGTCTCCAGGTCGCACGTCTTTGTTTTGAATATCGAGTCGGAGGCAGATACGGAATTCCTTGTTCAAGATATTTATTTTATTTCTCTCTCTCTCTCTGAAGGTAAAAGAAAAGGCAGCAGAAATGTTGAATTTCCCAAGGACAGTGGCCAGGTGAATTATTTTCACATGCCATGATTTGTGCAAAACATTAGGCCTAAAATATAAGTTGTTGTGTAGGCCTAAAAGTTAACTTATAGTACATGGTGAAATTTTTCGTAGGTTTTATTTTAAATTCAAGTTAACAGTTAAAGTCTTAAGGACATACCTTGGTAAGCATTTTCCTGGAGCTGGGAAATGATGAGCCAAAAAATAATTCCACTCTAATTATAGCGCGCCCAATGATGTAACGTTCTGTAGGCGAGCCGTCAGTGGGTAGCAGGTGTGCCGTTAGAACGATTATTTAATAAATGCCACAAAGAAATACACTTTTCCTCTAAAAAGGGCAATGAATTGATATTGCGAGATGAATGTAGGTTTAGCCAACTCATAATAGCTGTTCACCCCTTGACATTGCTGGCTGCCAAGTGGGTGATGGCTCATTGGCTGCAATGCACGTGGTAGATCTGTCTAGTAGGACTACGAGAACTGTCCAAGTGCAATGTTACAGTAAACTAACTGTATCTCTGGATGCTATCAGTACGGTAGGTGTCACATAACACTGATCTTCTCCTCCTACTGATGGGGCCAGATGAGGTTTCAGGAAGGTAATGCCTCTCACTTGCTTTGACCAGCCTTTACTCCCAGAGGAAATCCCTTGAGTATTCATTTCTTACAGCTGTCAGAGTTAACTGGGATCATCCTCCGCCATTAGCAGGAATCAAAGCCAGTCCTTCCAGTAGTGAATGCTGAGCCACCATATGTTGTATCAGTAGACTAGAGGAGCATCATGATCTGAAGTCTAAGCCACATCATGACGTACGAAGCTGAGTGATTGTGTTCCTAACGTATGAGAGACTTGGTCTTCCCTAGGATCTTACCTTCAAAGACAATCTGGAGAAAGGTGTCCAAACAATTTAGTTTTACATTAATATCGTCGTCCAAGATTTGTTCATCAGTCCTCTTTTGCCTCAGTCTTGTCCAGAACCACATTTCAGCAGCTTCTAGTCTTGATTGTGCTCGTCTCGCTGCAAACAAAGGTTTTGGTTTCAATTCCTGTCTGCTTATTTAACAAAGTTTCCTTTGTGTTTATTTTGAGGCTGAACTTGTTAGCTGTGCCTACCAAACCGAATATTGTGTGTGAATTTGTTTTCCATTAAAATTGACTCCTTTGGTTTTTTCTTTTGCTGTTGCATATTCTATGAATATATAAGGTTCGTTCAAAAAGTAACGAGCTGGAGGCTGTAATGTGCAAACCGGTGACGACATTGGCTAATCGTGGCTTGTGTAACGAGGTGTGTTACCGACCAGAGCGTGGAAGGTCACAGCCCGTCGCTAGAGGGCACGCGTGCACGTCACGTGACGATACAAAGCGAGCAGCAGCATGCATCAATCGTTCAACCAAGACCAAGACAGTGGGCCATTCGACAAGCTTCCTGGTGTGGTTGAAGACTGTGGGGCACCCATTGGGCACACACTTTGCGCAAGTGCAGTCGTTCCTTCATGATGGTGTGCACACTTCCGACGCTCAATCCGACCACGGCGGCTATGGCGTTCACTGTCACTCGGCGGTCCTGGGTAATGAGTGCATCAACCAGCTGGACGTTGGGTGCCCCAGACCGGGCATCATCGGCTAACGTCACCCGTCCTTCCCTGAAGCGCTTGTGCCACGCCTTGACCCTTGCAAGGGACATGCAGTGTTCGCCGTACACTTGTGACATTCGGCGATGAATGTCCGTTCCCCCTACTCCTTCCGCTGTCAGAAACCGAACAACACCTCTTTGCTCTTTGTTTGACGCCTCCATGTCACTGTTTGCAATGCGACTGGCAGCGTTGGACGATTGATGGATGCTGCTGCTCGCTTTGTATCGTCACGTGACGTGCACGCATGCCCTCTAGCGACGGGCTGTGACCTTCCACGCTCTGGTCGGAACCACACCTCGTTACACATGCCACGATTAGCCGATGTCGTCACAGGTTTGCGCATTCCAGCCGCCGGCTCGTTACGTTTTGAACGCACCTGACATTAAACAGATATGGTGATAAGAGACGGCCTTGTCGCACTCCTCTTCTTATTCTT
Source organism: Meconema thalassinum (assembly GCA_946902985.2). Taxonomy (NCBI): domain Eukaryota; kingdom Metazoa; phylum Arthropoda; class Insecta; order Orthoptera; family Tettigoniidae; genus Meconema; species Meconema thalassinum. The sequence continues at coordinate 1,906,920 of OX336399.1, read as the reverse complement.
GCTTCTCTTTTCAATCCATTGATGTGCTTTGGTCTTTATACAGGTTAAAAAGCAAACATCTGTCCTTCCGATCAAGACCCAGTTCGAACTTCCAGTCCACCTTGTTGGTGTAGTTGGTAGCATGCTGACCTTCTATGCACAAGATCGCGGGTTCAAACCCGGCTGAAGTCGTCAAATTTTTTAAGAGGATTAAAAATCCCTCAGTATGCCTTGCTTCGAAGGGGAAGTAAAGCCGGTCTTAGATTTATCACATGTAAAAGAACCTTCCACTAATTAAACTTGTGTGAAGCAAATTTGTAGATTAGATTTCGTTGAAACGCTCTATCAAAGTTGCAACGTTCACCACTGTGTGTCAGTGACATCTTGTAGCGAAAGTTGGAACTACTTGAAATTGAACGGAACTTGTAGCTCACCCCATGGGTGTCTGCATAGAAGCAGCTACATGTCCTCGGACACTCCCGGCACTAAAAGCCATACGCTAAATAAATTTAAACAAACGAAAGGTACATGAGTATTCCTGTTAACTTCTAGTTTTCATGCTGTACCCTTACCTGCTCTGAGGCCATAATTGTGCTGCTCTGGTGGTAGGATTCCCTCTTCATAGCAGTTTGTAAACAATCACTCTTTCAGGAGGAGCTCAGCTGAAATGTTATCAACAATGTTTATCTTGTAATAATTGCACTCACTTTTTGTTATTGGTGAGCGAATATCATCTACCTCCTCATTTTCAGAGAGAAGCTGTTCTCTTTTGTTTTTAACCACATTGCTCTTGGCGATTTTCTTGTACCGTACTGTGTTTTAAAATATGCATTTCCCGGCATTTAAATCTTTGTAGTGAAAGAAGGAAGCAAGAACTGGCATCAAATACAAGAACAACAGTTATGGATGGACAGGACGGCTCATTTATAACTGCACCCTTTCCACCCTTCATGAGTTTGCAGTGGCTTCCAAGGCACGTGGGAATTACGGGAAATGAGCTAGCGGATCAAGCTGCAAAATAGGCGGTATCACTACCCCCTCGACCAAGGAGGTACCTGCTAGAGATATTCGTTCTCAGTTGGGGAGAGTCAGTGGTTAGCTGACCCACTGCCCAGTAAACTGAGAGCCATCAAGGGAACTACTCACGTGTGGCGGAGCTCTTTCCGGTGACGGAGGGCGTCTGTGATTTTGTGTAGGCTAAGGATAGGTCATCCTCGTACCTAATGAGAAGGGAAGAACCCCCCACTTTGTACCTGTGGAGCCGTTTTCACCGTGGCCCACATTTTCACCGAGTGTGTGGATCTTGCAGACTTACGAAGAAACCTTGGTTTTACAGATGACACTCAAACTTATATTAGCCGATGACGCGGTGGCTGCTGATCGCGTTATCCGCTTCATAAGTGAGAGTGGGTTAGGGCCAGTAATCTGAATTCTTCAGTCATCATTGACTCAACGACTTGTTCGTTTTTTCAATATTTTTTTCCCCCTTAATTTTTGTTTATTCTTATAATTATTGTTTTTATTTAATTTTTTGTTTCATTAATTTTAGGTCTTTCAAATGTAGGTGTCCACCTCTAAATTTCAAATTCAATTCCAAATTTGTATTCTTTAATCTGTGTTAAGAGGGGCAGATGGCAATATCTAACTAACCGCACCCGGCTTGCTGGAGCGAACAAACGATCATAATGATGAGTGAAAGTGTTGCCTAGTTCTAATAAAGTAAGCTTTTCAGTTGCCAATTCATGTTGACCGAGTGAAAAGCTTTCTTTATTGTTTTAAATCTTTTTCAATGTCCTCACCAATTTCTTTCAGCCAGCTGTTGTTTGCTAAGCAACACTTTTCCCATTACCTATAAAATAGTTCGCCAGGACAGCACTTGTACATTAAGGTACGATACCGTAGTAGAGAACAATCCTGCTGATAGAAAACTGACTTCAAATTAAACAGACGACGCCATGTTGGAGCGCCTAACCAATAGCAAACCCGGCCTGTTTTCACGTGAGCAAACTTAAGGGACTTTACGGAAGCTTGCCATACCAAAGTCAGCTGTCAGGAGCAATGGATCCACGAACATTTCACACTCTGTATTGAACCCTTCAGAATAGCAGTGTTTATATGCAAGAATCTTGATCAAGGGGTCGCGCTCAGTTCCTAGTGTGATGTTTACGTTCGCCAAACAACATGCTCTACTGAGGTAAGGGTCATAGGATTAAAACTATAATTAAGAAAGAAAGGTGACAAGACGTAAAATAATAACATGATTTAATGACTAATAGTGCATAAAAATAATATAAACAACAATAATAAAAAAAAATCCTCCTTGAATTTTCCCATGACAGGAATATCTATCAATTGCTGAGGAGTCAGACGGATCTCCCCCTTATTAAAATGTGGATCCTAGTTCCACTAACTTGCATTTGGATTTTATGTACGCGTAATGACTAACTACGAGGAATGAGTACTTTGGATGACTGTTCGTTTACAGCGGGTCAACAGCCACGATGCTTACGAACAATCATCTCGTAAATCAACGTTTACGGATATGGAACATGACACTAATAAAAACCCTTAAAAATTTAATGCTGACACACACACTAAAATCTACTATTTACAGGAATCTCCCTCGAGACCCTCCATCAGCGCGATGACGCACTTGACAAAATGAGCTGCCAACTCGGCCAATTGCTCAATACACAAACAAGGAAATACAGCATCGCACGTGACTTCACGGGTCACTGATATGGAATATAAACATGGAATAAACCAACAACAACAAAAGCCTGACCGGCTGAGATTACTTTATATGAACAAAACTGCATGTTAAGCTAACGCTTCGGAGATTATCGTGATTCGTAGGCAACTCCCATTTATTTAAACAATTTTACCATTGATCAGTTCTTAATTCTGTATTTCAAGTAATTACGGAGTCAACAAGCACTCCCCACTAATGACCTCGCTTGCAACCTTCAGTCCGTCTTGTGAAACAGCTCCCCCTTCCTCAATACTTGTCATTGTCCCAACTCCAGTGTGTAAAAATAACTGACCAGCTGTGCCCTTATCTCAAAGAATCAACAGCAACAAATCTCAACCACCTCAACATATGGTCAGACATTAATCAAAATAGCCACAATTGCCCTCGCAAGGTAACAATATGGACTTGGCACCAAGCTGACAGAAATCAGTCTACGCTGAAATTCCCGCTTGTAATGACCACAAAATACACACACTCACACTTCTGGGAATGACATTACGTTTTTCACACAGGCCGGCTGAATAGATGCTCACAAACTATTAAAAAAAAAAAAAAACCTACGATAGAGCTGACTGCTCTTCGTCACAAATCACATTGCTCCAAAGGCAATAATCTCACTGAATCTGATCAATAATAAACCTTAAAAAAATTAATTACCCTCCAATCTACTGTATAATTATATTACTTCAGTCCTACTTCTGAAACACAACATATCTCCGAGAGACGTTTTTAACCGCATTGCGTAACATATGCAAACACGGTCGTCCACATAGCTACGTTAGTTAAAACAAAACAAGAACCTTCCACTAATAACATTTATGCGAGCTGTTTCCATGCAAAAGGTGTGTCAGACCAAAACTAAATATACTACGTTAATCACACAAGCAAAATATTTACAAAAATATGTCCCATGTACCATAAGTTAATTTATCAGATAATAAGAATATTATTTTGTACTCATCCTCGGCCAGTCACCCGTCAAAGGACATCAGATGCCATCTCCCAACTGAATGCTTCTTAGCTCATCTCAGCCATCTGGACGGAGTGTTGATAGTTCCAAACTTCTTCCAGGATAGGCAATGTCATCTCTCGTGCTGATTCAAAAAGTTAGATTATTATACACTCGATATCTGACTACTAAATTCGCCATTTCAGGTACTACTTTCCCCGGAACAGTCTGTTGGCGAATTGTCGATGATACTGTCCCTACAAAATATAGTACTGTGACTATCTATCACTGAATTTAACACGTTTATTAATTTCTGTGTCCTCATGACACGCAAAAGTATAAGTGCTTGTGTCTTCGACACACAAAGTATAATAGCCTGTGTCCACTGACACTCAAAAGTATAATAAGTTCCGTCCTCAGACGAACAAAAGTAATAGCAATGTCTTGGCTCTTCACGCCACTTATAAATGAACCGGCCCTAGGTATTGATAGAGGGGGAAATTATATAAAAAATTCTCAAAATAATAGTGGTACAGGAATGAAATAAATATCACTGAACTCGTAAAATTGCGCAGGTCAAGAATATGCCCATTAATCCTAGAATCGATCGTAGAGATGTTGTCTAGCCGATCTCCCGCGTTTGGTTTGGCAAGATGGCGGCCAGCAGGTGTGTAGCAGTTAGAGTGCTCCAACTTTTCCTCGTGTTCTACCTAGTAAAAAGCTCAGTGGGTGCCTCGAAAAAGATCCTCGATCATTCTTTAACAATTGAAGACTCGTGTGTGAACTCGGACCTGAAGGAACACCTCATGGTAGTTTGTAAACTCAATATATCTTCTCTCACATGGTGTGGAAGCGAGGGGCTGATAGTCACGGCAGCAGGCAGAGGGCGCTCAGCACTGCGCGGGGTTGCCAGACCGCCCGCTACATTATTACATCTCGTGGTGCTGTCTGTGGCTCTCAGTGGAGATGTGGAGATGAACCCAGGGCCGAATAAGGTGTGTGTAATTTGTGATTCGAAGGGTCGTGTGAATCAGTTATTTGTGACATGTACATCTTGCCACTCTCAAGCGCACAGAACTTGTGCAAAAATCAGTGCTTCAAAACACAAAATAATCACCTCTGGGAAACAATCGTGGCTATGTTGGAACTGTTCTTTACCTCAGTTCTCTAACTCATTTTTTAATACATCGACACAGAGTGCAAATAGTGTAGATAGTGACGTAACACCCTCGGATAGCAAAGCATTGTCCATTTTTTCCTTCAATGCTCGAAGTGTAACATGTCCCTCCAAACAACCGGACCTGCGTTCTTGTCTCACAGCACTTAATCCGTCAATTGTGTGTTCAGGGGAGACATGGCTGAAAAAATCCACTAACGACCCAGAAATATTTCCGGTAACATACACCATGTTCCGCAAAGATCGAACCTGGACATCAGGGGGAGGGGTACTAATAGCCATGAAACCAGAGTTAAGGCCTGTTCGCCAACGGGAGCTTGAAACTGATGCTGAGGCTGTGTGGGTGGAATTCACGTGTGCGAACAATACATATCTAATAGGCTCTGTATACCGTGCTCCAAATTCAACTCGGCACATCAATGATGAACTTTTGGAGTCCCTCCGTCGTGTACAATACATCCAGCACAAATACAAGGCCATTTACATAACAGGCGATTTTAATTTAGAAATAGACTGGCAAAACTCTCCTCCCACTCCCAAGGATCCCATTGCTAATGAATTCCTTACCGCATTCTACGATTTATTCCTTGACCAATTAATAACCGAAGCAACTCGAATCACACAAACTACACGCTCCACAATAGACCTATTCCTAACAAGCCTTCCTTCCTCCGTACAGAAAGCTGAAGTCATACCCGGTTTCAGTGATCACGCAGCCATCTTTACCACATTGCATTACAACCAACCACGCAGCAAGAGCACAGTGAGGACAGTATACAAAAAGGCAGACTGGAAATTGCTATCATCTTTATTCCTCAAACACCTTCCCACCCCATGTATTCTGGACACCAGCGACATCAACTCAGTGTGGCACGCCTGGCGAAATTGTTTCTTTGAATGTGTGGATATAGCTATACCGAAAATAACCATTAGTGGGAAGAAAAATTCTCCATGGGTGACGAAGGAAGTCATTAAAATGATTAGGAAAAGGAACGTTTTATACAAGAAATGGAAAAGTTGCTCAACTGACATCATGTGGGAAAAATACAAGAACATCAGGAACCAAACAAAGAAATTAATTCGCGAAACATACGACAATTATATTCACAAAATAAGCAGCACCAGTGAAATGTGGAAATTTTTGTCCAGAAGACGCGGCACCGCTGCGCCAGCCTCATTTCACTGTAACGGTACATTCCTCAGTGCACCCCAAGATATTGCAACAGCGTTCAGTGACAGTTTCAAGCAGAACTTTTCTAAGCCGGATATGACCACGAACCTGCTTCTGCCAAGGTCATCACTTCCACCCCTCCCACTCTCCAACCTGTACTTCACAACAACTGAGGTGATTCAGAGCCTATGGAAGATTAGACCACATGCGGCGACCGGCCCAGATGATGTTCCCGGACGGATCCTGCTGCAGTGTGCGGAAGCATTAGCGCCCTCTCTGAGTGCGTTATTCAACCTGTCTATCAACCAAGGTTCTGTGCCGTGTGGGTGGAAATGTGCTAACGTGGTGCCAATCTATAAGCAAGGTGACAGAGAAGATATTGCAAATTACAGACCGGTGTGTCTAACATCTATAATTTGTAAATGTATGGAGCGGCTAGTAGCAAACAGTGTGCTGGAATTCCTACGGGAGAACAATCTGCTCGACCCAAATCAGCACGGTTTTCTTCCGGGTCGTTCTTGCACTACTCTATTGACAAAAGTCATTGATGAGTTTCAGTTCTACTTGAATCAGCCAGAAGTGAAACAAGTGGACTGTATTGCACTGGATTGGGCTAAGGTCTTCGATCAAGTGTCTCATGAAAGACTTTTGTTAAAGCTACAGCAGCTTAACATACGGGGTAGCTTACTTGCATGGGTGAGGTCATTCCTAGAGGGTCGAACACAGTGTGTGGTGTACGGAGGAGCTCGATCGCAGGCTGCTCAAGTTACTTCTGGAGTGATTCAGGGCTCTGTGATCGGACCTCTTCTCTTCACTATATATGTGCTCGATCTTCCTGGCTGTGTCACCTCATCAATGTCATTATATGCAGATGACACCGTGCTATACAGGGGCATTAAATGTGAAGAAGATTCCCTCTGTCTTAAATCAGATCTGGACAACTTATCGCTGTGGTGTTCTGTGAATAATTTAAATATAAATGTACAAAAATGTAAATACATAAGAATAACCAGGTCACAAAAACCCATTAAGAATGAATACAAAATTATGAACAGTGTCATCCCACAGTGCACAAACTTAAAGCTATTAGGGGTAACAATCTCCGACACCCTGAATTGGAACATGCAAAGTGAAGAGGCAAGATGTAAGGCCACCAAAGTTCTGGGTTTCTTGTACAGAAACATGAGAGGTTGTAAACCTAGAGCCTTCAGGATGGCTTACACATGCATGGTCCGTCCGATATTAACGTACGGCTTACCTGCTTGGCATCCCACTACAGCGGAAAACATGAACAAGCTCCAACGTGTGAAGCGCCGCGCAGAAAGGCTAATAGCTCGTTATTCCCCTTCCCCTTTGTCAAAATTTCCATCTATAGAGGCAACAGCCAAACAAATTGATCTAATTTTTCTTAAAAAATCCCTTACAGGTTCCATTAATATTGACCCTTTTTGCCGACTGTCATTGGCATATCGCTCAGTTCGGAGAGGACGAGGTGTAACCCTCGTTCCGCCCTTCGCACGTAGCAATGCTTACCTGACAGGTTTCTACGGCCGCTCAGCGCGGTTATGGAACGCGCTGCCAGGGGATGCCAAGATCTTGCCTCTTAGGAAATTCAAGCCGTACGTAAAAAAGTACATTGTATAAATAAACGTATGTATGAGTGATTGATTGTCTCGCTGAATGAATGAGTATCTGAATGGAATGAATGTATGTATCGCGTGATCGAGGTTATGAAAGTGCGTGCGTGAGAGAGTGAGTGAACAGGAAAATGTACTATGTCAATATTCTAAATATGTAAATACTGCAAATATCTTTGTAAAACTTGTAAATATTGTTAAAACAAATGTAGATGTAAGCTGTGCCTGTGAAGCATGAAATATGTATGTGGGGCTTGCCCTTTTTCACTAGGCCTTCCATACTTCGTGTACGATTTATGGTAAATAAATAATAATAATAATAATGCTAGCCATCGCGTGCCCAAGCTAGACTTGCCGCGCTGGTAAGCATTCTTCTCCCATTGGTTCCACATTTTCTGTAACTTGGCGGTTTTTATCAGACCTTGGCCTCGTAGGAGTGTCTAGTATTTTCATCAGCCACTCACGTTACTGCATCATCCGAGTCATTACCTCGTCCATAACCACAATAAAGAGAAGGGGTGACAGCGCACTACCCTGTTTCAGGCCACTCATTTGTCTGAACCAGTCTGTTCTTTCCCCTCCAACTTTCACACAACTCACACTTCCACAATACATCTCCTTCACTCTGCCTACAGTCCCTTTTTCCACTCCCATGTTTTCCATTGCTTCCCAAACCTTCTCCCTACACACACTATCATAGGCCTTTTCGATGTCCAGGAAGGCCATCAACAGATCCTCTCCAAATTCATAGTGGTGTTCCTGGAGCTGTCTCACTGAAAATATGAGATCCACTGTTGATCTCCCAGGTCTGAATCCATACTGCTCCTCTCTCAATTTTCTCTCCACTTTGGCTCGTATTCTACTTTCTAATATCTTTTCATATATCTTGGCACAGTGAGATATGAGTGTGACTCCCCTGTAATTTCTGCACTCCTTTCTGCTTCCTTTCTTAAATATTGGGACAATTAATCCTTTCTTCCAATCTTCTGGGGTCTTTTTCTCCTTCCATATCACCCTCATCACACGGTACAGCCACTGTTTCCCAACCTCCCCTGCTGCCTTCACCATTTCAACACTTACTTCATCCACACCCGGTGCTCTTCCTCCTTTCATCTTGTCTATAGCCATCTCCAGTTCTCTCCAAGTCAGGTCCTTTTCCATTCCTGTGTTGTCTTCTCCATCTTCCAATGCATTGTCTTCCTCCCTATGACCATTTGGATTCAGCAAATCCTCAAAGTACTCTTTCCACACTGTCTTGAGTGTCTCTTTGTTGTGTACCTCATTTCCGTTTTTGTCCATCATTACCACATCCTCTTCTCTTACTTTTGACCATCCCATAAAGTACTTTCTTATTTCCTCTACTGTCTTCCTCCATCATCTCTGTCCACTTTACCATCCACTTCTTCCTCTCCTCTGCGACAATCTTGTTTGCTTCTTTCTTCTATAATGATGTAAGGAGCAGAAAGGATGGTGGACATACTGAACCCTTTACCCTCTGATGGATAAATGATTCGATGTTTATTTCTTCAATTAATAAATATTTCCACCAGCATCATGAAAATAGCCAGACGGAGATGAGGAAATTTCAAGCATTTGTTGGAGACAATGGGGACATACCTGCAGCAGTTTGACAAAAGGCTAAATAGGATTGTGAAAAGATAGACCCTAGCAATGATTCAGAAGGACAGGTGGTGGCTACCTCAAAATAGAAAGGATGCGTAGTGAGACACGCTTCTGGTATGTTCAACATCAGTAAATGTGAGATCCTGTTAACGACCAGGAAAAAGGACAGACCAATGAGTGGGATAACACTTGGAGGTGGACAGCTGAAGAAGGTGGAAAGTCTCAAGTACTTGGGAAGTCTAGTGGAGGAAAATGGGAGAAATGACAAAGAGATTACGGAACGTGGCAGACAGGCAGAAGCATTTCTGAGAAGCATTAGGAGCTTAGTGTGGAATAAAGATGTCCCACAAAAAAGCAAGGAAGTGTTATACAGAAGCTACTATATCCCGATACTGACCTATGCTTCAGAAACGTGGACAATGAAGAAAAGAGACATAAGCAGAATACAGGCAGGTGAAATGAAGTTCCTGCGAAGTAGGATCGGAGTAACAAGAAGAGACAGGTTGAGGAATGAAAAGGTCAGGGAAATGGTGAAAGAGGAGCCCTTGCAAGGTAGGATTGAGACGTCAAGACTGAGGTGGTATGGACACTTAAAGAGAATGGATGAGAAGAGGATTCCCAAGAGGATACATGAGATGCAGATGCAGAAGAAACGACCAAGGGGAAGACCAAGAGATAGATGGCTGAAAGGAGTGGAGGAATGTGTCAAGAAGAGAGGCGAGGACTGGACCAGAGTGACAGCGGTGAGGTGGTGGGAAGAAAGGACTAAGTGGCGAGGCTTATGTTCCAAACAGACCCAGCCTGGGGCTGGAAACTGTACAAGATGATGATGACATCATTATAGGTCTTGTACATCACTTCTTTAGCCTTCAGTGGTTAAACTACAAGCACCACATTGTATTCCCCACATCCAATCTTGCATTTTCCATCAATTGCATCAAGTGCTCTGCTACTTCCAGATCTAACAATCCCTTTACCTCTTGTCTTTACCATTGTTTCACTTTCCTCTACACTGATTTTCATTCCCCATTTCTCAGTAATTTCTTTCAGTACATCCATAAGGGGCAGATGACCTTGTAGTTCTGCCCCTTTAAACAACAATCACTGGCTAACATCCACATTATGTAAAAACCACTATATAAAGATATTTTAGTGTTGAACCTCTGACATATTCACCTGACTACACTTTCCCTAAGAGCTAGGGGCGGCCTAGCCTGTGGGTGATAACTGAGGGATAGTCTCTGTTGCTCGTTCCTAACAAACGACAAGGACATTTGTGAATGATGGCACGAGTATTATTACGATTTATTAAATGAAGAATTTCCCAGGGGACAACAAGTGGAACCATCTATGACACAAGGACCTATTAATGAAATCACAGAAGCGGAAGTTAGGAAAGCCGTCTCTAAAATGAAGAATAATAAAGCAACGGGCCCATATGAGATACCTGCTGAACTCTGAAAATGTCTTGAAGCGGAGGGAGCTGAATGGCTTTCAAGGTTATTCAATGACATCTTAGTTCACGAACAGATGCCAGATGCCTGGAGAAAGAGTACGTTGGTCCCGTTCTACAAAAATAAAGGAGATGTTCAATCTTGTGGAAACTTCCTCGGTATAAAACTTACATCACACACACTCAAGGTCTGGGAACGAGTCCTTTGTCAGCGCCTTCAGAATTTGATAAAGTTAACAGTTTGGCTTCACTGCTGGAAAAGGAACCATTGACACAATCCATGCAATAAGGCTGGTAATTGAAAAAGCTCGTGAAAACAAGCAGAGTTTATGTATGGTTTTTATAGATGTTTAGAAAGCCTTCAATCATGTGCCAAGACCGTTAATATGGCAAGCATTAAGGTTGCAAAACATTCCTGAACTATACATAAAACTCATAATGGATTTGTATAACAATGTAAAGACATGTGTCAGAAGCCCAGCTGGTTTGTCCGAAAGCTTTGATATCAAAGTGGGGGGTTCATCAGGGAAGTGCTCTAAGTCCACTGTTATTCAATATTACTGTAAACTACCTAACAAAACAAATTCAGAAACATTTACCGTGGAATCTTTTGTACGCGGACGATGTGGCACTAATATCTGACAGTATTTATGACCTACAGGCGAGTTTAGACCAATGGAGGAGAGCTCTAGAGTGTAATGGACTGCGCATTAATAGAACCAAGACTGAATATATGGTATGGGACTTCCACAACAATAAACCCAGTATGACAAATATTGAACTTAAACTAGATGGTGAAACCTTACCAATATCTAGGTTCTGTCATTGCTGAAGATGGCACGATAACCGCCGATATAATCCATAGGGCTACGTCTGGGTGGAACAAATGGCGCAAACTAACAGGAGTTTTATGTGATCCGAAAATACCCATAAAAACGAAGGGGAAAGTTTATAAAACTGCCGTAAGACCAATCCTACTCTATGGTAGTGAAACATGGGCTAATACAAAGGCACATGAGCACAGACGTTGGGCAGGTGGAGTTACTCTCAAAGATCAAGTCCGTAATGAACATGTGCGGGGCAGTTTCAAAGTAGCGCCTACAACAGAGAAACTTTTAGAAACCAGGCTAAGGTGGTATGGACCGGAGAATCATGTAGTGAAGAAGTGCCTTTCCATGACTCCGCAAAAGAGACGGAGCGGCAGACCTCAAACAACATGGATGATGAATGTATTGGGCCTATTTGCTATTTCCAAAGAAATGACTGGCGCCTCACGATTAAGAAAGCCAACCCCGCGTAACAGGAAAAGGCGAGGAGGAAGAAGAAGCTCCTTCCAACATAATGCATCAAAAATAATTTTTCTCTAACCAGGAAATAAACTTCGTAAAAATATTTTCATAATTTTTAAGGAGAAATGATGTGGTTCCCTTAATTGAAACAAAAGTCCATACGCAATATAAATACCGTCAATTGTTTGTGCCGAGAGCTGAGAAACAATCACTCTTGATATTGGAGATAAGATAAGACATTATCTTAATGAGTGCTACTGTGTGCTGCAACCTTCAAGGTCTGCCCCTGAACTGCGACCCTGAACACTTCACACTCTAGCATATTCGGAAAGTGGCGTAGTTGGTAGCATGCTGAGCTTCTATGCTCAAGATCGCGGGTTCAAACCCGGATGAAGTCGTTGGATGTTTTAAGAGTGTTAAAAATCCTTCAGTATGCCTTCCTTCGGAGGGGAAGTAAAGGCGGCGGTCCCATGTCATAGATTTATGGCATGTTAAAGAACCTTCCACTAATTACAGTTGTGTGAACCTAAATTGTTGGTTAGATTTGACTAACGCTCTTAGGTCCCAATGTTCGTCACCAGGAGCCGACTGCGGTTGCATCTAGTAACCAAGTTCGGAACTAGTTGGTCGTTGATGGTGGCGTTTGGTAGCAAAAGTAGGAACTACTTGAAAAAACTAATCGTCTGCAGTCCTTACTTGAATCACAGATAACACACACTAATACAGCCATCACAGTGGAGACAATAAGTTGGAAGGACCAAGTGAGAAATGAGGGAGTATTTAAGAAAGTAGGAGAAGAAAGGATGATGCTAAAGATCAGGAAAAGAAAAATGAATTGGATTGGACACTGCCTAAGAATAGATGGTTCGGTGAAAAGTGCAATAGAAGGGACAGTCCAAGGGAAAATCCAAATAGGAGGAAGAAGGTTTCACATGCTGAATTCCATCAAGATTGATAAATCTTATGGGCTGATGAAACCTGCCATCAGGCAGAAAAACTGATGCTGATGATCAGACATATTCTACACACACCCAAAGTACACGGGGCTACATGACCGCATTGTCGCAGCCCCTAAACTGAGGAACCAACCAAAGTGTCGGAAATTTGCTCTGGGACACACCGTACAGCACTTTCAGTGTTGCCATCAAAAGCTGAAGGCATCATTTTAGGGAAATTTGCTCTGGGACACACCGTACAGCACTTTCAGTGTTGCCATCAAAAGCTGAAGGCATCATTTTAGGGAAATTTGCTCTGGGACACACCGTACAGCACTTTCAGTGCTGCCATCAAAAGCTGAAGGCATCATTTTAGGGAAATTTGCTCTGGGACACACCGTACAGCACTTTCAGTGTTGCCATCAAAAGCTGAAGGCATCATTTTAGGGAAATTTGCTCTGGGACACACCGCACAGCACTTTCAGTGTTGCCATCAAAAGCTGAAGGCATCATTTTAGGGAAATTTGCTCTGGGACACACCGCACAGCACTTTCAGTGTTGCCATCAAAAGCTGAAGGCATCATTTTAGGGAAATTTGCTCTGGGACACACCGTACAGCACTTGCAGTGTTGCCATCAAAAGCTGAAGGCATCATTTTAGGGAAATTTGCTCTGGGACACACCGTACAGCACTTGCAGTGTTGCCATCAAAAGCTGAAGGCATCATTTTAGGGAAATTTGCTCTGGGACACACCGTACAGCACTTGCAGTGTTGCCATCAAAAGCTGAAGGCATCATTTTAGGGAAATTTGCTCTGGGACACACCGTACAGCACTTGCAGTGTTGCCATCAAAAGCTGAAGGCATCATTTTAGGGAAATTAAATAAAAATTAAAAAAAACATTGTATGGGTTGAGGCAGTAAAACAGTATGTTTTGAAATGTAATACAAAGAAGTGTGAAAAGATGGTGACAACGAGAAATAGGGGAAGAGTAACAACAGAGGAGAAGGTATCTAGAGAGTGTTAGAAGGAGATCAGAGAGAGGGGAAGGCAGGCAGGCAGGCCCTGGTCTGGTATGGAGCAGAGTCGTGTCCCTGGGTTATGAAGGAGAGACAGGTGAGCAGAAGGGATAGAGTAGGAAATGAGAGACATTGTGGAAGAGAAACAAGAGAGCATAGAGAAGTAACGAATGAGTTGGTACGGACAAGTTAGGAGAATGCATGAGATGGAAATGGAGGGTGAGAGACCAAGGGATAGGTGGATTGAAGGAAGGAGTGGGATAGAGTTAAGAGTGAAAGGTGGTGGGCTTATGTTCGAAGCCGACCCAGCCAGGGGCTAGGAACTGTAGAAGTTAGTTACTGTTGTTTTAAGAGGTGGATACTACTAGGTCATCTGCCCCAAACTGTAGAAGATGATGAGGATGATGACATTGGCAAACCCTACTTGCAGCATCACTTGAGTTTCTATTTTAGCTTGCAACGAATAAGGGTGTTTGGGAAATGCTAGAAACAACCTGAAGAAATTTTTGTGTGATTAAAAAATATTTGTAACAGATTTGAGAAAGAGTTTTGGTCGTCAACCAAGCATCATCAGATCTACAAGATGCTACTAAATCCCGCATTGTCAACACCGACAGCGAGTCCAGCTGAAGTCTTGAAAATATACGTTGCTTTAGTCGGTAAATAGTAGTGTAGTGTAGCAAAAGTAATTGCTTTTATATATAAATTAGCTGGGTAGCACAAAACCTGTGTGTTGCATTATTATTGTTAACATCAGCTGTTGTAAGATTGGTTAGCGATGCTCATGCCTTTGCTACAGAAACATTAAAGCGATAATATCTAGAATACATTCAGTCCAGCTTCCACATGTCGCAGGCATAGCGAAACAATTGCTTTGCAATCCAGCTGCTTCATTTCCGTGTGAGAGAGTGTTCAGGGACGCTGGAAATATTGTTACTGAGAGAAGGAAAGCCTCAGTTCCGAGCATGTCTCAAGTCCTGGAGCAGAGAAGTGTGACTGTGAACTTCAACTTCAAACTCTTGTGTCATTAAATAATCAATATTTAAATATATTGTAAATAATATTATTAACTTAAATGCTCCTGAATGTATTTATTTTACTTGCATGCCACCAATACCATTACAATTTAAAATTAAATCTTTCTCATAGCAAATGGAATTGTAAACATTTTATATTATTTGAAGGATTTTGTTTTGCGAACTGATTCTGTGTGATATCAACTAATAGACCGATTAAAGGCATTTGGTTAACTGGTAAAAACTTTTAATCGATCGACAGCTCTATTTATTATTATTATTATTGCGCTGAAAATTCACGAAACCACTCTTAAACCCCGAGTCCTCCAAACTAAATGCTTGAAACAAGAAAACACATTAAAAAAAAACAACCAACAACAACATAAGCAGCAGCTAACTGGGATGTTTACTAAATACCCAAACAAGCAAAAGTCAAGTATTATATTCCTGTTTTGTTTCCACACAAAAGAGGACTGGTTTAGATCCAGCACCATAGAGCTGTGGTGGCAACATATAGATTGGGAAAATTGGAAAACCTA
This sequence comes from Meconema thalassinum, assembly GCA_946902985.2. Classification (NCBI taxonomy): domain Eukaryota; kingdom Metazoa; phylum Arthropoda; class Insecta; order Orthoptera; family Tettigoniidae; genus Meconema; species Meconema thalassinum. Next base: position 1,891,382 of record OX336399.1, on the reverse strand, counting down.
AAGGAGATCAGAGAAAGTGGAAATTGAAAGACAAAAATGTACAGGTAGATTTTCAGGAGAGATTCAAGCAACACATCCCAGTTACTGAAGTGGAAAACGTAGAAGAGGAATGTTCCCACTTTAAAAAGGCATTTGTTAGTGCGGCAGAGAGTGCTTGTGGTAGGACATCAACAAGAGTGAAAGAAATGGAGACACCGTTGTGGAACGAGGAAGTGAGGAAAGCAGTGAAAGAAAAGAAGTCTGCAAAGCAAGAATGGAATCGAGATCAAACAGAAGAAAGCAAAAGGAAGTATCACGACAGCAAACGGAGGTGTAAGAATGTGGTAGGAGAAGAAAAGTTTGGAAGAATTTACACGAAGAATGGAAACGGGTGTAAGTGGCAGTAATAGGATGCTGCACGGACTTCTAAGAAGTAAGAGGAAAGAAAGAGTTACCATAAAGCTGGTGAAAAAGGGAGACAGAGAGTTGTTAACACACCCAGAAGAGATAAAGGGACGATGGAAGGAGCATTTCGATAAGCTATTGAATGTGAGCAATTGTACAGCCTGACGACTCTACAACAGAGGATGATATAAAATGCCGGAGGTGGAATTAGCAGTACAGAAAATGAAGATGGGAAAAGCAACAGGGGTGGATGAAGTCAGTGTGGACCTGTTGGGATGCAATGGTTGTATCGACTGCTAAAGTGTGTGTGGAAACGGAAATGTGTACCAGAAGACTGGGAGAAAGGGCTAATAATACCAGTGTTTAAGAAAGGGGACAAGAAAGTGTGTGATAACTATAGAGGGATCACCTTCATATCACAGATAGTAACAATACTGGAAAGGATATTAGAAAGAAGAATGAGAAGAAAGGTGGAAGGAGAGTTGCAAAAGGAACAGTATGGCTTCAGGAGTGGAAGATCCACAGTGGACCCAATCTTCAGCTTGAGGCAGGTGATGGAAAAGAACTGGGAATATGGAAAGGATTTGGTCCTGGCTTCATAGATCTAGAAAAGGCATATGATAGTGTCCCCAGAGAGAAGGTATGGGAAACCATGGTTAAGAAGAGACTGGGAAGAGAAATGTTGGAAATGGTGAAAGCAATGTACAACAACTGTGTTAGCAGGGTACTGACCCCAGTTGGAAAGACAGATTGGTTTAGGAACAAGACTGGACTAAGACAGGGGAGTGTGCTGTCACCTCTCTTGTTCATAATGGTGATGGATGAAATTGTAAAGGAAACAAAGGAAGCATATGGACATACAGAAATGAAGTTACTGTTATTTGCAGATGATATTGTGGTCTGGGGAAGGAACACCGAAGAAGTGCAAGAACAACTAGATGCACTGAACGAAGATATTCAGAAGTACTGCCTGAAAATCAGTATAGAGAAAAGCAAGACCATGGTGATGACAAGAGGGGAAAGACAAGGAAAGGGCACTGTGAAAATTGGAAGTCAGAGTTTGGAAATTGTGGACACGTTCAAATACCTAGGAAGTGAATTGATGCAAACTGGTAGGTTGGACATGGAGATTGGCAGGAGGGTACAGCAGAGCAATGCATTCTATCAAAGTGTAAGAAAACTTGTTTGGGATAAGGAAGTACCAAGGAAAAGCAAGGAGGTAATGTATAAAGTGTACTATGTTCCCATATTAACTTATGCAGCTGAGACTTGGACCCTGACAAGCAGGCAAGAGAGTAGAATCCAAGCCAGTGAAATGAAATTCCTAAGAAGTATGATAGGAAAGACAAGGCAAGACAGAGTGAGGAATGAAGATGTTAGGAAGGAAGTTGGGATGGGAAAACTAAATGAGAGAATTGAGAAGAATAAACTAAGGTGGTTTGGACATGTAAAGAGGATGGAGGAAAATAGAATACCAAGACAGATGCTGGAGGCGAAGTGCAAGGGTAAGAGAGCAAGAGGAAGACCTAGAACAAGGTGGATTGATTCAGTGAAGAACAGCGTAAGAAAAAGAAATCTGGACTGGGACAAGATCGTAGTGCCATAACCCCGACCCGGAAGGAGCTGGATAAGGGGAAATGATGATGATGAGATAGCAACATGTGCTGTTCCGCCTGACATGGCTGGCACATTTCTCCACCTTTCATAATCTAGTGTTTTTCTTCCCGATACGCTTATATTCCTCCGGTTTGGAACTCTTCCATTTCCAATCAGAGCAGCCACCTGGGGCGATGAGTCATGTGATCTAATGTCTATTGACGATTACTACCGGTACACGAATGCTTACGAAGTTAGTGGATACATGTCGATTGTAAAATTACACATGCGTTTCACAATAAGTACAATAAGGTAAATGCACCAGTAGTTGACCAGTTAAGGACCTTTTTTCAGTGAACCCTCTTCTGCACCGTTGATTATGATAAAATAATATGAATGAATGGCTAATAATATTTCTGGGTATTGTGGAAATGTAATAGTAACATAATAGATGCACATTCAAATTTTCTAAATTTTTTATAAAATTTAAAAAATCGTTATTTTTTGCATCAGTAGATGACCATTGCGAATGCAACATTTTTAGTAGTTGACCACAAAGTATTCCAATAATTGACTGTGGGGATTAAAATGAGAAATTAATAATATAATGGGTATAAAATGTATCTGTCAGAATAATATGTTTATTTTGAAAAATTATTTACAACAAGAGTTAAAAACAGATTTTAAAAAACCTTAAAACACACTTGGATTTCCTAGTAATGAACATAATAATGGAAATTTTGCGTATCCAGTTATTTTTCTTAAAAAGACATCTGGAATGCTGAATACCTCCTCATTTCTGGAACTAAGTATGATCACCGTCTGGTACATACTGTTGGAGGCTTTATTTTTTGTAGTATTTGATTCCTGGTATATATTAGCTTATCCTCCCTCTCTGGCCATTTATATGCGGAAAGTCCACTTTTAATCATCGAAGTCACTTCGTAGGAGTCATCTAAAATGTCAGTGATTTTCCCAGGATAGTAAGAATCATTGCATTCAACAATAACATAATCACCACGTTCTAGATTGTGGTCAGTATCGTCTTCTAGATCACTGGGAAACTCATTACTGTCATCGTCACCATCCGAAAGTTCTGGAATTGAAATGGATGACGCTGAATCAGAACCTGACCAATTGCATGCCTGTTTCTTTCCTTTAGGATTCTTGTCTTTCCTTGATCTCTTTTCTTCCATTAGTCTTTTTCTCTCTTCTTTCTTCCTTTCTCTCTCAATTCTTCTTTCTTCTTTCATTTTTTCTGCCTCTGTTTTTTTCTTCAATTTAGTTTCAAAGTACTTTTGCCCCTGCTTGCCTGATACAACAGAAGGAATCTTCTCCTTTTGATTCTTCTTAACAAGTTTGACTCTGTTTGTCAAAGAGGGATAGAAGAGATGTTTTTTAAATGGGCTCGGTACGTTAGAAAACACTGTAGCATGTTCCCCTTCTGCAGTCCCATTTTTCACAGGTGTCAAGTTCTTTACAGGGGATGATTCGATTTCATTTGATGTCCCTGGTAATGGGTCAGGCAGGATTTCGCAACCAACAACTTCCTCGCTGACTTCTTCTTGACTATCTAGTGGCTGGACAGAAATTGGATTCTGGGGTTGATTTTCAAGCTCCACAATTTCAGTTCTTGTTTTCTTCCACAATGAAAATAGAGACTGATCACAAGGATTCCCTTTCCACTCCTCGTTTGAATTTGAAAATAGAATCATTTTTTTCTTCGTCAATGTTGGAATTCAAAAATTCATATCCTTGTTTAAGAAATTTTAAACGGTGTTCATCGTACTTTGGAGGTTCGGCTTCATTATCCTTGTATGCTAACCTCTGCCCTGGAATATTTACAGCAGCTGGATTCCATGCGAAAAGGCCACATTTTCGAAAACCGTTGACCAAAACAGATGGTGTGACAGTTTTGTCCACTGCTTCTTTCAGAAGCTTGGCAAAATCTTTCTTCTTTAAGGTAGGAGCATCAAGGTGATCAATTCGCCATTGGTGAACTCTTCTTTTTCATCCTTCTTTCAGCGTTCGGAACACTGAAACATCCATTGGCTGAAGGATGTGTGTTGCATTTGGAAGGAAAGTCACCAAAATAATTTTCTTTTCATCACAAAATTGACTTGTTTGAAGGCTCAGGTGAGATAAATGTCCATCTACAATGATCCTCTTCGCTATATTGGGATTCCTCTTTAAGAAGGCATGAACCCAAGTTCTGCCAGGTAGATCATTAACAAAAGGGTTGATCCGTTTAACATCTTTCATAATTCGTTGAACACTGTCTTGTAGTTGGGTTACTGTCACGGGAAACCCGGTTGATTGCATCTTCATAACCCATTTGGAAAGGCAATCCTCTTCTTCGTCAGTCAGTATTGAATGTGGTCCCATTTTTCGTGCTAATGGGCTCTTACCTTCAACTTTTTATTTTAAGGTAATCCTTGGGACCCCATAGTTTCTAGCAGCCGTCCGAATAGGTGTCTGATTAAGGCGAACATCCTCAACAGCTGCTTTCATAGCTGCTTCTGTGTATTTCCGGAAGGTGCCTTTAATAGGAGGCATCTTGAAAGGTCTGCTGCAATTGAAAAAATCAACCTGATTGGTATATTCACCCCAAAAATTCACCATGTTACCAAAAAGTTAATTGCATTGGAAGTTGACCACTCAGTGAGCTAGTAATTGACCATGCGGTCATCTACGGGATGAACTAAGTTCAGAGCCATAGGCAAGAGGATTGTACCTTTTTAGCTTACTGCCACTAAAACAAATGTATTTAAAGAGTAATTGAAACATAATCTAATTTACAGTAGTAATTGACCACGTGGTCAATTACTGAAAATATTCAAGATTTAGTTTCAGTAATTGACCACCTCCTCTTACTTACACATGGCTACAAACGAAACATTCATATGCTATGAATTCATTTCAAAAGCTTACCTTATTGTAGATGATTACTTGCCAAAGTTGAAGGTCAATAAAAATAGCACTGTGGATCGATTGTTCACTGCTTGGTTTTAAGGAAATCGGTAAGAAATTCGAGAGAAAACAAACCAGCATGAACATGCTATCAACAAACATCCGCCATTATAACCCATGATGCCTTGCACATAACCTACTTTCAGAAAATGCAACTAGATGTCAGGCCTACCTATTCTCGGAGGTTTTGACATTCTTTGACGCTGAACACTCTTGTTTTAATTATTTTTAACCCAAATGATCAACTACTGAACCAAGGTCAATTACTGGTGCACTTACCTTATATGGTATTGTAAGTTCATTCGTACATTAACGCTTCAGGGAGATACGGTGTATTCCCTTGGATGATACCGATCGTAGAAACAGAAATTCACGAGCATGGCACGACGGCCGGTTTCCCATAGTTACATTTCTGGACGAGAATGTTACTCGGGAAAGTTACGTCATTAACATTACTGAAGATTTCTCGTGTTGGCAATAAGTATGTCGCAAACCACGCCTAACCGTTCATTTTTCCAAAACACTGGCGCTTGTAATAATTGATTATGAATCAATGTGTGGATTGTTATTGCATCACGACTAGTCGTGATATCCCTTTGCTGTACAATGTGTGAAGAACAGTTCTGCAGATTTCTGATAAACAATTTTATTTGCCGGTTAAAGTATATGTCACAGGGTTGATAGAGCGGGAAAATACTTTTCAACGAACAACTTGGTATTCCATGTTCTTTGACCACCCCATGAATCAATTATGAACAAGAATGGTTCTGTTTTACGATACAGTTGCATTCAAACAATAGCTTGCCACGGTGGGTGAGTCAGCCTACTAACCCCAAGACTGCAGGTTTGCTCCTGGCCGTGGTAAGTGATTTTTGAAAGGCGGCAAAAATACGATACGCGCGTCATACGGTGTTGGCATGTCAAAGAACCCATTTGAATTCAGTAGGCCGAGTTCATAATGGCAAAATTAATCTCGGGAGTTTCCGCCAACACAAAGTTCCTCATTTCTCTACTAGAAAGCGCTATCGTGTTCAAGGAGCTTAGATATCTAACATCTAACCTCCTTGACTTTCATAGTCAAAGAACAACGAAATTCGACATGCAAGCTACCCTCTGGGTGTCAAATAGCAAAGCTTGCACCAGGCACCCGAGCCCATGCGATATTAATTCAAACAATGATTGTAGGATTCTTTGAGAGCTTCCCAGATTTAGTGGAAGTAGTAGCTGGTTCACCTCTTGTACTCGAGGAGTTTTCCGGAAAGTGATTCAATTGGTTGACAGCAAGATCCGTGGCATTTTCACCTCGGTGTGACAATGTTCGTTTAGTGCTGATGTGATATTCGCATCCGGTTTGATCTGTATTAAGGGTCGAGTCGAAGTGTGGTATTCTAGCAGCCGTTTGACGTTGAAACGTCTCTGCGCTTTGCAACAATCCTTCGAACGTATGTTTCTGGTTGGTTCTGACATAATGTGGTAATATGTCGCTGCCGAATCCTATGCTTTGCCACGTTTGCAAAACTTCCGGATTGCAATGGGGCCGCTGCCGCAACATTCGCGTAGTAATCGTCAATGGACAACAGGAAATAAATGAAACAAAAAAAAAAAAAAATTACGAGCCTTACAGTAGTCGCATATGATGTGTAACATCTGACATAGAAGAAACCTCACGTGAAATTGTTGATACACCGGTACCGTATTTTATAGTATTATTGGCACAAATATTAATCTATTGTAAAAGGTTACAGATATTGTAGTTTGTAATACGGAACTCATTTTATTACATGATTTGTAGCTTCCACCAGCACTAGCCTAAATAAAGAATACGATATGGATCAACTAGATTAATAGACGCGACACCGCTCATAACCTTAAATTCCTTATAAACAGGTCCTCTTGATTCACAGACCAACACGTAATTTCATATGGATTCTGTTAAAATGAGTCATATTGATATGATAAATATAGTTTAAAATGATAATCTGGTAGCAAAAATATCTACCCCGCCCAGGATTCGAACCCAAGATTTCTATATTCACAGTCATACGCAATAATCCCACGGCTATTTCGACTACGCAAATATTGTGCACAAGATGGTGACTTATTTCCACGTTCCAATAATACTGCATTACGGAATTAAGTTTCATTTATATTTTGCTTGTTTCGTTAATGTTCCTGAGTGACATTGAGTTTAAAATGCCTTATGCCAATGCAATGCCGACTACTTACAATGTTTGATATTAAGGCATTTTACCATTTAAATACTGATACGAAGACTTCGAACATGTACCATGTCATTTGTTTAAATCACTTGTCACCAGAGTTCGCATGAGCGTTTTCCGTTCAGTATGTCATATACATTCCACATGGCCGAGAGTGCGTCATGGTATCAATTTTCGACACCGCGCGCTGATTGTTTCTCTTACCAGTGCCAGCCGGATCGATCGATCGATCGAGTTGGCAGTGCGTCTTATACTTCCGTTCGATCCACCACTGCCAGCTAGGGCACACTTCAATTCGATCGAGCGGGCAGTGCATACTTCCGTTGTCCACTACTGCCAGCTAGTACACTTCCGTTTGATCGATCGAGCGGGCAGTGCATACTTCCGTTGTCCACCGCTGCCAGCTAGTACACTTCCGTTTGATCGATCGAACGGGCAGTGCATACTTCCGTTTGATCCACCACTGCCAGCTCGATCGTTCCGATCCACTTCCGTCCCCAATTTTCAAAATCACTCCCACAAAACTATCCACCAACCGAGCGGAAAGATGTTACACATCAAAAAAAGAAAACAAGTGTCGGGATTTCAACACGGGGCACAAACATGTGAAGTCGCGGCCGCGTAAGTTGAATCCGTTACGCACTAAAAGGTGCGTCAAGCACGCAGCCTACAGCACTTCGACTGTCGTTTTCTCGGAAACGGTCGAGTGTCTACGGGCAATCCAAAATATATGTTCGTATATTTCAACCCCTCTTTCACTGAGCGAAGTTTCTGGGAAATCGGGTTGTTACACTTGGCGAGCCGGGAATCGAACATGAATCTCAAGAGGTGGTGTTACCTCTTTAAGCGGACCTAAATGACGCTTTCGACACATTCTTGAAGGGGCTGACGAGCTCTCATTTGTTCCATCGGCCAGCCGTGAAAACTGCCATCTAAAGGTACGATTTGGATCCTCGCCGCCAAGGCGGCGCGCTGCCATGGCGGCGCTGCCTGGGAAGTTGTGGTGTTTTCGTTCCTCGCTGCCTGGGCAGCGCGGCAGAGGTTCAGTAGGCTGTTTACATTGAGGTAATTTAATAGAGGTACGATCATCATGTGTAGTGCTGCTTCCAAAACGGGAATTAAAAGATTATTGGAGGAAGAGGAAGACGATTACAACTAAATTCTAGCCCTATTGGTGCGAAAAAGAAAAAGGAAAGCCACGAAAGAGATCTACAAAACCCGAGAGAACGAGGGGTGCTTTAAAATATAGATCGAAATATTGCATCATACAAAACTGGGTACCTAACTGGATACAAACTCAACGAGTTTTTCGTCATCTGCCGCTAAAGACGACATTGTTGATACAAAGCACTCGGCTGGGAAATGTATGCAACAGGATATCAATTATAATAGAAGTAAGTTAATAGACGCAAGATAAAGCATGACAACAACAATCTACTGCAGCACACCTAGTGGTATGGCGGTCAAGTATGAAAATATTGGCTCCCAAGCATTGTAAAGTTTTTATTTTTATTTAGGCCTAACCGGGTCACTCCAATCCATACGTAATTTAGCCTAATGACATATTTCCGTTACATAAAATTGGCCTAAAATTAAATTAAATGCAATTTAAAAGTTCTTTAGATGCCGTATTATTTGAATAATTAACTTTTCCGGCCTTAAAAATGGCAAAAGATGCAATTATTTTCGAATAATTGGTACGAGAAAATTAGCGACTAGTCGAGACATCTAGCGGACTTCTATCAAACTCCATTTTGGATAGCAGTTTTATGCTCCATTTCCGGGCTTTGTATAATTTCGTTGCCAACAGGCGGCGCCGCAGAGCCGCCAGACCGGTCCTGGCGCGGCTGGGCGGCCACGCTGCCCATGCGGCGCTGCACAGGCAACGCTGCATGGGCAGCGGCGGAGGAGTTCGAAATGTATCCCATCTAAATACACGTGGAGCGGTAGTGAGCTTCCACCGCCATGGCAGCACGCCGCCTTTGCAGCGGCAGCGCGCCGCCTTGGCGGCGAGGATCCAAATCGTACCTTAACACGTTTCATTTGAGGGCCCTTGAAGACGACATAGATCATAGTCATGTGTCGAGCATTGGGAAGGAGGCGACCCGTGGCCTTAAGTTAGGAAGTGTCCCGGAATTTGCCTGGAGTAGAAGTGGCAAACGACTTCCATGATGACTGAGTTGGGTATCGAACCCGTGCGTCACGCTCACGAGGGTATTCGGGGCGAAGACCTAGAATGCTAACCGCTAAAACATGACGGGAGTGTTGACAGTATGTTTATGTTTGGTTAATGTCAAACACAACTAAGACCATTGAATGTTAGGCTACTTGCTCACTTGATAGTATTTAGATGGAAAGAATTAACATTAGGTCTACAGTTTTGATTTACAACTCACACTATAGACTAATATAAAGTCAAGGTTTATAACCTCACCGTCAGTGAGTAGATAACAATGCTAGACCGTCGAGTCTGTTTACAGAAATATTATTTCTTAACTATGGTATGTTTTCAATCCAATCAAACTCCATTCGGCGTTCGCAACGTTGCCAAATTGAAGCGACAGAAGCCATTTTCAGTGTTGCCTAATTGTATTAAAGAAAGCTTTTCAGTCGGTCAACACGAACTGTGCAAGTACAGTATTCACAAACTAACACGCTTTCATGAACAAATACCTACTTTATTGGATGACATGTTCACTTAGGCTAGGCCTATATACAAATAGCCTATTGTACACTTATGTAACGCGAATTATATATTTATACTCGTTTTAGAGATACCGGTAACCAGTTAGATTATAATATAAGGTGCGTTCAAAAAGTAACGAGCCGGAGGCTGTAATGCGCAAACCGGTGACAACATCGGCTAATCGTGGCGTGTGTAAGGAGGTGTGGTTCCGACCAGAGAGTGGAAGGTCACATGCTTCCTGGTGTGGTTGAAGACTGTGGGGCACCCATTGGGCACACACTTTGCGCAAGTGCACTCGTTCCTTCATGATGGTGTGCACACTTCCGACGCTCAATCCGACCACGGCGGCTATGGCGTTCACTGTCACTCGGCGGTCCTGGGTAATGTGTGCATCAACCAGCTGGACGTTGGGTGCCCCAGACCGGGCATCATCGGCTAATGTCACTCGTCCTTCCCTGAAGCGCTTGTGCCATGCCTTGACCCTTGCAAGGGACATGCAGTGTTCGCCGTACACTTGTGACATTCGGCGATGAATGTCCGTTCCGCCTACCTCTTTCGCTGTCAGAAACCGAACAACACCTCTTTGCTCTTCGTTTGACGCCTCCATGTCACTGATTGCAATGCGACTGGCAGCGTTGGACGATTGATGTGTTATTGAGTGTTTTATCCTACGTATCGCCGCCATGTTGGACCGACCACAGCGCCCCAAGTGATAGTTGGAGTTGTTAGACCGACGGGAAAGCTCTCTTTAATAAAGTTGCCAAATGTTTGATAAGGGTATAAAAGTTAGGGAAAAGAACTGTTGTCACACGTTTCAGGGCACTTGATGCTGTTCTTGGTAGAATAATGGTACACAATTGTATGAATGAATGAACCCCCCCCCCAGATGAACATCCTGCATACGCCACTATAATAATATGATCACAATGAAAACGGAGCGGAGGGACTCTTAAGAGCGAAGGCACTGGAGAATAATAAGATCAGAGCAAACTGATTGTCACACAGTTAACATGGCGCTACCGCCTCGCTTTGCAACGTTGCCACATGTTAACATTAGTAAATGCAGGGCCGTAGAGAACGATCACGGGCCCTAATACAAGGTTTTCCGGGCCCATGCATTTTCATTCAACCTGGGACCTAATTTTGAAATTTTAGCCCCCCAAAACAAAATCTCGTGGCTGTTCTGCCCCATAAAACTTCAATCATCATTATCATCCATGGATTTAGCTTGCCCAACTGTTATTAATTTACTTTGTTCAACTAGTCTCCTTTATTTCCGTGTCTCATTAGTTGTTCGTTTACTTTACGATTTTGATCACTGTGCCTTAAAAATGCGCCATCTCGTCTTGTCTATGAACTTGCCAAGGAAACGTTTTACATGGAGGATCTGCGATTAAGCCTGCCTTCTACTGAGGCTTCCGTCAAACGTAGGAGGAAGAAAAGAGCAGAGATAGACATTGACTTCTACGGTTCATCAGCGATGATCGATCGCACCCGACCAACACGAACCAGGAGCCATCACGAGTCTGGCCATACATGGTTGCCACCACAAGATTTGTGAGAACAAGCTTTTCCACTCGCCGAATGAAAGATGTGTGTGTGTGAATTATGCGGACGGAGATGTACGCTGTATCACATCACAGTGTGCCGAAGAGGACGAAATCTTTGTCTGATTATAGTGAAAACTAATACGCATTCGGGTAAAAGATATTTCAGTGTTATTTTTACTCATTTTGCTTGTAATTAATGCACTGTCGAGCGCTCCTTAATAAAAAAATGCCGGTTTTTGGTATCTGAACGTGCTCTAAGGAAACAGGACATACAACGCCTGGAAGCAGCGGAAATGTGGATGTGGAGAAGGATTCTGAAAATAAGCTGGACGGAGAAAAAGCTGGCTCCTCAAAGAAGTGGACGAAACAAGGAAATTGATCACTATTATAGAAAAGAGGAAAGCCACACCCTACCTCATAATGAGTTCCTGACCACCGTTCGGGGGAAGGTAGTAAGAGGAAGACCGCGGAAGGCTCATCTGGATTCTGTGATGCATGGACTTCAATTTAAACAGTAGGCTGACTTAAAACGTTCAGCCAGTGAGAGACAAATGTGTTTGAAGAAAAAGGAAGGAAGCTTGTAGTTTAACGTGACCGTTAATCTTGAGATCAGGAGCCACGGGACCTCCTTTTTACGAGGAATTCGAACCACGGGACATGGCATTTCACTTCGAAAATCTCACATGCATTGACCGGGAATCGAACCCGGACCGTCTTGGTGAGAGGCATACAGCTAGACCGCTGAGCCACCACGCCCCCCCTTGTGTTTGAAGATGATGATGATGATGTATGAACGTGTTCAGGCTCTACAAGAATAATCCACACTCCTTTCAGAAATGTACAGTATAAAGTAAAGAGACATTTTTCTGAGAATGAATGACTCTGGCACTTAGCCATTTCTCCGGTAAACGAAGAACACAATGGTTACCGTGTTTATAAAGTTAATTAGGCTATATGTTCTCTTTGTAATGTTTTGTATACTGATCGCTGCCTGTGTTTACATCGAAGTGTGTCATCAGAAAATTGCATAATAGTTTTGACATTAAATTCAATAAAATGGTCCACTCCAAGCTCCTGCCTCGAGCCCCTCAGCTAATCCGGGCCCCGGGGCTCTCGTTGGACCTGAGTACATGATAAGTATTATCGGGTTTTGCTGATTTAATTCATATACGCCCCTGGGTGTGAACAGTGAATATGGAACTTGGTAGTCCCCCAGAAGCTCACATCTAGTGGGACATGGGTTGGCGACCTCGGGACCCCAGCTGAGTCCGGCATTGCTTCCACTTACTTGTGCCGGGCTCCTCTCCGTCTTCTTTCCTGTCGACCTCCCTTGTTCTTTTCCGACCCCGACGGTATTAGGGTATACGAGGCCTAGGGAGTCTTTCACTTTCCCGCCTTAATTGGCCCTTGTCTCATCTTTCCTGATCCCTCCTTCTTCGAGGGGTCAGACCTCTTGTTTTCTTTTCATTATATTTCATTTTCTCTTTAAGATTCCCGCACTGTTTTTTTTTTGTTACTTGGCTTTCCGTGTTTCTAAATTCCCTTTAGCGATTTTTTTCACTACATTTTGTAGGTATTTTTAATCTACGTTGCATTTTGTAAAGATTGACAATCTAAATTGCTTTTTAGTAAGACTGTCAATGTAGGAGCAGGACATTTTAGTGAGTCTTTTGAATTTCAATTGCATTTTGTGAGTATTTTCAACCAAAGCCGCATTTCGCAAGAATTTTAAATCTAAATTGCATTTTGTAAGTATTGCCAATCCAAATGAGTAATTTGAATCTACCGTACATTTTGTAAGCATTTTCAATTTCAATTGCATTTTGTAAATATTTTGAATTTCAATTGCACTTTGTGAATAATTTGGATTGGAACTGGGATATTTCATTCTGAATTGCATTGTGTATTTTCAATTTCAATTGCATTTTGTAAGTATTTTGAACCTCAATTCCATTTTGTACGTATTTTGAACCTAGCCTACATTTTGTGCGTATTTTTCAATCTATTCCTTTTGTGAATCTTTTCGTTCTCAATTCCTTTTTGTAAGAACATTTTGTGAGTAGTTTCAATCTGAGTTCCATTTTGTAAGTTTTTTTCGTCTCACTTAATTTTCGTTCTGGTTTCCGTCTCATTGTCATTTTCGCTATCACCCAGATCATTAGGGGCCGATAACCTAGATGTTAGGCCCCTCAAAACAACACTTATCATCATCATGGATGATGGAACTTTGTAGGGCGCATCTTCCTTTTGCGTCAAGATGCAACGCGTGGCTTGGGGCACCGCATGGCCTTGGGCGGAGAAATGGTTCGCCTTTCACTGGGGTCAGCTGTGTCAGTGAACAGCTGAACAGCGCCGTGCGAGGAGCTCCATTGTCACAGGTACTGTAACACACTCTTCGAATCCCGGTGTAGATTGGGATCATATAGTCAACTTCCAGGCAGTGGCGTGTGCAGGATTTCTTTATCGGGGGTTTCATTCATACATTATTAGAATAATATACTCGATTATTATATAAACACTAGCAGCAGTGCCCGGTGGATTTATTTGTTTTATGGATGATATTGAATACTACTGGAGCGCTCAAGGATAAGGACCAACACCATCGCCCTTATACAGAGGCATACTATTGTCATGATGATAACTGTTTTAAGGGGCCTAAAAATAGTTACTCCCCGTGACTGCAATTTATAAGCATCTCGCAATTCTGCACCAGAACACTGGTAGGGACGACGTGATGCAGCCCGCATTACCAGGCAACAATAGACTTAGGCATTATTGAAGCTGTTCAGGAGCGCTTGTTCTTCCGACTTACTGAACAAAACTCAATCTTTAAGGTTACTGAGAGGTGTAGCCTAATGCTACATAGCCTAAACCAAAGGTTCTCAACCTTTTTCAACCATCGTACCCCTTTAAAAAAAATAAACATCCTGCGTACCCCCTACTAACCTTTCTTAGGCAGTAATATGGTTATTAAAAATGTAAAAGGTATTTAGTTAGTATGGTTTAACCTTTGTAATTTTATAAGGAAAGATATTTTAATAAAACAAAATATAGTTGTTTTTCAGTTTCTTTTACCAAAGGGTGACTTTTGCAATCATTGCGTTAGTTTTCATTTCAACATAGAACATATCAGAAACACTACCAGGGGTAACGTTCTCGCTTGCTGAGCCCAAGGTTGCAGGTTCGAAACCTGGCGCAGTCAGCTGGCATTTGAGGGTGCGCAAATGCGAGGGAGCCGTGTCAGTACATTTACTGGCACGATAAAGATCCCCTTCGGGGCAAAATTCCGGCACCCCGGCGTCTCTAAAAGCCAGGGTAGTTAAAAGGGACGTAAAACCAATAACATTATTATTAGAAACACTACCTTGCATACACTTATTCCAAATGTTCAGTTTTCCAAAAATATCACTCAAATAGGCGAATTTTAAAAGCCAACCAAAGTCATTGAGAACTGATGATAAATTAGAATTGTGCTCGGTAAAGAAAAGATGCAATTCTTTGTGGAGTTCAAATACACTCACACAGTAGTCACGGCACGAAGCTCACTGCGCATGTGGATCGAGTAGAAGGATGCCCTGCCGCGTACCCCCTGAAATGTTTCGGTTGAGAACCCCTGGCCTAAACTATTCGTCTTGAATCTGGCTATCATATACAAAAATAATTTTTCGAATCCGACTGGTAGTTCTAGAGATTGGCGCGTTTAAACAAACAAACTCTTCAGCTTTATTACATTAGTATAGATTCTCTTTGCATGAAAATTATTTTAATTATATTTTCCAGCACAATAAAGGAAAATAATCAAATTGTTTAAAAATATATTGAAACCAGTAAGTTAAAAGTTAAATGATGCAGTTACAGCTCTGCTTGCAATATTGATCTTTGTGAGAGGGAAATAATGTCTTGGTCTCATGTTCTCACTGCCATTGATGGCATCTTTGATAGGAATATAACGAATTATCTTGAGGAAACGGACACACAGTGGCACAGATATGTGCATTTAAAGTAGCCCGAAGCGAAGTGAGAAAAGTTACCGATCGCACACTTTAACAGCTAAACTGACGCAACGCTGAGGGAGGAGTCTCGCTGCGAGGAGACTGAAGAGCGGGATCACTTTTAAAATCCACAAGCCTACTAGCCGCAGTGTGTAAGGATTCAAGTAATAATAATAATAAGGTTATTGGTTCAACGTCCCTTTTAACTACCGGTACTCGGACTTTTAGAGACGTGCGCTGCCGGAATTTTGCCCCAGTTTCTGAACACGAAGCTCTGTCCAAGGAGTAAGAAATTGCGCCTGGTTTCTAAATTGAAGTCAACTATTTTAGTATAAAAAGGACGTTGTCATAATTTCAGCCCTTACGGTTGTGAAACATTACGGTTCTGTTAGTTCTTGAAGTTGTACGTACCGTATATATTTTGGAAGAAGCCATGTTTGGACATAAACGGGACTTGGTCATGGATTTGCTCCCTTTTTCTGCTTCGCGGGGATAGATGACCACTAGTTCCAAACTTCGCTGCGGACTGCTTACATTGTTGACGAGCTTCCGTGCGAGGATTTGCACGTTTCAAATTGCTTATGTTTTTTTGTGAACGCTATGATAAAATATACTAAATTCAATGCTAATTTCTGTCCTGGCAGCAACTTGCAGACAAGAATAGTGTCAACCACTTGCCTTTTACGAAATTAATAACAGTTATTTCAGAATTAAAATATCGTTGGCGATGTGCGATATTTCAGACACACACAATGCTGAACAGCTGCGCAATGTTGGCAGTTTTGCCCTTGCTTCCGGTCCCTAAACAGCAAAACGTAGATAAGATAGACTTGCGACATGAGCTGGTCGAGGACGAACGGGTTGCCGACATCGCGATCATCAGCTCCATGTCATAGGGACACCATCAGTTCGTTGTGATAACATCTACCAGAATACTTTACCAGCGCCATTATGGTCATCAGCACTTGGCAGTGAGTATTGATGCTAGGGTTCGTAGATATGGGTTTGCGGATTTATGTTAATTACGACTTCGGAATTTTTCAGTTGTAGCAAGGCAACCTCTAAGGGACGGAGGAGGTCTGCTATAGCCGGTATTCAAATTAAGGATGGGCCGGTCTACAACCTTGAGGCCCAGCAAGCAGCCATCCTGAGCGTGTCTCCAGGCCCGTGTTGTGAGTGACGAGCAGAGCCCTGCGCGGATAAAGGAAACGTTATCCGCACCTGGACGTTTCTTATCCGAATCTACTGCCATTACAAAAATAGATAAAGTATTGAAGCAACTCATTTCATCCGCAACAAAGACTCACATCGCAACTCATCTCCGACCTCGGGAATAATGAGCAACACGTTTAGACATTTGAGGAGAAAGTCGTTCCCCTACGCTTTGTATGTCATGTGCTATGTTTAAAATGAATGTTACACAGCCAGAATTGCAACCCTTTCCTGTTCGGAGTGTTAATAATGCTTAATTATATACATTGAATGAGGTTAGTGTGAATCATCATTTTACATTTGTCATGAAAAATACATAGGCCTAACAGTAAATATCCGGGCTCTAATAATGATATTCAACAAGTATTCTAAAAACTATCCGCAAATTTACTGCAAAAATTATCCACATCCGCGCACGACGTTAGTGATGACAATGTCGAACATGGTGTAGTTGAGGTTAACAGCTGCGTGTTGACAGAGGGCTCTGTGATCTGTTGTGGCATCTCGATTACCCCAGGAAGGAGCTGCTGAATAATGTCCTCACTGGTGACTGATCCTAGCATTTGTCTGGAGGGAGTCAGGAAAGCGTTGGGTTTCGAACCTCGGATCTGTGGACTCCTGCAGCTCCCCACCACGGCCATGGTGTACTGAAATGAGACAGCTGGGTTTGTAACCATCTTCACTGTTGCTGAATCGGAATTGTTGTTGTTGATTCATTTATGGCTTTGCGACATCTGTCTGACAACCTATGCCATTGTGGTGACTGTGGCCTGGAGGCTGGGAATCGAATCCACATCTTCTCACGATGCAGAGTGTGAAGGAAACTATTAGTTTCACGTGGCCACGGATAACGTAAAATCTGAACCAACTGTGGCATCATTATCTGGGTCAAAGGAAGCTCAGCACAAGGTCACGGAGAGTTGCCCTACGGTGACGTCACGGCTGTTTTGTTACAATATTATGTCAATAATCACGTCTCACCTTGGGGGAAGATGACCTCGCTGTTCCGCCCCTTAAAGCACGTCTCACCTACTTTATCAAGGCCAAGTATCAGCGCGTCAGTTCCCTGGAGTAAAAGTGCCTTACGTGGCTGAGTGAACATAATAGCTAGCCACTACACCAGCCATTGACCCGCATCGCAACAAGGTGTAATCCAGGCTGCTCAGTATTTCTCGTTGGTCGTGCATCTCTCTGAAGACAACGATCCAATTTACCGAAAAGGTTCACTTCCATAGCGAATCTGTTCATCTTTAGTTTGTATGTTTGAGTCTTCAGTCTTTTGGCTGGTGGATGCAGCCCTCCATGCTCCCTGTCCTGAGCTAATCGATTCATCTCTACATAGCTACCACGCCTTACATCCAAGGCAATCTGTTTAACATATTCTAACCTTGGTCTACCCCTACAGTTCTTGTCTTCGACCCTCCCTTGCATAATTAAGCTTGCTATTCCCTGGTGTCTTAGTATGTGTCCTACCAACCTATCTCTTCTCTTCATTAGCAGTCGCCAGAAACATCTCTCCTCTCCCACTAGTCTTAATACCTCTTCGTTTGTAACCCTATCTACCCATGTGATCTTCATCATTCTCCTGTAACACCACATTTCAAACGCTTCAATTCTTCTCTTTTCTGCTGCTCCAACAGTCCAAGTGTCACTTCCATAGAGCGCCACGCTCCAGACAAAGGCTTTCAAAAATGACTTCCTAATACCTAAATCTATATTCGATGTCAACAGATTCCTTTTATCTAGAAATGCTTTCCTTGCCTGAGCCAACCTACTTTTTATATCCCCTTTGCTTCGTCCATCACTGGTTATTTTGCTTCCTAAGTAACAGAAGTCTCCTACTTCCTTCAGCTTTTCACCTGCCAATTTGATGTCCATAGAGGATTCTGATTTATTTCGGCTGCATTCCAAAATTTTTGTTTTACATTTTATTTATTTATTTATTTATTTATTTATTTTCATCATGCATTCCTTAGCCTAGAATATCGATTCCATAAAATGTCCGATATTTGCACAGCTCACTTATTTTGGTCGTATCTAAGGCTTCTATTTTCCTTCATTGGAAGCATGGTATTGTGAGGTCCTGGGTGGGATGTGATGAGTCGAGGAACTCATGAGGATGGTGGTTCATCGAGCAGCCGCCATGGACGCCCCAGAGAACAGTTCTATTCCATGACCTAGATATTCTTTGGCAGAATCACCGATGAAAAAGGAACGATCCAAGAGATACCGTGGGATCGCTTCGAAGAACTGACAAACATGAGTTGTCGGACAAGTTCAAAGGCGAAAACGCTATTGAACTTTGTATCACCCTGGATCTTGGAGTGTTTCTAGATGTGAAGTATTACGATTCAAGAATAATCTCAGCAATATTGGACCTCTACAATCGTTGCCTTAATTTACTCGATCAGAAGGCGTGTGCAGTTTGGCGATGTATTACAGCGGATAGCGTCATATCTCAGGGCCTCTGCAGATCCTCGCACGAGCTATGGACGTCACCCACGAGTTGGGCAGCTCAGTTCTCTGGTCGTGGACCCCTGGAGGCTGGACAAACAGCGCGCCTCACCCACTTGGGTCGATGTTACACTGGCGTCCCTCGCGCAGGTCGCCCACGGGCGTCAACTAGAAAGACCTGCACTTGGCCTCTCTGGAGGCCACACGACCATCATCATCATCACTGTCCATTATTCACTTGAAACATGTGTTTTTGTTTCTTGCTTATTCAAGTGTTACCAACATGTGGGATACAAAATACTCCTTGTAATTATGTGACAAACTATTAGTTGGCGAAACGATTAGCCTGGTTAAAGATTATTGATGTGTGAGCACTGTGACAGTACGTGACAAAAGCCAGGGGTGTACAGCCTATAATTATGGTCCAGCCAGGCAAAAACCATTGGTCTGGATCAGTGGTTCTTAACCGGTGGTCCGCGAGTACCTCGGCAGTGGTCCTTGGGAGAAAGGGTCCACCAGCACGTATAAAAAAGTGGCCAATAAATGGGGAATTCGGAAACGATGTGCGTTGAACGAGTATCGTCCAAATGTATTCGCGGCGATGACTATCAGGGTTTGAATTGAAGTATCATTAAAATAAGGGTTATTGAGGAAGAGTTACAACTGAATGGGTGAAAATCATAACGGTTTAAGTGACATTTAAAAAAAAAATGAGTTAAGTGCAAGATGAAACTCAGGAAGGATGTATCTTTTGAATAGCAGAGAGGGACAAGTGATTGCGGTATTGTTCTGCCCTCTAGTGATATGTGGTATAACTACAAGTTGCCTGCTTTATACGAGTGTTCCAATGTTTAAATGGCGTTTTCTCTGAATGAACAAAATGTTACTTATACCATTATGGTTTTCATCCATTCAACTGATAAGGCGTATTGGGGGGAGGGGGTGGTCCGTATATGGTTCAATTTTAGGCTGAGTGGTCCGCAGACTTCTACGGGTTCAGAACCATTGGTCTGGATAAAGATAATTGATGAGTAGTGCCGTATGCGCGGGGTTGGCAATACTGTGTGGGTCACACAACTGGAATTTCACTACAATACACCAGGTGAATCAGTTGCCCCTAATAATAATAATAATAATAATAATGACGTATGACCTCGGTGCCGGGTGCAAGCTTTGTTAGTTGCTTAGTTGCCCCTAATGATATTCTGTTATGCAGCCCAACTAACGCGTCCCGTATGGTGCATATTCTGCAATCCATTCCCCTCGATGTGACTGCAGAATTATAGCGCTCAGTATCGTTTGCAGAAGATGCACCATGTGTTGTTGTTAGGTAGTCAGCCCGAAGGCTGGTTGGATCCTCAAAAAGTACCGCCATTACGTTATGTGAGTAGATACCCACAAAAACCCAAGGCAGCACTATTTTGAGGCGTTCTAGGCAAGAAGAGGAGTGAGGTAGTTTGCCATTGCTTTCCTCACTGAGTCAGAACAGTAGTCCTAACCCTATGAGTTGAACCTTTCACAGCATTCACAGGCACTGACTGTGCCCCGAATGCCATTACTAAGCACCACCCATACCTCAGTAGCTTCCATATAATCACAGCCATGAGTGAGACTGAGACATCGGTGAAAAGCCACCTTTTACTCTAGCCTGTGCCAACTGACAAATGCAAAAGTACAGTATTCATCAAGAGATGGCGAACAGGCACCATACGGGACGCGTTAGTTGGGCTGCATAACACAAGGGGCAGCTGATTCACCTGGTATAAGAGGATGGCGCGCAGACAGCGAAGGAAGAAACATCTTTAGCACAGCATCTCAGCAATTACTGAATACAAAATGTATTTCGGGTAATTTCTGTAGTTTGTAGAAGGTTCACCACCGCTTTGGTGTCACCGAGTTTGGGAGTGTTACAGCCTTTCTGTTATGTAGTCAGCCCAAAGGCTGGTTGGATCCTCAAATAGTACCGCCGTTAGGTTATATGGGGAGATACCCAAAAAACTCGAAGGGAGCGCTATATTGAGGCATACTAGACAAGAAGTGAAGTAGTTTGCCATTGCTTTCCTCCCTGAGTCAGAACAGCAGTCTTAACCCTATGAGTCGAACCTTTCACAGGCACTGACTGTGCCCTGAATGTCATTACTAAGCACCAACCATACCTCACTAGCTTCCATATAATCACAGCCATGAGTGCGACTGACACATCGGTGATACTCTAGCCTGTGCCAACAGACACTGACTGTGCCCTGAATGTCATTACTAAGCACCAACCATACCTCACTAGCTTCCATATAATCACAGCCATGAGTGCGACTGACACATCGGTGATACTCTAGCCTGTGCCAACAGACACTGACTGTGTCCTGAATGTCATTACTAAGCACCAACCATACCTCACTAGCTTCCATATAATCACAGCCATGAGTGAGACTGACACATCGGTGATACTCTAGCCTGTGCCAACAGACACTGACTGTGCCCTGAATGTCATTACTAAGCACCACCCATACCTCAGTAGCTTCCATATAATCACAGCCATGATCGAGACTGAGACATCAGTGATACTCTAGCCTATGCCAACAGACACTGACTGTGCCCTGAATGTCATTACTAAGCACCACCCATATCTCAGTAGCTTCCATATAATCACAGCCATGAGCGAGACTGAGACATTGGTGATACTCTAGCCTATGCCAACAGACACTGACTGTGCCCTGAACATCATTACTAAGCACCACCCATACCTCAGTAGCTTCCATATAATCACAGCCATGTGTGAGACTGAGACATCGGTGATACTCTAGCCTGTGCCAACAGACACTGACTGTGCCCTGAATGTCATTACTAAGCACCACCCATATCTCAGTAGCTTCCATATAATCACAGCCATGAGTGAGACTGACACATCGGTGATACTCTAGCCTGTGCCAACAGACACTGACTGTGCCATGAATGTCATTACTAAGCACCACCCATACCTCAGTAGCTTCCATATAATCACAGCCATGAGTGAGACTGAGACATCAGTGATACTCTATCCTGTGCCAACAGACACTGACTGTGCCCTGCATGTCATTACTAAGCACCACCCATATCTCAGTAGCTTCCATATAATCACAGCCATGAGTGAGACTGAGACATCAGTGATACTCTAGCCTGTGCCAGCAGACACTGACTGTGCCCTGCATGTCATTACTAAGCACCACCCATACCTCAGTAGCTTCCATATAATCACAGCCATGAGCGAGACTGAGACACCGGTGATACTCTAGCCTGTGCCAACAGACACTGACTGTGCCCTGAATGTCATTACTAAGCACCACCCATATCTCAGTAGCTTCCATATAATCACAGCCATGAGCGAGACTGAGACATCGGTGATACTCTAGCCTATGCCAACAGACACTGACTGTGCCCTGAATGTCATTACTAAGCACCACCCATACCTCAGTAGCTTCCATATAATCACAACCATGAGTGAGACTGAGACATCGCTGATACTCTAGCCTGAGCCAACAGACACTGACTGTGCCCTGAATGTCGTTACTCAGCACCACCCATATCTCAGTAGCTTCCATATAATCACAGCCATGAGTGAGCCTGAGACATCGCTGGTACTCTAGCCTGTGCCAACAGACACTGACTGTGCCCTGAATGTGATTGCTAAGCACCACCCATACCTCGGTAGCTTCCATATAACCACAGCCATGAGTGAGACTGAGACATCGCTCATACTCTAGCCTGAGCCAACAGACACTGACTGTGCCCTGAACGTGATTGCTAAGCACCACCCATACCTCGGCAGCTTCCATATAACCACAGCCATGAGTGAGACTGAGACATCGCTGGTACTCTAGCCTGAGCCAACAGACACTGACTGTGCCCTGTATGTCATTACTCCAGCCTGTGCCAACATACACTGACTGTCCCTTAATGGCATTACTAAGCACCACCCATACCTCAGTAGCTTCCATATAACCACAGCCATGAGTGAGACTGAGACATCGGTGATACTCTAGCCTGTGCCAACAGACACGGACTGTGCCCTGAATGTCATTACTAAGCACCACCCATACCTCACTAGCTTCCATATAATCACAGCCATGAGCGAGACTGAGACACCGGTGATAATCTAGCCTGTGCCAACAGACACTGACTGTGCCCTGAATGTCATTACTAAGCACCACCCATACCTCAGTAGCTTCCATATAATCACAGCCATGAGCGAGACTGAGACATCGGTGATACTCTAGCCTGTGCCAACAGACACGGACTGTGCCCTGAATGTCATTACTCAGCACCACCCATACCTCAGTAGCTTCCATATAATCACTGCCATGAGCGAGACTGAGACACCGGTGATACTCTAGCCTATGCCAACAGACACTGACTGGGCCCTGAATGTCATTACTAAGCACCACCCATACCTCAGTAGCTTCCATATAATCACAGCCATGAGTGAGACTGAGACTCTAGCCTGTGCCAACAGACACTGACTGTGCCCTGAATGGCATTACTAAGCACCACCCATACCTCAGTAGCTTCCATATAATCACAGCCATGAGTGAGACTGAGACATCAGTGATACTTTAGCCTGTGCCAACAGACACTGACTGTGCCCTGAATGGCATTACTCAGCACCACCCATACCTCAGTAGCTTCCATATAATCACAGCCATGAGTGAGACTGAGACATCGCTGGTACTCTAGCCTGAGCCAACAGACACTGACTGTGCCCTGAATGTCGTTACTCAGCACCACCCATATCTCAGTAGCTTCCATATAATCACAGCCATGAGTGAGCCTGAGACATCGCTGGTACTCTAGCCTGAGCCAACAGACACTGACTGTGCCCTGAATGTGATTGCTAAGCACCACCCATACCTCGGTAGCTTCCATATAACCACAGCCATGAGTGAGACTGAGACATCGCTGATACTCTAGCCTGAGCCAACAGACACTGACTGTGCCCTGAACGTGATTGCTACGCACCACCCATATCTCGGTAGCTTCCATATAACCACAGCCATGAGTGAGACTGAGACATCGCTGGTACTCTAGCCTGAGCCAACAGACACTGACTGTGCCCTGAATGTCATTACTCTAGCCTGTGCCAACAGACACTGACTGTCCCTTAATGGCATTACTAAGCACCACCCATACCTCAGTAGCTTCCATATAACCACAGCCATGAGTGAGACTGAGACATCGGTGATTCTCTAGCCTGTGCCAACAGACACGGACTGTGCCCTGAATGTCATTACTAAGCACCACCCATACCTCAGTAGCTTCCATATAATCACAGCCATGAGCGAGACTGAGACACCGGTGAAACTCTAGCCTGTGCCAACAGACACTGACTGTGCCCTGTATGTCATTACCCATACCTCAGTAGCTTCCATATAATCACAGCCATGAGCGAGACTGAGACACCGGTGATACTCTAGCCTGTGCCAACAGACACTGACTGTGCCCTGAATGGCATTACTAAGCACCACCCATACCTCAGTAGCTTCCATATAATCACAGCCATGAGCGAGACTGAGACATCGGTGATACTCTAGCCTGTGCCAACAGACACGGACTGTGCCCTGAATGTCATTACTCAGCACCACCCATACCTCAGTAGCTTCCATATAATCACTGCCATGAGCGAGACTGAGACACCGGTGATACTCTAGCCTGTGCCAACAGACACTGACTGTGCCCTGAATGTCATTACTAAGCACCACCCATACCTCAGTAGCTTCCATATAATCACAGCCATGAGTGAGACTGAGACATCGGTGATACTCTAGCCTGTGCCAACAGACACTGACTGTGCCCTGAATGTCATTACTAAGCACCACCCATACCTCAGTAGCTTCCATATAATCACAGCCATGAGTGAGACTGAGACATCGGTGATACTCTAGCCTGTGCCAACAGACACGGACTGTGCCCTGAATGTCATTACTCAGCACCACCCATACCTCAGTAGCTTCCATATAATCACTGCCATGAGCGAGACTGAGTCACCGGTGATACTCTAGCCTGTGCCAACAGACACTGAGTGTGTCCTGAATGTCATTAGTCATTACTAAGCACCACCCATACCTCAGTAGCTTCAATATAATCACAGCCATGAGTGAGACTGAGACATCTGTGATACTCTAGCCTGTGCCAACAGCCACTGACTGCGCCCTGAATGTCTTTACTAAGCACCACCCATACCTCAGTAGCTTCCATATAATCACAGCCATGAGTGAGACTGAGACATCGGTGATACTCTAGCCTGTGCGAACGGGCACTGACTGTGCCCTGAATGTCATTACTAAGCACCACTCATACCTCAGTAGCTTCCATGTAATCACAGCCATGAGTGAGACTGAGACATTGGTGATACTCTAGCCTGTGCCAACAGACACTGACTGTGCCCTGAATGTCATTACTCAGCACCACCCATACCTCAGTAGCTTCCATATAGTCACAGCCATGAGTGAGGCTGAGAAAGCGGTGATACTCTAGCCTGTGCCAACAGTACTGCATTCATCAAGAGATGGCAAACAACTAAGGGAGAGTTACAGCCAGCCCAAAATTGTTCTACATTATGCCGGGCTTCATTTCACTAGATTTAAACTGTAAACTAATGTCGAGTTTAAGGAAATCGTTTGAGTTATGAAACCAAAGCTTTCTCTCAGGGAGTCGTATCTTTTGATTAAAGTTTGGGAAGTATGAGGCAGCAATTGAGATTGCATCCGACCAACCTTTGTCAATTTATTGTACTCCCCGACATTGTCATTGTTCGAGTGGATGTTTCCATTTTCAAAATAACTGTATGTTGTGAGAAACAGATAACCTTGAACAGGTTGAAATGCTGGGAAACATTGCGTCAGTTTTGTGAATGGCTCTGTAATGTGATTGTCTATGTAATTGAGATTACGGCGTGGTGAGGCGAGGAACCCATAGGAAGCATCAGGCTGGCGTGACACCAGTAGTGGCCGGCCGGTGTCTTCATCAACATCTCGCAGGTACAACTCCCAGCTTTCGCTCGGTAAATAGCCTATAGCTTTCTAACTTAGTCTAGCTTCAAATAATCTTAAATGCTGACTAGCTTCTTTTCTTTTCTTAGCGGGAGGGAAATAGCCTAGAGCTTCGTTTGTTTTCTTAGCGGGAGAGAAGTTGTTGCTTTAAAGAGCAACTCTTTTCTTTTATGTGTTTTTACATTTTAATTTATATTTAATATTATAATTATTAATGATACCGACAGTAGTGGCTACGCTGGCTAAAGCGCAGCATTAGGTCATGGGGCCAAGCTGTCTGCTGACTCGGTAGACGCGTGGGTTCGAGCCCCACCGTCGGCCGTCCTTGAAATGGTTTTCCGTGGTTTTCCATTTTCAACACCAGGAAAATGCTGGGACGGTACCTTCTGACAGGCCACGGCCTCTTCCTTCCACATCCTTGTCCAGTTCCTTGTCAATCAACTTTATGGTTTGCCGGAAGATTCCTTAAACCCCAGGCCCACAGCAATAACAGATGACGTCAGCTCCATGCGCAGGTGGGCTGACTCTTGTGTGTTGGACGATTGAAAGGCAACACTGGAAATGACTTCGAATATTTCAGCGTCCATTAGCAGTTAGCACTCTCACTGTGGAATCGTCTACCTCTGCTTCTCTTAGCTTGAGCTCATTTATCTATCCTCCACCATTCTCACCACATCTCATACGATGTTGGCATGTCAAAGAACCCATTTGAATTCAGTAGGCCGTGGTCATAATGGCAAAATTAATCTCGGGAGTTTCCGCAAACACAAACTCATTTCTCTACTAGAAAGCGCTATAGTGTTGAAGGAGCTTAGATATCTAACATCTTTGACTTTCATAGTGATTCAAGGAACAACGAAATTCGACATGCAAGCTACCTTCTGGGTATCAAATTACAAAGCTTGCACCCGGAACCCGAGGCCATACGATATTATTATTACCTCACCATCTGAGTCGGCTCATCTAGGGTGTTCATTTATAACGTAGCCTTGATCTCTTCATTCCTACCATTGTTCCCATCTATTTGTCTCAGCTACCCTCTAGCTTACCTGCCCAGCTCTCACTTGGACCTGGACCTGAGGAATGAAACCCAAATTCCCAGGGGCTCACAACTCTTGTGACCCCGACGATATCAAATTCCTTATTTTTCCCACTTTTCCAGTGTCCCTTCTTGAACTTGACGGTATTTAGGAGGTGCGGACGTTCTGCGACTTAAAACATCATCAATCAGACATATTGGCTAGCCTGGTCTGTGACCAAGAATTGCTGGTAACCTGATGACCTTGTCATAGAATGAGATCTATCGTTTACCTTGCATTCTCTGTGTCGCATTAACAAGGTAGTCAGGTTCTATCATGATGTGTTCAGCTCGTGCAATGGGCCCGCCTACAGCCGCTCTCTCCATCAGTTAATACACAATGCAGCAATACAATGTCGATTATGTCGAGTGAATGAGCAGTGGTCTCTATGTTAACCGCCTGTCATAAGGACAGTTTATGATTTCAGAGATGCTCATAGTTGAATCTTTTAGCCAAATTTCTGAGAATTTAAAAGTCAAATGTTACACACGTATTTACTGTAATTGACGTACTGTAAAGTGTTCGATAAAATTTAAAAGAAAACAACTAAAAACATTAAAAAGTTAAAGTATAAAATATAAATATAAATATTAAAATAACAAACATAACATAAAAATTATGAACATAATTGGAAATTGTTGAATTAATTAATTCAATAGAAAATTATGAAAATTAAATTTAAGAACATAAATATATGAACATTAAACTTAGAGAAGCAAATAATAACATTATTAATAATTATAATGATTAAAATAATTTATGGTGTTTGAAGCCATTTTTCAGTGTTGGCTTAGTAAACAAAAGTTTGGTGCTTTTCTGTCGGTGAACACGAATGTACCCGAATTACACGAGAGGTATTTATTTATTTAGCGTATGCCACATTATCACATACACGAAACAAATTCCAGCTATTGAAGTAAACCCGGCGGTTCCATCTCATGGATTTATGGCATGTTAAAGAACCTTCCACTAACTGCACCTGTGTGAAGCTAAATTGCATAGGTTAAGAATGTAAAGAACGCTCATAGGTTCCTACGTTGGTTGCCAAGAGCCGACTGTGGTGGCGTCTGGTAGCTCAGTTCTGAACTAGTAGTCGTTGACGATGGCGTTTGGCAGCAAAAGTAGGAACTATTTGAAAAATTCAAAAGTCTGCAGTCCTTACTTGAATTAAAAAAACAGATAACACACACTAATACAGCCATCACAATTAACACAGATTCTACACACACCCAAAGTACACGGGACTACGCAGCCCCTAAACTGAGGAACCGAACAGTCTTTGTCCCCCACTAGAATGATGGGCACATTCGTGTTGACCGACTGAAAAGCACCAAACTTTCGGTTAAAAATAAATTAAAATGGAAAAACACGTAAAAATATAAAATAGTTTTGCCCTAAAAAAAGGCTAAAATTAGAGTAGTATGCCACACGCTCAGCTTTAGTGTTATGCGGGCTGGTCGCATCGGCTTGTTTGTTTCAATGCAATTTACTAACGAACATAATTATATTTCCGTTGACTTTTGAAACAATGCAAGATTTTGGTAGAAACCGCACGATTACATGACAGTTCGCCACAGTCTTTGGACGCGGCTACCTGTTTAATGACTCAGAAATAACCTCGACTGACATTTCCACACACATCTCCCCCCCCCCCCCCCCCTCTAAGGCTATAGGCTTCAGCGATCATCGTTACAGCCGCACCAGTGGCAAAGCACCTTAACATTTGGAGTGAAGAAAAGCGCTCGGTCTATGTACTTCACCACTAACACGGTCTCGAAAATATCATTTTGATGTAGTGTAATTTCCATCAAAATGAAATAAATGCAGAGTCTGATTTCCATCACACTTTATCCAGGCTGTGGACTGGCAAAATAATAACAAAACCGATCATTTTGGTGTGTTTTAAATCAGCTTTCTAGGCTTCGTCAGTTTTTTTGTTCAACAATAATATTAACCTGTTCCATTTTCTGTGAATAGGCAACTGCTTTCGGAAAACTTTTAATTTTTTTCTGTAATTTTCGAACTTTTTCTGAATGTTCTCAATCCATCCGTCCAGTTTGACATGTTTTCGTCTTCTTTTTTTCCCTTCCATGTTGAGCTCGGACTTGACAAATGCGCAGTTTGTCTTCTCAGCTTCCGTCTTCAACACTTTGACAACCTCTTTTAATTTGGGGTGAGGTCTCCCGTAAGATTGTTGAGTCGGTTGTTCCAGCCCTCAACAGCATTCGTTGTCCTGTGTCGTGCTTGGTGGCAGTTCCACATCTCGATTGGAATGTCTTGGTTATCTTGCCAGTTGTCAACGATGTAGTCAAAAACTGGCTAAGTTTGGGACTTTCTGGAGCTTGAGAGTGTATTTCCACCCATCCATCGACCACATCTTCAGGCTTTAAAAACGCAGGTGCTGCGCACATACGGACATGAAGGCTGATTTCGTTATTCTCTCGGTGCTCCACCGACAATCCGAGATCCTGTACTTTTCTCCATAAGCATTTTGTCATGTGAAAATGACAGCCATGTATTGTTGCTGTTGGAAATACGTCTTTCAGAGCAGAAATTACAGCAGTTTCAAAATCCACATTTATGTCTCCAACTTGATCGTTTTCATAGTAGCCTTGGTGGTGGGATGGAGATGTGTGTGGAAATGTCAGTCGAGGTTATTTCTGAGTCATTAAACAGGTAACCACGTCCAAGGGCTGTGGCGAATTGTCAGTATTTTGGGCAGTGTGTGGAAGTGTCAGTGTGTCGAACTGACCGGACACCAAACCGCACCTTCTCTGGTTTAAGAGCTTGAGTTGTGTGACACATACACCTTAGCGTTAAGTGTTCTTGTAGCTGTGAACTTGTGTGCGGTGCCATCGATTCAACGTGACAGTAAGTTAGTTGTAAAACCAACTCGACTGCGGATTGGAGGGAACTTTCATCGTTCACAACAACAGCAACGGCAACAGATAGGACAATTTTATATCGCTCTCACATTTCATAGAGGCACGGTGATTTTCGTATAAGAGCAAGAAATTTTGCGTTTCTTAATTATTATGAGATTTTGCTAATAACGCCACTCACTTGGCAACAATACGTCTCAGAACGCAGCCATCTTGTATTGTGCAAGGCTAGAGTTTCGTTCGCTTAATCGCGACATCGCGAACGAAACTCTAGTTGTCGTGATACATCTATTTGAATGGCTGCCTGTGATTGTCTAGTTAAAGTGATTTTCCTTCTGACCGCTACATAACTCTAGGATAACACAGAAACGTCAAGTCGGAAGTAATGATGGCTTTAATATATAAAGAGAAAAGAAAACTTGAAGAAAGAGATGCTCAGCTTGTGAGTTAGTGTGTCGCCTGTTGCTTGGTATTACAGTCGGTCATTACAACACTAGACTCGTCAAGTGAGCATCATCACTCCAAAACCACAAGCGGTCACTGCCCTCCAAAACCAAAAAGCACGGCAACAACTTTGAAAGTGGGTCAACTACTAAAGCATTAAGCACCCGGAAAAGAAACTATTTATTTTCAATGTTGCGAGACTGCGAAATGACAAACTAATCCATGAAGGTGTGACCTACGAGTACTTTCGCAT
The DNA here is from genome assembly GCA_946902985.2 of Meconema thalassinum. Taxonomy (NCBI): domain Eukaryota; kingdom Metazoa; phylum Arthropoda; class Insecta; order Orthoptera; family Tettigoniidae; genus Meconema; species Meconema thalassinum. Next base: position 1,860,642 of record OX336399.1, on the reverse strand, counting down.
ATTCCAATAACTGGGATTGCGTTGTTGCAATATCAACTGTCAATAAGGCAACGCTGTAAAATGGTTTCACAGCTCTCTTGGTGCCAACAAAAACATATACAATTTGAAGAGAAATGTAAGGAACAAAGTGCAGATGAGCGGTCTAATGGATACAGCTTCAAGAAAATCCAATAAGAGCAGTGACTAAGATGTTATATCGCTCTCCGTATGACGTCATGTGATTATCAGGGATTTATGCGGACTTTGAGTTGATTTAGATAGAGTAGATAATATTAATAATCAGAGCATCAAAACAATGTCCAAATCTCTTTCATTCAGAAATATTTTGTCGTGGTTTGGATATAATTATAATATCCTTCTAGAACAAAGATGTCTCGCTTGTTTGTTACGTTGCCATAGTAACACGGACTGCGTACCCAAATTCATTTCCTTGAATTTGGTTCAGGCTCGCCTTCGCCAATGAGAATAGAGCTGTGAATGAGGTTATTGATAGATCAAGAAGGCATAGCCGAGGCCTTTTAATTGTGTACCTTCCATGTGCATGACTGGAACTGTGTGTGCAAGCATCAGCGTGAAGACTCCAGGACAAGGAAACTTGCTCTGCAGGTCAACTCCGACCATATTCTAGTATAGGTACGTTAGTTGTAGTTGCAAGGAGGCCGCGAGACGGAATCTAGGCTGCAAGGATCTTGAAGTTGACCTTTCCGTAGAAGACCAACATGTCATAGAAGGAATGGATCTGTTAAAGAATTAAAACAAGAAGTTCCGTGACGAACTTTTCTTAAAATTTAAGATTCATCCATTGATTAATCTATATGGATCTATCTAGAATAATGACGAAATTAAGTTGGTAATATCGAAATTTCTAATTAGTTCGAAATATTGTATACCTGGCATAATGTAGCCCAATAGAGCACTACAGTTGGCAGCCCCGGTGACTGAATATATTCTTAGTTCCATCTCTTAAGGTACAGAATACAACTTTTGGTTGAAGTCCAATGGATAGCATAGATGTTACATGCAGTTAAACATTGGATCTAACAGTGCGCGTAAAATCATTCTGGCAACAATGTCATGCATGTATTGGTCAGAAATAATCTGAAATAATATGATCTATTGTTGTGTCAATTTTGAATGAAATCCATTAGTTAGTATAAAAGTTACATGCATTTTAAAATTTGACCTATCAGCAGGCTTAGAATCATGTTGGCAACACTGCCATGTATGTCCTCCTGGAAATTAAACTGAAATATTATTATCTATACGTGTGCCGATTTCGAAATATCTCCCATTCATTCCTTCCAAGATATCCAACATGGAGCTCAAATTTCATTTGCGATTTTTCAGCAGTTGGTAGCACTGACATCATTTTCAAATATGGCCGTGAGATATCCAGGTATAGATCTTTACTCCTACCAAATTTTGTTGTGATTGCTGCAGCCGTTGATAGGGGTGGGGGGGGGGGGGGACGACGACGACGACACACACAGATAGACAGACACACATTTGCCTGGATCGATCTCATAAGTCTACTTTTTCCTCATTTTTGCAAAATGTGAGTAGGCTAAAAATAATCTCACATTTAATGATTGAGATAGAAGAAAAATGAATAAAGTGGAATTGTACCGGCTTTGAAGTAGCCTACATCGTGGAGAACAGAGATACAAGTTGTTACTATTCCCGTCACAGTTGCGGCTGCCGAGACTGGTTTCTCAGAAACAACATGACCCAAGCAGTCGCAATCCTGTCCATAGAAAATGAATTGGCATCTCGTTTGGACTTTTAACATTTAATAAAAGACTTCAGCCAGAAAGAGAGCAGAAGAGTTCTTTGTTACCGTACGTTTTTGGGATGGTAACACTGTGCTGTATTTTAAAATTACAATATCACAATTCACTCAATCTATGTCACTTGTTTTTATTCCTAGATGGTATTGACCGCACAGGGCCCCGCAATGGCTATCGCCGACACTGATTGTCGCCATCATATTGAAGCGTCCGTTACACACCTGGTTCGAGTTGCGTCAGTGACTGATGACGCAAATACCTTCTTGATATTCACTCTTCAAGGTTACCTTTTGTGTGTACGAACTCGCGACCACTGACCTTGAGGAGGAGGATCGCCAGTTGATGTCTACAGATCGTCTTGTCACGATTTTTAAATTATGTTTTAGGGAGAAAACTCAAAATGAGATCGTTTACACCAACTGTAAAGAAACTGTAACGCCGCAGTGCTAACTGCTAATAGGGGATCATGGAGACTAAACGGTGGGTGAATTGAAGTTCGTCTTCATCCTGGCGAGGTGGACGAGACGGAGCAACAAGATCATCTGCCCCGAGCTCGCAATCATGATCCGCCGGACGTGACATTTCACATACGGTGTACCTAAAGCCCAGGTGCTGCAGTCTAATTCCTTGGTCGGGAGAGACAATCTTAACCCGCGAACACTGGCGCAAGGCTATTTTTCACCCGAGGCTTAAATAATGCTCTATATTTTCGTTTTGGTCAGCCCTCATTTCCTGTCGCTCACTGTACCTTCCTACCTAGCCTTGAACTTCACCCTGCAAAAGAAAAATGTCCATAGCTTTTGGAACAATCAAGTTATTTCTATATTATATTATAGGCCTCTCACCACAGTGGACCGGTCAATGCATGTGAGATTTTCAAAGTAAAATGCCATGTCCTGCGGTTCGGATTCCACGTAAAAAGGAGGTCATATTATTTACGGTCGGGTCAGATTTATCCATGGGGCCAGTCCTCGCGTGACAATTTTCGACTTACGTTAGTCCGAACAATCTGTAAAAAAAAAAAAAAAAAAAAAAAAAAAAAAAAAAAAAAAAAGAGGGAAAATCCACCTATTTTGGTGCAGTACAATCTCATAGCTCACTTTCTTTTTGATCCATGTTTAGGGTCTAGGGACACCTTCGTCATCAGCTCATTTGTTGAAAAAAATAGGGATGGCTGCTTTGCCGCCAATTATACTGTCACAAACATTAATGTAATGTTTCTGCTATTATTCAAATTTTTCAAATTTAAACAAACTCATTTGATATTGGGAATAGTTGATAGGAAGACACCAGGTGTAAAATTACTTCATTAAAATACGCACTACTACGACAAAAAGGGAGCGACACACTATGGGTCAAAATGACCCGACGCGATTCCTCATGTTATATTTTGTCACGCCAGTTCTCAAGGGTCAAGGCTCATGGCTCGATAAGTTCAACAGCACAGCGAGACTAGGGAAGTTGGTATTTCTGACATGCGAGTTCGATTGGAAAGTCGAGTATCGATCCTCTTCGAGTCTCGGCTACACGCCATCAGCTGGACCAGTGCAGCCGATCGGCTTCATCTTGCTGGAGAATGTTAGGCGGGCATTCTAACTGAAAATGTCTACATCTGGAAGGAAACGGCAGTGACCATTAGTTAAAGTTAAGAGTCCCGGATTTTTGGTTTAAACGATATGCGCGAAATATTTCAGCAACTACATATATGTATATCTTATCACAACGATATATTAACCCCAAATAAGTAATTGTTTTGGACATTGAAGCCACGAAACATCGCGAAATAAAGTTATTTTGCGAAATGTGTTATTTTCACCTTAAAATACTAAATAGCAACGAAATGCTGGTAATAAGATTTTTTTTAAAATATTTACTGTACTTCAAAATGAATTGAAATACTGTAGTTCCACTATCTGTCGTTTGATAGAAAATCTCTCTCTCTTAAGTTTTGCTGGTTTGCTGCAACTCGCCAATCTCCACCATCCTCTTCAATTCACGATATGATTTTGTGTTCGTGTCTGTCATTATCTGTGTGATGAATGCAAGTGGTGGTCTTCCTCTTGTGTTTTCCCTTCTAACCTCCCTTCAATGACTCTTGCTAGCAGGCTATTATGTCTGACAATATGTTCCAACATATTTGATCTTCTTGTTTTCAGACACTTCATAAAGCTTCTACTTTCTGCTGCTGTTCTGAACACCTCTCCATTTGTCATATTATGTTGTATCCAACTAATCTAAAGCATTCTTCTCCAGCACCAAGCCTCATAAGCCATCAACTTCTTCCCTATTGTCCAGGTCTCACTACCATACAAAGTCACACGTACGTCTTCAACAGTCTTTTCCTTATTTTTAGGTTTATACTTCTGGATGTGAAGAGATTCTTCTTTCTATAAGAGGGGTTCCTTGCCTGAATAATTCTACTCCGAATTTCTCGTTTGCTGGTTCCATCATACGTTATCAAGCTTTCTAGATAAGAAATATTTAATATAAATGATTCATAAGATATTAAATCATGGAAACCATGCTCGGTTGATACCCCCCCCCCCCCAAAGAAACTAGAATAAATTGATTGTTGTTCCCACAAATGTTTCTATAGTGTTGTTTATTCCGTGCACCGTTATTAAGCACACTCACCGCTTTGAACATTTTCGACGCCTTCTATATTACCTAAATCTGGCTCCCTAGTTACTGTATAGTTGTTCCCTGCCCAATCAAGTTGATCGACGAAATGCTTGGTGTCCTTTATCTCGCATAGCAAGCTCGCTGTAGTGTTCAATTCACAGCTCCAGGAACTTCACCTGAGTGTTGGAGCCTCTGCCTCGCGAGGACAATTGAGGAGCTTGATATCAAAGTTAGAGAACTCCATTTCTTGTCAGTTTTGAGATTAAGGTTCACTCTTATGTGACATTTTATGCTGATTGCGAATCTAAAACTGTTCTGCTTCAAATAAAGGCAGAACTTAGAATAGCATGTATTTGCTTAGTTCAGAATGAAAACATGGACAATTCCACCATAGTTTCGTTTCAAAAACTGACAACTCATTCAGTAGCCAATGAGAAGCTTGCATTCATGCAATCTGCTCCCAGCATGCACTGCAAATCCATTATGGCTGAACGTTTAACCCAACGACGCTGGTAATTGTGAGTGAGATGGGTTGGAGAGTGCAGACTTTGATGACCTAGTTCTTTGTAAGGTGTAAGAAGAACTCAAGGATTTCAGTTTTGTCAAAATGCGTCTCAGTACAATTTGTTCATGCTATTTTTGACTGTAAGACCGATTTTATATGAGTTTGTTTTAATACATTACATACCTGTCATTAGAAGTGTAGATGAAAAAATAAAATAAAAAAAATTCATTGATATCGATTTCATAATTATTTGGTTTCAAACGGGAACAGATTCAATTTCAAAATGGCTCCCTTTGGCTTCAAAACCAGACAACTCCATGACTTGGATTCATACATGGTCAACTCCACTACTTAAACTATAATTACGGCTTAAATATTCATTTAATTTTAATAATGAGTATGAAAAATTGTTTATGTGGTCTAGAAGAATGAAATAAAAGAAAATCACCATGATACTGACCCCCATATTGTGGATTTAGTGTTTCCCTCTCCTGTAGAAAAAGCAAAAGAGGAGTTGTCCAACTTAGATAATAAGCAGCGCCCCATTATCCTTACATGGGCGCCCGCAAGAGTTTCTCCAACAAGCAATATGTTTCATCTGTCACTTAGGATTACCAGACGTTGCGTTTTACCCGGAACAATTCCTCTTTATCTTGTTTTGTTCCGCGTTCCATTTTAATCTCTAACGGAACCGCAAATATTCCGTGTATTGCTTAATTTGATAATATACTCAATTTCACACCAATACTCAAATGTCCCGCTTCAGAATTGATTGTAATATCTAGCTTGTTGATACAGGTGCAAGTTTGAAAGAGAAAATGATTTCTATATCTGTGTCGGATAGATGGGTGCAATACATGTTATAGATTTATTAGGGTAACAACATTGAGGAGTATGTTAGTCCTTGTGAAGTTAATACTCAGCATTTTTCCGTCCAATGCTTTTACGGAGAGAGTTTTCTGGAATATCAAATGGAGAGATGATAGAAACAGAAGCTCCATTAGTTTGATGAAACAAGAATTGTTCACATATTAGCCTACAATTATGACGAAAATTGTAGTGAATTTTATCAGAAGGTGCTTACAAATAAAAAATCCTTGCAAAGGGTCGTTCAAATGAAAAGCATTTGTAAGTTGCTGGTGTCATGGGCCTACATCAGATGTCAGCAATATCTAGTTGTAATTTTGTATATTTGACTGTCAAATGCTTATTTTAAGGCCGTACATATGTGTATTACCGCATTTATTACAACATTCAACAACCTTGATTTAAAAAAATACAATGTTTTGGGACGTGTGTTCCATTCTTGATATATGGCAAACCTGCTGTCACTAGATGATCCCTCCCCCACCTGCAATTATAATTTCATTTGTTACTTGTTTCGTGATATTCATTATTTGGCTGTTCTGAAACCGTTGCGCACATTATCTTCATGGCATGAATGGGAGGAGTAGTTTCAGTCCATAGAAGTTCGCTTTTCTCTGTGAATCATCGTCATAATGCTCATTTCTTAAAAGCAGGTAAAAAGTAGTTGTATCGCCATGTGTCGACAAGAATACAAATCAAGCAGCTCATTAAAATGGTAATGTTAATCCAGTTCGCCGATTTTCTAAATAACTGGGGATGTTATCAAATAATCCCAAATTACTAAGTTAATTAAAACTGTGGAATTATCCCTACATCTAAATCAGTGAACTATCAGTAACTTCAATTTATGGAATAAACTGGTGTGACAACAATCAACAATCGAAATATTCTCGGGATTCCAGCTGGGGGCACGGTCTCTCCTTGCCCCCCCCCCCCCTCTCTCCCCTCTGAGGACGCCCATAATCCTTAGGCTATGAGCCGGGAGCTATCAGCGGTGAGCTGGCAACGTGAATGCAAATGATTGATACGAAAGAATTGTTTGGCCCTAATTACGAGATATGAGTGGCGCTATGTCCGATAAGAACACTTGAAGCCACTGGTGTTATCAGTGATCTTCAGCATCCTCCTCGGCCAGTCCGCTGCGACCTACAGAGAGAGAGAGAGACGGTCGCTCGACACTGCTCGGTGAGTACCAGACTCGTGTCTTGTATAAACCAAGGATCGTTTAACATACGCCGATAAATACCGTGTGAGTGTGAGTTGTGACAATCACTTAGGGACATATAGTCTATATCCAATATTTTAGGAGGCAAAAGTGCGCATCAAAACAAGAATAACATGCGTAATAAACAGCGCCTATTTTCTGAGATCTGAGCCCAGGAAGCGCAGACACCTCTTGTTGTTTTAAGAGGCGGAGCAATATTGTTTTGAATATGGCCAGAGTTGTACTCAGAGCCAATCGTGTGGTTCTACTCATGTTAGTGATGAGAGATGTATTGCAATGAACAGATCTCAGAAAGTATGTGTAGCCTACATTTTTAGCATACTTTTCTCATTTTGCAAAAATGAGGAAAAAGTAGTCTTATGAGATTGATCCGGGAAAATATCTGTCTGTCTGTTCTTCTGTCTGGCTGTGTGTGCCCCCCTCCCCCCCCCCCCCCATCAACTCCTAACCGGCTGCAGTTATCAAAACCAAATTTGGTAAGAGTAAATATCTACTGTATACATGAATATCTCACGGCCATATTTTAAATTGACGTCAATGCTACCAACTGCTGAAAAATCAAAATTGTAATTTGAGCTCTATGTTGGATATCTCAGAAGTTATGCTTGCGAACTATTCCAAAATTGGCACACATATAGACAATTGCATTTCAGATTAATTTTCAGAAGACCATACATGCCAGTATTGCCAACATGATTCTAAGGCTGCCGATGGGTCCAATTTCTAAATGCATGTAACTTCTATACTATCGATTGGATTTCAACCAGATTTCGTATGTACTGTATGTACTACAGCAGATATGACTCTGCATATTCTAATGAATCACCAGGGCTGCCAACTATTAATAAATGCTCTCTCCATATATCTATATATCGAAAAGTATACAAGCCGACAGCTCTAAACTTTGCACACGTATAGTACCTTACATTCTACCTTAGTTTGGTGTAACTTATATACATCAGTGCTGCCAACACGATTCTAAGCCTGCTGATAGGTTCAGTTTTTAAATGCATATAACTTCTATACTAACAAATGGATTTCAACCAAATTTCGTATGTGCTTTGTGTAAGGTGAGTTGGGGTAAGTGCAAGTGCACCTTTGAGTTTTAAACGCATCAAAACTAATTGCAATACCAAAACAAGACTTCTTCTGCATATTGACTGGTTAATTGTGTGTGACTACTGCATCTTGAATGTTTGCTTCGAGAATGTATATTCCATTAGGAAATTAAATATCACTATAATGTCCAGGGTACGCTCTTGCCCCGCAACTCTAGCCTATATTCTTCCATTAAATGTTCGTGTTCTCTACTTATTAAGCTATTAGATGCATATTTCAGAATTTATAAAGTTATGTTTTCTATTAAATTCTTCACCTTAGAATGTTGGGGTGTGTAAGATGCAAAATTACAGCCATTGGAAAACATCACACGAATATGAAAATTAAAGACAAAAACTGGCGTTTACTTACATTTTATTAGTAGATTAGTTGCTTAGGTTTCAACGCAATTTATTAACGTAACTAACTAAAAACAAATTGTAAAATCAAGCTAAGTTATACCAAATAAGTACAAGGAAAATAAATGTCGACAGAAGATACACTGTATCAAGGCACATTAAAAATTGTTTATCAAATTTTTTAAATAAAGAAACTAAAATTAAACATTGTTACTAACAGTAGATATTCATTTAAATAACCTCATGATGTGTTTAAAACTCCTTATTAATAAATCAAAAGTAAGTTTCACTCGTGGTCCATCATAAAAAATCGTCAAATTAAGTTTCACTATTACCCATTCACTGAATGTTGTTCTGAGTAAAGGAAATGGGAAACAACAGTATTCCCCTGCGGTCTACAGATGGCGGAGGGAGAATAGACACTATTTCGTCTTCTAAAATATCACTGATATCTTCATTGTCTGGATACGCACTTGCCCCGTTGGGCAGGGACGAACTTACCCCGCATACTTGTTCTGACGGGGCAAGAGCAACCCCTCATGTTTTTGTAATTAGTTACGTGGTATTTCTATGATTAAATATGTTTATGAAAAGAGTATACTTATAACGTTTAAACTTTCCATAAATGAAGTTATTTCAATGAGCGATGGTCCAGATACAGCGTGGATTCGGGAAGCACGGTGAACTCTGATGCTTCGTTGACAGCATTACTTTCGGAACTGGCCTATACATCCGCTTGTTAGTCGACTTCACCCGCGACATCTAGTGTTAAATGAACGCAAGACAACTTACCCTAACTCCCCAAGAGATGTCAGAACGAGTTTCAAACGGACAAATATATTATGGACCAGTGATGCACTTGCCCCGAAAATGCTCTTGCCCCAACTCACCTTACCATAACAGTTATGACTATGCGTATTCGTAAGAACAAGCAGGGCTGCCAACTGTTAATAAATGCTCTCTCTATTTGTTTAATCCTAATATCAATATATCTGTGAGTATGCAAGTCATCATCTCTAAACTTTGCACACGTATAGTACCTGACATTCTAGATTAATTTGGAGTAAGTAATGTACTTCAGTGCAGCCAGCGTGATTCTAAGCTTTCTCATAGTAACTTCTATACTAACAAATGGATTTTATCCAAAATTGGCACTATAATAGATGGTAATATTTCAGATTAATTCTGAGCATCACATACATGACATTGTTCCCAACATGATTTTACGCGCACTGTTAAATCCAATATCAAACAGCATGTAACGTCCATACTATCCATTAGACTTCAACCAAATTGTGTATGTGCATTCTATACTTTGAGAGATGGAACTAAGTATATAAGTAGTAAGCTACTCTATTACTTGATTTTGTCATTATTCTAGATAGGTCTATATAGATTGGCATCAATCTGAAATTTTAAGAAAAGTAGGCTCTTTAGTTTGTCACGGAACTTCTTGTTTAGTCTTGTTTTGATGCTTACTTTTACCACCTAAAATATTGGGTATTTATTTAACACCCTGTATACATTACAATGCAGCAGAAATGCATCTCTCATTCCTACGGTGCCTTAATTTTATTTGAGAAGGATTTTATATTGTTGGTAGAAGTAGGCTACGGCAATAGAATTGTCCAATTCTTTGCGTATGAGGCTTTCATAACCTCACTTTCTCCCTCCACCACATGCCTACAAATTGATTAGTCGGTCAGAGGAATAGATAATGACAGGGGCGTACAGGGGCTGCCCCCCATCCCCCGAAATGTTGTAACATATAATATTTGTTTATGAATAAAACATTTACTATTGTTACTAGCAAGGCGACGGTAGAGCGATGTAAACAGTGTGACAACATAACCTCTTATTACTCTTCGCTCTTAAGAACCTACCAAGTACAACGAACCAAAAGCCATGGAGGCCCTTCGTGACGTGACAGTTTTGTGTCTCAACTCCACTGCCTGGGTGGGAATCGAACCCACTCTCTTGCAGTTCAGTATTGGGCGCGGAATAAAGATCAAAGAGAATTGTGAAGGGAAGAGCTGGAATGTGCCATGTAGCGTTTTGTGATTTAGCCTGTTGTTTCACTGAACAGAGAGGCTGCAAGGTGTCGGGTTATTAGACACTTTGATATCTGCGACGCTCTGTGCTCTTAGGGTGGAGTAGAACCCTCGAGCTCTCAGTAGGATCGCTCCCGACGCGGGGACATCCTCGTGGGCTCACAGGTAGTGATCTCATGCAATCTGTCACCACTTTTACGTCTCAATAATACCGCTCCAGTAGCTCAAAACCAAAATAAAAAGTATATTTCTTGGAACAACGGGAAATCGAACCTGGGTCACCAGGGTGAAAGGCTGGTTGGTTGGCTGGTTCCTTAGTTTAGGGGCTGCGACAACGCGGTCATGTAGCCCCGTGTACTTTGGCTGTGTGTGTAGAATCTGTCTGATAACCGGTGTTAATTGTGATGGCTGTAGCACCTGGCGGCGAACGTTGGAACTAATAGAGCGTTATCAATTCTAACCTACAAATTTGGGATTCACACAAGTGTAGTTCTTTAACATGCCATAAATCTAAGACATGCGACCGCCGGCTTTACTTCCCCCCCGAAGAAAGGCATACTGAAGGATTTTTAACGCTCTTAAAAAATCCGACGACTTCGGCCGGGTTTGAACCCGTGACCTTGGGTATAAAAGCTCAGCATGCTACCGACTACTCCACCGAAGCCGCCAGGATGTAAGGCTAACCACTACGTTTGAGAATTGTTGATCCCAAGGGTTTGTAGAACTGAGTTAAGGACAGACATTGCGGCAAGTCACAATTTCCGTCTGTAAACTTAGGAAATCCGTGCTTCGATTTTAACTGCGAATTGGAATTGTAACTGTCAGTGGAAAGCAATGTCCGAATGAGGTCGCGAGCGAGCTGCTGTGTGGCGAGGATCAACAGGAAATGAGGCCATAGCAATCTTATCACTGTGTCCTAAGAACACAAACAGATCATCCGTAGCAGTGTGTAGGAGGATGTCCATCCCTTCCTTGCTTGTCAGCTGCGAGATGCGATCAAATGAGCTTCCAAGGAGGGTTTCTGGATCTCAGTGTCTGGTCCTGGTGTATGGGAGCTTTCTGCGGAGCTGATGTGGTGGATGGGTGTCGGCAACCACTTCAAAGTTGTGGGTTTTCGACCCCCATTTGCACCCATAGAAATACATAAAATCACAAATTCCTCAAACACGTCTTAATTCAATTCTAAGAGCGCTCATCCTTGTGAAAATGGATTTCCTGTGAATAATACATAAGGGAGAATGTGAAGGCCAGCTTGGATATGGAACTCGTGAAGAAAGCAGAAAGTTGTTTTTGCTTGTTTCATAGAAGCCGTTTGATAGGCGAGCTGGAAGTGATTCTATTCGGGAGATGACACCAGCTGTTGCGAGTCTAACAGGTGGATTGAACCCTTGTTGTTGTTAGTTCACTTCTAGGGGCTTGGTCATCAGCCTCGTGTAGTTGGCTGTGATGCGATGACTGTAGACGCTCCGGGACTATTCCGTCACCGCAGAGAGTCGGGTTCGATTCCCGGCTCTGTCAAGAAATTTAATTCTGGTCTGAGGGCTGGAACGGGGTACACTCAGCCTCGTGAGTATAAAGTGAGAGGAAGAGGGTTCGACTCTTATCTCAGCCATCTTGCAAATAGTTTTCCGTGGTTTCCCACTTCTACACCAGGTGAATGTCTGGATGGTTCGTAACTTAAGGCCACGACCACCTCCTTCCCAAACCTCATCTGAATAACAAATACAGCCATATCAATAACACAGGTTATCGGACAAATCACACACACAATGTCCCAAAGCCCCCAACTGAATCAACAACAACATCTCTCACTGTCAACATACTATTTTCCCAAGTACTGACATGCATTACTCACTGTTTCGACCGTGAGGCGGTCATCGTCAGATCTTGTTCACTACGGCTCATCTTTGTTGTTAATGTTGATATTTATGATTCGCGTTATTTTTAAAGAAAGGTTATTTATGTGAATAATACATAATATAACCCTCGACCACTCATACTAATTAATTCAACTTCTAAAAATTACTTTATTATTATTATTATTCACTCAATTTCGCTAATTGGCCAACTAGGGACCACGATAAGCCTCGTTTTACATTTGTTCATTTTTCGCTTGATCCACATTGTCTTCATGAGCTCACTGTGTTTAGCACGACGTTCTTCTGTCCATTTCGCACCAGTTGTCCGTTTTTCGTCCCGGAAAGTCCCAAACGTCTTGATGGCTGCTCTATAAATATTTCGGTCTTGTGCATCTTCTGCTCGTATCCCCATCTCCTTAAGATCTTTCTGGAAATTAACGTACTATGGCATTGCCGTTTTTGGTTTTGAGTCAAATATACTGAAGATACGTTTCGTCCATCGGGAGCCGATCATCCGTCGTATCACCGTAGAAGCAAACTCGCATTGGGTCTGTCCTCGTCTCTTTCTTAGAGTGTGTTGTTGTTATTATTATTATTATTATTATTATTATTATTATTATTATTATTATTATTATTATTATTATACTGGAGGAGTTGGTTATGGTGTAGTCCATATCCTCGTGGCTGGATCTTCCCCGGTGGCACCACAAGTCACTACCAACTTTACTGTGACGTAAGAATGTAATGTATCCCTCAACACTTGTATATATAATATAAATAATTTCAAATGAATAACAAATAATCTCCGCTTCACTGGGCTCAGCCTCGTGGAGAACACGAGAGGGCGTAACAACTGTTCGTACAGCTTGAGCTCCAGACATCGTCATAGAGTCTGAAATATTTAGTTAGTTCTTGGGCATTTAAGAGGCGAAACAGCGAGGTCCTCTGCCCCTGGCTATTTCTATTCGTGTTTTAATTTCCAGATCAGGTTAATGATAGCACCACGGCCACCAGGGCAGCTCCAGATTGGAATCCCAGCCATACTGAGTGTCGATTTTCCACGAGGTTCCATACTCGTTGTATGCAAATGCAGGGATAGTCCCGGAGCGTCTACAGTCATCACATCACACCCAACTACACGAGGCTGATGACCAACCACAACAACAACAACAACAACAACAAGGGTTCAAGTCACCTGATATCACCTGTTAGATCACTTCCAGCTCGCCTATCAAACGCCTTCAGTATTACGTATGGCTTTTAGTGCCGGGAGTGCCCGAGGACATGTTCGGCTCGCCAGAGACTGTAGCTGCTTCCAGTGGACACCCTTAGTGTGAGCTACAAGTTCCGTTTAATGTCAAGTAGTTCCAACTTTCGCTACCAGATATCAATGATACCTAGTGGTGAACGTTGGAACTTTGATAGAGCGTTCCCACGAAATCTAACCTAACAATTTTGCTTTACACAAGTTTAGTCTGTGGAAGGTTCTTTAACATCCCATAAATCTATGACATGGGACCGCCGGCTTTATTTCCCCTCCGAAGGAAGGCATACTGAAGGATTTTTAACGCTCTTAAAAATCCGACGACTTTGGCCGGATTTGAACCCGCTATCTTGGGCACAGCAATTCAGCATGCTACGAACTATGCCACGCCTTCTGTGAAACAAGCAAAAACAACTTTCTGCTGCTCCCAGCGTCCTTCACGAGTTCGCCTTCGCATTTCTCCCTTATGTATTACTAACAGCCCACCCCGGCTTCGCCCGGACACGGAAGCTTCATTTATATAATGTATGGAGGAATCATAATTCATAGCAGAATTCCATTTATCGCACCACAAACCATGAACATTTCTTCCCTGTGTCAAAGGAACTTTGTGGATGACTCCCTTTGTCTTTTTGAATTCCTTCTTTCTCTCTCTTGTAACAATCGAGAGATTATTTGTCATTGTTACGTGATAAGCGCGTCTTTCCAATGTCAATGAACAACGACCAATGTCCGTGTTACGTCTCGGCATAATGAGTTAAAATCACTGACTGGACTATTAATTATATTATCATGGAGATGCATGTGCAACGAATTCTTGTCAGACGTAATTTAAGAATGGCGAGGTGCATCAAACCCAAATCCCCCTTCCGTCCAATCTTAACTTGACTGTGAATTTTGCGGAACGGAAAGTTCACAGGCGAAATGAAGAAAAGCCGAGTTGCACTTCCAGGGAAACTCCATACACAACCACTCTTCTCTGAAGTCTTAACTCAACACGACTCGACAGTGTCTGGGGTGATAGATTCACTTGCCAGCCAGGTAGCTCGCAAACTGTCTTCAAGGTAGTACAGTAATTGAATGGAGATTGTTGGAAGAAATGAAAACGTTAACGCACTTATAGTGGGCGATGTATTGAAGATAGATATATGCTCTCACGGACTTTTTTTGTAGAACCTTCCATGCTGAACAATTCTTACACTCATAGTGTATTGATATTTATAACGGTTTGCCCTGCGTAAGTTTAGAAAGCGTACGGACGCCAGGCTTTTTTTTCGAGTTTTCACTGAAATCGTTAGTGCTTGGCTTCCTTTGATCATAAATTATTTTCTACAGAAACCTTCCTCGAGATATCCTTTGGTGAAAACCGCATCAAAATCCATCCAGTGGTTCTCGAGATTTCCCGTGACATCCAAGAATCGGGGACTTTGTTTTATACCAAGTAGAGATTCAAAGGAGCGCCTTCCGTGGCGTAGTGGGTAGCATGCTGAGCTTCTATGCCCAAGTTCGCGGGTTCAAACCCGGCCGAAGTCGTCGGATTTTTAAGAGCGATAAAAATCCGTCAGTATGCCTTCCATCGGAGGGGAAGTAAAGCCGGTGGACCCATGTCATAGATTTATGGCATGTTAAAGAACCATCTACTAAATACACCTGTGTGAAGCTAAGTTAATTATCGGTTACACATTTGACAAACGCTCTTAGGTTCCGACGTTCGTCGCCAGGAGCCGACTGTGGTGGCATCTGGTAACCAAGTTCTGAACTAGTAGTCGTTGACGATGGCGTTTGGCGGCAAAAGTAGGAACTACTTGAAAAAATTCAATGTCTGCAGTCCTTACTTGAATTGAAAACAGATACACACACTAATACAGTCATCACAATTAACACCGGTTATCAGACAGATTCTACGCACACCCAAAGTACACGGGGCTACATGACCGCGTTGTCGCAGCCCCTAAACTGAGGAACCAACAAACCAGGGATTCAAAGGAAAGAAATCCATTTTCAAAAGGATGAGCGCTCTTCGATTTGAATTAAGACTTGTTTGAGGAATTTGTGATTTTATGTATTTCTAGGGGGTCCAAAAATTACTTACGGTAGCCCTGCGGACAAAAGTGGGTGTGATGGCTTCCATGTGAGGTGCTATTGTATTTAGTGGTAATTCTTTCTAGTCAAAAGGGTGACTTACAAAGACCACAGTGCAATGGTTACCTTTGTAATGCACATATATTTTGTTTTGCATGTCTGTGACCTTTAAAGATATTTGACTTAAGCCACTTTACTCGTGTTTGTTTAGCAACGGCGAATATCGAGTTCCTATGTAAAGTGATGGATTTCAGAGAAAAGCGAAGTCCAAAGTCGAGCCGTTCTTGATTAGATGTGACAACGTGTGATGTCCATATTTTGAAACCTTGAAGCGGTTTTGTTTGATTGACGAGCAGTTAACATCGCACGCTGACCTTGGCCGTATCCACACCAAAGCCCAGAACTCCGACTGTTCTTTGCTTCGACACCAGCTTGTTTGTCGGATAGCCTGTGCTATTGTGGTGACCTGAGCCGAGTATGGGGAAGAACAAATTGAAAATGGATTTGTTTGGACCTTAGATGTTGACTCCCAACGAAGGTCACAGACTGTACAGGCTGCGTACCCTTGTGAACCTCACCTGACAACATCTAAGCCAGTGTTTCCCAAACATTTTTGTGTGTGTACTACTGTAAGAGATGAGAATCTCTCGCGTACCACCTAATGGTTGGGAGATATAGTAACTATAAACCCCCCAAAGCCCTCCACCATCACTACCACTACGTAGTAGACCAAAGGACGGATTGTAAATTGTGTTTCTTAGAGTTAGACAGTTGGAGTTCAAGTTCAAATGATAAAAATTGTGTCCAGTTGTTTTATTATTTATTACAAAGTATTCAATTCAAACATTCAGAAATGACACTGTACAAATAATATTTATAAAAGAACTCGTAATAATTAAACATAAAAAACAAAGTTCAACTGACATTTTCAGTGTGAAGGGTGAGCTTGAAGATTAGAAGCCAACTTAGGAATATCTAGTTTAAGATTGCTGAGTCTCAAACGAAGATTGTTTTCCACTCTAAGGAGCCTATTCCGGTATTTGTTCTTGAGATAAACAAGTGAAGAAAATGCAGTCTCACACAAATACGAAGTAGTGAAAGGCAGTAAAAATCTAACTGCTTTGTCAGCTATGTGTGCATAGTCTGCACGCCCCTCAACCCAAATGTTCACAAGAGCCATTTTTGAAACAGTTTGCCTTAGTTCTGAATCACAATTCAATTCATAAAACTGCTCCTTGTCTTTGTCCTCCGGCAACATATCAATGTTTTTATATTTTTCGTAACACCACTACAGCAGTTCGAGCGCACCACATATTTTTAATGTTTTTTTGTCCTATTTTGCTAATTCTGGTGATGTGACGTCATATAACATGTTATCTGGGTGGAGTTTCAAACACGGGATTTGCAAATGGTGCAGGTTTAGAACTGACTCCGAGGAAGAGCTTCTGTAGGGATGATTCATTGTGTCATTTGTAAACAAAGAAACGTCCTTGACGGGTCCGAAAGGGTATTGTAGCTACTCCAATTCTCGCCACACATAGTGCAATAGCCTAGATTCAAGCATTATTTAGTTAAATTGCCAACTATATAATAATATCGGCTCGGAAATACTTGTAGAAGAAGACTTGGGCACCCATGCAAGGAATGATATGAAATGGAGTACTCATGTGGGTTGTGTCGTCTCCAAAGCGCACAAATCGCTTCATTTTGTAATGCGGGCGGGTATTAAAAGGCGGCAGCTCTACCGCAAAAGAATTAGGATATTTGACCCCGGCGAGACCAATCTTGGAATACGGCTCAGCAGTTTGGGAACCATATCATCAATGAGCTGCTAGGTTTGTGCTCAATAGTGTAACATCTCTGGAAGATAGAAGGGCGCTCTGTTTAACAGTTACACTAAGCATGGGGAGAACTAAGCCAACGTCTGGGCAGGGAAGATCAAGGACCGACCACAGCGTACAAATTATGGGAAATATTCTTTCATTAACCGTGGTATTGATAATTGGAACTCTTTACCTGCCTCAGTCTTAGAGCTTTTCCCCAAATATGTGTGATGTAATTACCACAGTTCCTAAATTGCGAATTGTGTTTGGTGTTATTGTTGGTAATTTTGTACAATAAATTAACTTCATTATCGATGTAAAATATTTTATAACATACAATTATTTTAGAAGGTTATATCTACTTGTATGTTTGTTCATTGTCATCATTCATTTTATATCAGCCTTAATTTAAATTAATTTGTTTATTAAGACTGATATGTTATCATAAGATGGAAGTTGCGCTCATCCCAGTTTCAACCAGATATGAAAATAATTTTATGTTCGACCATGGCGAAATGTAAATATTAATTGTCAGAGAATTGTATCATAATGAGTATAAGTTTTCATTATGAAACAGTTTCTCCCACCAATCAGAGCTCAAGAAACAGTTGTGTGACCAATTAGGTAAGGATTGCATCGCACCTGGGCTGACTTCCACGCCCTGCTATTTTAAATTTCACTGCTTGGCTCGTGTCATAGTGGGGTATTCCAGGAGGCCATGGTCAAATACAAGGTATTCTCTGCGTCCCATGCGCTCTGTTCAGTACATAAATCTGGCGAAATCCCGACAGATATTTATGAATATTTATGTTCGAACATAAAATAGTTATAATAATTATCGTCGAACATAAACAGTCCTATGCAAATTGCTTATAGTGGTAATGAAGACACTCGTATGGAAATTATAAACATACTCGTGTGTTAATTATTGCCATTATAGGCTCGTTGCATAATGCACTATAGAAGCGCAGTTACTGATTCACTTGTCACATACTCGTTCCTCTTCTAACAAATAATGAGGTGTGTTATTTCTTCCTAAGTTTTCTACCATTGTAGTCTGTGAGTTTTGTTTGATTTAACATTCAAAAACAAGATGTTCGGGAAAGAACATATAGCCTACTTTCTCCGAAATGTATGGGTATAGTTATAACTCTCTGTCCTTATCATCTCCTAATTTCTTCCTATTTGAAGTGCAAATTGGCACACAGGATTTGAACAGTGGCGTTCAAACCATAGTTTATAATTTACCCCAGCATTTTGCAATTTCATCAGCAAACACTCCAAACACCGACTACTTACAATAATTGAAACTTCGTTGCTCTAATAAGGCCCATCTACAATGCGCAGTCGGCAGTCCGTAGTTGGTAGTCCTCGGTCGGCAGTCGCGATCGACTCCGTGTATACTATAGGCACCATACACAACATGAAGTTGCAGTTGGTAGCTGGCAGTTGGCAGTCGAGAATTTTATCCTTGACTGCCAACTACCCGACTGCAGCAATGTAATAGCCAATCAGAGCAGATCAGAAACTGACGTCACGTTGTTGTTCTGTGTCGTGTACGAATGATATAGAACTAAGTGAAGTAACTTCGCAACCCGTTAATTTATAGGCTAATCTTAAATACACGGTATAACAAAATAATCCATCTCCAAATCATCCATATTGCAA
The DNA here is from genome assembly GCA_946902985.2 of Meconema thalassinum. NCBI lineage: Eukaryota > Metazoa > Arthropoda > Insecta > Orthoptera > Tettigoniidae > Meconema > Meconema thalassinum. Next base: position 1,841,432 of record OX336399.1, on the reverse strand, counting down.
GTTTTGAGATTATCAACAACGCCTCTGTGCACAAGGAATAAACGAATGTTACTGTCTTATTACTCCTAGCAGTCGTTAAGACTGGGTTCACTAACTGGCCGGTATAGAGCGCTGCTCGAATCTATAGTTTCTGCATAGTACAACTGAAGGCTGGAAGATGTCACTCCAGTGGAGAATGTCGTTTTTTTAATATATAATTTCCATTGCAAAAAGCACCATATAAAGCTTTATTTTATAACGTCTCAGTACTCAAGAAACAATAAATATAAAAACTAGTCGTGATATCTAGTTGTGAAATATCGAACAATATAATCCTAACAGAGCGAGTGCATTCTAGCGGCCAGAAGAAGAAACTTTTCAATAAAATCTGTTACCTTTTTGTCAGCTAGATGTTTCGATTAAATCTGCTGGCGAATTATGTTTTAATTAAGTATATGTTTTGCACCGTAATATGCACAATATAACGCTTAATTTTAAAACGTCTGAGTCATTACAAAGCAACAAATATGTAAAATGTCAAGCAAAAAACTAACTCTGATGGGGTTTGAACCATAGGCATATGAATGACAGACTAACGCTTTACCACTGAGCTAATTGTGTCAACGAATATCGTTCTATATAAAATGACTTACATAGAACTTGTTAACAAATAATGATTTATACTAAACGATTTCATCACTGAAGTATATTATTTATATATAAAGCATTTCATACAAAGTTTATTTATTTTGTTTCAGTACGCTATATTGCTTGCAATACTCAAATTAGTGAAATATAAGTCAGGCACAAGATATCCGCTGCCATCTTGTCTTATTAATGAATCAGCTGAGCTTTTTAAAATCACGTCTGCACTATAGTATTACAAAATAAACTTTTAATTTCGTACGTGCCTCTTCCTTTAGAACAGTTAAAACGATTCTCGGCTCGATAATCGGAACTGGTGGGTCCCATGATATGGATTATAAAGTTTGCATAATTCGCATGGCCGCCATCCTGAAATGGTATGGCGGACGACCTTGTAGTTTGGTCACAAGACGCATCCTATACGAAGGTATGTTGTTACCAAATTTGGTAGAGATTGGATGATTTGGTTAGTCGTTATTTGATTTTACGTTTTGAACGTTTGAGTGGCCGCCATTCAGTTTTAGTAAAGATGGCGGCGATATAAAACATGACACTGAGGTGTCCTTTGCTAGTGCTACCTTTGTACCAAATTTCGTTCAATTCGCATTCACCGTGTTCGAATTGATAGGGGGGGACAGACATTCAGAGTACACACACTCACACACACACACAGAGACTCACACACACACATACACACACACAGACTCACACACACACATACACACACACAGACAGACACACTTTTTTCGCCCTGTGTTGATCTCATAAGTCTACTTTCATTTTTTGCAAAAATCGAAAGTAGGCTAATACAGAGTTCATGTGTTGGTTCTTTCTCGGCCCGACTGGACTATTCTGTATTGCATCTGGCACTGCCTCTGAAAAGTATGCCCATGTCCGCTGTATTCCGCTAGTTTTATGTCACATTCACCTAGTTTTATGTCATATTCCGCTAGTTTTACGTCATATATCGCTAGTTTTATGTCATGTTCCGCTAGTTTTATGTCATATTTCCCTAGTTTTATGTCATATTCCGCTAGTTTATGTCATATTCCGCTTGTTTATGTCATATATAGCTAGTTTTATGTCATATTCCGCTAGTTTTATGTCATTTTCCGCTAGTTTTGTCATATTCCGCTAGTTTTATGTCTTATTCTGCTAGTTTTATGTCATATACCCCTAGTTTTATGTCATATACCGTTAGTTTTATGTCATATACCGCTAGTTTTATGTCATATTACTAGTTTTATGTCTTATATCGCTAGTTTTGTCATATTCCGCTAGTTTTATATCATATTCCGCTAGTTTTATGTCATATTCCGCTAGTTATGTCATATTCCGCTAGTTTTATGTCATATTCCGCTAGTTATGTCATATTCCGCTAGTTTTATATCATATTCCGCTAGTTTTATGTCATATTCCGCTAGTTTTATGTCATATACCGCTTGTTTTATGTCATATTCCGCTAGTTTTATATCATATTCCGCTAGTTTTATGTCATATTCCGCTAGTTATGTCATATTCCGCTAGTTTTATATCATATTCCGCTAGTTTTATGTCATATTCCGCTAGTTTTATGTCATATACCGCTTGTTTTATGTCATATTCCGCTAGTTTTAGGGCTCATTTGCTTGTACTTTGTAGGCGTCAAACATCGGAACCCTCATGTACACTTTACAGTCGAAGGAAGAGGCTACGCGGTCTTAAGCGGAACAGCAGACTAATAGGAACGGCTGTTCATAGATCCCTTCAGCTCTCAAGCCACGGCCGGTTCCTTCATTTTATGGCGTCAGTAATGGCAGTGCCTCAAATGTGTCGTCCGCTAATGCGCGTGGTCAAGCTGCTTGAGGCGGACCGGGTTGGATATCCGGTCAATGCACGAGAGATTTATCGAACTGAAATGTCACGTTCGATTCCAAGTATAAAGGTCGGCCCGGTTACAAGCTTTTTTTCGTTTCGTCAGCACCTATTTCAGAACAGGGGCGGAACAGCAAGGTGATTGTGTATTGTTTAGTGACCACTTAAACTCCTTTAGTGGCAAAAATATGTTTTTCTGTTGATTACATGGGATTGTAGCAACATTTGACTGCTGCCTTGGGATTTTTTGAAAACCCGAGGTGACAACACTGGATTTGTGCTACGTTCGTGCAGAGAAATCTTAAATACGCTATTCATCGGTCTAACAACATCCTTAAAACAGACCATCATTGACTCTCACAATTGCATTTCAAAGATGAATGGGAATTTTAAACTATTAGTACCGGCGTTATTTTAGCGTCACAAATGGCATCCGGCCGTAAAAATCGCCGACACATACATTAAGGGACTGCCCAGAGTTTGCTAGTAAACAGCTGATAGCTGGTCCTCGTGTGTGCAGAACGAGATAACATGAGACAGATTGACTGATGGCTGCAGTTTATTACAATACGAGGTGCGCTTCGCAACGTTGCACCTGTCTCTTGTTTGGTACCAGCACCGCGTCCAGCTCATCTTCCAACTAAAGTCCACGCTCAAAACTGGAAAGGCGTCGGCAAAGGAGAGAAAGGAACAACACAGTCTAGGAACGAAGCAATAATCGACTAAAAGGTAACAGTTGGTTCTCAGTTACCCGAGACGAGACACCTCGGCTATCGTCGCTAGATCTTTTGCCTTGGAACCATTGCGTCCAGTTCCACTTGCACTGAGTCCGAGGTTTAATAATCACCGAGTGTGACGCGAGAGGTCTTTGACCAGCCGCACCACTCAATCTATTGGTAATAATAATAATATAATTATGGGCGAATGGACCCAGATGGATCACGCAGTACTTTTATGTTTCGCCTTTCTGATCTTCCATATGGCCCTAATTCTCTGTCCGTGGGCCATCTTCCTTTCCTCGGTCCACTTGGTTCCTGGTCTATTTGGAGCGTCATTCTCTGGCGTTACATTTCATCCATTCACCCTGTCAAAGACTTCCACTGTTCTTACTTGGGCCTTCTCCAAGTCCTGTTTGAATTGCTGAATCCACGGTCTTTCTGCGTAGGTCATGATCTTGTGTGTAAGCGTAGTCGGTTGAAGTCTTTGAACATGTCCATAAAGCTTCAATCTTTGTTTTCTGATGTCCGCCGCAAGATTACATAATTTCTCAGTTGCTTTACGAGATTTCAACCTGTATCCATCCTCTGTTCTTTCTGGGCCAAGAAGTTTCCTCAAGATCTTGCGTTCTTCCTTTAGGATATTTTCCAAGTCACCCTTCCTATTGAGTATTAGAGTTTCACTTGCATACAGAGCTTCTGGTTTGACCAACGTGGTGTAGATGTCGCACGTTCTCCCATACGCTCCCTTCAGTTGGTTCCAAGATCTCTCCTAGGTACTTGAAGTGTGAGACGCTGTTCAGTTTCTGAATGTTGAACCCAGTAGAGAAGAACTCGGTTTTCTCAAAAGAGATGTGTAGGCCAACTTTTCCAGAACATTCCTCGAGGACTTCTATCTGTTTGATTGCAGTCCGCTAGTATCGCTAGGTCGTCTGCGAAAGCTAAGCAAGTAACCTTAATGTCATCGTTTGCTCGTCCAAGTTGAATGGCTTCCAGTGCTGTTGGTATTTCAGCTTCTTTCCCCATTCTCTAATAACATATAAGTTATACAGTGTGGTTCACCAGCCCCTTATTTTCTTTGGAGGAAGGCAACCCAACTAACGCGTATATCACACCCATCCTAAAAACATTAGTACCTGCTCCTTTACGTCCATTGTACAACTTTACCGTTGAGTACATCCTCGCGAATAGAGTAGAAATCAATAGTGGCAGTGTTCTTTCTATGACCTCAAATATAATGCATGATTGAAACGATCAGAGATCCGAATAACACCTTCCTACGTTTGGACAGGAAGTGTCTACGAATAGATTCAATACGTGCCAGCGATGTACCATGGTTCTCGGTAGCTACGGTGGCTAAATCAAAAATTGTCAGAGTAGCGTCAACGAAGTCGCTTTGTAGTAGGTTCGAACCTTGAGCTAGTACATTTTTTATTTTAATTTTTGCTTAATATCGTTTATTGTGGATGCATTATGGACGCAGATCTATCTGTTCCAACGAGTGATTTTTTATTTGGTCCTCAAAAGGACCGTACTTATCCGATGGTACGCAGCCAGATTGGACGACGACATAATGATCTGTAGAACGAAAGCAAGGTATATTCAACGTAGCAAGTGTTCGAAATTTTGACCACCTTTGTTTAAAGGAAAACTCCGACTCACTCAGACGACCCACATAACAAATAGATTTGTTATGTGGGTAGGCTCACGAATAAATACATCAGAACGAAACTATAATTTCTTCCAACGACGTCTGTGCGAAAAGCGCTTGCTATACACTTACAATAATAGTTAGTTAGTGAGGTTTTAAGGGGCGGAACTACGAGGTCATCTGCCTCAAACATACAGTAAATACTGATAATTATAACATTATTGGTTTTACGTCCCTTTTAACTGCTCTGGCTTTTAGATACGACGGGGTAACGGAATTTTGCTCCGAAGGGGATCTTCAACGAGCCAGTAAATCTACTGACACGGCTCCCTCGCATTTTCGCACCCTCGAATGCCAGCTGACTGCGCCAGGATACGAACCTGCAACCTTGGGCACAGCAAGCGAGAACGTTACCGCTGAGCCTCGCAGCAAGGCAGTAATTACAGAACGTGTCGTATTATTATAAATATTGAACTATTAAAATTCTAATCATCACGAATAGAGTCGCCTCCGTTGCGTAGTTGTCAGCGTGATTAGCTGCCACCCCGGACGTCCTGGGTTCGATTCCCGTCTCTGCCAAGAAATTTGAAAAGTGGTATGAGGACTGGGACGGGGTCTACTCAGCCTCGGGTGGTCCAAATGAATAGAGGGGGATCGATTCCCACCTCAGCCATCCTCAAAGTGGTTTTCCGTGGTTACCCACTTCCCCTTCGGGCAAATGCCGGGTTGTTACCTACCGTACGGCCACGGCCGCCTCCTACCCTCTTCCTTGCCTATCCCTCCCGATCTTCCCCTCCCTTCCCATCCCTCAAGAGGACCCTGTTCGCTTTGCAGGTGAGGCCGCCTGGGCGAGGTGCAGATCCCACCTCCCCAGTTGTATCCCCCAGTCGAGATGTTTCAAGCTCCAGAACACTGCCCGTAGAGGCGGTAATGATGGGATCCCTCGCTGGGTCCTTGGGAAAACCTAACCTGGAGGGTAAAATCGACTAAAAAAATAATTATTATAACGAATACTATCCATCCATGGTTTCGAACAGAATTTAGGGAAAATAACCATTTAAATGAGACAAGAAAATAACTTTCCCTATCGTCTTCGTAGATAATGTGAACAAAACCAAGTTGAAATCTTGCTGTACGAGGTAGGGAGGGTATAATCAAGTCAACCCCTGGCACTATCCAGCCCATGACGGGCTAAGAAGAATTTTAAAAATCTGCCATTGGATGGTCTTGAACCCGGGATCTTCGAAAGAGCGAGCAGGCGCAATAACACTTGCACACATTACCAACACACTCTGGAGGTTTTTGTTGCGTTTCTTATTAACGCGTGTGGTAAAATATTCAGTTATTACAGTTAGATCTTAAATATTGATTGGAATGCATTCATTCAGTACCTAGCATGTTTTCTAATTTACTTAAAGCAAGATTCGCGACCGCTTTGCGTTAATAGGGCGAAAGAACTGCAAATAATGCCCTCAAACGACAGCCCTTCGATTTTATTTCATACAACTTGGCGTACAAAATGCTAGCGTGTGATACACTTCGGTCATACAAGCAGGTGTACTGACGAAGAGAACAGAATCATACAGGATTTTGTACCAGCGATCACAGCAGTTTCCTTGCCAGCGAGTGTCGTGTGATACGGGCCTAAAGACATGCTAAGTCTTTTTGTTAAAATTTAATAACAAGACAAGATGTTCGGTAAAGTGCGTATAGCCTACTTTCTCCTAAATGCATGGGTATAGTTATAACTCTTTGTCCTTTTCAAGGAGTATAATTGAATGTTGGTTGTAGTAGCTACTTGAAATACAACGTGCTATACGGATATTATACATGAATATGATGTGCCCTTTGCTAGTGCTACCTCTGTAAATAAATTCATTCAGTTCGGTTTCACCGTGTTTGAATTGATATGGGGAATCGATTTGCACATATACATGGCCGCTATCTGCAAACTATTGGGCTGATGACTTTGTAGTTCAGTCAAAAGATGCTTCCCACAAAAATGTATGTTGTTGAAAAAATTGGTAGAGATCAAATGATTAGGTTGGTCGTAATTTGATTTAAGGTTTTAACATTTGGGTGGCCGCCATTCCGTTTCCGTCAAGATGGCGGCGATATAAACATGACACTGAGGTGGCCTTTGCTAGTGCTACCTCTGTACCAAACTTCGTTCCATTAGGTTTCACCGTGTTTGAAAAGATAGGGGGAATCGATTTACACACATACATGGCAGCCATCCGCATATTATTGGCCTGATGACCTTGTAGTGTGGTCAAAAGATTCTCTATACCCAAAGGTATGTTGTTGCAAAAAAAAAAAAAAAAATGGTAGAGATCAGATTATTAGGTTGGTCGTAATTTGATTCAAGCTTTTAACATTAGGATGGCCGCCATTACGTTTTCGTCAATATGGCGGCGGTATAAAACATGACACTGGAGTGCCCTTTGCTAGTGCTACCTCTGTACCAAACTTCGTTCAATTCGGTTACACCGTGTTTGAATTGATAGGGGGAATCAATTTGCACACATACATAGCCGCCATATGCAAACTAATAGGATGATGACCTTGTAGTTCAGTCAAACGACGTTCGCGATATAAGTATAAGTTGTTGCAAAATTTGGTAGAGATCGTATGATAAGGTTAGTCGTAATTTGATTTAAGCTTTGAACATTTGGGTGGCCACCATTACGTTTCCGTCAAGATGGTGGCGATATAAAACATGACACTGAGGTGTTCTACGCTAGTGCTACCTCTGTACCAAATTTCGTTCAATTCGGTTTCACCGCGTTTGAATTGATAGGGGGAATCGATTTGCACACATACGTAGCCGCCATATGCAAACTGTTGGGCTGATGATCTTGCAGTTTGGTCAAAATATGCTTCCCACATAAAGGTATTGAGACCGTTTAGTTGATGTCAACAACCACGATGACTCAACTAACGACACATAAATCAAATAAAAAGTACCGTGAGGATCAGGTGACCTTCCATAAAGGCTAAAGCGGCACGAGAGTCCGTAGTCCACAGGGATCGTGGTACATGGTGACGATGGTCATAGACCGCCTAAGGAAAGGTTCACCTTAAAACTAGACTGAGAAAATAAACATCCAGACTCATGTAAAACACCGTGAAAATTTATTAAAATTCACAAGCCCCTAGCCTAGTTCGGAGGGTTATAATCGGCTAGTCCGCAAATTAATAAATAAACAAAGATAAAGAACAGGTCCCCCTACCTGAGAAGTTACTGAAAACCCTCGCGAAAGATCTAACTCACAATGATAAAGCAACAACAGCAACGCTAGGAATATGGTACGACGCAAGTCCCTAGTTCAAGTTACAAGATCAAGCTAATATCTGAATTTACATTTAACAGGGTAGCAAAACAAATCTAGGTTAGGATGGTACCATTTCGACATTTAAATTTAACATTAATTCAACTAGCTAAGTCCTATCAATTAACAAAATTTACGGCGATGACGTCCGTAAAAGAAAACAATTACATCCAAAAGCTAAGTGTACAGCCATGAAAAACAAACAATTTAATTATGCTTAATAACTATGTGCTAACAGCACACAATAAAGTAACATGTAGGGTTTAATACACTTGACATCATAAATTAATAACGAAATAGACACAGTAGTTTTATTAAAAATTCCTGCCTACACCTTGGTTTACTCTTTGTAAACCATAGTCATCTAATGTGTATAGTTACGGTGACGAATGCGCAGTTGGGACCACGTCTGACATCGCAAGGCCTGAGCTCCACAAGCTACGAACTCTAGGTTCGCACATGCTTCAGGTCGCTACAAAAATGTCAACTGTCCTAGTCATTTCCTCACAAGGAAATTATCTTCAACTGCACGGCTATGTCAACAGTTCCAGAATGCAAAGAACAAAGTTAGATAGAAAGAATCGTTAGTTAGGCTTGTTTTACAACAATTATGCGTCTTATTATTAGAATGTCGGTTTATAGGTTTATCGTAGGTTTATGGCGAATAACATTGACAATAGCCTGGGCACGGAGTGTCTCCAACTGAGATCATTCTCCACCAAAAAGCCTCGACTCAACAGTCGGAATATAATCAACGAGTATAACAACTCGGACACACAATAACACGGGTTACCAGCGGCGCTAAGCTCGCGTTCAATAACTCTGGGATAGGCCTGTACAACAGTTACCTTCCAAAAACATCTGGTCAACGGGATCATCCCCGGACAAAGCATACAATAACATCCTGCTATAACAGGGTAGACTTCACCATCCTATAGAAAACCTTACATAACTGTACCTGTCATACGACAATACACGCAACAGAGCGTTAAACTAACAAAAACCGATCCATAAAACAAGTGATCAAATACAAGAGTGGAAACTGATTTCCATAAGCAAAATAGCAATGAAAGGAAAAGCGAATACAAATTTTACTCTGTCCTCGTCTATAGTAGTTTTGTCTCACAATGAAGCAGGCGTGCTCTAGGTCACTGGGTTACATAACCAGTTTATTCAAGGCCGGCGATTTAATCAATACAAAACCTGCACCTAGCCGGTACATAAAAAACTTTACCAGAGGTTACGGATCTCTACAGAGTCCGTGTATCAAACGCACGCTATAAATCTGAGTATATTAATACACTTCCGTCTTTCTACCAAAGACGTCTAAATGAAAGTAAACTTACAATAACTGAAGCTCTTTGCTTTAAAAATGCAACTCAGTAGTTGCTAGAACATCAAATAAAAACGTGTCTCACACGACACAAGCAAAAATATAATAAATGTGGCACAGATTCACACACTAGATCTGCTTAATGATACGTTGGGAACCGCGTTCGATGCTAGGCAACGAAACATTCCTTCTAGTTGTTAGGTTCAAACATGAACAAGAATAGCTTCTGAGCTTATTCAAAATGAAATATAATGCATTTACAAACTGGTAGTTACTGTCGACTACCTAAATGATACGACCGTTCTAACGACAGTCAGGGGTGTAACAAAGGATGGCTGCGAAGAATGCAGTCAATTAATAACCAAGGCATCTGATTGCCATAACTACAGTCAGCAAAGACTTGAAAATTACCCCAAGTAGGGTTGAACAAAATAGCCTCAAAATGACTACGATCAGGTTCAGCAAAAAGGTAGGCATTGACGTTCCACGACGTTCACCAAGCTGCACCAGGGCTGACCAAAATGTCTGACCCCAAGGGTGTCTCACTCTAAACTGAAATAAATGACATCTAACTAATCTAGTTACATCCCTACCTAGAAAAATGGCTGACACTGAGTGTGGTTGATTCACAAACTACATTAAAACTACTATACCACCAGAAACTAGAACAAAGAAGGGGTGTGACAAAAACTCACGAAATGGAGGAGCTCTCACTCAGCTCTCTATTCCACAACAAGGGTTGTACATAAACCTCTCTGGCTCTCTGGATCGGTATCCTCCTCATCAGGATTCCCATCTGGACTCCCCCAAAGACCAGGGTTCGATTTGTCCCTGTCGACATCTTCGTGGATATGCCTGGAAATGGCATTTTGGCTCCTTCCCTCTCGTTCATCGTTCTGGAAGTTCCACCATCATGCGGGTTCCTGTAGAAACGTCACCCCCCCATACCGGGATGGTATTAGCCCATGGTGACTGCTTCAACCATGGTGAAGAAAAGTCCAATCACGTGGGTAACGAAATAAGTTGCGTGATTATTCATCCTCTCACTTCCAAAATTATAATGTCCGTCGTGACTATTATTGGCTTCAATTATAAAATACGACACAGCCTTAATCTTGCAGATGTGGATTAGCATGTGAGCTAACACTATTTTATAATACTGCAGGTGCTAGTGACGCTACTTTTGTATCACGCAGCATCCGTGAATTATACGACGTTTCAAAGATGAAATTTCCACTTTGGCAATTTAAATATCTCATACAATTATAATCACACTTATTCAGGATAATTGTAACACTATTACCTGTATATTTCCACTAGGCATCTGCCCTCCACATACACGTGGGTAATATGTGATGTTGCAGCAATGTTGTGCAATACACTATACTTGCCAATAATTATTTCCCAAGCTTCTTATTTAATTCACTGGACTTCATCGACAGTGGATATTAGTATTTGCTTGCTCGATGGCACCTTATAATCACTTTTAACGCTAAACAGCGGATATTCTTCTACGTCTCGTAGGACAAATGTAATTCCACGCCTACACAAGGTGGATTCTCAAGACGCAGTGCTCCGGTACTGGGTGTCTCTAGAAAGTAGGTCGTCAAAACGAAAACGTTGAGCGACTACTTACGTTCCTTTTTGCGTATCTGCAAGGGTATTACCTTACCTAAAGTAAAAATAAACATTCTCCAAAATGTTTTAATAATGCAGCATGACGAAATGGAATATTCTGAGCCTCATAGGAAAGATAAAAATAATTAATAAGACCTCAGATAATAATTAGCAGTTTACACCAAAGTCAAAAGTGCGATTCACCGCTACTTCAAAGTATCGCGTGATCTCTCAGCTTCACGTGGCTTCCTGGGTGTGTTCAAAAGTACAACATCCCATCATAAATGCTCTGTCATAAAAAATATCACATGAACCATAGCTCAGCGGGTTCATCTGCCTCTCTGTCGTTTCAAATAAAATGTTGGGATAACATTTTTATTTGCTTTGAAATTCATTCAAGAGTGATATTTTTTTAGATTGGCTGCATTAAAGGTTCCAATGCGCTCTCCTGTCCTAATGTCTTCTATCACATAACTTCCATTGTTTAAAGGCTGTCGGATACGACTAGGGCCATAATACAAGGATAGAAATTTCCCATATATGCGGTCTATAGGACTAGAAATTCCGGGTCTCCTTATAAGGATAAGGTCTCCTTCTACTAGTGGTTCTCTAAACCTCTGGCGTCTAGTTCTTCTCAAGCGCTTGGCAGCTTGTCTGTCCATAGTCTCTCTCGCAGCTAAAAGTCTGCTGGCATGTGATGGTTGTAAACAAGGTGGATTTACAATCACACGATCCCATATTCTCAGCGGCATCTGGTTCAAATGCAAGACCATAGGTATTTGACCAGTGCTTTCATGTACTGTTGAATTAATACATTTTGCCATAATAACAAGGACTTCAGTCCATCGCCAGTGTTCTTCTTGACAATATAATCGACAGAATTTTGCGATAATAGACATCACGCATTCTGCTGGGTTGCTCTCTGGATGTCGAATAGATGATAAAACATGACCTATTTCAAGCTCATTCATGGCATTGGCAAATTCTGCTGAGGTGTACTGTGATCCGTGATCAGTCAACAAGAATTGTGGCTTTCCTGCCTCCGGTATCACTTGACGTCTAATCCTCTGAATAATCTGATGTGCAGTAGCTTTTTGAATCGGATGAAGCATCGTATATTTCGTGAACACATCCACCGTTGCAACGATGTATCGATTCCCACGACGAGCCTTAGGTATTGGGCCATACAGGTCCTGTGCATACAACTCTCTAGGTTGAGTTGGTAGTATTGGTCTAGGTTGTTCCTTCAGCAAGTGTGACGTGTACTTGTTCCGCTGGCATGCGTCGCAAGCACGTAAACACTGTCTAACGGTGGCTCCTAACCCTTTCCATGTGAAAGACTCTTTGATAGTTGCAATGGTTTTGTCTGTTCCACCATGTCCAATGGATAAATGTACCATAAGAATAACAGATTCTTGGTATCTCCTAGGAATAACTGCACGCAGTTGAGTGTGGTCCTCGTCTACAAACTTGTATAAGACACGATGATAAATCAAATAATCATCTGCAACAGCAGCAATCCTTGCATAATGATCATCCTGTGGATCCATTCTTCGTTCTAGGAAACGGATAATATGTCTGAGTTCCTCCTCACGTCGCTGTCCTTCAGGTAAATGACGAAATCGGCGAAGGTGTTCCTCGCATTCTCCCTCGATGTCTATGGCATTAACAGTAGCTTCAGGATTCCGGCTGAGGATGTCGGCCAACACATTCTCTCTGCCTGGTCGATAAACTATTTCCAAATCGAACTGTTGGAGAAACAGCGTCCAACGTGTGATCCTGTCGCTTGCCAGTCTTGTTCTCAAGATGAAGGTCAACGCATGATGATCGGTCCTCACAATAATCCTCTGACCTAACAGAAGTTTCTGCCAGTATTCAAGTGCGTAAACAATTGCAAGTGCTTCTATCTCGGTCGTGAAGTAGTGAGATTCATGTGCTCTTAAACGTCGGCTTAAGAAAGCAATGTAATGACGTTTCTTCTCATCATCTTCCTGCAGTAAAATGGCTCCTATACCAATGGCAGATGCATCAGTTTCTAGAATAAAGTTCCGAGAGTAATCTGGATATTCTAACTGAATTGAGTCCACAAGCATCTGTTTAGCTCTCCTGAAAGCTATCTCGCATTCATCATTCCAGTTCCACCTGCAGTTCTTTTTCAATAATCCTTGCAGTGGTGCAACAGTTTCGGAATACTTCTCACAATGAGCAGCAAAGAATTGGAGAATTCCTAAGAATTGTCTCACGTGTTTCACACGGGTTGGTGTTGGAAATGCAGCAACAGTTCTAATCTTTGCCGGATTCGGTCTATATCCTTCTCCATTGATTATGTGTCCTGCGAATTTCACTTCTTTCTGAAAAAATCGACACTTGTCAAACTTGACCTTAAAATTTTCCTGTCGGAGATTCTCAAGAACAAGGCGCAATGTCTTTAAATGCTCTTCTTCTGTTCCCGAAGCTATGATTATGTCATCCACATAACATATTACTTTCTGCTTCACTTCATGAGTCAGCTTGGCATCAAGTGCTCTGATTAATGCGGCTCCGGCATTTTTCAATCCAAATGGTAGTTTTTGGAACACATAAGTAGTCTGATCAAACAAGAATCCAGTATATTTCTGAGTATGCTCAGATAATCTGATATGGTAATAAGACTGAACCAAGTCTAATGATGAAAATATCCTTTTTCCTTTGAACTTCCTGAGAATGTCCCTAATCTTGGGCGGTCTGTCGTGTTCAGGAGCTAGGCGTTCATTCAAGGCTCTGGCATCAAGACAAAGTCTCAAGCTTCCATCTACCTTAACCACAGGTATTATGGGATTCAAGAAAGGAGTCGGTGATTTCTTGATTGTACCTGCTGCTTCCATCTCATGGATCTTCTTAGCAGCTTCTTCGAGATGTTTCTCGGCAATCGGATAGATCCTTTTCTGGAATGGGGAATCGTCCAGTAATACAAGATCATACTCGTAGTCTAATATCTCACCAGGTGTGGTGTCGAATATATCTCGGTATTCGTTCAGTATTGCGTCAAGATCCTCATGTGTGGGTGCTGATAACGATTCTGCCTCTTCGTCGGCATCTAGTGTCGCCTCAATTTCCTTGCCCTTTAATGCTTCGACTACGTCTACTTCGGATAGGAATTCCGGTTCTTCTTCAATTAGGCTCATCTGAATGGGTTCGTTCGGCTTGAACTCTACCGTATTCCGTCCCATGTCATTCCATCATATTTTCTAATGAAGTCTGCGCCTAAAATGGCATCATGATGCAGGCCCTTCATTACGAGAAATTCGTGCAAGTACACGTGGCTCGAAATCTTCACAGTACACAAAATCTGGATTTTGCACGTTACAACGCGGTCAGGTATGACACCTCTGACTCTTACAGCTGAAATGGGCAACTCCGTCACCTCAGAGTTTGCTCTAAGTCTGGCATGGCAATCGGCGGAAATTACACTAATCATCGCTCCAGTATCGATGAGTACGACTACACTGACTTCATTCAAGGTGGCTACAATCTTGGGTAGACGTGTTAATTCATAATTGTGGTTCGTCGTTCGTCGTTCGTCCAACAAGTCTTCTTGGATTGGCTCCCAGAGTAATATAGAGGCAGTTACTCGGTGCTCAACCGAACAAGAATCTATTGATTTTTCGGAGTTTTTTTTCTGTCATGGCGAGAAGTATTGGGCTGGTTCTGCTCCGTCTCCTGCGCCGAATGTCTATTTTCCCTCGAAGTAGGTTTCCGTTCTCCCTCTTCTTGGATCTGCAATTCTCTCAATTGTTGGAGGTACTCACGGCTCTCCCGTGCTCTTCCTTTCCAATCCCTGTCTGGCTGGTATCTAGGGTCTCGATTTCTGTCGTAACCCCCACTATATCGATAGTCTCTACGGATACGTCCGTGTTGCTGATTTCTTCCTTCATTCCCTCGGCGGTTGTTTTCATGACGTCGGTCGTCGTCCGTCCTTCGGTCGAATCGCCGGTCCCAATGACTTCGCCGGTCATCATGTTGATTTCGAGTATAAGGAGTGTTATTCCATTCTCTCCTGTCATAACTGTAATTGTTATCACGTCGCCCAGACTCCTCTGTGGTTTGTGTTTGTTGTGGCGTCTGGCTCACTTTATCAACAGTCGTCAGATTCATATGTCTATCCTCGCGCCTATCAGCCTTCTGCTGACGGTGTGTAGGAAACTGTTCTGTGTTAGCGTCCAACCTTCGCAGTATCTGGTCACACTGCTGGAAAGTGGATGCCCCTGCAGCGATTAACACACGTTGTACATCCGCAGGGTACTGCCAAACAATTGTGTTCACCAAATCTTGTTCGGACAACGGAGGCTGAAGACAACGGAGCTTCGCGAGCTGCATTGCGAAGTAATTCGCATAACGAGTAGGTGTATTGGAACTGTACCTTCGAGTGTACATCTCAGCTCGGATACTCTGCTGGATGTCGCTCGACCAATATGTTCTTAATAACGCTTCCTTAAAGTCTTGGTAGCCTGTAAATGAGTATCGGAATGCTCTGAACCAGGTACCGGCTTGTCCCTCAAGCAGTCGCTCTATAACTCTTAGTTCCCTCTCTGGAGTTACCATAGTATCACGTAAGTAGCTTTCGACATTTGCTAGGAATTCCACTGGAGTAACACCGCTCCCAGTTCCCGAGAAGTGAGCTGGTTGCTCCTCTCTTGAACGAATTATGGTGACATTTCCCTGCGTATTCGCGGGTCTGAAAGTATTTTGCATGTAACTCTGCGTAGGAGTGTTAGTCTCATGACTAATTCGATTAGATGCTGGTTGAAACGGGTGAGCGTCAAAGTTCAAGGTCTGACCTTGCGCTAAATTAGTGAATTGTGACGGCTGCGATTCCATAGGCGCGCTGGGTTGGAAATGGGTAGGCATCATTCCTCCTGATTGAGATATAGGCGTTTCCTGAGATTCTCCCATCTGTGGGTGTACGTGTCTCTCTCTTGGAGTCGTCTCGAGTCTGTCCAGGCGTCTTTCTATTACTTCAAGACCTGGGATGGTTCTGGCTGCGACTTTGTTGCCTAAGTCGTTCAATTGCAGCTCGATCCTGTCAACCTTTCCCTTGAGGTTTGTGTCTACCTCGCGTATGGCCGTCCTAAGGTTATAACTGAGGTCTAACCTCTCGGTCACCGCGACTTCCTCAAATCTCTTTTGTAAGGAATCGATATCTCCTTCAACTCTGGACATATTTTCTTGGATTTTACCCACATCGTCTCTAACCTCGGCTACCTTAGCCTTGACTGTAGCTTCGTGTTCGTTGAGGTCACCTCTCAATAACATGAGGTCAATTTTGTGTTCCTCATGATGAACATCAACTGTCTCACGTAGACTGGCTACGGTTTCCGTCAATTCAGAAATGTTTCTCCTGTTGGTGTTAAGTTCCCTTTTAATCTCCATCATGCCATCAACGATAGTCTTCACGTTGTTATTAACGGCATTGGCAGCTCCTCTCATCAAGATTAAACCAACGTTCATGGTTGCCATGTCCTTCTTCACATTTCCGATAAATCCCTCGACGTGATCTAGTCGAGTCCCGAATTCTTCCCTGGTATGTTCCAGATCTGCTCTCATGTCTATCTGGACTTTATTCAAGGTTGTCTGAATTTGAGCTGTGTGCTCCTCCAATCGGTTTTGCACCTCCTCCCTAGCTCTATTCATCTGGTCGGTTAAGCAATCTACGCGCTGGTTAGCCTCCTGATGGTGTCGTATGACATCAACCCTAACAGCTGCTAAACCTGTCGTCAGATCATTTCTCGCTTCGATCCTATATGTGTCCATGTCTGCCCTGACTTGAGTTAAATCAGCCCTAACATTATTTACAGACTGAGTGTTAATCTCTAAGTCCTGTCTAACCTGGTCCACATGACCACTGACATTGTTGACTTCCTGTCTAACCTGGTCCACATGACCACTGACATTGTTTACAGCCTGAGTATTCTGACCTAAGTCAGCAGTAATCTGTTGAAGATTGGCATTCACACCTGCCATCATCTCTCCAAACACACGACGAATAGTTTCCTCATCCATAGATAAGAAATATATGAGAAAGTGAGGGATCAATTTCTACTGGAACTTACAGCTATGATTAGTTACTTGGTGGTATAAAGCTTGCTTCATTTATATAAATATCACGAGTACAGCTGGAGTATGCAAACTAAGTGCTTCTACATTTACAAAGACAACGGTGAGCAAAGCAAAGTATTACATTTACTTAGGATGAGGCATCATCAAAGAAAATCCTATCCTTCATTTATCCAACACTAAAGCCTCACCCCATGGACTTCTATCAAACATGAATGCCATGCGGTCAATTGATCTGCAGTACGACTTTCTAAGTTCGTCCCAGTCCTGTCAATTTACCATTAATCAACATTAGGATCCTCAAAAAAAAATAACATGGTACTGAGGGTCACCACGTTAACGTCGGCACATGAGTTGGGCGCCATTTTATGAGGCCCAAGTCCGCCCACAACGTTGTGCGCCATTTTATGAGACCGTTTAGTTGATGTCAACAACCACGATGACTCAACTAACGACACATAAATCAAATAAAAAGTACCGTGAGGATCAGGTGACCTTCCATAAAGGCTAAAGCGGCACGAGAGTCCGTAGTCCACAGGGATCGTGGTACATGGTGACGATGGTCATAGACCGCCTAAGGAAAGGTTCACCTTAAAACTAGACTGAGAAAATAAACATCCAGACTCATGTAAAACACCGTGAAAATTTATTAAAATTCACAAGCCCCTAGCCTAGTTCGGAGGGTTATAATCGGCTAGTCCGCAAATTAATAAATAAACAAAGATAAAGAACAGGTCCCCCTACCTGAGAAGTTACTGAAAACCCTCGCGAAAGATCTAACTCACAATGATAAAGCAACAACAGCAACGCTAGGAATATGGTACGACGCAAGTCCCTAGTTCAAGTTACAAGATCAAGCTAATATCTGAATTTACATTTAACAGGGTAGCAAAACAAATCTAGGTTAGGATGGTACCATTTCGACATTTAAATTTAACATTAATTCAACTAGCTAAGTCCTATCAATTAACAAAATTTACGGCGATGACGTCCGTAAAAGAAAACAATTACATCCAAAAGCTAAGTGTACAGCCATGAAAAACAAACAATTTAATTATGCTTAATAACTATGTGCTAACAGCACACAATAAAGTAACATGTAGGGTTTAATACACTTGACATCATAAATTAATAACGAAATAGACACAGTAGTTTTATTAAAAATTCCTGCCTACACCTTGGTTTACTCTTTGTAAACCATAGTCATCTAATGTGTATAGTTACGGTGACGAATGCGCAGTTGGGACCACGTCTGACATCGCATGGCCTGAGCTCCACAAGCTACGAACTCTAGGTTCGCACATGCTTCAGGTCGCTACAAAAATGTCAACTGTCCTAGTCATTTCCTCACAAGGAAATTATCTTCAACTGCACGGCTATGTCAACAGTTCCAGAATGCAAAGAACAAAGTTAGATAGAAAGAATCGTTAGTTAGGCTTGTTTTACAACAATTATGCGTCTTATTATTAGAATGTCGGTTTATAGGTTTATCGTAGGTTTATGGCGAATAACATTGACAATAGCCTGGGCACGGAGT
Source organism: Meconema thalassinum (assembly GCA_946902985.2). NCBI lineage: Eukaryota > Metazoa > Arthropoda > Insecta > Orthoptera > Tettigoniidae > Meconema > Meconema thalassinum. The sequence continues at coordinate 1,822,675 of OX336399.1, read as the reverse complement.
GTCTCCAACTAAGATCATTCTCCACCAAAAAGCCTCGACTCAACAGTCGGAATATAATCAACGAGTATAACAACTCGGACACACAATAACACGGGTTACCAGCGGTGCTAAGCTCGCGTTCAATAACTCTGGGATAGGCCTGTACAACAGTTACCTTCCAAAAACATCTGGTCAACGGGATCATCCCCGGACAAAGCATACAATAACATCCTGCTATAACAGGGTAGACTTCACCATCCTATAGAAAACCTTACATAACTGTACCTGTCATACGACAATACACGCAACAGAGCGTTAAACTAACAAAAACCGATCCATAAAACAAGTGATCAAATACAAGAGTGGAAACTGATTTCCATAAGCAAAATAGCAATGAAAGGAAAAGCGAATACAAATTGTACTCTGTCCTCGTCTATAGTAGTTTTGTCTCACAATGAAGCAGGCGTGCTCTAGGTCACTGGGTTACATAACCAGTTTATTCAAGGCCGGCGATTTAATCAATACAAAACCTGCACCTAGCCGGTACATAAAAAACTTTACCAGAGGTTACGGATCTCTACAGAGTCCGTGTATCAAACGCACGCTATAAATCTGAGTATATTAATACACTTCCGTCTTTCTACCAAAGACGTCTAAATGAAAGTAAACTTACAATAACTGAAGCTCTTTGCTTTAAAAATGCAACTCAGTAGTTGCTAGAACATCAAATAAAACGTGTCTCACACGACACAAGCAAAAATATAATAAATGTGGCACAGATTCACACACTAGATCTGCTTAATGATACGTTGGGAACCGCGTTCGATGCTAGGCAACGAAACATTCCTTCCAGTTGTTAGGTTCAAACATGACCAAGAATAGCTTCTGAGCTTATTCAAAATGAAATATAATGCATTTACAAACTGGTAGTTACTGTCGACTACCTAAATGATACGACCGTTCTAACGACAGTCAGGGGTGTAACAAAGGATGGCTGCGAAGAATGCAGTCAATTAATAACCAAGGCATCTGATTGCCATAACTACAGTCAGCAAAGACTTGAAAATTACCCCAAGTAGGGTTGAACAAAATAGCCTCAAAATGACTACGATCAGGTTCAGCAAAAAGGTAGGCATTGACGTTCCACGACGTTCACCAAGCTGCACCAGGGCTGACCAAAATGTCTGACCCCAAGGGTGTCTCACTCTAAACTGAAATAAATGACATCTAACTAATCTAGTTACATCCCTACCTAGAAAAATGGCTGACACTGAGTGTGGTTGATTCACAAACTACATTAAAACTACTATACCACCAGAAACTAGAACAAAGAAGGGGTGTGACAAAAACTCACGAAATGGAGGAGCTCTCACTCAGCTCTCTATTCCACAACAAGGGTTGTACATAAACCTCTCTGGCTCTCTGGATCGGTATCCTCCTCATCAGGATTCCCATCTGGACTCCCCCAAAGACCAGGGTTCGATTTGTCCCTGTCGACATCTTCGTGGATATGCCTGGAAATGGCATTTTGGCTCCTTCCCTCTCGTTCATCGTTCTGGAAGTTCCACCATCATGCGGGTTCCTGTAGAAACGTCACCCCCCCATACCGGGATGGTATTAGCCCATGGTGACTGCTTCAACCATGGTGAAGAAAAGTCCAATCACGTGGGTAACGAAATAAGTTGCGCGATTATTCATCCTCTCACTTCCAAAATTATAATGTCCGTCGTGACTATTATTGGCTTCAATTATAAAATACGACACAGCCTTAATCTTGCAGATGTGGATTAGCATGTGAGCTAACACTATTTTATAATACTGCACGTGCTAGTGACGCTACTTTTGTATCACGCAGCATCCGTGAATTATACGACGTTTCAAAGATGAAATTTCCACTTTGGCAATTTAAATATCTCATACAATTATAATCACACTTATTCAGGATAATTGTAACACTATTACCTGTATATTTCCACTAGGCATCTGCCCTCCACATACACGTGGGTAATATGTGATGTTGCAGCAATGTTGTGCAATACACTATACTTGCCAATAATTATTTCCCAAGCTTCTTATTTAATTCACTGGACTTCATCGACAGTGGATATTAGTATTTGCTTGCTCGATGGCACCTTATAATCACTTTTAACGCTAAACAGCGGATATTCTTCTACGTCTCGTAGGACAAATGTAATTCCACGCCTACACAAGGCGGATTCTCAAGACGCAGTGCTCCGGTACTGGGTGTCTCTAGAAAGTAGGTCGTCAAAACGAAAACGTTGAGCGACTACTTACGTTCCTTTTTGCGTATCTGCAAGGGTATTACCTTACCTAAAGTAAAAATAAACATTCTCCAAAATGTTTTAATAATGCAGCATGACGAAATGGAATATTCTGAGCCTCATAGGAAAGATAAAAATAATTAATAAGACCTCAGATAATAATTAGCAGTTTACACCAAAGTCAAAAGTGCGATTCACCGCTACTTCAAAGTATCGCGTGATCTCTCAGCTTCACGTGGCTTCCTGGGTGTGTTCAAAAGTACAACATCCCATCATAAATGCTCTGTCATAAAAAATATCACATGAACCATAGCTCAGCGGGTTCAGTATGTTGTTGCAAAATTTGGTAGAGATCAGATTATTCGGTTGGTAGTAATTTATTTAAGCTTTTAACATGTGGGAGGCCGCCATTACGTTTTCGTCAAGATGGCGGCGATATAAAACTTGACACTGAGGTGTCCTTTACTAAAGCTACCTCTGTACCAAATATCGTTCAATTCGGTTTCACCGTGTTTGGATTGAGGGGGGGGGGGCAGACATTCAGAGTACACACACACACTCACACTCACACACACACACACACAGACACACAATTTTTTGCCCTGTGTAGATCTCATAAGTCTACTTTCATTTTTTGAAAAAATCGACAGTATGCTAATAATACAATGGGAATTTCTAAGGAATACGTATACTTCGATGCAAGCACTGGCGATCAGAATATCCTTCGATATGTTGTTGTTTTGTTTCATTTGAGGGGCTGGAGCATCGCGGTCATTTAGCCCCGTTTACTTGTGTGTGTGTGTAGAATTTGTCTGATAACCTGAGTTATTGCGGACTTATAATGATGTGTGTAATTGCAATTAAGGATTGGGAAGGAGGCGGCCGAGGCCTTAAGATAGAATCCGTCCAGGAATTTGGCCGGAGTAGAAGTGGGAAACCGCGGTAAACCATGCCCAGGGTGGCTGAGGTGGGAATCGAACCCACCTCTTCACATATTTGCTTCATGAGGCTAAGTGTACCCAATTTCAGCCCTCAGACAAGTATTACATTTCTTGGCAGAGCTGGGAATCGAACCCGGACCTCCGGAGCGACACTTCGATAAGTTATGTTAATATTCATGCCAGTTTTTTAATTTTCTGCCTTTATAGGTCACGTGGCATAACGTACCAATTCGATAGTATTCTCGTAAATAAATCAGCAATATTGAACGTACTCTTCACAAAAATACGTCGTAAGGCAATAAATGTGGCAATGCAGTTACATCCTGACTAAAATGGAATATGGGCTTTCGTTCAAAGAAAGGAATACTTACTCCTGGATTCGAAGCAGCGTTCTACCCGCTCGCGCCCACCTTGTACGGTCAGGCTTTAATCCTCTCTGCCACCAACACATGGTAGATACCGCACGCTAAACGTGCTGTAGTTACTGTAGCCGTCCCACCTCAAACGCGTGAGTCCATCTCAAAGTCTTCAATCACGGTTTATGGTGTTAATTTAACTTTCTACTATTACAGATCACGTGGCGTAAGCTATTAATTCGATCGTACTACATGTATGTGTGTTACTTCAAGGAGCAGTAAGTCATATGTTAGTAGAATGGGCCATAGTATTTGGCGGGGAAAAGTTTAAGGTCGGTTTTTCTTTGCTAGACCCATGACCCAATTACATTGCTGTCACACACTCAGAGCGCAGTGCAATATCGACCATCGGGAGAAATGCGATGTTAGTTGGGTTTCATAAAACTAAATAATAAGGGGCGGGTGGACCACACTGTATATATTACGAGGAATTGTGGAAAATCTGCTTCCAGACGCTTGAAGAGGGTCGGCACTCTTCACCCTTCTCCCCGCTTTGGAACCGCTCTCGGCGTCGTTTATGAAGCATCTTATGCTGCTTCTTCCTTCAGTTCTTCTTTACTATTGGCCATAAGCGTCCAGATCCCGCTTCTTTAGGCGCAAAGTACTCTCCACATACATTGCCACCTGATCCCACGGGTGCCGGGTGCAAGATCTGTTATTTGACACCCAGAGGGCAGCTTGCATGTCGAATTTTATCGCTCCTTGGAGCGCTGTGAAAGTCAAGGAGGTTAGATATCTACTGTAAGGGTACGGTTTGGCTACGGCGATGATTGCCTGGCGCACATCGCTGGCGATCTTCGTTGCTTTATGAAATCATGTAAACCAATGTTTCCCTACAGCGATCTGCGCTGGCGTCAATTCATCTCATTTCGGCAGCGATAATCGCTGGCCATTTCGTGAACAAAACAATAACGATAAAGCTCTTATCTCGTTGGGAAACAGTATCACAGTATCATGGCTTCCATGGCTTTATTTTGCAATTTCTCAAAAGAAACGTATGATATTTTAATACATTATGTTGGTTGTCACTGAAATGTGAAGAAATGATAAGCAAAAGTAGTAAGTGTGCTTATTTGTTCACCTGTATTTTAATACATGTTATTTAGTACAGACACGCGGTAACACAGGTTATCATGTAACACACGGTATGATGATTTCATAGATGTCATCAATCCAAAAACTTCATAAGTTTGATAGATTCCTCCGATCACCCCCCTTAGTTACGCCACTGGCCAAGAGTATTGCTTAAATGTTATTGGGTCATTAAGCATGTGTCTATGAATCAGTGCATTTCAACATCCTTCTGTACGGGCGGGCATCAATTCCACTCGGGTTACCTCAATTCCACTTTATCCTTATGCATTCTTAGAACGACACAAGTCTTCCATGCTCACTTCTACCATTGATTATAATCAATGCTTCTAATATAACTAATATAACTAATATAATTTCTAATAATTATCACAAATTATGTATAACTTCTCAAAATAACCTACCGTGGTCAGTTATATTTCAGCATACAATAACCATTTACATTTTTAAGTTTACTAAAGTAAGTGGAACAGCGAATTTCAAAGCATAGAGTAGAATTGTTTAACTTTTTGTTGTTACTTAGTCTACTCCTCATTTAACAATTTCTTATCACTTGTAAACTGATAAGAACAGACGAGATGATTGCATAGAAAAAGTGGTGTGCAGACGATATCTTAAATCGGTAAACAAGCCTAGCTCTATAAGAGTAAGAATTCATAACTAATTTGTTGTGTGGGAATGCAGCTGATTTTTCCGTTCTAGGCTGGAAAACAGAATCCGCAGCTGAAATCGAAAGTATTTTTGGGTACAAATTATACACCTATTATCTTAATTTAATTTTATGATGGCTCACTAGGTTAAAACATGCAAACATTTAATTATGCACTTGTTAAAAACAATGCATAAAATTTGTAGAAAAAAATAGAAAACTTGGCAGACTTATTTAAAAGAATATTATGATTAATTTTAAATCACTTGTATTTTCTGCCATATAAGTTATAATGATTTAACGAATGAGCGGACTTGACATCAGAGCGCTTGACCAAAGGCACAACAATGTCTTGCGAACACCACTACGCCATCGGTCAAGTCCGCTCATTCGTTAAATCAGATATAAACATAATACATAAAGAACTGGATATTAATCACGGTTGTTAAATAAAAATATGGACAGGAAATTTAATAAAATAAGAACAATCATCATATTAAAATCACATAAATGTTTACTTTATTTCAAACTATACAAAAAACATTAAACGAAACTCTTTTCATCCCCATTCCTGAGCTGGGTCCGGTTTTTCTCTATTTTCCATTGCATTTGGAGCGGTCCCTCTCCTCTTCACCTTTCCTATCTGCCTTTCATGGCTCTCCTTCCTTCCAAGTATTACATGTATTTTGACACGACCCTTGGTATGCGAGCAGGAGGGATATATTTGTTTACGTCATTGGGGATAAGCCCTTTGCCGACCCCTTGCCAAAGCCTGAGCGGAGTTGAGGAACTCATTTTTGGGTCCCTTGGAGGACCGAGTGGAATTAAGAAAAATCGAGGGAAATTGATGTTCGACCTTCTGTACGCCTAGTTTTGTACATGTTATTATTTATTTATTGGGTATAGAATGTAGCTCAAGGGGGGGGGACTACCCGCTCACCAGTATTAGTTTGGAGCCTCTTTCGCTCCTTGGGCATATCGATCAGCATCTCGTCCTCCTCCTCTAAAAGAAGCAATATTGACGTTGATGTATTTCTTCCTAAGGTCATTCTGGCAACGTTGTATTATTTCAGACTATAATCAGCTGATTATAAGCAAAGAGTAGGCTTCTGAGCTGTTGAGAAGTGAAAGTGATCCTGTTGTAGGAGGCAGTGGACGAAGGACGATGATCGCTGTAGCCAAACCATACACGGCCTACTGAATTCAAATGGGTTCTTTAACATGCCAACAATGTATGACATGCGTGTCGTGATTTTTGTTGCCTTTCAAAAATCACTTACCATGGCCAGGAGCGAACCTGCAAGCTTGGGGGTTGGCAGTCCGACACGATAACCACTCACCCATTGGTAACCCGTGCTTCTGTGGGAAGACCGGGATACGAACCTAGTCCACGTGACTGTGATAAGCTGTGTGACGTCACAAGGTCCAAGGATCGCGATGACTGTTGCTCAGTGGAAAACAGGCACATGTCACAGAGAATCAGTTTCAAATGAAACTCTGGTGTTCTCAAAATGTTGTTAATCTGAAACAGGCACGGATTAAAGGGGGAGGTCACGGGGGTGATTACCCCCCCCCCCAAATGAAGACCATTTTTTTGCAAACTCAAAAAACGAAAACACAATAACCAGACAATAAAACTTAACGAATTTTAACTGAAAAACAGTTTATTTTTATTTTATTCAATACTGAAAATACCTTTATTGCAATTATTATGTTCTGTTACAACTGTACATATTTACAACTATATATATATTTACAAGTTATATAAAAACGATTATTTATATAACAAAATCAACTCGTCTATTTTGTTTAGCAAACCTTGTGATTACCGAATCGATGTTTATAGTGTTGTCACGATGAATGTGCAGCAATGCACGGATAGGAATTTGGTTTTTTTTTCGCACCAAAAAATTTTGCCGACGTCCAAACTAAAGCTTGGTTGGCAATTTAAGCTGTGACTTTCTCCCTTTGTCGGTACCAACTCGACTTGCCGAAACTGTAACGTACCTTGATCCTTTTCTCGAAGCTCGATGTAAAAGTCGCAAAACACGCCGTTGCAATTTGTACGAATATTTTTGGTGCGCTAAACGCATCAAATTTCTATCCATGTAGCTTGCAAAAAATATGGTCTGGTTTTGTACGTTTGGTTATTTTGTGATTGCGTTTTTAGTGATGAACTACTTGAAATTATCGTCTGCAGTCCTTACTTGAATTAAAACAGATAACACACACTAATACAGTCATCACAATTAACACCGGTTATCAGACAGATTCTACACAAACACAAAGTACACGGGGCTACGTGACCGTGTTGTCGCAGCCCCGAAGCTAAGGAACCAACCAACAATCCGGGTACGTTCGAAAAAACAAGAAGAAAGAAACGCAGACCAAGTGTTCGCAGAATGTGAAGGTAACTCAGATCCTCTTAGTAGCAGAGCTCGTCCTTGTCTTGTCGGAGAAACCACTGTGTGTGTTTGAGTCTTCAGTCTTTTTATGGCTTTGACGCAGCTCTCCATGAGCTAATCGTTTCATCTCTACATAGCTGCCACACGCTACATCCGAGGTAATCTAAGCATATTCTAACCTTGGTCTACCCATACAGTTATTGTCCTCTACCCTTCCTTCCATAACTAAGCTTGCTATTCCTGGGTGTCTTAGTATGTGTCCTACCAATCTACCTCTTCTCTTCATTAGCAGTCGCCAGAAACATCTCTCCTCTCCCACTCGTCTTAATACCTCTTCGTTTGTAACCCTATCTACCCATCTGATCTTCATCATTCTCCTGTAACACCATATTTCAAACGCTTCAAGTCTCCTCTTCTCTGCTGCACCAATAGTCCAAGTTTCACTTCCATAGAGCGCCACGCTCCAGACAAAGGCCTTCAAAAATGACTTCCTAATACCTAAATCTATATTCAATGTCAACCGGGGGCGTATATAAGAGGGGGGGCGGGGGCCCGCTTCCCCCCGAAATTTTTGTCACATACTGTATGTTATTTGTTTATGAATTCACAGACATTAACAAGTAGTTCCGTGAAGAACTATACAGCCTATTTTCATATATCCTACTTATGTTAATTGCCTCTGTCAACATACAAAATTTTAGTTTGATTGCTGTAATAGATTCGTAGATATTGAGAACCGACTAAATATTTCGGATGGTCGCCATGTTAGATTTTATATATGTAGGTCCTAGAGTTATGTACTGTTAAATGAAGAATATTGTGTACGTGTAGCATTCAAACTTCAATCGCATGATTAGGGCACAAAAAGTAACAACGAGATTTTAATATTTAGCACAGCCGCCATCTTGTGGTTATGTAAACAATTGAACGAAGTTAGATGTTGGAGCATTACAATGTGTATAAACATATACTGTACCAAGTTTTATTGTGTTGGGTTGGTTAAATCGCGAGAAACGTCTATTTAAAAGTCCCAACTTTGCTTGGCCGCCATGTTGGTTTTGTAGTTACCAGTTTTTCAAGAGTCACATAGGTGAACTTCTAGTAGTGGCCTTTATCCCCGTAAAAAATTCCAGGGTGATATCGGTAATAGTTTCGGAGATATTGAATGCTGGTAAAATATTTCGCACAGCCGCCATGTTGGATTGGTGAGTCGTAACAAAATTTGAAGGGCACGGTCGAGGTCGCCTGAAATAGTGCTATGGACTTATCGAGTTTCAATGAAATCGCTCCAGCCGTTTAGATGTTATTCGGGGGGACACACACCATCACATACACACACACGGACAAAAGGTGATCTCATACGCCTATTTTTTCAAAATTGAAAATAGGCTAAAAACTAATATACTCGTACTTATCATGTACTATTGTTACTAAGCGACATATGGCAACGTCGCAAAGTGAGGGCACGGTAGAGCGATGTAAACAGTGTGACAATCAGTTTGCTCTGATCTTACGTGTAACAACATAACCTCTTATTACTCTGCAGTGCCTTCGCTATTATGAACCTACCAAGAGCCGCAGCGTGTGGCAAAAGTTTTTTCCCTAACCTTTATACCCTTTTCAAACTTTTGGCAAATTTGCCTCTCTCTGTAGCTACCGGTACTGCCGAACGGAGTTTGAGTTGAAAACATACTTAAGAAATTCTACTTCTGAAAACAGACTCAACGGTCTAGTATTGTTATCTATTCACAGAGACATACATCTCACAGACGATGTAGTTATGAACCTATTTGGCAATGCTTCAAGAAACCTTGACTTTATATTATAGTGTGAGTTGTAGATAAAAACAGTTATGTTAATTCTTCCCATGTAAACACTATCAAGTGAGCAAGATGATTGAATAAATAAAAAGTAACATAAAATGGTCGTAGTTGTGTTTGACATTAACCAAACTTAAAACATCACAACAAATTGGTAGAAAAAGTGATGCCAGATTGCCTTAAAACTCATCATTTTGCACCAAATTATACAAAAGTTTAACGGGGAGAACCCCGGACCCCCTATTCTTTGGACCTATACCATGCCCCGTTTGGGCACCCCCCGAAATAAAACTCTATATACGCCCCTGATGTCAACAGATTCCTTTTCTGTAGAAAAGCTCTCCTTGCCTGAGCCAACCTACCTTTTATATCCTCTTTGCTTCGTCCATCACTGGTTACATCACAGAAGTCTCCTACTTCCTTCAGCTTTTCACCTGCCAATTTGATGTCAATAGAGGTTTCTGATTTATTTCAACTGCATTCCAATATCTTTGTTTTACATTTATTAAATTTAATCATGAATTCTTTCCTCAAGACGGAGTCCACACCATTCAAAAACTCATTCAAATCCTCAGGCGTGTCGGCCAAGATGACTATGTTATCAGAAAATCTCAGAGTTGAAATTATTTCTCCTTGAATCTTTACTCCTACTTTGAATTTTTCCTTCATTGCTTGTTCAATGTAAAGGTTGAAAAGTATGGGTGATAAGTTGCAGCCTTGCCTTACACCTTTCTGAATACCAGCTTCTCTCTCATGTCCTTCAGCTCTAATGACTGCTGTCTGGTTTCTGTATAGATTGTAGAGCACCCTCCTATCCCTGTACTTTATTCCAATCGTTTTCAAAATGTCCAACAATTTAGTCCAATCAACGTTATGAAATACCTTTTCTAAGTCTGCAAAAGCTATGAACGTTCTCTTATTCTAGCAGTAGCCTACTCATATTTCCCTATCGACACCAGATACAACAATGACACGAGCAACATTAGGTCGTGTAATGCAATCCCCCAACGGGAGTCGAGCCCACGACCGCCGGTGCTCTAGCCACTGAGCTATCTTGGCAATGACACACTTGTCATCATAGCGGTGGGAAATATCCAATTATAAGTGAGTTTGTATTCACATTGCTGGTATCCGCTGTAACAGTCTTGTTTGCCATGGTCGTGCAATGGTTCGTAAGGACAGCCGTGTGTTCAAAGTATCAAGTTATGCGGACTATCAGCAGCTCAAGTCATACTGTCACGAGATGCACCAGCCAGTCCAACCTTCGTCATGCAGTCATACGACAACACAATAACTTCGTCAATAGCCTAGCTTAGTTCATTTCTAGATCTAAGCATCCTCAAATCATCATTCCTCCCTATATTATTCTGCTAAGTTCCCATTCCAATTTTGTACCGAAAATAAGGTCCCATTAACACCAACCTACACATATGCGGTACCTACAGGTTGAGCATAACGCACTAACTTACTCTTTAAATGCCTCACAATTAAAACATGTATATTTACAATGAAATAATGCAACACGGTAACCATGGTAACAGAATCTATTTCTGTAAGACGCAATGCAATTCCAATTATTAGATTACCGTACTGTGAAAGTTTCCAGACGGTTATAAGGTTATCACTGAACCAATATATACAGTATAATGCGCTTAAGGGGGTCAAGGGGCACTCTATATTTTTTTCACGCAATTTTCACGTGTGAGTGTGATACGAAAGGTCTTTCTCACCCGACTATAAAAGGTCTCCGAAAACCACATTTAAAGGCCGTTAAATTAACAGTGTCTGTGATATTCCCAGAAAACTAACTTCGCTCTGATATGCCTATGAAGGAATGGCAAACACCTAACCACTGCACCAGTGGCTGAATTGATAAAGTCTGATTATTCATACCAAGGATAAATCAGTCATCGCATTCATGATTGAGATTTTGCTAAGTGTACTCTTTACAACTAGAATATTCGCGGGCGAAGCCGCGACGGGTAATGCTAGTATATATTATTTCTGTAGTATAGATCCCTCCTGCTGCACTCACAAGCGACCGATCGTGATAAATGAGCATTCAAATGAAAGAGAATAGACATTGGCAGTGACGAATTGCACTCTAATTTCATAAATATCTATAATTTCATTAAAAAATGACGGTTAAAAATTTACGAAGTGTGAGATTTTCAGATACTGTTGCTGTAGGAAAATACGCTCCATAATTGCTGTCCACTTCACATTTCGGCCGCTGTGACGCTTGTTTCATGTCATGTTAACATTGTGAGGTCTTTCCTTTATCATTTTGCATGGATTTCGGAAACAGTAAATCAAAGGAATGAGTACTCAATTTTTTTTATTTTTTTTTAGCGTATGGCTTTTAGTGCCGGGAGTGTCCGAGGACATGTTCGGCTCGCCAGTTTTGTAGCTGCTTCGAGACGGACACCCGATGGGTGAGCCACAAGTACCGTTGGGGAGGGAAGGAGGGAAGTTGGAATGTAAGGACGAGGAGTTGGAAGGTAGCGGCTGTGGCCTATAGTTAGGGACCAACCCCGGCATTTGCCTGGAAGGAAGATGGGAAACCACAGAAGACCATCTTCAAGGTTGCCGGCGGGGGGATTCGAACCTCCTCGCCTCCCGGATGTGAGCGACTGCCATCAGTCATGCCGTAACCACCACGGCTAACTCACCCGGTAGTACTCAAATAGTATAATTTGATAAATATCGAATAATCGAATATCCTTCTTAAGTTAGGGAACGTAGAACTTGGAATTCTAACTGAAATGTAAATAGTGTTGTATAATCATTTGGTTGAAATAAAAACATAACAACCTTTCTCCTTAAGTCTCTCGTTTGGTTTATGAACATCTCGCACGGGCCCGCTAGTAATATTACATTTCCTTTGCCAAATAAGTGCATTAGTAGTGTTGCTCTCTGTGATTCCATGATGGACGTAGACGTGGTGGATAATGGGCTACGACTTGTGCTCAACATCTTCTCGGAGGGAAGATGGAGGTGGTGTTGCTATGGCAACCTGTCCTCACATTGCTTAGCCATGCCCGAGGCAATAGTCCTAACTTCTTCCCAACTATATAAACAATTAAAAAAGTAAACAATTAATATTAAAAAGTAAAGAAAACTAGGATAATAAAAAATAAAATTAAAAATGCATTTTATTACCATTTTTAGCCTATTTTCAATTAAAAAAAAAAGCTTATGAGATCACCTTTTGTCTGTGTGTGCGTGTGAGGTGTGTTTGTGTGTCCCCCCCTAATAACTTCTATACGGCTGGAGCGATTTCAATGAAACTCGGTAAGTTCATAGCACTACTCCGGGCGACCCCGACCGTGCCCTTCAAATTTTGTTACGTCTCACCAATCCAACATGGCGGCTGTGCGAAATATTTCACCAGCATTCAATATCTCCGAAACTATTACCGATATCACCCTGGAATGTTTTACGGTGATAAAGGGAACTACTAGAAGTTCACCAGGCCGACTGAATACGAGCTGCGCTCTATACCGACCTTGACATTCCCAGTCAGAACCCATGTATAACATGTAATTGGAAAGTTTCTACTCGTTGCCGGTAGAGCGCACTCCCCTCCCATTATAGGCGCGATAAGGAATCAGCTGTACAGTACGTATATTAAATGTGTAATCTCAAGAACCACTGGATGGATTTTGATGCTGCTTTCACCATTCTGTAAAGGTGATCTCGAGGAAGATTTGTGTAGAAAATAATTTATTTATGTCCAAAGGGAGCCAAGCAGTAACGATTTCAGTGAAAAGGTCGAAAAAATAGCCTGGCGTCCGTGCGCTTTTTAAGCTTACGCTGGGCGAACCGTTAAAAATATCACTATATTATGAGTGTAAGAATTGTTCAGCGTGAGAAATTCTACAAAAAAGTCCGCGAGAGCATATCTCTATCTTCGATACATCGCCCACTATAAGTGTTTTTAGTTTGGACGGGAGGGGCATTTGGCTTGCACCTCGCCATTCTTAAACTACGTCTGACAGGAATTCCTTCCACATTCATAACTGTTCCCGGGCGAAGCCGGGGCGGGTTGCTAGTGACACTATATAATTATTATCATTATAATTTCCGCATTATCAAAAGTAAAATTATATCACAAAATAAAATAGCGTGCTAATAAATCTAAGAGAAATTAAAATTAGACATACCTTGCACCTTCTTCGGGTACAAGGACACTACTCCAGCACCGTCTCATTAAAAGGAAAGAGAGGATCAAAATTACAGCCGGGAACAAGTAGCAGCTAATCGTGTGTTGTGTTTTGTGCTAAGAGATCTTTCGACAAATTATCAGATACCGTGTGCCTTCTTTTTCACGAAGCAGCTGTCAGGACGGGATTTACATAAACTCCTGCTGGACGTTATTCTCGAGGTTGAACAATGCGGTTTCATAATTATAATAACTGTCTCTGATAATCACAAAACTAACACTACAATGATGAGGCATTTAGGGGGAGGGAATTTGCAACCAATGGTCAATCACCCATACGACGAGTCTAGGAATGTATTCCCTAGTTTTGATCATTGTCACATTCTAAAAAAAACAACATTAGAACGCAGTTTCTGTAACGAGAGATGACTGATGGTACTGGAATAATTTCAGGGAAATACTTGTCATTACTATACACAATGCAAAAGGGTGAGATCGTCAAACCGGTCAGACACCTCACTAAAAACACATCGAACCCACTAAATTTGAAAAAATGAATGTTCGGCGTGCCAAGGAAGTGTTCTCGTCAGAAGTTATTGGTGCCATTAGTACACTGAAAGAAAATATAGGCATGCACCCGGAAGCGTACACATTCATGGACGCAGAAGCAACCATTTTTTTGGAAAAACGTTAATAAATGGTTCGATATGCATGACGTAAGCATCACATATCATCATATTCAGTCTAGAAATCCAGATAAAGGGCATTTTTTCTCATTAAATGTCAGTCGCCTAAACTGGCTAGAGGAATATTTTCTTTCTTACCTTGAAACTTTGAAAGCTGCTAGTAACGCTGCTAGAAAGGACTTCCTGAGTTCTGAGACTTACGAAGCTACCTATACAATTAATCACGGATTCAGCTGTCCAGTGCATAAGGTATCTTCTAAAAATGGGTAGAGGAAAGTCACCAAATATGGGGAGTTTTTTTATAGGGCTCACATTAGACATAAGAAGGAACGGAATAATTTTGGTTTTCTCACCAATGTAAACCTCAGACGATATACTATGTATATTACAAATATGGGCACGTTTGATGTAATACCCTCTGATATTATTGTTAACTTTAAAAGTGCACTTTCCCCGTATTAGGCAACCGGGTTTCGTAATATGGGGAGGTGAGAAACCTCACGGTTTTTATTTATAATAGGTACACTGAATAGTATACCCTACTAATTAAAGCATTAATTCTGACATTTTTTTTCGTGTGGCCTCCTGAGAGGCTGAGTGCAGGTCTTTCTAGTCGACGCCCGTGGGCGACCTGCGCGTCAGGATGAGAGATGGAATGGATGAAGATGAATGAAACTGGGCAAGGATGTGGAAGGAAGCGGCCGTGGCCTGTTAGAAGGTACTGTCCCAGCATTTGCCTGGTGTTGGAAAATGGGAAACCACGGAAAATCATTTCAAGGACGGCCGACGGTGGGGCTCGAACACACACGTCTACCGAGTCAGCAGAGAGCTTGGCCCCATGGCCTAACGCTGCGCTTTAGCCAGCGTAGCCACTACTGTCGGTAATTCAGACAATGTAATGAAATCATGAACACAAATAGTACAAAAATACAAAAATGAATATTTTAAGTAAATAACAGTCCTAGTTTCCTGTTGCCGAACTTCCAAACCGTTCAGCAGAAAAATGCATAAACTTTAATGAAAACCGAGTGATTCTGATCGAATTCAACTGTAACGAGGTGCAAGGTATGTCTAATTTCTCTTAGATTTATTAGCACGCTATTTTATTTTGTGATATAATTTGCATTTTGATATTGTGGGAATTATAATGATAATATAATAGTGTCACTAGCAACCCGCCCCGGCTTCGCCCGGGAACAGTTATGAATGTGCAAGGAATTCCTGTCAGACGTAATTTAAGAATTGCGAGGTGCAAGCCAAATCCCCTCCCGTCCAAACTAAAAACACTTATAGTGGGCGATGTATCGAAGATAGAGATATGCTCACGCGGACTTTTTTGTACAATTTTTCATGCTGAACAATTCTTACACTCATAGTATATTGATATTTTTAACGGTTTGTCCAGCGTAAGCTTAAAAAGCGCACGGACGTCAAGTTCTTTCTTCGACCTATTCTCTGGAATCTAAAATCGTTACTGCTTGGCTCCCTTTGATCATAAATAAATTATTTTCTACAGAAATCTTCCTCGATATTACCTGTACAGAATGGTGAAAGCCGCATCAAAATCCATCCAGTGGTTCTCGCGATTACCCGTGATATCCAAGAATCGGGGACTTTGTTTTACACTAAGTAGGGATAAGTCTTAGTCGTGCAATGCTTGGTGAACAGCGCTGTGTGAGCAGTTGAGTAACTAACACGATTTCATGAAAAAGGTCTCATTGTCTAGGCCGGTATGAGCGCATTCAGTCGGCCGTGAGTTCACCTATGTGACCATTGAAAAACTGGTAACTACAAAACCAACATGGCGGCCATGCGAATTTGCGACTTTTAAATAGACGTTTCTTGCGATTTAACCAACCAAACGCAATAACACTTGGTACAGTATATGTTTATACCCATTGTAATGCACCGACATCAGACTTCGTTCAATTGTTTACATAACCACAAGATGGCGGATGTGCGAAATATTTCACCGGCATTCTATATATCTGAAACTATTAGCGGTATCACCCTGAAATTTTGTACGGAGATAGAGGGCACTACGACTTTCAAAAACCGGTTAACTACAAAACGAACATGGCGGCCAAGCGAATTAAAAATTTTAATAGACCTTTCTCGCGATTTAATGTTCCAAACGCAATGAAATCTGGTACAGGAAATGTTTATACACATTGTAATGCACTGGTATCTAATTACGTTCAATTGTTTACATAACCTCAAAATGGCGGCTGTGCGAATTTTAAAATTAAGTTTTTATTTCTTGTGTCGTAATCATGCGATCGAAGTAAAAGTTTCAATAACGAACCTACGCAATAATTTTCCTTTAATGGTACATGACTCTGTGGCCTACACATTTAACAATCCTACATGGCGACCATCCGAAATATTTAGACGGCTCTGAATATCTACGAATCTATTATAGCAATCAAACTGAATTTCTTTATGTTCATAGCGGCTATGAACATAAGTTCACCTATAGGACTTTAAATAACCTGGTGATCACAAATCCAACATGGATGCGACGCGAAGTATAAATATTCACATGGACGTTTCTCGCAATTTAACCACCCGAGTGCAGTGAAACTTGGTACAGTAAATCCTTATACGAATGTTAAACCACTGGCATCTAATTTATTTCAATTGTTTCCATAACCACAAGATGGCAGCTTTGCGAAATTTTAAAATCTCCTTGTTACTTCTTGTGTCCTAATCATGCGATTGAAATTTGAATGCTACACGAACACAATAATCTTCATGTAATAGTACATAACTCTAGGACCTACATATAACAATCCAACATGGCGACCATCCGAAATATTTAGTCGGTTCTCAATATCTACGAATCTATTACAGCAATCAAACTGAAATTGTGTATGTTGATAGAGGCTATGAACATAAGTAGGATATATGAAAATAGGCTGCATAGTTCTTCACGGAACTACTTGTTTTATTTATTTTTAGCCTACTTTTCACATTTTGCAAAAATGAGAAAAAAGTAGACTTATGAGATCGGGCAAATGTGTGTCTGTCTGTCTGTCTGTCTGTCTGTCTGTCCTTCTGTCTGTCTGTCTGTCTGGCTGTGTGTGTGTCCCCCCCTATCAACTCCTAAACGGCTGCAGCAATCGAAACAAAATTTGGTAGGAGTAAAGATCTACACCTGAATATCTCACGGCCATATTTGAAAATGATGTCAGTGCTACCAACTGCTAAAAAATCGCAATTGAAATTTGAGCTCCATGTTGGATATCTTGGAAAGTATGAATGGGAGCTATTTCAAAATTGGCACACGTACAGACCATAATATTTCAGTTTAATTTCCAGGAGGCCAAACATGGCAGTGTTGCCAAAATGATTATAAGCCTCCTGATAGGTCCAATTTTTAAATGCATATAACTTCTACACTATCAATTGGAATTCAACCAAATTTCGAATGTTGTATGTGTACATAACCAGATATGACTGAGCGTATTCTTAAGACCTACCAGGGCTGCCAACTGTTAATAAATGCTCCTAATTTATTTTATCCAAATACCAATATATCAGAAAGTATGCAAGCCGACAGCTTTAAACTATGCACACGTATAGTACCTGACATTCTATATTAATTTGGACTAACTTATATACGTCAGTGCTACCAACATGATTCTAAGCCTGCTGACAGGTCCAACTTTAAATATATGCAACTTCCATACTATCATTTGGATTTCAACCAAATTTCGTATGTGTTATGTGTACCATAACAGATATGACTATGCGTATTCTAAGGAGCAACCAGGGCTGCCAACTGTTAATATGTGCTGTCCCTATTTTTGTTACCCTAATATCAATATATCAGAAAGTATGCAAGCCAATAGCTCTAAAATTTGCACACGTATAGTACCTGGCATTCTAGACGAATTTGGAGTAACTAATATACGTCAGTGCTGCTGATAGGTCCAATTTTAAAATGCATGTAACTTCTATACTAACTAATGGATTTCATTCAAAATTGGCACAACAATAGATCACATTATTTCAGATTATTTCTGACCAATACATGCATGACATTGTTGCCAACATGATTTCACGCGCGCTGTTAGATCCAATGTTTAACTGCATGTAACGTCCATGCGATTCATTGGACTTCAACCAAATTTTGTATTTTGTACCTTAAGAGATGGAACTAAGAATATATTCAGTCATCAGGGCTGCCAACTGTAGTGCTCTATTAGGATACATTATGCCAGGTATACAGGATTTCGAACTAATTGGAAATTTCGATATTAGCAACTTAATTTCGTCATTATTCTAGATAGGTTCATATTCTGTAGAATAATCATTGGCATGAAAAGTAGGCTGTATAGTTCTTAACGCAACTTCTTGTTTATTATAACATTAATCTGGGTCAAGGAGATAAACTAATAATATTAGTTGAAATATGAGTGAACCATGTGCATCTTTGACAGTAGGTGGTTAACATACTGACCACTAACCTATAAAGGGAAGGACTAATAATAATAATAATAATAATAATAATAATAATAATAATAATAATAATAATGCCCACCATTTTAAAATAGTTAGTCGACAGGAGATATTATACTCATCTTAGTTTCTTTGAGTGAAAGGTTAGTGTGACTTGGTGCAGGACAAACAAGATGCAGTTTTGACAACGCTAAAACTAACCTGTGCTATAGAAATGTCTAGCGTGCGACTGGGTGTATGGCGCCTGCTGTGCCCAAGGATGCAGGATCGTATTTGAGGCGTACCAGTAGACTTAACTGGCACGATAAAGATGCCCTTCATGGCGCCGTGTTTATAAGTGCAGGGGTTACTACCCGCCCAACAGAAAAGTTAGAAGGGTTGCTTGTGTTTACTACCTCACGGCGCACGCCCACAGATTGATAGAATATTGAAACCCTTTGACTGGCCCATATGAGATGTGTGTTCGCGGTGGAGAATTGAGGCGGCAATAGCCCCTTACGTCTCGCTAGAACAAAGAATTACTACAACATTCTACAAGTCATGCTTTTCCAAATATTTGGGGGGTCTTCGGTGGCGCAGTTGGTAGCATGCTATGCTTCTATGCCCAAGATAGTGGGGTTCAAAACCGGCCGAGGTCGTCGGATTTTTTAAGAATGTTAAAAATCCCTCAGTATGCCTTCCTTCGGAGGGGAAGTAAATCCGGCGGTCCCATGTCATAGATTTATGACATGTAAAAGGACCTTCCACTAACTATAATTGTGTGAAGCAAAATTTGTATTAAGTCCCAACGTTCGTCGGCAGTTGATGGTTGTGGTGGCATCTAGTAGTAGCCAAGTTTACAGCTAGGTGTCGTTGACGGTAGCATTTGGTAGCAAAAGTAGGAACTATTTGAGATTGATCGTCTGCACTCCTTACCTGAATTACAGATAGCACACAATTAACACCGGTTATCAGGCAGGTTCTACACACACCCAAAGTACACGGGGAGACCCTAAACTAGGAACCAACCAAATATTTCGCCCTCACAGTCTTGTTAAACACCCTATATTTGATGAACATCCGCCTTGTCATCCCTGAAAATGTTTATTAACCTACGTAGAGTTGTTGTTGTTTATTCTTTAGGGGCTTGGCGACATGAGTGTTGCCTCACGAGGCTCAAAGACTATCTTGTTCAGCGTCAGCGTAATGAGCTACGTTAACAATTGACAACGTCTCGCCTCATTGAGTCTCCATGTTAGAGGGTGCTTGCCTCGATTCCCGGTCAATGCCGAAGTGAAATATCGCGTCCTGTGGTTTGGATTGCACGTTGCTCATGATCGCGAGTCATGTGAATCACCAACATTAAACAGCTGAGGATCAGATGGCTCCACATGAATTGGTTTTACGTCCCTCTTAACTACTGAGCCTGGTGTCACAGACATGGTTGGTTGGTTCCTCAGTTTAGGGGTGCGACAACGCAGTCATGTAGCCCCGTGTACTTTGGGTGTGTGTAGAATCTGTCTGGTAACCGGTGTTAATTGTGATGACTGTATTAGTGTGTGGATCTGTTTTTTTTTTAAATTCAAGTAAGGACTGCAACTTTGAATTTTTCAAATAGTTCCTACTTTTGCCGGCAAACGCCACCGTCAACGACTACTAGGCCTAGTTCAGAACTTAGCTACTAGACGCCACCGCAGTCGGCTCTTGGTAACGAACGTAGAAACCTGAGAGCGTTTTTTACATTCTTAACCTATCCAATTTAGCTTCACACAGGTGCAATTAGTGGAAGGCTCTTTAACATGCCATAAATCTATGACATGGGACCGCCGGCTTTACTTCCCCTCCGAAGGAAGGTATACTGAGGGATTTTAACGCTCTTAAAAAATCCGACGGCTTCGGTCGGGTTTGAACCCGAGATCTTGGGCATGACGCAGACATGATTCTGCATCGTAACGGTTCACATTAGAGACAAAAGGTGGGAACATTTTTGTAGTAAATTTACTCTAGATTGTTTTTTATAATAGGTATTTTGTTGATAAAGTTGATGGTATGGGAGATATTTGCAAAAGAACGAAAAATGGTACCTTCTTAGGGCTAGAAGGGCCAACGCCGACTTCGCTCGAGGGGCAAAACTTGGGAGAGTAATAACTGGGTCCAAATAAAGCGATTAAAGCAATTTCCAGCTTTCCACTAATTAATTCCGTATTGAACTACCTGTCGCCGGGCCTAATAATTAAACAAGTACTTCCGTGAAGAACTATACAGCCTATTTTCATATATCATACTCAGGTTAATTGCCTCTATCAACATACAAAATTTCAGTTTGATTGTCGTGATAGATTCGTAGATATTGAGAACCGTCTAAATATTTCAGATGGTCGCCAAGTTGGATTTTTATTTTTGTACTATGACATGGAGATTATTGTGTACGTGTGGTATTCGAACTTCAATCGCAAGATTAGAACACAAGAAGTAAAGACGAGATTTTAAAATTTCGCACAGCTGCCATCTTGTGATTATGCAAACAATTGAAATAAATTAGATGCCAGTGGATTAACATTTGTATAAGCATTTAATGAGCAACGTTTCACTGCACTCGGATAGTTAATTCGCGAGAAACGTTCATTTAAATATCTATACTTCGTGTCGCCGCCATGTTGGATTTGTGCTCACCAGGTTGCTGAAAGTCCTATAGGTGAACATATGTTCATAGCCTCTATGAACATAAAAAAATTCAGTTTGATTGCTGTAAAAGATTCATAGATATTGAGAACCGTCTAAATATTTCGGATGCTCGCCATTTTGGATTGTTATATGTATAGGCCATAGAGTTATGTACTATTCAAGGAAAATTATTGCCTAGGTTCATTATTCAAACTTTCACTTTGATCGTATGATTACGATACAAGAAATAAAATCTTAATTTTAAAATTATGCACGGCCACCATCTTGATGTTATGTCAACAATTGAACTAAATTAGATGCAAGTGCATTACAATATGTAAAATCATTTACCACATTTCACTGCACTCAGAGAGTTAAATCACGAGAAAAGTCTATTAAAATGTTTCAAATTCGCTTGGTCGCCATGTTCGTTTTGTACTTTACAGGTTTATGAAAGTTACATAGATAAACTTGTATCAGTACTCTTTATCACCGTACAAAATTTCAGGTTGATATCCGTAATAGTTTAGGAGATATAGAATGTCAGTGAAATATTTCGGACAGCCGCCATTTTGAGGTTATGTAAACAATTGAACTAAATTAGACTCCAGTGCATTACAATGTGTACAAACATTTGCTGTACCAAGTTTCATTACGTTTGGATAGTCAAATCGCGAGAAAAGTCTATTTAAAAGTCTCAATTTTGCTTGGCCGCCATGTTGGTTTTGTAGTCACCAGGTTTTTGAAAGTCTCACAGTTGAACTTCTAGTAGTGCCCTTTATAACCGTACACAATTTCAGGGCGATATCGGTAATAGTTTCGGAGATACTGAATGCTGGTGAAATATTTCGCACAGCCGCCATGTTGGATTGGTGAGACACAATCAAATTTGAAGGGCACGGTCGGGGTTGGCCAGAATAGTGCTAGGATCTTACCGAGTTTCATTGTAATCGCTCCAGCCATCTAGAAGTTATCAGGGGGGGGCACACACACACACACACACACACACACACACACGGACAGAAGGTGATCTCATAAGCCTATTTTTTTTTTTTTTCATAAAATGAAAATAGGCTAAAAATATACGAAGCTGAAATTTGGCAAGAGCGACAGTTTAAACAAATCAGTCCGAGAGTACGCTCAAATATCGTCGCTCATCGTGGTTTAGACTGCCTCAAATTCATGTAAGATTGGACGAATTTGGGTGAAGGTTCACTAAGATTTGCCGAATTTGGCCGGGTGGTGTGCAGGCCATGAAATTTAACCAATTTTTATTAAAGTTGACTACATGTGGGCCTGCTCGAGGGTTCCATAGTGTTCCCTTTACATGTATGCTTGTTGTTGTTGTTGTTTCGTTTGCCACGCTCCCTGCAGACAAGTGCCTCAACATGACTTTCTGTTGGACTAGGACCTCTACATTGGACGTGGTAGCTGGGTTTCGTCTCCCATAGGCTCGTCTCTGGGGTGGATGTCGGGGGGGGGGGGGGGGGGGGGGGGGTCCAGCTGTGGGAGCCCCCTGACATGGACTTTCGTGACCTCTTGCGTTGAGGTTCCTAGCACTGGCGACATTGAATGATTGCTTTCCTCTTTGGGGTTGCGGGATGTTTGCGGGGTTCCTGGAATGCAATTGGATTTAATAAATACCTTGGGATGGTTTGATTTGTTTAGTGATGCTGGTGTTGGTGATGGATATATATGTTGGGACTGACTTTTTTTTGGTCCTGACTGGCCTTGCAATAGAAGGTTGACTAGCCAAACGTGAGTTGCCTATGAGGGAGGCATTTTGGCCCGCTATGTTGGTTGTTGACCAGTGGGTACAGTTGTGACCATGTTTGTTAAACGTGACAATGTGCCAGAGACAGTTGGGATGCTTATGTGGAGCTTACCAGGGGTAATGTTGTGTAACGGTGGATGCTGGTCAGCAAACGGTTGTGCCGTGCTGGAGGAAGGAATCATCATGCAATGCCTGAGAGAGCTCTTCTAAGGTTATTGATACGTAACGTGTTTCCTACCGACAGTAGTGGCTACGCTGGCTAAAGCGCAGCATTAGGTCATGGGGCCAAGCTCTCTGCTGACTCGGTAGACGCGTGGTTTCGAGCCCCACCGTCGGCCGTCCTTGAAATGGTTTTCCGTGGTTATCTATTTTCAACACCAGGCAAATGCTGAGACGGTACCTTCTGACAGGCCACGGTCGCTTCCTTCCACATCCTTGCCCAGTTTCATTCACCATCATTAATTTCATCTCTCATTACCTCCTCTCACGAGGTTGGCGTCAGGAAGGGCATCCGGCCGTAAAAACCATCGCCACAAAGACTTCCATCGAATCTCATCCCCGACCCCGTTGGAAAAAGGTAATAATAAGGGGTAGACATACATACATCGTAGTTGCAAACATCCAATATTTTTCTTTCCCTTGCCGGTTCACTTGCCGTCAAGAAAACAGTATGCACGGGGCACGGCAGCCATGCTGGTCGCGCGTTCGGCTGTCCTTGTCTAAGAACTAGGGACCGCATTTTTAGGTTTTCAAAAACATAAAGTAGCCTTTTTTTTAGGTTTTTATGTTTAAAGTGTAGCAAAAGATGACATAAACTGGTAGAACATCTGATTTTAACGAGAGTCACGAACTGATTGCCGGCGGTTAAGATGGGAACTATTCTCTCTTTACTAGTGTCACACGTCAGCCTGCTTCGTTGACAGGTTCCTACTTTCGCTACCATCCACGACACCTAGCTGTGAACTTGGCTACTACTAGATGCCATCGCAACCAGTGCCCGGTGACGAACGTTGGAACTTAAGAGCATTAATCAAACCTAACCTACAAAATTTGGCTTCACACAATTGTAGTTAGTGGAAAGTTCTTTATCATGCCATAAATCTATGACATGGGACCGCCGGCTTTACTTCCCCTCCGAAGGAAGGCATACTGAGGGATTTTTAACACTCTTAAAAAATCTGACGACTTCGGCCGGGTTTGAACCCGCGATCTTGGGCATAGAAGCGTAGCATGCTACCCACTACGCCACCGAAGCCGCCCCAGAGAAATTCTTCACGGGGTACATTTCCACCATGTCGCAAACCCAACAACAACGTTCGCAATTTCTGACGGGAACTGACATTGCTGGTACACTGCGGGCAGGCTGGGTTTGATTCCTGGTTAATGCACGTGCCAAGCGTCCATCAATAAAGCGTTGTCGATCAGAAGCTCCAGAGTGAGGGGCGGATGACATCACTGTTAAAACAACAGTGTCACAGTGTTATCGGTATGACTAAGATCATTGAATCATTGTCTCTATGACTAACCCCGCTACAAGCACATCTTTCATTTTTCCTGCGACCTCCCGTGGTCAACTCGTGCTCTCCTCACACCCAGACGGTGTTAAGATATAATTTTCCTGTACAATTAACTTTTATGTATTGTTTCGTGATACTCTCATTTTTCGCGAGATTCTTGGTATTCCCTACGTCTCGCAAGAGGCGACTAAAAGGGCGGGTTTCCGCGATAATGATCCTCAGAGGAGCCAACATCGAGATAGGAAAAGTCCCAAAGTGAATGACGTCATTAGGCTCAAATACTGTAAGGCTGCAAAATGAATTGATGGGTTCATTATAAGAACCAGACAAGTCCAAAAATTAAATTGTTCAGAATCTAAATAAAAACCACTATAGCTTCATTTTGTGCGGAGGCTTCGGTTGCGTAGTTGTTAGCATGCTAAGCTTCTATGTCCAAGGTCACGGGTTCAAACCCGGCCGAAGTCTTTGGATTTTTAAGAGCGTTAAAAATCCCTCAGTATGCCTTCCTTCGGAGGGGAAGTAAAGCCGGCGGTCCATGTCATAGATTTATGGTATGTAAAAGAACCTTCCACTAACTACAATAATTGTGTGAAGCCAAAATTTGTAGGTTAGAATTATAATAATAATATCGTATGGCCTCGGAGCCGGGTGCAAGCTTTGTAATTTGACACCCAGAGGGTAGCTTGCATGTCGAATTTCGTTGTTCCTTGAATCACTATGACAGTCAAGGAGGTTAGATATCTAAGCACCTTGAACGCTATAGCGCTTCCTAGTAGAGAAATGAGGAACTTTGTGTTGGCGGAAACTCCCGAGATTAATTTTGCCATTATGAACACGGCCTACTGAATTCAAATGGGTTCTTTGAGATGCCAACATCGTATGACATCGTGCCGTAGTTTTTGCCGCCTTTGAAAAAAAAAATCACTTAACACGGCCAGGAGCGAACCTGCAATCTTGGGGTTAGTAGACCGACACGCTATCTACGCCCTATTAGATCCAACGTTCGTCGCCAGGTGCCGGTTGCGATGGCATCTAGTAGTCAAGTTCTCAGCTAGTTGTCGTTGACGGTGGCGTTTGGTGGCAAAAAGTAGGAACTACTTGAAAGTCGAATGTCTGCAGTCCTTACTTGAATTAAAAACAGATAACACACACTAATACAGCCATCACAATTAACACCGGTTATCAGAGAGATTCTACACCCCCCCAAAGTACACGGGGCTACATGACCACGCTGTCGCAGTCCCTAAACTGAGGAACCAACCAACAGTACACACATCTCAGTAACACAGGTTATCAGACAGATTCTATACACAATCAAGTACACGGGGCTACATGACCACGTTGTCGCAGCCCCTAAACTGAGGAACCAACCAACAGTACACACATCTCAGTAACACAGGTTATCAGACAGATTCTATACACAATCAAGTACACGGGGCTACATGACCACGTTGTCGCAGCCCCTAAACTGAGGAACCAACCAACAGTACACACATCTCAGTAACACAGGCTATCATACAGATTCTATACACAATCAAGTACACGGGGCTACATGACCACGTTGTCGCAGCCCCTAAACTGAGGAACCAACCAACAGTACACACATCTCAGTAACACAGGCTATCATACAGATTCTATACACAATCAAGTACACGGGGCTACATGACCACGATGTTGCAAAGCCCTCAAAGTATCAACAACACTTCCTGCTTTTGTGTTTTTTAATGAATGACAGGATATTTCAGGATGGTTAGATAATCTTCTTTTAGCCGCTGTTGGTCACACTGGACCGCAGCGGACACTTGAGGATCGCGTAAAACATGTGATTCTCTTTTGAAGTTCTTGTGGTTCTTTGACAGTAATGTTGTCTATCTTGTGATGTCATGCGTGTGGGTGTGATGTGCAAAGGGCATTTAAACACGTTTCTGTGTTTTCGTTGTGTGAGATATGATGACCTCATCATTCTGTTACCACGACTTGGTCACTCTATTTGGGCTCCATAGTCCACAACAAAGAATATAAGAGGTCCACAATGTTAGTATTTCAAGCGAGATGGAGATTTGTTACCGGTATTGACGGAGCTGTCCATAGCACGACTTGAACAAGGTTATATAATTATGATTTTGTCGAATCATCTCATTCATTTGGCCTATTTGTTATATGGGTGTGACGATATAACCTGTACAGATGCATGTGCGATCCCAAATGCTCCTTGGTTCTAGGGTTTTAATTCTAGTAGACATGAAGTACAAATATATATGGTATGTTCTTTTTCAGAATAATTGACACCGAAAATAAATCAGCCTCTCAACATGGTATCGACTGGTGCGAAAAAGGGGCTGGTGTTTGGAATTGGATCTTTTCTGGTTGTCGTTGGTGGTATAATTGGTGGATTCTGGGGTGAAATTTATGACTTGGTGCTTATTTCTGTAAGTATTGCGCTTAACTACGCTGTGTTATAATTATCTTTGGCTGCAAAGCTTCGGAACTTAGGAATAAGTTTGTGTTTAAATTGTAGCCTAGGCTATGTAGAAATTAAGGGTGTGGATATAATTCGAAACATCTGATACGAGACTTCGCTTGAAAGCCATTTCCTCGATAGCAAACCTTACCAATAACCCTTAATTCCCAGAAGTGCTTGTACTGCCTTCAGCATTTTTCTGTATGCATGTAAGTTATATAGGTTTTTTACAAGCATATCGGAAGTAAGTAGCCTACAGGGATGTTTGACAATGGTATTCAAGCCAAGTTTCTGCTTCAGGTTATATCTATAGTTGAGCCTACGAGCAGAATGACCATAGGCCTAACAAGTTTTGTGCTAAAGTATGTTACTCGAAGTCAGGGGCGGCTCCAGTCTCACACAAGGGGTAGTGCCAAGTAAAAACAATGAAAATATTGGTATTTACATAACATGATAGAAGCCTCCGTGGCTTAGGCGGCAGCACGCCGGCCTCTCACAGCTGGGTCCGTGGTTCAAATCCCGGTCACTTCATGTGAGATCTGTGCTGGACAAAACTGAGGCAGACAGGTTTTTCTCCGGGTACTCCGGTTTTCCCTGTCAAAATTTCATTCCAGCAACACTCTCCACTATCATTTCATTTCATCTGTCATTGCCCCAGAGGAGTGCGTCAGGCCTCGGCAGGCGGCACAGTTCATATCCTCGCCGCTAGATGGGGGCTTCATTCATTCCATTCCTGACCCGGTCGGAGACTGGAAGCAGGCTGTGGATTTTAATTTTTCACATAACATGAGTCTACTTGCTCATTTCTCACCAAGGGCCTACACTAATCTTGATAGTCAACATTTCACATCGGGACTTACCAATAATATACACAGTAAGAAAATACCTATATAAAAGAAACTTTTTCAGCACTCGAGCATTCACTCGTGATTAGGGCCCGAATGGTGATGCCGTAAAAAAGTTTAAAAAATGCACTTAAAATGGAGAAAATGATCTTATAATAACAAACTCACCAATAATTCAAAAATGACATCTTAAGCTCTAACTGAAAATAGATTTCTAGCACTTAACAGAAGGTTTATGTTCACTTTAGTCCGAGTTGCACTGCACTACGAATGTCATTCTGATGTTGTCAAATGTAAATGATCTGTTTTTATATCTCGAAAAGCTGCGTTCAACACCAACTGATGTGATCGGAGCGTATTTGAAGTGAGGAAGGTCGTTTGCTGCCAACTCGGAGAGACGTAACTCCCTCATATAAAGCTGTGACATGACTAAATTGAAAACAAAAATGATCTTGGCTCTCCTGTAGGATACGTTGCCCGTTTCGAAAGTGCGTTATTTTACGTAGTAGCGCTCTCAAAATGGTTTGTATTTACTCTGCCACGTTATTAAAGCCATTTGCCATTAACAAACACCGCGTAAATACTTCCAAAAAAGGAAATTGTCAACATTAACTTTCAAGTAATAAACTTATCAAAAAGCACGTCGCCATGTTTGATTATGTAATGCTGCCAACTTACTGATTGTACTACTAGGCAAAACCATTGGCCTGGTTAAAGATTATTAATGCGTGACTACCCCACTGTGCATGACAAAAACCAGGGGTGTTATCTATTAGCCTACCTTTATTGGCCTAGATGAAAACCATTGGGCTGGATGAAAATATTGGTCTGGAAACAATAATGTTGGCACTCTGACAAATACAGTAACACTCTCTAGCGATGAAATATTCAACTGCTGTATATTAGTAACATTGGCCATTTCTATAGAAAATTTTTCGGATTTTAATGGCGCCGGGCAACGTATACTACACGAGTTCCATGATCTTAAAAGGCCGATTACTCTAAAATATGACCCAAAAAATCTACCAAACTTAAAAATATGCTCTTAAAATGGAAAAATAGCAAAAAATGCAAAAAGATGCAAAATAAAAATGACATATTTGAAGACCGGAGTTTCTATGTACTTCAGCATTGTTTTAGACAGCTCAGTAAAAAGATGACATGTCATCCAACATCCGGGCCCTACTCGTGAATAGCCTACAACACAAACTCAACTTGTCACTCACTAGAAATAACCACAAACCGTTAACAAGAACTGAAGATTAGCTTACAAACAGAAATTCACACGATTTTATCCAGGCCTGACAGGTACAGATGGTTTATCAACCATAATGTTTTAGCTACTGAGATTAAATCCTGAAGCCTTGGATGCAAAGCCCCCTTTTAGAGAAATCTAGAATTAATATTCTTTGTGTGAGAGCATTGGTTGTCAGTTTGTGTCAACAAACCCCCCTCCCCCAATAACCAATGAGTGTCAAATTACTTCCAGCCAATGAGGCCATTGGTCCACACCCTCTTCCCCTCCACCCTTTGTGACAGCGTGTGACAGACAGGCATAGCACTGGCCCAGTACTGTACCTTATAATGACCGATATATGGCATTGCACTTCAGTTTCTGTACTACCTTGAGCCAAACTGTATCCGGCACAGAGCCCAGCTTATTTCCTCATAGCGAGTGACGAGAGAGGTTACGAGGAAGATCGTAAATTGGACTGAGCATGCCTCAACCGTGCCGTATAGACCGCAGCACAAGATATCACTGGGGCGAAGATGGAATCAATGATCATACTCTACGTATGGAATATTTAAACTAATAAGTAATTTGAAACTAATTAGATACCGGTACCGGTATTAAACGTAGGCATTCGAAATTATTCTTTGGGGATTATGAAGAATTTATTTTCCCTTAGAGGGCAGTGCCATGGTACGGTGGCACTAAGCCTAGAACCGCTCCTGCTCGAAGTAAAGGAATGCTGGCATTGGAAACAAAAGTGATAAAAATCAATTGTAGATCTTTTAGTAATTTTTAAAAATGTTGCAATGCCATATTTGATGCAAACATATGGCACCTGTAGTTTCTGTAAAATGATGATGCAGTGGTCAAGCTGCTTGCTTCTCACCAATTACTGCAAAGTGAAATGTCAGGTCCTGTGGCTCGGATTCCATGGCTCATTGAAATCTCACGATAAACTAAAAGTTTCCTTCCTTCTCTGTTCTTACAGTTTTGTGTTTGACCAAGTGCAAATTCATGTTCCCATAGTCGATGGTTGGTGGCCTAGCTAATTGCAAGATATTTATACTACTTGCAGCAACTGACGTTAACAACCACATCTCAAACCTATGACATCTGGAAAGATATTCCTATTCCAATGTATATGGACTTCTATCTCTACAACTGGACCAATGTAGACGAGGTGATGAACGATCCTAGCGTATTGCCGAAACTGGAAGAACATGGGCCATATGTTTTCAGGTAAGGACTAATCACTATTATACAAAATAGTTTCATTTTTTTAAAGCAATTTCACAAGTGCCATCCACAATTAAGACAGAGATAAAATTAATAAAAAATAAGTGAAAATCTGCATAAAATATAATAGTATTAGATTGAACATGGGCAATTTCATGTGTCTTTTTGACTGAAGAAGGCTTGATGGGCCGAAACATGTATCAAATGAAAGAGTGGTTGAAAAAAGTAATGTATTGTAAAGTGGAAATTTATTATAATAGATAGGAACTTGTGTATTGCAGTAAACTTTAGTCTGTAAGCTCGTCAGTCTAGTGTGGAGCTTTCATATTCTAGTAAGGATGTTGTGTTGCAGGGAATACCACGTGAGAGAGAACCTGACTTGGAACGATGATAACAAGACGGTCACTTACTACCAGAGGAGGACCTGGCATTTCCAGCCGGACATGTCCAAGGGTTCTCTGGACGATGAGATCACCAACATTAATGTCATAGCAACGGTGAGTGCAGTGGAGTTGTTCGCATTGCTCGTACTGACAAAACAAGAGCCATAGCAAGTTGAACGTTGTCTCTTCCTGGTTGCAGACCACAGCCTATGTGGCTCGAACGCTTCCCGAGTTCTTCCGGATATTCCTCAGCATCTTCATGGACAAGACCAACTCTACGCTGGTGGTGACCAAGACGGCGCGGGAACTCCTGTTCGACGGCTACGACGACAAGCTCCTGGACTTTGCTCTCAAGTTGAACATTTCCCTGTTCAAGATTCCCTTCAAGAAGTTTGCCTACTTTGCTGAGGTAAGTGTCGAGTATCAGCAAAGAGAATTGCATATTGATCCCATCATGTGAATCAGTTGGTCTGACAAGGGAAGTCTCTGAACCGGGGAATCGCGGATCCTGCTGGAACTTACCAGATACGTTGTGTGAGCCCAACTAGGCAGAACCGTGAAGAAAAATCTTTCGGAAATTAACTCCTACCCACCGTAGACGGCAGTAAATACAACCATTTTGAACTGTGCGTGCTGGTCAAGGGGGAGTGTGCCTCACGCCTGATTGGTGGCTCAAAAGATCACGTTTCAAACGACTGCCCTCCCGTTCTCGCGCTCACAAGCTGTGCTGCAGCATGGGACATTAATACTGCATCTTTATAATATATAGGTGTCCACGTTCATAGTACTGTTTTCTATACAACCAGTTATGATACCTGTAAATATCAATAAGCACAACAAATAAACACATTTGTTACAAGAGACAAACGCCAGAAAGCTAGTTAGGCACAAAACCATCAACATACCATCCAAACTGTCCAACAGGTCCTGTTCTTGTATCCTGAGAGACCTTTCCATACATTTTCCATACTTTTCCTCCTGTCAACATGTAACTTTTCCAATGTTAACATGCATCATGCAATGATGGGACATTCACCGTCTATCGCCTCTCATTCGGTGATTGTACGCCGTAGGACGAAAACCACAGTACGGTTGGGAAGCAACCTCTGACGCAGCCAATGAAGCTCACGCCGCTGGCACGCCAATTTAAACATGTAAACTTTAATGTTTCATCTAGGACAAGGTGAAGTTAATTTCCGAAAAATTTTTCTTCACGGTTCTGCCTAGTTGGGTTCACGCAACGAATCTGCAAAGTTCCAGCAGGATGCACGATTCCGCGGTTCAGAGACATCCCTTGTGAGTGTTAGTTTCTCTTGCAATGTGCAGCGTGTATGTACTTATGTATCGATTGTAGTTGAGACGTGTTGTAACATTTATATTATTCTTCGGGGGTGGTGGTAATGAGTACCTAGAAGGATTCTGTTATATAAACATATATATTTTCATCTCTTCTCTGATAATTTTCAATCACAATAAAAAGCCACTTTCATTATCTTAAACACCTTACTAATTCCATTCTTCCTCTTCCTTCTCATAATCTACTTCCCTTCATCATTTAACTGTTACATCTATAGGTATGGTTTGACCGGGCGCACATCGCTGGCGATCTTCGTTGCTTTATGAAAGCATGTAAACAAATGGGACTGGTTTCCCTACAGCGATCTGCGCTGGCGTCAATTCATTGCATTTTGGCAGCGATGATCGCTGGCCATTTTGTGAACAAAAGAATAACGATAAAGCTCTCATCTCTTTGGGAAACAGTATCATAGCTTCAATACAGACAGTAAGGTAACTGTACCGGTTTTCGTCACTGATCCAGTCGTAGTCACTCTCGTATATAAGTGCAAAAAATAAGCATGTCAACGGGTCTTTCTCAACGCACGAAGTCTTACGAGATGCGTCATACTTTCCTTGCCGATATGGTGATTCCCAGCGTCAAACATCTCCTTTGAGCTGAGCTGAGCTGTCTTGACGCGCCATTTTCTTCTCGCATGTGCTAAGCACGCACGCGAGTTAATTATGTGCATGCGTGTTATGTTCCGACATTTTAAAATGTGCGTGATATAGTTGGTAATTGTTTCTGTAACATATGTGATTTGTTATTTCTTGCTCATGTGCCTAGTTTTGTTAGAAATGCCGGTGATGAACACTGGATTTTAAACAAGAACTTCTGTGACGAACTAAAGAGCCTACTTTTCTTAAAATGTAAGATTCATGCCAATAATTAATCTATATGGATCTATCTAGAATAATGACGAAATTAAGTTGGTAATATCGAAATTTCTAATTAGTTCGAAATACTGTATACCTGGCATAATGTGGCCTAATACAGAACTACAGTTGGCAGCCCTGGTGACTGAATATATTCTTAGTTCCATCTCTTAAGATACAGAATACAAAATTTGGTTGAAGTCCAATGGATAGCATGGACGTTACATGCAGTTAAACAGCGAGCATAAAATTATGTTGGCAACATCGACATACATGTATTGGTCAGAAATAATCTGAAATAATATGATCTATTGTTGTGTCAATTTTGAATGAAATCCATTAGTTAGTATAGAAGTTACATGCATTTCAAAATTGGACCTATCAGCAGGCTTAGAAACATGTTGGCAGCACTGGCGTAGGCCTATATTAGTTACTCCAAATTAATCTAGAATGCCAGGTACTATACGTGTACAAAGTTTAGAGCTATTGGCTTGCATACTTGGACCTATCAGCAGGCTTATAATCATTTTGGCAACACTGCCATGTATGGCCTCCTGGAAATTAAACTGCAATATTATTATCTATACGTGTGCCAATTTTGAAATAGCTCCCATTCATACCTTCCAATATATCCAACATGGAGCTCAAATTTCAATTGCGATTTTTCAGCAGTTGGTAGCACTGATATCATTTTCAAATATGGCCGTGAGATATTCAGGTATAGATCTTTACTCCTACCAAATTTTGTTTCGATTACTGCAGCCGTTTAGGAGTTGATAGGGGACACACACACACACACACACTGACAGACAGACACACATTTGCCCGATCTCATAAGTCTACTTTTTCCTCATTTTTGCAAAATGTGAAAACTAGGCTAAAAACCAATGATCGTCATTTGTGACAAAACTGGCTGGCACATTGCAAGACCTAACTACTTATGATGTAGCTCTAAAGCACCCTGCATTAATTAAATTATCATTTGATCATCGTGTCATAGCTGACGAACTTTAGAGCACATTCGTGACGAATGTTTGTGTTAACGTTTCGCAATCAATAAACATTTACAGGGTATTGTTATTATTTCGTATGTCTCTCTTCTTGACGGCCGCACCTCAGTAGGCCTAGGGTTTTTTGGCTAGGCTTGCTACAGAGGATTTTTAATTTTTTTATTGAGATGAAAAATATTATATTATTCGAAGACTAAATCTTTGCTTAAGTTAGTTAGTTAAGTTAGTTATTGTTGTTTTAAGGGGCAGAACTGCGAGGTCATCAGCCCCAGGCAATATGTCGAAACGCACAGTTCTGAATTATGATATTGAGCAAATGGTAGCTGCTATTAAGGCCGTTGTGGAGGACGGCATGAGTATTAAAAAGGCCGCGGAGAGGAATGGTGTTCCGAGAATCACCCTCTCGGACAAATTTAAAGGAAAATCTCCTAGAGAGAGGAAAATGGGGCTAAGTTCCATTTTAACAAAGGAAGATGAGGCAATGCTAGTTCAATGGGTAATCTCACTACGAAAAGCGGGGTCCCGGTAACAAAGGACGATTTGCAAAATAGCATTCAGTGCCTCATACAAGAATTGAAGAGGGACTTTCCTTTCAAAGATGGCCGCCAGGAAGGAAATGGCGTGAATCTTTCATAAAAAGAAATCCAGGTCTATCTTTTACGAACCCCTCAAAATTTGACAGTAAGCCGTGCTGCAATTACAGAACATCAAAATAAAACCTGGGTTTCAGAAGTCTACAGCTATTCAGTGGAAAACTACTTCCAGTCTATTTTGTCAGACCCTCGGCAACTGTTCAACGCTGACGAGACGGTTTTCTTTCTCAATCCGAAAGGTAACAAAGTGCTGGCGAACAGGGGTTACAAGACAATATATCAGCAAGTGAATTCGGATGAGAAAGAATGCTTGACGGTACTTGTAACAGGCAATGCCCATGGCGATATTTCTCCTTCCGCTGCCGCAAGACATCATTGCCGTAAGGCCAGCACACTGGGGCATTGGCAAATCGCCAAACGGGTGGATGACGGGGGAAGTGTTTTACGAATTTCTCAGTAACATATTTCATCCTGGGTTGGTTGAGAAGGAGATTCCTCTCCCTGGCATTCTATTCATAGACGGGCACTTCTCACACTTGACCATACATACTAGTAAATTTTGTGAGGATCGTGGAATTGTTTTGGTCGCTTTACTACCTAATGCCACACACGTACTTCAACCCATGGATGTAGGGGTTTTTAAGCCACTAAAGACTGCCTGGAAGAAAAATGTACATGAGTGGCGAAATCAGAGGGTTGCTAATAGCGAAGATACTGCACTGAAGAAGAAGGATTTTTCGAAACTTTTGTCAACAATTGGTGTTAGGCCTCGGCGAATGGTCATTTTCCGGGCTGTTATGCCGTGGTCTAACTTATTTAGAGCAGAATTACGATATTTTCATGCTCGTATGACTTCCCGCTTCCCGATGCCGTTTTTTTATTTCATTTTTTTTAAAATAAAAAAACATAAAAAACATAATTACTGTTACTGTTTTATTCGTAAATGTTAGCCTCCAAGTCGATAAATCTGTGTATTACGCAACAATTGACAGAAATGCATTATAAACAGCAGAAAAGGAAAATTAACAATGTGACGGCAATTGGTGCAAACGGGTGACGAATATAGGAAAAATCCAAATACATTGTGCCGAACACTGGCGCAAAAACACACTTTTTTAAAAAATACGTAATTTTTCCTAATACGAATATCTTCGCTATTTGGACTTTCCTAGTGTTTGAGTAGAGATTGAGGTTAGGTACAGTGCTTTTGTTGATAAAATTTACTGAAATGTGTAAGGTGTATATTATTTCTTGACTAAATCTGTCTTAACATGACGACCGTTGGTGCATTTTGTAATTTCTCAAAATAAACTGATTATTTCTTAATAAATTATGTTGCTTGTGACAGAAACGTGGTTAAATGTATTTAGGACCGACACACGGTATGATGACTTCATAGATGTCATCAATCCAAAGGTTATTCAAAGTTAAATACTTCATAAGTTTAATAGTTTCATTAGTTGGCTCGGGGGGTATTGATCCCCCTGATCAACCCTCCCCACCCCTCTCCCGTAGTTACGCCACTGGCCAAGAGTATTGCTTAAATGTTATTTGGTCATTAAGCAGGTGTCTATGAATCAGTGCATTAAAACATCCTTCTGTACGGTACACCTAGTTTTGTACATATTATTTATTTTGTTCAGAATGAAGCTCAAAGGGGGGGACTACCCTCTCTCACTGTTAGTTCGGACATTTACCTAATTTGATCATCATCTCTTGTTCCTCCTCTAAAAGAAGCAATATTGACGTTGATGTAATTCTGCTTAAGGTCATTGTGGCAACGTTATATTATTTCAGACAGTATTTACCCCATGAACCTCTATAAGCAAAGAGTAGGCTACTGAGCTGTTGAGAAGTGAAAGTGATCCTGTTGTAGGAGGCAGTGGACGAAGAACGATGATCGCCGGCTAGGGAAACCGCTTTTGTGACTTTGTGCGCCGGCGATCATTGCTGTAGCCAAACCATTCCTTAACCAACAACCATCTCAATAGCCCATCTTTCTTTTTTAGCACTCTGCAATACCATGCAACCATAGATTTTCTAAACAGATACTTCACTTACAATCAAAAAGCTACACTCCTATTAAAAAAAAAGCACTCCCGTAAAAAGAAAATCTAAATAGATATAAAACTCTCACCTCACATGTACTATTTCAAGGAATCTCTATATCTCAAACGTTAAGGCCTGCTATAAAATATTCCACCAGCAAAGAGTAGCTATGATCCTAACCTAAAAAATAATCAAAGAGAATGAACAGTGACAGTGTTGATTGCAAAACAGGTTGTGTGCTGTTATGATTGGCCGCGCCAGCAGCGGAAGTTAACAATACGGTTTTTGCAATTGAATCGCTCGTTGTTGAATGGCACTAAGTCCAATTTTTAAAGTTTTGAGATAAACACAAAAAACTGTTTCTCTGCTCTTGTAGTGAAATATGAGACATAGTGTTTTGTATGTGGAAAGTGCACTCACACGCCGATATAATAAAACCTAAATAGCTTTGTTCCGTTTGTTACCAACACTTTTATTGAGAACATACGTAGCTGGACTTAGTCCATTTCAACATGGAACGAGGAATATCATTCACATTCTTAGTTTATTTCCCTTATTTCTGAATGAACTGATGTATCCCGAAGGTGACCTGAATGTAATAACTGTTATTTTCTTCCTGCTCAAACGCTGGACTAAGTTACTTTCAACCCGAAATAACTAACTTGTCGGCTGTGGTAATAGCACAAGCGCTGCCAGGACACGGTTCCATTTAACACCAATACATGCATTTTGCTTTCTAGGAAGCAAAATCGCAGTAAAAAGGTTTTGTCTAAAATGTGGACTTTGTGCCTTTCAACAAGGAGTGATTCAATTGTGGGTGTTGTTGTGATACTGTTCGGCTCCACAAGGTGTGTTCTGGAGAACAATTGATTTAGCTGACAGTTTACTAGTGAGGATGCTTGGGGAGTGATGAACCAAGATCGCACACATTCACTTGGCTAATGTATGATTTCCGTACCTTGTTTGATATTCCGGGAGTCATTACCAATTCCATTCTCTGTCCATTATCACTGCTGCACAGGAATATATGCTAAAGTACTTTAGCATGGTGTCCACAGGCAGGAAAAGTCAGAAATTTTGTTTTTGGTCAGGAAAAGTCAGGAAAAAGTGTAAAAAAAAATGGCGTGAGTCAGGAAAAAATGGCGAAAAGTATTGGAAAGTCAGCATTTTTTTGTATTAACCATACAGTATTTTGTGTTATATAGCCATGTTTTGATGTTACTAGTTCAACTAATCTCTGAAGATAAAAAGCAATAAATCACTGGACATTATGGTAAGTTTCCATGTTTACCGTACATCATAGTAATACGCTTTTCTGGCGTTGATGTAGGGATGTGGCGACCCCATCACTGTAGTTTAGGTTATTAAGAACTTTGATTTATGTATTATTGCATTATAATTTACTTTATTTTGTATTTTAAATGAATAACGAGGCGAAGGTGGAGGCTGCAAATAAGATATATATATATGGGGTATAACATAGGCCCCGTGCACAGGGTTACGTGCGAAGACCTCAACGGAATCTGCAGCGGAGAAGATGGACTTCGGAACGGTGGAGATTGCGGAAGAGGCAACCCAGTACTCGGGGAATAGTATGAGTACAGCATCAATCGGCAACGTCTGTTTCCCATGTTAGGGGCGGCTGCAAGGGCGTCTGTTCTCCATTTTAGGGGCGGCCTGAATAATAGCTGGCAGTTGCTTCATAAAATGCCTTTGGGAGTGGCGACCCCATCGTAATAATAGCCTAAAATGGAAATGGCACTTCAAATGATTCGGAGAAGGTTAGGGCGTACCCTGCAGGTGACACGCAGTTCTTTTGGTACTGGGGGAACTGTGAGAAATGGGCGACCAGTAACCGAAATGAAAGTAGGAATCATGAATGTCATGACCCTGACAGGCAAGGTGGAGGAGGTGGTAGACTTCATGGAGAGGGAGAAGGTTGGAATGATGGGGCTGAGTGAAGTGAAATGGAAAGGTAAAGGAAGGAAGAAATTGAGGAAAGGATATACATTATACTGGAGTGGTGGCCAAGAGGCAAAAAATGGCGTGGGACTGATAACCTCGAAACAACCGGAGGAGTATGTTGAAGTGGTCGAGTGTGTGAGTGACAGAATAATGAAAATTAGAATGAAGATGAAAAATGACGTGATGGACTTCATACAAGTGTATGCACCACAGACTGGAAACAGAGAAGAAGATATTGAAGTATTCCTGGAGGATGTAGAAAGAGTAATTTCAGATGTAGAAGTGGTGATCATGGGAGATATGAATGCACAAGTCGGAAACGAGAGACAAGGAAAGGAAGAAGTCATTGGACCATATGGATATGGGGAAAAGAACCGGGAAGGAGAGGAACTTGTAAACTTTTGTGAAAGGAATGGACTGATAGTGGGTAATTCATGGTTTCGGAAGAAAAACAGCAGGAAAATTACGAGATATGGTTGGGGCGATAGAAGAACAAAATCAGTAATTGACTACTTTCTGGTGGAAAGGACTAATCGCAGAAAACTGATAGATGTGACAGCTTTACCAGGAGAAGCATTTGATGGGGACCATAGAGCTGTGGTGGCAAAATTTAGATGGGGAAAATTGGAAAACCTAAAGGAGATCAGAGAAAGCAAAATAAAAGTATGGAAATTGAAAGACAAAACTGTACAGGAAGATTTTCAGGAGAGATTGAAGCAACAAATCCCAGTTACTGAAGTGGAAAACATAGAAGAGGAATGGTCCCACTTTAAAAAGGCATTTGCTGGTGCAGCAGAGAGTGCTTGTGGTAGGACGTCAACAAGAGTGAAAGAGAAGGAGACATCGTGGTGGAATGAGGAAGTGAGGAAAGCAGTGAAAGAAAAGAAGTCTGCATGGAAAGAATGGAACCGAGATCAAACAGAAGAAAGCAAAAGGAAGTATCACGACAGCAAACGGAGGTGTAAGAAAGTGGTAGGAGAAGAAAAGAAGAAAAGTTGGGAAGAATTTACACGAAGAATGGAAACAGATGTAAGTGGCAGTAAAAGGATGCTGTATGGGCTTCTAAGAAGTAAGAGGAAAGAAAGAGTTACTACAAAGCTAGTGAAAAAGGAAGATGGAGAGTTGCTAACACACCCAGAAAAGATAAAGGGACGACGGAAGGAGTATTTCGATAAGCTATTGAATGTGAGCAATGTACTGGTGAGATGGAAGTGACACAACCTGACGACTCTATAACAGAAGATGATATAACAATGCTGGAGGTGGAATTAGAAGTACAGAAAATGAAGATGGGAAAAGCAACAGGGGTGGATGAAATCAATGTGAACCTGTTGGGATGCAATGGTTGTATCGACTGCTAAAGTGTGTGTGGAAACGGAAATGTGTACGAGAAGACTGGGAGAAAGGGCTAATAATACCAGTGTTTAAGAAGGGGGACAAGAAGGTGTGTGATAACTATAGAGGGATCACCCTCATATCACAGATAGTAAAAATACTGGAAAGGATATTAGAAAGAAGAATGAGAAGAAAGGTGGAAGGAGAGTTGCAAGAGGAACAGTATGGCTTCAGGAGTGGAAGATCCACAGTGGACCCAATCTTTAGCTTGAGGCAGGTGATGGAAAAGGACTGGGAATATGGAGAGGATTTGATCATGACTTTCCTAGATCTAGAAAAGGCATATGATAGTGTTCCCAGAGAGAAGGTATGGGAAACCATGGTTAAGAAGAGACTGGGAAGAGAAATGTTGGAAATGGTGCAAGCAATGTACAACAACTGTGTTAGCAGGGTACAGACCCCAGTTGGAAAGACAGATTGGTTTAGGAACAAGACTGGACTAAGACAGGGGAGTGTGCTGTCACCTCTCTTGTTCATAATGGTGATGGATGAAATTGTAAAGGAAACAAAGGAAGCATATGGACATACAGAAATGAAGTTACTGTTATTTGCAGATGATATTGTGGTCTGGGGAAGGAACACCGAAGAAGTGCAAAAACAACTAGATGCACTGAACGAAAATATTCAGAAGTACGGTCTGAAAATCAGTATAGAGAAAAGCAAGACCATGGTGATGACAAGAGGGGAAAGACAAGGAAAGGGCACTGTGAAAATTGGAAGTCAGAGTTTGGAAATCGTGGTTACGTTCAAATACCTAGGAAGTGAATTGATGCAAACTGGTAGGTTGGACATGGAGATTGGCAGGAGGGTACAGCAGAGCAATGCATTCTATCAAAGTGTAAGAAAACTTGTTTGGGATAAGGAAGTACCAAGGAAAAGCGTAATGTATAAAGTGTACTATGTTCCCATATTAACTTATGCAGCTGAGACTTGGACCCTGACAAGTAGGCAAGAGAGTAGAACCCAAGCCAGTGAAATGAAATTCCTAAGAAGTATGATAGGAAAGACAGAGTGAGGAATGAAGATGTTAGGAAGGAAGTTGGGATGGAAAAACTAAATGAGAGAATTGAGAAGAATAAAGTAAGGTGGTTTGGACATGTAAAGAGGATGGAGGAAAACAGGATACCAAGACAGATGCTGGAGGCGAAGTGCACGGGTAAGAGAGCAAGAGGAAGACCTAGAACAAGGTGGATTGATTCAGTGAAGAACAGTGTAAGAAAAAGAAATCTGGACTGGGACAAGATCGTGGAAGAAGAATGGTGGAAGGAAAGAGGAAAGTGGAGAAGTGCCATAAATACCCCGACCCGGCAGGAGCTGGATAAGGGGAAATGATGATGATGATGATGATATACAGGGTCATCGAAAAGTAATGCCAACATTTAAAAAAATGATAGCACCGAATCCCTTTATGTTAAACGTGTAATTCTTTCACTGAACGCCAGCTGGTTAAAGTAAGTTTTGTTTTGGAGGGGACGTGACCTTGCTATGCGCACACTAGATGCGCAGTAGCCAAGGTCGTCCGGGAGCGCGCGCGCCAATGAAGTCCTGATCTCACCCCTTTGGATTTTTTTTTCTGGGGGTACATTAAAAACATTGTGTATGCAGAAAAAATTCGGGATTTGGAGCACCTGCGGGAGTGAATTTCTGCCGCCATCTTGACAGGTACTCCTGAAATGATTGCACTACCAATCCAGCCATTGGGAAAGTGTGTGTTCAATGCTGATGTTGGTGGTCGGCCTGGCCTAGATTTTTTCTCTACAGTGCCTGTTTCCCTAAACTGATTAAACTATTGAAGAATGAGAGCTTTGTAATCAGGCGCAGTTTGTCGGGCGGTGCAGCCATTGGCGCGCACGCTCCCGGCCGACCTTGGCTACTGCGCATCCAGCTGGCGTTCAGTGAAAGAATTACACGTTTAACATAAAGGTGCTATCATTTTTTTAAATGTTTGCATTATTTTTCGAGGCACCTGTATAT
This sequence comes from Meconema thalassinum, assembly GCA_946902985.2. NCBI lineage: Eukaryota > Metazoa > Arthropoda > Insecta > Orthoptera > Tettigoniidae > Meconema > Meconema thalassinum. Next base: position 1,780,486 of record OX336399.1, on the reverse strand, counting down.
ATTTGCTCAATAAACCTTTTTCCCAATGTTACGATGACTTCGCGAGTCAGGAATTTTGTTGAAATATGGTCAGGAAAAGTCAGGAAAATTGACATTGAAAATTCTGTGGACACCATGTTTAGTCGTTATTAATTGTTCATTCAAATGTCATTGGTAATGTGCTACTGAAAGATGCGCATTAGGCGTGTTCAATTGTTATCGAGACATCGTTTCACTGTTGCCAATGTATAGTACACAGGTCATGCGTAGCAAGTGAAGAGGAGCGGCTTCTGTCTGCTTGTGTTACAAGCAAGGGGGTCTGGGGCGTTATTAACACACATCTTGTGTTACAAGCAAGGGGGTCTGGGGCGTTATTAACACACATCTTGTGTTACAAGCAAGGGGGTCTGGGGCGTTATTAACACACATCTTGTGTTACAAGCAAGGGGGTCTGGGGCGTTATTAACACACATCTTGTGTTACAAGCAAGGGGGTCTGGGGCGTTATTAACACACATCTTGTGTTACAAGCAAGGGGGTCTGGGGCGTTATTAACACACATCTTGTGTTACAAGCAAGGGGGTCTGGGGCGTTATTAACACACATCTTGTGTTACAAGCAAGGGGGTCTGGGGCGTTATTAACACACATCTTGTGTTACAAGCAAGGGGGTCTGGGGCGTTATTAACACACATCTTGTGTTACAAGCAAGGGGGTCTGGGGCGTTATTAACACACATCTTGTGTTACTAGCAAGGGGGTCTGGGGCGTTATTAACACACATCTTGTGTTACAAGCAAGGGGGTCTGGGGCGTTATTAACACACATCTTGTGTTACAAGCAAGGGGGTCTGGGGCGTTATTAACACACATCTTGTGTTACAAGCAAGGGGGTCTGGGGCGTTATTAACACACATCTTGTGTTACAAGCAAGGGGGTCTGGGGCGTTATTAACACACATCTTGTGTTACTAGCAAGGGGGTCTGGGGCGTTATTAACACACATCTTGTGTTACAAGCAAGGGGGTCTGGGGCGTTATTAACACACATCTTGTGTTACAAGCAAGGGGGTCTGGGGCGTTATTAACACACATCTTGTGTTACAAGCAAGGGGGTCTGGGGCGTTATTAACACACATCTTGTGTTACAAGCAAGGGGGTCTGGGGTGTTATTAACACACATCTTGTGTTACAAGCAAGGGGGTCTGGGGCGTTATTAACACACATCTTGTGTTACAAGCAAGGGGGTCTGGGGCGTTATTAACACACATCTTGTGTTACAAGCAAGGGGGTCTGGGGCGTTATTAACACACATCTTGTGTTACAAGCAAGGGGGTCTGGGGCGTTACTAACACACATCTTGTGTTACAAGCAAGGGGGTCTGGGGCGTTATTAACACACATCTTGTGTTACAAGCAAGGGGGTCTGGGGCGTTATTAACACACATCTTGTGTTACAAGCAAGGGGGTCTGGGGCGTTATTAACACACATCTTGTGTTACTAGCAAGGGGGTCTGGGGCGTTATTAACACACATCTTGTGTTACAAGCAAGGGGGTCTGGGGCGTTATTAACACACATCTTGTGTTACAAGCAAGGGGGTCTGGGGCGTTATTAACACACATCTTGTGTTACAAGCAAGGGGGTCTGGGGCGTTATTAACACACATCTTGTGTTCCAAGCAAGGGGGTCTGGGGCGTTATTAACACACATCTTGTGTTACAAGCAAGGGGGTCTGGGGCGTTACTAACACACATCTTGTGTTACAAGCAAGGGGGTCTGGGGCGTTACTAACACACATCTTGTGTTACAAGCAAGGGGGTCTGGGGCGTTACTAACACACATCTTGTGTTACAAGCAAGCAAGGGGGTCTGGGGCGTTACTAACACACATCTTGTGTTACAAGCAAGGGGGTCTGGGGCGTTACTAACACACATCTTGTGTTACAAGCAAGCAAGAGGGTCTGGGGCGTTATTAACACACATCTTGTGTTACAATCAAGCAAGGGGGTCTGGGGCGTTACTAACACACATCTTGTGTTACAAGCAAGGGGGTCTGGGGCGTTACTAACACACATCTTGTGTTACAAGCAAGCAAGGGGGTCTGGTGCGTTATTAACACACATCTTGTGTTACAAGCAAGGGGGTCTGGGGCGTTATTAACACACATCTTGTGTTACAAGCAAGGGGGTCTGGGGCGTTACTAACACACATCTTGTGTTACAAGCAAGGGGGTCTGGGGCGTTATTAACACACATCTTGTGTTACAAGCAAGGGGGTCTGGGGCGTTATTAACACACATCTTGTGTTACAAGCAAGGGGGTCTGGGGCGTTACTAACACACATCTTGTGTTACAAGCAAGCAAGGGGGTCTGGGGCGTTATTAACACACATCTTGTGTTACAAGCAAGGGGGTCTGGGGCGTTATTAACACACATCTTGTGTTACAAGCAAGCAAGGGGGTCTGGGGCGTTATTAACACACATCTTGTGTTACAAGCAAGGGGGTCTGGGGCATTATTAACACACATCTTGTGTTACAAGCAAGGGGGTCTGGGGCGTTACTAACACACATCTTGTGTTACAAGCAAGGGGGTCTGGGGCGTTACTAACACACATCTTGTGTTACAAGCAAGGGGGTCTGGGGCGTTATTAACACACATCTTGTGTTACAGGCAAGGGAGTCTGGGGTGTTATTAACACACATCTTGTGTTACAAGCAAGGGGGTCTGGGGCGTTATTAACACACATCTTGTGTTACAAGCAAGGGGGTCTGGGGCGTTATTAACACACATCTTGTGTTACAAGCAAGGGGGTCTGCGGCGTTATTAACACACATCTTGTGTTACAAGCAAGGGGGTCTGGGGCGTTAATAACACACATCTTGTGTTACAAGCAAGGGGGTTTGCGGCGTTATTAACACACATCTTGTGTTACAAGCAAGGGGGTCTGGGGCGTTATTAACACACATCTTGTGTTACAAGCAAGGGGGTCTGGGGCGTTATTAACACACATCTTGTGTTACAAGCAAGGGGGTCTGCGGCGTTATTAACACACATCTTGTGTTACAAGCAAGGGGGTCTGGGGCGTTATTAACACACATCTTGTGTTACAAGCAAGGGGGTCTGCAGCGTTATTAACACACATCTTGTGTTACAAGCAAGGGGGTCTGGAGTGTTATTAACACACTTCTTGTGTTACAAGCAAGGGGGTCTGGGGCGTTATTAACACACATCTTGTGTTACAAGCAAGGGGGTCTGGGGCGTTATTAACACACATCTTGTGTTACTAGCAAGGGGGTCTGGGGCGTTATTAACACACATCTTGTGTTACAAGCAAGCAAGGGGGTCTGGGGCGTTATTAACACACATCTTGTGTTACAAGCAAGGGGGTCTGGGGGCGTTATTAACACACATCTTGTGTTACAAGCAAGGGGGTCTGGGGCGTTATTAACACACATCTTGTGTTACAAGCAAGGGGGTCTGGGGCGTTATTAACACACATCTTGTGTTACAAGCAAGGGGGTCTGGGGCGTTATTAACACACATCTTGTGTTACAAGCAAGGGGGTCTGGGGCGTTACTAACACACATCTTGTGTTACTAGCAAGGGGGTCTGGGGCGTTATTAACACACATCTTGTGTTACAAGCAAGGGGGTCTGGGGCGTTATTAACACACATCTTGTGTTACAAGCAAGGGGGTCTGGGGCGTTATTAACACACATCTTGTGTTACAAGCAAGGGGGTCTGGGGCGTTATTAACACACATCTTGTGTTACAAGCAAGGGGGTCTGGGGCGTTATTAACACACATCTTGTGTTACAAGCAAGCAAGGGGGTCTGGGGCGTTATTAACACACATCTTGTGTTACAAGCAAGGGGGTCTGGGGCGTTATTAACACACATCTTGTGTTACAAGCAAGGGGGTCTGGGGCGTTATTAACACACATCTTGTGTTACAAGCAAGGGGGTCTGGGGCGTTATTAACACACATCTTGTGTTACAAGCAAGGGGGTCTGGGGCGTTATTAACACACATCTTGTGTTACAAGCAAGGGGGTCTGGGGGCGTTATTAACACACATCTGTGCGTAATTTGAAACTTAGAACACGGTGCCGTATGCGTGTGGTTGGCAACATTTTATTTCTCCTATAAATCACACCCAGAATGGGCGACACAAGTGGTGTTATAAAAAGAAGACGATGGGTGGGTTATACGCAGCGGAGGACATCATTATCATTAGACAACGCACTTCGGCTAATTTAAGCGGCCACCCTCATAATGTGGTTAACCCTGACAGTTTGTCTTACTGAAGAAAGTCGACCCTAATGATGAGCATTTATATTTTTGTTTTAGGTTTGAAAATACGTTGGTAATGGCAGTGGTGCCAACTTATAGGTAGTGTTGCTAAAGAGTATATCTAGTGACTATTTGGCAACACTGCTTAAAATGTTTTATGTCAGAATTTGTGACGGAATGTGGTGGTGTTACAGCGAAACGACTCGCTGTCGTACGACGGAGCTTTCAACATGTACACGGGGGCAGACGACATCGACAAGCTGGGTGTGCTGCACGCTTGGAACTTCTACAACCAGACTCCGTACTACCAGTATCCCTGTAACGTGGTGAGGGGCACGTCCGGAGAGCTGTGGCCCCCCACTCACTCTCGTAGCGGCGTCTCCATCTTCGCTCCAGACGTGTGTCTGTAAGTCTGTCTGCCCTAACAACATAACACGCTTTTATGTACAAAATGGGATATTTCTTTGATGAGATATTCGAATGTCGAGCGTTCATCTTTAGATCCTGCTCACTTAGGCTTAGTTAATGAATTACACAAATATACAGGCTTAGCCCAAGCGGTTACAGCGTTGACACATGTACCAATTAAATGAGAAACTCGTCAAGTTTGTTGAGTCTCCTGCCCCTCAGGGGCTCACATCTAGTGGGCCGTGGGTTGGCGACCATGGGACCCCAGCTGAGTCCGGCATTCCTTCTACTTACTTGTGCCGGGCTCCTCTCTGTCTTCTTTCCTGTCGACCACTCTTGGTCAACTCTTGTTCTCTTCTGACCCCGACGGTATTAGTGTATCCGAGGCCTAGGGAGTCTCTTCCTTTCCCGCCTTAAATGGCCCTCGTCTCATCTTTCCTCATCCCTCATTCTTCGAGGGATTAGTCTTCTTTTTATTTTCATTATAGTTCCTTTTCTCTTTAAGATTCCCGCCGCTCCCCGTGTCTCTAAATTACATTTTGTGAGTTCCTTTTAAAAAAAATCTTACCCACATTTTCTATGTATTTTCAATTTCAATTGCATTTAGTTGAGTATTTCGAATCTAAACTACATTTTGTGTATATTTCCTTCTAAATTACCTTTTGTAAGTATTTTCAGTCCAGCTTAATTTTCGTTATGGTTTCCATATCATTGTCATTTTCGCTATCACCCAGACCATTAGGGGCCGATAACCTAGATGTTACGCCCCTTAAAACAACAATTATCATCATGATCACAAATGCTGGATGTGCCCTCCTCCCTTCACACGGCAAATATTGATACGGTACGGTGGTCCAGCTCTGGCCACACACGCTGGATCCGGTTCCACAAGATTAACCGCCATCTCGCATACTGACACGTAGCTGCCTAACCGCCGAGCAGACAACACCACCTAGTGGCCGACCAGTATACTAAGCCTTTCCGCAGTAACCTTCAGACAACTTGACGAGTTCTCTTTTAATTGGTATATGTATCAATACTGTCAGCAATATAATTTCATTAAGGGGAGACTCCACTGCAAAACTTAATTTTTTTTCAAAGAATTTTTATTGGCTATTTCAGACCCTTGGAGTGTTTTCTCTTAGATACCAGAAAGATTTGGTTCTATTCGAATTATAAATAAGTCTAAATAATATTTAATATATGGACCGCATGAGGGGGGCGAGGCTCACTGACAGCTGTCAAAGCTGATGTTATCACCATCAAACACGACCATCTTCTCACCAATCGGAAAACCTTTGTTCCAAAGTTGGCTCTTTGCTTTTCCTTGAAATGTAGCGATTCCTGGTGATAAAAAGCGGAACTAGTAATTTCAACAAAGATTTTGTTGAGAGGTAAATTTTTATAAATTTCATTTCTAAATTCAATACCAACTTTCCTATCCTAAATATTAACCAATCTCAGTGAAATTTTCGCAGGACATAGTCATGAGGTATTTGCATACTTCTGTCCGTTAATATTAACCTTTTGCGCTCATGTGTCGACCTCAGGTCGACAGCCTTCACTTAGCGTTATAGCTCGTGTGTCGACCCTGAGTCGACACAATGTTTGGCCGCTCGTTTCTAGGTTACCTGGCATGCCAGGGTTTTTGTACTTCGTTTGGTAAGTGTGGTTCCGGAAACCGAAAGAAACCGAACAGGAGTCCTTTAGTTTCTCTTTGCTCGACAAGACTGCTCCGTTTCCTTGACATTGAAAGCAGTCGCGGTAAAACAACATGGCGTTATAGCTCGTGTGTCGACCCTAAGTCATTGGCCGCTCGTTTCTAGGTTACCTGGCATGCCAGGTCTTTTGTATTTCGTTTGGTAAGTGCTGGTCCCGGAAATCGAAAGTAACGAAACACGAGTGTTTTGGTTTCTCTTTGCTCGGGAAAACTGCTCCGTTTCCTTGACATGAAAAACAGTCGCGGTGAAGCAACATGGCGGCGCACAGTCTGACCGAAGCTGAGATCCGGGCGTCTATTTCGGCTGATTTTGATGATAGTGACCATAAGAGCGATGCAATTTTTGAATCTAGCGATGAAAATGATATATCCGTGAGTGGTTCAAGTGACTATATTGACATCGGCGTCACAAGAAATCATGGAGGAGGCGATAACATTATGTGAAGCAATCAGGGTCAATCCAGGCATTTGCTTTGAACACTTCCACACACTCAATACATACCGTTAAGAAAGTTAAAAACATTATTTTGTGTCGTGTAAATGCCATACTTTCATTAATTTTGTACTTCCTTCCCGTATATATTGTTACTTAATACCAGGTTTTAAAATATGAAGAATGCTGACAGAAATAAATACGAGTTGGGAGAAACCGGGACTTACAATAATTCGAGTGGAAAGGGTTAAATGATATGCAGTTTCAATGATTTTTTATGTCATGCATAAATTATTTGAAAGAAAATTAGTTTGAATTTTGAAAAATGAACTAAGGGTAACTAAACAAACATTCTCAATGCACAGAACTCTTAAACTATGTCTGAAGACATTGAATTGATATCTCAGTACCAAAAGTTGGTTTTCAAAAATGCCATTAAATACCACATTAAATATTAATAATTCAAAAACCATTCAAGTTAGGGCCTTCAAACCTTACACATTGCTACATCTTTACGTGATATATATGATCACAAAATTAATTTGAAATCGATGCAGTAGGAAAGAAGTAAAATTTTTCAGTGGAGTCTCTCCTTGTACATGAAGTCACTTGTGCTGACCCTGTTTGATGAAATATTTATTTTAATGTTACAAATGTCTGTTCCATGAACAACTCCCCCAAACTATTGTATGAAGGTGTAGTTTGTAAACTAATAAGCGGAATGAACTACAACTACTCTGCTGTGATGATTTTTTAATTTTTGTTTTTAATCTTATGACTTTTAGTGCCAGCAGTGTTCGAGGACAGAGTTTGTAGCTGCTTCTATACAGACACCCATGGGGTGAGCTACAAGTATCGAGTATTGTCTGGGTCTAAGGAGGAAAGTGTGAATGTAAAGACGAGGCTGTGTTAGGGACCAACCCCGGCATTTGCCTGGGAGGAAGATGGGAAACCACAGAACACCATCTTCAAGGTTGCCGGCGGGGTATTCGAACCTCCTCGCCTCCCGGATGTGAGCGACTGTCTGCAGCCACGCCGTAACGACCACGGCTAACTCACCATGGTGGTGATTAACTAAAACATATGAAACAGCGTTTGTCTACTGGATGCTCAGTTTCGGTGTAGGCTTTAGTAAAATGTTTAAATAATAAGCCAAGGTAGCTCTCATGTGCGGCATCCCTTGAAAAGTTTTCAGATTATAAAATCTTGCTCATAAGTGACGTTTTCCTGTGGTTGCAAGTTTGCGATTGTCCACGCGGCCAATGAGTATCGCGATGCTAGGTTGTCCACACCATGGGCGGACGCACTTTTCACTATCCGTTCACTTTTAAGTTCGCTATCGTGCATGGAGAAAGATGATTTTACGCAACTGGGACCGATGTTTGACAAGATTCCACCCTAAGTCGTGTGGTCTGCCGGCCATCTTGAGGATGTAATTTTGGCAGATGAACATTTCAATTGGGTATCGAATGTTACAAATTATTCACGGAGAATTGTATGAGGCGACATTTACTTTCCAATTACAAATTATACAGGTTTTCGAGCTAACCATTGCGTGCGACGAACGATAAGAATGAGAAATTGTAATATTTCGGTATTATTTCTCAAAGTGGTATTGTTTCATGATTTCAAGAAATAATTTTGCATTATTTTGTGACTCCCATTTTTAGATATTTTCCAAATGTAGTGGTCTATAACGGAAACGACTTGTTTCGCAAGATCTCTCGACCCATTGCATAGTAAAGGACATACAGTCTGTTCTCTGACTTATAACACAAAATATATTTCTTTTCGCTCAAATTTAATAATTTTTCAAATTCCCCCGTTCGGATCTCCGGGTGGGGACTACTCGAGAGGGGGTTAACATCACAGAAGTGACAAAGAGGAAATCTGACATTCTACGGATCGGAGCGTGGAATGTTAGAAGTCTGCTAGGAAGTGGAAGGTTAGAAAACTTAGAAAGGGAAATGGATAGGTTGAGGTTGGATTTGGTTGGGTTTAGGGAAATGCGCTGGCAGGAAGAACAGGACTTTTGGACAGGAGACTATAGGGTCATTAGCACTAAATCAAACAATGGCCAAGCAGGGGTTGGTCTCATATTGAGTAGGAAACTTGGACAGCGGGTGGAATATTATGAGCAATATAGTGAACGGATTATTGTAGCTAAAATCAATTCAAAACCTACCTGCACCACAGTGGTACAAGTCTATATGCCTACCAGTCAAGCTGATGATGAGGATGTTGAAAAGGTCTACGAAGAAATAGATGACATTCTGAGGTATATCAAAGGTGATGAAAATGTTATAGTAACGGGAGATTGGAATGCTGTGGTAGGAAAAGGGAGAGAAGGGAAGATAGTAGGAGATTTCGGATTAGGTGAAAGGAATGATCGAGGAAGCAGGCTGATGGAATTCTGCACCGAGCATGAATTGGTCATAGCTAACACATTCAATAACCACAATAGAAGAATATACACAGGGATGAGACCAAGAGATACAGGGCGTTACCAAATAGACTTCATTATGGTCAAGCAGAGGTTTCAAAACCAGATTTTGGATTGTAAAACATATCCTGGTGCTGACATAAACTCTGATCACAATCTGGTTGTAATGAAATGCAGATTAAAGTTGAAGAAACTGAAGAAAAGTCAAAAGCCAAAAAGGTGGGCAATAGACAGACTGAAAGTGAAGGATGTGAACGAAGGATTCAAGAAGAGTATGAAGGAAGGACTAATGAAAAACCCTAAACAAACTTCAATTGCAGACGAATGGGCACTTTTGAAGAATGAAATAACAAAATCGGCAGAAGAAAACATTGGTAGGAAAGAAAGAATAGGTAGAAAACCGTGGATCACTCAGGATATACTAGAATTGATGGATGAAAGGCGGAGACACAAGAATCTAAGAGATGAAGAGGGGAAAGCAGAATACAGACGTCTGAGAAATGAGGTTAACAAGAAGTGCAAAGAAGCGAAAGAAGAATGGTTGAAAGAGAAATGTACAGGTATAGAAAAGTGTCTGAAATTAGGAAAAGTAGACACAGCTTATCGAAGGATTAAGAATACTTTTGGGGAAAAGAAGACTAAGTGCTGTAATATTAAGGACACAAATGGAAAGCCTCTAACAGATAGGGAAGAAATGGTTGAGAGATGGAAAGCTTACATAGAGTGCTTGTATAAGGGAAAGGAGATTGAGAATCATGTAATGGAAAGGGAGGAGGAAATTGATGAGGATGCGAAAGGAGATTTAATATTGAGATCAGAATTTGATAGAGCTTTGGAAGACTTAAGCAGGAACAAAGCACCAGGCATAGATGATATACCGATTGAGTTGCTACGCTGCATAGGAGATGAAGGTCTGATCAGGTTATTTCACTTGGTGTGTAGGATTTATGAGACAGGTGAGGTACCCTCTGATTTCAGGAAGAATGTAATCATCCCTATACTAAAGAAAGTGGGAGCTGACAGATGTGAAGATTACCGTACAATCAGCTTGATTACTCATGCTTCAAAAATCCTGTCTAGAATAATTTACAAGAGGATTGAAAGCCAGATAGAAACGGAGTTGGGTGAAGACCAGTTTGGTTTCTGGAGAAATGTAGGAACAAGGGAAGCTGTACTAAGTCTTAGGCTGATTTTGGAAGGTAGAATAAGGAAAGATAAGAGAACGTTCATGGCTTTTGTAGACTTAGAAAAGGCTTTTGATAACGTTGATTGGACTAAATTGTTTGACATTTTGAAATCTATTGGAATAAAGTACAGGGATAGGAGGGTGATCTACATTCTATACAGAAACCAGACAGCAGTCATTCGAGCTGAAGGATATGAGAGAGAAGCTGGTATTCAGAAAGGTGTTAGGCAAGGCTGCAACTTATCACCCATACTTTTCAATCTTTACGTTGAACAAGCAATGAAGGAAATTGGAGAAAAATTTAAAGTGGGAGTGAAGATTCAAGGAGAAATAATTTCAACTCTGAGATTTGCTGATGACATAGTCATCTTGGCCAACAAGCCTGAGGATTTGAATGAGTTTTTGAATGGTATGGATTCCGTCTTACGGAAGGACTTCATGATGAAAATAAATGTAAAACATAAATACTGGGATGCAGCCGAAATAAATCAGAAACCTCTATGGAGATCAAATTGGCAGGTGAAAAGCTGAAGGAAGTAGGAGACTTCTGTTACTTAGGAAGCAGAATAACCAGTGATGGACGAAGCAAAGAGGATATAAAAAGTAGGTTGGCTCAGGCAAGGAAAGCCTTTCTACAAAAAAGGAATCTGTTGACATCGAATATAGATTTAGGTATTAGGAAGTCATTTTTGAAAGCCTTTGTCTGGAGCGCTCTATGGAAGTGAAACTTGGACTATTGGTGCAGCAGAAAAGAGGTGGATTGAGGCATTTGAAATGTGGTGTTACAGGAGAATGATGAAGATCAGATGGGTAGATAGGGTTACAAACGAAGAGGTATTAAGGCGAGTGGGAGAGGAGAGATGTTTCTGGCGACTGCTAATGAAGAGAAGAGATAGGTTAGTAGGACACATACTAAGACACCCAGGAATAGCAAGCTTAGTTATGGAAGGAAGGGTCGAGGACAAGAACTGTAGGGGTAGACCAAGGTTAGAATATGTTAAACAGATTGCCTCGGATGTAGGGTGTGGTAGCTATGTAGAGATGAAACTATTAGCTCAGGACAGGGAGGCATGGAGAGCTGCATCAAACCAGTCAAAAGACTGAAGACTCAAACAACAACAACATCTGCCATATTGCCATTTGCTTTCAAAACAGGAACAGGCCTCGGAAAGGACGGATGCAAACGACGACGACCCGGATATGCTAATGGACTACGAGTTGGCACGTTAAACATTCAAACACTGACACGAAAGGTGGAGGAGATTGTGGATGTGATGGAGACAAGAAAGCTCGATGTACTGGGCTTGGCAGAAACAAGATGGAAAGGAGAAGGTCGCAGAGAACTGAGGAAGTGGAGTGGGAACAGTGAAGGAAGGAGCAGCGGAGTAGGAGTAGTTGTGAGAGATGGAATGAAGGGAATAAGTGACATGATCATGAAGATCAGAGTAACTGTAAAGGGAAGAAGCCTGGAGATAGCCCAGGTATATGCCCCTCAAGTTGGATGTACAGCTCAAGAGAAGGAAGACTTGGAGGAGGAGCTACAACAGCAGTTGAATGGTCAGAGCATCATTGTCATGGGAGATTTGAATGCACATGTAGGAAGTGAAAGGCAAGGATGGGGAGCAGAAGGACGGGGCAGCAGGAATGAAGAAGGGAGAAAGTTGCTGGATTTTTGCAAGAGAAACGGTTTAGTGGTAGGCAACTCCTGGTTCCGGAAGAAAGAAAGCCACAAGGTAACGTGGTACAGCAGTGATTTAACAAAGAAATCTTTGGTAGATTACATGCTGTACGACTGGGAAATGAATAGAAGTGTCAGAGATATAAAGGTAATACCATCAGAGGCCTTAGATAGCGACCACAGAATACTCGTAATGAACCTGGGAGTTGTTAAGGATAGCAAGAGGACAGAGTACCAGGAAAGGAGAATCAAAGTATGGAAACTGAAGGAAAAGGAAGTCGAGGAAGAATTCCAGAATATAATATGGGAAAAGATGCCTACAGACAATCCTAAAACAGGGGAAGAGGAATGGAAGCAATTCAAAAACACAATGGTGGAAGCTGCAGTGGCAGTATGTGGAAGAACTAGCAACAGAAAGTGGTGTAAAGAGACACCATGGTGAAATGAGAGAGTAAAAGAAGCTGTGGGAAGGAAGAACAAGGCTTTCAGAGTGTGGTTCCAGGAAAGAACTGATCTAGCAAGGGAAGATTATAAGATAAAGAAGAAGGAAGCGAACAAGATTGTCGCAGAGGAGAGGAAGAAGTGGATGGTAAAGTGGACAGAGATGATGGAGGAAGACAGCAGAGGAAATAAGAAACTTTATGGGATGGTCAAAACTAAGAGAAGAGGTCTGCGAGAGGATGCGGTAATGGTGGACACAAACGGAAATGAGGTACACAACAAAGAGATACTCAAGACTGTGTGGAAAGAGTACTTTGACGATTTACTGAATCCAAATGGTCATAGGGAGGAAGACAATGCATTGGAAGATGGAGAAGACAACACAGGAATGGAAGAGGACCTGACTTGGAGAGAACTGGAGTTGGCTATTGACAAGATGAAAGGAGGAAGGGCACCGGGTGTGGACGAAGTGAGTGTTGAAATGGTGAAGGCAGCAGGGGAGGTTGGGAAACAGTGGCTGTATGGGTGGCATGGAAGGAGAAAAAGACCCCAGAAGATTGGAAGAAAGGATTAACTGTCCCAATATTTAAGAAAGGAAGCAGAAAGGAGTGCAGAAATTACAGGGGAGTCACACTCATACCACACTGTGCCAAGATATATGAAAGTAGAATACGAGCCAAAGTGGAGAGAGAATTGAGAGAGGAGCAGTATGGATTCAGACCTGTGAGATCAACAGTGAGGCAGCTCCAGGAACACCACTACGAATTTGGAGAGGATCTGTTGATGGCCTTCCTGGACATCGAAAAGGCCTATGATAGTGTGTTTAGGGAGAAGGTTTGGAAAGCAATGGAAAACATGGGAGTGGAAAAAGGGACTGTAGGCAGAGTGAAGGAGATGTATTGTGGAAGTGTGAGTTGTGTGAAAGTTGGAGGGGAAAGAACAGACTGGTTCAGACAAATGAGTGGCCTGAAACAGGGTAGTGCACTGTCTCCCCTTCCCTTTATTGTGGTTATGGACGAGGTAATGACACGGATAGCAGGAAAGATAGGAGAAGATTAGATGAAAGCAATGGTGTTTGCAGATGATCTCATGGTCTGGGGAAACAAGGAGGAGGAAATTCAGGAGCAATTGAAGGCTTGGGAAGAAACAGTGGGAGAGTACGGATGGAAGTTCAACATCAGTAAATGTGAGATTCTGTTAACGACCAGGAAAAAGGACAGACCAATGAGTGGGATAACACTTGGAGGTGGACAGCTGAAGAAGGTGGAAAGTCTCAAGTACTTGGGAAGTATAGTGGAGGAAAATGGGAGAAATGACAAAGAGATTACGGAACGTGGCAGACAGGCAGAAGCATTAGGAGCTTAGTGTGGAATAAAGATGTCCCACAAAAAAGCAAGAAGCTACTATATCCCGATACTGACCTATTCATCAGAAACGTGGATAATGAAGAAAAGAGACATAGGCAGGATACAGGCAAGTGAAATGAAGTTCCTACGAAGTAGGATCGGAGTAACAAGAAGAGACAGGTTGAGGAATGAAAAGGTCAGTGAAAGAGGAGCCCTTGCAAGGTAGGATTGAGACATCAAGACTGAGGTGGTATGGACACTTAAAGAGAATGGAAGAGAAGAAGATTCCCAAGAGGATACAGATGCAGAAGAAATGACCAAGGGGAAGACCAAGAGATAGATGGCTGAAAGGAGTGGAGGAATGGCAAGGACTGGACCAGAGTGACAGCGGAGAGGTGGTGGGAAGAAAGGACTAAGTGGCGAGGCTTATGTTCCAAACAGACCCAGCCTGGGGCTGGAAACTGTACAAGATGATGATCTGCCATATTGGGACTGCCATTTTAAACGGGTTAATTTTGAGGTCAAATTCATATTCGGCAACGTGTTTGTTTTTTCAACAAGGTCAACAATCAGTAGTCATTGACAATCAACCAAAGATGATGTCAAACAAGCCTGTAAAATATCTAGCATGCACCTACCATCTTGCGATCAAAAGTTGAATCCAGTAGTACCAGATTAACCGCTAAGACGCGCTGAGGTAATAAATGGAGTAACGAAGATTATATCCATGGCCAGCAGATAGCGTTAGCTCACTGAAAGTCATTCATAGTACATTCATAGTAGATTTTTTTAAATAATTAATCATTCCCAATGAATGAAGTCAAAATAGTTGAAACTATTGTCTCAATTTTATTTAATTGTATATATTGCTCTAATTGCAGCTGGGACTCTTTCTTTTATGTGCAGTCAGTAGCAGTGACCTGTTGTTCATAAATCCCCACATATGTGAATGCCCGAACGATTGGACATTTTCCCCTCTTATCTTTATGTTGTCGTCTTCTGCAGGCCTTCCTCCTTTTCTAAAAGTTATTTGTATGGTCTTGTCTGTGTTAATTTGAAGACAATTTTTAGCATTTGGTCGGCCGTATTTTAATATCAAATTCCTAATCAGCAAGGCCGAAAACCTAATTATACCATTGACAAGTTGGAACTCCAAAGAGTTGATTTAGTGATCATCTCCTCTTGTTCTGTTGCAGAGCGATCGACTTGAGCTACAGCCAGGAGACGGAGAAGCGGGGCATCTCGGGTCTGCACTACATTGGAGACAACAAGACGCTGGACACGGGAGCTTTGTTCCCGGAGAAGAAGTGTCTGTGCGTGGCCGAGGATTGCCAACCGACCGGTGCTCTCAACGTGTCGGCGTGCAGATTCAACGCCCCCATCTTCATCACCTTTCCCCACTTCTATCTGGCGGACCCCAGCTATCTGGAAGGCGTCGAGGGCATGAAGCCGTCCCGAGAGAAACACGAGTTCACCTTTGCGATGGAGCCGGTGAGTGACTGTCCCACAATATAAACAACTAGAGGACCCAGGGGCTTTTGTTTTGTTTATTTCTTTATAAACAAACTAGCTGTACCCGGCATGCGTTGCAATGCCAATCAAAGAAAGTGTTGGCATTATAACTTTGTATGTTGAAGTGCTTTTGGATTCCCAATGTTTTTCTTTTTCCGTTAACCACCTCTAAACTATTGTAAAATTGATTTACCATCTCAAAAAAATGATGGGAGCGTGCTCAACAACTCACCAAATTTTCATCGCAATGAATGATATATGAACGCATACGGGACTTTGTTGAAACGCTTCGCGTGCCTTCGCTCATATGTTGAATCTACTTGAGCGCTACCTATTGTAAAATGCATTAACTAAGCCTGAAACCTTCCCTGGAGTGTACACAACAACCGACCCAAGTTTAGTCGCTATCAGACGAATGGTATATGAACATATACGGGACTATGTTGAAGCACTTCGCGCGTCGTCGCTCGTTTGTTTAATCTACTTGTGCGATACCTATTGTAAAGTGAATTTACTAACCCAGAAACCTTCCCTGAAGTGTGCACAACATCGCTATCAGCCGAATAGTATATGAACGCAAATGGGACTTTGTTGAAACGGTTCGCGCATCGTTGCTCATTTGTTGAATCTACTCGTGACATGGATGGATTTACATGGATTTACTAAGCCAGACACCTTGCCTGTGGTGTTTTAGCGAGACTAACGAACAGCAATTCATTTTTATATATATAGATTGTCAATATTTATTGAATCCGTGTGCAATTCCTTTGAATGCCCATTTGTTACTTGCGTGCTGTGTGCGGACGTGTGTATCGAGATCAAAGCCATTATTACCATACTTCCTCGCATAATCGTCGCACCCCTACTTTTCAAATAAAGAAACATTTATTATAATCGTCGCATCCTACCTTTCGAATAAAAACTTGATTCATAACATTTCATGGCGTACCCATGGTTGGTTGCTAAGTACTTTGGCTGTGTGTAGAATCTGTGTTAATTGTGATGACTGTATTAGTGTGTGTTATTTTGTTTTTAATTCAAGTAAACACTGCAGACTTTTGACTTTTTCAAATAGTTCCTACTTTTGCCACCAAACGCCACTGTCAACGAGTACTAGTTCAGAACTTAGCTACCAGACGCCACCACTCTCCGCTCTTGGCAACGAACGTAGGAACCTAAGAGTGTTGTTTACATTCTTAACCTATGCAATTTAGCTTCACACAGGTGTAATTAGTGGAAGGTTCTTTAACATGCCATAAATCTATGACATGGGACCGCCGGCTTTACTTCCCCTCCGAAGGAAGGCATACTGAGGGATTTTTAACGCTCTTAAAACATCCGAAGCCTTCGGCCGGATTTGAACCTGCGATCTTGGGCATAGCAGCTCAGCGTGCTACCAAAGCCGCTTATGGCGCACTCAGCTCGTAGCACATTTGTATTGTAATCGTACACGAGCTAACCCGCCGTGACCTTGTTTCAAGGTACGGACTATGACTCAGGTGGCCGGCCGGTCTCGATACACAAACAGCGATCGCGTTCCACTTGTGTGGAGCTGTCGCTTCTGTGAGTTAGCCTCGGAATGACAAGATTCAATAAGCCGCTGCTAGCCCGACTGCTATTGGCGGAATCTTACGCAAGGGACAGTGTAGCATCGGCCACTTCCGTGGAAACATTGCAACAGAGGCCCGTGGACAAAATACAAGAATTGACGTCAGTGAAATACACACAATTATGTAAGAACGTAATAATATTAAGAAAGCGCACAAGCGTGCAGCAAATAATGAGACAGTATATATTTAAAATTGTGGTTTTCTTATTTGAACTTAAATATTCTTTGCATAATTATCGCACCCTACTTTTCCCCACGAATTTTAGGCTAAAAATATGCGACGATTATGCGAGGAAATACGGTATTAAACATTTGTCTCGCTGATTACATTGGACTTGTCAGATCCCCTGTGGAGAGTACAGTTGGTATACCCCTGGTAATGAATATCACAGTAAGTCTCCACTAATTTGTTTGACGGAGCCAGCAGAAACAACGTTGAAACTAATTCAAAGATAAAGAAGGCTGTGAGGGAGGGAAAAGGGTGGTTTGTTACTACGAAATAGTTCAATAAGTGGGCAAGAGAAATCGCGCAGGATCTCCATATACGACACGCTTCCAAGAATGGTTGTAGGCTGAAGAGCGTAGACACATGAATACTTGGCCGATGATTTGGGGAGGGAATGAGAATGTGGAGCTGGATGTTGAGAAATGGGCAACGTGCAAGATTGCTCAGGTTTGGAGTTTAACCACTGAAGGCTAAAGAAGTGATGTACAAGACGTATGGAGCAGGAACTTGGCTTTAGACAGACAATATGTACACAGTTTACAAACTATATACTTATATCTAGATCCATGAGTGAAATCAGTGATGTTTTAGGACACTTGGTGATGATATGCTGGAGGGTCACCACAATCACAGTTAGGTGAAGAAATTATTTTCCATTTATAATGGAAGTCTGCACAGTTGCCATGACTTGTATGAATCCTGTTGAGAGTTGACCATGTTTTCCGAGGAAACTCAAATCCAGGTGGCAGCGATGATGCAGGCCTAGTATCCTGTCTTCCATGCCATTCTTTACTTAAGTTGAAGTTGGTATTCTCCAAGTCTATTGCAGTCCTTGTTGATGGATTTCGAGATCTTAGACGATTCAGGCAAACTCAGCAATGTCACAGTATATTGGAAGTTGTGGGTTATCCATTAATTTCTTGAACTCCCTGAGGAGAGCGTTTTTACGTCGAAGATCTGGTGGAGGGATGTGGCTGAGGATTAGGCGCATGGTGGTGTTGAGCTGGGTATCTATGAGGTTAGTGTGAGGGCTTTTTAACAGTACTCTGCAGCTGAAAACACAAGTCGCAAAGCTAGTTGCCGATGAACCCCAAGTTGTGCCACATAGTTTTTGGCCGATGACGAGGAGAGATGAAAGACGAAATGGAATTCCTGAGGAGACTAAGAGAGACAGGAAGTGAATGTACAGAACAGATTGAGATGGTTTGGACCATGTGAAAAGGATGAATAATGAAAGAATGCCGAAACAAGTGGAGAGGAAGACTAGAGTGCGGTGAACGGAACCTGGAGTGGCAGGAAGGATGCTGGACAGACAGAGTGAAGTGCTCCAACCTGGCCCAAGCTGGAAACGGAAATTGATGATGACTCGGGAGGAAGGGACTAACCAGAGTTGATAGTAAAATTCTAATCCCAAAGTTTTTGAATGATGGAGTATCTTTATCGTGGTCACACAGCGTTATCTTGTCCCGAAATTTCACGAAAGTTACACAAAACATTGTCACATTACTTTGTTATTAAGAGATAGTTTTGTTTAAGGAAACAATGTTAACCAATATTTTCAGGTGTGTTGACCAGGATTGTTATGTTCCACTTCCTTGAGTAGGGTTTCTGCAAGAACTTAGTGAACATTGCGGGATCACATTTCCTGTGTACTTCCCGGTTTAATACGTTCGTGTCTTAGGGGAAGTCGTTGATGTTCGTTTGTTTGATGGTGTGGCTTGAATTGCCGCCGTATTGATCAGTTGTGTTCAAGTGCGAAGTGTGGTGGTTACCTTAAGTTGTTAGTTAATTGAAAAGTTCTAAAGCCATTGGTCCCTACTAGGGTAGATGATTGACACATGTATTAGCCTATAATTTAAGAGATTTAAAAAGAAAGTCACATTCAATCCAGTGTTGAATTGAACTCTGTTTCAGACCACGGGCATCCCGCTGTACGTCAACGGTCGGCTGCAGCTCAACATCATGGTGGAGAAGTTTCCAAACATAAGGTAAGTGCGGCAGTGACGACATTCAATAAGCTAGGCTGCCTGCTGGGCCCAAGCAAATGTGAGGGAGCCCTTTCGGGGCAGAATTCCAATACCGCAGCGTTTAGAAGCCGCAGTAGTTAAAGGCAATAACTATTATTGTTACATTCAATACGAAGTGCTGTTCGCCCCAGATCACGGGATTACAAGTTCTTGCTTGAACTTTAATAATCAACACTTTTCTTCCAAGAATTTTAGGCTAGAAATATGGGACGATTTTGCGAGGAATGGCTCATACTCGGACAGTGAAACAGTTTGTGATGGGATTGAGATTGTCTGCTTGCACTGTCAATATATTGAGCAAAAATATGCTTGGGGCATGCTTGCCTCTTAACCCTGGTCAGGGTTACTAAAAGTGGCGAAGGCGGCTTTGGTGGCGTAGTTGGTAGCATGCCCAAGGTCACGGGTTCAAACCCGGCTGAAGCCGTCGGATTTTTTAAGAGCGTTAAAAATCCCTCAGTATACCTTCCTTCTGAGGGGAAGTAAAGCCGGCGAGCCCATGTCATACATTTATGGCATGATAAAGATCCTTCCACAGACTAAACTTGTGTGAAGCTAAATTTCTAGGTTAGATTTCGTCGGAACGCTCTATCAAAGTTCCAACGTTCACCACTAGGTATCATGGACATCTGGTAGCGAAAGTTGGAACTACTTGAAATTGAACGGAACTTGTAGCTCACCCTATGGGTGTCCGCTTGAAGGAGCTACAGCTTCTGGAGAGCCGAACATGTCCTCGGACACTCCCGGCACTAAAAGCTATACGATGAATGAATTAATCTTGGACGGATTTCAGAAAGTTTACACTCCCGGTGATAAAGTGACGTTCAGAGGTGATGTCCGATTTGTACAAAATATGTGAGCCTAACTATGTAGTGGTTGGTGTGGTTTCTTACCCTCTCATGCGCAGGTCGACGTTACCTACCAGATTACGCCAATGCGACTGCAGTCCCGTCAAGGAGATAGTGAGGAATCTTGCCCTCCATGAGTTGTTAGCATCGTAAGGTACATTTTAAAAGAAAAATAATTGGGGTTAAAAGACAAAACGTTTGTAGACACGTACTTTGACTCTGTCGGACCAATAACATTGGGTGTGTCTTCAATTTTGGTTGGTTGGTTCTTAAGTTTAGGGGCTGTGTTAACGCGGTCATGTAGCCCCGTGTACTTTGGGTGTGTGTAGAATCTGTCTGATAACCGGTGTTAATTGTGATGACTGTATTAGTGTGTGTAGCCTATCTGTTTTTTAATTTAAGTACAGACTGCAACTTAGAATGTTTCAAATAGTTCCTACTTTTTCTGCCAAGCGCCACCGTCAACGATTACTAGGCCAAGTTCAGAACTTAGCTACTAGACGCCACCGCAGTCGGCTCTTGGCAACAAACGTAGAAACCTAAGAGCTTTGTTTCCATTCTTAACCTATACAATTTAGCTTCACACAGGTGTAATTAGTGGAAGGTTCTTTAACATGCCATAAATCTATGACATGGGCCCACTGGTTTTACTTCCCCTCCGAAGGAAGGCATACTGGGGGATTTTTAACGCTCTTAAAAAATCCGACAGCTTGGCCGGGTTTGAACCCGCTATCTTGGGCATAGAAGCTCAGCATGCTACCAACTACGCCACCGAAACCGCTCTGTCTTCAATTTTAAACACGTCTTCGTAATTGCTGAATTTTATAATCGTTATCTTTTGTGGGCACAGTCACTTTTCATTAGTTAATTTCTGTTTAATTACTTGTTTTTTAATTTATAAAAATTGTTAAATGTGCACATCAATGTGCAGGATCATTATCTACTGTATGTGCGCCCCGATAAACACGGCAAGCTGGCGCAGATCGCGGGTGCGGGTGTACATTTTTACCAAACTTGTTCAATAATGTGTACTTACAGTGCTCATAGCCCTCCCTCTCTTGTAACACACACCTGTCATCTTTTGATGAAAGCATGTCTGTTAACTCTTTTGTTATTTAACCCTAGAACTGCTGCAGGTTTATCTGTCAAATGCTGCAGTAAATTCCCATAAAGTACACACTAAAGGAATTTGGTATCTGTAAGCATACTGTGTTCATGAATATGACTTATCATACAGCAATATAAAGCTGAAAGACTGTTCTATATTATATTGATATAGGTGAATCATTCAGACTCGTCACTTTGAATTAATCATAAAAAGTATTTTATAAAAAATAAAAAAATAAAAAATTATTGACTTTTCTGCTCTAGAAAACCATATTGCCGAGTTAAATGTTCATCAGAGACATCATAAATGAAAAGTTCATAGTTTTTTGTTACTAATTCAAGAACCAGTTTCAATTAATTCCTGTTATTTACTAAAAAGAAAATTATTTTTACAAAAATATGACATTTCTCGATTTTGAAGTACATAATCGGCGCGCGATTACGGGGAGGCAAGTTCACAGGCCCAGGATGATGAACGATAAACGGTACATTTTTACCTGGAAAGTCACTTTCTTCGGGTTGAATATCAGTCTAGTTCACACTTACCACTTCACGGCTAACATTAGGCATGTGTACAGGGTATGTCGGAACATGATAAACATCGCTTGCATTGATGGGGATTTCCATAACTTGCGTGACATCCTGTTCGCCGGTATCACTGCCACTACTTTCACCATCTTCATTTTCATTCGAATCCACACAATAATCACTGTCATCGTCCATACTATCACACGAATCGTCAAAAATCAAGTGCTAAATTTCTGAATCGTCTACATAGTTGGCGGCCATTTTGCTCAATGCAACTTCAATATCAACATGGAAGTACTTCCACTTCTGCAGCCAAATAATAGCTTGCATACTGTCATTTGTTTGCCAAAGACTTACACTACAAAAGATAAAAGCATCGGGAACCAGCATAACTTGAAATTAGTGCCATCTGAAGGCTAACAGTAGTACTATATTTGAATTCCAAGACCGTCTTTCAGAGAGACGGTCGCACTTGATTAAACAACACACCGTCTTCCTGGAAGACGGTCCGCAGTTCTAGGGTTAAGGAGCCTATTTCCTTGAATCGTTTAGCGAGCCTCCTAATTCTACTGGCATTAGGCACAGGTCTCCCTGGAAACTTGATTCGAAATTTTGGTCTCGTTTCAGAACAAGATTTTCTGCTTTTCATGTACGAATCTCTACTGAGTATAAAACAAAGTTCCCGATTCTTGGATGTCACGGGCATTCTCAAGAACCTTTGTTGGTTTTTTGATGCGGTTTTCACCACTCTGTAAAGGATATCTCGAGGAGGGTTTCTGTAGAAAATAATTTATTTATGACCAAAGGAAGTCGAGCACTAACGATTTCAGTGGAAAGGTCGAAAAAAATCCTGGCGGCCGTGCGTTTTTTAAGCTTACACTGGGCAAACCGTTAAAACATCTATATACTATGAGTGTAAGAAATGTTCAGCATAAAAAGTTCTACAAAATAGCCCGGGAGATCATATCTCTATCTTCAATACATTGCCTACTATAAGTGTTTTACGTTTTCATTTCGTCCAACAATCTCCGTTCAGTTACTGAGGCGACAGTTTACGAGCTAGGTAGGGGCGAGCCTATCACCCCAGTTACAGCTTAGCTAGCGGACGAGCTTATTGTCCCAGATACAGCCAGCAGCAAACTGTTGAGTCGTGTTGAGTTAAAAACTTTAAAGACGAGTGGTTATGTTTGGAGTTTCCCTGGAAGTGCAACTCGGCTTTTCTTCATTTCGCCTGTGAATTTTTTGTTCCGCAAAATCCACAGACAAGTTAAGATTGGACGGAAGGGGGATTTGTGTTTCATGCACCTCGCCGTTCTTAAATTACGTCTGACAAGAATTTGTTGAACATGCATCTCCATGATAATATAATTAATAGTCCAGTCTGTGATTTTAACTCATCATGCCGAGACGTAAAACGGATATTGGTCGTTGTTCATTGACATTGGAAAAAAAAAAAGCGCTTATCACGTAATGCAATCATAACTGTTTCCGGGCTAAGCCGGGTCACGTTGCTAGTTATGGATACACACACGTTCGCGCAATGTGAATTAGTGTCTGGGCCCAGTAATCACAATACTCACTAAACGTGCAACACTAACGTCTAAGCTTTGCAGATACACGTCCATATGATTGACAAAACGTGTGTGAACTAATGATATGAGTCAGCGGAGCGCGGCCGCGATCTGTGCCAGTGAAAGTTGGCTTAGCTTACCGTATTTATCGGGTCGAACATAGATAATGACCCTGTAGTTTGGCCTATATCAAGTTTTTGTATACAATACTTTGTTATTGTTGTTGGTTGACAAAGTTGGATTGACTCGTGAGGAGACAGGAGGAAATATTACACTTGTTCCATCTTTACGACTTCTCTATCAACAAGCATGTGCAAGTGCCGAATACACACGGCATAACAATGTTGCAGGTTGTTTGAGAACTTCACGAACCGGACCTTCATCCCCACGATGTGGTTCAACCAGCGAGTAGAACTGGACGAGGAGATGGCGGACAAGGTGAAGTTGATCCTCGGGTTACAGACCATCGGCATGGGGGTGCTGTTTGGGCTGGCGGGCGTCGGGGCCCTACTGCTCTTCGTGGGCGCCATGCTGACCGTCCGCAATGGCTGGAAGGGCTCCGAGGGCGGGCGGCTACTTCTCGACAACCAGTGAGACCGGCTTGTGTTTTGATGTGCAAGACGGGACCTGAAAGTGTAGCACTCGTCGTTTCGATCGCAACCCTTCGCGGGCGGAGGTGATCTGCGATCGTTACGTTTGTTGTGGGCCAATATCGGAAGGTGTCTGCGTAAAGTCTTCCGTATAACTGTGCTTTCCAAAATGAACTCTCCCCGTTTCCCCTGTCGGAACGGGTTGAAATGTGTTGGTTTCACTCCTCGAGTATTGTAAATGCTATGCTCTCAGGTCTCTGGTTGTTTTGAGGTTGGCAGCAATGGACATCACAAAATAAAAAAATGCTGAGTGTATTTTATTAAGTACGACTATGACAATGATATATACAAATGTTATTCTCTTTTGAAATTCTTTATAATGTATGACTTTCCTTTGGACAGACACAGAAACACAGGTTATGTCCCAAGGACTGACTAGAGCCACGACAAGCCCTGACTGAAGTAATACATTAGCTGTTTCTCCGTCCTGAGGGCAAATGACAAGCCTGAGCATCTATTATTATTTATTACACGCCAGGTCTTCCGTCTCTAGCGACATTCAGACAACGATTTGCTTGTGTTGTGACGTACGAGGGAATGCTAACAACCTGTGATTTTATAAATCTCTTCTTGCCATAAAACTACAAGTTGGGGCAATAGGTAAATTATTTTGGCTCAATATTTGAGCTATGCAATTTGAATGAAACTGTGTGGACACCTTCAGAATCGCTCGTATTCCCGATGGTCATGTGGTCTCTGTTCAGAGCCCCTGGTCGACCGAGGTGTCTGAACGTCTCTTGGTGATCAACTAGAGCCTAGAAGCTTGTGGTTCTTTCACGGTGAGGCCAAGCCTAATATCCAAGCAATACGAATGCATGCTTGATCTGTAAATAATGAGTGAATGTATATTCATGTCAATTAATCTGCAAGCTCTGTGTATATAAACTGTTGACGTTGATGTAAGGTCGTGTTCTGGAAATATTTGCCCAAGATATTGAGGTCCGGAGATTTGAGTGGCCACTCAAGTGAGCTGGAACCATTGTCATTGCTTAAGAGCCAGAAACACAGTTTGGGGATGTTTTCTTCAATATTGAAGGGGGACATGCTACCAACGTAGACACTTGTCTTGGAGAGCTTACAATATAAAGAGGCGAGTAGTATTTTGGGCAAGCATTTCCTGAACATTCTGTTATGTTTGATGTTCATATAATTTGCTGTCCAGTTTTGTATCAGCTCTGTAAATATATGTTTTGTTACATCGACTCTTGTGTTGTTTTGCTGTGTATACAGGGTGTCTCAAACATTTTGCATCAAATTGTTACGGGTGTTAGAGGGTCCTCAATTGAGAGTTTATTGAGATAGGGAAACAATGTGTTATGGACATACACTATTTGTTTATCGTATCGCATAGGGGAAGCTCGGCTCAAATAAACCTCAACCGTGGAGACGAGTTTATCACACCAGTTGTGTTGAGTGAAGTATTAGTTTCCCTTGGGTATGAATTTCGGAATGAAAGGTGCTGCCATTTGGTGCTAAAATTGTGAAAACATGTAGCTGAGAAATGTACTTGGTTCGTGATGACGTCGTGATAAAAGGCAATTATTTATTTGGTATTTCATTAATTCATTTATGCAGTAGTGTTAGTAATGGATCATCTTGTTGAAATAATGAATATTCATGAAAAGGATGCTGATGAGCTTAGCTATAGCGGCACGACTCTTAACTGTGAGTATCTCGATCTGTTGCCGTAATTGGGAGCCGATTGATGGTCCAGGTAAAGTGCAGCTGAGAAAACAGAAGTGTTGGATGGCATTCCGGGTAGTGAAGCACAAGAAATTGTTCCTGAGGCTCCTAGCACGTCTGGACAAGGAGTAGAACACATTTCATGTCCCTGTTAACAACTGAGGCTTTTAGAGACGCCGGAGAATCCTCAAATGCCAACTGACTGCCACGGGATTCGATCCCGCTATCTTGGGATCAACAGGAATAGCCACTACTCTATCAAGCAAGAATTCATTGATTAATCTATTAATATTCAGAGGATTCCTAAAAAGATTCCCACTAATTCTCTTTGGTGTGCACAGGTCAGAAAGGGAGGGGAGGTCACAGAAGTGAGTTACTAACTTAATTATTTCTTACGTTTTTAAATAATATTTTTCAGTTCTTGAATGGATATGAACTTAAAAAGAAAGACTAGACTTTATATCATTTTAAATGCTACAAATGCTGAAAAATGCCGGGCGAAAGCTTCATGATCATGCAGCGAACTGCGTGAACTCAAAGTCCATGAGCAAGTGCAAACCAAGGTCAAAGGAGGTAGCTGGCTGGATGACGTGACGCTCACCGGAGCGCGTGGGGAAAGGAGGGAGCTCAGGTGGTACTATGACGTCACACACCTCAGTGCATTCTCGGTACATTTCGTCCTGTCACCGCAACGTAACGCCAGCGAAGTCGACATAATCATTTAGAATGATAAAATTAGTGCGGATTTACACTGAATGCCACTTTTTGTATAAAATAATTTCTACAAGCCATGTATGATAAAATGTTAATTTTAAGAACGGAAGTTATGTCCCTTAATCTCCCTAATATTGCACATTTAACCGAGCTTCCCCAACATGAACATTATTTATAAGTCGCTATCAAGGTTAGAAACATAATGAGGTGCCTGTGGTGTGCATAGGAAGAAGATGTTTGTGGGTGTTCTTGAACTAGGTGCCGCAGTCTTTATTTCAGCACCGCACTCGCAACATAAAGATCTCTTCCGCCACCTGTACAGGAGATCCCTGCATACACCGTGATTGGTTCGGATTCTATTTAATATTGACCAGGTCTTTCTACGCTGAGTGAACCCTGGCATTACTCAACTCTCTGGACGGGCAAACAAATTCCAATCAGAAGACCACCTCTCAGTCAGGTTGAATTTGTTGGTTGCAAGATTCTCCGCTGTGCAGATAGGTGGATATCTTGAACGTAATCATTTCACATGTAGATCAGCAATGTCTAACAATGTAGCTCATAGTATTTGTTCCAAGTGACAGCCCCCAGTTTCAACTGTAATGGGGTATGAAGTTTTGCTGCACCTTCTCAGAGATCCCTGGTTTCTGTTGTACATGGAGACAGCAGATTGATCCCTAGCAAGCAGGTCTTCATCCGTTTCTACTGGGGTTTCATACACCAACAACGTGGCATAACCCCATAGGGAAAAACATCTAGAGGTGTGATATCCGGCGATCGAGCTGGCCATGGGACAGGGCATCCTCTTCCAATATGCATTTCCGCCCATTGGATCCTCTAATTCCTGTAGCAATTTGACCCAAAATGTTTGAGACACCCTGTTGACAACTTTGCAGATGAAATTACCTATCCTTGGGATATGACCAGTTGTTGGTCTCACAGACGAGGGACGCCCCACCTGGGTTTCAGAAGCCTCTTACTTTACATCGTGTAACAGTCTGAGTCTTTGTCAAACACAGTAGACCAGTTTGGACTGCATAAGGAGAGAGTCGGCGTACAATAATGTTGGAGTGTTTGAAATGCGCATGGACCGTAGTTTCTCTCGTGTTTTGTTAAAGGTAGCAGGTGTAGGAACTGAAGCACAACAGGTTTCAGTGTGCAGTAAACTGAAGAAAGGAATGATTAACTGCTAAGGTGTTTCTGTTTCTCCAGATGGGCCGCATATGCTTTCCTAAAACTAGTGGAGGATTGTTGATAATGTGCCAACTATTCGTACAACTTTTGGAGAACTGACCCTTCAAGTCTATGGGAAGGAAATGTGAATGAGTGATGTAATCCTCTGGAATTAAAATGCAGTGTATTGTTTTGAAAGGGCATCAGTGATTAACGTTGTGCATCCATCTCCTTGAATGGTCCAAAGAACTGTCATTGAACTTATTAATGAATGAATCTGTTTATTTGCGATGACTGATGCCCTTTCAAAAAATAGCAATTCAACTACTAAGAAAAGTGGAAACCCAAATGGCTGTTGTGCACTAGCTACATTCGTGCTTTATTTGGAGATTATTATTATTATTATTATTTTAAACATTTGGTAGAGTGACGCCTGAGCAAGAGGATTTGTCCCCTCCGCCACGACTGTCCATCATTAGGCCCGGGTTGCTTCACCTGAGGCTTTCTGAAACAGTTGTGTCCCTGCTTTTACTGCAGACAGATGCTTAAGTGGTTCTTTACTGAAACCTAACAAATACACACAGACACCACAATAATACAGGTTATCGGCCAGGTACATGGAGCACATGTCCCAAGTCAATAAGAGGAGGACTCGTTTAATGTTGTTTGCTGCAACTGTTGCCATTTTAGGAACTTAATCTCTAAACAAAAGTTTGGTGCTTCTCAGTCAGTCAACACATGAGATTAATAAATACACTTGGATGACCAGTTTCGATCGTCAAGCGATCATCATCAGATCCATTACACTTACGAGGGAACGGTACCAAGTCGGACGGCGAATTTCGATTTTATTTTTACATAGTCGTGAAGATCTTTTTACACTGAAACAGGTAGTGGAGGTCTAATTTTTCGCTGGTCCTTTTTAAAGGGGCATTTGGGAGCCCCAAGTTGGCAGTACGCGCTCTGAATTGTACAGTACATGCCGGCACGCACAGTCTACCCTCGCCTTCCCCCTACCCTCGTTCGATTCTCCACTATCACCCACCATATACAGTTGTGTACACGGGACGGCCGGTTAAAACTGACAACAGTTTGGATATTTTATTTACAAAGATGAAATCATTGTGGAATATAGAAACAAACACAATATGATCATCATGATCAAACTGTTCAAGAACACAGTCTGGTATGGGTGCATTGTTCATGGCATGATAGTGAAAATGAGAATAACAAAACACAAGAAAATCATTGTGCGCACCTTATAAAAGAAAAATTGGTACAATCAATTCCAGAATACTTCTTTATCTGTCAAATCATGAAAATTAGTTTGTGAGACAGTATAAAATTGTGGTATATTGTCAGTAATGGAATAACCACCCGTTTCCCAAGCATATTTCAGCATTGGTATGAACCAATCAGCTTGTAATCGGTTATGCGCTAGCATTTGACTGGTTATAATGAAAAGTCTGTTGTTGGGTTTTAATTTTGACTGGCCGTGTAAATTCCTTACTTGGCAAATGTTTTCCATTCGACAGACTAAACATTTTAGTTGTCGTAAGAGTCCAAGATCACACGGCTGGCAAAGATATGTAGGTCCTTTCGGTATGCATTCAATTTGTTCATGTTTGTTCGTCAGAGATTCAAGCTGTGCATTTTTGCCCTGGCCACTGAATGAATCTAGAAGAAGATTTCGTTCGTCGTCCTATAACTGTGGATGGAAAATGTCTTGGAACCAGGCACGTGCAGTACATGCCCTTTCCCCATTTTCCCAGAAAATGAACAATCAATGACGACATATTTAAAGTCATCCATGTAGGCGTTGATACTCTCTTGTACCCTAGGTCCAAACTTTCCATTAATTTCTTTGTAAACGATCAAGAATAAATGTCCCATTTCTCCAGCTTTAGAAATGTCATATTGCACTGTGTGGGTGAGCATAGAACTATTTCAGCAAACTAGCGTAGCAAGAACGTCTTTCACACCACGAAAATCATAACTTCTCTATGTTGACATTTCGCACTCGAATCAGGACTGGTCCGAATTCCAGATATTGGCATCCGGGATCTCTTTCTCTTCTTGCAATTCAATAATAAATTTAACAAACATTTTAGCCTCTTCATATCGTACTTCTTCGTCTGTTTTAAACGTTTTACCGACGAGCTTGGTTACTTTTCAGGACCGAATTTTCAAATGCCTTTTAAGGTTTGTCAAGTAGGAGTCGCAAAACAACTCTCTTCCATAATTGCATCAAACGTTGTCGCTATTTATATGAACAAGGGGCCGATAGCCTAGATGTTAGGCCCCTTAAAACAACAATTCATATTTATATGAACATTATTTGCTCTTTATCAGAAAGCTCTGTAGCTTCCTGAACACCGTAGGCACTAATAAGAGCTACAACGCGATAGCCTGTATGTGGAATAGCCATCAGTCGTAGAGAACTTGACCGTATAGAAAACTACTTGCAGTCCCATATACATAACCACTGTAGGCAAGCATAGTCTATGTGGTGGGTGATAGTGGAGAACCGAATGAGGGTAGTCAGTCGCTGGCTGTGCGCGCTGACGTGTGCCGGAATTACTGTACAATTCAGAGCGTGCACAGCCAACTTGGGGCTCCCAAATGGCTCATTAAAAAGGACCAGAGAAAAATTAGACCTCCACTACCTGTTTCAGCGTAAGAAGACCTTCACAACTATGTAAAAATAAAGTCTAAATTCGTGGTTCGACTTCGTACCGTTCCCTCGCTAGGCTATAAAATCTATGTCTGAAAGTATGGGTGAAAATATTTCATTTCTCACTCTTATTTAGTTAAGATAATCAAACTAGGCAAACAGTGATCAAGTGAACTGCTCTCAACAGGACTGCGCAAGACCCTAACCAGATAAGTAGCCTGTACAATACATTTACAACAACCACATATTCACTCCAAACAGGCAAATTATCACCACTTCCAGTATCTCAACAAAACATCACAGCTAACAAATACTGACGAGTTGCATTATCTCAACTATAAGGTGTGTTCAAAAAGTAACGAGCCGGAGGCATAATTACAGAAATCAGTACCTGTATGTTAGAAGTATTGGGCTTGCCTGTTGAGGCACTTGTCCCACTGTGACACGAGGCGGTGAATGGCTGTCTCATAAAATTGCCTGGGTTGCGATGTGAACCAGTTCCACACGTACAGCTGGACGTCTGCGTCCGAGGTGAATCGTTGGCCCCGCAGAGCCCTTTTCAGGGGACCAAACATGGCGTAATCACAGGGAGCGAGGTCTGGACTGTATGGACGATGGCCGAGAACCTCCCATTTGAATTTCTGCAGGAGTGGCGCGACTGTGTTGGCCGTATGAGGTCGTGCATTGTCGTGGAGCGACCACGGCGGCTATGGCGTTCATTGTCACTCGGCGGTCCTGGGTAATGAGTGCATCAATCAGCTGGTAATGCAGGGGATGCCCCAGACCGGGCATCATCGGCTGAAGCGCTTGTGCCACGCCTTGATCCTTGCAAGGGACATACAGTGTTCGCCGTACACTTGTGACATTCGGCGATGCATGCTGCTGTGTGCTTTGTATCGTCACGTGACGTGCACGCGTGCCCTCTAGCGACGGGCTGTGACCTTCCACGCTCTGGTCGGAACCACACCTCGTTACACACGCCACGATTAGCCGATGTCGTCACCGGTTTGCGCATTCCAGCCTCCGGCTCGTTACTTTTTGAACGCACCTTATAATATTATTTATTTATCGTATGGCTCTTAGTGCCGGGAGAGTCCGAGGACATGTTCGGCTCGTCAGGGGCTGTAGCTGCTTCAAGCACACACCCATGGGTGTTCAATTTCAAGTAGTTCCAACTTTCGCCACCGGATATCACTGACACCTAGTGGTGAACGTTGGAACTTTAATAGAGTGTTTCAACAAAATCTAACCTAGACATTTTGCTTCACACATGTTTAGTCTGTGGAAGGATCTTTTACATGCCATAATTCTATGACATGGGACCGCCGGCTTGACTTCCCCTCCGAAGGAAGGCATACTGAGGGATTTAAATGCTTTTAAAAAATCCGACGACTTCGGCCGGGTTTGAACCCGCGACATTGGGCATGCTACCAACTACGCCACCGAAGCCACCAACTAAATAAGTGTACATATTGTAATTATTTCCATCCATACTTTCAGACATAGATTTTATAACCTAAGCCCATGATCACCATGGATGAAGTGAAATATGCGATTAGGATAGCGAAAAGTGGTAAGGCTCCTGGTCAAGATGACATTCCAGTGGAATTATTGAAGATCTGGCATTGTGACGCTCACTACATTGTATAACAGGATATACTGCTCAAAAAAAATAAAGCACCACTTTTTTCAAAGGCCACCAAATTTTGAAAAGTTGACCTACAAGCTCGAAATCTCAGTATGACGTTTGTCCTAACGCCTCCCAAGCATATGCTTCAGCACAACTCCCCACCGTGAGTAGTTTCGGGGTAGCACCCCGAAAACCAGCCCATTTTCGAAAACCGCAAATTGAAGTTTGCGAAAAACGCTACAGGACTTGTCGCAGGTTGCCAAAGCAGTCGAAAATGAATGAGTCTTGCTCTTAAAGGTTCCACAAACACGTTGAAATCGTTACATTTGACGTTTGGGCATTTTCAACCCCCTTCATCATCCCCTAAACATGGACTACCATTGGGGGCGTCTGAGAAGGTACCAGGTGTGTTTAACCAACTGAAAACCTGTACACCGTCCTCAGTTGCTGATTGCAGTAAGTTCTTAAGGCCTCCGGCAATGTCCACACCCCCTAACACCCTCAACTGGCATGGGACCAAACCACCCCTTCTCGATTCACCCCTAAGGAAGGTTTTAATCGAGATGTTTATCAGTGCTGCTAATGGGGGGGGTGTCTTCCCCTAACGTTTCAAAAAAAGGAACTGTGCCTTTGTCGCCACCCCTTCCCTTGCTACCCCCTTTTGTATGATTTTTCGAATCAGGCCCTTTTTAAGGGCTAAAAATGAGGTCTTAATCGCTGAAAGGGCTGTAAAGGTCCTTAGAAGTAGTGGTGACACGAAATCAACCCCTTCCGATCGATGATTGACATTCCGTCCCCCAAATTCGAAATTTTTGCACCCCCAACCCTCCCTGTCTGGACGCGTAATGCGTCATGGCAGAGTTTTCAGAGTTGGATGAAAATGAAGCTTATGGCCTGCAATGGAGCCCAAAACAGCAGGCTGGATAGTAATTCATCGGTAGGTTGGGAAACGGAACCAAAATTTTTCCAAAAAGTGTACAGCCTACAGTAAGTACGCCCATGCATAGGCAACTCACATCACGTCCGTGCGTTACAAAGTTTGGCAATGGGAGAAAAATTACGTGATGTGGGTTGCCTATGCATTGGTGTACTTACTAGAGGCTGTTAACTTTTTTGAAAACTTTTTGGTCCCGTTTCCCACCCTACCGATGAATTTCCATCCAACCTGCTGTTTTGGGCTCCATTTCAGTCCATAAGCTTCATTTTGATCCAACTCTGAAAACTCTGCCATGACGCGTTACGCGTCCAGACAGGGAGGGTTGAGGGTGCAAAAATGTCAACTTTGGGGGATGGAATGTCAATCAAACATCGGAAGGGGTGTATTTCGTGTCACCACTACTTCTAAGGACCTTTACAGCCCTTTCAGCGATTAAGACCTCATTTTTAGCCCTTAAAAAGGGCCTGATTCGAAAAATCATACAAAAGGGGGTAGCAAGGGAAGGGGTGGCGACACAGGCGCAGGTCCTCTTTTGAAACGTTAGCAGAAGACCCCCCCATTAGCAGCACTGATAAAAATCTCGATTTAAACCTTCCTTAGGGGTGAATCAAGACGGGGTGGTTTGGTCCCTTGCCAGTTGAGGGTGTTAGGAGGGGTGAACATTGCCGGAGGCCTTAAGAACTGACTGCAATCAGCAACTGAGGACGGTGTGCAGGTTTTCAGGTGGTTAAACACATCCGGTACCTTCTCAGGCGCCCCCAATGGTAGTCCATGTTTAGGGGATGATGAAGGCGGTTGAAAATGCCCAAACGTCAAATGTAACGATTTCAACGTGTTCGTGGAACCTTAAGAGCAAGACTCATTCATTTTCGACTGCTTTGGCAACCTGCGACAAGTCCTACAGCGTTTTTCGCAAACTTCAATTTACGGTTTTCAAAAATGGGCTGGTTTTGGGGGCGCTATCCCGAAACTACACAAGTTGGGGAGTTGTGCTGAAGCATATGCTTGGGAGGCGTCGGGGCAAACGTCATACTGAGATTTCGACCTTGTGCAGTCAACTTTCCAAATTTGGTGGCCTTTGAAAAAAGTGGTGCTTTAATTTTTTTGAGCAGTATATTACAAGATATTGTCTACATTTATTGCTCTTCCGAACAAACCAATGGCTAAGTCATGTAGTGACTTTAGGACAATCAGTCTTATGAGTCATGTGCTCAAGAAATTTATCAAAGTTATTCATAATCGCATATACAGGAAATGCGACATGAATATCAGTGACACGCAGGGCCGTCTGTAGGCTAAAGTCCATTTGCCTCCTCTATAGTTTATATTTGCTTAATACATTTGTTTTATACAACAAAAGGATAGAGTTCATTGCCGTTTTCATCTTTTTTAAACATCAAGTTGATTTAGTTTAAGATAGACCTAACACTACAAATTAAATGTTATAATGAAATTAGTTATCTACTTGTTTTTTTTTACTTACTTCTTTTAAGATTCGTTAAAAATGAAATTGGTTTCAAACTTCACTAATTAATTTGTTCTTGGAGATCAGTGATCACTATTTCACACATATTTCTATATTTTAATGCTAATGACTACCTTTTGCGTAATTGAAGAACTGTGTTCAATTTGAATTAAGTTGTGCTACGCGGTGAAATTAAATTACACAAAATGTAGTCAATTACTGGTTTATTTGTTGAAATATATACAAACTTCTCTAAAACAACTCACCCCACGTAATCTTGATACTCGAATTTACATAGCTTTCTTACGAGATTTCTTAACGGCAAACTCGTTAATAATGTCCTCATATGAAAGTGTTTTTGTTGTATTTGCCTCAATACAAAGTAATGAAAGTGAGTTCAACCGTATTTCAGAAATACTAGTTCGCAGACAGTTCTTAACTCTTCTAAGGCAGGAAGAACTGTATACGGACTAAAACATATTCTTAAATAACTTGTATTCTTAAATTCGTACAGAAAATATTATTAACGTCTGAAATACTTCATTTTAGCTTTTGAATAAATTACCAAACTGCCGCCCCCGCTCTAGGCCGCAGCCTACTTAGAAATACGGCCCTGCTAGGGACACATGATGAGGAATCCAAAATACCGTCTGCTCAAGTTATACTTCAGGGTAACATTGACGGTCAGTGTGGACCGGGAAGGAGACTAATAACTCGGATGGATAATTTAAGAACGTGGTTTGGGCTGTCTTCCACGGAACTCTCCAGGATTGCACAGGATACGTCCGTATCGGATAATGCAGAAGAAGAAGAACTCTAATGGATCTGATGATGACCGCTTGGCGATCGAAACTGCTCATCCAAGTGTATTTATTAATCTGATGTAATGTTTTTCAGGGTTAGGGAATAACCCATCCATCGTGTTGACCGACTGAAAAATGGCTTCAAACACCAAAAAGAACTTAATCTCTATTCTGTTGGATTCATTGCTAAAGTGAAAAGCAAGTTGCCGGCAGTTTTATTAGAACCGTAACATCTAGCCCCAATACAATTTACCTGATAACCTATGTTATTGAGGTGTGTGTATTTGTAATTCAGGTGGAAATTGGGAAGGAGGCGGCTGTGGCCCGGCATTTTCCTGGAGTAGAAGTGGGAAACCACTTCCAGGATGGCTGAGGTGAGAATAGAACCCGCGTCTTTTCAGCTCTGCCTCAAGAGGCTGAGTGAACCCCGTTCCAGCCCTAAGACCAGAATAACATTTCTTGGCAGAGTTGGGAACCAACCCCGGGCCTGCACAGTGATACACAAGAATGGTAGCCATGAGGCGACAAATCACCAAGTCCTCTTAGTTGGTAACAGTGCGATGCTCAGGATTCGCCTCCTCGTGACAAATATCGTGCAGCCCACTACCGTACCGTGCATTAGTGGGAACACACCTCCACTTGACAAAATGACTACCATTCTTGAAGTTTTACCAACATTACAGAGAGACATTTTGATTATGCTCGTATAAG
Organism: Meconema thalassinum; assembly: GCA_946902985.2. Taxonomy (NCBI): domain Eukaryota; kingdom Metazoa; phylum Arthropoda; class Insecta; order Orthoptera; family Tettigoniidae; genus Meconema; species Meconema thalassinum. Next base: position 1,744,701 of record OX336399.1, on the reverse strand, counting down.
TTACTAGTGAGCTTGGAGCTCATTCCCAAAGGGCTTCGGATATCTTTGGTTATCAGCTCCGTGTACTTGGGTGTATTTATATGGTGACATGGTTCACAACATAACATCTGGAAGCGCGCGTTACTAAACACTACGGCTACTCGAGGCGGCTTCGGTGGCTAAGCTTCTATGCCCAAGGTCGCGGGTTCAAACCCAACCGAAGTCGTCGGATTTTTAAGAGCATTAAAATCCCTCAGTATGCCTTCCTTCGGAGGGGAAGTACAGCCAGCGGTCCCATGGCATGTCTTTACACTTGTGTAAAGCTAAATTATAGGTTAGGTTTGATTAATGCTCTTAAGTTCCAACGTTCGTACCGGGCGCTGGTTGCGATGGTATCTAGTAGTAGCGAAAGGTCGACCAAAATATTATGTGTACTCGAGTTTGAAGGTTCTTTGTGAAGTAACCATTAAACCTACATCAAATCCAATAACATCATCATTTTCGTCGTTCTATTTTACGTTAGGTCATGTAGGTTTCGAATTTTTAATTTATATTTTAATATTTTTTATCGCAGTTGGAACACAAAAAGTGCCCGTTTTTAAGCGTGTTTCAACCATGCGTCATATTTAAGAATTATTATCTCACAAACCCGTCATCAGATCGAATCCAAATTTTAACACAATATACATTGGAATGTTGTTTCACTGGTTTATTAATTTCAAAATTTTGTGTGTTCAAGAAACAAAGGCGCGCCTCACTCGGAAGTGATGGGCTGCATCTCAGCAACGCTGTACAGCATTCCCCGGAGCGGCTAGCTGGTGAACCATGTCTTATTTCCCATACAAATACAAACCGATATAAAATAAGTGAATTAATTTACGTATTTCACAGTCATACAGCATACCTTTTTGATGTATAAGGATTTCAACGCCACCAAGAACTACATTTTCCAACCACCCCGAGCCGAGAAAAAGTTTCCAAACCTACATGAACTAACGTAAAATAGAATGACGAAAATGATGATGTTATTGGATTTTATGTAGGTCTATTGGTTACTTCACAAACAACCTTCAAACTCGAGTGCACATAATATTTTGGTCGACAGTAGGTGTCGTGAATTGTAGCATTTGGTGGTAAAAGTAGGAATTACTTGAAATTATCGTCTACAGTCCTTATTACCTGAATTACAGATAACACACACTAATACAGCCATCGCAATTATCACCGGTTATCAGACAGATTCTACACACACACAAAAGTACACGGGGCTATATGACCGCGTTGTCGCAGTCCCTAAACTAAGGAACCAACCAACCGAAGTCCACAGTTCTCTTCTGCGTGAAGTTTCCGCCAGGGCCCACGCACCGCGTCGAACTCAGGACCTACCGCGCTCACACTGTCTAGTCCCGCTCGCTGGTCTTAAATACCAGTTGTCCCGTAGGCTCTCCCGAACTGGCCAGCCCTTTTGACAAGGCCCGGTGCTTTCAGCTGGGAGTGAGGTACTATCTCGGCATTTGCCTGGAAAAGTCCGGGGTAAAGCCACTCTCGCTGCAGCTCCTCATTACTCCCATGAGGTTACTGTATGTGTTGTTATAAATACAAGACATGTAAGAACACGAATTGGAAACAAAAGCACAGCTGAGAAACAGGTAGGGGATGGATGATGTCTACTGTGGTGTGGCTTAAAGGGGTGTGGGGGGGGAGTGCTTGTGCACTGCCAAAACAGATTCCCTGATTGATGAAAAGGGCCGAAAGTTCTGTGAGGAGCACTTTAGGAACGAATGACGTGTTTACTTTCTATCTAAACAGTGGCGTACGCAGGCTTTCTTTCTAGCGGGGATTGTGTACATTATTAAAATGATATTTCAAATACTATTCATAATAATAATAATAATAATAACAACAACATTGTATGGCCTCGGGTGCCGGGTGCAAGCTTTGTTGTTTGACACCCAGAGAGCTTGTATGTCGAATTTTGTTGTTCCTTGGAGCGCTATGAAAGTCAAGGAGGTTATACATCTAAGCTCCTTGAACACTATATTGCTATAATAATAATAATAATAATAATATCGTGCGTCGGGTGCCGGGTGCAAGCTTTGTTATTTGCCGCCCAGAGGTCAGCTTGCATGTCAAATTTTGTTGTTCCTTCGAGCGCTATGAATGTCAAGGAGTTTATACATCTAAGCTCCTTGAACACTATAGCGCTTTATTAATAATAATATCGTACGTCTGGCGTCGGGTGCCGGGTGCAAGCTTTGTTGTTGGACGCCCAGAGGTCAGCTTGCATGTCGAATTTTGTTGCTCCTTGGAGCGCTATGGCTACAGCGCTTTCTAGTAGAAAAAGGAGGAACTTTGTGTTGGCGGAAAATCCTGAGATTAATTTTGCCATTATGAACACGGCCTACTGTATTCAAATGGGTTCTTTAACATGCCAACAACATATGACATGCGTGCCGTGATTTTTGTCGCCTTTAAAAATCATTTACCATGGCCAGGAGCTTGGGGTTGGTAGTCCTACATGATAACCACTCATCCACCGTAGCAAGGTATTATTATTCATTATTATTTATTTATCGTATGGCTTTTAGTGTCGGGAGTGTCCGAGGACATGTTCGGCTCGCCTGAGTCTGTAGCTGCTTCCAGCGGACACCCTTAGGGTGAGCTACAAGTTCCGTTCAATTTCAAGTAGTTCCAACTTTCGCTACCAGATGTCAATGATACCTAGTGGTGAACGTTGGATAGAGAAATAATGTTTTGGTCTTCGCTATCTTGATTCCCTTGGTCAGGACGCGCCAAAAGACGTGAGAAACAAATAATGAAAGGTGCATGGTTTAGCGGGAGTAAATGGTTTAGTGAATCGTTGGTCCTATTGCATTATGCTGTGCAGCATAAGGAACCGAAGAAATAATGTCTGGTGTGGATCTGCGTGGTTCTCAAACAATTCCATGTTACGACAGCCATTGCATCTTGAGGGGAAGGGAACTCTTGTTGTTCCTAGTCTGTTGGGAACTGGTCTGTCAGTTTAGTGGCACTTCCTCGATCCGGTCTTGTACACAGTAGCAAAATTGATGACATACAGAAAAGGAGGGAAGCGGGGAAGGATAAGCTATAAAGACAGACTTTTTCCATCGGTGACTCATTTTAAGTATCTCGGGATAACTTTGCCGACTCTGGGAAACGTTTTTACAATCCATATGAGAGACAAGCTGACCGATGCAGTGAAAGCGATGAGTGACATAAAACAGATTCATAAATTGTCCCTAAAGACTGCAATCCAACTGTTTCATGTAAAAATAGCACCAATTGCATCTTATGGATTGGAAAATATATGGATACACCTCAAGAGAAAACACCTGGCAGATCTGGAAAGAGTAAAATCCATCTATCTCAAGAGAGCTTTGTGCCTTTCAAAGTACACGCCATCCCGTTTGGTTTACCTGCTAGCTAGAAAGCCATACTTTGTTGAAGACCTGAGACTGAGCCTTCTGCTGCCCGTTACACCTGGATATGAGACTCTACTGACAGAATTGAAAAGGAAGAGAGAAGACACGATTTGCGTCATATGGCGACGAGATTTTCGGTGCATGGTTTTCACTATAAAGTATGCACCAAGAAGAAATGTCATCAGCCGGACCAGCAGTGCATCTGTTTGCTATGTGGAGAGCAGTGTGATAGGTATCACGTGATGTTGTGCAAACGGGTCACACTTATAATGTTTTGTAGTGATGACTAAGGCAATCTTTTTTTTTTTTTTTTGGTCTTTTAATGTTAATTTATGAATTTAGCCATTGGTTGCAATCAAGTTCTTATTTATAAAAATAATAACCCCTGGCACTACAGCCCTGAAGGGTCTAAGCCGCTGCCCAGCCATTTGGCCTGCAGATTACGGGGTGACGCGTAGTTAGCGCGTCGGGCTCCTCGGACGTTAATCTTGGTCTCAGTGACCGTGTCAGACAGCTACCCAATGAAATTGTCCTCACGAGGCTGAGTGCACCCTCACGTCAGTTTCTGTCCAGGGCAGGCGTGCTACACCAATACCACGGGGCTGGCCACAGTGACACAGATATGCACATTTAAAGCAGTCCGATGCGGCGTGAGAAAATGTACTGATCGCACACTTTACAACAAAACTGAGCCAACGCTGAAGGAGGAGTCCCGCTGCGAGTCCAGTGTGGAGCATTTACCAAGTGAAGAACGGGATCACTTTTAAACCACACAGATCAATAAAAGCCGAGCCGCGGTGGTACGAAACTTCCTCCAGGAGTCCGCCATTGCAATGGCCTGATGATGATGATGATAATTGTTGTTTTAAGATGCCTAACATCTAGGTTATCGGCCACTAATGGTGTAGGTGATAGTGAAACACGAGAATGTAAACTAAAACTAACTACACTCTTATAAACTAGAAGAAGAAATGGAAAACAAAAGGAGAATAAGGCAAATAAAGAACAGGAGGAAAAGAAATGCTCTCAACCCTCGAAGAATGAGGATTGAGCAACTTGGAAGGAAGAAGTGCCATGAAAGGCAGATAGAGGATCCGGCCCAGAGGCAATGGAAAAAGGGGGAAAAACCGGACCCAGCTCAGGAATTCCTCGGGGTCACCAACTCCCACCAGCCATAAGCCCTTGAGTGTGTTGCACTATCCAGGGTGCACCAGAAGTGGTGGGGCTACACACACCCTGCCTCCTTGAGGGCCTTGAGCAGAAGGCTGGAGATACAATTAAAAGAAAAAGAGAGGTCTGACCCCTCGAAGAATAGGAAAGGAAGGAAGCTTGTAGTTTAACGTGACCGTTAATCTTGAGATCATGAGCCACGGGACCTCCTTTTTACGTGGAATCCGAACCACAGGACATGGGTTTCACTTCGAAAATCTCCTCGAAGAATAAGGGATCATAAAAGGTGAGATAAGGACCAATTAAGGCGGGAAAGTGAAAGACTCCCTAGGCCTCGAATACGCTAATACCGTCGGGGTCGGAAAATAACAAGAGTTGACCAAGGGAGGTCGATAGGAAAGATGACAGGGAGGAAGTAATGCCGAACTCAGCTGTAGCCCCGTGGTCGTCAACCCACGTCTTACTAGTCGTGAGCCCCTGGAGGATGCAATGGCCTGCGATGTCGCCGGACATGAACTGTATCTGCGATATGCTGAAGCGTCCACGCTCTCCCATAACCCGCCAAGAGATCATGGAGGAGTGGGATCGCCTACCTCAAGAGGCTCTCGACAACTTGGTCTATGGTATGCTCTGCTGGACGCCCGTCGTGGCCATGTTCCTTATTGATGCCAACATTACAACACACATGACTCTCTGTTTAACAGGCCAATGTCTTCCTGTTTGTAATTCATGAATAAAGTGAGCAGGATTTATCAGAATGCCGTCTCTTTTGTAATAACCTCGCCCATATACGCTCTGCATCATGGCAACAGTGTTAAGCAAAACTTGTTTTGATGTCTATACAGGGTGATTACAAATGATTCATCGAGTTTTGGATGAATGTATTTCACGAAGTGTTACATACAAAATAGTGAATGATACGTTGTATGGGGTTGGCGACCACGGGACCCCAGCTGATTCCGGCATTGCTTCCACTTACTTGGGCCGGCCTCCTCTCCGTCTTCTTTCTTGTCGACCTCCCTTGGTCAACTCTTGTTCTCTTCCGACCCCGACGGTATTAGGGTATCCGAGGCCTAGGGAGTCTTTCACTTTCCCGCCTTCATTGGCCCTTGTCTCATCTTTCCTGATACATCCTTCTTCGAGGGGTCAGACCTCTTGTTTTCTTTTCATTATATTTCCTTTTCTCTTTAAGATTCCCGCACTGTTTTTTGTTACTTGGCTCCCGTCTATCTAAATTCCCTTTAGTTTTTTTACACTACATTTTTTAGGTATGTTTAATCTACTTTGCATTTTGTGAGTTTTTGCGATCTAAATCGCATTTCGCGATTGTTTTCAACCTCAATTACATTTTGTAAAGATTGACGATCTAAATTGCTTTTTAGTAAGCTTTTCAATGTAGTAGCAGGGCGTTTTAGTGAGTATTTTGAATTTCAATTGCATTTTGTAAGTATTTTAAATCTAAATTGCATTTTGTATGTTGGGCATTTTGCAAGTATTTTGATTCTCAATTGCACTTTGTGAATATTTTGGATTGGAAATGGGGGCTTTCAATCTGATTGGCATTGTGTATTTTCAATTTCAATTGCATTTTGTAAATATTTTGAATTTCAATTGCATTTTGTAAGCATTTCGACTCTACATTGCATTTCGTACGTATTTTGAACCTAGCCTACATTTTGTGCGTATTTTTCAATCTAATCCTGTTATGAGTATTTTCCTTCTAAATTACCTTTTGTAAGTATTTTCATCCCAGCTTAATTTTCGTTCTGGTTTCCATTTCATTGTCATTTTCGCTATCACCCAGACCATTAAGGGCCGATAACCTAGATGTTAGGCCCCGTAAAAGAACAATTATCATCATCATCATCATCATCATCATCATACGTTGTATGAAAAAGCACATGCTAAAGTTTCTTACACATGTTTACAAATGTTCTCCTCGTGTTACACGACACACAGTAAGCTCAGCCCATACACGTTGGAGCATGTCCTTGTCAATGTCTACCAGCACAGCAGTGGAGTTAAGCGAATGTTTTTGGCAAAGGGTATACGTACGCATTGCCTTTCACGTATCCCCAAAGAAAAAACAGACAAACTGTAATGTCAGGAGACCTTGGGGGCCACCTGAAGAGCACATCACCCAATCCACCTGTTTGGAAGTTCTTCGTTCAGATGCCGAAGCACTTCTCAATGCAAATGAGGTGGAGCTCCGTTTTGTTGGAATATGAAGTGTGGGTTATCAGCTAACAGTCTCGGAAACAGCCAAGTCTTGTGACATGTGTAGATACGTCACAGGAAGAAAGGTAGGTTGCTACGTGACACAGCACAGAAGAGAATCTCCTTCAATCTGGCAGCTTGTGGTACCGCACGCTGCGCTTTAGTGACGGATTCTTCTTCTCATATTGCAACACACAAAATATTTTCTGTTGATTAGCCTCCATTTTGCAAACTGTTATCACCCTGCCACCTGGTGAGTCACAATGAAAACTGCAGTGACATAAACAAAACTTAAAATATGCACTTTCGATTGGTTACTAGTACAGATGGGTGGGCATTATATATTTGACGTCAAAACCCGATGAATCATTTGTAAACACCCTGTATATAGAGGAGTAAAGTGAGCTTCTATGCCCAAGGTCGTGGGTTCAAACCCGGCCGAAGTCGTCGGATTTTTTAAGAGCGTTAAAAATCCCTCAGTATGCGTTCCTTCGGGGGGGAAGTAAAGCCGGCGGTCCCATGTCATAGATTTTCCACTAATTACACTTGTGTGAAGCTGAATTTGTAGGTTAGACTTGACTGACGCTCTTAGTTTCCAACGCTCGTCGCCAGGACCCCGACTGCGGTGGCATCTAGTAACCAAGTTCAGAACTAGTTGTCGTTGACAGTAGCATTTTGCAGAAAAAGTACGAACCACTTGAAAATTGAATGTCTGCAGTCCTTACTTGAATTAAAAACAGATGACACACACTAATACAGCCAACACAATTAACACCGGTTATCAGACAGAGTACACGGAGCCCCTAAACTGAGGAACCAACCAGTCTGTCTCTTGTCGTTATGAAGGTACAGTTTGTGTGTGAGGAAGCTCGCCAAGTGTGTCACAGTTGTGGGGCTGCCCCAGTCTATAACACACGGCGAAGGTGAGTATGTGAAATTTAGTTTCAAATATTGGTTGGTTGGTTCCTTAGCTTAGGGGCTGCCACAGCGCGGTCATGTAGCCCCGTGTACTTTGGGTGTGTGTCTGATAACCGGTGTTAATTATGATGGCTGTATGTTATCTGTTTTAATTCAGGTAAGGACTGCAGACAATAATTCCAAGTAGTTCCTACTTTCGCTACCAAGTGCTACCGTCCACGACATCTAGCTCTGCACTTGGCTACTACTAGATGCCATCGCAATGAGCGCCTGGTGCCGAAGTTTGGAACTTAAGAGCATTAATCAAACCTAACCTACAAATATTAGCTTCACACAAGTTTAGTTAGTGGAAGATTCTTTAACATGCCATACATCTATGACATGGGCTTTACTCCCTCTCCAAAGGAAGGCATACTGAACAGTCTAATGTTGGGGATGGTTGTACAGTGATAACTCAGCTATGGGGGATGGTAAATGGTGGTGGTTGTTGTTGCTTTAATCATCAATTATTCTTTACCTGGTACAACTTTTACAATATACCAACTGGGTCCAAGTAGTTGAATTTTTCCCCAAAGGATGTAATACGCACGGCTGTTTAGGGTGGTGTCACTCAATGTCAATTCACACCACGACTACAAAACGAACCTCGTAGCTCCGAGATCGAATCTCAACGCAGACTATGTCCAGTCAAATGCACCTTCTTTCCTTTTATCCCCCCCCCCCCCTTTCTTTCTGTCTCTCCGCTATTTACTTTGTTCTTTCATCATCTTTCTTTATCCATCTTTATCTCTCCAGTACAGGGACATCCGCAAATCAGCTAAATCTACGATTACCTAAAGCTCATCACGTAAACAGTTGGTTGGCTCCTCAGTTTGTAGCCCCGTGTGTTTCTGATAACCGGTGTTATTGTGATGACTGTATTAGTGTGTATATCTGTTTTTAATTCAGGTAAGCACTGCAGACATTCAATTTTCAAGTGGTTCCTACTTTTGCCGCCAAATGCTACCGTCAACGACAACTAGTTCTGAACTTGGTTACCAGATGCCACCGCAGTCGGGTCCTGGCGACGAACGTTGGAAACTAAGAGCGTCAGTCAAATCTAACCTACAAATTCAGCTTCACACAAGTGTAATTAGTGGAAGGGACCGCCGGCTTTACTTCCCCTCCGAAGGAAGGCATACTGAGGGATTTTTGACGCTCTTAAAAAATCCAATGACTTCGGCTGGGTTTGAACCCGCTCAGCACGCTACCCACTACGCTACCGAAGCCGCACAAGTTAGCATTGCTTAAACAATCCGACTCGATACAAAGACTGCTTAAGGGACACTAGGGCTGAGTTTTTCAACTTCCACATTCTTTTTTTATCAGAATGAGTTGAAATTTAAACTGCATGTTTCGAATAGTAACAATTGGAAGAAGTGTAATTGATTTTTTTACTAATTATATTATTAAAATATACAGTGAGATCAAAATGCTCCATGTGCATTAGAAATTGTGTAAAGCGCTTGATATTTTCAATACATATACATAAAACTATTCTAAATATAATAACATTGAGACATTTCAGGAAAGTGATACATGTTTGCTGTCAGATTATTATTTCTTGATGTGCCATCATGTTTTATGAATTTTGATAATTTTTCGTAGTTTTTTATTTTTTTTGGTGTGTAATTTACAAAGTGGCTGGAGATATCGCAATGTTATCTTGCAACACATGTGTTTCTGAATATCCAGAGATTTTTTAAGTAAAATTGGTAAATACCTCATGCATATGGAGCATTTTGATTACCTAAAAACGTTGTTTGGAGATAAAAGCATTTTTATAAAATCGCATGCTATAGCCTATTAATTAGTTTGGCTCACCCAATGAAACTTTTGTGAAAAAAAATGTGAAAAATACAATGTTTTGTTGTAGAGATAAAGAGCATGGAGACCTTTCGTTTGAGTTAACCTACCACTTTCTAGAATTTCTAGTTTTAAAAGTATAGCCTACTTTCTATGATTTGCCTTCCATCTTCTCTTTCCGCAGAGGAGATTTGAAATGTCGCTGAGGTTTTAAAAATGGCGGTGCATGAAAACTGTTTTACTGAAATAATCCACAGGGGTCCATAAGATATATATGGGGAAAACAAAAGTCAGTTATTTTGTAATGTTTGCCTAAAAACTCAGCCCTAGTGTCCCATAATAATTGGACATTCGATCTGATGATGTCGCTTGACGGACGAAACTAAGCCCCGCTTTATGTAGCAAGGTTCTAGGAACCGACTGAAAAGTTTCTCATAATAGATTACTTCCATCCCCACTTCCCTCACTTCCTTGCTTGCTTTCTCAATTCCCTCGTTCTTTGCTTCTTTCTTTTGGCCTCTGTTACTGTATTTCCTTTGTAGCTTTGATTCTTGCCCATGAGAGTGGGAAAGCTGAGCATAGGCAGCACACCTCACCTTGCTGTGGACGGGTTGCATTCTCCCATCGCTGATGGCGATAACAAGAGAAATGAGACATGAATCCCGTGCTTGGCCGGTTCCCCTTACATGAGTCTTTCCTGCATAAATAAGATGTCTGCACTCCATGACCTCCCGGGATGGTGACGTCATGAGTGAGTGAGTGGTTCTTGAAATCTCTTATTTTAACTCAGGTTGTAGCGGACACCCTGTGTCTTGTAGACCACCAGAATGCCTTCTGCTCTTAGGGGTGTTCAGCTACTTGTCCAGTTCCTCAAGTGATACTGGAGATGAGAGATGTTTGGTTGGCAAGCTTGTTGTGATGCTCGCAGCAACATGGAATCCTGTGTAACCGGTGCTAAATAATCGTCACTTTCTATTTGTGTTGACCGATTGAAGACTGCTCAGGCAGCACCATTCTGGCTGATAGGACCTATTTATCGTATGATGAATATATGTACAAAATGTGCACACACAAGATCATTCAATCACATAGTTCTAGGTCAAGATCTCTGACCCGTTCAACTGCTTCAACTGATGCTTGAAGAACATCTATCAACGTTCCATGGAAAGCTCGGAGAGGGCAGATGAGATGGATTGAGTGCAGGAGGCACCACAGTCACAATCTGCAGAATTAGACCAGGCCCATTTATTCAGTGAATACGCATATCTGCCTTGTGCTGTGCGTATCCCATTTAAGATCCTCCATTGGCGTCTGGGAAGGTCAAATCCATGTAACCCTTCAAAAGTCTTTCCAACTAGGTGTTTGTTGGTTACTGAAGAATGCTCTCACTGGAGTTTCCATGAGTTTAGAAGAGGACACTTCAAGGTTTATTGCTGTGCGCATGAAGATAATTATGATAAACCCAGGTCTCCATTCAGACAATCAACTCAGTCTGATGGAAGGTAAGGTGTGTCTTTTCTCATCGTCATATTTCCAGGGGCCGAAGCTCTTAACCGGAACTGAAGCTGGCAGATGAAGGCGTGAAGCGGACAGAAACGTTATCCACGAAGTTAGTTTGAGGAAAGAATTAACCTTGAGTATTGTTTACCGGCCCAGAGGCATAAGAACGTGAAACTCTACGCCCATCCTTGCTTACATAAGTTAAGATGTGGTGTGTCTACAAGTGTAGGTGCTCCAGGAACTTATATTCACTCTCCTGTGTTCATTAAAACTCAGCAATTCTTCTAGCTTTGTGCCGTGTGTTGTGTGGGCTTTCGCCTATGTGTTCACTACTGTGGGGGTCCGGACGGGGATACCAAGAGCCCGCTGATGAGCCAGCTTGGTGCCCTAGATGAAACCCCACACAAGATACTGCACAATAGGGAGGTAGCGCGCAGTTCGCTACCCCTGTGGGTGTCTGGGCGGGGATACCAAGAGCCCGCTGATGAGCCAGCTTGGTGTCCTAGGCGAAACCCCACACAAGATACTGCACAATAGGGAGGTAGTGCGCAGTTCGCTACTCCAGTGGGGGTCCGGGCGGGGATACCAAGAGCCCGCTGATGAGCCAGCTTGGTGTCCTAGATGAAACCCCACACAAGACACGGCACAAACCTAGAAACATAGCAGAGTTTTAATTCACTGGCCGTGAAAGCCAATATACAATTGTTCTGCGTCCATTACCATCAGCATTTCAATGTATTTTGAGACCAGTTGAACGATCTGTACCAGGGGCGTATATAGAATTTTATTTTGGGGGGTGCCCAACCCGAGGTTAGGGGGCATGGTTTATGTCCCAAAGAATAGGGGGTCCGGGGTTCTCCCCGGGAAACTTTTGTATAATTTGGTGCAAAATGATGAGTTTTAAGGCTTTAAGGCATCACTTTTCTACCAATTTGTTGTGATGTTTTATGATTGGTTAATGTCAAACACAACTAATGTTACTTTGTATTAATGCAATCATTTGATGGAGAGAATTAACAACTTACACTATAATATAATAGCTTGCCACGGTAGGTGAGTGGATAGCGTGTCGGTCTACTAACCCCAAGATTGCAGGTTCGCTCCTCGCCGTGGTAAGTGATTTTTGAAAGGCGGAAAAAATACGACACGCATGCCATACGATGTTGGCATGTCAAAGAACCCATTTGAACCTCATTTCTCTACTAGAAAGCGCTATAGTGTTCAAGGAGGTTAGATATCTAACCTCCTTGACTTTCGTAGTGATTCAAGGAACAACGAAATTCGACATGCAAGCTACCCTCTGGGTGTCAAATTACAAAGCTTGCACCTGGCATCCGAGGCCATACGATATTATTATTATTATTATTATTACTATAATATAAAGTCAAGGTTTCTTGAAGCATCACCATAACTTCATCGTCAGTGGTTAGATAACAATGCTAGACCGTTGAGTCGGTTTTCAGAAGTAGAATTTCTTAACTACCAACTCAAACTCCGGTAGCTACTGAGAGAGGCAAATTTTCCAAAGGTTTCATAAGGGTATAAAAGTTAGGGATAAAACTTTCGCCACACGCTGCTGCTCTTGGTAGGTTCATAAGAGCGAAGGCACTGGAGAGTAATAAGAGGTTATTTCGTTACACATAAGATCAGTGCAATCTCATTGTCACATTGTTTACATCACTCTACCGTGGCCTTGCTTTGCGACGTTGCCATACGTCGCTTAGTAACAATAGTACATGATAATATTGTGTGTTTTTATTTGCGGCTTCGGTGGCGTTGTTGGTAGCCAAGATCGCGGGTTCAAACCCGGCCGAAGTCGCTGGATTTTTAAGAGCGTTAAAATTCCCTCAGTATGCCTTCCTTCGGAGGGGAAGTAAAGACGGCGGTCCCATGTCATAGATTTATGACATGTTAAAAAACCTTCCACTAATTTCACCTGTGTGAAGCTAAATTAGGTTAGGTTAAACATTTGACAAACGCTCTTAGGTTCCGACTTTCGTCGCCAGGAGCCGACTGCAGTGGCGTCTGGTAACCAGGTTCTGAACTTGTAGTTGCTGACGGTGGCGTTTGGCGGCAAAAGTAGGAACTACTTGAAAAAAATTCAATGTCTGCAGTCCTCACTTGAATTAAAACAGATAACACACACTAATACAGTCATCACAATTAACGCCGGTTATCAGACAGATTCTACACACACCCAAAGTACACGGGGCTACATGGCGGCGTTGTCACTGCCCCTAAACTGAGGAACCAACCAACCATATTAGTTTTTAATATTTAAATTCGTAGACAAATATTATATGTGACAAACATTTCGGAGGGGGCAGGGGGTTCTGGCCCCCAGGGCAGCCCCCTTACATACGCCTCTGATCAGTACAGAGTTGTGCAACACGAAGATATCCAGTCAATGGCGGGGATCCAGTACCAATCTTTGGTTCTCGAGCACGTTGGGCGCTGTGCTTTAGACGAATCTTGTTCTGCATATCCAGTGACTTCACAGCATCGGGGATGTTAGTCTCCAACCAGCGGCTCCGGGTTCCATTTCTGGCTCTGCTAATTGTGATCGGAAGGTTGGAATGACTTCACTGGGTCTCAGGATTCCCACCCCAGGCACCTTACGGGTGGTTTGCCACTGCTATTTCTGGCAAATGCTGCGATGGTGCACGGTCGCTTCCTTCTCAATCCTACCTTGACGAGACCGATGACCGTGATGTCCAAGCCAACTACTCTACTCTAGTCGACCGTCCAGTGGGTCAACACGCTTGGCATCCACCTAAGTCCCAATTACAGTGAGTACAATAACACAGGTTATCTTCATTAACATGTGATGTTTAATTCCCAATAAGGTGCAACACCATTAGAAGGGGGCGGAACAGCGTTCAGATTCTAATCGAACTTGGTGTCACGGAGCAGGGGCTAATAATACAGTCCGCATTGCCAGCCGACAACATTACCAACACACAAACTGTTCATTCCCCTAAACAATACAGAGCTGAGTTTATCGATGTCCCACGAATAACTGATATTATTTACATTTAGCCTACTATTTAATCTACTGACTAACCGCCAACCTACTGGACGATGTGTATAGACCACCCTCCCGGCCTTACTGTAATGCGGACTGAACGCGACACAGGGGCTATCGTCTTGTTCCCTGTGTAGCTCTATGGTCTATATACGTATTAACCGCCAACTACAAGGACGCTGTAAAGATGGTGATGGGTGAATCTTTATAGGAAGTGTTAATATTTATGGAAAACTAATATTAGACCTAAGGTGCTTGATAAAATTATTTTTAAATAATAACAATTGAAATTAAAGAGTGAAAACTATATAAGACTAGCAGGTACCCGCGGCTTCGCCCGCGATCAAGACAATGGGGACGATGCATTATTGCTGATAATTGGTCTATTCTATTACAGCAATCGCGGCTACAGGTGGGTCCATTCTAATTCTGAATATTCTCATACATACAGTATATTGATGTGAGCAGCAAAGTGGGAATTTTATAGAGTTGTGAAAGTCTGCAGGGTACGATGTTACATTATGTGAACACATTTTAAAATTACGTATTTGGTTTCGCCATCTTCTGCTGAGACATAACGATTTTGTTGTCCGGATGCTCGCGAGCATGCCACATGGGAAAAAATGGTTTTGTTTAAATGTACACGTGCTACTGTTAAGTGTGTGTCATTGCGCTTTGTTAAAGAAATTGCGAATATTGTTTGAAGAGGGAACTGCACTCTTGCACACTGGAATGGCAAATCTAACCGAATATGAGGAATTAAAAATATTCTTCCTTAAGCTATTCTGGGTGTAATTTTGCCATACGTATTGATGATTTGAACGTCAACATATCGCTATTAATAGACCTATAGTAAAATATCTCTCACCTTGGCCGCTGATGTACATTATGCAGTCTCTTCCAGTGTTATATAACAGGGATTGAAATCTCCAACAACTCTCTTGTCTCACATGCCTCTCTAATTAATTAAAATTCCTGATGGTTGATGTTTGAGTCTTCAGTTTTTTGACTGGTTTGATGCAGCTGTCCATTCATCCCTCTCCTGAGCTAATCGTTTCATCTCTACATAACTACCACACCCTACATCCGAGGCAATCTGTTTAACAGTTCTTGTCCTCGACCCTCTCATCCATAACCAAGCTTGCTATTCCTGGGTGTTTTAATATGTGTCCTACTAACCTATCTCTTCTCTTCATTTGTAGTCAGCAGAAACATCTCTCCTCTTCCACTCGTCTTAATACCTCTTCATTTGTTACCCTATCTACCCATCTGATCATCATTCTCCTGTATCACCACATTTCAAAAGCTTCAATTTTCCTCTTTTCTGCTGCACCATTAGTCCATTAGTCCAACTCAGCAACTTTTCTAGGAATAAGGCGTGCCTTGTGCGGGATTTCAATGGGCGTGAAAGACTTTATTGAAATAAGTTTGTTCAATTCCTCAGTAAGAGTAATTAAGAAAAAATAATAATTAATGTGACAGCCAGTAGAATACGACACATTCGTCTGTGAATATGGGTTGATGATCACGGTAAGAAACAAAAAAGAGCAGATCAATATTGGCAAACTGAAATATTCAGTTAACAAAAAAATAATTATAAAGAAAATGAAAGTATACCGTGCAAAATAGAAAGCATAGCGTAAAGATCCGAAAGCTCGCTCGCAATAACCTGCTCAAAGAGTATAAAATTAGACTGAAAATCTCGCTCGTATCCGACCCCAAAAACTATCTCTATAAATAAAATATATCTCATTTTACGCATATCAAAGCGAGGAGCAATGTTCGCGGTCTCCACTTCTATGAAGCCCGCGTTTTATGGCCCTAAAACGAACGGTTTTCGAGATATTGCCAGAAAATTATCCCCAGTCTGCGAAATTGCATCGATTGCCATAGTAACGTTGATCTGTTTCTCAGAGGGAACACAGTTATTTGGGAATATCTCCGAAACCGTTCATTTTAGGAACTTAAAACGTGTGTTTCGGGGTCCCTACAGGACCTCCGAGTATTGTTTCTCGTATCTGGCGGCTTAAAATGAGCTAAATCCGATCTTTATACCGACTGTCCTTGCTCAGTGCCAAAGGGCCGAAAAAAGTCACTTACAAATTGAATTTTCAAAAACCGTTTCTTAGTGAGCCGCGGATCAACCAACATGCAAAATTTCAGCTTTCTAGGTCTAGTGGTTTGAGCCCTGCGGTGATGAGCCAATTTTGGATGCTCAATGCCAAATAGATGAGAATAAAAATTGGAATTAAAAGACAACATTTGTAGTAAATTTATAAACTTAATTATTATTAAAATTATTATTAAAATAATTTAAAAATAAAAATTATCAAAATAAATATGAACAAAAATGTTTAAGAAAATAAAAATTAATAATAATAATAATTAGGCTAAAATAACTAATATGAAACTAAACTAAATACAAATACAATCTTCAATAATAAAGCACTTTATATACAAATAAATATATTCCCGTTGACTTTTCACGAAATGCGAGATGTTTCCTGTACTTTTTGTACAAACCACACCTTCTGGTTAGGAGCTTGAGGTAATGTTGCTACAATCAGTTGAACCTATATTTTTTGTCCACCCACCGGCTCACATCTATTGGGACGTGGGTTGGCGACCACGGGACACCAGCTGAGTCCGGCATTGCTCTCACTTACTTGTGCCGGGCTCCTCTCTGTTAAATTTCCTGTCGACCTCCCTTGGTCAACTCTTGTTATGTTCCGACCCGGCGGTATTAGCGTATCCGAGACCTTGGGAGTTTTTTCCTTTCCCGCCTTAATTGGCCCTTGTCTAATCTTTCCGGATCCCTCCTTCTTCGAGGGTTCCGCCTTCCATTTATTTTACATTTTGAACGTCTTTCCACTACCAATTACATTTTCTACGTCTTTTCAATCTAAATTCCGTTTTGTCAGTGTTTTTCCTTTAACTTGTCTTTTGTGAGTGCTTTTGTCTAAGTTACATTTGGTTTTCGTTATCACCCAGACCATTAGGGGCCGACAACCTAGATGTTAGGCCCCTTAAGATAACAATTATCATCATCATTATCATATTTCTTTCCTGAAACAAACGACGTGGAAAATTTCAACACGAAAACGATGATCATCAGTCCGTGTTGGTGACTCCTCCAATAAACTAGGCTAGCACAATCCCAAGACTCAGGAACATATTAATTTTAAAAAGAAAAACAATCTCTGGAAGCACAAGTGTAGTGGTTAGCGATCTTTCACCCGACTTGTGGGTGTCTTGGATGTGAGAGATCATGCCAGATATAGCAATTCATAACGTCTGCGGTAGGTTGGCTGGTATCCTAGTTTCTTGGCAGAGCCGGGATTTGCACCCTGACCCTTTGGATTCGGAATCACTATTAATGCACCATGTGTGGGTCAGTACGCCTCATTTACTCGCGACAGATAAGGTAGTGATAGCGCGGCATCTGAGGTCATGGGTTCGTGTTCTAGACACATTATGTGACGTAATGTGGAACACACTGAATGCGACAGCCGTTAAGGAAAGTTTGGCGTCTCTATAACACTAGCAATGATTTCCTCTTATATAATATGTACAGTGCTGGAAACATTATTGCATCCTGCTTTCATTCTCAGAAATCAATTAACATTATACCAGGTGAGTTAGCCATGGATGTTACGGCGTGGCTGCAGGCCTCGAGGCGAGGAGGTTCGAATCCCCCCACCGGCAACCTTGAAGATGGTCTTGTGTGATTTCCCATCTTCCTTCCAGGCAAATGCCGCGGTTGGTCCCTAACACAGCCGCTACCTTCCAATCCCTCGTCCTTACATTGACACTCTCCTCCACACGCGACGGTACTGTAGCTCACCCCGTGGGTGTCCGCTTGTCCTCCGACACTGAAACCCACACGCTAAATAAATAAATAAAAAAAGATAAAAAAATAATATTATTATAACTTTGATTATTTGTTGTTGTTGCTTATTATAAGGGCTGCGACATCATGGTATGTGTGATAACTTGTGTGATTGTGATGCCTGTATTCCATTCTACTAATAGGGGACACTTTGCGCTCGTTTTCCCTACATTTTAAAAACCATTCAATCACTTGTTTTTATACCACCTTACATTTGACATTTAACTAAATTAGATTAATTATTTTATTTATTTATCGTATGGCTTTTAGTGCCGGGAGTGTCCGAGGACATGTTCAGCTCGCCTGAGTCTGTAGCTGCTTCCAGCGGACATCCTTGGGGTGAGCTACAAGTTCCGTTCAATTTCAAGTAGTTACAACTTTCGCCACCAGATCTCAATGACACCTAGTGTTGAACGTTGGAACTTTGATAGAGCGTTCTGACGAAATCTAACTTAACAAATTTTGCTTTACACAAGTTTAGTCTGTGAAAGGATCTTTTACATGCCATAAATCTATGACATGGGACCGCCGGCTTTACTTCCCCTCCGAAGGAAGGCATACTGAAGGATTTTAACGCTCTTAAAAAATCCGACGACTTCGGCCGGGTTATTAGATTCATAATTATTGTTCTTTGAATCTTCAGTCTTTTCACTGCTTTGATGCAGCTCTCCATGCCTCCCTGCCCTGAGCTAATCGTTTCATCTCTACTTAGCTACCACACCCTACATCCGAGGCAATCTGTTTAACATATTCTAACCTTGGTCTACCCCTACAGTTCTTGTCCTCGACCCTTCCTTCCATAACTCAGCTTGCAATTCCTGGGTGTCTTAGTAAGTGTCCTACCAACCTATCTCTTTTCTTCATTAGCAGTCGCCAGAAACATCTCTCCTCTCCCACTCGTCTTAATACCTCTTCGTTTGTAACCCTATCTACCCATCTGATCTTCATCATTCTCCTGTAACACCACATTTCAAACGCTTCAAGTCTCCTCTTTTCAGCTGCACCAATACTCCAAGTTTCACTTCCATAGAGCACCACGCTCCAGAAAAAGGCCTTCAAAAATGACTTCCTAATACCTAAATCTATATTCGACTTCACTTGAAAATTCCTTTTCTGAAGAAATGCTTTCCTTGCCCGAGCCAACCTACTTTGTATTGACGGGAACAAAAACTCAAATGAAAGTAATAATACTAATAATTAAGAAACGCAGTTATATTAAGGGTGTTAGTAAGTGTATCAATCCGATAAGAATGTTATATTTTATATCATTTAAATAAATATTAGAATATACGAGGGTGGACCCAAAAATAAATCGAACTGAGAGCGCGCTGCGATTCGTGCACGTAGTAGCGAGTTCACAAGACAGCTGCCCAGACGGCGTCAGTTTGTATGTGCCCGTTGGATCGTAGCGTTGTTTTAGGTAGATTTCATTAGAAAGCTAACTATTGAAATGGGTCCCATGTTTCGACTTCCGGAAAATTTCGACATATCTTCGCGTTTCACATCCCCCAGACCCCAAAACCACCGTCAGTTCAAAAGTTTATATATATATATATATATATATATATATATATATATATATATATATATATATATATATAAGTTATCAGTTTCTTGTGGACACGATAACTGCCGTAATTTTGCACCAATCACTTTGATTTCTTTTTCATAATATGTATCCCTATAAAATATCGGTCGAGTTCGTTAATGGGCAAAATCGGTCGAAGGGGGTAAAAAAGGGGGGCTTTTTTTTTTCGTAAAAGTGAAATATCACTATAACTCTCTTAATATGTGAAATATCGAATCCCTTCAAAGTTCATATTATGTGTCGGATATGTGCCAAAAATTTATGTTCAACAAGTTTTTTGATAGTACCAACCATTGGCCAATGGGAAAAGTGAGTTTTTTGGGAAACATTAATCATATCTCTCTTAATAGGCACAATATCAAAACCGTACAAAATGGATGATATTCCCCTAATAATTACCTAAAACTTTTGTCTGAAAGGATTTTTGATATGACCCACCATTACGCCACGGGGTGAGCAAAATGATTTAAATTATAAGAAAATGCCAAGTGCCAGGAGAGGTTGCCATGACAACTTGACTTTTAATTCATAAGGGACGAGCCATCAACAGTTGCTATGACAACGCCACTGCACGAGGTAACATTCAGATTTCCATCTGTCTGTGGGAAGCGACTTCGGTATCGGAACTGGTAGCATGCTGAACTTCTATGCCCAAGGTCGCGGGTTCAAACCCGGCTAAAGTCGTCGGATTTACCAAGAGCGCTAAAAAAACTGAGTTTGCTTTCCTCCGGAGGGGAAGTTCCAACGTTCGTTGCGAATTGATGGTTCAGGTGGCATCTAGTACCCTAGTTCACAGCTAGGTGTCGTTGATTGTAGTATTTTAGGTAGATTTCATTAGAAAGCTAACTATTGCAATGGGTACCATGTTTCGATTTCTGGAAAATTTCGACATATCTTCGCGGTTCACATCCCCCAGACCCCAAAACCACCGTCAGTTCAAAAGTTTATATATAATTTATGTATGTATATATATGTATATCAGTTTCTTGTGGACACGATAACTGCCGTAATTTTGCACCAATCACCTTGATTTTTTTTACCGAATATGTATACCCATAAAATCTCGATCGAGTTCGTTACTGGGCTAAATCGGTCTAAGGGGATGAAAATGGGGGACTTTTATCGAAAAAATGAAATATTGCTATAACTCTCTTAATATGTGAAATTTCGAATCCGTTCAAAGTTCATACTATGTGTCGGATAAAGCTCAAAAATTTATGTTTGAAACGTTTTTTGATAGCACCAACCATTGACCAAAGGTGTGGGAAAAAGTGGGTTCTTCGGGAAACATTAATCATATCTCTGTTATTAGGCACAATATCAAAACCGTACAAAATGGACAATATTCCCCTAATAATTACCTAAAACTTTTGACTGAAAGAATTTTTGATATGACACACCATTACGCCAAGGGTTGAGAAAAATGATTTCGGAATTATAAGAAAATGCCAAGAGCTATCAGTGGTTGCCATGGCAACACTACTAAATTGATGAGGGATGAGCCATCAGACGTTGCCATGACAACGCACTTGCGCGAGATCAGATTCAGATTTCCATCTGACTAAGTGTGAAGCGGCTTCGGTGACGTAATTGGTAGCATGCTGAACTTCTATGCCCAAGGTCGCGGGTTCAAAGCCGGCCAAAGTCGTCGGATTTTCTAAGAGCGCTAAAAATCCCTCAGTATGCTTTCTTTTGGAGGGGAAGTTCCAACTTTCGTTGCAAGTTGCTGATTGCGGTGGCATCTAGTAGCCAAGTTCACAGCTAGGTGTCGTTGACGGTAGTATCTGGGAGCAACATTAGGAATTACTGCTTGAAATTGAGCGTCGGTATTCCTTACCTGAATCACAGACTAATACAGCCATCACAATTCGCACCGTTTATCAGACAGTTTCTACACTCACCCAAAGTGCACGGGGTTACATGACCGTGTTGTCGCAGCCCCTAAACTGAGGAACCAACCAACATCTCTGCGGGATATATAATTTTGCGTGATGAAGTAACAGACCGTTACATAGTTACACATCAGTTTCGAAACCTTGCATAAGGACAGTGTGACCACAAGTATAAAAATGGACTCCAAATGACAAGAAGTTTACCGTCATCATAAGACAATAGAATGTTTAAAATATGCATAAAATAACGAAAAACAAATTTAATTACCCTCCAATTATAAAATACTTTCACGCAATAAATGAGGTCTGATCCTTCTACGAAAACCTGCATATTCTGCGTATTTTCGCCTATCCCCAAGTTTGTCCGGTGAAATCTACCTCCGCCTTCCGGCGTGCCGAGAGGACTTTTTTTTCTCATAGTGTTATCCCGTTTCACCTGCGAAGTCGTTATGGCAGACTTAAAAGAACGAAGAGTGTGTTTGAAATTGTGTTTCCTGCTTGAGAAATCTGCAGCAGAAGCTTACCAAATGCTTCAACAGGAGGATGCTGGCCAGGGAAACAAACTTCTGGTGCACAATTCCACGAACTTAAAAAAGATATTGGGTGTGTGCAACTATGATATTTGAGCGTGACTACGTCTTCTCGGACTGATTTGTTTAAACTGTCGCTCTTGCGAAATTTCAGCTTCGTATATTTTTTAATTATGAATTTTGCGCAACGGAAAGTTCACAGGCGAAATGAAGAAAATCTGAGTTGTACTTCCAGGGAAACTCCAAACACAACCACTCTTCTCTAAAGTCTTAACTCAACACGACTTGACAGTTTGCTGCTGGCTGTATCTGGGGTAATAGGCTCGCCCGCTAGCTAGGCTGTAACTGGGGTGATAGACTCGCCCATTGCTAGCTCGTAAACTGTCGCCTCGGTAATTGAATGGAGATTGTTGGAAGAAATGAAAACGTAAAATCACTTATAGTGGGCGATGCATTGAAGATAAAAATATGCTCTCGCAGACGATTTTGTAGAACTCTTCATGCTGAACAATTCTTACACTCATAGTTTATAGGTATTTTTAACGGTTTACCCAGCGTAAGCTTAAAAAGCGCACGGACGCCAAGTGGTTATTTTTTCGACTTTTTTTTCCACTTAAATCGTTACTGCTTGGCTTCCTTTGATCATAAATAAATTATTTTCTACAGAAATCTTCCTCGAGATATCCTTTACTGAATGGTGAAAACCGCATCAAAATCCATCCTGTGGTTCACCCGTCACACCCATAATCGACAGTAGCGACACTCGAGCGCAGCGGCAGAAGAGAGATAAACGATATCATCACCTTTCACTGTAACACTTCTTCACGAACGTCTCTGTATTGCAACAATTTAGTTGACGTTCACGTCAAAAGACAATGATAATAGTCTTCACATTCGACCTCACTTGTCTGGGGGAGTTGGGAGTCCTCCACTGGCTTGACGCTTGCTTGGTTCCTGGATCGTACGAGTAACACCAACTCTCATCATCTGTAGTGATTTAAGTCAAAAAGTAAGGATCACCTTCAATCTCAATTACCTCAACTACAATACGGTGCTGCTGCGTGAGAAGGCGAGGAAGAAACACGTCTCATTGGCTAATCCGCTGGCACGAGCTCCTGTCTCCTCTGAAATTTAGTCGTGAAACGACGATCTTCTGATTTTGTTTGGCGAATTTTCTCAACGTTGAAGTGCGCCCAGAACGAACATGGTCTCCACCAGTCATCTCACACCACTCCGAGACTTGTGTGAGGCTCACAGCATCCTCCTTGAAACAATTGCTAAGCTTCTGTTGCAAGCAGGAAACACAATTTCAAACAGACTCTTTGTTGTTTTAAACCTGCCATAATGACTTCGCAGGAGGAACACGAGAACAGTACGAGAAGAACAACACTACGACCAAACTGACGCCGTCTGGGCAGTTGTTTCGTCAAGGTCTCTATTAACCCCATCTAGCGGGGGAACTCGGTACTACGTCGACGAATGGCAGCGCGTTCTCAGTCCGTTTCTTTTGGGTCCACCCTCGTACTATCTAATAACATTTAAAATCAATGACATTAGCAAGGCGGGTTGTCCGTAGCGATGGAATGGAATGTGCCCATGTACTCGTGAATATATATTACTAGGGAGCGGATTTTTATGACAAGTTATTTTTCTTCCCATAACATGATATCTTATAGTCTTGTATTTTCAACACGTTTACAAGCATTAAACAGGTTTTATTGGGCATATAAATGCATATTTTGGCTTTCTTAAAATGTATGGCATATTTTGGTAATTTTCATTTGAATTTCGTTTTATAAAAATCAGAATAAGCTCTAGAAATTATTGTTCAGGATAGACTGGAATCTACTACTGAAGAACCATTCTAAAGTAGTGTATGGAATGTTTCTAACAGGTAGGAGCTATTGTTTGCTAGCTGGGTCAATTCCTGGAAACCGGGCTATTGTTTACATGGAAGCAGAGGTAATTCCGCAGTTATTTGTCATCGTTCTTATCTCTCTCCCTCTTCCCTCTTCCAACACACTGAATAACCTTGGTCACTCATTAGGGAGCTTCACTCATTCAGTTCTTTTCAATATGCCTAAAACAAAAGTCTCAATTTGTGGGAAGTTGCGAAGTTTTGTTCAAGAGTTCGGTGAAAACATATTCAGTACGGATGGAGCAATAAAAGTGTTTCTATCTAACGTAGATGCTATTCATTAAGTCATATTTTGAATTTTATAGGTCATATTTTTATGTTTTTAGGTCATAAATGCATACATATTTCATACATTTTTAGGTCATAGAAATCCACCCCTATATATGACATTAACTTCAACAGATGTTTAGTTTCCACCTCGAATTCATTCATTTTTATAAACAATAGCTAATATTTGTAAACTTATTTATTTTTACAGTGTCCAATCTAATGCCTATGGTTGGTTGGTTCCTTAGTTAAGGGGCTGCGACATGTAGCTCCGTGTACTTTGGGTGTGTGTAGAATCTGTCTGATAACCGGTGTTAATTGTGATGACTGTATTAGTGTGTGTATCTGTTATTCAGGTAAGGACTGCAGACGATCACTTTTCAAGTAGTTCCTACTTTTGCTACCAAACGCCACCGTCAACGACATCTAGTTCTGAACTGGGTTACTAGATGCCACATCAGTCGACTCCTGCCGACGAAAGTGGAACCTCAAATCGAACCTATAATTTAGCTTCACACAAGTGTGGTTAGTGGAAGGTTCTTTAACATGCCATAAATCTATGACATGGGACCGCCGGCTTTGCTTCCCCTCTGAAGGAAGGCATACTGAGGGATTTTTAACGCTCTTAAAAATCCGACGACTTCGGCTGGGTTTGAAACCGTAATTTTGGGCATAGAAGCTCAGCGTGCTACCCACTACGCCACCGAAGCCGCTTCTAATGACTATACGCACCCTGAAAGCAGGAGCAGAGAAGCCTCTAACAACTAGGCTATATATCACAAAATATATGCAAAATGCAGGCGTTAAAGTTGTGAAAACACAGGAGATGGTTCCAAGCCCAAACCACAATTTCAACACTACTAGAAGCGGAGTTCTCTATTTTCTATAAGCAATATGTTTATTATGTTTTTATAAATACCTCTCTGGAGGTATGGCCGTCTACCAAAGATTTGCAGGTTAACGTCGAGAAAACGAAATATATGACCTTGAGGAAAGGCGGACGAGCGTCCAAGGACGACAGTATAACTCCCCTTCAAATTGTAAATAGCTTCACCTATCTTGGCTTGACTCTGCAAACTAGCATGCAATCCTTCAGGATTCACATAAAACAGCGGGTGGCATCGGCCACTAAAGCTATTTTCGATATTAGAAACATATCTCGACTTTCACTGAAATCCGCCTTAGCACTCTTTGATGCCAAGATTGTTCCGATCCTCACATATGGGTTAGACATAGTCTGGGATAAATTAAGCTTGAGCGATTTCGGATCAATTGAAAAAGTCAAGGCGCGATACTTAAAGGCTGCCCTAGGAGTATCAAAATACACGCACTCCCGACTTGTTTATGAACTTGCCAGGGAAACTTTTCTTATTGGAGACTTAAGATCTCGATTGCAATTGCCTTTTACTGGACAGGAACAGGAATTCCTAAGGATGAGACAAAGAAATCGAGCGGAAATCGACCTGGAATTCTATCGAACTGATGCCATGTCTCAGAGGAATTGGACTGAACCTAACTATGAAATGAGGAGTGCTCTGATTAGACTTGCTGTACTCGGCTTCCATCATAAGCTGTGCGTGCGACGCGGCTTTCATGAACCTTCTGAGCGGTGTGTGTGCATATTATGTGCTAAACAGTGTGGTCGATACCATTTCAGTGAATGCTCTAAGAGAACACCGTCCTTATTGGATTACTCGAAAATGTAATGCACATTTGTGTGCAGTTCCTTTATTATAAATATTCATTAATGCTTGAAATGTAACAGATCTGATTTACATTATATTTTAGGATATTCGTCAACTACTGTTGTTATCAAGTTAGACAACATTAACATCACTTGAGACAGAATTTGTAAAAATATTTTGGAAGCTTGTAGAACGATTATTGAAACCTTTTTAAATGCATATTTCTATATCTAATGCTTAGTTTTGTTCATAGAATGTTAATGTTTAAAATAGTTTTAGAGATGAAGGGTCCACGAGAAGAAGGGGCAATGTCCCTCAAAATGTAAAATCAAGATATCAGCGCGATCTTTGCGACGTACTGAAGGCACAATTGTGTCTGGCTAAGAACAATGAGGGTCATGACAAAATGTTTCAAGTTGACGCGTACATATTTATTTATTTATTTTATTTATTTAATAATTATTAGATACAACCATGAAAAGGTCATTTTACACTAATATTTTAACAATTACAAATAATATTAACAAACAACAACAACAACAATAACAGGTAACAATTGGCAGTGATGGCAGAAGGGATAAATCTCAGGAAGGACGCAGGGAGTGATTGGGGTAGTGAGTGATTAGGAGGGCGAGGGGTTAGGAAAAGAGGGTGAAAGGGATCTTCTAATGTTATGTTTGAATGTTCGATAGGGAGAGAATATGTCAATATTTGGAAGGGAGTTGCTAAGGGTAGGTAGACGGGGGAAAATAGAGCGCTTCTGTACTTCAAGTCGTGGGCGAGGTATGTGGTGTAAATGGTTCTGGCGTGTTGAACGGGAGGGAACATGAAGTGGGAAGTAGCTTAAGAGCATGTTACATTTTGTGTAACCATTCATAATTTTATGTAAGAAACACAGGTCAGTAAGTTGTAGACGGCTTCTCAGGTCGAGTAAATTGAGCTGATTTAGAATGTCGGATTTGGCAAAGTGCCTTAGTGAAGGATTGCGAGCTTTGACAATTGATATGAAGAAATTAAAGACACTGTTCAATTTAGAAATATTGGTTATAGCCGAAGTGGACCAAATTGGAGAAGAGAAATCTAGGATAGGGAGAACATATGTGGTGAAGTATAATTTAAGTGCAGTGAGGTCTTTAATTTCTGTGAATCTGTATAGAATGCCGAGACTGCGCATTGCGCGAGATTTGATATGGTCAATGTGGGGAGAGAATGTCAATTTATCATCGTGAATAATACCTAAATCTCTTACCTGAGAAACCGTATCCAATTTATTTCCACATATTATATAGTCCGCCTGATTTCCAGATTTCAGTAGTGAGAAAGACACATTGAAGCACTTTTTCGGATTTGGAGATAACTTCCATTTGTTGAACCAATCAGTACAAGTATTCACTGTTTCCTGGAGGTCAGCGTGGTCGTCAGAACTGGAAATTTTTCTGAATATCTTGAGGTCATCAGCGTATAGAAGAAGGGAACACGGAGAATTTTGCACACATGTGTTTATATCGTCCATATACAGCACGAAGAGAAGGGGTCCCAGGATACTGCCCTGAGTTACTCCTGATAAGACTGGGAGCCAGGACGACACAGACCCTGGAAGCACTACCCGTTGCTGCCTATTGGACAGGAAGCTTTGTATTAGGGATAGGAAGGATCCATGTACGTTGTATCGTGAAGCAAGCTTGTGGAGGAGAAGGAAATGGTTCACGAAATCAAATGCTTTGGCCAGGTCAACGTAGATTACATCTAGCTGAGATTTTTGATCTATTGCAGAAATTATGTGATGGTTCAGAACAGTCAGATTTGTTAACCATGATTTTGCAGGGACGAAGCCATGTTGTTCTTCTGAGAGGTGTGGTTTGGTGAAAGTGAGGAGACGGCAATGTATTATTCTTTCGAAGACTGAAGAGAGTATAGGGACGATAGATATAGGTCTGTACGAGGAAATTTCATGCTTGCTGCCTGATTTAAAGACAGGTGTTACATCAGCTCTTTTCCATGAGTCAGGAAAAGTGCCGGAAGTCATGCACCAGTAGAGTATCATGGATAAGGGGATGCTGAGAGATGCAGAGGTGTTTTTCAGGAATATAGGGCTTATGTCTGATGGTCCGGTAGATCAGATCTGTTTGCGGTCAGACTTTTTAAAATATTTTGGATTTCATCGGGGGTCGTTGAAATTTGAGACAGTGAATCAGAAGAGACGCTAGTAAGTTGAGGGGGACTGGGGATTGGTACGGGAACTGAAAAGGTTGAATGGAAATATTTATTGAAATGTGTGGACCTCAATTCAAATGGGATTTCTTCATTATGGAGGTTTAGATTAAGTGGAATTCTGGGAGTCTTTCTACAGGATGATATAAGTGTCCAGAACTTCTTTGGGTTATTCTTGAGATTTCCTGTTATGGAAGAAATGTAGCGGTTGTAATCTTCTGTCATATGAACTCTTGAAATTTTCCGTAGGTGAATAAATACGTTGCGTGTATGAGGATTGGGAACTGATTTCCACAGTGACCACGCTCGAGTTTTATTTTGGAGAAGGAGTTTGGTGTTTTGACTCAGCCAGTGCGGGTATTTGTTGGACTTGGGTACGGAGTAAGGAACGTGTTGTTTAATGGCCGAGTAAAGTAAATCCTCAAACAAGGCCACTGCGCTGTTTATGTCTCTCTCAGTTGTTAGCAGACACCAGGGTAGAGATGATAAATCCTGATTGACAGCTTGCCAGTCGACCTTTCTCCAAAGAGGGAAAGCTTTCTTATCGGTGGTGGGGCTGTTTTTATGTCTGCTGGCTGGGACGGGGAGGGTGGCTTCTATTGAGGTATGGTCGGTGTTTAGGATATTTCTTCCAACGGTCACAGTGACATTGCGCAGGGTTGAAAATATGAGGTCCAGTGTTTCGGATTTCCTTGCTGGGTGTAGATTGAACTGTTTCAGATGTAGACCGTTTATAAAATTTGATAAGATGAAAGTATCTATTTGGGGAGAGTGTATGGTACCATTGTCTATTGATGTCCAGGAGATATGGGAGTTAAAATCGCCTAGCAACAATATTTTCTTGATTGAGGGCAAGAACAGTAGAGTTGAAACATTCTTCTAAGGTGTCAATTTTG
The DNA here is from genome assembly GCA_946902985.2 of Meconema thalassinum. NCBI lineage: Eukaryota > Metazoa > Arthropoda > Insecta > Orthoptera > Tettigoniidae > Meconema > Meconema thalassinum. The sequence continues at coordinate 1,715,728 of OX336399.1, read as the reverse complement.
CTGGAAGGTGGGCGGTAGAAGCAACCTACGAGTAAATTCTTCCTTTTTGGGATATTAATCTCAACCCATATTATTTCGCAGGAAGTTTCTAAGTCAGGCCGATGTTTTGCCTTCAGTTTGTTATGAACTGCGATTGGAACACCACCACCCCTTGAGGATCTGTCGCGCCGAAACACATTGAACTCAGATGAAAACGGAAGTTCCTCACAAGATACGAAGTCTGACAACCATGTTTCTGAGAGGCAGAGGATATCAAATTGATTGATTTCGGTTATATTTGCTAAACAGTCGGTTAGTTTATTTTTGACGCTCTGTGCGTTCTGGTAGTAGAGGTTAAGGGGTCCTGGGTTTAAATGAATATCACCTGATAGTAGTAGTAGTATCAAGTAAACAGTACTGGAGGAAGCACGGCAACGTTGTACAGGTCCATGAGGTGTGGTGGAAACATGGCGGAGCACTGGGAGGTTACAAGCTGCCATGGTCGAGAAAGTAAAATGTCTCTCTGCGCAGTACCACTGAATTTCTTGAGCACACGACACATCACTGCGGTCGGAAATGTTTTCAGGCACAGTTGCACACCATATAGTACACTTGAACAGGCAAACTACCACTAAAATACAGTAATATGTCAGGGCTACTGAAACACGAGGTCTGTCACTTGCCGCCATCTTTAACAACCTAAACACCGACCATAGCTCAATAGAAGCCACCCTCCCCGTCCCAGCCAGCAGACATAAAAACAGCCCCACCACCGATAAGAAAGCTTTCCCTCTTTGGAGAAATGTCGACTGGCAACATATAAGTAATGAAACTTTAAAACTACTTTCCTGAACATTTTACTTTATTTGACATTCAATTTCAACTGAGGATGGTTTAACCGACACTGTTAGTTTCAATATAAGGTGGGTTATATTTATTGTACCTATTCACTGTAATTTATATGTGAATTAGGAGAAATTAGGGTATGTTGTATTTCCACCATTACATCAGTGTTGTGACACACAGTGCAAAACGAAAATTCCCTCCCATTCTGGAGCTTTTTTAATTTTTTGTCCACGCTAATTATACTAGCCTATACTTTATAAAAAAGAAGACCTGAATATAAACTGTCTCGCTTTTGCAGATGACATTGCTTTGTTCGCTAATACAATGGAAGAGGCCACTGACCAACTTCATAAACTATTAATGATAGCTGCTTAAACTGGACTTAAAGTGGCCTTCCATAAAACTAATTTTATCACAAATGTCAAAGATGCCTCAAAATTCATCACGATTGGTCTACTACGAAAATATAAATACCTAGGGGAATGGATTACCCCTAATAATTCTGAAATAGCTGCCATTGAGAGCAGATGTAACAAATTGGAAGGTGCCTTTCAAACCTGCAAAAACATTTACAAAAGTAAAAGCTTGTCCCGGAATGTCAAACTTTGTCATTATAATACAGTAATTAGGCCGTCAGCACTGTATGCTGCAGAATGCTTACAGATGACAAACAAAGGTCCATTGAGAAAATTAGAACTTAAGGATCGGAAAATTCTAAGGAAAATATTAGGACCTGTTAATGATAATGGTACTTACAGAAGAAGACATAACAATGAATTATTTGAACATATAGAAGATTTGGTGAGTGTGATGAGAAAAAGGAGAATGTCTTTCTTTGGACATTTGGAACGGATGGAGCATCATCGACTTTCATATCGAATACACTCATCAATCTCAAAAAAAAAAAAAAAAATCCTCTTGTAAATGGTCGGTGCAGGTTAAAAAGGACCTAACAGAAGCTCGAATCAATCAAGCTCTGGTTTGGGATAGGAACCTGTTCAGAAAGACGGTTATATCAACCAGTAATCTACACCCTTTAACATCTGTGATGCCTCGCCCTCACTGCAAGTGGACGGAAGAAAGGAGAGCTGAACATTCGTCAAGAATGAAGATCTACTGGCAGACAAGAAAACAAGCATTACAGTGATCATATGAGTGAAGAACATCGTGGTCCATTGATGGCCGAAACGTCTAAAAAAAAAAAAAAAAAAAAAAAATTCCTATACTTCAGGGACAGATTTTCAAAAATTGTACCGACTTACTTATTTGGTTCTATAACTGATAACAAAAAGTTAAGGATTATAAGCTACTCAAATTTATGTATTCATAAAGAAAGATCCTTATACTTCAATAACTACATGAGCAAACACTTGTTACGGACATCCGTGGTATTGCTCAGTAACTATTCTATTTGTGAGATATTGATACAAGCGTGTTGTAAACACTATGTTTGTGTAGCGGCGAGGGTTTGTATCCATGTCATTAGATTTTATTGTTGATTGATAATTATATAGCCTCATTTTCCAAACAACATCTCCAGATCGTGAAGACAACCCTTTTAACGATTCCCCAATGAATGATGGGACCCTGGATGTTATCCTAGCGCAGGACCTACAACAGACAATATTTTTTACGTCCCTTTTAACTACTGCGGCTTTTAGAGACGTCAGGGTTCCCGAAGGGGATCTTTAATGGCTCCCTCACATTTGTGCACCCTCAATTACCAGCTGACTGCGCCTTGGGCACAGCAGGCGAGAACAATACCGCTGCTGCACTCAGACAGGCTGATATACAGTAAAGATGATAAGCGAATAGATAATACTTAGATAATTCAAGTGATAATACATAAGAGATAAGTCAATAAATGGGTAAATTGTTGTTCACTGGAATTTGAAGAAGGTATTGTTGGGTGTCTAGTCTGTCCAGGAGAATGCTGCGATGGTGCCGGGATGTGAGCGGGTAAAGAAGGTCCGATAAGGAGCTAAGCTATCGCGCAGAGCGCAGTCTGGGATCAGCTGTGGTGGGGACAGTTGGTGCGCTGGTCTGGTCTCGTCCGCTCTGCTGACATTGTAAGTACCTGCCTCAACCTGCTTTGCTTTGCTCTGCTCTGTCAACAAGTGTCTGGTTTGTTAATATGAATACTGATGTTTCTGTTGCTCGAGTGAATTAGCCCGCGAGCACTGGCGCAAGGGTATTTTTCACCCGAGGCTTTAATAATGCTCTGTATTTTCGTTTTGGTCAGCCCTTATTTACAGTACCTTCCTCCTAGCCGTGAACTTCACCATGCAAAAGAAACATGTCCATAGCTTTTGAACACTCAAGTTATTTCTATATTATTTACGGTCGGGTCAGATTTACCCATGGCGCCATTCCTCGCGTGACAATTTTCGGTTTACGTTAGTCGGGACAATCTGTAAAAGAATAAGGGGGAAAATCCTCACATAGCTCACGTTGTGGTTGATCCATGTTCAGGATCTAGGGACACCTTGGTCATCAGCTCCTTTACCGCCAGGCCAGTTGTACTCTTATGAAAAGTGTCATATTTGTGCGTGTTAAATCCGAAAATTATAAACAAACCTCATTTTACCTCGGGAATAGTTCAAAGGAAGACACCAGGCGTAAAATTACTTCATTAAAATACGTACAGCTACGACAAAAAGGCAGCGACCCTCTGTGGGTCAAAATAACCCGGCACCTGTCGTAGTGTTATATATTTTCACGTCAGTTCTCAAGGGTTAATGGACTTACTTACTTTCTCCCTCGTGTGAGATAAGTCGGTGGCATTTGACGACCTTCTAGGGTGGCTTTTGATACAAGATGTTTGATATTTCACCGAACCACAAACGTTAGTGGACCGAGTGGCCCAGCTGATTATGAAATGTATTTCATGGGGCGGTTGAATGCGACAGCCTCGTGTTGTAAACATTTGACACAAGCAAGGAGCGACCTTCTCATTCACAAACTTGCAGTTATATTCCATGTACAGGGGTGTGCAGATTATTAGACTAAAGGCCAGTTTTACAAAATTCTATTCATAATTTTCATGATGTAATGCATTAAATATATTTAGATCGCGCTGAAGTTATTTGAAATATTTAACCATTAAGTTTAGTCATAATTACATTTTGTTTTAAGAAATGTATAGTAAAACTAGCACCGACAGTAGTGGCTACGCTGGCTAAAGCGCAGCATTAGGTCATGGGGCCAAGCTCTCTGCTGACTCGGTAGACGCGTGGGTTCGAGCCCCACCGTCGGCCGTCCTTGAAATGGTTTTCCGTGGTTTCCCATTTTCAACACCAGGTAAATGCTGGGACGGTACCTTCTGACAGGCCACGGCCACTTCCTTCCACATCCTTGCCCAGTTTCATTCACCATCATTCATTTCATCTCTCATTAACTCCTCTCATGAGGTTGGCGTCAGGAAGGGCATCCGGCCGTAAAAACCATCGCCACAAGACTTCCATCGCATCTCATCCCTGACCCCGTTGGAAAAATGGGAATAATAAGGGGTAGACATACATACATACATAGTAAAACTAGCAGAAGTACCCATTCTTCGAACGGTCTTCGGTATTAATAAACAAACGAAATCAATTGAGCTACTGTTGCAATGGTTAGGGGCTTGGAACCTGTTTGTCGACAAAGAAAAATGATTAGTTGAAATATGTTCTGAAACTAAATTTACCTAACGTGTACTTCCTGACGTGAAAATAAAATTGAAAACCTCGTAGACGAATCGCAATACACGTCACATAAAAACTGACCCTCACTGTTGTGTCAAGTCCGCATCCAGAGGAAGACCCCTTTAATAAATTACAAAGGCTTGTGGTGCATGAAAATTCAGGTTTTCTAGCCTCCAATGGCCCAAATTCCTAAAAGCAAAAATAAATAAATAAATAAATAAATAAATGAACTATTTTAATTCAGGAATTTTTGAAAATAATGTTGCTGTTTGAAGATATAATAGACCTTATGTACGACATATCGCACGTTTAAGTTTGTGAAGAAATGTAGGGTACCCCTTGACCCCCTTAAGCGCATTGATGAATTTTACAGTTTTTGTTGGTTCTGTGATAACCTTATAGCCATTTGCAAACTTTCACAGAAATTTAATAAATGTAGTGGCATCACATCTTGCAGAAATAGATGGAAAGTTGGATGTACCTTTTTGAGATACTGTTGTCATGGTTACTGGCTTGCATTCCTACATTAGTTTATTAAATGAAATTAGTTTTATGGGAATATCTCAGAAACTGTTGGTTTTAGAGCCTTAAAATGTAATTTTCGGGGAACCTTTACGGCTGTTTGGGGTCCCCGAGTTTTGTTTCTGACACAGAGGGGCAGAAAATAAGGGTTGTCTCGTCATTGTAGGCCGTAGTATAATAATAATAATAATAATAATAATAATAATTATTATTATTATATAACAATATAGGGATAGGGATATAATAGACCTTCCGTACCACACCAGCACGTGTAAATCGCATGAAAAAATTCTAGAGTACCCCTTGACCCCCTTAAGCGCATTATATGTATTGGTGCATTGTACAGCTTAGTTTGGTTCCGTTATAACCTTATAGCCGTTTGCAAACTATCTCAGTAATGTAATAAATGGAATTGTATTGCGTCTTACAGCAACAGATGGACCTATGAGGTTCTGTTGCCATGGTTACCGGCTTGCATTCTTTCGTTATTGTATTAAATGAAATTAGTTTTCTGGAAATATCTCAAAAACTGTTGGTTTTAGGTCCTTAACATGTGGTTTTCAGGGGGCCCTAATTTCTCACATTGAGGGGCTGAAAATGAGCTTTGTTTAGCCCTTCTACGCCTATTTCATCAAGTATTTTAAGGGGGTAGGCCCCCTTTTATGAGAGGTACAGAGAAGAGTTACATCAATGATTAGTGTCGTGCCTCTGAAGGATATCTGTACCAAATTTTACGTTGATCCACGTTCTGGAGTTATAGGGGAACAAAATTGTCCACAGACAGACAGACAAACAGACAAAAATATATTTTTGCGCGCATCCGTCATAAAACAGTCTAAAACGCGTAAATAACGGAAATTTTCGTAGAAATTCAGAAAAAACACACACTTTCATTTATATATAGAGAGAGATAGAGATGATCTAATGAGGAGCCACACTTTTGTATTGGTTGCTATATTCTACTTTCCGTGTGGATTTAGAGCTGAGGAATTGATGATCCGCTCTTCAACTATGAAAGATTCGTGAACCATGGATTGATATCAGCTGACTGACCGGACCCAGCTCTGGTATCCCTCGGAATACGCAATTCTGAAAATTTTCAGTCGCAATTCCTTTTCGGAAAAGTTATAAGTCTACATGGGAGAAAACTTCACTAAAATATGTCCGCCATTGTTCAATGAAATTATTTTGAATAAAAATATTCAGACCCCCAGGGCCTCACATCTAGTGGGACGTGGGTTGGCGACCACGGGACCCCAGCTGAGTCCGGCATTGCTTCCACTTACTTGTACCGGGCTCATCTCAGTCATCTTTCGTATTGACCTCCCTTGGTCAACTCTTGTTCTTTTCTGACCCCGACGGTATTAGGGTATCCGAGGCCTAGGGAGTCTCTTCCTTTCCCGCCTTTATTGGCCCTTCTCCCATCTTTTCTGATCCCTCATTCTTTTAGGGGCCAGCCTTCTCTTTCTTTTCATGTTATCTCCTGCCTTCTGCACAAGGTCCTCAAGGAGGCAGCGTGCACCCTGGGTAGTGCAGTTGACGACCTTTAGGGATTCCTGAACTGGGTCCGGTTCCCCCCCCCCCCCTTTTTCCTTTACATCTGGGGTGGACCCTCTCCTCTTTCACTTTCCTATCTGCCTTTCATGGCTCTCCTTCCTTTCAAGTCCCTCATTCTTCGAGGGCTGAGGGCATTTATTTTCCTCCTGTCCTTTATTTGCCTTAATCTCCTATTGTTTCCGAATTCTTCTTCTAGTTTATAAGTGTGTAGTTAGCTTTAGTTGTAGTTTACTTTTCATTATAATCTTCACGATCACCCAAACCATTACCGGTCGATAACCTAGATGTTAGGCCCCTTAAAACAACAATTATCATCATCAAAAAATGTTCTGACTGATTTAAATTGTCTATTTGATTGTAATAATATGCTGAAAGCAACGGGAAACTACAGCCATAATGCTCTTCCCGAGGATATGCACCTCTCTATGCATAATTACATGTGATGATGGCCTCCTTCCTTGTAAAATTCCAATCCGGAGGTAACCTAGTCCCCTGTTCGGATCTCCGGGTGGGGACTACTCGAGAGGGGGTTAACATCACAGAAGTGACAAAGAGGAAATCTGACATTCTACGGATAGGAGCGTGGAATGTTAGAAGTCTGCTGGGAAGTGGAAGGTTAGAAAACTTAGAAAGGGAAATGGATAGGTTGAGGTTGGATTTGGTTGGGATTAGGGAAATGCGCTGGCAGGAAGAACAGGACTTTTGGACAGGAGACTATAGGGTCATTAGCACTAAATCAAACAATGGCCAAGCAGGGGTTGGCCTAATATTGAGTAGGAAACTTGGACAGCGGGTGGAATATTATGAGCAATATAGTGAACGGATTATTGTAGCTAAATTCAATACTAAACCTACGTGCACCACAGTGGTACAAGTCTATATGCCTACCAGTCAAGCTGATGATGATGTTGAAAAGGTCTACGAAGAAATAGATGGAATTCTGAGGTATATCAAGGGTGATGAAAATGTTATAGTAACGGGAGATTGGAATTCTGTGGTAGGAAAAGGAAGAGAAGGGAAGATAGTAGGATATTTCGGATTAGGTGAAAGGAATGATCGAGAAAGCAGGCTGGTAGAATTCTGCACCGAGCATGAGTTGGTCATAGCTAACACCTTATTCAATAACCACAATAGAAGAATATACACATGGATGATACCAGGAGATACAGAAAGTTACCAAATCGACTTCATTATGGTCAAGCAGAGGTTTCGAAACCAGATTTTGGATTGTAAAACATATCCCGGTGCTGACATAAACTCCGACCACAATTTGGTTGTTATGAAATGCAGATTAAAGTTGAAGAAACTGAAGAAAAGTCAAAAGTCAAAAAGATGGGCAATAGACAGACTGAAAGAGAAGGATGTAAACGAAAGATTCAAGACGAGTATAAAGGAAGGACTAATGAAAACCCCTAAACAAACTTCAATTGCAGACGAATGGGCACTTTTGAAGAATGAAATAACAAAATCTGCAGAAGAAAACATTGGTAGGAAAGAAAGAATAGGTAGAAAACCGTGCATCACTCAGGATATACTAGAATTGATGGACGAAAGGCGGAAACACAAGAATGTAAGAGATGAAAAGGGGAAAGCAAAATCAGACGTCTGAGAAATGAGGTTAAGAAGAAGTGCAAGGTAGCAAAAGAAGAATGGTTGAAAGAGAAATGTGCAGGTATAGAAAATTGTCTGAAATTAGGAAATGTAGACACAGCTTATCGAAGGATTAAGAATACGTTTGGGGAAGAAAGACTAAGTGCTGTAATATTAAGGACATAAATGGAAAGCCTCTAACAGATAGGGAAGAAAAGGTTGAGAGATGGAAAGCTTACGTAGAGTGTTTGTATGAGGGAAAGGAGATTGAGAATCATGTAATGGAAAGAGAGGAGGAAATAGATGAGGATGCGAAAGGAGATTTAATATTGAGATCAGAATTTGACAGAGCATTGGAAGACTTAGGCAGGAACAAAACACCAGGCATAGATGATATACCGATTGAGTTGCTACGCTGCATAGGAGATGAAGGTCTGATCAGGTTATATCACTTGGTGTGTAGGATTTATGAGACAGGTGAGGTACCCTCTGATTTCAAGAAGAATGTTATCTTCCCTATACCGAAGAAAGTAGGAGCTGACAGATGTGAAGATTACCGTACAATCAGCTTGATTACTCATGCTTGAAAGATCCTGTCTAGAATAATTTACAAGAGGATAGAAAGCCAGATAGAAACGGAGTTAGGTGAAGACCAGTTTGGTTTCAGGAGAAATGTAGGAACAAGGGAAGCTGTACTGAGTCTTAGGCTGATTTTGGAAGGTAGAATAAGGAAAGATAAGAGAACGTTTATGGCATTTGTAGACTTAGAAAAGGCTTTTGATAACGTTGATTGGACTAAATTGTTTGACATTTTGAAAACGATTGGAATAAAGTACAGGGATAGGAGGGTGATCTACAATCTATAAAGAAACCAACAATCTATACAGAAACCAGACAGCAGTCATTCGAGCTGAAGGACATGAGAGAGAAGCTGGTATTCAGAAAGGTGTAAGGCAAGGCTGCAACTTATCACCAATACTTTTCAATCTTTACATTGAACACGCAATGTAGGAAATTGGAGAAAAATGTAAAGTGGGAGTGAAGATTCAAGGAGAAATAATTTCTAACTCTGAGATTTGCTGATGACATCGTCATCTTGGCTGACAAGCCTGAGGATTTGAATGAGTTTTTGAATGGTATGGACTCCACCTTGAGGAAACAATTCATGATGAAAATTAATAAATGTAAAACAAAAATATTGGAATGCAGCCGAAAGAAATCAGAAACCTCTATGGACATCAAATTGGCAGGTGAAAAGCTAAAGGAAGTAGGAGAATTCTGTTACTTAGGAAGCAAAATAACCAGTGATGGACGAAGCAAAGAGGATATAATAAGTAGGCTAGCTCAGGCAAGGAAAGCATTTATACAGAAAAGGAATCTGTTGACATCGAATATATATTTAGGTATTAGGAAGTCATTTTTGAAGGCCTTTGTCTGGGGCGTGGCGCTCTATGGAAGTCAACTTGGACTATTGGTGCAGCAGAAAAGAGGAGACTTGAAGCGTTTGAAATGTGGTGTTACAGGAGAATGATGATCAGATGGGAAGAGTTACAAACGAAGAGGTATTGAGACTATTGGGAGAGGAGAGATGTTTCTGGCGACTTCTAATGAAGAGAAGAGATAGGTTGGTAGGACACATACTAAGACACCCAGGAATAGCAAGCTTAGTTATGAAAGGAAGGGTTGAGGACAAGAACTGTATGGGTAGACCAAGGTTAGAATATGTTAAACAGATTGCCTCGGCTGTAGGCTGTGGTAGCTATGTAGAGATGAAATGATTAGCTCAGGACAGGGAGGCATGGAAAGCTGCATCTAACCAGTCAAAAGACTGAGGACTCAAACAACAACAACAACAACAACAACAATATGCACAGTTGGTATACTTTAAGTGTGGCTCAATTATTAGGCGTTGAGCTGCGTTCTTCCACATTCTCCCCACTAATGTGGCTCCCGCAAGGTACTGTCGCTATCATAAGCTCGTGCACATCAACTCTAGGGGAATGCTGGGATGGCACCTAACTAGCACACGCGATCGATGGTGAATGAATGAGTGAATTAGATGTTAATGTGTCCCGGAATTGGCAGTCATCGCGATCATCTGACCCGTGCTCTTATTCCTTGTTTTTTAACGATTGTGATCACGGGAACCCAGTTTTCACAGACTTTTACTGTTTATCAATCCGGTTGACCTAGTTTGGTCAACTCTTGTTCTCTTTCAAATCAGACAATGGAGAGAGACGGCAATCGAACCCAAGCCTCTGCGGTGACAGCCGAGCATGCTAGCAGCTACCCAAGGAAGAGCGTCACTTAGAAAATGATTTTTCTGTTACAAAATTGCTATTAATTTATTTTAGGCGCGTGGTCCGCTGCGCAGCAAAAACGGTCGCAAATAAAATGCAGACCACGTTTGTTAGAGCATTGAACTCCCCTGAAACCACATTCTGCGAGCTGGTGGTATGTACGAGGAGCGTTTCTAAAGTAATGCCCCAACATGGACTGTTTCCATTCGTGTGTGTTACACATCAGACAGACACAAGAATAGCACCAACTGGCGGTATCTACAAGTGCTGTGTAGCTTAGTGAATGTTACTTTCAGTTGTCAATAATAATAATAATAATAATAAAAGCACTGAACAAGTGAGCAATGTGAAGCTTGGTTGCCAAACATCTGGACACTGACAGAAGGCGGCGATGGGTGAGGCGATTAAATGGAAACGAGCGGGCCCGTGCGAGACGTTCATAAACCACACTTTCCCCAACAGGTTTATAATGAGAGACTTAAGGAGAAAGGTTGTTATGTTTTTATTTCAACCAAATGATTATAGAACACTATTTACATTTCAGTAAGAATTCCAAGTTCTACGTTCCCTAACTTAAAAAGGCGATCACTGAAAATTGGTTCATCATAACACTCACCGGTTATTCGATATTTTTGTACTCATTCCTTTGAATTACTGTTTCTGAAATCCATGCAAAATGATCAAGGAAATACCTCAGAAGGGTAAAATGACATGAAACAGGCGTCACAGTGGCCAAAATGTGAAGTGGACAGCAATTATGGAGCGTATTTTCCTACAGCAACAGTATCTGCAAATCTCACACTTCATACATTTCTCCAAGTCATTTTTTAAAGAAATTATAGATATTTATGAAATGAGAGTGCAATTCGTCACTGGTAATGTCTATTCTCTTTCATTTGAATGCTCATTTGTCACGATCGGTCGCTTGTGAACGCCGCAGGAGGGATCTGTACTACTCTTCAGGCTCTTTGTAGAGCCGAACAGAAACTCTTCAGACAGAAACTGTTGGCGACCCATTGCACAATTAGTTTTCCGGAATTTTCTTCAGATCGTGGCTAACTTCCTAACAATGCTAATTCCTAGTTCAACTACAATAATGGAGGTTATCACACACACCAGGACCCGCCTTGTTTGAATGTTTTAGCCACAAGTAGGGGACATTTCCCTTACAGTTAGTAAGGGCGTCAAGTGGGGCAGATGAACTTTATGTTCCGTTCCTTTAAACAATAATTAGCGTGGTGTTCCGGTACTTGCTATTGGCTACCATCCCAGCATTTGTGTGAAGGTGGCTGTGGTGAACAGCGTGGCCAACTTAATTCTCTATTCTAAAGGTTTTCCTTGTCGTGTGGCCTCCTGAGAGGCCGAGTGCACGTCTTTCTTTCTTTCTTTCTTTCTTTCTTTCTTTCTTTCTTTCGACGCCCGTAGGCGACCTGCGTGTCCGGATGAGAAATGGAATGTTGAAGATGAAGGAAACAGGGCAAGGATATGGAAGGAAGTGGCCGTGGCCTGTCAGGAGGTACCATCCCAGCATTTGCCTGGTGTTGAAAATGGGAAACCACGGAAAACCATTTCAAGGACGGCCGACGTGGGGCTTGAACCCACGCGTCTACCGAGTCAGCAGAGAGCTTAGCCTCATGACCTAACGCTGTGCTTTAGCCAGCGTAGCCACTGCTGCCGGTTATTCTAAAGTAGTGACTTGTGTTCAAAGTTGGTAACTCTGTGGTGGACCCTCTCCTATTTCACTTTCCTATCTTCCTTCCAAGTCCCTCAATCCGCATTCTTCGAGGGTTGAGGGCATTTCTTTTCCTCCTGTTCTTTATTTGCCTTATTCCCCCTTTTTTATAATTTCTTCTAGTAGACTATATAAGTTAATTGTTAGTTTTAGTTATAGTTTACATTTCATTATCTTCACGATCACCCAAACCATTAGGAGCCGATAACAAAGATGTTAGGCCCCTTAAAACAACAATTATCATCATCATCAAAGTTGGTAACTCTGGCAAAGTGTTGACATCTCAGCGTACACATGACAAGTGTGGTCATATAGCCCCGTGCACTTGGGTGTGTGTATATTAGGGTCAGGAGCCAGCCGTGGCCTTAAGTTAGGAACCATCTCGGTATTTACAAGTGGGGGGAAGCACTTGTAGAGTGGCTGAGATGAGAATCGCATCCTCCTCGGACGAGGCTGAGTGCAGCAAATGGGGCTGGCACAAACCCTGGGCCAATATGTAGCATTGTAGGACCCCAGCCACCACTGGCTCAGTGTACCCCATTCCAGCCCTCAGACCAGAATTGAATTTCTTGGCTGAGCGGAGAGTATATTGCAACAGTTATATGGAAAACAAAATGTATTGGCAATGTGTAAATAGGTGCCAGTTCTCGTAAATGACAGCCTTGAAACTGTTCCACTTTGCCGGCGATTCACGTTTCAGACGCTGCTAATTGAACCATTTATAGCGCACAACTATTATTAACATATTTAATAAGCTGTACCCAGCATGCATTGCGATGCAATGCCAATCAAAGACAGTGTTGGCGTTGTAATTTTGTACCTTGAAGTGCTTGTGGATACACAATACGTTTTTCAATTTCCGTGAAGTGCCTCTAAACTATTGTAAATTGGATGAATTAATTTAGAAACATTCGTGGGAGCGTGCACAACAACTCACCAAAGTTTGATCGCAATCTAATTTTATAAGATTATTAATTTTTAATTTTTACAAGCATATGTTATTTTCATTTTTTAGCCTATTTTCATTTTATGAAAAAATAGGCTGATGAGATCACCTTTTGTCCGTGTCTGTGTGTGTGTGTCTCTCTAGGCAATAATTGTCCTTGAATGTTACATAACTCTATGGCCTATAACAAGCAAAAGGCGAGCATCCGAAATATTTAGACGGTGAACTTCTAGTAGCCGCCATGTTGTAGCAGTGCTCTTTATCACCGTACAAAATTTCAGGGTGATATCTGTAATAGTTTCGGAGATATAGAATGTCAGTGAAATATTTCGCACAGCCGCCATTTTGAGGTTATGTAAACAATTGAACTAAATTAGACCCCAGTGCATTACAATTTGTATAAACATTTGCTGTACCAAGTTTCATTACGTTTGGATGGTTAAATCCCGAGAAAAGTCTAAGTTATTTAAAAGTCTCAACTTCGCTTGGCCGCCATGTTGGTTTTGTAGTCTTTTACAGCAATCAAACTGAATTTTTTATGTTCATAGAGGCTATGAACATATGTTCACCTATAGGACTTTCAGTAACCTGGTGGGCACAAATCCAACATGGCGGCGACGCGAAGTATAAATATTTAAAAGGACGTTTCTCGCGAATTAACCATCTGAGTGCAGTGAGACGTTGCACGTTGAATGCTTACACAAATGTTAATCCACTGCATCTAATTTATTTCAATTGTTTGCATAATCACAAGATGGCAGCTGTGCGAAATTTTAAAATCTCGTTTTTACTTCTTGTGTTCTAATCATGCGATTGAAGTTTGAATCCTACACGTACACAATGATCTTAATGTAATAGTATAAAAATAAAAATCCAACCTGGCGACAATCTGAAATATTTAGACGGTTCTCAATATCTACGAATCTATCACAACCTTCAAACTGAAATTTTGTATGTAGATAGAGGCAATTAACATAAGTAGGATATATGAAAATAGGCTGCATAGTTCTTCACGGAACTACTTGTTTTTAAATCATCTTAAGTTTTAATTTTAATTGGTTTTTGTTAAAAGAATTACATTCCATCAAGCAAGATAGCGCTCTCAAATATTAACACTTCCAAAAGAAAGCCTCTTTGACTAGCCTATAAACAGTCAAGGGGGAGATGCAGTCCCCGATAAGCCACGCAGGTGGTTACCCACTAGCCTATAAAGGTTTAAGGGGGAGATGCAGTCCCGATAAAAGCCACGCAGGTGGTTACCACTAGCCTATAAACAGTCAAGGGGGAGATGCAGTCCCCGATAAGCCACGCAGGTGGTTACCACTAGCCTATAAAGGTTTAAGGGGGAGATGCAGTCCCCGACAAGCCACGCAGGTGGTTACCCACTAGCCTATAAAGGTTTAAGGGGGAGATGCAGTCCCGATAAAAGCCACGCAGGTGGTTACCACTAGCCTATAAACAGTCAAGGGGGAGATGCAGTCCCCGATAAGCCACGCAGGTGGTTACCACTAGCCTATAAAGGTTTAAGGGGGAGATGCAGTCCCGATAAGCCACGCAGGTGGTTACCCACTAGCCTATAAAGGTTTAAGGGGGAGATGCAGTCCCGATAAAAGCCACGCAGGTGGTTACCACTAGCCTATAAACAGTTAAGGGGGAGATGCAGTCCCAATAAAAGCCACGCAGGTGGTTACCACTAGCCTATAAAGGTTTAAGGGGGAGATGCAGTCCCGATAAGCCACGCAGGTGGTTACCACTAGCCTATAAACAGTCAAGGGGGAGATGCAGTCCCCGAGGGGCCACGCAGGTGGTTACCACTAGCCTATAAAGGTTTAAGGGGGAGATGCAGTCCCGATAAGCCACGCAGGTGGTTACCCACTAGCCTATAAACAGTTAAGGGGGAGATGCAGTCCCGATAAAAGCCACGCAGGTGGTTACCACTAGCCTATAAAGGTTTAAGGGGGAGATGCAGTCCCGATAAAAGCCACGCAGGTGGTTACCACTAGCCTATAATGTGTTAAGGGGGAGATGCAGTCCCGATAAAAGCCACGCAGGTGGTTACCACTAGCCTATAAACAGTTAAGGGGGAGATGCAGTCCCGATAAAAGCCACGCAGGTGGTTACCACTAGCCTATAAACAGTTAAGGGAGAGATGCAGTCCCGATAAAAGCCACGCAGGTGGTTACCACTAGCCTATAAAGGTTTAAGGGGGAGATGCAGTCCCGATAAAAGCCACGCAGGTGGTTACCACTAGCCTATAATGTGTTAAGGGGGAGATGCAGTCCCGATAAAAGCCACGCAGGTGGTTACCACTAGCCTATAAACAGTTAAGGGGGAGATGCACTCCCGATAAAAGCCACGCAGGTGGTTACCACTAGCCTATAAACAGTTAAGGGAGAGATGCAGTCCCGATAAAAGCCACGCAGGTGGTTACCACTAGCCTATAAACAGTTAAGGGGGAGATGCAGTCCCGATAAAAGCCACGCAGGTGGTTACCACTAGCCTATAAAGGTTTAAGGGGGAGATGCAGCCCCCGATAAGCCACGCAGGTGGTTACCCACTAGCCTATAAAGGTTTAAGGGGGAGATGCAGTCCCGATAAAAGCCACGCAGGTGGTTACCACTAGCCTATAAACAGTTAAGGGGGAGATGCAGTCCCAATAAAAGCCACGCAGGTGGTTACCACTAGCCTATAAAGGTTTAAGGGGGAGATGCAGTCCCGATAAGCCACGCAGGTGGTTACCACTAGCCTATAAACAGTCAAGGGGGAGATGCAGTCCCCGATAAGCCACGCAGGTGGTTACCACTAGCCTATAAAGGTTTAAGGGGGAGATGCAGTTCCGATAAGCCACGCAGGTGGTTACCCACTAGCCTATAAAGGTTTAAGGGGGAGATGCAGTCCCGATAAAAGCCACGCAGGTGGTTACCCACTAGCCTATAAACAGTTAAGGGGGAGATGCAGTCCCGATAAAAGCCACGCAGGTGGTTACCACTAGCCTATAAAGGTTTAAGGGGGAGATGCAGTCCCGATAAAAGCCACGCAGGTGGTTACCACTAGCCTATAATGTGTTAAGGGGGAGATGCAGTCCCGATAAAAGCCACGCAGGTGGTTACCACTAGCCTATAAACAGTCAAGGGGGAGATGCAGTCCCCGATAAGCCACGCAGGTGGTTACCCACTAGCCTATAAAGGTTTAAGGGGGAGATGCAGTCCCGATAAAAGCCACGCAGGTGGTTACCACTAGCCTATAAACAGTTAAGGGGGAGATGCAGTCCCAATAAAAGCCACGCAGGTGGTTACCACTAGCCTATAAAGGTTTAAGGGGGAGATGCAGTCCCGATAAGCCACGCAGGTGGTTACCACTAGCCTATAAACAGTCAAGGGGGAGATGCAGTCCCCGAGGGGCCACGCAGGTGGTTACCACTAGCCTATAAAGGTTTAAGGGGGAGATGCAGTCCCGATAAGCCACGCAGGTGGTTACCCACTAGCCTATAAACAGTTAAGGGGGAGATGCAGTCCCGATAAAAGCCACGCAGGTGGTTACCACTAGCCTATAAAGGTTTAAGGGGGAGATGCAGTCCCGATAAAAGCCACGCAGGTGGTTACCACTAGCCTATAATGTGTTAAGGGGGAGATGCAGTCCCGATAAAAGCCACGCAGGTGGTTACCACTAGCCTATAAACAGTTAAGGGGGAGATGCAGTCCCGATAAAAGCCACGCAGGTGGTTACCACTAGCCTATAAACAGTTAAGGGAGAGATGCAGTCCCGATAAAAGCCACGCAGGTGGTTACCACTAGCCTATAAACAGTCAAGGGGGAGATGCAGTCCCGATAAAAGCCCCGCAGGTGGTTACCCACTAGCCTATAAACAGTCAAGGGGGAGATGCAGTCCCGATAAAAGTCACGCAGGTGGTTACCACTAGCCTATAAAGGTTTAAGGGGGAGATGCAGTCCCGATAAAAGCCACGCAGGTGGTTACCCACTAGCCTATAAACAGTCAAGGGGGAGATGCAGTCCCGATAAATGCCACGCAGGTGGTTACCACTAGCCTATAAAGGTTTAAGGGGGAGATGCAGTCCCGATAAAAGCCACGCAGGTGGTTACCCACTAGCCTATAAACAGTTAAGGGGGAGATGCAGTCCCGATAAAAGCCACGCAGGTGGTTACCACTAGCCTATAAAGGTTTAAGGGGGAGATGCAGTCCCGATAAAAGCCACGCAGGTGGTTACCACTAAACTATAATGTGTTAAGGGGGAGATGCAGTCCCGATAAAAGCCACGCAGGTGGTTACCACTAGCCTATAAACCGTTAAGGGAGAGATGCAGTCCCGATAAAAGCCACGCAAGTGGTTACCACTAGCCTATAAAGGTTTAAGGGGGTGATGCAGTCCCGATAAAAGCCACGCAGGTGGTTACCCACTAGCCTATAAACAGTCAAGGGGGAGATGCAGTCCCGATAAAAGCCACGCAGGTGGTTACCACTAGCCTATAAAGGTTTAAGGGGGAGATGCAGTCCCGATAAAAGCCACGCAGGTGGTTACCCACTAGCCTATAAAGGTTTAAGGGGGAGATGCAGTCCCGATAAAAAGCCACGGAGGTGGTTACCACTAAACTATAATGTGTTAAGGGGGAGATGCAGTCCCGATAAAAGCCACGCAGGTGGTTACCACTAGCCTATAAACAGTCAAGGGGGAGATGCAGTCCCGATAAAAGCCCCGCAGGTGGTTACCCACTAGCCTATAAACAGTCAAGGGGGAGATGCAGTCCCGATAAAAGCCACGCAGGTGGTACCACTAGCCTAGCTTGCCACGGTGGGTGAGTGGATAGCGTGTCGGTCTACTAACCCCAAGATTGCAGGTTCGCTCCTGACCGTGGTAAGTGATTTTTGAAAGGCGGCAAAAATACGATACGCATGTCATACGATGTTGGCATGTCAAAGAACCCATTTGAATTCAGTAGGCCGAGTTCATAATGGCAAAATTAATCTCGGGAGTTTCCGCCAGCACAAAGTTCCTCATTTCTCTACTAGAAAGCGCTATTGTGTTCAAGGAGATTAGATATCTAACATCTAACCTCCTTGACTTTCATAGTCAAGGAACTACGAAATTCGACATGCAAGCTACCCTCTGGGTGTCAAATAGCAAAGCTTGCACCAGGCACCCGAGGCCATACGATATTATTATTACCACTAGCCTATAAAGGTTTAAGGGGGTGATGCTGTCCCGATAAAAGCCACGCAGGTGGTTACCCACTAGCCTATAAACAGTCAAGGGGGAGATGCAGTCCCGATAAAAGCCACGCAGGTGGTTACCACTAGCCTATAAAGGTTTAAGGGGGAGATGCAGTCCCGATAAAAGCCACGCAGGTGGTTACCCACTAGCCTATAAACAGTTAAGGGGGAGATGCAGTCCCGATAAAAGCCACGCAGGTGGTTACCACTAGCCTATAAAGGTTTAAGGGGGAGATGCAGTCCCGATAAAAGCCACGCAGGTGGTTACCACCGGCCTATAATGTGTTAAGGGGGAGATGCAGTCCCAATAAAAGCCACGCAGGTGGTTACCACTAGCCTATAAACAGTTAAGGGAGAGATGCAGTCCCGATAAAAGCCACGCAGGTGGTTACCACTAGCCTATAAACAGTTAAGGGGGAGATGCAGTCCCGATAAAAGCCACGCAGGTGGTTACCACTAGCCTATAAAGGTTTAAGGGGGAGATGCAGTCCCGATAAAAGCCACGCAGGTGGTTACCACTAGCCTATAAAGTGTCAAGGGGGAGATGCAGTCCCGATAAAAGCCACGCAGGTGGTTACCACTAGCCTATAAACAGTCAAGGGGGAGATGCAGTCCCGATAAAAGCCACGCAGGTGGTTACCACTAGCCTATAAAGTGTCAAGGGGGAGATGCAGTCCCAATAAAAGCCACGCAGGTGGTTACCACTAGCCCATAACCAGTTAAGGGGGAGATGCAGTCCCGATAAAACCACGCAGGTGGTTACCACTAGCCTATAAACAGTTAAGGGGGAGATGCAGTCCCGATAAAAGCCACGCAGGTGGTTACCACTAGCCTATAAAGGTTTAAGGGGGAGATGCAGTCCCGATAAAAGCCACGCAGGTGGTTACCACTAGCCTATAAAGTGTCAAGAGGGAGATGCAGTCCCGATAAAAGCCACGCAGGTGGTTACCACTAGCCTATAAACAGTTAAGGGGGAGATGCAGTCCCAATAAAAGCCACGCAGGTGGTTACCACTAGCCTATAAACAGTCAAGGGGGAGATGCAGTCCCGATAAAAGCCCCGCAGGTGGTTACCACTAGCCTATAAACAGTCAAGGGGGAGATGCAGTCCCGATAAAGGCCACGCAGGTGGTTACCACTAGCCTATAAAGTGTCAAGGGGGAGATGCAGTCCCGATAAAAGCCACGCAGGTGGTTACCACTAGCCTATAAAGGTTTAAGGGGGAGATGCAGTCCCGATAAAAGCCACGCAGGTGGTTACCACTAGCCTATAAAGGTTTAAGGGGGAGATGCAGTCCCGATAAAAGCCACGCAGGTGGTTACCACTAGCCTATAATGTGTTAAGGGGGAGATGCAGTCCCGATAAAAGCCACGCAGGTGGTTACCACTAGCCTATAAAGTGTCAAGGGGGAGATGCAGTCCCGATAAAAGCCACGCAGGTGGTTACCACTAGCCTATAAAGGTTTAAGGGGGAGGTGCAGTCCCGATAAAAGCCACGCAGGTGGTTACCACTAGCCTATAAAGGTTTAAGGGGGAGATGCAGTCCCGATAAAAGCCACGCAGGTGGTTACCACTAGCCTATAAAGGTTTAAGGGGGAGATGCAGTCCCGATAAAAGCCACGCAGGTGGTTACCACTAGCCTATAATGTGTTAAGGGGGAGATGCAGTCCCGATAAAAGCCACGCAGGTGGTTACCACTAGCCTATAAACAGTTAAGGGGGAGATGCAGTCCCGATAAAAGCCAAGCAGGTGGTTACCACTAGCCTATAAACAGTTAAGGGGGAGATGCAGTCCCGATAAAAGCCACGCAGGTGGTTACCACTAGCCTATAAAGGTTTAAGGGGGAGATGCAGTCCCGATAAAAGCCACGCAGGTGGTTACCACTAGCCTATAAACAGAAAGGGGGAGATGCAGTCCCGATAAAAGCCACGCAGGTGGTTACCACTAGCCTATAAACAGTTAAGGGGGAGATGCAGTCCCGATAAAAGCCACGCAGGTGGTTACCACTAGCCTATAAAGTGTTAAGGGGGAGATGCAGTACCCGATAAAAGCCACGCCTGCGATAAACAGAGATTTCGCCAACCGTGATTGACTGCGTGAGACAAGTCGACCTCGAGAACTTGCTCAACATTCCTCCCTAATTACTGGTTCCAGTACCCGAAACATTAATATCCAAAACATGCTCCACAATCAAGGGCTTGCAACTTGCAGTAACTCCTCTCTTTCACCTTCCTGATACTCTCATTTATTGCAAAGGTCGTACGGGTCATTGGTGGCGTAGTCGGATTTTTTAAGAGCGTTAAAAATCCCTCAGAATGCCTTCGGAGGGGAAGTAAAGCCGGCGGTCCCATGTCATAGATTTATGGCATGTAAAACAATCTTCCACTAATTACACTTATGTGAAGCTAAATTATAGGTTAAACATTTGACTAACGCTCTTAGGTTCCAACGTTCTTCACCAGGAGCAGACTGTGGTGGCATCGAGTAACAAAGTTCAGAACTAGTTGGTCGTTGACGGTGGCGTTTGGTAGCAAAAGTTGGAACTACTTGAAATTTATCGTCTGCAGTCTTTACTTCAATCACAGGCTATTAGACAGATTCTACGGACAGCCAAAGTACACGGGGCTACATGACCGCGAGAGCGTTGTTGCAGCCCCTAAACTGAGGAACCAAACAACCAAGGTTTATGTGTGATTAAGAGCTTTCTCGCTCTATAATCCTTAAGATAATGGGTTCGATTCACCGCTCATATTTGGCGGCTACAGGATAAACCTTTAAAATGTCAGCATTCTCCACCAGATGGCAGTGATAACCGGAACACCGAAACAGGGGAATAGAAAGTCTGATGACATCACATAGCCTATTAATGGTGACCAGATTTCCTTAAGTCCATGAAAGATGTTTCTCTTGTCGCAAATATGGTTTTGGTAACACACTTTGTTCTTCACACACACACCCTGGAGGTCCGGGTTCGATCCCCAGCTCTGCCAAGGTATTTAATTCTGGTCTGAGGCTTGGAACGGGGTGCGCTTAGCCTCGTGAGGTCAAAGTGAGAAAAGGTAGGTTAGATTTCCACCTCAGCCATCTTGGAAGTGGTTTTCTGTGGTTTCCCACCTCTACTCCAGGCAAATGCCAACTTTAGGCCACGTTTGCCTCCTTCCCAATGCTGACGTGAATTACAAATACACACTAAAGCACACGGGGCGGAATGGCCCCACTCTCTCATGAACGTGCCCGGGATTTGTAACAGAACCATTTTAAGAAACGGAAAGAAATAACATTCGAGAAATGTACGACCTCCTCAGCTCCTCAGGATGGATTTAACTCTCGATTATTTTATATCGTAGGAGAGCGGAGGAAGCGTAGATGCATGGGGATTCGGATAATATCGGGAATAATATTATGAAAGGAAGAACAGATAGAGCATATCGAAACATTAAAATTTTAAACCAAGAGTCTAAAACAAAAACCTCTCTAGTGAGAGATAAAAATGGGAAATTTTTAATAAATAATGATGAAATCGGTGCACGGTGGAAGGAATACATTGAAGAACTGTGTGATGGAGGTAATGTGCTGAATGAACTACAGAACAAGGAGTAGAGGAAGATGATGAAGGTCCTGCAATCACACGGAGGGAGTTTGAAGCAGCACTTCAGAGATTAATGACAATAAAGCTACTGGTCCAGATAATATACCTGGAGAGAATCTGGGAGAGAATATGAAACAACTTTTATATGGCATAATATGCAAATGTTACGATGATGGTGAAATTCGAGAAAACTTCATCAAGAATAGAACGGTTATGATTAGGGCTCGGATTTTTAGGTAAATAAATATTTTTTATGTGAATACATATTTTAAACATTTTTTTCTGTAAATACATAAATTCCTGCTTTTCACTTATTAGCTCATAAAAATACATAATATTTACATTTTTAATTGCAGTTTATTGCATTTTTGTTCTGTGTTACTTTAACGGGGAAGAACCTGTGAGCTATCTAATCTTCATGCAGCGTATGTCAGCTTGCAACTGTGTTATTCTTAACTTGTCGCCCCGTGCCACTCACTGTGGAAGCCGGGGACTTCCTTGTCCATCCACGTGCTAGACCTTCCCCTACCCCAGCTACCTGGAACCAGTGTCACTCACATGCAGTTCATTTCTCGCACTGTGAAATGTAAGGCGGTTCTACGATGGCTAAAATTAAAACAACTACAAGTTATCGTCTGTTGCAGAATTTAAAGATAATTTGACTTCTGATGGGGGCGTTCTGTTCTGCCAACCATGTGGGAAAGTAATCAACAGCGATCTCGAGTTAAACTACACCTCCAGGGCAAGAAACATATTGACGCTGTTTCGCACCTTCAGAATAGGTGTTTCGATATAATCGTCGGTCGTTTGTGATGGACACTCGTTGTGTATTGTAATGCTTCAGCAGTCAGCGAGACATGGAATGAATTGCATTCGCGAGTACATATTAATAAACTAAATTATAATTAAATATTTTTACTTTTTTGTCACATATTTCAAGTATTTTTAATACATAAAAAATAAATATTTTCCCGATTTTTAGTACCTAAAAATCCGAGCCCTAGTTATGATACCAAAGAAAGGGAATAGTATAGAATGCTCTCATCACAGAACCATAACTCTGCTCTCTCATACACCTAAAATACTACTATCAATAATAAAGAACAGGGTACATAATAAGTTAAACTAACAGATTGATCAAGATCAGTTTGGATTTCGAATAGGAACAGGAACAAGAGAAGCAATCTTGGCTCTTAGAACAATTTTGGAAACGAGGTTGGAGATGAATATAAACACATACGTGGCGTTTGTAGACATCGAAAAGGCTTTCGATAACGTTAGTTGGGATATACTATTAAAAATTCTTAAAACTACAGGGTTGGACTGGAAAGACCGGAGGATGATACTGAAACTCTTATGGGAGAGAGATTACGATGGTCGATATTGGAGGATGCATTCAGACGGCAAAAACCAGAAAGGGTGTGAGACAGGGCTGCTCTCTCACCATACCACTTTAACGTATTCATTGAGGAAGCCATAAAGAATTTTAAGGCAAATACTAAAGGAGTAAACATACAGTAAATGGGCATCATATTCAATGTATTATATTTGCAATTGTAGCGGAATCCGAGAAGATGTTGTCCAGAATGTTAAATGTATCGTCATCAGTAGGGGGCGAATTTCTATGACCTAAAAATGTATGAAATATGTATGCATTTATGACCTAAAACATAAAAATATGACCTATAAAATTCAAAATATGAGTTAATGAATAGCATGTACGTTATATAGAAACACTTCTTCAATTCTTATGTTTTGCAGTATTACAGTGATGTAGCACAGAGAAGCGTTTTTCGGCAGTAACTTTTACCTCACACAATTTACAGAATAATATCAATCCATCCGTACTGAATATGTTTTCACCGAACTCACGAACAAAACTTCGCAACTTCCCACAAATTGAGACTTTCGTTTTAAGCATATTGAAAGGAACTGAATGACTGAAGCTCCCTAATGAGTGACCAAGGTTATTCAGTGTGTTGGAAGGGCGAAGAGAGAGATAAGAACGATGACAAATAACTGCGGAATTACATCTGCTTCCGTGTAAACAATAGCCCGGTTTCCAGGAATTGACCCAGCTAGCAAACAATAGCTCCTACTTGTTAGAAACATTCCATACACTACTTCAGAATGGTTCTTCAGTAGTATATTCCAGTCCATCCTGAACAATAATTTCTAGAGCTTATTCTGATTTTTATGAAACGAAATTCAAATGAAAATTACCAAAATATGCCGTTTATAATGATATTTTGTTCAAAATATGCCATAAAACTTGAGAAAGCCTAAATATGCATTTATATGCGCAATAAAACCTGTTTAATTTTGATTATCATGCTTGGAAACGAGTTGAAAATACAAGACTATGAGATATAATGTTAAGGGGAAATTATGACTTGTCATAGAAATCCGCCCCCAGTCATCAGCGTTACGTTTGAACATTAATGCTAAGAAGACCAAGGTGTTAGTTGTGAGCAAACATCCTGAGAGCATTCACACAAATGGACAAGTTAGTGGAACAAGTCACCAGTTTCTCTTATTTGGGAAGTCTAATCACCAATGACAACACGTGTAGTAAAGAGATTAGAAGGCTTTCAATAGCAAGAAAAATCTTTTGATTAATGCAAATTTGGATATTGCAATTAAAAAGAAATTTGTCATGTCCTTTGTGTGGAGTGTGGATGTGAATCTTGGAGGTCAGGATTGGAAGTGACGTGAAGCGTTTGAGATGTGGGTCTGGCGGAGAAAAGAGGACTAACACCAGCATCCTGCAAGAAATTCAAGGGAAAAGAGAACTGAGACCACCGATCCATGAAAGGAAAGCTAAAACCACAGGCCACATGTTGCGACATTACGCTTTCCTGACTAATCTCCGAGAAGGAAAGATCACAGGGAAGAAAGGCCGAGGTCGAGCGAGATAACAAACACTCTAACTCTTGATTATGGTTCCCACTGCGAGATGAAGACAGAGACAAGGCATTGCCTTTACAAGTTGACAGATTCTACACACACCAAGAGCACAATTTATATTGTCACTCATCTTTCAACTAATTCTTGTGGAAGTGTTAATGTTTCTGTAAACATAATATCATTAGTTTATCTCCTTGTCCTAGCGTTTTAATAAAAACAATTACAATAAAAAGAAAAAAATGACAATAAAAATAATGCACTTTTAATTTTAATGTTGTTATCCTAGTTTTCTTTAGTTTGTAATATTTATTGTTTACTATTTTAAATGTCTAATACTGCTTAGTATGCCTCTAAATTTTGAAAATAAATAAGCTTATAAAAATGAAATATCTAATAATTTTACCATCTTAATTGCATGAAAATGTTAAACAAAACAAAAATTAATAATAATTATAATTAGGCTAAAATAATTAAATTTAAATAAATACAAATAAAATATATTTACTACTCTACTATAAAGAGACCACAGTCGTGACTTGGAGCTGAGTACCCGGCTGTGGGTGTGGCCTATCACAAGAGACCGGAGATAGCCTGGCAATATAACACAATGGATTTAGGTTATCATCCAGGATTAAGCCGCGGTTATTATTTCCCGACATTGCGGCAGGCAAGCCTAGATGATAAACTACAGTAGATACCGGCCGCGAAAGTCTACGATCTAAAAATGGATTTAGTTGTTGATCGTGTGTGTGTGGCTGATAACCTGTGGCGTTGTGGTGGCTTTACTAGAGTGTAACTGGGGCTAGGAGGCAGTCGTGGCCTAGAGCGAGCAATAAACCTTTTCTCGGATCACTGACTGAACACTGTCGGCTTCGCTGGCGTAGTTCGTAGCATACTGAGCTTCTATGGGGAAGATTGCGGGTTCAAACCCGGACGAAGTCGTCCTATTTCTTTAAGAGCGTTAAAAATCTCTCAGTATGCCTTCCTTCGGAGGAGAAGTAAAGCCGGCGGGTCCATGTCATAGATTTATGGCATGTAAAGGAACCTACCACTAACTACAATTGTGTAAAGCCAAAATTGTAGGTTAGAATTGATAACTTTCTATTAGTTCCAACGATCACGGCCGAGTGCTGACTGCCATGCCATCTAGGAGCCAAGTCCGCATGATGGTTGTCCTGGACGGTAGAATTTGGTAGCGAAAGTAGCAACTACTTGAAATTTAGTCTCCAGTCCTTACTTGAATTAAAAACAGATAACACACACTAATACAGCCACACAATTAACACCGGTTATTAGACACACACCCAAAGTACACGGGGCTACATGACCGCGATGTCGCAGCCCCTAAACTGAGGAACCAACCAACTAGGCTTGACACAACTGAGATATGGAGATAGAAATGGCAACGTGGAGGTGAATATAATCGCGAGTGCTCAGCCCACACCGATGTGGCCAACCACTGCCTTTCAGCGTCCGGCCCTATAGGGTGGCCTACCCGACCACCAAACCTCAATCCTGTAGAACCATGCATGCAGTATGAAGGGCGATTTATTGATTAAAGAACAATTAAGCTATATCTACAGCCTGTAATCACAGAGGCCATACGTCAGAGGTTGTACGAGTCGATGAGAAGTCTTTATTCCTGCCGAGGAGGAGGAAGACCAGTTGTTAAGTGTTTATGTGCAAGAATTGGCACTGATCCTGAATTCAATGTCTCGCGTCGATCAAAAACATCAACTCTTGCGCAAATAATTATACACATGTTTGCAATGTATGGTAATAAGATATCAGGACGTTATGTGACTTGGCGATAGTTCGTACTGAAACCACATGAAGAGGTACTGAGTTCTGAGCACTAACGTTTCCATTATCGAAACGAATAGATGTTTGAAAATATCAAATTGATATCAATCGTGCACTAAAAGGTGAATGTTAGTGTGGAATATTAAATATACCAGTAGTTGTGTTAGCTGTTGTCCTTGGAGTGCGATACTCAACTAGTCCTTCGTGAGACATCTTGGCTAGATCCTAATATTACTCTTGTACGATACTGGACACTAAGATACTACCGTGATGTTTCGCGCTAAATATACTCATTTATATAATATACTAGCAACCCTCCCCGGCTTCGCCCGGGAACAGTTATGAATGCATTACGTGATAAGCGCTTTTTTTTTCGTAAGTCAATGAACTACGACCTATATCCGTTTTACGTCTCGGCACGATGGGTTAAATTCACTGACTGAAATATTAATTATCTTATCATGGAGATGCATGTGCAACAAATTCTTGTCAGACGTAATTTAAGAATGGCGAGGTGCATGAAACACAAATCCCCCTTCCGTTCAATCTTAACTGGACTGTATTTTGCGGAACGAAACGCCGAGTTGCACTTCCAGGGAAACTCCAAACATAACCATTCTTCTCTGAAGTCTTACCTCAACACGACTCGACAGTTTGCTGCTGGCTGTATCTGGGGTAATAGGCTCGCCCGCTAGCTAGGCTGTAACTGGGGTGATAGGCTCGCCCCTAGTTACCTCGTAAACTGTTGCCTCAGTAATTGAATGGAGATTGTTGGAAGAAATGAAAACGTAAAAACACTTATAGTGGGCGATGTATTGAAGATAGAGATATGCTCTCGTGGACTTTTTTTTGTAGAACTTTTCATGCTGAATAATTCTTACTCTCATAGTATATAGGTATCATTAACGGTTTGCCCAGCGTAAGCTTAAAATGCACTCGGACGCCAGCTCTTCTATTCGACTTTTCACTGAAATTGTTACTGCTCGGCCTGCTTTGGTCATAAATAAGTTATTTTCAACAGAAACCTTCCTCGAGATATCCTTTACAGAATGGTGAAAACCGCATCAAAATCCATCCAGAGGTTCTCGAGATTTCCAGTGACATCCAAGAATCGGGGACTTGGTTTAGAGATGATTAATTTATGAATTTTTAAATGTTTGAATCATTGATTGGTGCGCCAACAATTGGTAGCAAAACAATGGGAGGAGCGAGACCGGCGAGACAGCGCGCCATCCCACTGGGACCTGACTTCTCGTGGGCCCATTTCCTGGTCCAGGAACTCCTCTCGTAAAAGATCTCTGGTATCACATGTGGTGTTTCTCTGGCACCAACGGTAGCTGAGGGAATGTTACTCAATACTTCCTACGCAGAGTATTGTCATCAAATAGACCACGGGGCTGATGCCCGATATGACCCTAGCCCTAAAACTAATTGAAAGAATACTTGCTGCGTGGCTCAGCGGTAACGTTCTCGCTTTCTGTGCCCAAGGTTTCAGGATCGAATCCCGGCGTAGTCGGCTGGTATTTGAGGGTGCCGTGTCAGTAGACTGGTGTAGGGTGAGAAAGGCTGTCTACTCCCCTTCTCGACAAGACAGGTTGCTAAGGTTCAGCTTCGTGGAGTTCGCAGGCCCGTGGTTTCCTTGGTGTCGGTATGAAACTGTAATTATTGGGACACATTAAGGGTACCGTAATTGGTTTTCAAAGACAGGAGACCAATTGCATCTAATGTACACAAATAATATTTTTCGGTAGTCTGATGAAATATTAAAAAGAAAAAAAAACTATCGTCTAATTTTCACGGCAGTGTGCCACAGAAAACATAATTTCGGCAAAACTCCCCTTGACGACCTGGAGCCGAGGATGTCTAAATGTCTACATACTTTAAATTTTCTGTAGGGTACAATTCCCTCAAGTATATGAACAGGTCACTGACACTGCATCCTCTAGGACCTGGGCTTTGAACAGTAAATGTAAGAGTTGTCGTGTTTTTGTGGGCTACCACTGTAGAACATTCAATAATTAGTGGCGTGAGTTAGCTTAATATTATGCCAAAATATTTCATATCTGGCAACCAATGCGCCCCCTTGGATTCAGATAATAGGCTACATGAATAGACGAGTCTGAAAAACCCGGGACACACATTTTTCTGGCCCTCGAGCGGTGTTGGTGACGTAATCAATATGGCCGCCAAAAATTTGAGACACGCTTCTAAATTCCCCGTTATAACTCTGTTTTCCTTTTCGATGTCAACATAATAGTTAGTGATTATGAATCAGGAGAAAACGCGTTTTCCAACGATATATTTGATTTCATTGTTTCAAGGTCACAATATGAATAAAAATATTGAAATTTTATATATATATTTTTTTTCAACGCACTTTGCTAAATAACTTGAAATCCGTTACATATAGCTGAAAACGTGTCCGATACTTTTTGTTCCTCAAGGAATTACCTTTCCAACGGTATATATTACCTCTGGTTTATCGTAAAC
Organism: Meconema thalassinum; assembly: GCA_946902985.2. Lineage (NCBI taxonomy): Eukaryota > Metazoa > Arthropoda > Insecta > Orthoptera > Tettigoniidae > Meconema > Meconema thalassinum. The sequence continues at coordinate 1,686,561 of OX336399.1, read as the reverse complement.
AGTTGCTAAAAATCTGCCAAATCAATGTAGCGTTGCACGAGTCGTTATCGTAACTATGCAATTTATGTAGGCCCCGAAAAGTATTATAATGTATATGTAAAATAATAATAATAATAATAATAATAATAACAATAATACCTTCTAAAAACCTGCAAAATGTGATGATACATAAGATATCATTCAGTAAAACTAAATGTGTATTTCTTTTTCAGGCAGACGTTGTGTGAGGAAGTTCAACATGTAAAGAAGTTATTGCTTTCGTGTAATAGAAATTACTCAATCATGTCAAGGAAGAGGAAACATGAATTGGTTGATGCTACAACTGACCCAGTGGTGGCTCCGTTTGTATGGGACCTGTCTTTGTTATGCCAGAAGAATTCAAAAGAACACTTAATCTTCCCAAAATATGAAGGGTATATGTCATTGGCGAATAATCTTGACATTGTTGCTGAACATGGTCAGAAGTTTGGACCAGTTGAACGATGGACGTGGTCTTTCACAGACTTTAGTAGCCCATGGAGCAAAATATCATAAAACTTTCAAAAATAAAGACGATAGTCAAAAAGCGGAAAGACTATCTCCTGAAGAAAAACATAAAGGACGTCCTCATTCCTCAGATCAAACTCCATCTACACAAAGTTAACAATAAGATCATCATTATTTTGTTCAGATGTAAAAAAAAAAAGGTTTGTCTGTTTTGTGATGAAGGAGAAGGTAGAGAGAAACTTGTGACTGCATCCATCTGGGTATTGGGCCTACAATTCATCGTCATGCTCTCCAGAGAATGACGTATACTCTGAACATTTTCTTTTCTGTTATGCTTAGTGCTGTTGTCTCTAATAAGTTGGACAATTGACAAGCCTGCATTATGTCCAGGTATTTCTGTTGAGACATCCGAGTCGATATTGGGACCCTCTATTAACATACGTACAAAATGCAAAAGAACATCAGGTACAGATTTGGAAGCAGTGAATGCATTCTTATAGGATCCTTCAAATTTAGGTAAATCTTGAAAGAGTTGTCTACGTAATATACCCACTGCCGTCCTAGACACATACCATCACTGAAGTCGTTAAATGCACAGGCGTCGCGTATAGCATTGCCAACATCCTCTTCGAAACTGAACATAATTTCACGTCCTGATTTATCTGCTCTCAGACCCGGTACAAATGCTAATAATTGTTCCTTGAGACGTGTTCTATTGATATTTTTTCGTCAGTTTGTATTCCCATCTGAATCATGCGCTGAGGCATTAATTTTGTAAGATAAGAAAGTGTGAACACAGGTGAAGTACTGCTAGATGAGTACAAATCCTGCATGTATTGAACTAATTCCGTTATAATTGTACCATAAAGAACTGCTTTAGGATTATAGTAATCTTCTCTTCGGGAACGTGTTAGAAAGCGAGTATAGCATAGTTTGTGGTATTTGCCTTCTAATGCTACCAAATCTGTTGACGATAACTTCTTTAACAGTTTTTCGTCTTGTAATTGTAGAGCATGACTATGAATTTATCGTAGGCCCAATACCCAGCGTGGATGCAGTCACAAGATTCTCTCTACCTTCTCCTTCATCACAAAACAGACAAACGTTTCTTACATCTGAACAAAATAATGATCTTGTTGTTAACTTTTATGTAGACGGAGTTTGATCTGAGCAATGAGGACGTCCTTTCTGTTTTTTTTTTCAGAAGATAGTCTTTCCGCTTTTTGACTATCGTATTTATTTTTGAAAGATTTGATATTTTGCTCCATGGGCTACTAAAGTCTGTGAAAGACCACATCCATCGTTCAACTGGTCCAAACTTCTGACGATGTTCAGCAACAATTTCAAGATTATTCGCCAATGACATATACCCTTCATATTTTGGGAAGATTAAGTGTTCTTTTGAATTCTTCTGGCATAACAAAGACAGGTCCCATACAAACGGAGCCATCACTGGGTCAGTTGTAGCATCTCTTCCTCTTCCTTGACATGATTGAGTAATTTCTATTACACGAAAGCAATAACTTGTTTACATGTTGAACTTCCTCACACAACGTCTGCCTGAAAAAGAAATACACATTTAGTTTTACTGAAAGAAATGTTATGTATTATTACATTTTTCACGTTTTTAGAAGGTATTATTTTATTATTATTATTATTATTATTATTTTACTTATACGTTAAAATAGAGTTATTACATTTGCTACTAGTTAAATAGTTATTAAGACGCTCTATTACTTTTCGGGGCCTATATAAATTGCATAGTTACGAAAACGACTCGTTCAACGCTACTTTGATTAGGCAGATTTTTAGCAACTGTTTACGATAAACCAGAGGTAATATATACCGTTGGAAAGCTAATTCCTTGATGAACAAAAAAGTATAGGACACGTTTTCAGCTACATGTAACGGATTTCAAGTTATTTAGCAAAATGCGTTGGGAAAAAATATATATAAAATATCAATATTTTTTATTTATATTGTTAACCTAAACAATGAAATCAAATAAACCGTTGGAAAGCGCGTTTTCTCCTGATTAATAATCACTAACTATTATGCTGATATCGAAAATGAAAACAGAGTTATAACGAGGAATGTAGAAGCGTGTGTTGGCGGCCATATTGATTACGTCACCAACACCGCTCGAGGGCCGGAAATGAATCCACAGGGCGCATTGGTTGCCAGCTAACTCACCCCACTAAATAGCTTTCTTGAACGAATGTTCATCATAAATACTTGATAAAGTTACATCCAGACAGACACCCTCCAAGGGCTCACATCTAGTGGGACGTGGGTTGGTGACCACGGGACCCCAGCTGTGTCTGGCATTGCTGCCACTCCTCTGTTATCTTTCCTGTCGACCCCCCTTGGTCAACTCTTGTTCTCTTCCGACCCCGACGGTATTAGGGTATCCGAGACCTAGGGCATCTCTTCCTTTCCCGCCTTAATTGTCCCTTGTCTCATCTTTCCTGATCCCTCATTCTTCTAGGGATCAGCCTTCTTTTACTTGTCATAATAGTTCCTTTTCTCTTTAAGATTCCCGCACTGTTTTTATGAATTGGCTCCCCGTGTCTCTAAATTACATTTTGTGAGTATTTTGAACCTAAATTACATTTTGTGGGTATTTTTCAATCTAAATTCCTTTTATTAGTATTTTCCTTCCCTAATTACCATTTGTAAGTATTTCCACTCTGCATTTTGTGAGTCGTTACAATCTGAATTCCATTTTGTAAGGATTTTCAGTCTAACGTAATTTTCATTCTGGTTTCCACTTCATTGTCATTTTCACTATCACCCAGACCATTAGGGGCCGATAACCTAGATGTTAGGCCCCTTAAAACAACAATCATAATAATCACCAGACAGACAGACAACGTGGCGTACCAGCGCCGGGATACGAAACTTGGCGCAGCGCGATGTCCTTGAACGAGTTAGCTCTATTGGTAAATTGTTGTGGACTGTGACCGCTTGACCCCGTGGTCGCTGCACTTAGCATAACACAACCACTGGCTAGGGTAGCTAAAGCCAGGCTATCCCCGGACTCACTCTTTCCTATTTCCACCTACAACAATGTTAGGTTGGTATTTTCCTTCCAACTTGTCCATCGTGAGCTTGGGCATTATTAGGTAAGACAAACGTAGACACCACGTGGCTGCCACCGCCAACATTCCTACCTCAGCCATCGCAATGACACAGGTTATCACGGGCAAAGCCCTTCGTACTACCGACAGTAAAAAAAAAACGTTCATTCCATTAAGAAATAAAGCCCTCTCTTAGAGTGACTCTCCATAGTTTGGGTGGCCTTGATTATCATCTGCCTGGCTTCGCCCGGCTGATCAGTTCCTTTCTCTTCCTTAGGCAATAAACATTAAGTGGCAGGGTCCTTTTTATCAGCAAGATTACCGCTGATATCAGAAATAAGACACTTATCAAATATTCGCACCTTCTCCAGTCAATTGGAGACCACAGGGCCCCAGCTGAGTCTGTTAGCCTCCCTTGGCTTCCATTCACAATACGATTATTGTCGACTGGGAAAATTCACGGCACTCAAAAGTAGCTCGCATTGATTGAGTGTATCGAGTTCATGGCTGGGACCACTCCGGGAGAAGCTTCCATTCTCTCATATGAAGTCCAGTTTTACGATCAATATCATGAAGATGGTTGTTATTTTGGAATGAGTTGTCTTCCCAGTGGACAAGATAGATCCTTGATGAGTCTAGAGTTCGTGTCTCAGTGGCGACAGCCATTTCCGTACTGTAAAGGTTCTTATCGACCTCCATCAGCCAAAGAGGAGGCTTCCAATATCAAAGAGAATCTGTCTGATAACCGGTGTTAATTGTGTGTTATCTGCGATTCAGATAAGGACTGCAGACCATCAATTTCAAGTAGTTCCTACTCTTGCTACTAAATGCTACCGTCAACGACATCTAGCTGCGAACATGCCTACTAGATGCCACTGCAACCGGCACCTGGTGCCGAACGTTGGAACTAATAGATCAAATCTAATCCACAAATTTTGTTTCATACAATATTGTAGTTAAGTGGAAGATTTTCAACGCTCTTAAAAATCCGACGACTTGGGCTGGGTTTGAACCCGCGAGCTTGGGCATAGAAGCTCAGCATGCTACCCACTACGCCACCGAAGACGTGTGGGCGTAGAGTTCTCCCAAGTTTGTGATTATCATGTTTGCTGGTGTAGTGACTAGCATTCTCAGCTTTCACCCCTGAGTATCTGCCAAGAAATATAAATCTGGGCTGAGCGATGGAGCGGGGTACACTCAAGACAGAGATATCTTGGAAGTGGTTTTCCAAGCAAATGCCGGGATTGTTCCTAATTTAAGGCCACGGTCGCCTCCATCCCAATCCTAACCTACAGCTTTTGTAATGATACAGGTTATCATACACACACCCAAGTGTGACTGATGTCCAGGCTTCTAAAATGAAACACAAATAAAGTAAGGACCAAGAAGTTTCGGATGTTTATTTCTTAGGTTGTAGGCCTTGTATGACGCACTTCCGGTCCAATGACGCACTTCCGGAGATGAGCTTATTGTGTATTTTGTTTTACATCGTTACGCCCTACTCAGCCTTCTCATCCTCTCGCCAAGCTTCTTACTTCGTTCTTCTGTCCAACTCTGATGTTGGGTTTGTCTCCAAATTGGTGATTGCCGATTTTGGTTCTGAAATTACATCTGTCCTGTACAATGTCTTCTGAAATGTTGATTTCACGAAGCCAGCTTTTCTTGTTATTTAGTGGAGGGCTAGGTTCAGAATTATTTTAGTTAGTCTGTTACTGTCCATTCTGATAATGTGTCCGTAAAATTTCAATCGTCTTTTCCGAAAAGTGAGAGAGATTTGTTCAGATTGATAATATATTTCCTGGGATGATTTTTTCTTCTATATTCTCTCTACACAAACTGGGCCAAAATGTTTTGTGAAATGTTCGTTTCTTCTTTCTCTCTGTGTTTGGTTAAAGAACCGCCACCAATTATTAAGGTTTCCGATGCATACAACGCTTCAGGTTTGATCACAGTATTATAGTGTGTTCGTTTTGCTTTCCGAGATATTGATTTTTTATGTTCCGAATGATCCAGTAATCTTTGTGTGATTTGAAAATTATTTTTTTGCTTCGCGGTTTAATCCAGAGGGCTTAATAATTTCTCCTAAATATTTTAAGTTCTTGGGAGAATAATTGCAGGACAATGGGTCGGAAAGGGAGCGGGCGAGAAGATTGGAAATGGCTTATCAACTTACGAAGGATACATCCAACAAAAAGGGTCTATCCTTTGGGGCTAATTCCAACACTTACTGTAGATACTGTTCAGAAACACGAGACATGATTGGCAAGGGTGGACTCGAACACATCAGGAAGGAAGAAAGCAAACTGCTCCGAAAGATCGTAGGCCCCAATATCAAGGATGGAGAGAGGAGACCCAAACCTAACAAAGAACTATACCTGAAGGAATACAGTTTAATGGACACTTGCTGAGGATGAACAGTACCAGATTGATGAATAGGGTTTTTGAATTCTTCAGGAAGAGGAAGACTGCGCCGAAATGGATTAGGGAAATGAGCTTGGACTTGGGTCGGATTGGAGTGAAAGACGAAGATATAATGGACAGAGAACGATTTAGACGATTAGTTAGGAGTTTACAGGTTTCCATGAGACAGGGGAGTTGTCAGCGAGGAAAGGAAGATCTTACTCGGAGGAACAGAAGAGGGAAGTGGGAGAGAGGATGAAGCAGAGAGTGAAGGATGTAGAAACTATCAAACGTGGCCCACAGTTGGCGTAACGAATCGCTCCACGAGACGTGGAGAAGTCTGCAGCGGTATCTTAACGGTATTGCTAATGTAGCAAAGATAAGACATTGCATAATAGTTGGCGAAACTAACAGCACAGATGCATTGTCTTATCTTAATTTAGCCTATAAATAGCAGTAGTGCCAACACTAGCGACATGATGCCATCTGCCCCATAAACCCCCCAAGATGTTATCCCTTAAACAAGTTCTCATCCCACAGCTTTCAGAGTTAGAGCTGTTGAACATTGGCGAGGTTATCCAACCCCGACCAAGACAACTGAGCCCTTTACACGCATGCCTCGGAACAGAACCCCAGCGAGCCGCACAGCCCGTCTTATATAACACACATCGCCTGACAGCCCTGTGACCTACATATACCACCCCTTGAGAATAGTGTGCTCTCCGAAGAGCCCTGGTGCACGTGACACATCCTACCCATCTGTCTCCCAGCGGCTCACATCTAGTGGGACGTGGGTTGGCGACCACGGGACCCCAGCTGAGTCCGGCATTGCTTCCACTTACTTGTGCCGGGGTCCTTTCCGTCTTCTTTCCCGTCGACATCCCTTGGCCAACTCTTGTTCTTTTCCGACCCTGACGGTGCAGTGTGAGGGTATCCGAGGCCTAGGGAGACTTTCACTTTCCCTCCTTCTTCGAGGGGTCAGACCTCTTGTTTTCTTCTCATTATATTTCATTTTCTCTTTAAGATTCCCGCACTGTTTTTGTTAATTGGCTCCCCGTCTATCCAAATTCAATTCAGCGAATTTTTTTTTGCATCTACACTCCATTTTGTAGGTATTTTCAATCTACGTTGCATTTTGTGAGTCTTTTTGATCTAAATTGCACTTTGTGAGTGTTTTCAACCTCAATTGCATTTTGTAAAGATTGACAATCTAAATTGCTTTTTAGTAAGTCTTTCAATATCCGGGCCGGGACTTTGTGAGTATTTTGAATTTCAATTGCATTTTGTATTTTCAACCTAAACCGCTTTTTGCAAGTATTTTCAATCTAAATTGCATTTTGCAAGTATTTTGATTCTCAATTGCATTTTGTGGGTATTTTCAATCTAAATTACATTTTGTGCGTATTTTGAACCTAACCTACATATTGTGCGTATTTTCAATCTATTCCTTTTGGTGAGTATTTTCCTTCTCACTTAATTTTCGTTCTGGTTTCCGCTTCATTGTCATTTTCGCTATCATCCAGATCATTAAGGGCCGATAACCTAGATGTTAGGCCCCTTAAAACAACAATTATCGTCATCACCTACCCGTCTGCTCTGAAGGAAACATAATGTTGGTGTATTGGCTCTCACGCCGGAGGTACCGGTTCGATTCTCAGCTCTACCAAGAAATTTAATTTTGGTCTGAGATCTGGGACGAGGTACACTCAACCTCCTGAGCCTAAAGTGACAAGTGGATTTGTTTCTGGAAATGTTTTCCGTGGTTTCCCACGCCTACTCCAGGTAAATGACAGGATGGTTCCTAACATAGGGTGACGGACGTCACCTTCCTAATCCTCATCTCAAATATAAATACACACCACAATAACACAGGTTATCAACACACGCACACTGAGACTAAACGACCAAATCGCGAACAGAAACTAACGACACGCGTTCCTTTTGCCGACAGTGTCCCCTGTGAGCTAGGCAGCCCATCAAGCAGGGGTCAATAATCTTACCATAATATCCCTTGTGGAGCTGCACCCTCCAGGTGAGATCAGATTTGGTGATCGCGAGGGGTTCTGAGCTGGGTCCGGTTTAAGGGGCAGACCCTCTTTCTTTAATGGCCTCCAAGGGCGGTTATTCTTGGCTGGTGTCAGGCACGTTCACACTCCTGATACAAAGGTTCGCGGTTCAATTCGTGGATATGCGAATTATTCATCTGGTTGGAGGGTTCAGTCTCGTGCGGCAACACTGGGTTCGGTTCCCTCCTCAGCCATTTTGGTTTCGCACTTGAAGGAACCACTGAGAGACCACGGCCGCCTCCTTCCCGAATAAGTAGTGCGCTATTATTTAATTAATTTGCTTTATTTTTTACCTTTCATTTGTATCGATTGTCGTTTGTTTATAATTACTTATTTTATTTTTAGCCTATTTTCATTTTATGAAAAATTATGCTTTTGTCCGTGTGTGTGTGTGTGTGTGTCCCTAATAACTTCTAAACGGCTGGAGCGATTTCAATGAAACTCGGTAAGATCATAGCACCATTCTGGCCGACCCCGACCGTGCCCTTCAAATTTTATTGTGTCTCACCAATCCAACATGGCGGCTGTGCGAATTATTTCACCAGCATTCAGTATATCCGAAACTGTTAGCGATATCACCGTGAAACTTTGTACGGTGATAAAGGGCACTGTGTAACTTTCAAACACCTGTAAAGTAAAAAACGAACATGGCGGCCAAGCGAAGTTGAAACATTTTAATAGACTTTTCTCGTGATTTAACCATCTGAGCGCAGTGAAATGTGGTACAGTAAATGATTATACACATTGTAATGCACTGGCACCTAATTTAGTTCAATTGTTTACATAACCTAAAGATGGTGGCTGTTGTAAATTGTAAAATTAAGTTTTTATTTCTTGTGTCGTAATCATTCGATCGTAGTGAAAGTTTTAATAATGAAACTACGCAATAATTTTCCTTTAATGATACATAACTCTATGGCCTATACATATAACGATCCAAAATGGCGAGAATCCGAAATATTTTGACGGTTCTCAATATATACGAATTTTCTACACTAATCAAACTGATATTTTTTTATGATCATAGTGCCTAGGAACATAAGTTCTCCTATAGCACTTTCAGTAACCTGGTGAACACAAATCCAACATGGCGGCGACGCGAAGTATAAATATTTAAATGGACGTTTCTCGCGATGTAACCACCCGATTGCACGTTAAATGTGAATACACTGGCATCTAATTTATTTCAATCGTTTTCCTAACCACAAGATGGCAGCTGTGCGAAATTTTAAAATCTCCTTTTAAACTTCTTGTGTTCTAATCATGCGATTGAAGTTTGAATACCACACGTACACAATAATCTTAATGTAATAGTCCAAAAATAAAAATCCAACATGGCGACCCTCTGAAATATTTAGACGGTTCTCAATATCTACGAATCTATCACAACCTTCAAACTGAAATTTTGTATGTTGATAGAGGCAATTAACATGAGGTGGATATATGAAAATAGGCTGTATACTTCTTCACGGAACTACTAGTTATTTAACATTTTTTTATTTTGATAAATTTTCATTTATTTATTGGATTGTTATTATTTATTTATTGCTCGTAATTTAAATATTTATTTCATTTTTTATTTATTTATATATTTCGTTATTGATTTATTAAATAAATATTTACTTATTTAAATAAGCCTAAATATTTAGTTATCTATTTATTTAAGATCCATTAAGGACTCGCTACGCGCGCGACCGTCCCGGACTGAGTGGACAAGGGTATGGCTCGTCCCCTTACACACGTCACCCTAGGAGCACAGGTTATATAAACAGGACTGATGACAAACATGTATAAGCTCCTCTGATCAGACCCATAGCAGGTGAAAGCAATGCCGACCGCGGTAGCTAAGTGCTTCCTGCCTGGTTTCAAGGTAGGGATGGTGCCACGGCCGCCTCCTCATTTCATCCCTCACGGCTACCGGGTGTTGTAACAGAATACATAAATGGCGGAGGATTATTCAACCTAAGAAGGCTGAGGGCTGGGGAAAACATATCTTCAACTAGTGTTATTGAACTTCAATTCGCTGATGATAATGTTGTCTTGGCCAACTCCGAAGATGATCTACAGATTATTCTGAATGCTTTTAACGAAGCTTATAATAGTATTGGCCTCGATATCAACATTACGAAGTCCCACAAGCAATGCCTCCTACCATTACAGCTCCTGGAGATAACAGAACATTTTCCTTATCTTGGAAGCCACCTGCCTACAAGTGCGAATATTGATGCTGAAATTAGGCATCGACTCAAATGTGCTAGGACGGCTTTCGGTCGTCTACGATAAAGGGTGTTCGATAATCACAATATCACCACTCGAACTAAGCTGTACGTATACCAATCTATCGTAATGCCAAGCCTTACTTAAGTCTCCCAGGGTCTCACATCTAGTGAGACGTGGGTTGGCGACCACGGGACCCCAGCTGAGTCCGGCATTGCTTCCACTTACTTGTGCCGGGCTCCTCTCGTTCTTCTTTCCTGTCGACCTCCCTTGGTGAACTCTTGTTATTTTCCGACCACGACGGTATTAGGGTATCCGAGGCCTAGGGAGTATTTCACTTTCCCGCCTTAATTGGCCCTTGTCTCATCTTTCCTGGACCCTCCTTCTTCGAGGGGTCAGCCTTCTCTTCATTATATTTCCTTTTCTCTTTCACTACATTTTGTAGGTATTTTAATCTACGTTTCATTTTGTAAGTTTTTTCGATCTAAATTGCATTTCGGGAGTGTTTTAACCTCAATTTCATTTTGTAAAGATTGTTAATCTAAATTGCTTTTTAGCAAGTCTTTCAATTTAGGAGCAGGGCATTTTAGTGAGTATTTTGAATTTCTATTGCATTTTGTAAGCATTTTGAATTTCAATTGTATTTTGTAAGTATTTCGACTGTACATTACATTTTGTACGTATTTCGAACCTAGCCTACATTTTGTGCGTATTTTTCAATCTATTCCTTTCGTGAGTATTTTCCGTCTCACTTAATTTTGTAAGTATTTTACGTCTCACTTAATTTTCGTTCTGGTTTCCACTTCATTGTCATTTTCGCTATCACCCAGACCATTAGGGGCCGATAACCTAGATGTTAGGCCCCTTAAAACAACAATTATCATCATATCAACCTTACTTACGGCTGTGAAACTTGGACCACCTAAGGGATAATCCTCTGCTTGGAGAAATATCACCATCTTTGTTTGAGAAGAGTCTTGAGAATAACATGGCAACACCGGCATCAGCATCCTCAAAGAAACCAATGCTACAAGCATCGAGGCCACAGTAATCAAACATCATCTTCGATGGACTGGCCATATTGTCTCTCGTCTCCCTAAGCAAATCTTGATTGCTCAACTTACGAATGGACACCGTACGCAGGGAGGACAGCACAAAAGGTTCGAAGGTGGATCAAAAAGTTAGTTGCACTAAAGCGCTGCAGCAGCGCGCTGTGTGTCGCAAACTTGGGCTCAGCGGAGAAAGGGACAGACACTGCCCACACGTCGGTTAGGCAGGTCGCTGTGGTGTCTCGTCTTGTATGGTGTGAATAGCGGCCAAATGCAATGGCGCTTCGACTGGACATTCACTCCAAAGATGGGTCCCACGTCTTCTCACCGATGATCACAAGGGAAAACGTTTCCAATCCTCCCTGGCATTTTTGCAACGCTATGCCGCAGACAGGTGATGAAACGTGGATCCACCACTTCACCCCACAAACGAAGAGAACATGAATGGAATGGCTGCACCCCTCATCACCACAACGAAAGAAGGCCAAGGTTCAACCTTCGGCCGGTAAGGTTATGGCGACAGTGTTCTCTGACATGGAGGGTTTGCTGCACGCGCCGAAAGGAACAACGATCAACGCGGCGTCGTATTGTCAAACGTTGCACCGGTTGCGTAAAGAGATTAAATAGAAGCGCCGGTGTGATCTTGTTGCACGATAACGCAACACCTCACAAGGCCCGCCAAATGAGCGAACTGCTGCAGCGTTTCAAGTGGGAGGTCTGGCAACATGCACCCTACAGTCCCGACCTAGCGCCATGTGACTTTCATCTCTTCGGTGAGCTCAAACCGGAGCTCGGTGGTCGACATTTCCAGACCGATGAGGAGGTGAAGGCCTCTGTCTCCGTGTGGTCGCAGAACGCTGGAGGAACTTTCAATGCATCCGGCATCGACAAGTTGGTTGTGCGTTCGCAGAAATGTTTGGAGTCTCTTGGAAACTATGTGGAAAAGTGACGTTGCATTGTATGTCGTTATAGGCGTGTTGCTGTTGTATAGGTGGTGTAATAAACGGCCATAACTGGGAAGTGCAACTTATTTTTTGATCTGCCCTCGTACAAAGATGCCCTGAAATCTAAATTGCAGAAATGTACCCATATGATCAACTCCGAAAACTGGGTGACCACAGCTTCTAACCGACAAGCATGGCGTCGGCTTGTTCACGGAGGTCCACGACACTTCGAACACGAACGTCGAATGCATGCAGTGGATATGCGACAGGCAAGGAAAGAACTAAAGGCCACTCAAAGGAACAATCCTCAGTGAGTTGTGGGTGAAATATACGTTTGTGAACATCGAGGAAGAGTTTGCGGCTCCAGAATTGGTCTACACGGTCATCAGAGAACCCACAGACATTGAAGTCTTGTAGTCCCATACTCGTTAGCGAGTGATATCCTATGATGATCATCATTATCATCATCATCATCATCATCATCATCATCATCATCATCACCAGCAGAAGTGATTCTATAAATATCGACAATTTGTTTTTAAACAGCGATTAAACAAGACAGAACTGTATCGCGTACCAATGAAGCCAGGCGGGCCCGTTAGTTATGTCAGGGGGAGATGGGGTCTACAATCTGCTAACAGAAAGATTGGTAACACACTTCATTGATTATAGGGGCTTGGGACATCTTGGTTATTAGCCCCGTATTGACTGTAGTGGTGTGTGGAACAGGCTCGGGACTACTATCCCAGAATTTGCCTAGAGATGGTACTGAAAATCAGCACTAAGGTTAGAAGCTGCAGCACCGGAAATTGAACCTCCGATCTCCTGACCTAAACCCTTCAGTGCATGATTTGTTATTTTAAATTGAAGAAAATAGCATTGATACCTCTTACTGTCCAGAAACCGAGAACAGAATTTAAAAAGTATTCACAATGAAACTATGAAAGAATAATTGTCCGTAGCTCAAGACACTGACCATAGGCAAGATAGGGAGGAGGTTCCCACTCAAGACACTGACCATAGGCAAGATAGGGAGGAGGTTCCAACCTTAAGATATTTCCTACAGAGATGATCTCAATCTCTACTTAGTATAAAACAAAGTCCCCGATTCTTGGATGTCACGAGTAATCTCGAGAACCACTGGATAGATTTTGATGCGGTTTTCACCACTCTGTAAAGGATATCTCGAGGATGATTTCTGTAGGAAATAATTTATTTATGATCAAAGGAAGCCGAGCAGTAACGATTTCAGTGGAAAAGTCGAAAATAACCTGGCGTCCGAGCGCTTTGTAAGCTTACGCTGGGCAAAACGTTAAAAATATCTAAATACTATGAGTGTAAGAATTGTTCAGCATGAAAAGTTCTACAAAAAAAGTCCGCGAGAGCATATGTCTATCTTCAATACATCGCCCACTATACGTCTTTTTACGTCTTAATTTCTTCCAACCATGTCCATTCAACTACTGAGGCGACAGTTTACGATCTAGCTAAGGGCGAGTCCATCATCCCTGTTACAGCCTAGCTAGCGGGCGAACATATTGCCCCAGATACAGCCAGCAGCAAACCGTTGAGTCGTGTTGAGTTAAGACTTCTGAGAAGGGTGGTTGTGTTTGGAGTTTCCCTGGAAGTGCAACTCGGGTTTTCTTCATTTCGCGTGTGAAACACAGTCAATTTAGGATTGAACGGAAGGGGTTTTAATTATATTAAATTATACTGATTGGCGTATAATCTCTACTTAGTATAAAACAAAATCCCCGATTCTTGGATGTCACGGGTAATCTCGAGAACCACTGGATGGATCTTGATGCGGTTTTCACCATTCTGTAAAGGATACATCGAGGAAGGATTATGTAGAAAATAATTTATTTATCATCAAAGGAAGCCAAGCAGTAACTATTTTAGAGAAAAGGTCGAAAAATAATCCTGGCGTCCATGCGCTTTTTAAGCTTACGCTGGGAAGACCGTTAATAAATGAGTGTAAGAATTGTTCAGCATGAAAAGTTCTACAAACACGTACGCGAGAGCACATCTCTATATTCAATATATCGTCCACTATAAGTGTTTTTAGATTGGACGGAAGGGGGATTTGTGTTTCATGCACCTCGCCATTCTTAATTACGTCTGACTAGAATTTGTAGCACATGCATCTCCATAAAAATATAGTTAATAGTGCAATCAGTGATTTTAACCCATCATGCCGAGACGTAAAACGGATATAGATCGTAGTTCATTGACGTCGTAAAGAAGCGCTTATCATGTAATGCATTCACAACTGTTCCCGGGCGAAGCCGGGCCGGGTTGCTAGTTAATAATAAACATTTTGGTGCCATCTTCCATCCTCATGCCAGGGTTTGAACCAGGACTGCGACTGTACCTATTATTTAGCTTTTTCCGATATCTCCCGAACCAATTATTGGAGAAAGTCATGCAAGGTGTTCTATTAAATGGTGTGAAAGCCCCTTTGCTACGGTCAATTGAATTCAACAAAGAACCCAAAACTAGTAGGTCATCGATCCGTTAAATTTTGTGAACCCGTAAACGTACAGAGCTCATTTTACTTGTGATTATTCTCCCTTAATCGCGGGCTATTTATTTTTAAAAATTTGACCAAAGAACCAAACTGCTAGGTCATTGCTTGGTCTCCCACGTTTTGATGAAACTGTGCCAGAAAGGCGTAAGCAGTGACAATATCAATGTGAAATTCGGCAAGTTTCATTGTATTGATTCCACCCGTCTACTCATCAACAGAAACGCATTCATCAGGAGGGATGGTTTGAAACAATACGCCGTATCTTGAAGCGCCTGTCGTGACCATTCTCACCCCTAGCAATCATTTGACTATTGTCACAGAAGTGTAAAGATTGTCTAATGCACTCAAACTGATTTACTGACGTTGTTGTTTTGATCAGCTGATTCACTATAACTTCTCCCCAGTAATCCCTTGTATTAGGCACGAGTACGACTTACATTATGAACTTCACAAGATGACTGCTGGCCTGTTAGGGTTGCACTACACACCGAATCTGTAAAACTCTTCAACACTTAGCTCAAAAGTTCTGATGGAAAGACGTGCGTAAAGAACTGATAAGAGTATTTAAATCCATAACTGTTGCTGCTAAAGCACTACTTCCCAGAAACTTCGACTGACCATCAGGAATACGTGCACAAGTACAGGGCCCCTGTAGCAGATCATGTAGACTGCCTATCCTACACATGTGTATACTATTGCCTATGTTCCAGGCGCTACAGAGACATGGAAGGTGGGTGGCGGTACACAGGCGCAGTGGTTGCCGTCATTACGGGCGTTATGTTAGCGGCTACAGGCTGCACACTCAGTTTCATGTGGCCGTATGTGTTCGACGCCATCATTCGCAAGGTAAGTTTCTGCCATCTTGCATGACGTCATTCCATCTGTTGCCCCATTTGACAAATCATGAAAACGACGCCAAAATCTCAAATGAATTCCAATAAAGTTCCTTCCCATATTGAAGGGATTTGGAGGCCGGTAAATTCTATGCTATCAATAACTTGAGATTGTATGTTATTCCAGGAGCTCACCATATCGCCCACATCACACAGTTTCCAGATCTGGAAGGACACTCCGGTCCCTATGACTCTAGAGTTCTATTTCTTCAACTGGACCAACCCTGAGGACATCAGGACACCGGGTGTGAAGCCGAGACTCGTCCAGATGGGTCCCTACGTCTTCAAGTGAGTCACTGGACAGTTGGTATTACTGGGATGTGTGTGCTTCAGGAGAAAGGATTGCGGAAATCACTAACTTCAAAGCGAGAGTAGTATCTCTGGCTGTTTCTTCCCCCAGCTGGAATATGAGAGGTTTCCCCAATTATCAGAGGGTCTTGTTAAGGTGGCGGGGAAAAACACAATCATCTCTGCCAGTGGTTCGGGTTGCACGTGAACAGGAGGTCGTTTGGCTTAGCTACTTGTCATGTTCTTTGGACCCCCCAGGGGCTCACATCTAGTGGGAGGTGGGTTGGCGACCACGGGACCCCAGCTGAGTCCAGCATTGCTTTCACTTACTTGCGCCGGCTCCTTTCTGTTGTCTTTTCTATCGACCTGCCTTGGTCAACTCTTGTTCTTTTCCGACCCCGACGGTATTAGGGTATCCGAGGACTAGGGAGTCTCTTCCTTTGCCGCCTTAATTGGCCCTTGTCTCATCTTTCCTAATAGCTCCTTTTTCTAAGGATCAGCCGTCTTTTTCTTTTACATTTTGTACGTCTTTTCACTTCCAATTACATTTTGTACGTCTTTTCAATCTAAATTGCATTTTGTAAGCATTTTGATTTTCAACCGCAATTGTATTTTGCTGGAATTTTCAATCTAAAGCCCATTTTGTGAGTCCTTTCCATCTAAATTCCACTTTGTCAGTATTTTTCCTTTAACTTGTCTTTTGTGAGTTGTTTTAGTCTGTTACATTCAGTACTTGTTTTCAGTCTAACTTAATTTTTGTTCTGGTTTCCATTTCATTGTCATTTTCGCTATCACCCAGACCATTAGGGGCCAGATGTTAGGCCTCTTACAAGAACAATTATCATTATCATCTTAGTATGTGTTCTACCAACCTATCATCTCTCTCCATTAGCTAGTAACATTGTGCAGAGTGAAACAAGGGGGACTTCCAGTACAGTGGACGCCTGACGAAGGACGGGAGTGTTCATGTGCATTGGTTACGATAAAAAGATACATAATAGCTAATATCCCCCCTCATTGAACCAAACCAAACCAGATCCCCTGGCACTAAAGCCCTTTAAGGGCCTGGCCCTACCAAGCGACCGCTGCCCATCCAAGGCAACACTTTTAAACAATTTAGACCCATTGGATATTTCCTTCAATTTTCTGAAAATCAAGGTTACACAGAATGTCGTGGCTTTGCTAAACCTGAGCCTGGCTGAGGAGACATTGAATGTAATTGGAAGATTAGAGGTCGTTAAGACTTATTCATATTGGCTGTAATGACCTTAAGAGCGTGGGAAAACTGCACAACTCAAGCAATGATTATCGTAGTTAAGTTTTGCATTTACTGTAGGCTGTGTCCCATAGCTCGAGTAGATGACTAGGATCTATGCACTACGGACTGGTGTTCTGAAGCGCACAAGGTTTACATGCCGGCGCCAAACCGAGGCGCTAGAAGGCAGTGGAACGCAAGATATTAATTAGCGGCTTCGGTGGCGTAGTGGGTAGCATGCTGAGCTTCTATGCCCACGGTCGTGGGTTCAAACCCGGCCGAAGCCGTCGATTTTTAAGAGCGTTAAAATCCCTCAGAATGCCTTCCTTCGGAGAGGAAGTAAAGCCGGCGGTCCCATGTCATAGATCTCTGCGTTCCCACTTGTACTCTTAAAAATTACAATTATAATACTTTTACCTTGGGTATATCCTTAATGTTTATAACATTAACATGTCAAAGTAAAAAAATGATAATAAAATTAGAATTAAAAATAAATCTTATATATACGGTGTGGTCCACCAGCCCCTTATTTTCTTTGGAAGAAGGCAACCCAACTAACGCGTATATCACACCCATCCTAAAAACATTAGTACCTGCTCCTTGACGTCCATTGTACAACTTTACCGTTGAGTACATCCTCGCGAATAGAGTAGAAATCAATAGTGGCAGTGTTCTTTCAATGACCTCAAATATAATGCATCATTGAAACGATCAGAGATCCGAATAACACCTTCCTACGTTTGGACAGGAAGTGTCGACGAATAGATGCAACGCGTGCCAGCATTACACAATCGTTCTCGGTAGCTATGGTGGCTAGAGTAGCGTCAACGAAGTCGCATTGTAGTAGGTTCGAACCTTGAACTAGTAAGGTTTTTTTTTTGCTTAATGTCGTTTATTGTGGATGTATTATGGACGCATATCTACCTGTTCAGTCGCCTCCGTAGCGTAGCGGTCAGCAAGGTTAGATGCCGCCCCGGAGGTCCTGGGTTCGATTCCCGGCTCTGCCACGAAATTTGAAAAGTGGCATGAGGACTGGTACGGGGTCTACTCAGCCTCGGGTGGTCCAAATGAGTAGAGAGGGTTCGATTCCCACCTCAGCCATCCTCAAAGTGGTTTTCCGTGGTTTCCCACGTCGCCTTCGGTCAAATGCCCGGATGATACCTACCGTACGGCCACGGCCGCCTCCTTCCCTCTTCCTTGCCAATCCCTCCCGATCTTCCCCTCCCTTCCCATCCCTCAAGATGACCCTGTTCGCTTTGCAGGTGAGGCCGCCTGGGCGACGTGCTGATCTCACCTCCCCAGTTGTATCCCCCAGACGAGATGTTTCAAGCTCCAGGACACTGCCCGTAGAGGCGGTAATGATGGGATCCCTCGCTGGGTCCTTGGGAAAACCTAACCTGGAGGGTAAAATCGACTAAAAAAAATAATAATTATAACGAATAGTATCCATCCATGGTTTTGAACAGAATTTAGGGAAAATAACCATTTAAATGAGACAAGAAAATAGCTTTCCCTATCGTCTTCGTAGATAATGTGAACAAAACCAAGTTGAAATCTTGCTGTACGAGGTAGGGAGGGTATAATAAAATAGTTAAAAAGAATTTTAAAAATCTGCCGTTGGATAGTCTTGAACCCGGGATCTTCGAAAGAGCGAGCGGACGCAATAACACTTGCACACATTCCCAACACACTCTGGAGGTTTTTGTTGCGCTTCTTATTAACGCGTGTGGTAAAATATTCAATTATTACAGTTAGATCTAAAATACTGATTGGAATGCATTCATTCAGTACCTGGCAGGTTTTCTAATTTACTTAAAACAAGTTTCGCGACCGCTTTGCGTTAATAAGGCGAAAGAATTGCAAATAATGCCCTCAAACGACAGCCCTTCGGTTTTATTTCATACAATTTAGCGTACAAAATGCCAGCGTGTGATACACTTCGGTCATACAAGCAGGTGTACTGACGAAGAGAACTGATTCATACAGGATTTTGTACCAGCGATCACAGCAGCTTCCTTGCCAGCGAGTGTCGTGTGATACGGGCCTAAAGATATGCTAAGACTTTTTGTTAAAATTTAATAACAAAACAAGATGTTCGGTAAAGAACGTATAGCCTACTTTCTCCTAAATGTATGGGTATTGCTATAACTCTTGGTCTTTTTCAAGGAGTATAATTGAATATTGGTTGTAGCAGCTTCTTGAAATACGCGCTATGCGGATATTATACATGAATATGATGTGCCCTTTGCTAGTGCTACCTCTGTAAAAAATCATTCAATTCGGTTTCACCGTGTTTGAATTGATAGGGGGAATCTATTTGCAATCATACATGGCCGCCATCTGGAAACTAATGGGCTGATGACCCTGTAGTTCAGTCTAATGACTCTCGCCATACAAGTATGTATTGTTGCAAAATTTGGTAGATATCGGATGATTAAGTTAGTCGTGATTTGATTTAAGCTTTGAACATTTGGGTGGCCAAAATTACGTTTCCGTCAAGATGGTGGCGATATAAAACATGACACTGAGGTGTCCTTTGCTAGTGCTACCTCTGTACCAAATATCGTTCAGTTCGGTTCCACCGTGTTTGAATTGATAGGGGGAATTGATTTGCACACATACATGGCCACCATCTGCAAACTATTGGGGACCTTGTAGTTTAGTCAAAAGACGCTCGCCATATAAATATATGTTGTTGCAAAATTTGGTAGAGATCGGATGATTAGGTTATTCGTAATTTGATTTAAGCTTTGAACATTTGGGTGGCCGCCATTACGTTTCCGTCAAGATGGCGGCGATATAAAACATGACACTGAGGTGCCCTTTGCTAATTCTTCACCGTGTTCGCATTGATAGGGGGTGGGGGTGGGGGTGGAAAGAGGGGGGAGGGGGGGGGGGCAGACATTCAGAGTACACTCACACACACACAGACAGACACGCAATTTTTGGCCCTGTCTAGATCTCATAACTCTACTTTCATTTTTTGCAAAAATCGAAAGTATGCTAATAATACCATGGTAATACGTATACTTCGATTCAAGCACTGGCGATCAGAATATCCTTCGACATGTTGCTTGTTTCATTTGAGGGGCTAGAGCATTGCGGTCATTTAGCCCCGTTTACTTGGGTGTGTGTGTAGAATTTGTCTGATAACCTGAGTTATTGCGAGCTTGTAATGATGTGCGTATTTGCAATTAAGGATTGGGAAGGAGGCGGCCGTGGTCTTAAGAGAGAATCCGGAATTTGGCCGGAGTAGAAGTGGGAAACCACGGAAAACCATTTCCAGGGTGGCTGAGGTGGGAATCGAACCCACTTCTTCTCATATTTGCTTCACGAGGCTACGTGTACCCAATTTCAGCCCTCAGACAAGTATTACATTTCTTGGCAGAGCTGGGAATCGAACCCGGACCTCCGAAGCAACACTTCGATATGTTATGTTAATTTTCATGCCAGTTTTTTAATTTTCTGCCATTACAGGTCACGTGGCATATCGTACCAATTCAATCGTATTCACTTTATAAATCATCAAAATTCATTGTATTCTTCACAAAAATACGTCGTAAGGCAATAAATGTGGCAATGCAGTTACATCCCGACTAAAATGGAATATGGGCTTTCGTTCAAAGAAAGGAATACTTACTCCTGGATTCGAAGCAGCGTTCTACCCGCTCGCGCCCACCACGTAGGTCAGGCTTTAACCCTCTCAGCCACCAACACATGGTAGATACCGCACGCTAAACGTGCTGTAGTTACTGTAGCCCTCCACCTCAAACGTGTGAGTCCATCTCAAAGTCTTCAATCACGGTTTATGGTGTTGATTTAACTTTCTACTATTACAGATCACGTGGCGTAAGCTATTAATTCGGTCGTATTACGTGTATGTGTGTTACTTCAAGGAGCAGTAAGTCATATGTTAGTAGAATGGGCCATAGTATTTAGCGGGGAAAAGTTTAAGGTCGGTTTTTCTTTGCTAGACCCTTGACTCAATTACATTGCTGTCACACTGTCAGAGCGCAGAGCAATATCGACCATCGGGAGAAATGCGATGTTAGTTGGGTTTCATAAAACTAAATAATAAGGGGCGGGAGTCAAAACCAAACTGGCCAATATTATCAGAGAAACCTTAACAGCCACAACTTCTAAGGTGAAGTTCATGGGAGAATTGTCTGTCATTTGAAATCAAGACAGGTGTGAGACAGGATGATGGATTATCACCATTACTATTCAAATGTGTCCTCGAGAGGATTGTGAGAATTTGGAATTCCGAACTTGAAAATCAAGAGATAGCCCCGATCTGCCTAGGACGAAAAACTGGAGGAATCAAAGTCAATTGCTTGGCTTTCGCTGATGATTTTGCGATACTTTCAGAAAACCTAGAAGAAGCGGCCATACAGATCAACCTCTTAGAAAAGATCGCTAGCAAGACAGGACTTAGGATCTCGAAAGAGAAGACCAAGTTCATGATGAATGACAAACATGGACCACAATTCCTTGAAACAGAGATTGGACGGATTCAGAGAAAGCTGCTGTAGAAGATCGTATCTCAAAAATGGAAAGAGCTTATGGGCTCACTAAAACATCTACGACAAGAAATGCATCTCATGGAATGCCAAACTAAAACATTACAACACGGTAGTAACAAGTAGTTCCGTGAAGAACTATACAGCCTATTTTCATATATCCTACTTATGTTAATTGCCTCTATCTACATACACAATTTCAGTTTGATTGCTTTAATAGATTCGTAGATATTGAGAACTGACTACATATTTCGGATGGTCGCCATGTTGGATTTTATATATGTAGGTCCTAGAGTTATGTACTGTTACAAGAAGATTATTGTGTACGTGTAGCATTCAAACTTCAATCGCATGATTAGGACACAAGAAGTAACAAGGAGATTTTAAAAATTTCGCACCGCTGCCATATTGAGGTTATGGAAACAATTGAAATAAATTAGATGCCAGTGGATTAACCTTCGTATAAGGATTTACTCTACCATGTTTCATTCACTGCACTCGGATGGTTAAATTGCGAGAAACGTCCATGTGAATATTTATAATTCGCGTCGCCGCCATGTTGGATTTGTGATCACCAGGTTATTGAAAGTCCTATAGGTGAACTTATGTTCATAGCCCCTATGAACATAACAAAATTCAGTTTGATTGCTATAATAGATTCGTCGATATTCAGAGCCGTCTAAATATTTTAGATGGTCGCCATGTTAGATTGTTAAATGTATAGGCTATATAGCCAGGTACCATTAAAGGAAAATTATTGCGTAGGTTCATCATTCAAACTTTCACTTCGATCGCATGATTACGACACAAGAAAGAAATACTTAATTTTAAAATTCGCACAGCCGCCATCTTGAGGTTATGTAAACAATTGAACTAAATTAGATACCAGTGCATTACAATGTGTATAAACATTTCCTGTACCAGATTTCATTGCATTTGGAACATTAAATCGCGATAAAGGTCTATTAAAATTTTCAAATTCGCGTGGCCGCCATGTTCGTTTTGTAGTTAACTGGTTTTTGAAAGTCTTATAGATGAACTTCCAGTAGTGCCCTTTATCTCCGTACAAAATGTCAGGGTGATACCGCTATTAGTTTCAGAGATATAGAATGCCGGTGAAATATTTCGCACATCCGCCATCTTGTGGTTATGTAAACAATTGGACGAAGTTAGATGTCGGTGCTTTACAATATGTATAAACATATACTGTACTAAGTTTTATTGCGTTTGGTTGGTTAAATCGCGAGAAACGTCTAATTAAAAGTCGCAAATTCGCATGGCCGCCATGTTGGTTTTGTAGTTACGAGGTTATCAAAAGTCACATCGGTGAACTTGTAGTAGTTCCCTTTATCGCCGTAAAAAAATCCAGGGTGATATCGGTAATAGTTTCGGATATATTGAATGCTGGTGAAATATTTCGCACAGCCGCCATGTTGGATTGGTGAGACGTAACAAAATTTGAAGGGCACGGTTGGAGTCGCCCGAAATAGTGCTACGAACTTACAGAGTTTCATTGAAATCGGTCCAGCCGTTTAGATTTTATTAGGGACACACACACACGCACGCACGCACGCACACACACACACACACACGCACACACACACGGACAAAAGGTGATCTCATAAGCCTATTTTTTCAAAATTGAAAATAGGCTAAAAACAGAATGCCTGTATGCCAGCGAATGCCTCTCGATGAATTACAAGTTGGAGAAGCTAGAGATCCTAGAAAGAAGAATCCTACGGAAAATCATGGGCCCAGTCCAGACTGAAACCGGCTGGAAACTTCGGAGCAACAATGAAGTCTATAAAAATGTGGAGAGAATCTCAGAGACCATGAAGAAGAGGAGGTTATCGTTTCTCGGACACTTGTACAGAATGGACAAAACTAGACTAACCAAACAGTTATTCGACTAGCTGTGGAACAAGAAGACAACAACGACATGGATTAAGGAAGTTCGAAAAGATCTCGAAAATTCCAACATCCAGGAAGTTCAGATGTCAAACAGGGAAACATTTCGGTACATAATTCAAAATTTGGAAGGGTTTCACGTCACAAGAACCACAAAGAAGGGAAGAGCCTGGACGGATGAGCAGAAGAAACAGCATAGCGCCCATATGAAGGAGTACTGGAGGAAGAGGAAACTTCAGGCAAAGAAAAAATGAAATTGTAGCGTGATCCGAAGTGGTCAATTCGCAAATTAAAAAAACAAAAGGGGGCGGGTGGACCACACTGTATATAAAAAAGGATGTTCCTCTGTTCGTCTTTTATGCGTTCATAAACCATTCATCCGATTGCGATCAAATTTTGGTGAGTTGTTGTGCACTCTTCCGGTAAAGTTATAGGCATAGTTAATCCAATTTATAATAGATGGCGCGTGAGTAGCTTCAACAAAATGGCGTGCGATTCGTTTCAACAAAGACCACATGCGTTCATATACCATTCATTCGATTTCGATGAAACTTTGGTGAATTGTTATGTACACTCCAGGAAAGTTTCCTGGCTTAGTAAATCCATTTTACAATTGGTAGCGAACGAGTAGATTCAACAAATGAGCGATGGTGCGTGAATCGTTTCAAAAAAGTCCCGTATGCGTTCATATACCATTCATCCGATTGCGATGAGACTTTGGTGAATCGTTGAGTACACTCCAGGAAAAGTTTCAGGCTTAGTAAATCTATTTTAGAATAGGTAGCGTACGAGTAGATTGAACAAATGAGTGACGGCACGCGTATCGTTTAAACAAAATCCCGTATGTGTTCATATGCCATTCATCTGATTGCGATGAAACTTTGAGTTGTGTACACGCCTGGGAAGTTTTTCGACTTAGTAACTCCATTTTACAATAGGTAGTGTGCGAGTAGATGCAACAAATGAGTGACGACGCGCGAAGCTTTTAAAGAAAATCCCGTATGCGTTCATATACCATTCATCGATTGCGATGAAAATTTGTTGAGTTGTGTACACTTACGTGAAGGTTTCTAACTTAGTAAATCCATTTCACAGTAGGTAGCGCAAGAGTAAATTTAAAAAATGGGTGACAGTGCACGAATCGTTTAAACAAAATTCCGTATGCGTTCATATCCCATTCATCCGATTGCGATGAAACTTTGGTGAATTGTTGTGCACGCTCCCACGAATGATTCTAAATTAGTTAATCCATTTTACGAAAGTTTAGAGGCAGTTAACGGAAATTGAAAAAAGATAGTTTGCAAAAGCACTTCAAGAAACAAAATTACAACGCCTAGACTTTCTTTGATTGGCCTTGCAACGCATTGCATGCCGGGTACAGATTGTAGGCTTATAAACATTAAAATTCTACTTTGTAATCTTGATTTTAAGAGCATTAAAATGTTAAAGAAAATAAATATTAAAATTCATAATAATTAATATGAGGGCAAAACAAGTAAAATTATATTAAAATAAATACAAATTAAAGATCTTGAATAATATTGTGAACAACGAGGGTTGAGCCACAAGTGACATGAACCAATTGGACAATGGAGATGTAATTCCTAGCTAGAGACAGTGGCTCGTGCCCCTCAATCTAAAGTTAGTGAGATGGGACCACCACGACATGAATCCAGGAAACTCTGTAAGACCTTGACTGGGTTTGGATGTCCCACGCTATGTGAAGGCCATAAAATCGCAACAGGTAACGCGAGTCTGGACTGCATTCCTCGCACTTTAATGTGGCCAACCTGTTACAATGTCGCTGCATCGTGGTCACCAGTCCCGTGCCTTGGTTCCAGTCTTATGGGACTATTAGCGCGATGTCTTTGTAGAAAGGAATAATTTGTATCTTGTGCATTTTTTTAAATAATCATTTCGGTCTTCTGTGGACCACGTTCCTCCTCGTTCTTTCTTATTGGCCCAGTGTCCACTTTTCAATATGGGTTTTGGCTGAAAACTCTGCATTTCCCAAAGTTTCTTCTTCAAGAGTCACACTCCAAGATGTCCTCATGTCCAGCTCTGTAAACCAGACCTCTTTGGTTTTCATTTCCACAAAGTAGACACAGATTCGATTGGACAATCTTCCGGAGCTCATTCGTGTTAAATGGCCATGTGTCCTCTCTTTTCTCCACATGTAGATACAGTTCACCGCTGTGTCGTCTTCTATACTCTCCTCGTTCCTTGACCGGGCCCAAGATCTTCCTGTCATTGGCTCCCAGTTGTCCTGCCAGGCCTTTCCTCTTCATCGCCAGGCATTGTGATGCATATTATAGACCTTGAGTTGCCCCGTGCAATTGAATAACTTGCTTGTTGATGGCCCAACATGTTACGTAAGCTACTTTAGATAGCGTCACGTACTCTTGTGCACATTAGCTGCATGTTCTGGGTTTATGGCAAACGTTGTTGTAACATAAAAAGCAGGATACTCTGAGCTCATGTTAATTTGTCACTCCTTCAGTTATCGTGTATTTAATTATTATTTATATGCTACTTTGCTTTTATAGACATTTTCAGAAAAAAGGTACACATTCCTCAGTTGTTTACCTATCAAATCCCCCCAGGGACTCACATCTACTGGGACGTGGGTTGGCGACCACGGGGCCCCAGCTGAGTCCGGCATTGCTTCCACTTACTTGTGCAGGGCTCCTCTCTGTCTTCTTTCCTATAGACCTCACTTGGTCAACTCTTGTTCTCTTCCGACCCCGATGGTATTAGGGTATCTGCGGCCTAGGGAGTCCCTTCCTTTCCCGCCTTAATTGTCCTTTGACTCATCTTTTCTGATCCCTCGTTCTTCTAGGGATCATCCTTCTTTTTCTTTTCATGTTCTCTCCTGCCTTCTGCTCAAGGCCCTCAAGGAGGCAGGGTGTATGTAGCCCCACTATTTCTGGTGCACCCTGGATATTGCTACACCCTCAGGGGCTCACGGCTGGTGAGTTCGGGAGTTGGCGACCCCGAGGGATTGCTTAGCTGTGTTGGGTTTCCCCCTTTTGTCCATTACCTGTGGGGAGGACCCTCTCCCCTTTCACTTTCCTATCTGCCTTTCATGGCTCTCCTTTTTTCCAAGTCCCTTAATCCGCATTCTTCGAGGGTTGAGGGCATTTCTTTTCCTCGTGTCTTATTCTCTTTTTGTTTTCCATTTCGTCTTGTAGTACATAAGTTAGTTTTAGTTATAGTTTACATTTCATTATCATCTTCACGATCATCATCATACCTATCAAATACTCTCACAATCTGTTCACGAACTGGGAATGGATAATGACATATTGGCTTACAATGTAAGAAGAACATTCCAACAAACATTTTGATTTGTTTATAAATGTAATGTCCTTAGCGAGTTGCACGAGAAGGTGAATCTCACGTGGAACGCCAACAACACGGTCAGCTTCAAGCAGATACGGCGCTGGTATTTCGACCCGGACCGCTCGGCAGGCAGCTTGGACGACGAGGTGACCACATTGAACGTGATAGCGCTGGTGAGTCTTCTTATTAGCTTCCAGTCGGTCGATAAACCTGTTGATGTTCGGAATAACGTCCAATACAGTTTCATGACACAGCGTGCTTCAGTTTAGTTGCTCCTATGTGGCATTGTGTTTCTTCCGCACTGACATCACCTCTACCGGAACGTTACTCAATTGTCCTCACGAGGCTGAGTCGGGGGCAGGCACGCTACCCCAACACAACGGGGCTGGCAATGTTATATATTCTAAAGAGAGTCCAGTTTGTATGTATCGGAGACCCTCGCGAGCCTGTCTCCTGCCACGCACTTTGCCGTTATGCGGTGCCCGCGCGGCACTGAGTCATTGAGTATAGGAATTTGTACTTATCTAGTTCACAGCTGGTGCTGAAAATGTTCGCCATTCACTGCTACACATCGCTGGCACCTTTTTATGAAACTGGCATTTACTCTCTGAAGTTCCTCAGCACCGATTGACTGTATTTCAGCTGCAATATAGTCTTTAAGCTCATTTATAGTGTAAGGGTTTCTCGATACACTCTATTTTCAAGCGTCCCCCACAAATAAAAGTCACATGGTGATAAGTCTGGGCTTTGCGGGGGCCACACGTTCCGACTTATAATCCTCGTACCGAAAATGCGACGCAATTCTGTCATGGATGCTTCGTCATTGTGAGTAGTGGCAGAATCTTGTTGAAAGTAATTTGACAATCGCTCTCCATAAGTCAGTCGTCAAAAAATTGGTCAAGGATCACATTGAAGTACAAATTTAAGTACACATTCCTATACTCAATGACTCAGTGCCGCGCGAGCGCCGCATAACGGCAAAGTGCGTGGCGGGAGAGGGGCGCGCATCGCGGGCGAGCGGGCAAGCGAGGGTCTCCGTTACATCAAACTAAACTCTCTGTACTTTACATGTTAATTTGTCACTCCTTCAGTTATCGTGTATTTAATTATTATATATATATATATACAATATCTCATCTCGGCTTCGGTGGCGTAGTGGGTAGCATGCTGAGCTTCTATGCCCAAGATCGCGGCTTTTCTTAAGAGCGTTAAAGGTCCCTCAGTATACCGGCGGTCCCATGTCATAGAGTTATGGCATGATAAAGAACCTTACACTAATTACACTTGTGTGAAGCTAAATCATAGGTTAGATTTGACTAACGCTCTTAGGTTCCAAGGTTCGTCGCCAGGAGCCGACAGCGGTAGCACCTAGTAGCCAATTTTCGAACTAGTTGTCGTGACGGTGGCGTTTGGTAGCAAAAGTTGGAACTAGTTGAAAATTGAATGTCTGCAGTTGTTACTTGAATTAAAAAGTAGTTAACACACCCGCGTTGTCGCAGCCCCTTAATTGAGGAACCAACCAACCTACAATATCTCAGAAGCTAAGCGTTGTAACTGTTGTTGTGTGATATTAAGGGGGAAGGAACATGCTATATGTCGTGGTTTATTTGGAGAAGGTTTGGATGGTCACGTGACGTTTTTTAAATGGGAACAAACAGTTTGTGTTTCCTTAACAACACTGTGCACTTGTTCGTACAGCAATTAGCAGGATAGGTCCCGTTAATTCACCTTACATGCTCGGACTTTTTCTCATGGGGTTATGGCTTGCCACGGTGGGTGAGTGGTTATCGTGTCGGACTACCAACCCCAACCCCAAGCTCCTGGCCGTGGTGAGTGATTTTTGAAAGGCGGGAAACGTCGCGACACGCATGTCATGCAATGTTGGCATGTTAAAGAACCCATTTGAATTCAGTACGCCGTGTTCATGATGGCAAAATTAATCTCGGCATTTTCCGTTAACAAAAAACTGTCCTCGTTTCTCTACTGGAAAGCTCTATAGCTTAGGTATCTAACTCTCAACTTTCATAGCGTTCCTAGGAACAATAAAATTCGACATGCAAGCTGCCCTCTGGGCCATACGATATTATTATCGAGTGTGTTGAGGAAGACCAATGAACGCGCTTGTGCCACTATTGACAAAGACACACACTTTGTCTTGTTTCGAAATGTCCAACCAACATGTCATACTACTCGGCGGGAATCGAACCCGTAGACTACATAACCATAAGTCAATGTGTGTTGTACATTTTCAGTAACAATTATTTCCAACGTTTTCATTGCATTGCACAGTCGAAGTCTAGGGGGACAACATTATTTTTGCATTTCATTCATGAATTTAGAGTGAAAGCAACGTATATAATTTGTTTACTTCATGGTAAACATCAGTTAAGATCTTTTTAAGCTACGTCTGTCTACACGTGTAAGAAATTGTCTATGACTAGGAGTTGGATAGAGCATTCAGTTATCTCTTCAGAACAATTTTCTACCCCTAATTTACTTTTAACAAAGTTCCACTTTTGACATAATCGTCGAACCCAGTGCTTCAAACAGTTGTAAACGTGTGAGAACTGGTTGCGCGGCATATTGTAAAACGTAAAATCACTAAGTACGTTTCAAAAAGATGCAAAAAATCTTATAACACGCGTAAACTACAAGACTTTATCTACATTTTAATATTAAGTAGAAAGTGGCGCAGAGTGACGCGACATACTAAAAATCTAAGTGAAAATATAATTTTAAAAATAATAGTTAAATATTATATAATGCAAATATAGCTAAAATTACGCAACAATTACGCCCATTGATAACTTTAACAAACCTTCAGCTGCATGTTCCATCTTAAAGCATCACAGGAATCACAAAGACAACCAAACCACAGCCACTTACATTCACCCTCCAATTCAGACTGCTCCAACAGTGGCGACAGATTTACACTATGATGCGTTTATATCCCAGAATAGTGAGCGGCAATTACCCAATGAGAATGCTGTAGAAGTAATACGTTTTGATTTTTTACTTATGAAAATAAATAATTTTGTCCTCCTAAATTTCGATTTGGACCCACTGTGCATTGTAAGTAAAAGAAGCATTTACTCTCCCTAAAACATTACAAGCCTTCTTTAATATATTGTTTGTTTTTCTCTCTAAACAGATTTCTCTACCTCGCTAATACTCTGTTATCCACATCTCTTCTCTTCCACGCTGGTTTATCGTCTTTTCTGAACACATTTTGTAACAGATCTGTCTTTTAAATTTTAATTTGTGAGTTTTGAAACAAGAATATTTTTAGAATCCTCTGTTATGGCGAAAGTGTATGTTGTTGCACATTTACATAATTACCCTGAGGAAGGCCACAAACCGGTACAGTACTACATGCATTGGCTTCATTATAATTACATCGTCAATAAGGTATCGGGCTATCAAACCTGTATACTCACTTAGCATCCCAGTCCAACACTTGTAAAGATCGAACCATAAAATGGTGTTGAAGGTTGCACAGCTGGCCAATTGCCGGAACAGGTCTTGCATTAGCCTGTCCGCCATAACTTGCTCATGACGTGCTGGGAGACCGACCTGTTACTCAAATACGAGCGGTCTTTTACGAATTGCAGTGCCATTTTTACCTACATTCAAAAATAAGATTTCCTCGGAAGGTTTATTGAAACCGCAACAACTGCGACATGCGAAAAACAACCTGAAAGCATTAAATGTGATTAAAAAATATAAATAAATTTGTTCTGGACGACCGATAAGTTTCGCTCGTGAAGCGTCATATCAAAGACGAACTGGCTCTACAAAAGGCACAAACGGTCTCCGCCCTGCAAAAGAAAACGACGGCGAAAAGTATTACTGATAAATAGGTTAGTTTAGGCGCTGTGACAACGTGGTCATGTAGCCCCGTGTACTTTGTGTGTGTAGAATCTGTCTTATAACCGGTGTTAATTGTGATGACTGTATTAGTGTGTGTTATCTGTTTTTAATTCAAGTAACGACTGCAGACATTCAATTTTAAGTAGTTCCTACTTTTTCAACCAAATGCTATCGCCAACGACACCTAGCTGTGAACTTGGTTACAAGATGCCACCGCAATCTCCACCTGGCGGCGAACGTTGGAACTAATATAGCGTTAGTCAAATCTAACCTACAAATTTTAGCTTCACACAATTGTAGTAAGTGGAAGGATCTTTAACATGCCATAAATCTATGACATCGGACCGCCGGCTTTACTTCCCCTCCAAAGGAAGGCATACTGAGGGATTTTTAACGCTCTTTAAAATCCGACGACTTCGACCGGGTTTGAACCCGCGACCTTGGGCATAGAAGCTCTGGATGCTACCCACTACGCCACCGAAGCCACTATTTCACATCATGACGAGACTTGAACTTCACTAAAACAGTTTGCTCAGTTCCTGGAAGACCAAGACACTAATATAGCTTAATATGTTCATACAAATCGCCTTTAACACATGAAAAACATGTTTCATGAAATTGTGAGGATGTGCACTTCATAGTAATGTACATTTAAATTGCTATTTTTTTAGCCTATTTTCAATTTTGAAAAAAAAAAAAAGGCTTATGAGATCACCTTTTGTCCGTGTGTCTGCGTGTGTGTGTGTGTGTGTGTATGTGTGTGTGTGTGTGCGTGTGAGGTGTGTGTGTGTCCCCCTAATAACATCTATACGGCTGGAGCGATTTCAACGAAACTCGGTAAGTTCATAGAACTACCCGGGGCGACCCCGACCGTGCCCTTCAAATTTTGTTACCTCTCACCAATCCAACTTGGCGGCTGTGCAAAATATTTCACCAGCATTCAATATCTCCGAAACTATTCCCGATATCACCCTGGAATTTTTTAAGGTGATAAAGGGAACTACTAGAAGTTCACCTATGTGACCATTGAAAAACTGGTAACTACAAAACCAACATGGTGGCCACGCGAATTTGCGACATTTAAATAGACATTTCTCGCGATTTAACCAACCAAACGCAATAAAACTTGGTACAGTATATGTCTATACACATTGTAATGCACAGACATCAAACTTCGTTCAATTGTTTACATAACCACAAGATGGCGGATGTGCGAAATATTTCACCGGCATTCTATATCTATGAAACTATTAGCGGTATCACCCTGAAATTTTGTACGGATATAAAGGGCACTACTGGAAGTTCATCTATAAGACTTTCAAAAACCGGTTAACTACAAAACTAACATGGCGCCCAAGCGAATTAAAAAAATTAATAGACCTTTCTCACGATTTAATGTTCCGAACACAATGAAATCTGGTAAAGGAAATGTTTATACACATTGCAATGCACTGGTATCTAATTTAGTTGGGGGCGTGGTGGCTCAGCGGTCTAGCTGTATGCCTCTCACCAAGGCGGCCCGGGTTCGATTCCTGGTCAATGCATGTGAGATTTTCGAAGTGAAATGCCATGTCCTGTGGTTCGGATTCCACGTAAAAAGGAGATCCCGTGGCTCATGATCTCAAGATTAACGGTCACGTTAAACTACAAGCTTCCTTTCCTTTCCTTTCTAATTTAGTTCAATTGTTTACATAACCTCAAAATGGCGGCTGTGCGAATTTCAAAATTAAGTTTTTATTTCTTGTGTCGTAATCATGCGATCGATGTGAAAGTTTGAATAATGAACCTACGCAATAATTTTTACTTTAATGGTACATGACTCTATGGCCTATACATGTAACAATCCAACATGGAGACCATCCGAAATATTTGGACGGCTCTGAATATCTACGAATCTGTTATAGCAATCAAACTGAATTTCTTTATGTTCATAGGGGCTGTGAACATAAGTTCACCTATAGGACTTTAAATAACCTGGTGATCACAAATCCAACATGGCGGCGACGCGAAGTATAAATATTCACATCGACGTTTCTCGCAATTTAACCATCCGAGTGCAGTGGAACTTGGTACAGTAAATCCTTATATGAATGTTACTCCACTGGCATCTAATTTATTTCAATTCTTTCCATAACCACAAGATGGCAGCTGTGCGAAATTTTTCAATCTCCTTGTTATTTCTTTGTGTCCTAATCATGCGATTGAAATTTGAATGCTACACGTACACAATAATCTTCATGTAACAGTACATAACTCTAGGACCTACATATATAAAATCCAACATGGCGACCATCCGAAATATGTAGTCGGTTCTCAATATCTACGAATCTATTACGGCAATCAAACTGAAATGTTGTATGTTCATAGTGGCAGTTAACGTAAGTAGGATATATGAAAATAGGCTGCATAGTTCTTCACGGAACTACTTGTTTTTCATCAAATACCCTAGACTATGTAGTGTACGGCCCCACTGAAGGGCTGACAACATGTTACATTAAACAAAAGATTACATTTTAAGGCAGGTTAGAGTCCAGGACAGTGTCTTGTCCGATGACAGGGAGATGACCTATGACCCCGTCAGCAAGAGGCTGTTTTATTTACAATGAAATAAACAACTAGAGCTACCTTGTAAGGTGTGGGACAGATTAGGAATCGAGCGGGATTTTGTACGTTGATGCCACTGTGCCACAAATAACACTCGACCGTCGCAGTTCTAAAAAGACGAGACTAGACAAGGAAGCAGCTAGGGTGGTAACACCCTTGCGACTAGTTTGGACCCAGGGTGCGCCTTATTAATCATTAGGTTGCTAGTTTGTGCGACCTCGGTTGTAACGAAACACTCGACAAATTAGATCGTCCTAGTTCCGGACTCGAGCGTGGCTCATGTCTTGACGCTAGGCGTTTCTAATAACAAGCGCTCTGAGGGTTTGGTCGCTTACTTATGGGGATCCGGAATCCAATTTTTGATGATGAAAAAAAACTTTTTTTTTTACTTTTGATTTTGGAACCTGTTTCATTTCATTTTCCAGCTGTTTTTGAATTTGGCAATATTCAAACCAAATGTGTTTTAATTAATTATTCTGTAATATCCTCTATGCATTAGTGTTGCAACTTATTTCATTTCCCGTAAGCTCTTTTTCTTTTAACACTTAACGAACATTTTCTCAGTTTGTGCTTCTATTTATAATATTAGTATCAATGTGCAGAAAAGGCACTTTGGAGGTAGGAAACGGTCTTTCTGGTTTTATGTTCGTAATATCCAGGGGAAAAAATACTAAAGTATAAACTTTAAAGAGAATTCATAAATAAAAAATCAATTACATTGATTCAAAACTGTCATTTCTGTAAAGAGCCAATCCATGCACATACAAACTGGGGAAATTACAAATAGCTAGCTTGAAACGACGTTGAGAAAATGTTCCTTACATGTCGCATGGTTTAACAATGTAACAATTGA
This sequence comes from Meconema thalassinum, assembly GCA_946902985.2. Classification (NCBI taxonomy): domain Eukaryota; kingdom Metazoa; phylum Arthropoda; class Insecta; order Orthoptera; family Tettigoniidae; genus Meconema; species Meconema thalassinum. The sequence goes on along the minus strand of OX336399.1, from coordinate 1,652,256 downwards.
ACTTCCCGTATCCCCTTAACGTTCCGTATCCCCTTAATCATCTCATTAACGCGTCAGGAAGGGCATCCAGGCGTAAAACGTAACATAAGCCCTGAAAATGTGACGTCACTCCAAGTTCGAACCCGAAATTTCTGCTGTCCAACCACGTACTCACTCCTTACACATTTCTATCGGTAGGAACAAGAATCATGTAATCTTACGCAAAGGAAGAAAAAAAAGGTTCCCCTCCCACTCGCGAGTACAGCAACCAAATGTACACGAGTGTCGTAGAGGTCATCTGTCCATAAGGGGTTAAGTTATTTTTTTGCAGAAGTAACTTACTGTAGATCTTAAAGCCTGAATTACGGGCGTCCATAGCGGAGGGAGTTAAGTAATACTGTTTAGGAGGATGCTGGGATGGTACCTACACTAAAACCAGCGACACATTGAGTGTTGAGAGAGATGTGATGTGTGACAACAATGTTGCTGTATTGCAGACCGCCGCGTTTGTGGCTCGGGACTGGGGTTATTATCTGCTCAAGTCCATGAGCGTGGGTTTGAACACCGCGGGCGAGACTCTAGCAGTGACACGCACCGCAGGGGAACTCCTCTTCGAGGGCTACAACAGTCCTCTCATCACCATGGCCAACATCCTCCCCGGAGTGTCGGGTATGGACATCCCTTACGACAAGTTCGGCTGGTTCTATATGGTAAGTCTATAATGCGCTCAGCTGACACATTTCACCCCTACAATCTACTTACAAGTGTCCCGCATGTACTAATGATGAACGGGAGGTCTAATACCTGAATCCTTGCATGCGACACTCTCGTCTACTTAACCCCATTGTGTTATGAAGCCTCGCTTGCTCTTGGTCATCGTATCTGCAATGGCTGAGCTTTTCACCAACGACGAGTACACACACATAATTTTAATGTAGGGAGAATCAGGTCGCAATCTCACCGCACCTCGCACATTACGAGCGATTCCAAACCTTCTTATTGAAGCTCGTGGCAGCTCGTTTTGGCCGTCACAACGTCAGCATGGAACATTCCATTCGTTCGTAATAGCAGGCCCCCATGTGCTCACATGGGTTGGCGACCACGGGACCCCAGCAGAGTCCGGCATTCCTTCCACTTACTTGTGCCAGGCACCAACCTTTCCTGTCAACCTCTCTTGGTCAACTCATGTTCTCTTCCGATCCTCACGGTATTAGGGTATCCGAGACCTAGGGAGTCTCTTCTTTCCCGCATCTTTCCTGATCCCTCATTTTTCTAGGGATCACCCTTCTTTTTCTTTTCATTATAGTTCCATTTCTCTCTAAGATTCCCGCACTCTTTTTATGAATTGGCTCCCCGGTGTCTGTAAATTACACTTTGACAGTATTTTCGATCTAAACTCCATTTTGTCAGGACAGTATTTTGAATCGCGAGCTTCCTCATATTGTGAGTATTTTGAATTGAACCGGCCCTTTTCAATCTAAATTCCAATGTGTATTTTCAATTTCAATTGCATTTTGTGAGTATTTCGAATCTGCATTGAATTTTGTAAGTATTTTCAGTCCAGTTTACTGTAATTTTCGTTCTGGTTTCCAACTCATTGTCATTTTCGCTATCATCAGACCATTAGGGGCCGATGACCTAGATGTTAGGCCCCTTAAAACAATTATCATCATCATCATCATCCCCCGATGGTATCCTTGCCTTGAAGTGGCGGTGGGGCTTGCGTGCTCTGACAACCTCGAGAGCTATGCCGGCGGTAGCTTAGCTACTGGTAGGGCCTCCCATGCCGGACAGGTCTTCGTGAGGTAGGAGCCAGACTAGAAGGGATACCCTGGTCCTCCAGGTTGGGGGTTAGGCGTAAGGCTAACAACCTTACCCTGTAAAAAATCTTCTTGTTCAGAAACGCCAACAGTATGCCTCGGACTCGGACGGAAATAATGGAAACAGACCTAAGCTTGGTATTTCGGATTTGAGATTTGGTTTATGGAATGTAAGAACTCTGGCAACACCAGGAAAATTGGATTTAGTTACCAAGGAACTAGAAAAATATAACATAGATCTAGTTGGTCTACAAGAGACAAGATGGCCATTAAATGGCCAAATTAACTCCAATAGCTATACCCTGTACTATAGTGGCTGTGATAATGGAAGTTACCATGCGGGTGTAGGAATTGCCATAGCCAAGAAATTTTTAAACACCTTAATTACGTTTGACCCAGTCAATGAAAGAATGTGCTATATGCGATTAAAAGGAGTGTTGCATAATATTTCTATAGTATGTTTTTATGCACCCACTGAGGAGGCAGAGGACGATGTTAAAGACTCTTTCTATGATAGTTTAGACCAACTGATGACAACCCTACCCAGCTATGACATAAAATTGTTTTTGGGAGATGCAAATGCAAAAGTTGGTAATGAAGAAATATGGAAACAGTACACAGGAGGCAACAGCCTTCATAATATTTCCAATGATAATGGACAAAGGCTAATCAGCTTTGCTAGTGCCAAAAACCTTAAAATTATGTCCACTCACTTCCCTCGAAAAGATATTCATAAAGCAACATGGGTATCTCCTAATGGCATAACAAAAAATCAAATTGACCATGTTTTAGTGGAAAGTAGACACAAAAGTAGCATCGTAGATGTAAGAAGCAGGAGAGGTGCAGAATGTGGAACAGATCACTACCTAGTCATTTTCAAACTTAGACAAAAACTATGTATAGTCAAAAGAGTGAAACAAACTACAGCTCCAAAAATTAATATCAAAAGGCTTACTGATCAAACTATAAAAAATGATTTTAAACTGAAGCTAACCAACAGATTTCAAATTTTAGATCAACAAGAATCAGAACAAACGGTAGAGGAAAAATGGCAAAAAATAAAGGATTCTATCACAACAATCACCGAAGAAGTTGTAGACTATCGAGAGGGTACAAAAGGGAAAAAACCTTGGTTTAATGAGGATTGCCAAAGATTAATAGACGATAGATTAAGAGCAAAAAAGTTGATGCTTACCAAACAAACTCTAACCAACAAACAACATTACAAACAGATAAATAGGGAGACTAACAAAACATTACGAGCAGCTAAACGGAACTTTGTGAAAGATCCGCTAAGAAAAGCAGAAGAAGATAGCAACAAAAATAATACAAGAGAATTTTTTCGCTTTGTCAGATATTTTAAACAAGGGTACAAGGCAAGATCAGTAGGAGTAAAAGATAGGAATGGCAATGTTGTTTGCAACCAAACAGAAGTGCTAGCAACTTGGAAAAAATACTTTGAAGACCTCTTAAATTGTGAAGAAGTGGCAACAAACATTGAAGAGGAATTGTACCTAAATGTCCAGCCAAAGATTAACCCTCCTACCTATGAAGAAGTTGAAAAGGTAGTTAAAAGTTTAAAAAACAATAAAGCCCCTGGAGAGGATAACATAATAGCAGAACTTCTTAAAGCAGGTGGAAGCCCTTTGCTAAAAAGGTTACATAACTTAATTGTAGAAATCTGGGAGAAGGAAGAAATCCCAGTAGAATGGAAGATGGCAGTAGTAGTTCCGATTCACAAAAAGGGAGATAAATTCGAGTGCAATAATTACCGAGGGATATCATTAATAAGCAGCGCATATAAAGTATTCTCAAGAATAATCTACAACAGACTAGCATGTTATACAGAAGAAATTCTTTGAGATCACCAAGCAGGATTTAGAAGCCAAAGATCTACAACAGACCAAATTTTTGTCTTAAAGCAAGTAATCTCCAAATATTGGGAGTTTAACAAAACAGCCCATCTTCTTTTTGTAGATTTCAACAAGGCATACGATAGTGTCAATAGGAAACAAATGTGGAAATACATGCAGCGGAATGGAATACCAGAAAAACTTATCACTATGGAAAAACTGTGCACAGAAGGGTCCAAATGCAAAATTAGAATCAATAATGAATATACCGAAGAATTTAATGTCAACACTGGAGTAAGACAGGGAGATGGACTCTCGCCTTTTTATTCAATTTAGCTTTAGAAGAAACATTGAAACGAGTAAACCTGCTCCACCCAGGCCTTGAAGTGGGAACCAAGATAAACATATTAGCTTATGCTGATGACATAACACTCATGGCAGAAAGCGAATACGATCTAAAAATACTCACAGAAACCCTTATTGAAGAAGCCAAGGAGGTAGGTCTAATGATAAATGAACAAAAAACAAAATATCTAGTTGTAGGAAGGAATGCAGCACAAGTACAAAACCCCTTAACAGTTGCTTCATACGCTTTTCACAGATGTACTGAGTTCAGATATCTGGGAATTATCATAGACCAGAATAATATGGAAGAAACAGAAATAAAATCAAGAATTCTCAGTGGCAACAAAAGCTACTGGTCTCTGCAAAATCTCTTAAAGAGTAAAATTATATCTAGAAAAACTAAAGTGAGAATTTATAAAAGCATTATACTTCCTGTTGTCACGTATGGCTCAGAAACCTGGGTATTGTCCAAGCAAACTGAAAGGAAATTAGTAACTTTTGAAAATAGAATACTACGACGCATTTTCGGACCGATAGTAGAAAATGGCCAGTGGAGAATTAGAACAAATAAGGAATTGCGGGATCTCTACAAAGAACCGGATATCGTCGCCCGTGCCAAAAGCCAAAGACTACGCTGGGCTGGTCATGTACATAGAAGAAGTAGAGAATTGAATTTAAGGGCAGTTTTGGAAGGTGTACCCAGAGGAAGGCGACCATTGGGACGACCGAGACTTCGCTGGTGGGACCAAGTTCAAAAAGATATGAGAAAAATCGGAGTCACGGAGGACATAATGGATGACCGAGAAAGATGGCGCCGTGCTGTTGGCGAGGCCAAAAACCTGCTTAGGTTTGAGTGGCCATCTAGGAAAGGTAAGGTAAGGTATCATCATCATCATCATCATCATCATCAAAGTACGTGTTGAGACGAGCATAGGCACACCGTCTGTGAGCTTCGAGGGCATTACGACCAGCTTCTCCATAGATTAGTATGATGTCCGTGCACCAGCCATCGCCGAAATGTTGGCGACAACAGTCGTGTTGTTGTACAAATACGAGGTTTCATAACGCAATGGGGCGCATTAGATGGGTAGAGCTAAGGAACACGTAGCGAGCAGCCGTCCGGTTGTTATCCCTTCGTATTGTGACGTAATCTACCAGCATGCAGTGTGACCCCTGTGTTATTAGACATCCCATACAGCATTAGTGAATGCGGGACACCTAAAAGTAGATTTAACGGGGCAAATGAGCCAGCTGGTATCAGGAAATGTTCTCCACAGGGGTAACATCAGCGGTTTAGTTGGCAGCACTGTGTCCTTGACAGGGTGAATCCCACACCTGAGAATTGCAATAATCGAGCGTTCAATTAGATTATTGGAAGGGTGCAACAGTAATGCTTACTACTCAAGATAGTTTTTTTGGTGGAATACGTTTTTCGCAAGGCGATCTATTTACAGAAAATGTAAATTTAAAAATTTCAGGCGCGGTTTCTGATTTGACCCCACTAGATTATTCCCTTTGGGGTGCTGCGAAATCTGAGGTATTCAAAACGAATCCAAATACGATTAAGGGGAGGTTTTAAGCCCTATTTCCGCCATGTTACTTTTGTCAACTTCACGTTCCCTTTTCTCATTAAGTATTTAACATATTGAAACAAAACCTTGCAGATATTTAGATCTATATTGTGTCTAGTTGTTTTTGGAAATATGTGTGTTTGTAAATAATAGTTTTAATTTTTTAAGGTAAAATTTTTCAACTTTTTTCCCTACGAAATCATAAAATAATATTTTTCTATTTATGATAAAATCACAGGAAAACAATCAATCCTTTAGTTGAATTACTGAAAAAAATTCAGAGCGCTATTGTTAATACTTCCTGAGAAAAAGGAACATTTGTCTCAAAAAAAGAAGTAAAAAAATGCTCTTAATGATAAGTGTTTGTGCACCAGGCCCATATTCATCTTCTCTGCCCCTCTTCTGGTTTCTTTTGAACTTCCTAGCTTCTTTAGAGAAAGAAAAGGAGAAGGAGAGGGGAGGAGGAGGAGCAGTAGTAGGAGAAAGGAGGAGAAGGAGCAGTAGAAAGAGGAGGAGGTGGGGAAAGAGAAGTACTAGCAGGATAAAGAGAAGGACGAGAAGGAGAGAATATGCCGGTTATCAGGAACAGATGCTCAAGGGGGTGTGGCTTTAAATGACCTATAAATAGCGTTAGCAAACATTTTCAGCAAATAAGCCAATGATCGTGCATTATAAATTCGACTTGAGGCTATTAAATCTAAAATTCCATTTTTTGACCCAAAGCAGCTTTCAACCTCCCCTGAAACTAAACGTGAATATTGTTAATTATGTGCAGTCTATTCCGCAAGAAACTTTAGTGAAAGTCTTGGACAATGTGTACTGTACCCGTCTGATCTGCGGAAATACAAGGTCATCATCCCACTGTTTGACCAAGTATTTAGAATTCATTAAAAGACTCAAAAACAACAATATAAACAATGGTAAACATAACTTCAATGCATAAATGACCCTAATGTTCGTCATTATACACACATCAAAAAAAGTTTTGCATCACCTCGGTTCCAAGAGTTCCGGAACCGTTAAATACAAAGGGAATAGAGATCAACACAAACAACATTTCAGCTCGTTTTATTGCTCATGAGACCCACACATTGCATGTTGTACCATCATACAGCTAGACTTTCAGCATTTGTGGTCCAGATTGCAGTACACACCACTACCTCTAATACCCAGTAGCACGTCCTCTTGCATTGATGCATGCCTGTATTCGTCGTGGCATACTATCCACAAGTTCATCAAGACACTGTTGGTCCAAATTGTCCCACTCCTCAACGACAATTCGGCGTAAATCTCTCAGAGTGGTTGGTGGGTCAAGACGTCCATAAACAGCCCTTTTCAACATATCCCAGGCATATTCGATAGGGTTCATGTCTGGCGAACATGCTGGCCACTGTAGTCGAGCGATGTCGTTATCTTGAAGGAACGCATTCACAAGATGTGCACCATGAGGTCGAGAATTGTCGTCCATGAAGACAAATGCCTCTCCAATATTCTGCCGATATGGTTGCACTATGGGTCGGAGGATGTCATTCAGGTATCGTAAAGCCGTTTCGGAGCCTTCCATGACCACCAGTGGCGTACGTCGGCCCCACATAATGCCACCCCAAAACATCAGGGAACCACCACCTTGCTGCACTCGCTGGACAGTGTGTCTAAGACGTTCAGTCTGACCAGGGTGCCTCCAAACACGTATTTGACGATTGTCTGGTTGAAGGCATATGCGACACTCATCGGTGAAGAGAACGTGATGCCAATTCCGTGGGGTCCATTCAGCATGTTGTTGGGCCCATCTGTACCGCGCTGCATGGTGTCGGGGTTGCAAAGCTGGACCTCGCCATGGACGTCGGGAGTGAAGTTGCGCATCATGCAGCCTATTGCGCACAGTTTGAGTTGAAACACGACGTCCTGTGGCTGAACGAAACGCATTATTCAACATGGTGGCATTGCTGTCAGGGTTCCTCCGAGCGGCAATCCGTAAGTAGCGGTCATCCACTACAGTAGTAGCCCTTGGGCGGCCTGAGCGAGGCCTGTCATCGACAGTTCCTGTATCTCTGTACCTCCTCCATGTCCGAACAACATAGCTTTGGTTCACTCTGAGACGCCTGGAAACTTCCCTTGTTGAGAGCCCTTCTTGACACAAAGTAACAATGCGGACGCGATCGAACTGCGGTATTGACCTTCTAGGCATGGTAGAACTACAGACAACATGAGCAGCGTACCTTCGTCCTGGTGGAATGACTGGAACTGATCGGCTGTCGTACCCCCTCCGTCTAATAGGCCCTGCTCATGCATGGTTGTTTACATCTTTGAGCAGTTTTAGTGACATCTATGAACAGTCAAAGGGACTGTATCTTGGATACAATATACACAGTCAACGTCTATATGCCGGAGATCTGGGAACCGAGGTGATGCAAAACTTTTTTTGATGTGTGTATCTTGCTTTAAGATTTTGTATTTTATTAATTCACTTCATGATAATATTACATTATTCTATTGGCATGTTTACTCTTTAAACCCTCAAGTCTGAGGTTCTTTAACATACTCTTCACTGAGATTCCACCCTGTCGGGCTTCGACATCAGGATATTTATCTTTCACGAATAATGCCTTCAATTTACCATACATTATAGGCTTCAATAATCACTCTATTTTTACTTGAATTAATCTCTCTTGTCTCCATATATTCTCAAAACCCAAGTGTTCCCTCACACATAATTATACACACACTTTACTACTAGTACCATCCATTTGTAACTACATTTTATTGTGAACCATTGTGAACCTATACATTTAGCTTCATGGGGACCCGCATCCCTTGGAGCTCAATTCTCATAATTTTCTTAACCCGTTTTACTCTTTAGGATAAGGAACCAATTCTCATATTAAATGCATTTCTTTTATATCATTTAAAGCTATTAGACGGGGAGGATCTCTCCACGTGTAATAACTACATTAGCAGGCAATACTTCTGCATCTTACAGTTCATTTTTACCAAGCTTCAAACCTAGCTCTTATCTTATTGCTTTACTGGCTCAGTGACAGTCTTTACGAGTCTACCGGCTTCTCGCCTTACTGCAATAAATCAGTTCTATCTAACTCAAGTGGGCGGCTGGCGGTGGGTCTCACCACAACAAACGTTACCTGCCCCAATCATTCAGAAACCATATGTTTCGCTTCCTCTACGACTGCCACTATTTAACATTGGACATCCAAGGATTTCATTACTTATTCTCATTGTACTGACTGCGCACAGTCTAATTATCATTTAAATTTACAATGCAGTGCTTGGAGGACCGTTCTATGCTGTCAGGGTATTAACATGTACGTATTTTCAGCCCGTAGTGGCGGCAATTATACAATCATCCATCCAGTCTTACGACGATTTATTCCATCACGCGCATCCTGGCTACGTGAGAATTACACATTTCAGTAGTGAGAAAACCCTTCACCCTGATTCAACAATATTCGACGATTTACCCCCACAGTCTTTAACGAGTCGTCCTTCTGCATCAGTGGCGGTTCTTGCTATAGCGCAATGGCGCAATGAACCCCCATTAAATTTGACAATATATTTAGCATTTTGTCCCTACACGTAACAGAAATATTTGTCAGAAAACAGCGCGGAGTTCAACTGCAGTTAACGAGCGCGAGGAAGTGAAGCCGGCGCAAGATCTGGTTTGAACCCCCAGTCTTGGCCAATCGTTCCTGCAGAGAATAGGCGAGTGAGGTAGAGCGGAGGCATGGGTCATGTAGCGGGGGTTAGAAGGGAAGGGAACAGTGGATACAAGCCAAACTTGTATCCATCCTACACGCATGCGCAATAAGATTGCTGATTTCGTTCACTAGTCTAGCGGCACAAGCCCTTCAAGGTTGCGAAAAGGTATACACACTGCCATTTCTTGACGTGTTTGTAAAATAAATGCGGTCAGGTTTAAGTTAGTCACCTGGGCCATGGGGCCAATGGGCCAATATGAACATACAGCGAAAGTGCTCACCAGGGGCGCTTTTGAAAGGGTGCTTCATGGCTGCCACATTAGACTGTTTATATGCATCCGTAATTTATCCATGAATTTATCTATATACATTAAACTACCTAGCTATTTATTGTATTTGAAGGCTAATTAAATAAACGATTCAGTTAGATTGAAATAATACCAATAAAATAGCGGAAGAAGGTGTCTTGTTAGTTATTCATAATGTTGAATTTTGGGCTTATGCCGTGTTTTATTATATTGCAATTCGACGCGTTTCGAAAGAAACCATGTCTTTCATCGTCAGGAATAATCTGGAATACGACAATGTTGCTAAGAGAAAGCAACGAAGAACATATAGAAGGTGCCCAAAGATGGACGCCATTATAGCCCCATGTTAGGGACAACGGAAAGCAGCAGTGAATTACTTTCTCAGGGTTCTGATAATAGGTAGCCAGGATTCACTGAGATTGTAGCCGGTGTCGCGGTTGAAATTATCTGGGTGTTTACGTATTTCAACCGCCTCCCTGATGATTCTGGGACGATATTGCTTTATACGGGCAAGAACATCCACCCCTTGGAACATGACATCATGGCCAGGTGTTAAAGCATGATCGGCAACAGCTGATTTATCAGGTTGAATGAGCCTGATACATCTATTATGTTCCTTAATGCGAGTGCATATTGTTCTCGAAGTCTGCCCGATGTAAACCTTGCCACAAGTACAGGGAACTCTGTAGATACCCGGTTGTTGCAATTTAGGCAAACTGTCCTTAGTTGGTCGCAGGAGTTGCCTAATCTTAACAGAAGTTCCAAATACAGTCCGTATGTTGTATCGACGTAGGATTTTAGCAATACGATCCGTTGTGTTATGTATGTACGGAAGGTAAGCAGTTCCTCTTACATCTCTTTTCTCAACTGACGTCCTATTATTATTTGTTGGTTTCAGAACCGTAGAAATCAAAGCCTTGCTATAACCGTTGCTCTCAAAGGTGGTTCGCAGGGTGTTAATTTCTTCTTGTAAAGAAGACACTTCACAAATCCTCCTAGCCCTGGTAGTTAGAGTTGTAAGGATACCATGTTTCTGGGCAGGGTGATGGTGAGAACTTGCGTGGAGATATCTATTGGTGTGTGTTGGCTTACGAAAAACGCTGTGTCCTAAAGATCCATCCTCTTTCTTGGTGACGAGAACATCTAAAAAAGGTATTTTGCCGTCAGATTCCTTTTCCATGGTGAAACAAATAGAAGGGTGCTGGAGATTAAGGTGATCCAGGAAATGGCTAAGATTTTCCTCACCTTCCGTCCAAACAACGAACGTGTCATCCACATAACGCCACCAGATCTTCGGTTTGAAAGGAGCCGACGACAAAGCTTTCTCTTCAAAGTTCTCCATGAAGAAATTAGCCACAACAGGAGAGAGAGGACTACCCATGGCCACACCATCAGTCTGCTCATAAAAATTCCCATTCCATAGAAAGTAGGAGGAGGTCATGCAGTGATAAAAAAGTCTTGTGATGTCTTCAGGAAAAAGGCCATTAATGAGAGACATAACACCATCAATAGGTACTCTCGTAAACAGAGACACCACGTCGAGACTCACTAGAATATCACCCGGCTGAAGTGTTATAGCTTTTAACTTTTCCACGAAGTGTGTGGAATCCTTAATGTACGAAGGCGTGTTACCCAGAAGCGGCTGAAGTAGTCTACCTAAGTATTTGGAAAGGGCATATGTAGGAGAACCAATCGTACTAACAATGGGTCTAAGAGGAACATCGTCCTTATGTATTTTAGGAAGACCATAGAGTCTCGGAGGAATAGCATCCCCTGGAAGGAGAGTCTTCGCTGCATCCGCTGGAATAGATGATTGCTTGATCAATTTGACGGTGACATTTGAGTAGCGAGTAGTAGGATCACGACTATTAATCCTATATACAGGATCTGATAACAAAGACGAGATCTTGGAATCATAATCAACCTTATCCAATACCACTGTCGCATTACCCTTGTCAGCGGGGAGAACGATAATATCAGAATTGTCCCTTAGATCTTTAAGTGCCCGGCTTTCGCCTTGTTTTAAGTTGGTGTTAGGTGGCTTAGCTGTCTTGAGAACTCGGGAACATTCTTGCCTGGCTTCCTCGGCCTCTTCAGGTGTGAGGTGATGTACTGAGGATTCTACGGATGTAATAAGTTCTTCAATAGGAATTCTTCTAGGCGCTACAGCAAAATTGAGACCTTTAGCGAGAACTGCCTGTTGGGTATCACTTAGGGGGTTGCTGGACAAATTTACGACAACCTTGTTAGCATCAAGTCTAATGGCTTGAGATTTCTGCAACTGACATAACCTATCATATTTGGAAATATGTCTGTCCCTCACCTGATCTAGAACGCTGTTAGCTTGCACTGAAGAAATACGATCGAAGATATTCCATAATTCCTCACTTACGAAGTTTGAGAGGCGTAGATGTAGCTGTAGTAACTCCCTCGAAATAAAATCCAACTGCTTACGAGTATGCTGTAACCTCTCTATCAATAACGCCTTGCTTGCACGACGATAGATTCTCGTTGCCTTAGGTGTTCTGAAGGAATGCTTCAACATAACAAAATTCGGTAGAATATCATGATCCCGGCATCTTAGGAGAAAAGCGAGTGAAGAGATTAGACACACCTTCTTGCGTCGTAACCTACTGAATCTAGACATCAGTCGGAAAATATCCTCCCCATAGAGGTTTCTAATATTGTCATTTAGACTTTCACGGCCCGTGTAATTATTCATAATGTTGAATTTTGGGCTTATGCCGTGTTTTATTATATTGCAATTCGACGCGTTTCGAAAGAAACCATGTCTTTCATCGTCAGGAATAATCTGGAATACGACAATGTTGCTAAGAGAAAGCAACGAAGAACATATAGAAGGTGCCCAAAGATGGACGCCATTATAGCCCCATGTTAGGGACAACGGAAAGCAGCAGTGAATTACTTTCTCAGGGTTCTGATAATAGGTAGCCAGGATTCACTGAGATTGTAGCCGGTGTCGCGGTTGAAATTATCTGGGTGTTTACGTATTTCAACCGCCTCCCTGATGATTCTGGGACGATATTGCTTTATACGGGCAAGAACATCCACCCCTTGGAACATGACATCATGGCCAGGTGTTAAAGCATGATCGGCAACAGCTGATTTATCAGGTTGAATGAGCCTGATACATCTATTATGTTCCTTAATGCGAGTGCATATTGTTCTCGAAGTCTGCCCGATGTAAACCTTGCCACAAGTACAGGGAACTCTGTAGATACCCGGTTGTTGCAATTTAGGCAAACTGTCCTTAGTTGGTCGCAGGAGTTGCCTAATCTTAACAGAAGTTCCAAATACAGTCCGTATGTTGTATCGACGTAGGATTTTAGCAATACGATCCGTTGTGTTATGTATGTACGGAAGGTAAGCAGTTCCTCTTACATCTCTTTTCTCAACTGACGTCCTATTATTATTTGTTGGTTTCAGAACCGTAGAAATCAAAGCCTTGCTATAACCGTTGCTCTCAAAGGTGGTTCGCAGGGTGTTAATTTCTTCTTGTAAAGAAGACACTTCACAAATCCTCCTAGCCCTGGTAGTTAGAGTTGTAAGGATACCATGTTTCTGGGCAGGGTGATGGTGAGAACTTGCGTGGAGATATCTATTGGTGTGTGTTGGCTTACGAAAAACGCTGTGTCCTAAAGATCCATCCTCTTTCTTGGTGACGAGAACATCTAAAAAAGGTATTTTGCCGTCAGATTCCTTTTCCATGGTGAAACAAATAGAAGGGTGCTGGAGATTAAGGTGATCCAGGAAATGGCTAAGATTTTCCTCACCTTCCGTCCAAACAACGAACGTGTCATCCACATAACGCCACCAGATCTTCGGTTTGAAAGGAGCCGACGACAAAGCTTTCTCTTCAAAGTTCTCCATGAAGAAATTAGCCACAACAGGAGAGAGAGGACTACCCATGGCCACACCATCAGTCTGCTCATAAAAATTCCCATTCCATAGAAAGTAGGAGGAGGTCATGCAGTGATAAAAAAGTCTTGTGATGTCTTCAGGAAAAAGGCCATTAATGAGAGACATAACACCATCAATAGGTACTCTCGTAAACAGAGACACCACGTCGAGACTCACTAGAATATCACCCGGCTGAAGTGTTATAGCTTTTAACTTTTCCACGAAGTGTGTGGAATCCTTAATGTACGAAGGCGTGTTACCCAGAAGCGGCTGAAGTAGTCTACCTAAGTATTTGGAAAGGGCATATGTAGGAGAACCAATCGTACTAACAATGGGTCTAAGAGGAACATCGTCCTTATGTATTTTAGGAAGACCATAGAGTCTCGGAGGAATAGCATCCCCTGGAAGGAGAGTCTTCGCTGCATCCGCTGGAATAGATGATTGCTTGATCAATTTGACGGTGACATTTGAGTAGCGAGTAGTAGGATCACGACTATTAATCCTATATACAGGATCTGATAACAAAGACGAGATCTTGGAATCATAATCAACCTTATCCAATACCACTGTCGCATTACCCTTGTCAGCGGGGAGAACGATAATCTTTGGGCACCTTCTATATGTTCTTCGTTGCTTTCTCTTAGCAACATTGTCGTATTCCAGATTATTCCTGACGATGAAAGACATGGTTTCTTTCGAAACGCGTCGAATTGCAATATAATAAAACACGGCATAAGCCCAAAATTCAACATTATGAATAATTACACGGGCCGTGAAAGTCTAAATGACAATATTAGAAACCTCTATGGGGAGGATATTTTCCGACTGATGTCTAGATTCAGTAGGTTACGACGCAAGAAGGTGTGTCTAATCTCTTCACTCGCTTTTCTCCTAAGATGCCGGGATCATGATATTCTACCGAATTTTGTTATGTTGAAGCATTCCTTCAGAACACCTAAGGCAACGAGAATCTATCGTCGTGCAAGCAAGGCGTTATTGATAGAGAGGTTACAGCATACTCGTAAGCAGTTGGATTTTATTTCGAGGGAGTTACTACAGCTACATCTACGCCTCTCAAACTTCGTAAGTGAGGAATTATGGAATATCTTCGATCGTATTTCTTCAGTGCAAGCTAACAGCGTTCTAGATCAGGTGAGGGACAGACATATTTCCAAATATGATAGGTTATGTCAGTTGCAGAAATCTCAAGCCATTAGACTTGATGCTAACAAGGTTGTCGTAAATTTGTCCAGCAACCCCCTAAGTGATACCCAACAGGCAGTTCTCGCTAAAGGTCTCAATTTTGCTGTAGCGCCTAGAAGAATTCCTATTGAAGAACTTATTACATCCGTAGAATCCTCAGTACATCACCTCACACCTGAAGAGGCCGAGGAAGCCAGGCAAGAATGTTCCCGAGTTCTCAAGACAGCTAAGCCACCTAACACCAACTTAAAACAAGGCGAAAGCCGGGCACTTAAAGATCTAAGGGACAATTCTGATATTATCGTTCTCCCCGCTGACAAGGGTAATGCGACAGTGGTATTGGATAAGGTTGATTATGATTCCAAGATCTCGTCTTTGTTATCAGATCCTGTATATAGGATTAATAGTCGTGATCCTACTACTCGCTACTCAAATGTCACCGTCAAATTGATCAAGCAATCATCTATTCCAGCGGATGCAGCGAAGACTCTCCTTCCAGGGGATGCTATTCCTCCGAGACTCTATGGTCTTCCTAAAATACATAAGGACGATGTTCCTCTTAGACCCATTGTTAGTACGATTGGTTCTCCTACATATGCCCTTTCCAAATACTTAGGTAGACTACTTCAGCCGCTTCTGGGTAACACGCCTTCGTACATTAAGGATTCCACACACTTCGTGGAAAAGTTAAAAGCTATAACACTTCAGCCGGGTGATATTCTAGTGAGTCTCGACGTGGTGTCTCTGTTTACGAGAGTACCTATTGATGGTGTTATGTCTCTCATTAATGGCCTTTTTCCTGAAGACATCACAAGACTTTTTTATCACTGCATGACCTCCTCCTACTTTCTATGGAATGGGAATTTTTATGAGCAGACTGATGGTGTGGCCATGGGTAGTCCTCTCTCTCCTGTTGTGGCTAATTTCTTCATGGAGAACTTTGAAGAGAAAGCTTTGTCGTCGGCTCCTTTCAAACCGAAGATCTGGTGGCGTTATGTGGATGACACGTTCGTTGTTTGGACGGAAGGTGAGGAAAATCTTAGCCATTTCCTGGATCACCTTAATCTCCAGCACCCTTCTATTTGTTTCACCATGGAAAAGGAATCTGACGGCAAAATACCTTTTTTAGATGTTCTCGTCACCAAGAAAGAGGATGGATCTTTAGGACACAGCGTTTTTCGTAAGCCAACACACACCAATAGATATCTCCACGCAAGTTCTCACCATCACCCTGCCCAGAAACATGGTATCCTTACAACTCTAACTACCAGGGCTAGGAGGATTTGTGAAGTGTCTTCTTTACAAGAAGAAATTAACACCCTGCGAACCACCTTTGAGAGCAACGGTTATAGCAAGGCTTTGATTTCTACGGTTCTGAAACCAACAAATAATAATAGGACGTCAGTTGAGAAAAGAGATGTAAGAGGAACTGCTTACCTTCCGTACATACATAACACAACGGATCGTATTGCTAAAATCCTACGTCGATACAACATACGGACTGTATTTGGAACTTCTGTTAAGATTAGGCAACTCCTGCGACCAACTAAGGACAGTTTGCCTAAATTGCAACAACCGGGTATCTACAGAGTTCCCTGTACTTGTGGCAAGGTTTACATCGGGCAGACTTCGAGAACAATATGCACTCGCATTAAGGAACATAATAGATGTATCAGGCTCATTCAACCTGATAAATCAGCTGTTGCCGATCATGCTTTAACACCTGGCCATGATGTCATGTTCCAAGGGGTGGATGTTCTTGCCCGTATAAAGCAATATCGTCCCAGAATCATCAGGGAGGCGGTTGAAATACGTAAACACCCAGATAATTTCAACCGCGACACCGGCTACAATCTCAGTGAATCCTGGCTACCTATTATCAGAACCCTGAGAAAGTAATTCACTGCTGCTTTCCGTTGTC
The DNA here is from genome assembly GCA_946902985.2 of Meconema thalassinum. Classification (NCBI taxonomy): domain Eukaryota; kingdom Metazoa; phylum Arthropoda; class Insecta; order Orthoptera; family Tettigoniidae; genus Meconema; species Meconema thalassinum. The sequence goes on along the minus strand of OX336399.1, from coordinate 1,635,622 downwards.
CCTAACATGGGGCTATAATGGCGTCCATCTTTGGGCACCTTCTATATGTTCTTCGTTGCTTTCTCTTAGCAACATTGTCGTATTCCAGATTATTCCTGACGATGAAAGACATGGTTTCTTTCGAAACGCGTCGAATTGCAATATAATAAAACACGGCATAAGCCCAAAATTCAACATTATGAATAATTACACGGGCCGTGAAAGTCTAAATGACAATGTCTTGTTAGTTGTTACTCTCCGGAGTTATCCAACTCACTACTGTAGTTCCACTATTTTCTCAGGTTTAAGTTAGTCACACTGTCAAGTGCTGGAACGTAAATCCCTTTCAGTATTTCATTGTGCCTATTAACTGCGCGAAATTAGTGACTCTGTAATTCGATTATTTTTTCCGCGTCCCCCAGGGGATCACATCTAGTGGGACGTGGGTTGGCGACCACGGGATCCCAGCTGAGTCTGGCATTGCTTCCACTTACTTGTGTCTTCTTTCCTGTGGACCTCTCTTGGTCAACTCTTGTTGTCTTCCAACCCCGACGGTATTAGGGTATCCGAGGCCTAGGGAGTCTCTTCCTTTCCCGCCTTCATTGGCCCTTCTCTCATCTTTCCCTTGCAGGTTCGTATCCTGGCGCAGTCAGCTGGCATTTGAGGGTGCGCAAATGTGAGGGAGCCGTGTCAGTAGATTTACTGGCACGTTAAGGATCCCCTTGGGGCAAAATTCCGGCACCCTGGCGTCTCTAAAAGCCAGATTAGTTAAAAGGGACGTAAAAATCAATAACTTTAACATTATCTTATCTTTCCTGATCCCTCATTTTTCGTGGGATCAGCCTTCTTTTCATGATAGTTCCTTTTCTCTAACATTCCCGGTGTCTCTAAATTACATTTTGTGAGTTTTTTAACTCAACCACATTTTGTAAGTTTTCTCAATCTACTTTGTAAGTATTTTCGATCTAAACTCCATTTTGTAAGTATTTTCAATCTCAATTGCATTTTGTCAGTATTTTGAATTTCAATTGCACTTTGTGAGTATTTTGAATCTAAACCGGACTTTTTAAATCTCACTTGCATTGGGTATTTTCAATTCCAATTGCGTTTTGTAAGTAATTTGAACCTAAACTACATTTTGTGCGTATTTTTCAATCTAAATTCCTTTTATGAGCATTTTCCTTCTAAATTACCTTTACCTTTTATAAGTATATCCATTCCTCATTTTGTGAGCCATTTCAACCTGATACCCGATTGCTGTAAGATTTGAAGTGTTGCATGTTCTTAACCAGGCTCATTACCAGATGGAGCCTGTAATACAGATGCGTGTTTGTGCGTGTGTTTGAGAGAGGCATCAAGACAGAAAACTTTGATCTTCACTAATAATGCTGATCCAGGGTTCAAGTTCTGGTTGAGGCGAATGATTTGAACTCACAGTGTTTGAAATCGCTCATTGTAATGTTCATAACTATCTGTACGAAATTTGAGGTACCACATGTATACTGTTTATCTTTGTAGTAGATTAAGGGTCCGCCAATTGAAGTGAGTGCTCTTTTCTATTGAACCCCCAGTCTAGAAAGTCACGAGCCGCCACTTAACTTAGCTCATTTATTATAGCCCTACTTAGAGTCTACCTTTACTTCAGCCTTTATTTGGCGACAACACATATATATTCAACTTGGATGTTCCAATATTCAATCACTTTTCAGTTAGATATCCTCTCAAGGATAGCGAACCTACTTATTTTACTCATTATTTCAATTACTGAGCCTCCGTGGCTTAGGCGGCAGCAGGCCGGCCTCGCACCGCTGGGTCCGTGGTTCAAATCCCGGTCGCTCCATGTGAGATCTGTGCTGGACAAAACGGAGGCAGACAGGTTTTTCTCCGGGTACTCCGGTTTTCCCTGTCAGAATTTCATTCCAGCAACACTCTCCACTATCATTTTATTTCATCTGTCATTCATTTAATCATTGTCCCAGAGGAGTGCGACAGGCTTCGGCAGCCGGCACACTACATATCCTCGCCGCTAGATGGGGGCTTCATTCATTCCATTCCTGACCCGGTCGGAGACTGGAAGCAGGCTGTGGATTTTAATTTTTCATTTCAATTACTGTGGTCCGTTCCTTATTTACTTTATATTTATTGGGCCTTAATGCCTACACTGATTTATTTATTAAGGTCACAATGCCTTCATATTACTTTGACGTGTATTTACCGTCCTTGGTTCGTTAACAATTTTTACCATTTATTTCAACTTTCAACAATTAGTTATTATTGAACTTTATTTCCGAGCTTACAAACTCACTTGCGTATTATTACGTTATATTCAACTTTATTTATTACTCCATTAACATAGATTTTAATTGATTCCTTCCCTCGTTTAACATTTTAATGGCATGCGTGCCTTCGGGTTTTTATCTTTCTTTATAAAAGCAACATTTCATTTACGCAGATCTCATCATTCTGGCCGAACTTTACAAATTGCAATTTTATCACTGAAAAAACTTCCTTCGGCTTTTCCCAATTAATTGGGGTCGCCGGAGCCAACCAGGCTCATTTTTGGTTTTGGCCGGTGATTTAAGGCCGGATGCCCTTCCTGGCGCCACGTGATTTTTCAGATGAAAATTCCACCCCGCTGTCACCGGGATTCGAACCCCCAGCCGTCCGGGTGAAAGACGAGCAGCTAAGCCACTGCGCCATCACGCTCCCCCAATTTTATCACTAACATTTTTAACATAATCACTTTGCATATATTATTTCACACTTGTAATTTCAAATTTTGGTTTCACAATGGTCACATATAATACAATCATTTGTACTCGCCCCATCTTGTAGTTATGGATCGGCTTCGTGAAAGATTTCGCCCATATTGCCGTAATTTAGCACATATTACGGACAATACGATAACACATCATTTCTTTTCCCACAACACACGTGATCTTCACTTGGTAAAACATATTTATAAATTGACACATTATGTGTCCCAATTCTGGGAACACTTTACACTAAATTTATATAACCCTTTAAAATACACTATATTACGTTTCACACGTTTTACAGCTTGTAAATTATGCACTATAAACACTTCACACGTGTTTAAAAACCAATTGAGGTTTAGTCCTGTTCACACTTAACAATACTTACAATGGATTACACCTAGTGTAATTGTCTATGTCGTATCTCAGTCACGAGCGGTGGCCTCCGACACGTTTCCTGGATAACGATTCCCTCTTCTTCTTAGTACGGATTGTACGTCCTATTCTGCGCCAGCTTCCTAGCTCTGAGCCTTGGTCTTGACTTTAAAAGTTCTGTCTATTTCCGCCGTTTAAACGCACTGGTTTACTAACTTAACGGGGTTCCTTTATTCGGCAACGACTGGTTGCGGAAATTGTTCCTTTCGAACTATTATTTGCTATGACAAAGTTCGTACTGTTCGTTTTCACTGTTCTGCACTTATACTTTGAGCGCGTATACTTTTACTTTGAACGCGTATACTTTTACTTCGCCACACGGTCCTATACCTCCATGGCTTTCCTTCAAAGACCATGGGATCCGATAACTGTCCTCGCACTAGCGATACTTTTCGGCTAACGTGTTCTGACTGGACCTAATTGTTACTTTCCGTTGCGTACTTGTTCGCTGATACTCACGACTTTCGTTCGGCGCCTTCCTGTAGTTTCGAATTAACGTTTCTGTTCTGCTTCGAATACTTGTTTCTGAATCAAACTCCGTGGCCCTCCCTTGAGAATCCACGTTCGACTTAGTATTCTTATGGCGCGGCGTCAAGTCCCACCTGGACTGACTAGAATTGAAGACTTAATCTTGTTGACGCCTTAGCGTATAATGGCGATCTGGCGATACTGATCCAGCATGCACTTCTCAGAGTAGCATCGAAGACTGAATAATACTTGCTGTTATTTTGGCCCTTGATCGGGTCCAACTTTGTATCTTGGCGTAATTATATCTCGTACTTGTGAAACAGCATGACCTCCCCTGAGGTCCGTGGTAGACTGAATATACTTGATCCAGCGCGTCTTAACACAGCGTACAACGAAGACTGAATACTTTCTGGCTTGAAGCCTGGCTATTTATTCATAATCCGCAAAATAAATCATTTTGCTCTTCTTCTTGAAACTAACTTTTGAAGCACACGTCGCACGTCTTTGGAAAAAATAACCTTCATGTTCCTCATGATCCAAACGTTACAATTTCATTTAATTTTTCGAAAATCGATCGCTGCAATTAATTATAAAAATGCAAAAGCGCTCCTGCACCATGTGGGCGTAATGCTTTTTTGTATCCTACTCTGGACTACTGGATGGCTCCGCCTCAGATGACGTAGTGCCTCGTAATCACTTTTTCCCTGTGGATAAGTTAATAATTTTTATTCTTCCTTAATTCCTAAGTCCCAGGATTATTTTGATTAACGCTAAAAGACGTGTACAATTTTGCGTGATTTCCAAAAAAACTGGTTATTTCGCAATACTGCGGTGTTGGGCTGCAATCCAATGTTGCCATTAAAGTGCTGAATCGACTGGCGGTATGTCCCCTGCCTATCTGCACTACCAAACTTTTCCACCGCAAGAGTGTGCTCATGATACATACACGGCTCGGTCACTGTATAGTATATTGTAATGCCCACAGCGGGACGGCTCGGTCACTGTATAGTATAATGTAATGTCCACAGCGGAACGGCTCAGTGGACTATGACGGCCACTTCACGATGCACACCGGGATGGACGACATCTCTCTCCTGGGGAAGCTCAGTCGCTGGAACGGCGCAAACACCACCAAGTTCTTCCCCGGAACGTGCGGCCATGTTAATGGCTCAGCGGGGGAACTGTGGCCGCCGGGGAGGAGTAAGGAGGAGGCCGTGGCCATGTTCTCTCCAGATCTGTGCAGGTAATGTACCACTGGTCTGCCCCGTGTACTTTGGGTGTGTGTCTGATAACCAGTGTGGCTGTATTAGTGTGTGTTATCTGTTTTAGTTCAAGTGAGGACTGCAAAAGTTCAATTTTCAAGTAGTTGCTACTTTTGCTACGAAACGCTTCCGTCAACGACAACAAGTTATGAACTTGGTTACTAGATGCCACCGCAATCAGCTCCTTGGGACGAACGTTGCTACTTAAGAGCGTTAATCAAATCTAACCGATAATTTAGCTTGACACAACTGTAATTAGTGGAAGGTTGTTTTTCGTGCCATAAATCTATGACATTGGACCGCCGGCTTTACTTCCCCTCCGAAGGAAGGCATACTGAGGGATTTTTAATGCTCTTAAAAATTGGACCACTTCGGCCGGGTTTGAACCCGCGACCTTGGGCACTGAAGCTCAACATGCTACCCACTACGCCACCGAAGCCGCTAGTTCTAATTCTGAGGCTCCACTTTGTGGCACAGAGAGGATACGGGTTCGATTCCCAACACAGCCAAACTGAGAGTGGTTTTCCACGGTTTACCACTTCGACTCCACGCAAATAATATGATTGTCCCTACCTTAAGGCCACAACTGCCTCCTTCCTAATACGCCTAACTGAATCAACAACAATAATCGGTGTTTCCCGAGTCACGTGACGAGCTTGTAAGAATGTAGTGTAATTTCTCATAAAAGTATTTCACATCCACAGCTAATAGAGTAGACGTCAGTAAGGGAATCAGACCGTACAAACCATTGCACTTCATTGCTGACCCTGTAGAAGGATGAAAATACTGAGTTCCCTCACCTTGAGACATCAGGGGCTTTATATCGCGTAGAGCTCTCTCTTCTCTTCCGCGTAGTGGGTAGCATGCTGAACTTCTATGCCCAAGATCGCGGGTTCAAATCCAGCCGAAGTCGTCAGATTTTTCAACAGCGTTATACATCCCTCAGAATGCCTTCCTTCGGAGGGGAAGTAAATCCGTCGGTCCCATGTCATAGATTTATGGCATGTTAAAGAACCTTCCACTAATTACACCTGTGTGAAGCTAAATTGTATAAGTTAAGAATGTAAACAACGCTCTTGGGTTCGTACGTTCGTTGTCAAGAGCCGACTGCGGTGACGTCTGGTAGCTAAGTTCTGAACTAGTAGTCGTTGACGGTGGCGTTTGGCGGCAGAAGTAGGAACTACTTGAGAATTTATCGTCTGCAATCCTTACTTGAATTAAAACAGATACACACACTAATACAGTCATCACAATTAACACCGGTTATCAGACACCCCCCCCCCCCCCCCAAAGCACACGGGGCTACATGACCGTCACAGCCCCTAAACTTAAGAACCAACTAACCAACCAACTTCTCTTCCGACGATATTAGGGTATCCAAGTCCTAGGGAGTCTTTCATTTTCACACCTTCATAGGCCCTTGTCTCATTCTTGGAGGGATCAGAACATCTCTGCAACACCCTTTAAGGGCTCAAGGCTGATGAGCCTGAGAGTTAGCTGCCCCGAGCGATTCCTGAGCTGGGTCCCGTTCCTAACGGCCTTTGATGTCTCTACTTCCAAATCCTTCGGTCCTCATTCTTCGCTTTCCTATCTTGTCCTGTTCTTAGTTCTAGCGGTCACAGCCACCCAAATCATCAATGGCCGATGGCCTACAGTCTTGTCGGCAAGGTGAGGAACAAGCGGGTTATCGCCCCTAGCCAGAAGAGGACATCAAGTATTGATCCGCCTTTACCTGTGCTAAGTCACACTCCACAGCTGTACGTTTGGTTATCCCGGGTTCGACACTTCACGCAAATTTCACTCTTACACACAATACCACTGGTTATCAGATACATTACACGCAGACGCATATACGGGGATAATGACCAAGATGTCCTAAAATATAACAAACATGACTGTGTAGCAAGCCAAGGCCCATAAATAACTCCACTATCACGTATGGCAAGATCAGGGTTGTAAGGCGGCTTTAATTGGAGAAGGATAACATTGTTATGTTTCTAGTTTGAGTTTAACCCTTTATAGGACAGAATTATTATTAATATATTTTATTTGTATTTATTTAATTATTTTACCCTAATGTTAATTTATAAATTGTATTTTGTGTTACCTTTTTAACTTGTATGTTCATATATTTTTATAATTTTATTTTTGTATAATTATTTTAAGACCTTTTTTATAGTTCTAATTTTATAAGTTATAGTTTTAATTTTACAAACATATTTATTTTCAATTCCACAGTCTGTTTCCAGTCGGGTCAGGGAATGGCGCCCCCCATCTAGCGGCGAGGCTAGGAACTGTGCCGGATGCCAAAGCTTGTTGCACAATTGGTTTTGTTAAAAGAATTAAATTTTATCAAGCATCTTAGGACAAGAAGATAGAAGCATATAATTTAGTTTTCTGAAATATTAACACTTCCAAAAGGAATTTCTTTGGCATATGGCCGAATGATTCAATCTTTGACAATAATAATAATAATAATAATAATAATATAATAATATTGCCGTGACAAAATTATCATTTTAAGGTTTAGTGGGCATAACAGGTGAAATAGCTGTTACCAACTTAATGTGTATGAGTGATCAAAGAATATAGAAGTAGACCACAGTATTGTCTATTATTATAAAAGCTTTCCACATGGCCAACACAATTATAAGGCCATACTATCTTATTATATAATACGCTAAGGTGTATGTTTCACAAAACTCAAGCTCCTAAACCAGAGGGAGTTTCAAGGTGTGGTTTGTACAAACATCTTACAAATCGTCTCAATAGTACAGGAAAACTCTTGCATTTCTTGAAAAGTCAACGGAAATATATTTATTTGTTTATAAAGTGCTTTTAAACAAATAAACAAGACCTTAGCCCCTGCGAGAAATCTGATGCCCACATAGCACTAGAGCCGGGCGGGTAGTCTGTACACATGGGCCGCACACAACCCGTTATAAGAGAGTCATATAATAATGCTTTTGGTTTCACTACTGGAGCTTTTACAGACGGACTCGTGGTACGGCTCCCTCGCATTTCCGCACCCTCAAATACCAACCGACTGCAATTCTGTAGCCTTGGCCTAACCACTAATCCAATTTAGGGGGCCCATGGAGAGGGGTGAAATTCAGGCGGGGAAAAACAGGAAAGAATGTGTCCTAACTGATGGACAGATTCACTCACTCATCAAACTCGGGGAAAAAAACAGCTTAAAAATAAGTAAATAGGTGTTCGACCGTTTCTTTCATAAATCCAATTTACGGGGTTTATGGAGAGGAGTGAAATTCTGAAAAATAAATGTAAGAAAATGTCATGACTAACTCACTCACTCACTCACTCACTCATTCATCATCGCCCAGACAAAATTATTGAGGTTACAAACATGACATTTTGGGGATATGTTCGTGGTATGTCAAAACCGTCTACTAAGGGAGGATTTTCGGTTATTTAGGTTCTAAAGGGGTCTTAAGGGGTTAAACCTGCATTTCGTTGAATAACAATATCTCCCGATTGGTTTCATTGGAGAATGTGATACTCAGCATAAACTCATCATTAAAAATGAGAAGACACGTGTCTGAGTGTTTTTCGATGTGGTGTATATTATGAGGTGAAAGGGGTGAACAGTAGGGGTTGAACGATTCCTAACAGAGCAAGTATATTTTAAGGGGATTCACCACTGAAAAATACTTTTTTGAAATACACAATAAAAATGGCTTAACTATTTTTTTCTAGTCTTATATAAAGTCGACAAGAGAGAAGTCTTGACTAATGTAAACGAAAGGAGCTCAGACCCGTTGACAATTAATGAGTTGCTGTCTTAGCGTTGTATCTTCTTGTTGCGTAGTGGCTACCATTCTCGGCGAAGGCCATGCTCTGCCAGAAAATGTAATTGTTGTGGAACGGGGCAATATTGAGAAGATTGCTATCTCAGCCATCCTGAGAGTGGTTTTCCGTGGTTTCCCACTTCTTCCAGGCAAATGCCGGGATGGTCCTTAACTTCTGACCACAGGCACCTCCTCCCTAATCCTCATTTGAATTACAAACACACACACTAATACAGCCATCAACACAACCAAGTACACAGGGCTACACGGCCACCATGTCGCAAATTACCTACAAGAATAAACAACTACTATAGGAATTGTTCATGTTTTAATGCGCTGATAGAGAAGTGAAGGAAGTAGGAAGCCAATAATGCTGTCGGGGTAATGTTGGTAACTACGAGGCGCGTTATTGAAGTAAGTACCGTTGTGATATTACGCCGTTGCAGCGCTGCGGTCAGAGTAAGTGCTCAGGAGAACTCCTAAACATACGCAATTTGCCTGACAGTAGTAACCAAATGGTAGCATATCTTACAGGGGAGTTTCTGTCCTTCCTACGATGATCAATAAGTCGGCGGGACTCGCGATTGGCGATGCCATTACAAAAGCTTGTCAACACACGTATACATGGGCAAGTAATGGCGTCCCAGCCTTGGCAATAGATGAAGGTACAAAGCGCGCCAGCACGGAATGCAGAAGCAGCGCTGCAACGGCGTAATATCACAACGGTACTTACTTATAGAACGCGCCTCGTATACAATGAGACTGTTGTTGTATTCAGGTCCATCCAGTTCCACTACACCGATGAACAGTCCGTGCATGGTATCAACGGATATCGATTCAGCGGTGGGATCGACCTGCTCGATAACAAGACAGATTGTTTCTGCGGTGGAGAGTGCGTGCCTTCAGGAGCACTGAACGTGTCTACTTGTCGGTACGGAGCGCCTGCCTTCGTGTCGTACCCTCACTTCTACCTGGCAGATCCCTTCTACCTGCGTCAAGTGGAGGGACTAGAGCCAGACCCCGAGAAGCATCGGTTCTTCATCACTCTGGAACCCGTGAGTATAATGTCTGCACTTCTTCATCACTCTGGAACCCGTGAGTATAATGTCTGCACTTCTTCATCACTCTGGAACCCGTGAGTATAATGTCTACACTTCATCACTCTGGAACCCTGTCTACACTTCATCACTCTGGAACCCGTGAGTATAATGTTTGCATTTCTACCTGCGTCAAGTGGAGGGACTAGAGCCAGACCCCGAGAAGCATCGCTTCTTCAGCACTCTGGAACCCGTGAGTATAATGTCTACACTTCATCACTCTGGAACCCGTGAGTATAATGTCTGCACTTCTACCTGCGTCAAGTGGAGGGGCTAGATAGAGCCAGACCCCGAGAAGCATCGCTTCTTCAGCACTCTGGAGCATCGCTTCTTCAGCACTCTGGAACCCGTGAGTATAATGTCTACACTTCTTCATCACTCTGGAACCCGTGAGTATAATGTCTACACTTCTACCTGCGTCAAGTGGAGGGTCTAGAGCCAGACCCCGAGAAGCATCGCTTCTTCAGCACTCTGGAACCCGTGAGTATAATGTCTGCACTTCTTCATCACTCTGGAACCCGTGAGTATAATGTCTACACTTCTTCAGCACTCTGGAACCCGTGAGCATAATGTCTGCACTTCTACCTGCGCCAAGTACCGAGCGTCTGGAAGCTCTCCCATTGTAACGATTATTCCAAGCCGCCGATCCTCCCACATCACCGTAGGTGACACTCCCACGTAACCACCTGTCACACATTCAATTACACTACACCCCTTTAAATCCCGTTGCAGCCCTCAAAATCTAGCGGGGAAAGAGCAGGGAAGGGTCAGGCGAGAAGAGAAGGGTCTGTCAACAGCCCGCCGTGTTATCTGGTATTCCTTTCTACTCGAATATAGCTGACATAGGGCCGTTGCTCAACCCACTGTGGAGTTACGAATGACTGAGTGAGTCATCGACCAATGTACTATGCACGGACCGAGAAACCTCATCACTCGCCAACACCACTTCTCATAGTCCACGATGCACATTCATCTCAGGTCTACGCCGCTTACACCCGAGCAGTAGACTGATATGGAACAATGCGTAAAAATGTTGAAGTCGTCTAACCTTCTAAGAGTCCTGTTGAAATATATTTGTGGTTACAATATGTTGTTTCCAGATGGCCGAACACAGTAAAAATGTTTTATAAATGATAAAACATAAAGGTTCTTGTGGGAGAAAGAGAGAGAACGCAGGGGAGGAAGGTGGACAGCACAGAGAAAGGCGCAACACACTGAGAGAATGGAGGAAGTGTGGAGGAAGAGAAAGGAAGAAAGAACTATGAGAAGGAAATGAAATGATATTTGCGTGGTCCTTAGTTTTGACCGGTTCGCATAATGTAATGTAATGTAAAACCAACCAACCTCGAATAAAACCAGAGCATCCTACTTCTAGATTGGCTCTGTAGATCTAGCGGTCCAAACGGGTGATATATTTCATAACACAATCCAATTTGCCAGGTATATTATAGGTTGTATGTAATACTTGGGCATTGATGGGCCATACAGTCGAGAATAAACTCAACTACGGGTGCACCAAAATGTAATGTGCAGTGAGAATAGCAAGACAGCTCGTTGGTGGTTACAAGAGCACATGGCCCCAAGCTACTGGTCACGTGATCTCGTCAGCTGTGTTGATTGGATAAATCCCCGAGGATTAGCCAAGCGCACGTCATGTTAATTAAACCATGACCGTTGGCAAGGATTTAACAAAGTCGTGGAATTTACCGGACACTTGTCGACCGCAGCTTTGTAATAATGAATTAGCTGTTCGTGCCCCTCGCCTGGAATGAGGAGCTGCAGTGGCCATCCTGAATGTGTTGTTTCCCACAGTCCACCGAAAAAAATGTCGTGACGGTGAAGTCCCCAGACACTTTAGCAATCGCCACAGTATAACGAGCTCCCCTGGGGGCTCGCATCTAGTGAGTCGTGGGTTGGTGACCACGGGACTCCAGCTGAGTCCGAGATTGCTTCCACTTACTTGAGCTGGGTTCCTCTCCGTCTTCTCTCCTGTCGACCTCCGTTGGTCAACTCTTGTTCTTTTCCGACCCCGACGGTATTAGGGTATCCGAGGTCTAGGGAGTCTTTCACTTTCCCGCCTTAATTGGCTCTTGTCTCATCTATCCTGATCCCTCATTCTTCTAGGGATCAGCCTTCTGTTTCATTTACATTTCGTACGTCTTTCACCTCCAATTCCGTTTTGTGAGTTTTTTCAGTCTAAAACGCATTTTGCACGTCCTTTCAATCTAAATTGTATTTTATTTTTCACTTGCATTTTGTGAGTATTTTGAATGTAATTTGCATTTTGTAAGTATTTTGAATGTAAACTCCATTTTGCGCGTCCATTCCATCAAAATTCCTCTTTGTCAGTCTTTATCCTTTAACTTGCCTTTTGTGAGTGCTTTGTCTAAGTTACATTTTGTACGTGTTTTCTGTCTTCCTTGGTTTTAGTTGCATTCTCATTTTCGCTATCACCCAAACCATTAGGGGCCGATAACCTCAATGTTAGGCCCCTTTAAAAACAATTATCATCAGTATAAGGGGCTGATGACCAAGACGCTCCTAACGAAAGCGGACAAACTCAGGGAAACAGCCCGTCAATGTTTACGCCGTAATGTAACTTGCACTGCACTGCACTGACGCACGACGGGTGGCCTAATACAGCGACACGAACGGGAACAGCTATTGTCGCCTCTCCTCTTCAGATCACTAAAATTAGTGCCGGCTTCTCACATATGACCAGCGAGGTCATTAAGAAGAAATGAGATTGAGATCAGGAAATTGTTTTTTTCAACTTGAGGAGACCCCGCAGGGGCTCACAACTACTGGGACGTGGGTTGGCGACCACGGGATCCGTGCTGAGTCCGGCATTGCTTCCACTTACTTGTGCCGGGCTCCTCTACGTCTTCTTTCCTGTCGACCTCTCTTGGTCAACTCTTGTTCTTTTCAGACCCTGACGGTATTAGGGTATCCGAGGTCTAGGGAGTCTTTCACTTTCCCGTCTTAATTGGCTCTTGTATCATCTTTCCTGATCCCTCATTCTTCGAGGGGTCAGCCTCTTTCCTTTACATGTTATCTCCTGCCTTCTGCTCAAGGCCTTCAAGGAGGCAGAGTGTGTGTAGCCCCACCACTTCTGGTGCACTCTGGATAATGCTACACCCTCAGGGGCTCACAGTATCTCCTGCCTTCTACTCAAGGCTCTCAAGGAGGCAGAGTGTGTGTAGCCCCACCACTTCTGGTGCACTCTGGATAATGCTACACCCTCAGGGGCTCACAGTATCTCCTGCCTTCTGCACAAGGCCCTCGAGGAGGCAGAGTGTATGTAGCCCCACCACTTCTGGTGCACTCGGGATAGTGCTACATCCTCAAGGGCTCACAGTATCTCCTGCCTTCTACTCAAGGCTCTCAAGGAGGCAGAGTGTGTGTAGCCCCACCACTTCTGGTGCACTCTGGATAATGCTACACCCTCAGGGGCTCACAGTATCTCCTGCCTTCTGCACAAGGCCCTCGAGGAGGCAGAGTGTATGTAGCCCCACCACTTCTGGTGCACTAGGGATAGTGCTACATCCTCAAGGGCTCACAGTATCTCCTGCCTTCTACTCAAGGCTCTCAAGGAGGCAGAGTGTGTGTAGCCCGTCCACTTGTGGTGCACCCTGGATAGTGTTACACCCTCAAGGGATCACAGTATCTCCTGCCTTCTGCTCAAGGCCCTCAAGGAGGCAGGGTGTGTGTAGCCCCATCACTTCTGGTGCACCCTGGATAGTGCTACACCCTCAAGGGCTCACAGTATCTCCTGTCTCCTGTCTTCTGCTCAAGGCTCTCAAGGAGGCAGAGTGTGTGTAGCCCCACCACTTCTGGTGCACCCTGGATAGTGCTACACCCTCAAGGGCTCACAGTATCTCCTGCCTTCTGCTCAAGGCCCTCAAGAAGGCAGGGTGTGTGTAGCCCCACCACTTCTGGTGCACCCTGGATAGTGCTACACCCTCAGGGGCTCACAGTATCTCCTGCCTTCTGCTCAAGGCCCTCAAGGAGGCAGGGTGTGTGTAGCCCCACCACTTCTGGTGCACCCTGGATAGTGCTACACCGTCAAGGGCTCACAGTATCTCCTGCCTTCTGCTCAAGGCCCTCAAGGAGGCAGGGTGTATGTAGCCCCACTAATTCTGGTGGACCCTGTATAGTGCTACACCCTCAGGGGCTCACAGTATCTCCTGCCTTCCGCTCATGGCCCTCAAGGAGGCAGGGTGTATGTAGCCCCACCACTTCTGATGCACCCTGGATATTGCTACACCCTCAGGGGCTCACAGTATCTCCTGCCTTCTGCTCAAGGCCCTCAAGGAGGCAGGGTGTGTGTAGCCCCACCACTTATGGTGCACCCTGGATATTGCTACACCCTCAGGGGGCTCACAGTATCTCCTGCCTTCTGCTCAAGGCCCTCAAGGAGGCGGGGTGTGTGTAGCCCCACCACATCTGGTGCACCCTGGATAGTGCTACACCCTCAGGGGCTCACAGTATCTCCTGCCTTGTGCTCAAGGCCCTCAAGGAGGCAGGGTGTGTGTAGCCCCACCACTTCTGGTGCATCCTGGGTAGTGCTACACCCTCAGGGGCTCACAGTATCTCCTGCCTTCTGCTCAAGGCCCTCAAGGAGGCGGGGTGTATGTAGCCCCACCACTTATGGTGCACCCTGGATAGTGCTACACCCTCAAGGGCTCACAGTATCTCCTGCCTTCTGCTCAAGGCCCTCAAGGAGGCAGGGTGTGTGTAGCCCCACCACTTCTGGTGCACCCTGGATAATGCTACACCCTCAAAGGCTCACAGTATCTCCTGCCTTCTGCTCAAGGACCTCAAGGAGGCAGGGTGTGTGTAGCCCCACCACTTCTGGTGCACCCTGGATAGTGCTACACCCTCAGGGGCTCACAGTATCTCCTGCCTTCTGCTCAAGGCCCTCAAAGAGGCAGGGGGTGTGTAGCCCCACCACTTCTGGTGCACCCTGGATAGTGCTACACCCTCAGGGCTCACAGTATCTCCTGCCTTCTGCTCAAGGCCCTCAAGGAGGCAGGGTGTGTGTAGCCCCACCACTTCTGGTGCACCCTGGATAATGCTACACCCTCAGGGGCTCACAGTATCTCCTGCCTTCGGCTCAAGGCCCTCAAGGAGGCAGGGTGTGTGTAGCCCCACCACTTCTGGTGCACCCTGGATAGTGCTACACCCTCAAGGGCTCACAGTATCTCCTGCCTTCTGCTCAAGGCCCTCGAGGAGGCAGGGTGTGTGTAGCCCCACCACTTCTGGTGCACCCTGCATAGTGCTACACCCTCAAGGGCTCACAGTATCTCCTTCCTTCTGCTCAAGGTCCTCAAGGAGGCAGGGTGTGTGTAGCCCCACCACTTCTGGTGCGCCCTGGATAGTGCTACACCGTCAAGGGCTCATAGTATCTCCTGCCTTCTGCTCGAGGCCCTCAAGGAGGCAGGGTGTGTGTAGCCCCACCACTTCTGGTGCACCCTGGATAGTCGTACGCCCTCAGGGGCTCACAGTATCTGCTGCCTTGTGCTCAAGGCCCTCAACGAGGCAGGGTGTGTGTAGCCCCACCACTTCTGGTGCACCCTGGGTAGTGCTACACCCTCAGGGGCTCACAGTATCTCCTGCCTTCTGCTCAAGGCCCTCGAGTAGGCAGGGTGTATGTAGGCCCACCACCTCTGGTGCACCCAGGATAGTGCTACTCCCTCAGGGGCTCACAGTATCTCCTGCCTTGTGCTCAAGGCCCTCAAGGGTGCAGGGTGTGTGTAGCCCCACCACTTCTGGTGCACCCTGGATAGTGCTACACCCTCAGGGGCTCACAGTATCTCCTGCCTTCTGCTCAAGGCCCTCAAGGAGGCGGGGTGTATCTAGCCCCACCACTTATGGTGCACCCTGGATAGTGCTACACCCTCAAGGGCTCACAGTATCTCCTGCCTTCTGCTCAAGGCCCTCAAGGAGGCAGGGTGTGTGTAGCCCCACCACTTCTGGTGCACCCTGGATAGTGCTACACCCTCAAAGGCTCACAGTATCTCCTGCCTTCTGCTCAAGGCCCTCAAGGAGGCAGGGTGTGTGTAGCCCCACCACTTCTGGTGCACCCTGGATAGTGCTACACCCTCAGGGGCTCACAGTATCTCCTGCCTTCTGCACAAGGCCCTCGAGGAGGCAGGGTGTATGTAGCCCCACCACTCTGGTGCACCCTGGTTAGTGCTACACCCTCAAGGGCTCACAGTATCTCCTGCCTTCTGCACAAGGCCCTCAAGGAGGCAGGGTGTATGTAGCCCCACCACTTCTGGTGCACACTGGATATTGCTACACCCTCAAAGGCTCACAGATAGTGAGTTTGGCAGTTGGCGACCCGAAGGGATTCCTGAGCTGAGTTCGTTTTTCCCCCTTTTTCCTCTGACCCTGGCGCGGTACGTCTCCTCTTTCCCCTTTCCTATCTGCCTTTCATGGCTCTCCTTCCTTCAAAGTTCCTCAATCCTCATTCTTCGAGGTTTGAGGGCATTTCTTTACCTCCTGTTCTTTATTTGTCTTATCCTTTCTTTGTTTACCATTTCTTCTTCTAGTTTGTAAGTCTGTAGTTAGTATTAGTTATAGTTTCCATTCTAATCTCATCTTTCACTAGAGGCCGATAACCTAGATGTTAGGCCCCTTAAAACAACAATTATCATCATCATCATCATCAGTCCTCAACACTTTTTTGTTCCTCCATAACTAAGTTAGGTATTTGTGGATGTCCTAGTATGTGTCCTGTATCTTCATTAGCAGTCGTCAAGTTGTTGTTTACTTACAGAGCTCATAAGGGTGGGTTATATCAAACTCCTTCCAGACAAAAGGTGTTGGTAATTTAGAGGACTTTTCTTTCTCAAACCGCCATTTTTCCACCCGTTTGGTCCATGGAGGGTCCAGGCTGTCAAAATGCTTTATCCGAAGAATAGTAGTGTATTGAAATGGATTGGTTTTTTTCACATATGATGAAAGTTACGGCGATATTTTCACCTCTTGATCGTATTTTCCCCATCAACGAACAGTTTGAATGGTTATTTATTTAGCGTATGGCTTTTAGTGCCGGGAGTGCCCTAGGACAGTTCGGCTCGCCAGAGGCTGTAGCTGCTTCAATTCGGACACCCATGGGGTGAGCTACAAGTGCCGTACAATTTCACGTAGTTCCAACTTTCGCTGCCAGATCTCACTGACACCTAGTGGTGAACTTGGGAACTTTGATAGTGCGTTTCAACGAAATCTAACTTGCAAATTTAGCTTCACACAAGTTTAATTAGTGGAAGTTTCTTTTACATTCCATAAATCTATGACATGGGACCGCTGGATTTACTTCCCATCTGAAGGATATTAACGCTATTAAAAATACGACGACTTCAGCCAGTTTTGAACCCGCGATCTTGTGCATAGAATCTCAGCATGCTACCAACTACCCCACCTAAGCCGCTTTGAATGGCTGTGTACATCTGAGAGTTATCGCGCCCACAACAAAGTGATGTGTCCCCAGCTTACTTATTCATGTTGTTATTGTTCAATACCAAGGCTTTACTCAGTACAAACGGCGCACAGACAAAGGATCGTCTCGCTGTATTAGGCCACTCGTTGTACTCCAGTGTAGTGGGGGTTGTCTATCCAATGTAACCATCTCTGGTTGTATAAGAACTACTGCACTCTACGCTCAGCCACATAGCCCGTCCGGTGTTAAGAAGACAGGATGCACTGAGGAAGGAAAATGAAAATCCACAGCCTGCTTCCAGTCTCCGACCGGGTCAGGAATGGAATGAATGAAGCCCCTCGTCTAGCGGCGAGGATATGGACTGTGCCGGCTGCCGAGGCCTGACGCATTCCTCTGGGGCAATGATTAAATGAATGACAGATGAAATGAAATGAGAGTGGAGAGTGTTGCTGGAATGAAATTTTGACAGGGAAAACCGGAGTACCCGGAGAAAAACCTGTCTGCCTCCGTTTTGTCCAGCACATATCTCACATGGAGTGACCGGGATTTGAACCACGGACCCAGTGGTGAGAGGCCGGCGTGCTGCCGCCTAAGCCACGGAGGCTTCTCGCACTGAGGAAGGAATATTCTAAAATAATGAACAACCTTGCACTTCCAATCCATGACGACATTCCCACTCTAGCAATAAACCGGCTCCGGGCCAGGAATCCACCCCCTTGCGACTGGCTCGACAGCTTGCTGATAGTAATTTTAAGATTACAGCTAAATGGCGTGAAACTTGGACTAGAAATGCCCCACCCCTAAGTTCGTGACCTCATAGATGCTGTAAAAAATCAAGGGCTTTGAACAACCGCGACATTTATGGAAGACCATTAACCGCATCCATACAGGACATGAGTTTGTGCGTACAACCTGCACAAATGGGGGAAGCGGCCAGACCCCAGCTGTGATTGTGGTTCACCAAATCAGACCATCAGGCACATTGTTGAAGACTGCAAAATAAGAGCATAGCTAACCCTATCGACTGTTTCAGAGCTACACCATCGAGCCTGGACTAGATCAATAGTCTGGACATAAGGTTATAGGTCGATATCTGTGCTTGGATATACTTTTATTATTATTTGTTATTATGATTGTGTAAATAACAGGCTGTCTGTTCCAGGAGACAGGAATCCCGCTGGATGTGGGCGCGCGCTTCCAGATCAACATCCTGCTTCAGTCTTACAGCCACATTTAGTGAGTATCGCTGGCGATAAATTCAGCATTTGTCTATTAACTTTAGAGGGCAGACTATGATTTTCTAATTTTTACTGTAATTTTTATTGTAGTTTTTTTTTCATTTCAGCTCTAATTTTTATTTTGATGTTAAATATTCAATATTATATATAATTCGTTGAGGCCATCTAGGCCCACGTTAAGTCTTGCTACACTTGGCAATTTGTTTCGCCTTCCACTGAGCCCAGAATTCCCTCATTCTCTGTGAGTGGGCCATCTTGCGCTCCGCTGTCCAAGTGGTACCTTGTCTTCTTTTCGGGTTCGATGTCTCGTCTCGGGTTAGCCCATTAGTCAGTATCTTTTTGCGGAATTGATCTCTATTGAAGGCGTCGTCGGGTTTTAGATGCAGCATTTTGAGGTCGTCTTTGGTATTCATAAACCAGGGCATTGTGGTTTTGGGTTTGGAGTCAAAGAAATGAAAAATCTGTTTAGTCAGCCGGTTTCCGTCCATTCGTTTGAGATGACCGTAATACCGTGCCCGCCTTTTACGGATCGATTCTGAAATTTTCTCTATTTCACTGTAGACTTCTTTGTTGGATTTTTTATAGTGGATACCATTCTTGTAATTTGATCCCATTATACCTCTGACGATTTTGCGCTCTTTTTTCTCCAGTTCTTCAAGGAGTCCTTTATTAGCATTTAGGGATAGGGTTTCGGCTGCATACATAACTACTGGTTTCAGAATAGTTTCATAATGACGTAGTTTAGTATTTTTGGACAGGCATTTTTTGTTGTATATTGAGCGCGATGTTTGATAGGCTATTTCGAGTTTGCGTACTCGTTCCTTGAGTGCTGCTTTGTCCAGTACACTTTTCATGATGATCTCTCCCAAGTACTTAATTTTTTCCACTGTTGATCTTCCCGTATTTTGTCTGCAGTTTTGCTGGGGCGTCTTTGATGTTGGTCATTACTTCTGTTTTTTCGAATGATATCGGCAAGCCAGTTTGTTCAGCGATTTCTTTTAAAAGGTCGATTTGCATCTTAGCAGTTTCTACGTCGTTCGACAGAATGGCGATGTCATCAGCGAATGCTAGACAGTCGACTATGATCCCCTTGGATTTTGCTCCCATTCTCAGAGGGCTATACTCAGTTTCTAATAATTTTGTTCCCGTTTTGACCTCAAAGGAATCCGACAGACATCCCAGGAACTTAACTTTGGATTTTGTTTCAGTTAGGGTGGCTCTAATTAATGCCAGCAGTTTCAGGTCAACCCCGAATTCGTTGAGTATGTTCAACAGAACTTCGCGGTCTATCGAAGCGTAAGCCTTCTTAAAGTCCACAAAGACTGATACGTACGATTTGGACCTGAGATTGCAATATCTAATGATTGTTTTGAGGTTGTGGATCTGTTCGGCAGTTGAACGACCCTTTCTGAATCCCCCTTGGTATTCTCCTATTTGATGCTCGACTTCGGCTTCTAATCGCTCCAGGATAGCAAGTGAGAGAATTTTGTATGTTACCGGTAGGAGGGATATTCCTCTGTAGTTGTTGACGTTTTTCATGCTGCCTTTCTTGTGTAACGGATGGATCAAGGCCGTTTTCCAATCTTCTGGTAGAATTTCATTTTTCCAAATTTGTTCTATTTGCTTCTGCAAGATTTCAACTGCTTCTTCGGGAGCAAAGTTCTGCAACTACAGAGTCTTCCCCGGGCGCTTTGTTGTTTTTTAGTCGAGCAATGTGACGCTTGATTTCGTCTTTGTTGGGAGGTCTTGATTCTGGGCATCTGCGAATGGGTTCCTCGGTCTTGATGGGATTTTTGGGTTGGTCGCAATTTAGTAAATTCTTAAAGTAATCAGCTGGGATGGTACAATTTTCTTCATTTGAGGTCGCCAGTGTACCGTCCTTTCGCTGAAAGCATAACGACAGAGGTTTATAACCCGTAAGTTTCCTTTTGAACGTTCCGTAGTACTCTCTGGTGTTGTTTCTTTTAAAGTCTTGGTCGATCTTCTCAATAAGTGACTTTTCATATTTACGTTTCTCAGCTCGGATCACTTTAGCTGTCTGGGCTCGTTAGGCTTTGTAGGTTTCCCAATCAGTTTGCGATTTTGTTGAGTAATATTGTTTCCATGCATCGAGCCTTTTCTTGAGAACTGAAACACATGTACCATTCCACCAGGCATGTTTCTTGCTTCTTTTAATTTCAGCAATTTCCTTGGCAGCCTCGATCAGGCGGTTTTTTGTGTTGTTAAAGTCACAGTCGATTGGTCGAGCCTTTTCCTGGAACTCGGTTACATTCTGTTTGAGTTTATCAGTGTCGAAGCGAATAATTTGTTTAGGCGTCTTGTTGGTGTTTGAAGGGACCGGTTTGAATTTAATTATGGACATATAGTGGTCTGAAGCCACGTTTATGCCTTTTTTAAACTTAACATTCATAATCTCAGGGCTGTTTTTCCTAGAGATTGCGACGTGACCTATTTGAAACTCTCCGATGGCGTCGACAGGAGATCGCCATGTTGTCTGCTTTCTGGGAAGATGGCGAAAGTGTGTCGACATGATCTGCAAGTTATGGTTTTCTCAAATGGAGACCAATCTCTCACCATTTTGATTGGTTCTTTTGTGGGCAGGATAGTTTCCAATGATTTTCCTATACTTGTGTTCTCGACCAAGTTGAGCATTGAAGTCCCCCATAAGAAGTTTAACGTGGTGTTTAGGAATTTTGGCGAACTTTTCATCCAGCAGGTCCCAAAAGTTATCCACTTCGTCCGGGTCAGATCTGTTCTTGTAATTTGTGGGGGCATGTGCGTTAACTAGGCTTTAGGTTTTGTTGGCGCATTTGATTGTTAATATGGATAATCGGTCATTAACTGGCTCAAAATTTGCGACCGACTTAAGGATTCTGGTTCTCACAGCAAACGCTGTTCCAAGCATCACAGATCCATTGAGGACTCTCTTTTGAGCTCTGCTCTTGAAAAAGCGGTAACCTTCAGATTCGAAAGTCTCTTCGTCTGGGTAACGTGTTTCTTGTAGGGCAATGATACATATCTGATTTTCATGTAGTGCGTCGGTGAGAGTTTTCAGTTTGCCAATTTCTGTATGGGTGTTAATGTTGAACGTTGCTAGAAAGGTTTTTGATTTGGTTCTGAGTTTGACTGGTTGGGATACACCGAGACGCTCCGACTCGTCTCTCGCATGATGTCGAGTCTCCCCCAGAATCCGAATGAGACTCGTGCGTCGTAGGTTTCACGACGAGGGATTTATCCGAAGACTTACCCCCTGGGGTAAAAGAAATGTTGAAATGTTTTGCCATCATGCTCACTTGACTTGAGTTAGTTTTGGACGCATACGCATCCATGTTGCAACTAAGGTTGTTAGCCCTAGAGGTTGCCTCAAGGTGTTTTCTGGCTTGTCTATACTACCAAGGCTTGAAGCCTGGGAGTCCCCCAGCGCTGATCGGTTCGTCGACCCAGCTTCCCGCTGGGATTGGTTACCCAACCTTGCTCGACTTAACAGGGGCACCTCGTGTAGGTTACGTGCTGGAGTTGGAGTGAAAGAGGCTAAGTTGGATTCTCTTGCTGAATCCAATAGGTTAATGTTGCAGATGTTAGCAACGACGCATTTCACTCCCATTTGCCAGAGTCACAATGACTCCTCCCAGGTTTATTCCTGGGACCCTATTCAATATTATTTTTTAAAATAAATTTTAAAATTACTTATTTATTTATAAATTTCAATGTTATAATTTTACTTTTTAATTTAAAAATATTTTTATTTTAATTTTTTAGTGATTTTTTAAAATTTTTAGTGATTTTTTCTTTTGTATTTTATTGTTTCATTTTATTGTTTCATTGTAATATTTTGATTATATTTACCAGTTGAAATGTTATCCAGCACCAAGAAACTACACAGATATAATATTCGCTTATCACAAATATTACATCTACAAGAAATGTTGTTGTAATTAGGCTGAAATTTTGATAATAGCCTACAAACAGTGGCACTAAGAAAGCTTCGGGCAACACAAATGGCGGGAAACATGCGCTAACCTGAAAGAAGCAACAACCACTCAATTGGACGATGTTTCCAACGTTCCCAGATCCCACTCACGATGCATGGCTCACCCATTCCAACCATCCTCAGTAAGGTGCGCTTCTCAGCCGTTTCCGAGAAACTCGTTATTCCCAATTGCGGCGACCATGTGCGTTGTACGCTAGCAAGAGCCCTGCTTTGTAAGCGCGGGATCACTGGATCGAATCCCATCGGTGAGCCTTTGCAGTGTGTTGTGGTTTTTTATTTATAAACATTGGCAATTTCCAACCAATACCCACAGCTTGCTCCTGATGGTTCACAGGCGCGCAATGAAAGGAGCAGACTATGTACAATACTGTACTGTACATCAGGACTGCCGCTTGCCACGGCGGGTGAGTGGTTATCGTGTCGGACTACCAACCCCAAGCTTGCGGGTTCGCTCCTGGCCGTCGTAAGTGATTTTTGAAAGGCGGCAAAAATTACTACACATGTCATACGATGTTGGCATGTCAAATAACCCAAATGAATTCAGTTGGCCGAGTTCATAATGACAAAATTAATCTCCGGAGTTTCCGCCAACACAAAATTCCTCATTTCTCTACTAGAAAGTGCTATAGTGTTCAAGGAGCTTAGATATGTAATCTCCTTGACCTTCATAGTGCTTCAAGGAACAACTAAATTCGACATGCAAGCTACCCTTTGGGTGTCAAATAACAAAGCTTGCACCCGGCAGCCGATACAGTGGATAGGATAATCTTCTGCACAGTGTAGATGGCGGATGTGGTAGCCCAGTGCTCGGGATTAATTGCGTAAAGGGTACCGTCCTCACTTTGAGGCTAGGTGTCAGTTGTAGCGTCTCTACTCCATGTTAGAGGCGCCAGGATTGTATACTGGCAGTAGCTCTAAAATGCTTCATGACCGGCTTTGTGACAAGCCGACCGCAAAACTCAACGTCACGTCCTTATGGAAATGTTGTCTCATAGATTCGGAACTAAGGTTAGGGCGTCCCTGAAAGCGACGCGTGTTCGCAAGGCCCGGTCAACATGAAAAGTGTGCATCGGCGACGACGGCTAAACAAGCGAGCCCCCACTTTCTGTCTTGCATCGCTGAACGTCGGGACTATGTCTGGTCGCCACAGCGAACCAGCTAAAGCACCCGAGAAGAGGCACATTGACATCTGTGCAGTGCAAGAAACAAGATGGAGCAGACAAAAGTCTTATGACATTGGCTGTGGTTACAAACACAACGGGTCCCGTGCAATAACCAGCGGCGCCGTCATCGTCACATCAAACAAGTTTGATGGTTCTGTCTGTGAGGTGCAACACTACAGTATGACGTCTTATGCTGGTGCTGGTTTGGACTAAACGGCAGATGGTCCAAAGCTTCACACTTGAATTCTTTGAAAAGAGTCTATCGTAACGTTGGCTCAGTGCGGTCGTGAATGATTTTCACCATTTTCGAGAATTGAAAGTATCGTTGGGCGGCAACATCTCGCCAAAAAGGAAACACTTCAGGAGACTGTCCAGACGCACCCACTTCAGTGGCGGCAGAGGGCATTGGAAAGCTGGTGTAACGATACGACAAATGTTTCAATCGTTTTGGCGATTATGTTGAGACATAAGAATAAAACAAGCAAACATTTAGTAGTAAAATCCGTTTGGTATGTCAATCTGTTATATTCATACAGTCCATCGGACCTTGAAAGAAAACCAGCCCTCGAATGTACTACGCGCGCGCTTTCAATAGTACAGCAGGGGGCCATGGTGCGCCACAAGCTCGGCCAAGGCCACCTCAGCAGCGAATATCAAAACTGACGCTTGCCGTTCTTACTTTATATGAAAGACCCTGTAGTGTGCACTCACAGTCTATACTTGTGTCATGGAAGTGTTTTGATTTGCAGAGTAGGTGGTGAAAACCGTGAACTGCCAATCTTGTAATGACATGGCTTAGTTCGAAATTAGCTTTTGTCCACGAGCGGTCTATCATGGCCCCTGTGCCAAAGAAGTCTGCTTGTACTTCTTCTCTTTTCTCTGTTAAATTGCCAGCAGTTTCTCTGATTCACCTGTGCTCGGTAGGGGTATGCTTGTCCTGAGGTCATCTACGAGGAAAGATTCCTTTGCCAGGAGATATACAAGGCTAGATCGTGTCGTTTTTTGATACTACTATCACCTTCTTTATATACAGGGTCTTTATATTTGCTTGGCAAGGACATTCTCGCTCCGCCAGTGACTCCTCAGTTGCCGGCTGCCACGCGCGCGTATGTACGGCAGAATACGGTGCTTAAAATCAGTATCTCTTAGCCAGTTGTTTTATTGTGATTGTGTATAGTGCTGTAAGGCCTTATGTGAAATATTCGTTACGTGGACGTGTATATCTGCACAATACCTACACAAAGTGCAGGAAATCGTGCGCTAGAACAAGAAAACAGTTTCGAGTGAAATTTCCAGGGAGACCCATTCCTATAAATCGGACAATAAAGCAACTGGATAGTTTGAGATTCAAACGTACAGGTTCAGTAAACAATAAAAATAGACGTTAAGGTCGTTATTTCCTTACTGAAGCTAAATTAACCGAAGTAACCGGAAACTTCTTAAGCAGATGCCGGTAATGTTTGGCAGCGGATTGATCTACTGTTAACATGGTGAGTGAAAATGCTTGATACTCATTTTAAGCAGCGTATTCTGCCGTACATACCGTCACTGACAGGGCGCGTGAGCAAAAATGTCCTTGCCAAGCAAATATCAAGACCCTGTAGTTCGCTTTCACCCTTTCCAAGGTGGATAGGTTCCTCGTTGTTAAATGTGTCCAGATGATTACAATGCCATAGGTCATCATTGGAAGAATTTTTACTCTGAATAGCAGCATTGCTGTCTCCAGACTGAGTGATCTGATGTATTTTATTTCGTGCATTGCTTGGGTTACCTTATCTGTGACATTGCAGTGTGATGCCTAAATATTTAAAGTCTGGAACTATCTTTAATTTTTTATCCCGAAAGAAAATCTCTGCTGAGGCGGGTACTCTCCCTCCTTTCCGGAAGATCATGTTGTCTGTTTTTGAGCTGTTGATGCCCAGCACCACTTTTGCACGTCATTCACAGTTTCCTGGAGTTGTGTTAAATCTCTGGAGCAAATTACAATGTCATCAGCTTATGCGCAGGAGAATACTCCCTCTTTTTGGGCTATTTGTAGGATATCTGTGGTTGATATTATAAACAGCCAGGGGCTCAGCGGGTCTCCCTGGAGGACCCCGTTTGATTGAGCTATCGGTTCTGATAGTGAGGTTGTCCGAAATTCGTACTTCGTTCCATTGCAGTATTGATGTGATGAGATTGGCCCATATGTTGTTCATGCCTAGCATTTCCTTTAGCTTTTCCGTTGCCCTCTAAGGCATCCCATATTTGGTTTAGCAGGAGGAAAATGGCGTTTAGGGTGGAACGTCCCTTTCTAAACCCAAACTGGTTCTCTGGCAGAAGCTCGTTTACTTCATCATTTATTTTTCCAGTTATAATTTCGGTGAAGATTTTGAAGCGGCAATTTTCCAGTGTTATGCCTCTGGGATCTACTTTCCCTTTATATCAAATTTTACAATTGACTTTCTCAACTGATCAAGTATGGAAGCTGTTTATATACATTTGTTATATAACTTTGTCCATATTGGGGATAGCAGGTGTGCAGTGTCTTTTACATATTCATTATAGATCCCGTCCAGTCCTGCGGCTTATTTATTTTTGGTGCTGTCTATGGCGATTCTAGTTTCCTCAATGGTCAGGGGGTACCCAGTCTGTTGGTATTTGTGGAGAGATGATATGTGGATCTTTTCTGGAATGCGCTAGATCCTCGATATTGAGAATCTTGCTGAAGTGTGATTCCCAATTTTCCATGTCTATGTAGTGTGTCTGTGAATGTTTCTTTGGACGTAGCGCTATGAACGGGTTTTTCTTGGCTTCCTCTTCTAGCTTCCTGGCATCTGCTTCTAAGTAGGCGCGCTTCTTTTCTTTCAATGTTCTCTTGTAGAGATTCCTCTTGTCGTTCTATATGTGTAGTAGACTTTGGTTCTGCCCTAACTGTTGTAATTTTTGTAATTTTTGTAGGGTGTCCCTCCTCAGCCTATAACATTCACTATCAAACCATATCTTTGTTCTTTTTGTGGCCCGCGGAATGGTGGTCTTTCCTCTATTGTTCTTGTCGCGTCCTCCAGCCTTCATTTATCTATTAATGAGTCTAAAAGTATTGTTGAATCTAGTTTCTCGACATCTATTTTCCTTGAAAGGGGCTGAGTTGGCTTTTCCTGTAGCTTTCCCCATTCCCCTTGGATATTTATTTCAAGTGGTGAGTGTTTCCTTATCACAGCGTGGTTTGCTGTCCATAATGTAAATACGTTTCCTGTTATTGGTCCTTTTGTAAGTGCAATATCTATTGTTCTCTTTCTGTTGTGTGAGATGCATGTGGGGTTGTTTAGCAGGATGAAGCCTTCTTCCAGTTTATCCAGGACTAGCTTTGTTTTGTAGTTCGGAATGTCTAATCTGCAGTTAAGGTCACCTGCGATAATTATTGGTTTATCTTGCTTGCTTTGAATGATCGTCCATTATGTCGAATGCTATTATGTTCGGTAGGAAATAAGCGGCTCCTATTTCCAAAAGTAGGGTATGGTCCTGTTGC
This sequence comes from Meconema thalassinum, assembly GCA_946902985.2. Classification (NCBI taxonomy): domain Eukaryota; kingdom Metazoa; phylum Arthropoda; class Insecta; order Orthoptera; family Tettigoniidae; genus Meconema; species Meconema thalassinum. The sequence continues at coordinate 1,608,469 of OX336399.1, read as the reverse complement.
CTTGTTGATAATATTGGGGTTACCCGGAAGGTCTACCTTTTTCTCCCTGTCTAGATTTAAGGTGAATACCATAGAAGTGTGGGTGTTGCCAGTCATCAGTGACGAATGTTTCCAATAGGATTGCCATATCGTAACCTATTACAAAGTGTTCTGGGTTCATACTCATAGCAGTGTTTAGCCCTTCTATGATCCACATCATGATTCTTAATTTTCTTGGTGCGTCTTTTAAGTTTTGGTTCTTAGTATCAACTACTTTCTCTTTTGAGTTATTCGTGGGAACGACCAATTTCACGAAAGGTCCGAAATCGATAAGTCTGACATTAATCCCTGTCGGCCAGAATTCCTCCTCATATACCATTGCCATTAGATCGAATGGGATCCCCACTTTCAAAGCTTTCGTATCGTAATTGGTTGCTACTTCTTCACACGTAACGTTTTCCATAATTCCTCTGTTTTCTAGGTACTATAAGGCATCGGAGGTAATGTGCGGGCCTAAACGCCCCACAAAAAGCCAAGCTTTCTTCGTTGCTGCTTGCAATTCTTCAACTCTTGGACCTGAGCTTATCGTTGCGTATTGCTGTCTTGTTTGCCTTCTATCTGATTTGCTGGCAACTTGAACCCATTGCCCCGGATAGTATGTATATTCCAGCACTGCCTTCGTAATGTAACAGGCCGTACTGTAGGAAGCACGCGAAGGCAATCAGCTGATCGATTAAGGCGAATGTTACGAGTTGTTTTGTGAGTGTAATGCGAAGTTATTGGAAGCTTTTTGCGAATAATTGGGGTTGTTGAGTCTCAGTTATTTATTTTAAAGTAGTTAAATGCCCTTTTTCTAAATTATCGTAATTTATCACATCAAGATGCACATAAATAACTGTAGGCCTAATTGAAATAGTGAGGCTATGCCGTTTTGGTTAGGTATGCTATCTCCACGTGGAGAGTTGAGTTAATTCAGAGGATATATTGCTCCTTGTATATAATAATTGAATATTTACTGTATAGCACTGTTTTGTGTAAATACAATGTGTTGTGTGTAGAAGTGTGTGTGAAAACAAGCAAGTGTCACTATGCCAAGAAGTTGTTGTATGCCAGGATGCAAATCCAACTACACGGTTATACCAATATTTTCATTTCCTTCCGACGAGGAAAGAGTTAATCTATGGAAGAGGAAAATGCCAAGGGAAAATTTATCAGTTACTAGGAATACGGGAGTATGCATCATTCATTTTCCTAAAGTTCAAATTGAGAGAGAAATCAGAGCAACCCGTGCTGACTGTGAGTCCTGCTTTGGTCTTTGTTGTTGTTGTTGTTGTTCAGATTTATAGTAGTGAGTTTTATGCGATACAGAACAAGCTTACAAGTAATTAAAAGGATAGTTACTGAGCCTGAATTTGTAGTGTTCCATGGGTAGGGAATATTGAGAATAAGCTGCCTTTTTTTCCCCTGAAGCTAAGTAAGATTAAAAGACAGCTTAAAATGTAGAACTAATCTGGGCGAACATATTCCTAAATAACTGTAGTAAAATTCAAACAAATGTTTGTGTGGAAGAAAGTGGCTCAAAACGATCTTGAAAGGGTAATGCCGGAAGTTCCAAGAAGAAAAACAGGAAAGCTGCCGTATTTATGGACATCTAAATGTATGGAGGTAATGCTTTATATTATTATACATTTTAATTTTTGTACGATCGTTGTTTCCATGCTTTTATTAATGCATAATAAGATTTGTTAGGTGGGCTCACAAGTAAGACAATCGTTATCCTTTGACTGTTTCTATCACGTTTTAAACCTACTTCTCCTGAAATTATGCCGGCCTTATTTACTATATTTCGAAAGATCACAGTGTTAAGGTTTTCATTTGTTATATTAATACAACATTCGTCAATACTTCTTAACTGAAATACAAATTGTATCGCATAACTACGATGTTTGCTTGCATTGCGCGGGTCTAACGGAGCTAGCTGATCGCCTCTTTGGGTGACGTCACCGGAGCTACAATACGGCCTGTACATTACGAAGGCAGTGATTCCAGGTTTTGATTTCTCACCTGTGCCAATTCTTGTGATGATGGCGTCTGTTCGTCAATTTTCTTGTAACGGTTCACTTTAACGTCTGCTGTTCTCTCGTCATGTTTTGATGTCAGTGTTGAGCGCTGAGCGCTTTCTATTCCCTCTTTTATTAATTTCCTTAAGTTACCCGGAAGAGTGTCAATCAAATCAGTTAGTTTTTGTGCGACATTATTGGTGATTTTGTCTTCAGTGGTCTGGCTCCTGGCTGTTGTGGTTATAGAAGTCGCCGCTTGATGTCGAGGGTTGTACTTGTAGTTCCAGGTGTTCCGTCTCTAATTAGTGCGCTAGTTGTGTCATACGAACTGTCGGTTGTAGGCGCCAGAGAGCTTCTATCTCTTTTCTTTGTAATCTCTGAATCTGTTTCATGCGCACTGTCGATAGATGGCGCTGCAATTTTCACAGAGCGTCTGTCTTTTGACTTTGTCATCTCTGATTTAGGTAAGCCATTAACCTCTTTTCCTACGTTTGCTAGATCAACATACTTATGTTTATCCTAGGTTTCACAGTCTTCGCCTTTGTTCAGGGATCGGAAACAATCTTCCATGGTATTCACCGCTTTAAGCAATTCCTCCTTCATAACTTTACTTAGTTTGCCGTTTATTTCCTATATACTTCTCAATTTTCTTAGAGCAGTTTTCACACGTTCGTCTTGTATATCCATTTATGATTCCAAGCAACTAGAGATATAAACTAGCATATCGCAAAGTAGCTTTGTGTTCCAGCATGCTCAAGGACCTTCCTAGGATCTTCTTCCCCGTGCTCTGGTTCGAGGAACGCGCCTCCATGACGTCAGACATGGCGGTGTCCCTCAGCTATCTGCTGCTACTGCCCAGTCTTGGTCTGGCTTCCTCCTTGGTCATGGTAGCCTTTGGTGTGGTCGTCATCCTGGTGGCTAGCATCACCATCGTCAAGAGACGGCGCACTCCCAGGTTGGTATCCCTGCTGTGTGCCAGAACCACACGCACTTCTAATCTTAATCTTCTTCTCTTCTTCATATCCCGGTTCCAGTGATCTGGGTCAGGGTGTGAATCAAGGACCTCCATACTTTTCTGTCTCTCCACCACTCTCGTCCCTCTTCCAGTACATCCTCCACTCTCACTCCTCTTTTCTCAACGCTCTTCCTCACTGCATCCATCCACCTCATCCTCGGCCTTCCCCTTTGATGCCTTCCCGTGACTTTCTCGGTAAATACTCGCTTCGGGACTCTGCCTTCTCCCATTCCCATCATATGCCCATACCATTTTTGCTTACTGTTCTCGATTTTGTCTTGTAACTTTGGGAATCCTGTTTTCTCCCTAATTTCCTTGTTTCTGATCTTACCTCTGCGGGTCTTTCTGATTATACCTCTAAGGAACTTCATCTCTGCAGCCTGGATTCTACTTTCCACCCGGTTAGTTGTTGTCCACGTGCCTGCTGCTTATAGGTGTGTAATATGTTGAATACTGTACTTCCCTTCACACTCTGCTTGTTGGATCCACTTACCAATTTCCTCACTTATCCCTCCATCGTCTGTGAGGACACTTTTCACAACTTGTAATGTTTTCCATCTACCGCAATATTCCCCCTACCATCTCACACATTTCTTGTTATCAATACAGTACCGTCTGACCCTTCTTCACACTGATTTTCATTCCATGCTCTTCGATCTCCTGGTTCCAAACTTTAACTTGTTCTTGGACTTCCAATTCATCGCCCCCCCCCCTCCCCCAGGGGCTCATATCTAGTGGGACGTGGGTTGGCGACCACGGGACCCCAGCTGAGTCCGGCGTTGCTTCCACTTACTTGTGCCGGGCTCCTCTCTGTCTTCTTTCCTGTCGACCTCCCTTGGTCAACTCTTGTTCTTTTCCGACCCCGACGGTATTAGGGTATCCGAGGCCTATGGAGTCTCTTCCTTTCCCGCCTTAATTGGCCCTTGTCTCATCTTTCCTGGTCCCTTCCTTCTGGGAGGGGTCAGCCTTCTTTTTCTTTTTCTGTTATCTCCTGCCTTCTGCTCAAGGTCCTCAAGGAGGTGGGGTGTATGTAGCCCCACAAATTATGGTGCACCCTAGAAAGTGCTACACCCTTAGGGGCTCACGGCTGGTGAGTTCGGGAGTTGGCGGCCCCGTGGAATTCCTGAGCTGGGTCCGGTTTCCCCCTTTTGTCCCTTACCTGTGGGCCGGACCCTCTCCTCTTTCACTTTCCTGTTTTTTTATTGTTTTTTTTTAAATTATATTTCCTTTTCCCTTTAAGATTCCCGCACTGTTATTTTTGCATCTCCACTCCAATTTGTGGGCGTTTTCAATCTCCGTTGCATTTTGTAAGTCTTTTCGATCTACGTTTCATTTTGTGAGTGTTTTTCAACCTCAATTGCATTTTGTAAGGATTGACAATCTAAATTGCTTTTTAGTAAGTCTTTCAATATCGGGGGGAGGGGGGGGTCCTTTTGTAAGTATTTTGAATTTCAATTGCATTTTGTGGGTATTTTGAATCTAAATTTCATTTTGTGCGTATTTTTAATCTCATTTGCATTTTGTAAGTATTTTGATTTCACTTGCATTTTGTAAGTATTTTGATTTCACTTGCATATTGTACGTATTTTGAACTTCACCTACATTTTGTGCGTATTTTTCGATCTATTCCTTTTGTGAGTATTTTCGTTCGAGATTCCCTTATGTACGTATTACCGCTCTCCATATTGTGAGTAGTTTCAATCTGAGTTCCTTTTTGTAAGTATTTTCCTGCTCACTTCCTTTTCGTTCTGGTTTCTACTTCATTGACATTTTCGCCTGGATGTTAGGCCCCTTAAAACAACAATTATCATCATCATCATCGTCCACCCGTATCTTTATGAACTATATAGTATGGCCTCGGGTGCCGGGTGCAAGCTTCCCAAAGCTTCTGAATTACAAATAAACACTAATACAGCCATCACAATAACACAGGTCATCACACAAATTCCACACACACCCAAGTACACGGGGCTACAAGACCAGGATGTCGCAAAGCAACAACAACAACAACAACGAACGTTTCAAGATGGCAACATTACAATTACCAAATATAACACACACATAAACAAGATGTTCGATAACGATTAAAAGTAAGGTCAGTGTTTGGTGAAGCTGTCACTAGATGGTGTTGCTACACCCTCGCCAGGCCTCGGGGCAAAATGTCAAATGGATAAAGCCTTGCGCCATGCGGATATAGATTCCATGGCTGTGTGGATAAGCCCCGATAATGTTTGGAAAAAATTTGCGGATAGTTTTAGAATACAATCCGAACTTGTTGAATATCATTACTAGGACCCGGATGTTTACTGTTATGTTATTTTTCCGTTATGTTTTTCCATGACAAATGTAAGACGATGATTTTAGCTAATCTCATTCAAATAATGTCATTAAGCATAATTAACACTCCGAACTGAAAAGAGTTGCAATTCTGGCTGAGTAACACAGCACTTGGCCTAAGGGAACGACTTTCCCCTCAAATGTCTAAATATGTTGCTTTAAAAATGTATGCTAAAGCATAATAAAACATATTATTGTAATGAAAGTAGATTCGGATAACAAACGTGTGGATGCGGATAATACTCGTGCGGATGCGTGGCGGATGCGAATAAAGTTCTGTTTATCCACGCAGGGCTCCGGGAACATTTGCACACGCTACAATAATCAGAATTCACGAATTCTTACTCGGTGTTGCTTTTGAGTGTTAATATTCATAACACTTCCCTCTGAAGTTTCCTGTCACCTGAGCATCTCATGTAGGCCCTAATCCTGTTCAATGGTCATCTAGCCCTCGAATGACGTCAGTTCAGTTGGATGATGACAAGCGATAGATCATAGTTAATATTGTAGGCTCTTTTTTTGTGTAAATTCTTCTGAATCAAAGAACGAAGATCCGAATTAAATCTGATATTGGTTTCTTTTGAGTTACGGTATTTGATTACCGTGGCGTGAGGTTTTCCTATTTGTTGACACTGGCTGAGTGTGCCCAAGGTTGCAGGATTTAATCCTGGCGCAGTCAGTTTACATTTGCGGACTCGCAAATACGAAGAAGCCGTCCGTGTCAGTACATTTAAGTTTAACTTACTGACACGTTAAAGATCCCCTTCGCGGCGAAATTTCCGGCACCATGCGTCTCTAAAAGCCTCAGTAGTTAAAACAAATAACATTACCGTATTATTAAAATTATTTGTTGTTTATGTTTACTCGTACGTTGAATTGGAAACAGACATAATCGTGAGGTAAGTGTGTAAGATGACGTCGACATCCTGCCCCATACTTGTGCAATATAACACCAAATCCAGGAAGTTGGGATGATCCACCAATATTTTTATCGACTTAGTATCTCGACTTTGCCCTTTGAAAATCTGCCGAGCACTTTTTAACGACTATTCTTGGGTTTCTATATGGAATAACGCGTGACATTTTCGAGGTCACGTTCGGTGGTTCGGATTCTGTGTTCATGATTGAGAGATTAACGGTCACGGAGAGTCGGAATCGACTAAACGAATAGAGAGAGAAAAGTAAAATCCTCCTTCCTTGGCTTCTATCAGTGACCTGGCGCTCATTAACAACTTAAGATAACTGTTGTCGTTTCTTCCAACAGGCAAGATAGCTGGAGTCCGGGGGTCAAACTCGAGGCCATGAAGATGTCGCAAGCAACAGACGGCTCGGATCTGGAGTCGGAACCTGAACAAGAACGACTCATTATTCCTCCTCCAAGCGCTAAGTGATCCTTTTCTCCGGGGGATTCATCAGTACCAACATTGCCATTGTTATTTGTTGTCGTAGTTGGTCAAGGGACGAATGTTTTAGGTTAAGAACTGAAATATGTGCCATACATTACGTGTTTAGAAGTATAATATTATCGTAGTTATAGCGTGATTGCTGCTAGATGATGAGAGGGCAAATCATGACCTACAATAGAGCAGACAACTAAACGTTCTCATCTTAACCAGTACAAATATGTACGGTACTTATTTCTACATAGCAATACCCAGCGTCTTTAAATGAATATTCTTACACTAAGAGAACGTGCCATACCATTACAGAATGTTCCCTAAAATATATTAATGGTATGTGTTGCTAGCACTGGTCTGCGAGTCTTGCCGCAACTAGATTGCTAACCTCCGTTCTCCATCTCTGAAGCTGGCTGAGATCCCAAGGCTAGATCGACAGTCATTTGTCTCAGGATTTCTGTAAGTTAAATATCCCTGCAGCTTCACATTCGTCTGAATAAGAACCCGGAGTTAACAAAATAAGTGTAAGTTACGTCATTTTGCTGGTCTGAGGTTACGCAGTGATCTCACAACCACCAATGTAGTGAAAGTTATTCCCAGTCAAGGGACGATGGGTGGTTTGCGAGGCCAAAACAGCTTTGTACTGAGGATTAAAACAGATTTGCGAAACATGTTGTTAAATAATATCCATAGTCTTTATTTTTCCGCGCCGTATTAGGAATTCTAGTTTTCATGATACGGTTCAGCTCTATTGTAGGAGCAAAGTTGCCAAGTAGTGTATCTTTGGTCAAGTCATTGTTGGTGATCTTTGTCAGGGCGCTGTGATACACGAGATTGTTTTGCAGGCGAAAAATTCTTCTGGTACTGAGTTCCTGACATTTGAAGCGTGTGTATATGATTCGTCATACATTATGTTTTCTGTTGAAGATATTGGACAAGTTGTGTTAAGGTAGGTCTATAGTACATAACATGTCCAAGAATTTGCAGTGGGTGATTACTATTTGCTAGTCTTCCGTGATCCTAAAGTTTGTTTCAAAATACGTCACTATCTACTGAAAACTTAACAGAGCCGCAAGGAGTCAGTTGTTTATCGTGTAGATCTATGGGCAGATCTTGTCAAACGACAGTAATGTTGTCAAGTCGTTTTATAATCTATACCGTAGTCTAATAATGATTCATGCTGGTGATAGTAATCGTCAGCTTCTCGAGAATCATTTAAGTCCACTGATGGATTTAGTAAGAATGCCCACAAACCGATAGAATAGCGCTGAGCCATCAGTGAATGAGATAGTAAACTCTGATCTGTGATCTCTTCAGGACGCACTGGTTTGGTCGGCAGAGATCAATCGCCAACGTATGCAGACATAAGCGGTGTGCGCAGATCAGGATCTTATTATGAGCTCATAAGAGTCAAGGTCCTTTAGTAACCTCAATAAACTCAGTACATTGAGATGCGCAGATCAGGGTTTACGAATTCGTCATCGTTGACTCATCTTTGAAATTTCGCAATTCAATGCTAGAACACGGCTGTAAAAATGAATACTCTTTTAGAACTCGCGGAGTTCTGTAATTTTGTACCCCTGCAATAATCAGGGTATTCTAATTCCTCTGGCACAGAAATTTTGTACACTTGGTCGTATGAGCAATGCATATCCTTACTTTGGTACAATCGGCTACTTCTTATAAACGGAGTGTAATAGTCTGTTCGAAGTAATAAGGAAAACCACAGTAACGAAGTTATGGTGTTATTACAATAAGTACGGCTGCTCTGTGTCTGCAGATGGTTAGTTCAACAAGAAAGGTTGTGCATTTGGAAGTCAAACTAGCTAGTCACTAATGGTGGTCACATTTGCCGAGTGTATCCAAGCTGTAAGTGTTCACCGTCCAGTATGAATGTATTGTAATGTTGTTACGAGCTCAATATAAAATATATTTAATGTAAATCGCACTGACTTCTTCTTCCTTTCCTGTCCACCATAGCCGAGTGATTGGTGCAATCCTAAGTCAAATAGGCTATAAGATTAACGAATCAGCATGAAATAACAATTTCTCATTGTAGGTGACAAGAGTATTATGTGCAGGGTGCACTTTTTGACCAGGATGATTTTCTTTAACCATTCGAATCGACTAACCATCCTCCCTATATTTTAATAATTTGAAATTTTCACATTTTTCTCTTCTTTTCGAATGATCATAGTTCATTAGGTGAGGAATGAATTCCAGGAGAAACGTTCACCTACAGTTGGCCTGCACTGGTGAAACTAAACAATGAACAGGAATAATTAACAAACATAGCCATCATAAATTAAATGGAGGGTGTATGTGAGGAATATTATTAATTAAAATTAATTGGTATTCTGCCCGAAGGCAGGTCCGAGCCTCCGAAGAGGCTACCCCCAGCCGGAGTTTACGTGCGGTAGGGCCTTTCCCCTCCTCCTTATGTTGGCCAACAGCGCGCAGTTCCTAGAACCGGCTTACCATCCAAGTTCCGACCTCGCCCAATGCTGCTTAACTGTGGAGTTCTCATGGGATCCGGTGTTTCAACACGGCTAGGCCGTTGGCCATGAGGAATATATACGTAATTTTTGAGTTTGCAAACTCATTGAACAAAACCTGGTGAGAGTAGGCTACACGGTAATGCATATGCAGTACATAACCATTCAAACCCGAGTTGTTATGTTCAATACCCAAATCAGAATAAAAACTAACTTTCTTAACGAAAATTTCTGATTGCTTCACTGATAACTACAAAAGGCGTATGGTACACATGAGGCAAAACGCCATGTTATCCATGTCTTTGAAAGAAACCTTCACCTACTCCGTTACTATACACTAAGTTCTTAATTTGTTTTGCCTTGAACTCTTGAACAGAGAAAGCTTGGTTGGTTCCTCAGTTTAGGGGCTGCGACAACGTGGTCATTTAGCCCCGTGTACTTTGGATGCGTCTAGAATCTGTCTGATAACCGGTGTTAATTGTGATAATAATAATAATATCGTATGGCCTCGGGTGCCTGGTGCAAGCTTTGCTATTTGACACCCAGAGGGTAGCTTGCATGTCGAATTTCGTAGTTCCTTGACTATGAAAGTCAAGGAGGTTAGATGTTAGATACTGTACCTAATCTCCTTGAACACAATAGCGCTTTCTAGTAGAGAAATGAGGAACTTTGTGTTGGCGGAAACTCCCGAGATTAATTTTGCCATTATGAACTCGGCCTACTGAATTCAAATGGGTTCATTGACATGCCAACATCATATGACATGCGTATCATATTTTTGCCGCCTTTCAAAAATCACTTACCACGGTGAGGGGCGAACCTGCAATCTTGGGGTTAGTAGACCGACACGCTATCCACTCACCCACCGTGGCAAGCTGTTAATTGTGATGAGAACAGAGAAAGGACTTCTGCGAAACATATGGAGTGACTTGAACAAGTTAGTGGTTGGTTGGTTCCTTAGTTTAGGGGCTGCGACAACGCGGTTATGTAGCCCCGTGTACTTGGGGTGTGTGTAGAATTTGTCTGATAACCGGTGTTAACTGTGATGACTGTATTAGTGTGTGTTATCTGTGATTCAGGTAAGGACTGTAGATATATATTTTTAAGTATTTTCTACTTTTGCTACCAAATGCTACAGTCAGCGACAACTAGTTCTGAACTCTGTTACTATATGCCACCGCAGTCTGCTCCTGGTGACGAACGTTGGAACCTAAGAGCGTTATTCAAATCTAACCTATAATTTAGCTTCACGCAAGTGTAATTAGTGGAAGGTTCTTTTACATGTCATAAATCTATGACATGGGACCGCCGGCCTTACTTCCCCTCCGAAGAAAGGCATACTGAGGGATTTTAGCGCTCTTAAGAAATCCGACGGCTTCGGCCGGGCATAGAAGCTCATTGTCAGCATGCTACCGACTACGCCACCGAAGTTATGCTCCCACAGCAAGTAGTGGCTTCTCGCGAAATACAATATTTTTTGTTGAATACGCGGTAATCTACAATTGAATGGTTACCCCGAATAAAGATCAAACCCACAAAAACTCGAAAGTTGAGTTTCCAGAGGAAACATTTGTTTTATATGCATAGAAGATTGAAAAACGAATGATTTACTTATGAGATTTAAATCAAAATCAATGTTCTTTTCCCTTTGCCAACAATTTTCTATTTGTGGGTTAGATCTTTATTCGGGGGAACCATTCAATTATACAACATCCATTTTTATCTCACGGCATTACTGAACGTTTTTGTTAACGTTTCCGAAGGCATCTATTGTGCCCTTTTAGCAAGAAATATGCCAATCACAGTATACCAGCGTAGCTCAATTCGGGATTTTCGGGGCAGCGGTAAGTTCCCCCACTCTGTGACTCACATATTTTGGATTAATTAGAGGATACACTTGCAAAAATAACAACAAAATCAACTCCTATTTTAACACATTTAATTTATCAAAAATTATGGCGCTACAAACAATTTAACAATTTAATTACTGACCCATAATCATCTACTTGTTCCAAATGAACAAGGAATAACAATATAATAAAACAAATATTGTATTAAAACATATGGTTTCCATATAAACCAACAATTCCTAATTATTTTTACTTCCATAAAGCATCAACTGTGAGTTTCATATAACTCCGAGCTCTTTTGGCTCAATGCTTTCTGTAATAATGGTGTCACTCTTTGTACACCTCAAATACTACTTTTTATATATTTACTTAATCATCAAACAAATGTATAATTACATTTAAAATTACATCTTAATTATCTAACTCAATATTTTGGGCATTTTTCACATGTTTTCAGCTGTTATCATCTCTCTCTCTAGTTTCACAAATACATTAAGGTAATCAGGAAATTACTTGTGTACTCCAGAGTATGAAGATACTTGACACAGTCAAAAAACTATGGTCACTCCCGAAACCTAGTTGCCTTCAATTAACTCGTGGAATCCTACTTCCATACAACATTACAATAGGGATTGTTATTTATTTCTTACGTCTTATAAGACCATTATCACATAAAAACTACGATCTGAACAGGCAAGCGGAAATATCAATCTACAAGGACCTCGGTTCAACGCCCGGGTCGTTAACAACTTTAAACACTCACGGTGTATTCATTACTCCTTACAAAACGGCCTTCAGACACCCCTCCTTCTCCGAGGGTCTGACCGTGCTACTCGAGCGTTATTTATGACTATGCGGGAACCCTCCCGTCTAGCCTAAGCTTATAGCTCTCTTTAATGCTTTTACAAAACACAAACCTTTCATTCTCAGTTCTTTGTGGAGACCTGGCCTTCCATTCCTCGTTTAAATTCAACACTATTACTGGGCTCATAAACCACATTCGTAATCTTGGCATTATTAATTATGAAAGGTCCTCATTGATTGGGGAAGAGTAATTACACATACAACGACGAATAATAAAGGGGCTTTCAAAATAAGAGGATTCTGAGTTCGAATCTCTTCACATGCCTCGGGAACCTTTCCCATATAGAGGACCATACAAAATGCGATTTAAAGTCAGCCTATAGCTATAAGACCTACGCTCAATACCATACATTTGCTCCCTTTCAATAACATACACAATGCCTCGTGATACTACGTCACAAATAGAGGACTTATACCAAATCTCAATTCGCTACAATCAACTACCTCTCATAAGTAATTTACCAAGTACATTAACTTTTACGCGTTCCTAGCGTGACATTGTACTTTAATTGCGCTCCTTTTGCGCTATACATTTTTTAAAGCCTAGCGTCATCCAAAGAACTGATAATACCATATTAACAATTGACACACATTTCAATTTTTTATATTATTCCTTTCCTTTGACAATAACTTATTTGATCTTTATTTATTATTTCCTTACTTGGCTATTATTATTATTATTTCATATCTTTATTCTTTACACAAGCTCAAAAGCTATTTCTTTCATATCTCAAATTTACCTTTATTTAAATATCTTTCATGATAATTATTAATTTTTCGCTTGCTCTTATGACAGTCGTTAAATACATTAACATTTTATTCATATATTTCCTCTATTGGATTTATTCTTTACATAATTATTTATAGTTTTTCAAATTTCTATTATTGTTCAGACCGCGTTTTCGTTTATTCAGTATTTATTTATTTAAACACATCCCTTTTACTCAAAAACTCCGGTGGATTTGTACACAATCACTTCCTGACACCAAAATATAATGAAATTCATTACTCACATGTTTTTAAGGTCGTCCCATGACCTTTATCCTTGTGCGGTGTTTCATTTTGGCCCACTTTAAAATTTACTCCATATTATAGAAATTCATCTTATGTACAAACACTTCTTGACACATATTTAATACACTTAACATTGACGACATTTTTAATACACTGGTGTATCCCTTTAGAACACACAATAAACACTAAAAAATATTGATTTAACACACAATCTTGATAGATTTACACTTCACAACTCTTGATCACTAGGCCGTATTTCTTAGCCTATCACACGTGACCTCTTAATCTCCCGTTTCCAAGGGTGAAATTTATTCAATGTCGGCTTCCTATCCTGCAGAATACGAAAGTCTCGAACATCTACCTTTCCCTGGAATCCTAATTCTTCGAATCCTATTCTGGATGACCGGCTATTTCTCTAGCTTGAACGGCTTCTTTTAGATCTAGTTTATCGATCCTAGTGAAAGTCTGTTCGGATCGAGGTCCCCTCGATAACCTATCGATGCTCGATGGATTTATTTTATAGCGGCTAGTACTTCTCGAGTCTAGTGCTTTAGAAGGGTTCGTCTGCTTTCTGGAGATAATGTCTATAGTCTCCGTTCTTCTTTATTTAATCGGTTCTAGCACTCCTACTTTTCTGAGATACGTTGCGAACCTTACTCTGTTTTTCCCTAGTTGGGTTCTTTAATTTAGATAACTGTTTATCTTCCTATTACGGTACTTCCGTACGTTATGATATTTTCGTTCGTCTATTTAAAGACCTATCGCCTTAAGTCCAACGTTCGCAGCCTGCTCGGACTATATTTTACGAACTTTTCACTGTAAACTTGTGTACTGTCGGACCTAAATCCTGTAACTAGGATTTTCCTAAATTTTTAACACGGTGATACTTTAATATTTCTTCTTTACAACTCCTTATGGAGGCAAGCAAGTTGTTAATACTGCGACGCCTATGGCTATCGGATATTAATTCTGCGGTATAATACAGCGTTTCTCCCCTCAAGGAGTACTGGTAAACTGTCTTCGATGTGACGCAGAGTGACGCCCCACACGGCTGTCTGAATACTGATGCGTAGCAACGCCCCCCTCGGGCTGTTTGGAACTGCTTGTACTGATGCTCCAGCGTCGCGTCCCCCTGGACTGTCTGAGACTGCGTGATACGTAGCAACGCCCCCTCGGGCTGTTCGGAACTGCATATCTGGCTTGGTGATGCCAGGAGCTTTATACTATTTCACTACAAAAAGATAAAACTCTAGCCCTTTCTGTGGCCAACTTTTAAAGTAATGGTTGCACAATTATAAAAATTATACCTTCCGAAAGCTCGTCTTCTCAATGTCAAATAATCTCATTGCGTATAAGAATCGATCGTGCAATTCGGAGATATTAATTAATTTCTCGTCCTCAACTGTGTGGGTGTTGCTGTTCATTTGCATTCTCCCCTCTCCACAGGCCTTGGTAAATCCCCGATGACGTCTACTTGCGTTTGCAGTTTTCTCCTGTGCAATTATTAAAGGGTTTTTCTTTACACAAAAATCTCTTAATTCGAAATGATTCACCGTACTATAATTGTTTACTTATTTTTATGCTCGTAAACGGGTTAAATCTAATTATTCTTCTTCTGGCGCATAGGCGGTGTTGTCGTTTTTCAGCAAGCTAAGCTCGATTTCCGAGTCAGGCTTCCTTGTCTAATAGTGGGAATTTTCCACTCGGTTATTAATACTCATGACTAGCTCCCTTCTGAATGTCAAGAGGGGTGATCTCATCTCTCGAACACCTGGCTTTCGTTGCTTGCACAACGTTAGGCTAGCATCCTAGCTTGATCTTTCTCTATGTTACATTAGAAACTGTACGTTTCTTTCATTTCTTCCCCAGATACATGGATTCGACCTCCTTGGACCCTATGGCACATGGGTTCACTATACATATTTCACATTGATAATCGAGAAATGAGCACAAAGAACAAATCACTCCCAACTGCCCAGGATGTTAACCAAGTAGGTTTATTCCCCTAACAACGGATATTTGGAATATTTGAGGCTACCTATCAACGGGGTTGACGTCATCACTTAAATCCTCTTCCAAACGGAGCGCCAAAACGCTCCTAGTAATTTCAATCAGACCGTCGCCGAGTAACGACCAAAGTTCGCCAATACGGTCTGGTTAGCTATTGTATTACAGTATCCAAAGAATACCAAACAAAATACAGCTAGTAATTTCAAGTCTGGTTAAAACCAATGATCGCCAAAACAGTCTTGAATAGCTTTTGAATGAACCAAGTACACATAATTCAGAGCGAAAACGCACCTATAGTACTTTAAAGTCTGGTTAAAACCAAATGTCACCACAATGTTCTGGTTAGCTTTTTTCAGTAACCAAAGTGGCCTAAACCAAAACGTGCCTAGGCCAACAGCATTCGGGACCGGAATATAGACTACGGTACTGTTAAAATTGTCTACACTTCTTAAATTAGCCAAAAATGATTGAATAGTTAGTTATTGATGTTTTAAGGGGCGTAACAGCGAGGTCATCTGCCCCTAATGAATAATTATTCTGGAATTGATTTAGTAATGGATGTTTACTCCTACGCTGTCTATAACCACTCCTTTTTAGATGATTAGTTATAAAGTGAAATTAGAGCTGTCAGTGTCCGGGTGAATTATGGACAAATAAGGTATTGCCAACCCCGTGCATCTTGTAATAAGTAAACGCGGGCTTTGCCTAGGGTTTCGTACTCATCTTTATCCAGACCAAGCGTTGTTCCAATGTGTAATGCTTGTTCACAAAATTGCAATATTACCTACTGTAAGTATTTAGCAAAACCTGTGTGGTGTATTTTGTATCTCACATGTTGGCAACAGTAGCTGCGTACGTCAATAGAAATAGATTGATATTTTCGTAGTTTATTAATTTCAATTCATATAGACTCTCTGAGTATGATACAAGGTGTACAAATCACTATATTATCCAAGCGGGAGTGTAAAAGCCGCGTTCCGGGCTTGTATACTAGGGCTGGGTCGGCAAGCTTGGCCATCGCCGTCTATAATTTTCAAGCTGTGCTGTTGGAAGAATTGGCAACACAGAGTAGAGTCCTTAAGTTCTATAAGCACGTAAGACCACATGCGAAGTTTTGTTCATAAATATTGTTTATTTTGATATGACGGCATCTAAAAGCAGTTCGTGAAATTCTTCGTGGTAAATCAGACCTGCTGAAAGTATTTCCCGTATTAAGTTGCATGTGTAACCAATACCTGCTAATTGATTTAACCAACAAATTCTTCACTAATATTTCATCAAACTATTTCAGATGCCTAGCAAGTGTTGTGTGCCTGACTATAAGTCAAATTATGGCAGCACTATTAAAATAACTGGTTATATCACTACGTTTTGATCACTACAGCGAGGTGGACTTTCAGTGCCTAGTAATTTAGTTTTGGTATATATTTTCAAGTGGCCTCTATATTCCAGTACATTATGAACGGTACTCAGTTGGCAAGTACCCTTAGCTAATTGTTAGACTGTCAACATTAAGCTTGAAGGCCTGTTGTGACTATGATGAGTGCGTCTGTGCACAAAAGGTGAAGAATTTATTATCAAAGGCAGTCTCCAAGTTCGTAAGAATAGTCTTAAATATATTTTTCAGAGCGTGTCAAAGACGGCAGTGAGTATAGCAGCAAGAAAAGGAAACTTCAGACATTGAGGTACAGCCTTTCATTATTACCTCACCGGGAATCGACAGTATGATATCCTTTATTTGTGATATTTGTGTGTATTCCCGGAAACATTTGGTGTCAAAATCTATGTGTTTACGCAGTGTCAATTACCAGATGACAGATGGGCGGTGTTGCCAAACCTTATGACACGGCTTGAGAAATGCAGACGGCGTAACTTATCAAGAAGTCAAAATGGCGGACATAGGCCTACGTTGTGACCAACCATACGTCAGATATCAGGAGGCCAAGGTACGGGTTGGTATACCTGTTGTATTTCACTTGGCTATTCAATGGGTTGTGACCACGCAGTTATCAAGAGGCCATGCTATTGATTGGCCACACATGCTGTGTGTTGGCAGCCCTGTTGCGCCGCGCAGCCCAGCTGGCCGTCTCGTGACGTCATATAAGCCAAGAGGATGAGTGGTAGCGGTTGGGTGGTGACTATCCTGTCGTGTCTGGGTGAGTGTTCCTCTCAATTAAACATTAATTTTGACATCCCCTGCTCTCTGGCTGAGCCATTCAAACTGTAATGTGGTGCTGTGAAGTCTCCAGATTCTTGTTAGAATACTTTCAGCTCGCGAGCGATGCCTTTAATGTCGCTTTGTGCCGACAAATTCATATCGTACCCACCCCCTTAGCTTTCATAACATGACATAATTCCGAATTCCAGTAAGTTTGATACAAATATCGTAATATTTATAAAACCGGTATTGAAATGAGTTGTTCCAAAATCTCCAATCGTTCCAAAACAATGTTTTCAAATTAAATATTATGACCGAAAATGTGTGATATTTGACGGCAATTTTGGAAACCTTATGATATGAATATTCTTGAATTCCTTTGTATTCCTGACTGCGCTAATTTGATTTGCTCTTGTAAAACGCGCCAGACGTGGAAGGGACTCACTTCTCCCCGCGACATTTCAACATGTTGGCTTGTTAAAACATACAGTAGCTCGTAGTTCTTGAAAAGGTCACGTGTTTCACAATTGCGCAAGCAGAAGGGTGTCTTTAACGCATTAAAGCAGACAGAACATTGCAATTCTTGACATCAGAATAACCTAAGGTTGCCGGATCGAAACCCAGCACAGTTGGTTCGCATTTAGAGGCATATACCGGCAAGTAAAAGGGCAACATTCTGTCCGCCCTTTGGCGCGCGTCTCTAAAGTTGAGGGGGGCTTGAATTACTTGGGACTGCGCGGTCATCATCCCTTGTGTAAGGCATTCTTCAGTATTGCTTGTGGCGCAGCGGTCAAGCTGTTGGCCTCTCACGAGGCTTCGATTCCCGGTCAAAGCATGTGAATTTTTGAAATTAAATGCCATGTCCTGTGGTTCGGATTCCACGTAAAAAGGAGGTCCCGTGGCTCAGGTAAAACTAAAAGCTTCCTTTCTAGTGTTGCTTGTATAATCAATCACGATATTAAGGGGGCTTTTCAGTTCGAAGGAGGCCGTAGTGACTATGACAACCACCTGTGTGTAAACACGCCGGGGACACAGTAGTACGATATCTGTTCGAGGTCTGAACGCTATCAGCGTCACCTAGCTCATAGAGTACAACTACTAGGTCATGCCCCCGTCACCAAGGAGAAGAAATGGAGGGCAACCTTGCCCTCTGAATAATGATACTTTTGCCTTCAGTCTACCACCTCGACCAATGGAGGTACCCGCTAGAGATATTCGCTCTTAGTTACGCCTACAAGTTCTGGCTTTTTGGGAGAGTCAGTGGCTAGCTGACCCACTGCCCAGTAAACTGAGAGCGATCAAGGGAACTACTCGCGTGTGGCGGAGCTCCTTCCGGGCCCGGAGAGAGTCCATCATTTTGTGTAGGCTAAGGATAGGTCATACAAGATCCACCCACTCGTACCTAATGAGAAGGGAAGACCCCCACTTTGTACCTGTGGAGCCGTATTCACCGTGGCCCACATTTTTACCGACTGTGTGGATCTTGCTGCCTTACGAAGAAACCTTGGTTTGCAGATGACACTCAAACTTATATTAGCCGATGACGCGATGGCTGCTGATCGCGTTATCCGCTTTATAAGTGAGAGTGGGTTAGGGCCAGCAATCTAAATTTTCCAGTGAACTTTGACTCAACGACTTGTTCGTTTTTGAATGATAATGTTTTGTTTTTTCCGTAATTTTTGTTTATTTTTATAATTTTTATTTTTATTTAATTGTTTTTTTACATTAATTTTTGGTCTTTTTAAATTTAGGCGTCCACCTCAAAATTTTAAATTCAATCCAAAATTTGTACTCTTTAATCTGTGTTAAGAGGGGCAGATGACCTCGTAGTTCCGCCCCTTAAAACAACAATAACTAACTCCTATGACTGGATTGATGCAGCTTACATCCAAAAAGAATAGCTACCACACCTTACATCTGAGGCAGTCTGTAACCTTGCCCTCGACCCTTACTTCCATAACTAGTCGCTACTGTCCACCTCCTTCCAACTGACGGGAGTTGTGAGTCGCTATTGCTTGCAATATGCTCAAGCTAACTTCAGGCTCAGTTTGAAAACATGGCGCCTACGCGTCACGAAACTGCCGTTAAATCAAATCTCTTATAAAGAGCCTGAAAAGTCTCGGCTTAAATTGCTCGGCCGTGCTCAATTCACCTGGGTCGGGAACTGCAAAGACAAATTAAAACAGAAAAAGTCGAAGGAACCTTGGTGAGAGGCAAACAGCTTCACCATTGCACAGCCACACCTCTCAGAAAAAGGAAGACGAGAAAACTTACGTAACATAAAAAGTAAAAGTCGTCACGTGAGGGATCTGTGCTGTGACATTTCGTGATCGTAACACAAGGGTTGTTGTTTTACTCAGTGGCTTGAAACCGAGAGACAGCTGGGCGGCTTCGGTGGCGTAGTCGGTAGCATGCTGTGCTTCTATGCCCAAGATAGCGGGTTCAAACCGAACCGAAGTCATCGGATTTTTAAGAGCGTTAAAATCCCTCAGTATGCCTTTCTTCGGAGGGGAAGTAAAGCCGGCGGTCCCATGTCTTAGATTTATGGCACGGAAAAGAACCTTCCGCTAATTACACTCTAGTGTGAAGCTCAATTATAGGTTAGATTTGACTAACGCTCTTAGGTTCCAACGTTCGTCGCGAAGAGCCAACTGCGGTGACGTCCAGTAACCAAGTACAGAACTAGTTGGTCGTTGACGGTGGCGTTTGGTAGCAAAAGTTGGAACTACTTGAAAATCGAATGTTGGCAGTCCTTACTTGAATTAAAAACAGATAACACACACTAATACAGTCATCACAATTAACACCGGTTATCAGAGAGATTCTACACACACCCAAAGTACACGGGGCTACATGACCGCGTTGTCGCAGCCCCTAAACTGAGGAACCAACCAACCACGTTATCTGTTCAAGATCCACTGGCTCTGCTGACGGGTTCATAGAGTACAACTACTAGGTCATCTCCTGTCACCTTGCCCTCTGAATGTTGTTGTTGTTTTTGTCTTAAGTCTTTTGACTAGTTTGGTGGAGCTGTCCATGTTCTCTTCATCTCTACATGTAGTTACCACACGTTACATCTGGGGCAATCAACCTACCCCTACAGTTCTTGTCCTCGACCCTTCCTTCCATAACTAAGTTTGCTTTTCCTGGATGTCTTAATATGTGTCCTACCAACCTATCTCTTCATTAACAATCGCCAGAAACATCTCTCCTCCCCTCTTCTCCATTTGTAACCCTATTCTCCTGTAACTCCACATTTCAAATGCTTTTATTGTCGTTTCTGCTTTGCCAACAGTCCAAGTTTCACTTCCATAGAGCGCCACGCTCTCTGTTCGAATATGGTGTTACTAGTTGCAACATAAAACATTTAAAGACTACGCTACGTCGCGGACTTTCTTGTAGACACAATGTAGCGTATGCAACGGGCCATTCAGGCAGCCAAGGCCAGGGAATGTGTTTGCTCTGTTAGTGATTTAGGTAAGAATTTGATAACAATTGTTTTGCCGAGAAAATAGGTCTTTCCAGTAAACTGCGAAGCTGGGGTGGGAGCAAGGGTTTTAGGTAGATTTCATCACAAAGCTATCTTCGTGCTTCGCAGCACCCAGAACCCAAGAGTGTAGGCTATATTACCCTTCCATTAAAACTTGATATTCGCACTTGTACCCGACATTATGATCCACATACCTTACTGGGAGTCATTAGGATTTGAAATTATGTAAATTATCACTGCTGCACCGGAAATATTTGTTGGTTGGGGCTGTGACAACGCGGTCATGTAGCCCCGTGTACTTTGGGTTTGTGTCTGATAACCGGTGTATTAGTGTGTGTTATCTGTTCTTAATTCAATTCAGACGATAATTTCAAGTAGTTCCTACTTTTGCTACCAAATGCTACCGTCCACGACACCCAGCTGTGAACTTCGCTACTACTAGATGCCATCGCAACTTGGGCCCGGTGTCGAACGTTGGAACTTAAGAGCATTAATCAAACCTAACCTACAAATTTTGACATCACACAAGTGTAATTAGTGGAAGGTTCTTATTCATGCCATGTATGACATGGGACCGCCGGCTTTACTTCCCCTCCGAAGGAAGGCATGCTGAGGGATTTTTAACGCTCTTAAGAAATCAGACTACTTCGGCCAGGTTTGAACCCGCGACCTTGGGCATAGAAGCTTAGCATGCTACCAACTGTGCCTCCCAAGTCGCCCGGAAATATTTGTAATATTACGTAAATAAATGCTTTTATTTCTTACTCATTCAACGAAGGCAGCCACTGTTGCCAACATGTGGGATACAAAATACAGCACACGACCCAAGTAACGTAATCATGTGAAAAAAGAAATCATTGACAAAACCATTGGTCTGGATAAAGATTATTGATGCGTTGCAGTATTCTTGGAGATCGTTAACTCGCACAATCCATGTTTAACTTAAGACTGAAACTTGGCGCACTTTCACATTAACTTGACAGCGCTCTTTTGTTTTACGATACGGAATATGAAATAGTACCGAATGCGTGGGGTTGGCAATACTGTACTTGTTGCTAATCCAGACGGACCCAGCTTGAATTTCATCTATATAAGTCGTGATGAAATTCGGGACGACGGGTGGGTTAAACATCTGTGACTACATAATCTCTAGATCTTTTCCCGCCCATTATTTTGGCTATTTTCAGTAATTGAAGATTTTCTTTCCAAGGAGTAGGTAGCTATTGTCAAGTTCTACACGTTCTCTTAAGATGACATAAAACTTTTGTCTGAAAGAATTCTTATGTCCCACCCTTACGCCAAGGGATGAGCAATACGTTTTCGGAATTATTCCTTCTCGAGAAACTTTTGTACTAAGTTATAGGCTACAACAATCACACATTTAGTGAATTGGAAACATTTTAGTTGGCGTGGGGAAATCGTAGCCTACCTCCGCTTCCGGCGCGCCGAGCCGAGCCGAGCCGTGCCGTGCCATGCCGTGCCGTGCCGTGCCGTGCCGAGAGGGACAGAGTAATGTGTCAGAACATAGCCCACTCGGAGTGTAGCGGACTGTGTGGGACACACTGTTTGTTGCCAACATTTGACAGTAGGCCAATTACAGTACATCTTGTGCCAACCTACCTGAAGTTGCATTGGGTGAACCTGGTCGAAACCAAATCCTGGGATAAAAAAATCTTTAACTACTGGAATCAGCCTAAATCCCTGTGGCAATAAGAAAGTTCGAATCAACCTAGATGGGGAACAGTTAGAGAATGTGGAACAATTTACATATTTAGGCAATGTTATTAACAGAAATAATGAAATTAACACAGAAATTAACACTTTTCCCAATAGGTTTATAATGAGAGTCTTAAGGAGAAAGGTTGTTATGTTTTTATATCAGCCAAATGACTATATTACACTATTTACATTTCAGGAAAAGCATGGAGGTAATGTATAAAGTGTACTATGTTCCCATATTAACTTATGCAGCTGAGACTTGGACCCTGACAAGCAGGCAAGGGACTAGAATCCAAGCCAGTGAAATGAAATTCCTAAGAAGTATGATAGGAAAGACAAGGAAAGACACAGTGAGGAATGAAGATGTTAGGAAGGAAGTTGGGATGGGAAAACTAAATGAGAGAATTGAGAAGAATAAACTAAGGTGGTTTGTACATGTAAAGAGGATGGAGGCGAAGTGCAAGGGTAAGAGAGCAAGAGGAAGACCTAGAACAAGGTGGACTGATTCAGTGAAGAACAGCGTAAGAAAAAGAAATCTGGACTGGGACAAGATCGTGGAAGAAGAATGGTGGAAGGAAAGAGGAAAGTGGAGAAGTGCCATAAATACCCCGACCGGGCAGGAGCTGGATAAGGGGAAATGATGATGACATTTCAGTTAGAATTCAAAGTTCTACGTTCCCTAACTTAAGAAGGCAATCACTGAAAATTGGATCATCAAAACACTCACCGGTTATTCGATATTTATGAAATTATACGATTTGGGTACTCATTGCTTTGATTACTGTTTCTGAAATCCATGCAAAATGGTAAAGGAAAGACCTCAGAATGCTAAAATGACATGAAACAGGCGTCACAGCGGCCAAAATGTGAAATTGACAGCAATTATGGAGCGTATCTTCCTACAGCAAGAGTATATGCAAATCGCACACTTCGTACATTATTTTAAAAGTCAGGTTTTAAAGAAATTATAGATAGTTATGAAATTAGAGTGCAATTCGTCACTGCTAATGTCTATTCTTTTTCCTTTGAATGCTCATTTGTCACGAACGGTCGCTTGTGAGCGCCGTAGGAGGGATCTATACTACTGAAATAATATATATGATGATTAAGTAAAGGTACCGTTACCTCATTTTATGATCAATTTGGACATCTGTTCACAAAGAACAATATTAACATTATATAAACAACCAGCGGACCCCTACGAGAACTCTCGCATGTGTATAAACCACCCGCCCGGCTTTACTGTTATGCGGGCTTCTATACATATGTTTATTTGTTTTAACGCACTTTTTAAACAAATTGTCGTTATTTATGAAATCAGAGAACAATTCATTACGGCTGGTGGTTGCACAATGGGATGTGTGCGGACTACCCGCCCGGCTCTAGTGCTATGCGGGATGTACGCAACACAGTTCTCATAGGGGCTGTCGTCTTGTTTATTTGTTTAAACGCACTTTATAGACAAATACATATATTTCCGTTGACTTTTCAAGAAATGCAAGAGTTTTCCTGTACTATTGAGAGACGATTTGTAAGATGTTGGTACAAACCACACCTTCTAACTCCCTCTGGTTTAGTTAGTTAGTTAGTTAGGTATTGCTGGGAGCTTGAGTTTTGTGAAACATACACCTTAGCGTATTATATACACTGGTCAAAACAATTAAGGGATCAGTTGAGATATCTAGGTTCCGACGTATTTTCATCGGCAGAATGACCTAAAATGGTTCGACGTCTTTTTGTCGGTTCTACGGAGTGGAGACAACAATATTACGGCACCCGAGATAGTGGTAATAACTGAAAGTTGCTGCAGAGGGGGTTGGTGTGGACGTGTGTTTACTCTACCAAACGAATGACACAGGCAGTTGGGTTCAAATGGTGTAGTGAGCAGGTAATGCAATGCAACAACAACGTAACTTACCCCGAAGGTATGCCATGAAGAGCCATAGGAAGGTTGGAAGCGGAACCGACACAGAAGGAGGTGGCTGCAGGTATTGGAGTGTCCCAAAGTGTAATTTCCAGGACCTGGATGCGATTTCAGACAACAGGAACCGTTAAAAGAAGGCCAGGCCAAGGTCGTCCATGGGTAACATCAGCAAGAGATGACCGTTATCCGGTAAACAGCCCGTCGAGACAGGAGGCTGAATGCAACTCAGCTGCAACGCACCCTCCAGGCGGCAACAGGACGCGCAATATCAACACAAACAGTCCGAAATCGCCTTCGGGAAAGTGGCCTCTACCTACGGAGGCCTATGGCGTGTGTCCCATTAAAACCACGACACCGTTTAACCCGCGGAAACTGGCGGAGGAACATCAGGATTGGCATCGATACGAATGGCACCGGGTTCTGTTCACAGATGAGTCAAGATTTTGTGTTCAGACGGACAATCGTCATTCCCTCATCTGGAGAGAACGTGGAACTTGGAACAATCCCGCTTATGTGCAGGAAACAGCACCAAATCATGGTGATGGACGAATAGTGTGGGCAGGATTCAGTATTGGCGGACGTACGGACCTCTATTTCGTTCAGAATGGCGCTTTGACTGCTGAGAGGTATCGAGACGAGATCCTTCGACCGTTTGTTGAGCCCTACGCTGGTGCCATAGGCGATGGATTCATTCTGGTGGACGATAACGCACGTCCCCGCAGAGCTGCACTGGTGGACAACATGCTTCACGACGATGGCATTGAATGAATGGAGTGGCCAGCTTGTCCACCGGACTTAAACCCGATTGAGCATGTCTGGGATTCACTTGGCAGACGCATTGCAGCCAGACCAGCACCTCCCACAACGGTTACCGAGCTGGATATTGCACTCATGGAAGAATGGCCAAATATCCCTCAAGAGATGATTGATAACCTCATACGGTCCATGCCACGCAGGTGTGCAACTGTCCTGCCTGTCCGAGGTGATCACACACCATATTAGAGGGCAACAAGAATGAATTTTACACTATTATAGTAGCCCCATTGTGCCTCGCTCTAAGTAAACACCATGTAAACTGCCATTAAAAAGTTGAGACAGCACAATATCGTACTGTAGCACTCACAAATTACAATTGTAACCGAACTCTGAATAAAAGACGTTACCATATGTATCTTGTGTATGATATCTCAGCTGATCCCCTAATTGTTTTGAGCAGTGTATATAAGATGCGTTCGAAAAGTAACGAGCCGGAGGCTGGAATGCGCAAACCGGTGACGACATCGGGTAATCGTGGCGTGTGTAACGAGGTGTGGTACCGACCAGAGCGTGGAAGGTCACAGCCCGTTGCTAGAGGGCACGCGTGCACATCATGTGACGATAGCAGCATCCATCAATCGTCCAACGCTGCCAGTCGCATTGCAAACAGTGACATGGAGGCGTCAAACAAAGAGCAAAGAGGTGTTGTTCGGTTTCTGGCAGCGGAAGGAGTAGGGGGAACGGACATTCATCACCGAATGTCACAAGTGTATGGCGAACACTGCATGTCCCTTGCAAGGGTCAAGGCGTGGCACAAGCGCTTCAGGGAAGGACGGGTGTCGTTAGCCGATGATGCCCGGTCTGCCCCCTCCCCCGCATTACCGATGACAACGTCCAGCTGGTTGATGCACTCATTACCCAGGACCGCCGAGTGACAGTGAACGCCATAGCCGCCGTGGTCGCTCCACGACAATGCACGACCTCATACGGCCAACACAGTCGCGGCACACCTGCAGTCATTCAAATGGGAGGTTCTCGGCCACCCTCCATACAGTCCAGACCTCTCTCGCTGTGATTACGCCATGATTGGTCTCCTGAAAAGGGCTCTGCGGGGCCAACGATTCACCTCGGAACTGGTTCACATCGCAGCCCAGGGAATTTTATGAGACAGCCATTCACCGCCTCGTGTCACAGTGGGACAAGTGTCTCAACAGCCAGGGCCAATACTTCTAACATACAGGTACTGGTTTCTGTAATTATGCCTCCGGTCGTTACTTTTTGAACGCACCTTTTATATTTTACCCAAATTGTAACCTATGACCTAGAAACACTGGTTACTAACAAGAGGCAAAACAGTAAGATCGAAGCAACTGAAATGACATTCTTGAGAACATCTCTCCAGAAGACCAGGAGTGATAAGTAAGATCCGAAACTCGAAAATCAGGCAAGAACTAAATATAACGGAACCATTAGTACAGCGAATACAGAGATGGTTTGGCCAAGTGCAAAAGATGGGAATGGATAGAGCAGCAAAGAGGGAGACTGTATTGGATTGGTTGGACCAAATTGGACTGGATGTGGCAGAAGTAATGGAGCACTCATGTGACTGGAGTTGATGAATTACAATATTACGTGCGTCGTGAAGTGTGCGCATCAAACATGGCTGCCGTCGTCGAATGAGCAAGAAATAAAAACATTTATCTACGTAACAAAGCAATTATTGCCGGTGCAGCGGTGACAATTCCTAATGACTCCCAGAAAGGTAGCCTGTGTGAATCGTATATTCAACCCCCAGGAGCTCACATCTAGTGGGATGTGGGTTGGCGACCACAGGACCTCAGCTGAGTCCGACATTGCTTCCTCTTACTTGTGCCGGGCTCCTCTCTTGTTCTCTTCCGACCCCGACGGTATTAGGGTATCCGAGACCTAGGGAGTCTCTTCCTTTCCCGCCTTAATTGGCCCTTCTCCCATCTTCCCTGATCCCTGATTCTTCTGTTCTCTTCATGATTCCCGCCCTGTTTTTATGAATTGGCTGCCCGTGTCTGTAAATTACATTTTGTGAGGTTTCTTTATATTTATTTTACTCTCAACCACATTTTGTAAGTATTTTCAATCTAAATTGCATTTGGGTTAGCGCGCCTGCCTCTCACCCGGAGGCCCCGGGTTCGATTCCCGTCTCCGTCAGGGATTTTAAAACTGACGTGAGGGTTGGAATGGGGTGCACTCAGCCTCGTGAGGACAATTGAGTGACAGTGAGGCAGCGCCCCGATCACGAAAACCAAGATTAACGGCCGACGGGACCCGATGCGCTGATCACGCGTCACCCCAATATCTGCAGGCCAAATGGCTGGCCAGTGATCTCTTGGTCGGCCTAGGCCCTCCATGGGCTGTATAGTGCCAGGGGTTGACCTTTTTTTTTTTTTTTGTAGTTTGAATCGCGGGCTTCCACATATTGTATTTTGAATCTACCATACAATTTGTAAGCATTTTCAATTTCAATTGCATTTTGTAAGTATTTTGAATTTCAAATGCACTTTGTAAGTATTTTGAATCGTATAACATTATGATCATCACCGCATAGGCTATTTACAACAGGTAGGTTAGGTTAGGCGTGGTTACGTTGCCACTCTAAATGATGATGTGCTCATGTAATGGGAGTGCACGATATGGCATCGATCTGTTCCGTGTTGGAGGTCGCCAGGGTGCGAGCTGCCCCAAGGGGCTCACAACCACTAGTTATGAGGTCTACGCTGCTTGACTCAAGATAGCATCTCTCACATCTTCGGTGATATATGTAGCCCAACACTGCACAGGCTAACCAACTCAATGAATGGATTTCTAGCTGTAATATGATGAGCACCAAGCTCACCACAAGATATGAAGTGGGCGTGGAGAAAACCATTAGTAAGGATGGCCGACGCAGTCTCCAGACGCATTGGCGCTTTACAGCCAATCGGTATATTCTCAGGGCAAACAGCATCCCGGCTCGGTTCAATCAGAGCCCTATTTCATAAAACTCGACAAGTCGACGGTATGTCAGATGACATGAAATGTTCGACAATTTGATAGTTCGACAAGTTTCCGTTTCTCAAAGCATGACAATTCGACAAATATGTCGCAACAATTTTGTAAATTGCCGTGACATATTGTCAGAAATCTGTTTCATAAAGTTGTAATGCCGACAGGTGGAAATCTGGCAAATATGTCTCCAGTTTTTCTTTATGAAGTAATGAATATGTTAGCCGGTGTTGTCAAATTGTTATCGAAAAGTCGACAGGCACTTTCTTAAATGTCAATTATTACCATATTGTGGCGCGTTAATGGAGCGATTAAAAAGCGGCCGTGATTAAGATCAGTGACGTACGCAGGATTTCTTCATTCATACATTATGTTATCAAAATGATATTTCGATTATTATTATTATTATCATCGATTTTTCCCCTTTGGGAGAGCGTGCGGTGCGAACTTGAGCCAATCACAGCTTCACTTCCTTTTCCTCTTCTCTTTTCTTCCCAAAACCTCTTCATTAATTCACTATTTTTTCTTCCTTTCCTCTATCAATTTTTTTCCAATTGTTTATTTTCTTGAGACTTGTTCAAATTTCTTGTTTCTGATTTTATTTCTGAATTGATTTCTATCCTTAATATCGACTTCAGAGATTTTGAATCGTTCCAGGTCCTCCTGTTTTTCTCTCATTCAACTGGTCTTTAATTTTCTTGTATTAATGATGTTAAACATTTTCCATCCTCCACAGGTGTCCATAGAACTGTGTCTGTCTGAGTTCCTTTGTGGGTCGTCTGATGCAAGTTCCGCCTCGGAGAACAGCGCCCTGTATCTTTCTAAGAATTGTCCGTTCTTGTTTCTCGATATCATGAACACTTGTCATCCCTCCAATTAATGTTGTCTCGATTATTATTCATAACAAGGAATAATTCAATAAACATTTCCTTAGCATGAAAACTATTTTAATTATACACCCTCTGTCTGAAAAGTTCGGTGAATGGGCTTGGCTATATTACGAACGGATTGTTGGCTTACCTGAAACAGCCGTTACTATCCTTCGAAGTAATCCCCGTGGATGGTTATGCACTTCTTAGAACAGCCGTACAAGTCCTGGCATTGTCTTCCTTAGGGATAGCCTTCAGTTGGGTCGTCACATTACGTTGGATGTCCGAAAACCTCTGGACCCCGATACTCCATACTTTGACGCTTACCTTCGAGGTCGTACCTCAAGCATCAGGTCTCGTCACCCGAGACGATGGTTTTCAGGACCATTCCATTCCACAGAACATTCACCCTTCTCACTGCCACCCGTCTATCAGGTGTGCAAGGCGGGTTGCAAAAATTCACGCTTCTCTCTTGCTTCCAATGTAGAGTTTGACGACGCAAACTGAAGGCTATTACTAAAGAAGACTATGCCAGGAGTTTCCAGGACTTGCACGGTCGTTCTCAGAAGTGCATAACCATTAACGGGGATTACTTGAAGGACAGTAACGGCCAACAATCCGTTCGTAATATAGACAGACCCATTCTCCGAACTTTTCAGACAGAGGGTGTATTTTCCAGTACAATAAAAATATTGAAAATAATAGTTCTTTTTAGGCTATATAAAAAACGAACTAGGCCTAAATGTTAAAAGTGAAATGATGCAGAGGTATCGCGACCGCTATATAATAGTATGTGTTGCTCTCCATGTTGTCACTGCCGTTAGTCTCTCCAAGTCTGCTTATAGTGATGGCATCATTGATAGCAATAAATTGCAGAAACTCCTCATGTACTGAATTATATTTAACGAAACAGTGGCTCAGATATCCACATTTAAAGCAGCCCGACGTGACGACAAAAAATGACCGATCGCACACTTTAACAACAAAATTGATCCATAGCGAGCTACAATGCGCTGCGAGTCATTTACCAAGCGGAGAACGTGATCAGATTTCATATCATATAAATACAGGCCTGTGTGATACAGGGGACAACAATGATTCAAGCAAACAAATGTCTCTGGCGGGGGGGTATAAAACCTAACACCCACCCCGTCGGTACGCCACTCAAATAGTGCAAGTGAGGTTACCAAGGGGTTTTAGAGAGGTAAGTAATCTCACTGAATTTTACTGACTTCGTTTTCAAGGACAAATTCGCATCAGTCAAGTTACTGTAGAATATTTGCCGGTGGCTTCGGTGGCGTAGTGGGTAGCATGCTGAGCTTCTATGCCCAAGATAGCGGGTTCAAACCCGGCCGAAGTCGTCACACATTTTAAGAGCGTTAAAAAGCCTCAGTATGCCTTCCTTCGGAGGTGAAGTAAAGCCGGCGGTCCCATGTCATAGATTTATGACATGAAAAAGAACCTTCCACAAACTACTCTTGTGGAAGCCAAAATTTGTAGGTTAGTTTGACAACGTTCGCCGCCAGGTGCTGACTGCGATGGAGTTTATCAGCCTCGTCCGCAGCTAGGTGTCGTGGACGGTAGCATTTGGTAGCAAAAGTAGAAACTACTTGAAAAAGAAATCTGCAGTCCTTCTACCTGAATCACAGATAACACACACTAATACAGCCATCACAGTTAACACCGGTTATCAGACAAATTCTACACACACACACAAAGTACACGGGGCTACATGGCCGCTTTATCGCAGCCCCTAAACTAAGGAACCAACCAGAATATTTGCTGCAAACAATTGTAAACTATCTTCTGCATCCGACAAGAAGAAATTAGGCCCTTGAATTTTTGGAGCAACTTGTGTTGGAAAACCACCCAAATAAAATGTCTTAGTCCTGTCTAATCAATGTTAAAGTTCTCAATGCGGCAGTGACCTAGTCGTGCGGAGAAAGAAAATCGAAGTCTACTCTTAATGAGAGAACGAATTTCTAGTATGTGTATATTATACTTTAAATGTTTAATTGCTCCATTGACCGTAGAAACTTCATAGTATATTATTTACTACAAAAAATGCCGTCGTCGAGACACATATTTGTTGAGCATTCAATTCGTGCCTGTATTGTACAGTATATACTCGGGATTGTCAGAAAGGTAATGTATGTATAATGATAATCACATTTATCCAGCCAAATGTGTAAATGTATAGTTATTTTGCACAGTTTGTGCGCGTTTCTTCGAATTAATGAAGGTTTAATAAATAGTAATTCCTTTATTACGATTATCTCGCGTTGAACAGTTCATGTGAATCGATAGTAACTGTACATTATCGATTCATGGAACTATCGAGGTGGATTTGACAAATTGTCAAGGTT
Source organism: Meconema thalassinum (assembly GCA_946902985.2). Classification (NCBI taxonomy): domain Eukaryota; kingdom Metazoa; phylum Arthropoda; class Insecta; order Orthoptera; family Tettigoniidae; genus Meconema; species Meconema thalassinum. The sequence continues at coordinate 1,577,148 of OX336399.1, read as the reverse complement.
AAGGAAAAGGCCCTGTGACAGGCGTAAATTTAACAATATTTCTCCTGCCACACACTGACATATTGTCGCGATAAGTTGGCAATTATGTTGGTTGGTTTAGGGGCCATGTCACAATATTGTAGGACCTGTCTAGTTTTATGAAATGGGGCCCAGGAGTAGCGAAGTGACACATCAGCTACAGTCATTTATCACCCCCCTTGTCATGCCAATCAGACATAATCAAACAGCTTTCACGGCCCGTGAATTAAAACTCAGCAATTGTTCAGGGTTTGTGCTGTGTCTTGAGTGGGGCGGGGAGCACCAAGAGCCCGCTGATGAGCCAGCTTGATTTTCCTAGGCGAAACCCCACACGAGACACGGCATAAACCTAGAACAGTTGCTGAGTTTTAGCTAATTTCCAGTTTATTATGGCGAACAGTCTTAACTAAATTACTTTAGGAGCGCAACGACACAGAGGTTTGATAAATGCTAGTATCGCGGACGCATCTTCAGTCACTGCGCTGCTGCTAACCTTCTTATTGCTAATTCACAGCTAAATATCCAAAGCAAAGTAGTTTCTTACGCGAGTGTTCACCTCGCGATCATGAGCCATGGGACCTACAACTTTATGTGGAATCATAACCACAGGACATGACATTTCACTTGGAAAATCTCACTTGCATTGCCCGAGAATCGAACTCGGAACGAACTACTCATAACAGCACCACCACGGGCTCACCTTTTATTACGACTACCTCATGGTGTTGGCGCTAACATTCTTGGCTTTCGTCCCGGTGGTCCGAGTTCGATACCCGGCTCTGCCAAGAAATGTAATTCTGATCTGAGGGCTTATTATTATTCTTATTACATTTGTCTTCATTCATGAAAAGTCGTGGGACAACCTGTAGCTGTTGGCAGTACTTATTATTCGCTAAACAATGGGGGAAGGAAATAGAGTCGTGATCTATAAAAGCCAATGCAGCGAGTTTTCAGTTGCGGTCTTCAGATATTATAATAATAATAATAATAATAATAATAATGTTATTGGTTTTACGTCCCTTTTAACTACTGTGGCTTTAGAGACCTCGTGCCGGGGTGCCGGAAATTTGCCCCAAAGTGGATCCTTAACGTGCCAGTAAATCTACCGATACGGCTCCCTCGTATTTGCCTACCCTCAAATGCCAACCGACTGCGCCAGGATTCGATCCCGCTACCTTGGGAACAGCAGGCGAGAACATTACCGCTGAACCACACAGCCAGACGGAAAGAGTTAGAGTAGCGACGGAACGCTCAGTATTGCTGTATGGAAGTGAGAGCTGGGCTGAGGTACAGAGTCATGAACTACCGATATCCGGGTCCGTCGGTAAACTTTTTCTCTAACCATGTGAAAGAACGAGTTAGTGAGTAAACTGTCGCTCCTTTCTGGCATCGAGATTCATTTGTCATCTGAAAGTTAGCGACAAAATACAGGGTCATTAACTATGTGCGCCCCGATAAACACGGCAAGCTGGCGCAGATCGCTGGCGCGCTCCACTGACTCATATCGTTAGTTCACACGTGTTTTGTCATTCATACGGACGTGTATCTGCAAAGCTTAGACGTTAGTGTTGCATGTTTAGTGAGTATAGTGATTACTGTCATGCCTAGACACCAATTCACATTGTGCGAACGTGTGCATATCCATAATTCGTATATGAAAAGCAGAAATTCTTGTTCTGAAACAAGACGAAAATTTCGAATCAAGTTTTTTTAATGCTAGTACAATTAGGAGGCTCGCTAAACGATTCAAGAAAACAGGCTCCGTAAATAATACAATTGTTAACACTAATACAGCCATCACAATTAACACCGGTTATCAGGCAGATTCTACACGGGGCTGTCGCAGCCTCTAAACTAAGGAACCAACCAAAAATGTTAACAGACAACGTTGTGTTCCTACAGAACAAGAATTAGATGAGATTGTTGTCCTTTACTTCAGAAGATGTCAGGTGTGTGTTACAAGAGAGGGAGGACATGTTCAGCACTGTTGGACATGTTTGGTAAACGTGTAACTTAGCCCTCATCCCTTTCTATTCGTGCTACCCTCATACCAGTTACCTCTAGCAACCCGCCCCGGCTTCGCCCGGTATCTTTATCGGTTTACCCAGGGTAAGCTTAAAAGGCGCACGGACGCCAGGTTTTTTCGACCTTTCCACTGAAATCGTTACTGCTCGGCTTCCTTTGGTCATAAATAAATTATTTTCTACAGAAACCTTCCTCGAGAAATTAGTTTTAGTTAGTTATTGTTGTTTTAAGGGGCGGAACTACGAGGTCATCTGCCCCGAGAAATTCTTTACAGAATGGTGAAAACTGCATCAAAATTCATCCAGTGGTTCTCGAGATTACCCGTGACATCCAAGAATCGGGGACTTGGTTTTATACTAAGTAGAGATATCATCAGGGAGGGGAATTCGGCTGTAAAAAAATAGATATTCATCGCATTAAGTTGAGAAACTGAGCTGACTGTTAAGAGGTGGGTCTGGTTTACTTGCAGTGGTGACTGGAGCCATGAACGTGACACAATTCTTCCCGGAGATCAAAGGAGACCTGACCAAGGTGACGTGGGCTCACGCCGTCAACAACCAGAAGCTCCTCAAGGAGGCGCTTGACAGTGAGTACATTGTCCTTTGGTACCAAAATACTCTCAAATGCTTACAGGTTTGCTAATGTATTGCTTGTACTGAGCATGGCAAGTCTTGGACAGCCCTGCTTTTGAAAGAGAAACATGATAATGAACTGACGAAATTTAAAAAATTATGTTCTCATTTCCTCACATTGATCCATAATACAGGTCCTAGCAAAAGTTAATGATCATTATTCGTGTCCCTATACTTTTGGTCTCAGGCATACGAATGTTTACAGGGACCTACAGCGTGTTCCGAGGAACATTTTGTGAATTTATTATGAAAACTTCACTATTAGTGTTGAAATTAATGTTTTTGTTTAAGATAGTGTGAAAGAAATTGTGTATATTTTCATATTTGCAGTGATCTGGACAGAACACTATGAGGATTACCTCCACAATTTTGGTTAAGAAACACACGTACCTGTAGAATATTTATAATTGCAATATAACGTGTTTCCATTAAGAAATATCACCAGTTTTATAGCCCTAAATAGAACGGAAGACATTATTTGACCTTGGCAGGTTGGGAGACCCTTCAAGTTACAGAGGTCCTACAGATTGCAGAACACATTTACTTGCTTGTTGACCATTTCGAAAATGTAAGGAAACTGTCCACTTTGAAGTGTTTTCACTGGCTTTGAACTCGTCGAGCTCTGTTCCTGGGCTGCGGGGAAAACGGTCTTCTGCGATTACCAGACAAACAAGAAACAAAGAAAGAAAGGTCCAGCAGGCGAGTGGATGGCTGCTAAAGTGAGAAGATCGCAAATTGTAACATTTCTTTTGTAAACTTGAGCACATGTTATTGAAGACTGAAGTGCGGGCCACTCACTGTCAGTCAGACAAGGCTCTCTCTCTGGCTATTGATCTCTGTGTCCATCACACGAGATGAGATGGGATTGTTCCTCAAACAACTCGCCACTCGGCCACGCCCTTCCATAACACGGCGCTGCGCTGGCACAGTCGTTAAAACCAATAACATTGAATAGCCTACTTGTAGAAATGCACACGCTAATACACGAGTAGGTCAAGGACAAGTTGTCTAATACTTGAGCAGCTGTGTTTATCTTACTGATCGAAACTGTTACATCCATGTTCAAACATAGTGCTTTGTCAGGCACGTGGACTCTCTTGTGGCACAATCGTCTCAATAGCACAGGGAAAATATTGCATTTCTTGAAAAGTCAACGGAAATATATTTATTTGTTTATAAAGTGCGATTAAACAGAGCTGTGTGGCGTCCAGCCCGGATACCAATAAAGCGACCTATTCGCGAAAACAGACAAAGCATTACTTCACGTAAGTTGGTGCCGACCTGACACTTCATATCGTGCAGTAAAGTGTTGGTCATCAGCTCGGTCCCTCGAGGTGAATGCTAGGATGTCCCAAGCTCAAAGGGCGTCAAGTGTACAGCGACTCGGGACCCGAGTAATGAGGACATTGGCCATTTGCCACCTGATCCTAATGTCATCGTGTCCTTTAACCGAGACGAGCTGACATTTGGAAAGAGAATCAGCACGTCTGGTTCGTAGCTAGCAGATAGCGACAGTCTTGTGAGGACAAGAGAGTAGCTGCTGTCCAGGTCTGCAGTTGTTCGGGTGCTCGTTTAATTAAATAACGTCACGCAGGGAAGCGAGCGAGCCCTCCATAAATCCTGATAGTGTAGCAATGTCACTGCCTGTCGCACCTGCTATGCAACTAAATCATCCTATTACTACACTGCTTTTAGTAAGCAAAGTTCCTGTTGTTGTTGGGAATCGAACCTACCTCTTGTCAGTTGTGCTTCACGAGGTCGAGTTTTCCCCGGTCCAACCCTCAAATCAGAATTACATTTCTTGGTAGTGCCAGCAATGGAGCGTGGAATGCTAACCACTACACCAGGAGGTTGACGTAAAGAAAACATGTGTAATGTATGTCAAACTTATTTACAGATAAGTTATACAGTTCTGAAGCACTTCTATAGTTGTTGCGAACTTCTGATGTTCGAGAAATAGAATTGCATTGAATTCGTTTAGAATACTACTAGCAACCCGACCCGGCTTCGACCGTGAACAGTTATGAATGCATTACGTGATAAGCGCTTTTTTTTTCAATGTCAATGAACAACGACCTATATCCGTTTTACGTCTCGGCATGATGGGTTAAAATCACTGACTGGACTATTAATTATATTATCATGGAGATCCATGTGCAACAAATTCTTGTCAGACGTAATTTAAGAATGGCGAGGTGCATGAAACACAAATCCCCCTTCCGTCCAATCTTAACTTGACTGTGAATTTTGTGGAACGAAACGTTCACAGGCGAAATGAAGAAAAGCCAAGTTGCACTTCCAGGGAAACTCCAAACACAACCACTCTTCTTCAAAGTTTTTAACTCTACACGACTCGACAGTTTGCTGCTGGCTGTATCTGGGGTAATTGTAACATTTTTAAAAGAGTCCTATGCTGTTGTGACAATTGTAATTCTATTAAACAAACATGATAATAATAAATAATATACACTGTGGTGTGACCTTACCTGTGATAGTATAATATAATAAGTGTTGTTGAGCGCCAGATTCCTATTTAAGACAGTGAATCGAAATTTATGAATTAACCTCGGCTATCAGCAGTAGAGTGAGACCTAATTATCCCTGGTCGTGGTGAGACAAAGTCATCTAACCAATCCAGTATTTAATCAAGGAGTATGATTGAATTTGCCTATAGTATTTACTAACCACTATGAAAGAAATAGGCATTACGTTAAAGAAAATGAATTTATTAAATGCAAAAACAAAATATTAGTAAAACAGAATAGTGATAGTCACACAATTGAATTTAAAATTACTCAATGCGGCAATTAATTTAAAAGAAAATAAACATTAATGAATTGAATCTATCTTGAAGTTACATATTACAGAGACGTCGGATATTTAATTGTTTGCTCACCCAGTCGAAGATTCGTCATATTTAAGTAATGACCGATGATCTCGATGTTACGTCGCATATGTTTAAAAAAATGATGTGATATCTCAATTACTATGAAATAACCTCATTAAGTACGTTGCCATCTGTAGAAAGACTCTTGATCAGGGATATAACCCATTATGTACTAATATAGATGTCGGCAGGACATCGTTCAGTGTCGACTCTGTGTGCTCAGTCCATTAGGACCCAGAAAGCAAGGTTACAACTTCCTTCTTTTATCGAGAGCTGGTGATGAATGAATGTCTTGTCGAGGGTGCAGGTACTAATAACTTCCTTGTCACGTGGTCTTCGATTGTCTCCCACCCCAGTAAGCTTCCCTCTCTCTAGTGTTCATACTCTCACGAGGGCTAATTGCATCACAACTTGTAATATCTTGACGCGTGCGTACAGTAGAAAATGGCGTGTAAGTTGCACCATGCGTGAAATATTTGTTCCATTCCTTCTCGAAGGAACTTGATGGTCGAACTCGTGATAGTTACTCATAGTGGGTTTCTTAGTCTCCCATGACAGTGACGCTGTTTGCCGTGGTGAAATAACTACTACGACGTTCTGTTTGTGACGCATAGGGTTAGTCCATATCGCCAGTCTTGTTGCAATATATAATACTTCGTCTCTTTACAAATAAATGTTAATAAAAATCTTTCTAACTATAATAATAAAAACCGCTTACAATTATCTGATATAAAAATCATCTCATGGATGTATTAATTAATAATAATAATTACATGATAATAAATGAATAACCCTTTAAATATGGGATCGAATCGTTACATAATGTTCGCCCGCTAGCTAGGCTGTAACTGGGGTGATAGGCTCGCCCCTAGCTAGCTCGTAAACTGTCGCCTCAGTAACTGAATGGAGATTGTTGGAAGAAATGAAAACGTAAAACGCTTATAGTAGGCGATGTAATGAAGATAGAGATATGCTCTCTCGGGCTTCTTTTTTAGAACCTTTCATGCTGAACAATTCTTACACTCATAGTAAATATATATTTTTAACGGTTTGCCCAGCGTAAGCTTCAAAAGCGCACGGACGCCAGTTCTTTTTTTCGACCTTTTCACTGAAATCGTTACTGCTTGACTTCCTTTGGTCATTAATAAATTCTTTTCTACAGAAACCTTCCTCCAGATATCCTCTACAGAATGGTGAAAACCGCATCAAAATCCATCCTGTGGTTCTCGAGATTACCCGTGACATCCAAGAATCGGGGACTTTGTTTTATACTAAGTAGAGATAGTATACCGTACTAAACGAATTCAATAATATTTTTCTTAACTCCATAGAATATGATGATGATGATAATTGTTGTTTTAAGGGGCCTAACATCTAGGTTATCGCCCCTAATGGTCTGGGTGATAGCGAAAATGTCAATGAAGTGGAAACCAGGACGAAAATTAAGTGAGAAGGAAAATGCTTACAAAAAGGAACTCAGATTGAAACTACTCACAAAATGGAGAGCGGTAATACTTACAAAAGGGAATTTAGAACGAAAATACTCACAAAAGGAATATATTGAAAAATACGCATAAAACGTAGTTTAAGTTCAAAATACGGACAAAATGCAATGTACAGTCGAAATACTTACAAAATGCAAGCGAAATTCAAAATACTTACAAAATGCAAATGAGATTGAAAATACATACAAAATGCAATTAAGGTTCAAAATACTTACAAAATGCAATTGAAATTGAAAATACACAATGCAGTTTAGATTGAAAAAGCCCATTTCAGATTCCAAATAATCACGAAGTGCAATTGAAATTCAAAATACTTACAAAATGCAATTGAAATTGCAAATGCTTACAAAATGTATGGTAGAGTCAAATTACTCAATTGGATGGACAATACTTACAAAATGCAATTTAGATTGAAAATACTTACAAAATGTAATTTAGATTCAAAATACCCACAAAATATGATTGAGAATCAAAATACTTGCAAAATGCGCACCATAAAAAATGCAATTTAGATGGAAAATACTAGCAAAAAGCGGTTTAGGTTGAAAATACAAAATGCAATTGAAATTCAAAATACTCACAAAAGTCCCAGCCCCTATAATGAAAGACTTACTAAAAAGTAATTTAGATTGTCAATCCTTATAAAATTCAATTGAGGCTGAAAACACTCACAAAATGCAATTTAGATCGAAAAGACTTACAAAATGAAACGGAGATTGAAAACCCCTACAAAATGGAGTTTAGATGCAAAAAAAAATCGCTAAGTGGAATTTAGATAGATAAGGACACAATTAACAAAAACAGTGCGGGAATCTTAAAGAGAAAAGGAAATACAATGAAAAGAAAACAAGAGGTCTGACTCCTCGAAGAAGGAGGGATCAGGAAAGATGAGACAAGGGCCAATTAAGGCGGGAAAGTGAATGAATCCCTAGGCCTTGGACACCCTAATAACATCGAGGTCGGAAAAAAACAAGAGTTGACCAAGGGAGGTCGACAGGAAAGAAGAGGGGGAGGAGCCCAGCACAAGTACGTGTAAGCAATGCCGGACTCAGCTGGGGTCCCGTGGTCGCCACGGCATTAGCCCAAAAGCATGAATTATTTATATAATGATCGTATTTTTGTTTGTTACTGTGTGTCCTGACTCTGAGGTCCATGGTAACGCTCATTCCAGATACACGCGTGTTCAATGCATTCGCTAAAGCTAAAGCCCTGCGCGGTTTGCTTGGTTGTGAGGATAGCGAATAAGCTGCGCATAATTTGTGGATGGGTTTCTAGAATATAATGTTGAACTGGTTTTTATTTTAATTTTAGTTTTTGCTTAGATGTGCGTCTTTCAAGTTTCTTCCTATTTCCCTATTTACTTTCGCATGGATTGTATGAGAATAGTAGAGAAATAGGAGAAGCCAATACCCTCAATTAGTGTTGACTATTGCCTGCGCTTGCCTGTGTGGCTATATCCGGCGACTAAGAGATACAATTAGCCACCCGCGGTGTCACTTGCCGTTACTCAGAGGGACAGAACGTTGCCTATGGGAACGAATTTCCCCTGAAATGTCTAAATGTGTTCCTTTATGCTTTATCTAATGAGTTAAAAATATTTGTAATGTCAGCGGTTTCGGATAACAAAGGTGCGGATGTGGATAACCGTCATGTGGATAACAGTCATGTGGATATGGGGCGGATGTGGATAACAGTCATGTGGATAACCGCCATGTGGATAACAGTCATGTGGATAACCGCCATGTAGATAACAGTCATGTGGATACGGGGCGGATGTGGATAACCGCCATGTGGATAACCGTCATATGGATAACAGTCTTGTGGATATGGGGCGGATGTGGATAACCGCCATGTGGATAACAGTCATGTGGATATGGGGCGGATGTGGATAACAGTCATGTGGATACGGGGCGGATGTGGATAACAGTCATGTGGATACGGGGCGGATGTGGATAACAGTCATGTGGATAACAGTCATGTGGATAACAGTCATGTGGATACGGGGCGGATGTGGATAACAGTCATGTGGGTACGGGGCGGATGTGGATAACCGCCATGTGGATAACAGTCATGTGGATAACAGTCATGTGGATAACAGTCATGTGGATACGGGGCGGATGTGGATAACAGTCATGTGGATATGGGGCGGATGTGGATAACAGTCATGTGGATAACCGCCATGTGGATACGGGGCGGATGTGGATAACCGCCATGTGGATAACAGTCATGTGGATACGGGGCGGATGTGGATAACCGCCATGTGGATAACAGTCATATGGATAACAGTCTTGTGGATATGGGGCGGATGTGGATAACCGCCATGTGGATAACAGTCATGTGGATATGGGGCGGATGTGGATAACAGTCATGTGGATAACAGTCATGTGGATACGGGGCGGATGTGGATAACCGCCATGTGGATAACAGCCATGTGGATAACAGTCATGTGGATATGGGGCGGATGTGGATAACATTCATGTGGATAACAGTCATGTGGATACGGGGCGGATGTGGATAACCGCCATGTGGATAACCGTCATATGGATAACAGTCTTGTGGATATGGGGCGGATGTGGATAACCGCCATGTGGATAACAGTCATGTGGATATGGGGCGGATGTGGATAACAGTCATGTGGATAACAGTCATGTGGATACGGGGCGGATGTGGATAACAGTCATGTGGATACGGGGCGGATGTGGATAACCGTCATGTGGATAACAGTCATGTGGATAACAGTCATGTGGATAACCGCCATGTGGATAACAGTCATGTGGATACGGGGCGGATGTGGATAACCGCCATGTGGATAACAGTCATGTGGATAACAGTCATGTGGATACGGGGCGGATGTGGATAACAGTCATGTGGATAACAGTCATGTGGATACGGGGCGGATGTGGATAACCGCCATGTGGATAACAGTCATGTGGATAACAGTCATGTGGATACGGGGCGGATGTGGATAACCGCCATGTGGATAACAGTCATGTGGATAACAGTCATGTGGATACGGGGCGGATGTGGATAACAGTCATGTGGATATGGGGCGGATGTGGATAACAGTCATGTGGATAACCGCCATGTGGATAACAGTCATGTGGATAACAGTCATGTGGACAACCGCCATGTGGATAACAGTCATGTTAAATGTGGATAACCGCCATGTGGATAACAGTCATGTGGATAACCGCCATGTGGATAACAGTCATGTGGATACGGGGCGGATGTGGATAACCGCCATGTGGATAACAGTCATGTGGATATGGGGCGGATGTGGATAACTGCCATGTGGATAACCGTCATGTGGATAACAGTCATGTGGATATGGGGCGGATGTGGATAACAGTCATGTGGATAACAGTCATGTGGATACGGGGCGGATGTGGATAACAGTCATGTGGATAACAGTCACGTGGATACGGGGCGGATGTTGATAACCGTCATGTGGATAACAGTCATGTGGATAACAGTCATGTGGATACGGGGCGGATGTGGATAACAGCCATGTGGATACGGGGCGGATGTGGATAACAGTCATGTGGATAACAGTCACGTGGATACGGGGCGGATGTGGATAACAGCCATGTGGATACGGGGTGGATGTGGATAACAGTCATGTGGATAACAGTCATGTGGATATGGGGCGGATGTGGATAACAGTCATGTGGATAACAGTCATGTGGATACGGGGCGGATGTGGATAACAGTCATGTGGATAACAGTCACGTGGATACGGGGCGGATGTGGATAACAGTCACGTGGATACGGGGCGGATGTTGATAACAGTCATGTGGATAACAGTCACGTGGATACGGGGCGGATGTGGAAAACAGTTATGTGGATAACAGTCACGTGGATACGGGGCGGATGTGGATAACAGTCATGTGGATAACAGTCACGTGGATAACAGTCACGTGGATACGGGGCGGATGTGGATAACAGTCATGTGGATAACCGTCATGTGGATAACAGTCACGTGGATACGGGGCGGATGTGGATAACCATCATGTGGATAACAGTCACGTGGATACGGGGCGGATGTTGATAACCGTCATGTGGATAACAGTCATGTGGATAACAGTCACGTGGATACGGGGCGGATGTTGATAACCGTCATGTGGATAACAGTCATGTGGATACGGGGCGGATGTTGATAACCGTCATGTGGATAACAGTCACGTGGATACGGGGCGGATGTTGATAACAGTCATGTGGATAACAGTCATGTGGATACGGGGCGGATGTTGATAACAGTTATGTGGATAACAGTTATGTGGATACGGGGCGGATGTTGATAACCGTCATGTGGATAACAGTCATGTGGATACGGGGCGGATGTTGATAACCGTCATGTGGATAACAGTCACGTGGATACGGGGCGGATGTGGATAACAGTTATGTGGATAACAGTCACGTGGATACGGGGCGGATGTGGATAACAGTAATGTGGATAACCGTCACGTGGATACGGGGTGGATGTGGATAACAGTCATGTGGATAACAGTCATGTGGATACGGGGCGGATGTTGATAACCGTCATGTGGATAACAGTCACGTGGATACGGGGCGGATGTGGATAACAGTCATGTGGATAACAGTCATGTGGATACGGGGCGGATGTGGATAACAGTCATGTGGATAACAGTCACGTGGATACGGGGCGGATGTTGATAACCGTCATGTGGATAACAGTCACGTGGATACGGGGCGGATGTTGATAACCGTCATGTGGATAACAGTCACGTGGATACGGGGCGGATGTTGATAACCGTCATGTGGATAACAGTCATGTGGATACGGGGCGGATGTTGATAACAGTCATGTGGATACGGGGCGGATGTTGATAACCGTCATGTGGATAACAGTCACGTGGATACGGGGCGGATGTTGATAACCGTCATGTGGATAACAGTCACGTGGATACGGGGCGGATGTGGATAACAGTCATGTGGATAACAGTCATGTGGATACGGGGCGGATGTTGATAACAGTCATGTGGATAACAGTCATGTGGATACGGGGCGGATGTTGATAACCGTCATGTGGATAACAGTCACGTGGATACGGGGCGGATGTGGATAACAGTCATGTGGATAACAGTCATGTGGATACGGGGCGGATGTGGATAACAGTCATGTGGATAACAGTCACGTGGATACGGGGCGGATGTTGATAACCGTCATGTGGATAACAGTCACGTGGATACGGGGCGGATGTTGATAACCGTCATGTGGATAACAGTCATGTGGATACGGGGCGGATGTTGATAACAGTCATGTGGATAACAGTCACGTGGATACGGGGCGGATGTTGATAACAGTCATGTGGATAACATTCACGTGGATACGGGGCGGATGTTGATAACAGTCATGTGGATAACAGTCACGTGGATACGGGGCGGATGTTGATAACCGTCATGTGGATAACAGTCACGTGGATACGGGGCGGATGTTGATAACCGTCATGTGGATAACAGTCACGTGGATACGGGGCGGATGTTGATAACCGTCATGTGGATAACAGTCACGTGGATACGGGGCGGATGTTGATAACAGTCATGTGGATAACAGTCACGTGGATACGGGGCGGATGTTGATAACCGTCATGTGGATAACAGTCACGTGGATACGGGGCGGATGTTGATAACAGTCACGTGGATACGGGGCGGATGTTGATAACCGTCATGTGGATAACCGTCATGTGGATAACAGTCACGTGGATACGGGGCGGATGTTGATAACCGTCATGTGGATAACAGTCACGTGGATACGGGGCGGATGTTGATAACCGTCATGTGGATAACAGTCACGTGGATACGGGGCGGATGTTGATAACAGTCATGTGGATAACAGTCACGTGGATACGGGGCGGATGTTGATAACCGTCATGTGGATAACAGTCACGTGGATACGGGGCGGATGTTGATAACCGTCATGTGGATAACAGTCATGTGGATAACAGTCATGTGGATACGGGGCGGATGTTGATAACAGTCATGTGGATAACAGTCATGTGGATAACCGTCATGTGGATACGGGGCGGATGTTGATAACAGTTATGTGGATACGGGGCGGATGTTGATAACCGTCATGTGGATAACAGTCATGTGGATAACAGTCACGTGGATACGGGGCGGATGTTGATAACAGTCATGTGGATAACAGTCATGTGGATAACCGTCATGTGGATAACCGTCATGTGGATACGGGGCGGATGTTGATAACAGTCATGTGGATAACAGTCACGTGGATACGGGGCGGATGTGTATAACAGTTATGTGGATAACAGTCACGTGGATACGGGGCGGATGTGGATAACAGTTATGTGGATAACAGTCACGTGGATACGGGGCGGATGTTGATAACCGTCATGTGGATAACAGTCATGTGGATACGGGGCGGATGTGGATAACAGTTATGTGGATAACCGTCATGTGGATAACCGTCATGTGGATACGGGGCGGATGTGGATAACAGTCATGTGGATAACCGTCATGTGGATAACCGTCATGTGGATACGGGGCGGATGTTGATAACAGTTATGTGGATAACCGTCATGTGGATAATCGTCATGTGGATAACCGTCATGTGGATACGGGGCGGATGTTGATAACCGTCATGTGGATAACAGTCATGTGGATACGGGGCGGATGTGGATAACAGTTATGTGGATAACCGTCATGTGGATAACAGTCATGTGGATACGGGGCGGATGTGGATAAGTCATGTGGATAACCGTCATGTGGATAACCGTCATGTGGATAACAGTCACGTGGATACGGGGCGGATGTGGATAACAGTTATGTGGATAACAGTCACGTGGATACGGGGCGGATGTGGATAACAGTTATGTGGATAACAGTCACGTGGATACGGGGCGGATGTTGATAACCGTCATGTGGATAACAGTCATGTGGATACGGGGCGGATGTGGATAACAGTTATGTGGATAACAGTCACGTGGATACGGGGCGGATGTGGATAACAGTTATGTGGATAACAGTCATGTGGATACGGGGCGGATGTTAGTAGGATAAATAAGCCGGTTCTGGCACAGGGGCTAATGGGCAAAATGGCCGCCGCGCGCAATCACTCTATGTTATTCTTATGGAGGTGTCATTCAGAGCTGGCACAGGGGCTATTGGGCAAAATGGCCGCCACGGCCTGAGACCGTGGATTACGTCACAGGGAGAGGTCGGCCGTGTAGTTGCCAAATGGAATATTTATTATTATTATTATTATTATTATTAGGTAATTGTTAATTGATCATGTATAATCAAGACCAGCCTTATATTGTCCACTTTTTGGTGTAGTGGCTAGCATTCTTGGAGGTCATTCCTGAGGTTCGAATCCCGGCTCTGCCAAGAAATTTAATTTCTGGTCTCATGAGTGGAACGGGGTACACTCAGCCTTGTGAGGCAAAACTGACAAGACCTGGCTTTTGATTCATACCTCAACAATTCTGCCTAACCCAACTTCACCTAACCTAACCTAACCTAACCTAACCTAACCTAACCTATCCTAACCTAACTTCAAAGTCAAAGCAAATATAAAAGCAAATGTGAAAGCACACATAATAAACTAAGTTATAACCTAACCTAACTTCACCTAACCTAACCTCACCTAACCTGTCCTAACCTAACCTAACGTAACCTACCTAATTTAAAATTGCAAGCGAAAAAAATTTAGCAAAAAGTATGTGAAAAAAGTGAGAGCAAATGTAAGAGCACAAATAATAAACTTAGTTATAACCTAACCACACCTAACCTAACCTAACCTAACCTAACATAACCAAACTTCAAAGTGAGAGCAAAAATGTAAGAGCAAATGAGAGAGCACAAATAATAAACTTAGTTATAACCTAACCTAACCTAACCCACAGAAACCTCATTTAAAGATTTTAGATTTTATGTTTTAACATTTTAGATTTTTGATTTTTTCATTTTACATTTTTTAGATTTTACATTTTACATTTTTGATTTTTTGTATTTTAGATGTTAGTTTTTTTTAGATTTTACATTTTAAATTTAAGATTTTTTGATTTTAGATTTTACTTTTTACATTTTCCGAAAAGAGTAAACTACTAGGTCACATACCTAACCTCACCAAACCTAACTTTGCCAAACCTAACTTAAGCTAATTCAAAGGCTAATGCACATACACAAAGTATATAAGGGTACAAGCAACTATCCTTATGCTAGTTTTATAGGTTACTGTACAATATGATAACTACCCCAACCGTTTTTTTTTCATTTGTTGTTTACACATATGACAATTTTCCAATTCCCCATTTTCATTTTTTTAAATGTTAGTTTTAAGTTTTTCAATTTCATAACATGGAAACATGGATTTTGCATTATGTTGTTTACACATTTATCAATTTCACAATTTCCCATTTACAGTTCTTAAAATGTCAGTTTAAAGTTTTTCAATTTCATGATATAGAAACATGGATTTTCCAATTTGTTGTTTACACATTTGTCAATTTACCAAATTCCCATTTACAGTTTTTAAAATTTCAGTTTAATGGTTTTTTTTTATTTTGTCAATATGGAAACATGGATTTTCCAATTTGTGTTTTACATGTTCATTTTGCATTAGGAGTGGAGAGAGGTGAGTAGTAATAAAAAATGTACAAGCAGTTTCCATACGGTACAATATTTTTTTATTTAAATACATGTACACTATTTACACATAATACATTTTTATATATATTCCTTATTGTTATAAATTGTACACTTGTTTTTATTTTGTTTTCTATTTTATTTATTTTTGATTATGAATGCCATTTCTTATTTTGTTTTATTTTTATTTTTGTAGTGCTATTGTTTTATTTCCTAAATTGTTTTGTTTTATGTATTTGCTAGTTGCAGGCAGAAGATTTTGATATTCATAACTTAACTCTTTAAGCATGGTTAATGATTGAGTAATGACCATAGGCATGTGTACCTATACCATCAGCATCAATCACTCTTTTATCATCACCAGGACACAAAGCAATTTTGTTTAGTCTTATAGATGATATGTCATGTTGTTTAAAAGCGATAATGTTCATTGGTATTCTTTTTACATTGTTTTTCATGACACAATCCTTATAATCTTGAAAGCTTATACAATTTTTGACAACACCTCTGTTAATACCTTTAATCTTTTTGATTTCTTTACCATTTATGTCTAATGCGTACATTTTAGCTCTAAGTCCAACAAATGCTTTTATAATTTGTCCACAAGCCTCGTCTTTAAATTTCCCCAACGTTTTCTTGTTTGATGTAGAGTAACATATGTGATTAGTAGGATAATCTGATGTGTCCAGGTGTTGTAGGAAATCCAACTTGTCTTGATATACATCTGGGGTGTTAACCAAATATATGAACGAGTCAGTATCCATATACATGAGTTTAAGATTGTTCATGCCATAATAGGGTAGCAGGACATCATAGTGGTGGGAATACATGAGAGTTTTTGAAATATCCAGTATACACATTCCAATATATATAGGCTTATTGAATACAATGTTACGTTTAGACATGTGGAAAGCAGCTAGGTTAGGGCCATAAATTGTTCTGTCGATAAATGTCGGCTTTGCTATTAGCTTTTCTGCCTTTTTGCTGTCAGTCACAAGACGTATGTCTATTCTTTTACGGATATTTTCCATTGTTTTCCCAAAAATGGCATTGTTGAATAATTTGTACAGATTTTTCTCAAAATCATTTTTGGCTTGTTTTCGAAGGTTGTTATTAAAATCAACGTATGCCTTTAACCAAGGTCTTTGTTTAAACTTTAACACACGATGAATTTTTATCAATTTTATTCCATGATCTAAAGCCTGTTTTAATGCCATGTAGTGAACAACATATCGCCTTCGATTTCCAAGATGAGGAATTAGTTTTTTCAGAGACGAATCCTTAGGTTGTGTACACTCTGGTAGGAAAGGTAAATCGTTGTGTAGATCATGAAGGTCAGATGGGTAATCAACATCAACGTCTAGAATGTATCCCACAGGATCGTCTTTCTTTAGTTTTTCTAGATCAACAGTATCTGGAGAAACCCACTGAAATCCACCATAAGGAAGGGAGTGACACATAGCCCACCCGTATTGGTTGTTGGCATCATCATAGGTAATAAACTGCGATGGTTTCTCAGAATCATAGGTTTCCATGTATTTATTGTTAGCTTCAGCATACCGATGAGACACCTGGCATATGCCTCCACGTATTCCAGACTCGATTAAAAGAATCTGATCGTAATCCTGTAGCAATTCCAGTTCAATGCCTGTGTAAAGGAGCATTGCCTCGAAACTTAAACCAGGCGAAGTAAAAAAGTGTGCAGCATCCACTCGGTGTGTTTCTAGTGTTTTGTTTCTAAAGGTTTCAAAGCTGTCTGCAAGAAGGAGTACATCTGAAGTTAGGTAGAGGTCACTATATTCCCCTAGAGTTTTAATGTTGAACTGATTCCAGACACTTTTGGCATGTTCATAGTCTTCTTGACTAACATCTTCTTGACTTAATTTGTTAAAGAATGCCTCTTTTGGAGGTAAACACGTTTCACTTAACTTTTCCCATGAGTCAATGTAGTCATAACAAAATACCCCTTTACGAGTCATGAGCATTGCATTTTCTTTTCCAAAGTACTTGTCTGTTTCAGGGTATGATGTTAAGTTGGAAACTAAGTTTTCCAAACTACTCGGCATTAACCGAAACGTATCCACAAATCTAAGCTTAACATTTCCTACGTATTTGGTAAAGGAAATGTACTTTTCTTTGGAGTTAGCGATAACATCCACTCTCTCAGTAGTACATCCCAATTGCTTTACAATGAAATTTGCGTCGTAGCCACTCATATTATGTAGAAACACAGGAACGGGGTTTCGTGTTTTACACCTCAAATTACAGTTATTGTGAGCACTTCCACGGTATTCCCCTGTAATATGGCAGTGGTCTCGAACTTTCCAGTCCTCTTTGGTTAATGGTTTTCGACACAAATAACAGGTTTCAGAACATTGGAACTCTGCTTCTTGAGCCTGAGTTAAGGCCTTTGGAACATTTAAGCTGTAAAGTCTATCAATTTCATTAGCTATTGAGATCAAACAGTCCATAAACTTTTCTGCAGCGTCAGGTCCACGATAAATAACAGGTTGGCTTGGAAGATTTGTCTTTATGTGTTCCACAGCGGGTGATGGTTTAACGTATATACCAAAGCTCATAGGAACATGACTCTGGTATGGCACTGTATAACTTGCTTCAGGATTGGGCAAACATGTTTGATAGGGTAAGAGTATACTTTCGAAATCTGCATAGATAACGTAAGGTATTCTTAGCATTTTTTCCACGTTTAAAAATTTGACAATGGGGTTTTTAATAGGCATTTCAACCCTAGCAATGTCATGCTGGACACACAAAGCTCTATGTTCTTTCAATTTTTCCATTCCTTGTTGTCCATATTGATTATCAAAGTGAGTAAAACACCGTTTACACGTATATATCTTATGTTCACGGCGGGTAATCTGATGTGCTACTAGTTTATCAAAATCTTTGATAAAGACGTAGTGGTTCTGGCCGGATGATGAACTTAGCAGAAGGAGGTCGCGATGGTCTTGCATCTCTTGATCCACAACCTTTAGAGGGAACAATTTGTTGTCTTGTTCCAATCCAAATACATTAATGGATATATCGTTGGCTTTTTCAAATTTGGGAATGTCAACTAGCGATGTAGGAAACGATATTACAGAAACATCATACTTGTTGTCCAGGTCCTTGTATTTACTAATGCGATGAGCATTCTTTTTAACCAGTTTTGCTAAAATGGCATACATAAAACACTTTTCATCATTCAAATTTTCAGGATTAATGCAGGCTTTTCTTGCTTGTATAGCTGCTGGTAATGGAATATATGTGCTTCCACGCAAGGGATTGTACTTATTTATTTTCAATCGTACTCCTTCCACTGCTAACAAAGCCCAATTACTGCCTTTTAGCTCAGATTCCTCCATTTCCGTAGTTAACTTTGTAAATTGTGTTTCCAAGAAACTACTTAAGTCCGTTTCCAAAAATAGGGCCTGATTTCGTGTTTTAAATGCACGATCTGTAATTTCATTGGTAGATGTATGAATGAATCTACATTCAGCCACAAGATTAACTTTTATCGACTTGTGCATTGCTAGTTCTTTCTGCATAGCTTGTATTATTTGCTGTTTGGACTCTTTAAGGTATGAATTTAAATCCTTGCACGTATCGCAACGAATGAAATAGGATTTAAGTCGACCTCCAAAAGATGTCTCATATTCAATAAGTCCATTTTTATCAGGGACCAATGACAGTAGGTAATGTTTTGTAGGCTCTGCTTTTTGTCTTTTAGCTACCGACACAACATTACAACATTCTTCATGACGACGTCCATTGTAGGCATTGTTGAATGTACTACCACAGGTCTTGCACTCATGAAATTCACCACACGATACTTCATGTCGCTTCCTATGATAGTCTCGAAGAAAAGTCTTTCCACACTCTTTACACATATAGCTAGGAATGGCTTCTTCCATTATGATTGTTGATTTCTGAAAACAGCTGCTTACTGCGTATCACAGGGCTAGAGGTTGGTCAGTGAGACGGTCTTTCACGATGTGAACACCGTGAGAGGTAGTAGTCAACTGGTGATATTCTTGTGAAGGGTCCACTAATATACCCCTAGTCTAGACCAACAGCTCTTTACAGCGTATGACAAGGCTGTATACTGGACAGTGAGACGGTCTTTTACGATGTGAACACTGTAACAAGTAGTAGTCAACTGATTATATAATGGCCTACTCAAGGTTATCAGGTACTTACTGCATATCAAAAGGCTGTACACTCATGTGTGTTAGGCACTCTTTCTTGCTAAGGACCCCAATACTCCCTACACAAGGCTATACATGTTAGTTCTAAACACTTAGTGATTAATTGTATATTCAATTTTTGTACAAAGCTTATACAAGCACGTTTTTATGAGGTAAAACCTTGTTAAATAGCTGCATGCGACACACAAAGTATGTTGCCGCTATCTAGCGGTGACTATGAGAACTACTTGAACAACCAGCATGCTACCTAGCGCTCCATTTCAACACTCGCTCACTGAACGACCAGCATGCTATCTAGCGGTCGATAGCAATACTCCTCAACTACCAGCCTGCTATCTATCGGTCAATATGACAACTCACTCAACTACCAACATGCTACATGGCTTTTTTGGTCAGTTTTTTGTTGGCTTTTTTTTGGTCAGTTTCTGTTGGCTTATGTTGGCTTTTATTGGCTTTTGTTGGCTTTTGTTGGCTTTTGTAGGCTTTTTTGTTGGCTTTTGTTGGCTTTTGTATTAGCTCTTTCATATTTGCTCTTGCTTGTGGGGGCTTATTATTTGGTCTTGGAAAGTATGTCAGTCCTTTTTTTATGGCTGCAAAATGCTTACAGCCATGTTTGTAAGCAGCAACAACAACAACACACAATATTCCAAAACAATCCAAAGTACTCTAAGGTTTATCAATGACTCTCAACTCTTACACTTACCTCTATCCCATGCCTAGTCAAAAATAGTGTATTTTTCAAATTTTTCAAAAAATATTTGGAAAGTAGGCTATATCATTAAACGAAAAATCCTAAAAAGACATATGTTAACTCCAACACCTACCTCTATACCATTCTTAGTCCAAAAATAGTGTATTTTTAAATTTTCCAAAAACATATTTCCAAAATGGGTTATATTTCCAAAATTAAAAAGTTTACAAAAATGTTTGTTTGACAGAAATGAATGGCCTTTACCCCCTCTACCACGGTACCAAGTCCCAGGTCTCTAGGACAACAAACATAAAAATTTGAAAATGGGCTTATATTTCCAAAATTAGGAATTTTACAAAAACGTTTGTCTAACGTAAATCAGTGGTCATTACCCCCTCTATCCCCACACTAAGTCTCATGTCTCTAGAACAACAAAAATAAATTTTTGAAAAATGGGCTTATATTTCCAAAATTAGGAATTTTACAAAAACGTTTGTCTGACGTAAATCAGTGGTCATTACCCCTCTATCCCCATACCAAGTCTCAGGTCTCTAGGTCAACAAAAATAAAATTTTGAAAATGGGCTATATTTCCAAAATTAGGAATTCTACAAAAAAGTTTGTCTAACGTAAATCAATGGTCTTTACCCCCTCTATTCACATACCAAGTCTCAGGTCTCTAGGTCAACAAAAATAAAATTTTGAAAAAATGGTCACTATTTTGGAAACTAGGAATTCTACGAAAAAGTTTGTTTAACATAAATGAAAGGTCTCTATCCCCTCTACCTGTAAACCAAGTTCCAGGTCTGTATGACAAAAATGAAAAAGTTCAACTGGGAAAGTAGGCGAATTTTCATATAACCAAACATTCTAAAAAGTGTTCTATGGGCTTAAAAGAATGGCCTCTATGTCCTTTAATTTTTATAATAAAACTTTTTTATTTTTTATGTTTTTTTGAAAACACTCGAATTTTGAAATTTTTATATTTTGGAAACTAGAAAGTCTACAAAAAAAATTTGTTTGACATAAATGAATGGCCCTGACCCCATCTACCACCAACATACATTTCAAGTCTCTAGAATGAAAAATAACAGTAGTGGAGTAGTGAGAGGTCTGACCAGTGTCATGGCCGCCGCGTGGACCTGATAACCTTGAGTAGGCCATAAGAATATTTTCAGTTGACTACTACCTGTCACAGTGTTTACATTGTGAAAGACCGTTGAAGCAACCAGTCTTTAGCTTTGTCATAAGCAGTGAGCAGCTGTTACCCTTAACCAGGGGTACATTAGAGACTCTTATCAAGAATATCATCAGTTGACTACCACCATTCACAGTGACCACATCGTGAAAGACTGTCAAAACAACTATTGTACAGCCTTGTACTACACAGTAAGTAGCTGTTGGTCTTGACTATTGTATATTAGAGAACCCTTAGCAAGTATATAATCAGTTGACTACTACTTGTTACAGTGTTCACATCGTAAAAGACCGTCTCACTGTCCAGTATACAGCCTTGTCATACGCTGTAAAGAGCTGTTGGTCTAGACTAGGGGTATATTAGTGGACCCTTCACAAGAATATCACCAGTTGACTACTACCTCTCACGGTGTTCACATCGTGAAAGACCGTCTCACTGACCAACCTCTAGCCCTGTGATACGCAGTAAGCAGCTGTTTTCAGAAATCAACAATCATAATGGAAGAAGCCATTCCTAGCTATATGTGTAAAGAGTGTGGAAAGACTTTTCTTCGAGACTATCATAGGAAGCGACATGAAGTATCGTGTGGTGAATTTCATGAGTGCAAGACCTGTGGTAGTACATTCAACAATGCCTACAATGGACGTCGTCATGAAGAATGTTGTAATGTTGTGTCGGTAGCTAAAAGACAAAAAGCAGAGCCTACAAAACATTACCTACTGTCATTGGTCCCTGATAAAAATGGACTTATTGAATATGAGACATCTTTTGGAGGTCGACTTAAATCCTATTTCATTCGTTGCGATACGTGCAAGGATTTAAATTCATACCTTAAAGAGTCCAAACAGCAAATAATACAAGCTATGCAGAAAGAACTAGCAATGCACAAGTCGATAAAAGTTAATCTTGTGGCTGAATGTAGATTCATTCATACATCTACCAATGAAATTACAGATCGTGCATTTAAAACACGAAATCAGGCCCTATTTTTGGAAACGGACTTAAGTAGTTTCTTGGAAACACAATTTACAAAGTTAACTACGGAAATGGAGGAATCTGAGCTAAAAGGCAGTAATTGGGCTTTGTTAGCAGTGGAAGGAGTACGATTGAAAATAAATAAGTACAATCCCTTGCGTGGAAGCACATATATTCCATTACCAGCAGCTATACAAGCAAGAAAAGCCTGCATTAATCCTGAAAATTTGAATGATGAAAAGTGTTTTATGTATGCCATTTTAGCAAAACTGGTTAAAAAGAATGCTCATCGCATTAGTAAATACAAGGACCTGGACAACAAGTATGATGTTTCTGTAATATCGTTTCCTACATCGCTAGTTGACATTCCCAAATTTGAAAAAGCCAACGATATATCCATTAATGTATTTGGATTGGAACAAGACAACAAATTGTTCCCTCTAAAGGTTGTGGATCAAGAGATGCAAGACCATCGCGACCTCCTTCTGCTAAGTTCATCATCCGGCCAGAACCACTACGTCTTTATCAAAGATTTTGATAAACTAGTAGCACATCAGATTACCCGCCGTGAACATAAGATATATACGTGTAAACGGTGTTTTACTCACTTTGATAATCAATATGGACAACAAGGAATGGAAAAATTGAAAGAACATAGAGCTTTGTGTGTCCAGCATGACATTGCTAGGGTTGAAATGCCTATTAAAAACCCCATTGTCAAATTTTTAAACGTGGAAAAAATGCTAAGAATACCTTACGTTATCTATGCAGATTTCGAAAGTATACTCTTACCCTATCAAACATGTTTGCCCAATCCTGAAGCAAGTTATACAGTGCCATACCAGAGTCATGTTCCTATGAGCTTTGGTATATACGTTAAACCATCACCCGCTGTGGAACACATAAAGACAAATCTTCCAAGCCAACCTGTTATTTATCGTGGACCTGACGCTGCAGAAAAGTTTATGGACTGTTTGATCTCAATAGCTAATGAAATTGATAGACTTTACAGCTTAAATGTTCCAAAGGCCTTAACTCAGGCTCAAGAAGCAGAGTTCCAATGTTCTGAAACCTGTTATTTGTGTCGAAAACCATTAACCAAAGAGGACTGGAAAGTTCGAGACCACTGCCATATTACAGGGGAATACCGTGGAAGTGCTCACAATAACTGTAATTTGAGGTGTAAAACACGAAACCCCGTTCCTGTGTTTCTACATAATATGAGTGGCTACGACGCAAATTTCATTGTAAAGCAATTGGGATGTACTACTGAGAGAGTGGATGTTATCGCTAACTCCAAAGAAAAGTACATTTCCTTTACCAAATACGTAGGAAATGTTAAGCTTAGATTTGTGGATACGTTTCGGTTAATGCCGAGTAGTTTGGAAAACTTAGTTTCCAACTTAACATCATACCCTGAAACAGACAAGTACTTTGGAAAAGAAAATGCAATGCTCATGACTCGTAAAGGGGTATTTTGTTATGACTACATTGACTCATGGGAAAAGTTAAGTGAAACGTGTTTACCTCCAAAAGAGGCATTCTTTAACAAATTAAGTCAAGAAGATGTTAGTCAAGAAGACTATGAACATGCCAAAAGTGTCTGGAATCAGTTCAACATTAAAACTCTAGGGGAATATAGTGACCTCTACCTAACTTCAGATGTACTCCTTCTTGCAGACAGCTTTGAAACCTTTAGAAACAAAACACTAGAAACACACCGAGTGGATGCTGCACACTTTTTTACTTCGCCTGGTTTAAGTTTCGAGGCAATGCTCCTTTACACAGGCATTGAACTGGAATTGCTACAGGATTACGATCAGATTCTTTTAATCGAGTCTGGAATACGTGGAGGCATATGCCAGGTGTCTCATCGGTATGCTGAAGCTAACAATAAATACATGGAAACCTATGATTCTGAGAAACCATCGCAGTTTATTACCTATGATGATGCCAACAACCAATACGGGTGGGCTATGTGTCACTCCCTTCCTTATGGTGGATTTCAGTGGGTTTCTCCAGATACTGTTGATCTAGAAAAACTAAAGAAAGACGATCCTGTGGGATACATTCTAGACGTTGATGTTGATTACCCATCTGACCTTCATGATCTACACAACGATTTACCTTTCCTACCAGAGTGTACACAACCTAAGGATTCGTCTCTGAAAAAACTAATTCCTCATCTTGGAAATCGAAGGCGATATGTTGTTCACTACATGGCATTAAAACAGGCTTTAGATCATGGAATAAAATTGATAAAAATTCATCGTGTGTTAAAGTTTAAACAAAGACCTTGGTTAAAGGCATACGTTGATTTTAATAACAACCTTCGAAAACAAGCCAAAAATGATTTTGAGAAAAATCTGTACAAATTATTCAACAATGCCATTTTTGGGAAAACAATGGAAAATATCCGTAAAAGAATAGACATACGTCTTGTGACTGACAGCAAAAAGGCAGAAAAGCTAATAGCAAAGCCGACATTTATCGACAGAACAATTTATGGCCCTAACCTAGCTGCTTTCCACATGTCTAAACGTAACATTGTATTCAATAAGCCTATATATATTGGAATGTGTATACTGGATATTTCAAAAACTCTCATGTATTCCCACCACTATGATGTCCTGCTACCCTATTATGGCATGAACAATCTTAAACTCATGTATATGGATACTGACTCGTTCATATATTTGGTTAACACCCCAGATGTATATCAAGACAAGTTGGATTTCCTACAACACCTGGACACATCAGATTATCCTACTAATCACATATGTTACTCTACATCAAACAAGAAAACGTTGGGGAAATTTAAAGACGAGGCTTGTGGACAAATTATAAAAGCATTTGTTGGACTTAGAGCTAAAATGTACGCATTAGACATAAATGGTAAAGAAATCAAAAAGATTAAAGGTATTAACAGAGGTGTTGTCAAAAATTGTATAAGCTTTCAAGATTATAAGGATTGTGTCATGAAAAACAATGTAAAAAGAATACCAATGAACATTATCGCTTTTAAACAACATGACATATCATCTATAAGACTAAACAAAATTGCTTTGTGTCCTGGTGATGATAAAAGAGTGATTGATGCTGATGGTATAGGTACACATGCCTATGGTCATTACTCAATCATTAACCATGCTTAAAGAGTTAAGTTATGAATATCAAAATCTTCTGCCTGCAACTAGCAAATACATAAAACAAAACAATTTAGGAAATAAAACAATAGCACTACAAAAATAAAAATAAAACAAAATAAGAAATGGCATTCATAATCAAAAATAAATAAAATAGAAAACAAAATAAAAACAAGTGTACAATTTATAACAATAAGGAATATATATAAAAATGTATTATGTGTAAATAGTGTACATGTATTTAAATAAAAAAATATTGTACCGTATGGAAACTGCTTGTACATTTTTTATTACTACTCACCTCTCTCCACTCCTAATGCAAAATGAACATGTAAAACACAAATTGGAAAATCCATGTTTCCATATTGACAAAATAAAAAAAAACCATTAAACTGAAATTTTAAAAACTGTAAATGGGAATTTGGTAAATTGACAAATGTGTAAACAACAAATTGGAAAATCCATGTTTCTATATCATGAAATTGAAAAACTTTAAACTGACATTTTAAGAACTGTAAATGGGAAATTGTGAAATTGATAAATGTGTAAACAACATAATGCAAAATCCATGTTTCCATGTTATGAAATTGAAAAACTTAAAACTAACATTTAAAAAAATGAAAATGGGGAATTGGAAAATTGTCATATGTGTAAACAACAAATGAAAAAAAAAACGGTTGGGGTAGTTATCATATTGTACAGTAACCTATAAAACTAGCATAAGGATAGTTGCTTGTACCCTTATATACTTTGTGTATGTGCATTAGCCTTTGAATTAGCTTAAGTTAGGTTTGGCAAAGTTAGGTTTGGTGAGGTTAGGTATGTGACCTAGTAGTTTACTCTTTTCGGAAAAGGCGGCTTCGGTGGCGTAGTTGGTAGCATGCTGAGCTTCTATGCCCAAGATAGCGGGTTCAAACCCGGCCGAAGCCGTCGGATTTTTTAAGAGCGTTAAAAATCCCTCAGTATGCCTTCCTTCGGAGGGGAAGTAAAGCCGGCGGTCCCATGTCATAGATTTATGGCATGTTAAAGATCTTTCCACTAATTACACCTGTGTGAAACTAAATTGGATAGGTTAAGAATGTAAACAACGCTCTTAGGTTGCTACGTTCGTTGCCAAGAGCCGACTGCGGTGGCGTCTAGTAGCTAGTTCTGAACTAGGCCTAGTAGTCGTTGACGGTGGCGTTTGGCGGCAAAAGTAGGAACTATTTGAAAATTCAAAGTTGCAGTCCCTACTTGAATTAAAAAACAGATACACACACTAATACAGTCATCACAATTAACACCGGTTATCAGACAGATTCTACACACACCCTAAGTACACGGGGCTACATGACCGCGTTGTCGCAGCCCCTAAACTAAGGAACCAACCAACCAACCTTTTCGGAAAATGTAAAAAGTAAAATCTAAAATCAAAAAATCTTAAATTTAAAATGTAAAATCTAAAAAAAACTAACATCTAAAATACAAAAAATCAAAAATGTAAAATGTAAAATCTAAAAAATGTAAAATGAAAAAATCAAAAATCTAAAATGTTAAAACATAAAATCTAAAATCTTTAAATGAGGTTTCTGTGGGTTAGGTTAGGTTAGGTTATAACTAAGTTTATTATTTGTGCTCTCTCATTTGCTCTTACATTTTTGCTCTCACTTTGAAGTTTGGTTATGTTAGGTTAGGTTAGGTTAGGTTAGGTGTGGTTAGGTTATAACTAAGTTTATTATTTGTGCTCTTACATTTGCTCTCACTTTTTTCACATACTTTTTGCTAAATTTTTTTCGCTTGCAATTTTAAATTAGGTAGGTTACGTTAGGTTAGGTTAGGACAGGTTAGGTGAGGTTAGGTTAGGTGAAGTTAGGTTAGGTTATAACTTAGTTTATTATGTGTGCTTTCACATTTGCTTTTATATTTGCTTTGACTTTGAAGTTAGGTTAGGATAGGTTAGGTTAGGTTAGGTTAGGTTAGGTTAGGTGAAGTTGGGTTAGGCAGAATTGTTGAGGTATGAATCAAAAGCCAGGTCTTGTCAGTTTTGCCTCACAAGGCTGAGTGTACCCCGTTCCACTCATGAGACCAGAAATTAAATTTCTTGGCAGAGCCGGGATTCGAACCTCAGGAATGACCTCCAAGAATGCTAGCCACTACACCAAAAAGTGGACAATATAAGGCTGGTCTTGATTATACATGATCAATTAACAATTACCTAATAATAATAATAATAATAATAATAAATATTCCATTTGGCAACTACACGGCCGACCTCTCCCTGTGACGTAATCCACGGTCTCAGGCCGTGGCGGCCATTTTGCCCAATAGCCCCTGTGCCAGCTCTGAATGACACCTCCATAAGAATAACATAGAGTGATTGCGCGCGGCGGCCATTTTGCCCATTAGCCCCTGTGCCAGAACCGGCTTATTTATCCTACTGATGTTGATAACCGTCATGTGGATAACAGTCACGTGGATACGGGGCGGATGTTGATAACCGTCATGTGGATAACAGTCATGTGGATACGGGGCGGATGTGGATAACAGTCATGTGGATACGGGGCGGATGTTGATAACCGTCATGTGGATAACAGTCATGTGGATAACAGTCACGTGGATACGGGGCGGATGTTGATAACAGTCATGTGGATAACAGTCATGTGGATACGGGGCGGATGTTGATAACAGTTATGTGGATAACAGTCACGTGGATACGGGGCGGATGTTGATAACAGTCATGTGGATAACAGTCACGTGGATACGGGGCGGATGTTGATAACCGTCATGTGGATAACAGTCATGTGGATACGGGGCGGATGTGGATAACAGTCATGTGGATAACAGTCATGTGGATACGGGGCGGATGTTGATAACCGTCATGTGGATAACAGTCATGTGGATACGGGGCGGATGTTGATAACAGTCATGTGGATACGGGGCGGATGTTGATAACAGTCATGTGGATAACAGTCACGTGGATACGGGGCGGATGTGGATAACAGTTATGTGGATAACAGTCACGTGGATACGGGGCGGATGTGGATAACAGTTATGTGGATAACAGTCACGTGGATACGGGGCGGATGTTGATAACCGTCATGTGGATAACAGTCATGTGGATAACAGTCACGTGGATACGGGGCGGATGTTGATAACCGTCATGTGGATAACAGTCACGTGGATACGGGGCGGATGTTGATAACCGTCATGTGGATAACAGTCATGTGGATACGGGGCGGATGTTGATAACAGTTATGTGGATAACTGTCATGTGGATACGGGGCGGATGTTGATAACAGTCTTGTGGATACGGGGCGGATGTGGATAACCGTCATGTGGATAACAGTCACGTGGATACGGGGCGGATGTGGATAACAGTCACGTGGATACGGGGCGGATGTTGATAACAGTCATGTGGATAACAGTCACGTGGATACGGGGCGGATGTTGATAACAGTCATGTGGATAACAGTTATGTGGATAACAGTTATGTGGATACGGGGCGGATGTTGATAACCGTCATGTGGATAACAGTCATGTGGATACGGGGCGGATGTTGATAACCGTCATGTGGATAACAGTCATGTGGATAACAGTCACGTGGATACGGGGCGGATGTTGATAACCGTCATGTGGATAACAGTCACGTGGATACGGGGCGGATGTTGATAACAGTTATGTGGATAACAGTCACGTGGATACGGGGCGGATGTGGATAACAGTCATGTGGATAACAGTCACGTGGATACGGGGCGGATGTGGATAACAGTCATGTGGATAACAGTCACGTGGATACGGGGCGGATGTTGATAACCGTCATGTGGATAACAGTCATGTGGATAACAGTCACGTGGATACGGGGCGGATGTTGATAACCGTCATGTGGATAACAGTCACGTGGATACGGGGCGGATGTTGATAACATTTATGTGGATAACAGTCACGTGGATACGGGGCGGATGTGGATAACAGTCATGTGGATAACAGTCACGTGGATACGGGGCGGATGTTGATAACCGTCATGTGGATAACAGTCACGTGGATACGGGGTGGATGTGGATAACAGTCATGTGGATAACAGTCACGTGGATACGGGGCGGATGTGGATAGCCGTCATGTGGATAACAGTCATGTGGATACGGGGAGGATGTTGATAACCGTCATGTGGATAACAGTCATGTGGATACGGGGCGGATGTTGATAACAGTTATGTGGATAACAGTCACGTGGATACGGGGCGGATGTGGATAACTGTTATGTGGATAACAGTCATGTGGATACGGGGCGGATGTGGATAACCGTCATGTGGATAACAGTCACGTGGATACGGGGCGGATGTTGATAACAGTCATGTGGATAACAGTCATGTGGATACGGGGCGGATGTTGATAACAGTTATGTGGATAACAGTCACGTGGATAACAGTCATGTGGATACGGGGCGGATGTTGATAACCGTCATGTGGATAACAGTCATGTGGATAACAGTCATGTGGATACGGGGCGGATGTTGATAACCGTCATGTGGATAACAGTCATGTGGATAACAGTCATGTGGATACGGGGCGGATGTTGATAACAGTTATGTGGATAACAGTCACGTGGATACGGGGCGGATGTGGATAACAGTCATGTGGATAACA
Source organism: Meconema thalassinum (assembly GCA_946902985.2). Taxonomy (NCBI): domain Eukaryota; kingdom Metazoa; phylum Arthropoda; class Insecta; order Orthoptera; family Tettigoniidae; genus Meconema; species Meconema thalassinum. Next base: position 1,546,617 of record OX336399.1, on the reverse strand, counting down.
GTCACGTGGATACGGGGCGGATGTTGATAACCGTCATGTGGATAACAGTCATGTGGATAACAGTCACGTGGATACGGGGCGGATGTGGATAACCGTCATGTGGATAACAGTCATGTGGATACGGGGCGGATGTTGATAACCGTCATGTGGATAACAGTCACGTGGATACGGGGCGGATGTTGATAACAGTCATGTGGATAACAGTCATGTGGATACGGGGCGGATGTTGATAACAGTTATGTGGATAACAGTCACGTGGATAACAGTCATGTGGATACGGGGCGGATGTTGATAACAGTCATGTGGATAACAGTCATGTGGATAACAGTCATGTGGATACGGGGCGGATGTTGATAACCGTCATGTGGATAACAGTCATGTGGATAACAGTTATGTGGATACGGGGCGGATGTTGATAACCGTCATGTGGATAACAGTCATGTGGATAACAGTCATGTGGATACGGGGCGGATGTTGATAACAGTCATGTGGATAACAGTCACGTGGATACGGGGTGGATGTGGATAACAGTCATGTGGATAACAGTCACGTGGATACGGGGCGGATGTGGATAACCGTCATGTGGATAACAGTCATGTGGATACGGGGCGGATGTGGATAAGTCATGTGGATAACAGTCACGTGGATACGGGGCGGATGTGGATAACAGTTATGTGGATAACAGTCATGTGGATACGGGGCGGATGTGGATAACAGTCATGTGGATAACAGTCACGTGGATAACAGTCACGTGGATATGGGGCGGATGTGGATACGGGGCGGATGTGGATAACAGTTTTGTGGATAACAGTCACGTGGATACGGGGCGGATGTGGATAACAGTCATGTGGATAACAGTCACGTGGATACGGGGCGGATGTGGATAACCGTCATGTGGATAACAGTCACGTGGATACGGGGCGGATGTGGATAACAGTCATGTGGATACGGGGCGGATGTGGATAACAGTTATGTGGATAACAGTTATGTGGGTAACAGTCATGTGGATACGGGGCGGATGTGGATAACCGTCATGTGGATAACAGTCATGTGGATAACAGTCACGTGGATACGGGGCGGATGTGGATAACAGTCATGTGGATAACAGTCACGTGGATACGGGGCGGATGTGGATAACAGTTATGTGGATAACAGTCACGTGGATACGGGGCGGATGTGGATAACAGTCATGTGGATAACAGTCACGTGGATACGGGGCGGATGTTGATAACAGTCATGTGGATAACAGTCATGTGGATAACAGTTATGTGGATAACAGTCATGTGGATACGGGGCGGATGTGGATAACAGTCATGTGGATAACAGTTATGTGGATACGGGGCGGATGTGGATAACAGTCATGTGGATAACAGTCACGTGGATACGGGGCGGATGTGGATAACAGTCATGTGGATAACAGTCACGTGGATACGGGGCGGATGTTGATAACAGTCATGTGGATAACAGTCACGTGGATACGGGGCGGATGTTGATAACAGTCATGTGGATAACAGTCACGTGGATACGGGGCGGATGTTGATAACAGTCATGTGGATACGGGGCGGATGTTGATAACCGTCATGTGGATAACAGTCACGTGGATACGGGGCGGATGTTGATAACCGTCATGTGGATAACAGTCACGTGGATACGGGGCGGATGTGGATAACAGTCATGTGGATAACAGTCACGTGGATACGGGGCGGATGTTGATAACAGTCATGTGGATAACAGTCACGTGGATACGGGGCGGATGTTGATAACAGTCATGTGGATAACAGTCACGTGGATACGGGGCGGATGTGGATAACAGTCATGTGGATAACAGTCATGTGGATACGGGGCGGATGTGGATAACAGTCATGTGGATAACAGTCATGTGGATACGGGGCGGATGTGGATAACAGTCATGTGGATAACAGTCATGTGGATACGGGGCGGATGTGGATAACAGTTATGTGGATACGGGGCGGATGTGGATAACCGTCATGTGGATAACAGTTATGTGGATACGGGGCGGATGTTGATAACTGTCATGTGGATACGGGGCGGATGTTGATAACCGTCATGTGGATAACAGTCACGTGGATACGGGGCGGATGTTGATAACAGTCATGTGGATAACAGTCACGTGGATACGGGGCGGATGTTGATAACCGTCATGTGGATAACAGTCACGTGGATACGGGGCGGATGTGGATAACCGTCATGTGGATAACAGTCACGTGGATACGGGGCGGATGTTGATAACAGTCATGTGGATAACAGTCACGTGGATACGGGGCGGATGTTGATAACCGTCATGTGGATAACAGTCACGTGGATACGGGGCGGATGTTGATATCCGTCATGTGGATAACAGTCACGTGGATACGGGGCGGATGTGGATAACAGTCATGTGGATAACAGTTATGTGGATACGGGGCGGATGTGGATAACCGTCATGTGGATAACAGTCACGTGGATACGGGGCGGATGTGGATAACAGTCATGTGGATAACAGTCACGTGGATACGGGGCGGATGTTGATAACCGTCACGTGGATACGGGGCGGATGTTGATAACAGTCATGTGGATAACAGTCATGTGGATACGGGGCGGATGTTGATAACCGTCATGTGGATAACAGTCACGTGGATACGGGGCGGATGTTGATAACCGTCATGTGGATAACAGTCACGTGGATACGGGGCGGATGTTGATAACAGTCATGTGGATTACAGTTATGTGGATACGGGGCGGATGTTGATAACCGTCATGTGGATAACAGTCATGTGGATACGGGGCGGATGTTGATAACCGTCATGTGGATAACAGTCACGTGGATACGGGGCGGATGTTGATAACAGTCATGTGGATAACAGTCATGTGGATACGGGGCGGATGTGGATAACAGTCATGTGGATAACAGTTATGTGGATAACAGTCACGTGGATACGGGGCGGATGTTGATAACCGTCATGTGGATAACAGTTATGTGGATAACAGTCATGTGGATACGGGGCGGATGTTGATAACCGTCATGTGGATAACAGTCATGTGGATACGGGGCGGATGTGGATAACAGTCATGTGGATAACAGTCATGTGGATAACAGCCATGTGGATAACAGTTATGTGGATACGGGGCGGATGTTGATAACCGTCATGTGGATAACAGTCATGTGGATACGGGGCGGATGTTGATAACAGTCATGTGGATAACAGTCATGTGGATACGGGGCGGATGTGGATAACAGTCATGTGGATAACAGTCACGTGGATACGGGGCGGATGTGGATAACCGTCATGTGGATAACAGTCACGTGGATACGGGGCGGATGTGGATAACAGTTATGTGGATAACAGTCACGTGGATACGGGGCGGATTTTGATAACAGTCATGTGGATAACAGTCACGTGGATACGGGGCGGATGTTGATAACCGTCATGTGGATAACAGTCACGTGGATACGGGGCGGATGTGGATAACAGTCATGTGGATAACAGTCACGTGGATACGGGGCGGATGTGGATAACAGTCATGTGGATACGGGGCGGATGTTGATAACAGTCATGTGGATACGGGGCGGATGTTGATAACAGTCATGTGGATAACAGTCACGTGGATACGGGGCGGATGTTGATAACAGTCATGTGGATAACAGTTATGTGGATACGGGGCGGATGTTGATAACAGTCATGTGGATAACAGTCACGTGGATACGGGGCGGATGTTGATAACAGTCACGTGGATACGGGGCGGATGTTGATAACAGTCATGTGGATAACAGTCATGTGGATAACAGTCACGTGGATACGGGGCGGATGTTGATAACAGTCATGTGGATAACAGCCACGTGGATACGGGGCGGATGTTGATAACAGTCACGTGGATACGGGGCGGATGTTGATAACAGTCATGTGGATAACAGTCATGTGGATACGGGGCGGATGTTGATAACAGTCATGTGGATACGGGGCGGATGTTGATAACCGTCATGTGGATAACAGTCACGTGGATACGGGGCGGATGTGGATAACAGTCATGTGGATACGGGGCGGATGTTGATAACCGTCATGTGGATAACAGTCACGTGGATACGGGGCGGATGTGGATAACAGTCATGTGGATAACAGTCACGTGGATACGGGGCGGATGTGGATAACAGTCACGTGGATACGGGGCGGATGTTGATAACAGTCATGTGGATAACAGTCACGTGGATACGGGGCGGATGTTGATAACAGTCATGTGGATACGGGGCGGATGTTGATAACCGTCATGTGGATAACAGTCACGTGGATACGGGGCGGATGTGGATAACAGTCATGTGGATACGGGGCGGATGTTGATAACCGTCATGTGGATAACAGTCACGTGGATACGGGGCGGATGTGGATAACAGTCATGTGGATAACAGTCACGTGGATACGGGGCGGATGTGGATAACAGTCACGTGGATACGGGGCGGATGTTGATAACAGTTATGTGGATACGGGGCGGATGTTGATAACAGTCATGTGGATAACAGTCACGTGGATACGGGGCGGATGTTGATAACCGTCATGTGGATAACAGTCACGTGGATACGGGGCGGATGTTGATAACAGTTATGTGGATACGGGGCGGATGTGGATAACAGTCATGTGGATAACAGTCATGTGGATACGGGGCGGATGTTGATAACAGTCATGTGGATAACAGTCACGTGGATACGGGGCGGATGTTGATAACCGTCATGTGGATAACAGTCACGTGGATACGGGGCGGATGTTGATAACAGTTATGTGGATACGGGGCGGATGTGGATAACAGTCATGTGGATAACAGTCATGTGGATACGGGGCGGATGCGGATAACGTTTTGTTTATCCTCACCTATAACCAAATACAGTATATGACGGACGGTTCCCCACTGGAAACAACGCACTGAGCGCCAGCCACTGCTCTCGTCTGAGGTGTTCAGGGTGCACGCCTCTTATGTGCAAGTTAATAGAGCATGTCTGTTGCACCATAGTCTATTGCGTGCCCGCCATTGACTGTTTCATATTATTATTAATATTGGTATAATGGCTTCGGTGGCGCAGTCGGTAGCATGCTGAACTGCTGTGCCCAAGATACCGGGAACAAACCCGGCCGAAGTTGTCGGATTTTTAAGAGCGTCAAAAATCCTTCAGTATGTCTTCTTTCGGAGGGGAAAGTAAAGCCGGCGGTCCCATGTCATAGATTTATGGCATGTAAAAGATCCTTTCACATACTAAACTTGTGTGAAGCTAAATTGTTAGGTTAGATTTCGTCGGAACGCTCTATCAACGTTCCAACGTTCACCACTATGTATCATTGATATCTAGTAGCGAAAGTTGGAACTACTTCAAATTGAACGGAACTTGTAGCTCACCCCATGGGTGTCCGCTGGAAGCAGCTACTGACTCGGGCGAGCCCAACATGTCCTCGGACACTCCCGGCACTAAAAGCCATACGTTAAATAAATAAATTGTTGGAAATCTGCCCGAACGCAGGTCCGTGACTCGGAGAGAGTCCGTCATTTTGTGTAGGCTAAGGATAGGTCATACACTCGTATCTGATGAGAAGGGAAGACCCCCCACTTTGTACCTGTGGAGCCGTATTTTTACCGAGTGTGTGGATCTTGCTGACTTACGAAGAAACCTTGGTTTGCAGATGACGCGGTGGCTGCTGATCGCGTTATAAGTGAGAGTGGGTTGGGGCCAGTGAACATTGACTCAGCCGTATTTTCACCGAGTGTGTGGATCTTGCTGACTTACGAAGAAACCTTGGTTTGCAGATGACGCGGTGGCTGCTGATCGCGTTATAAGTGAGAGTGGGTTGGGGCCAGTGAACATTGACTCAGCCGTATTTTCACCGAGTGTGTGGATCTTGCTGACTTACGAAGAAACCTTGGTTTGCAGATGACGCGGTGGCTGCTGATCGCGTTATAAGTGAGAGTGGGTTGGGGCCAGTGAACATTGACTCAGCCGTATTTTAACCGAGTGTGTGGATCTTGCTGACTTACGAAGAAACCTTGGTTTGCAGATGGCGCGGTGGCTGCTGATCGCGTTATAAGTGAGAGTGGGTTGGGGCCAGTGAACATTGACTCAGCCGTATTTTCACCGAGTGTGTGGATCTTGCTGACTTACGAAGAAACCTTGGTTTGCAGATGACGCGGTGGCTGCTGATCGCGTTATAAGTGAGAGTGGGTTGGGGCCAGTGAACATTGACTCAGCCGTATTTTAACCGAGTGTGTGGATCTTGCTGACTTACGAAGAAACCTTGGTTTGCAGATGGCGCGGTGGCTGCTGATCGCGTTATAAGTGAGAGTGGGTTGGGGCCAGTGAACATTGACTCAGCCGTATTTTAACCGAGTGTGTGGATCTTGCTGACTTACGAAGAAACCTTGGTTTGCAGATGGCGCGGTGGCTGCTGATCGCGTTATAAGTGAGAGTGGGTTGGGGCCAGTGAACATTGACTCAGCCGTATTTTCACCGAGTGTGTGGATCTTGCTGACTTACGAAGAAACCTTGGTTTGCAGATGGCGCGGTGGCTGCTGATCGCGTTATAAGTGAGAGTGGGTTGGGGCCAGTGAACATTGACTCAGCCGTATTTTAACCGAGTGTGTGGATCTTGCTGACTTACGAAGAAACCTTGGTTTGCAGATGGCGCGGTGGCTGCTGATCGCGTTATAAGTGAGAGTGGGTTGGGGCCAGTGAACATTGACTCAGCCGTATTTTCACCGAGTGTGTGGATCTTGCTGACTTACGAAGAAACCTTGGTTTGCAGATGGCGCGGTGGCTGCTGATCGCGTTATAAGTGAGAGTGGGTTGGGGCCAGTGAACATTGACTCAGCCGTATTTTCACCGAGTGTGTGGATCTTGCTGACTTACGAAGAAACCTTGGTTTGCAGATGGCGCGGTGGCTGCTGATCGCGTTATAAGTGAGAGTGGGTTGGGGCCAGTGAACATTGACTCTGCCGTATTTTCACCGAGTGTGTGGATCTTGCTGACTTACGAAGAAACCTTGGTTTGCAGATGGCGCGGTGGCTGCTGATCGCGTTATAAGTGAGAGTGGGTTGGGGCCAGTGAACATTGACTCAGCCGTATTTTCACCGAGTGTGTGGATCTTGCTGACTTACGAAGAAACCTTGGTTTGCAGATGGCGCGGTGGCTGCTGATCGCGTTATAAGTGAGAGTGGGTTGGGGCCAGTGAACATTGACTCAGCCGTATTTTCACCGAGTGTGTGGATCTTGCTGACTTACGAAGAAACCTTGGTTTGCAGATGGCGCGGTGGCTGCTGATCGCGTTATAAGTGAGAGTGGGTTGGGGCCAGTGAACATTGACTCAGCCGTATTTTCACCGAGTGTGTGGATCTTGCTGACTTACGAAGAAACCTTGGTTTGCAGATGGCGCGGTGGCTGCTGATCGCGTTATAAGTGAGAGTGGGTTGGGGCCAGTGAACATTCACTCAACGACTTGTTCGGTTTTCAATGATAATGTTTTGTTTTCCGTAATTTTTGTTTATTTTTATAATTTTTAATTTTTATTTAATTTTTTGTTTTTATTAATTTTTGGTCTTTTTAATTTTAAGCGCCCACCTCAAAAATTTAAATTCAATTCCAAATTTGTATTCTGTAATCTGTGTTAAGAGGGGCAGATGACCTCGTAGTTCCGCCCCTTAAAGCAATCTATCAAATCAGGTCCGTGACTCCGAAGAGCCGGAGTTTACGTGCGGTAGGGTGGCCAACAGCGCGTGGTCTCAGTATTCCATCCAAGGTCCAACTACGCCCAATGCTGCTTAACTGCGGAGTCGACATGGGATCCAGTGTTTCAACAAAAATAATAATTTGCTCATCTGACCTGAAAGCTCGTGGTCTGGCTTTTCAGTCGGTCAACATGGGGCGGGGTGGGGTACAATAATTAACTAATACCCTCATTGTTGCCGTGATGCGATAAAAGTCTTTGTGATGGATGGTTTTTATGACCGGATGCCCTTCCTGACGCCAACCTCATGGGAGGAGTTAATGAGAGATGAAATGAATGAAACTGGGCAAGGAAGTCGCCGTGGCCTGTCAGCATTTGCCTGAGTTGAAAATGGAAAACCATTTCAAGGAAGGCCGACGGTGGGCTCGAACCCTCGTCTCCCGAGTCCGCAGACAGCTTGGCCCCATAGCCTAGACTGTAGGGGTTCTCCAACTTTTTCTGTCGCGCTCCTCTTCTGAAACATGAAATATCTAGCGCCCCCCTCTCCCCCTATTCTCATTTCCTTTCTTAGCACTTCTCATAGGCTACTTCCCACAAAAATATCACACAAGATCTACTTTGTATGCTACTGCCTAATTAGGGTTTCAACTACCAGTTAGGCCTACATCAATAATAATAACACACAATTCATTATTCTTAGAGCACATCAATGTACAACAACGTTTTGTAAAAAAAAAAGTCATGCATATGTATTTCTTTTGCTTATAAAAATAAAAACAACTACTGCACGTGCAGTTACTGGAATTGAGCAAATTTTGTTTGTTTCACTAATTAGCTCTTGAGCTGTGACACCTGTGTTCTATAATGCTTTTCATATTTGAAAGCTCGTGACTTATAAACAACAATAGAAATAATATATACAATTTTCAACATTTCACTGTGAATTTGAAATATGTTATGTTAAAACTCTTCACCCACGAAAAAGTAAAACAGGAGAATAAAAGTGTACTTGGATCAGAATTCGGTAATTCTCAAACACTTACAGAATTAGTGTGATGTGTGAGCTTGAATTTGAGATGAAAGTAAATCCAGTGTTGGTTGGATGTTTGAAACATTAACCCGCAGACCCCCTTCCGATGCTTCGTCTTGAGGGATGCCATTGCAGAAAATGTTGACTCACACAAGTAAGTTGAAGCGAAGGGTAATAACAGGTCCACTGCTTTTCTTGATAAAATGGGATATTCATTCCGAATCTGCACCCAAAATTTTTCAAGAAACTTCGACTTAAATTCATTTCGAAGTATTCTGTCACGTGAGAGTTCTATTAGTTCCTCCTGTTCTGCCGTTGACAGGTGGGTTGTTACGTTCGTTTCAAACGGACTGCGAATCCAGTCCTTCTCAGTTGAAGGTTGTGGAAATCTACCCTCGAATTTTTGACGAAGGTTTTGGAGGAGTTCTACGACAATTCCTCTAATTTGACAAATATCTAACTCATTTTCTTCCAGGAATTCATTCAGACAATGAAACATCTCACAGTTACCTTTGTCCATCTGGGCTTTCCAAAGTTCAAGTTTTCTCTTAAAAGCAAGCACTTTGTCGCTTAGAATGAAAATATTACTATTTCGTTCTTGAAGTGACACGTTTAGTTCATTCGGTTTTTCAAATACGTCAGCCAAGTAGCACAGTATTGGAAGCCATTTCTCATCCAGAAACATTGTAGGACTGCTGTCCAATAGGAAAATACGAAGTTCATTCTTCAACTCCACAACGCGACGAAGGATTAGACCACGAGACAACTAACATACCTCCGTGTGCAATAGAAGCGAATCATGTGTAGATCCCATCTCCTCGCAAATAATAGAAAATAGCCAACTGTTTAAAGCTCTTGCTTTCACAAAATTTACAACACTATTTACATCGTTCAGCACTTTATTGACTTCCGGTTGTAGTACTTTTGAAGCCAATGCCTCCCAGTGTATCATGCAATGTGTAAATTTTACAGAATTAGTAACAGCACTCACTCTTGCTCTGAAACCCTTTTTAATTCCAGTAAATGCCGACGCCCCATCAGTACATATACCAACACAATTTGTCCATGAGAGATTGTTGTCAATAAAAAATGAATTCACAAGAGAAAACATATCTTCGCCTGTAGTCCACCCTTCCAGAGCTTTACAAAATAGAAAATCCTCGTGCATTTCATTTTCATGACAGTAGCGTACAAAAACAAGAAGCTGGTCACTGTTTACGATATCAGTACTGTCATCAAGTTGCAGGGCAAATTTTGGGCTATCATGAAGACGTGGTAGCAATTGATTTTTTATGTCAAGGACTGTTACATCAATACGACGAGTTACTGTATCATTTGAGAGCGGTATCGACTTCAAACACTCGCCGAACTTTTCTCCATGCATGATCGCGCACATTTTCACGGCTGCAGGAAGAAGTAATTTCTCACCAATAATATGTGGTGATTTGGACTTCGCAATTAAATAGGATACCTCCAAGGATGCTCTTAGCGCTTTCTTAGGAACTGTTGCGTGCTTTTCTAGGAATCTAACATTTCCTTTTAGTTGTTGCTCGTGGCGCTTAAAAAATGCTAAAGGTTTACTTACACAGTCTGCAAGTGTCTCTTAAGTTTCACAGGCTTCAAACTGTCGTTTGCTAAAATCTCCAAGCAAAGAACGCATTGAGGTTGTTCCTGATTATTATTCGAAAGAATGCTGGTAAAGCCTAATGTCAGACAATCGTCTTGATATTTACGCACATCACTTTGTGTGTAGAATTAATAATCCTGATGGGAGCAGAAGTAGACGTGGAAGAACAATGGACTTTGTTTAAATTCGAACCTTGTTCTTTTTCCGAAGGAGGGCAAGCACTATCACTTTCATGGGGTCTCTTTTTACCACTTCTAATAAGCCACTTATCCATGCGTAATGGCGACACTCGTATCAGTTTATTGTAAAGTAACTAAGTCTAACCACGTACTAGAATTCAACTGTTCACTCACTGTCTTTGAACTGACTGGAAAGGCCTAGCTGAATTCGAATCGGCAAGCGCAGAAATAGAAGAATCCATTCTAATAATAATGTTATTGGTTTTACGTCCCTTTTAACAACCCTGGCTTTTAGAGACGCCGTGGTGCCGGAATTTTGCCCCGAAGGGGATCTTTAACGTGCCAGTAAATGTACTGACACGGCTCCCTCGCATTTGCGCACCCTTAAATACCAGCTGACTACGCCAGGTTTCGAACCTGCAACCTTGGGCTCAGCAAGCGAGAACGTTACCCCTGAGCCACGCAGCCAGACAGAATCCATTCTTGAAAGGAAGTAGCGGTCACATTGTCAAGCGCCTTATTGTCATTACGTGTTTGGTAAGGAGATGTCACTGCGGGTGGCGAGTGAAAGAGAGCTGTGTGGGAAATGTTACTCGCCATCTTTTCTCAGAATTCCTGCTGGCAGGTTCTACTGGTCAGTTCTTGTGAAATAAGACAGCAAATGTACGAGTTTATTATTCTTGAATGGTCTTGGGATCTATCTGCCTATGATAGGTTCATGAATATGAGGATATTAATATTTGTTACAGAATATGAAATATAAATATTTCAATCAAAGCCCCCCCCCACACACACACACACTTTGAGAACCCCTGGCCTAGAGCAGCGCAGCTATCGCAGTCAGTAATAGTGATCAAACTTATACTGTAGGCCTACAGTTTTTTTTCAGGTGTGTTATTTACTTAGACTATTGGCGACCTTCGGTTTTTACTCGGTGATGGTCTGGTTCTAACCAGACTCTTCAAATTACTAGGAATGTTTTCATTTTCATTTTAATTTACTTACTCTGTCATGGAGAAGGCTGTTAGCCTGTTCCGAATTCAATCCTCATGCCATCTCTTTTCTCTTCTTCCAGTAGGATGATATTCAAAGGCAATTTTCGTTAGGTTATCCATCCTGAGAACCTGGTTTTTCCAATTTACCCTATTTTGGTATTTTCTGTCAATCAGTGAGAATATATTAATGTCGTCTTATTTCTTCATTCCGTATTTATCTCGTAGGGAGCAGCTTATCCTTTCACTGATCTGAGGAATCTCATTTCAGATGATTATCTTATTTCTATGGCTGGTTTTATTCACCCATGTCTCTCTTCCGTACATCAAAGTTGGTACAGCCATAGTCTTATAGAATTTAAGTTGAGTATCCTCCCCTACTTTTCCCTTCAGAGTTCGGCGAATTGTCCCACACGGCCACACATACTGTATATTGAAATAGATGAAGCGTTCTCTTCACCTCGTCATCATCATTAAAAGATAAATCACAACCAAGGTAAATAAAACTTGAAACTTGTTCCACTGGTTGATCATCAATTACTATCTTCGCTCTAACAGGATACTTCCCTTCCCTTGTCATGCCATTACTTTAGTTTTCGTTTTTGATGTCTGAAGATTATATAGAATTTATATTTGCTTTCTGGAGCTCATCTTCATTGTCCTGCAAGATGAACTGATCATCTGCAAACAGCATAGTATTTATATACCTGTCATAACTCAGTTTTATTCCAGGGTGGACACTTCCCTTCCAGATCTTGACTGCTCCATCTATATATATACCGTATATTAAAAAGGGTCGGAGAGAGGTTGCATCCTTGTCTTACTCCTTGATTATGTCCCATATCTAATACAATTTTTGTTCTATTGTAATTTAATTTAATATAATTAGCCGCGTTTTGGCGCTCCTTTTTGTACTTCGGTTAATACAAAAGCTAACCAGGCCGCTTTGGCGGGCTTTGGTTTTAACTCGGCGACGGTCTGGTTTTAACCAGACTCTTGAAATCAATACGCGCGATTTGGCGCTCCGTTTGGTATAATTACTTTGGTTAATACAAAAGCTAACCAGACCATTTTGGCGGTTTTAACTCAGCGACGTTATGGATTTAACCAGACTCTTGAAATTACTAGCCGCGTTTTTGCCCTCCATTACCGGTACGTATACCGGTACTTGGGTTAATACAAATGCTAACCAGACCATTTCGTTGGCGAGCTTTGGTTTTTACTCGGCGATGGTCTGATTTTAACCAGATTCTTGAAATTACTAAGCGCGTATTGGCGTTCTGTTTGGTTAATACGAAAGCTAACCCATTTTTGGCGGGCTGTAGTTTTTTTTTTACTTGGGTTTTATTAGATTTGTAGTTGTATAATTACCCAGACATTAAGCACGTTTAGTGCGGCGTGTTTTCTAATGGGAATAATATGTACGAATAACACAGCACGTTTGATTGCAAGCATCCACCATAATTGGCTAAGGATTTCTACACCCGTCCCTGGACCGAATTTCAGGTTAACATAAAGCAGCTGTAGTACACAGTGTCGTGGTTGAAGGAGAGCAAAGGCAGTGTGTTGATTTCCATTCCAAAATGCACACTAACGTCTGATTAATTAGAAAATAATAAATATCAGCAGGTGAAAGTTCGTTACTGTAACCGCTGTCCATTGCTGCAGTAATGTTAGCAACATACAATTGACAAAAGATGTCTTCAGCCTTCATTATAAACCATTTAATACTAATCTTTTATTATTTCGTTCACTACATTGCATAAAACACCCTCAACCTCAATTCTTAAAACAAGAAAAAGATCAAAATTGCCCGTAAAATCCAAGGCTAGTTGGAGTAGTTTTTGGCCTAAGCATGGAAACAAGCAATTGGGATGTGCCGTAAGTAGGCTATTAATATTCTGTAATTATGCATTTCATTTGGTGGTTTAAAGGCAATCTAGAATAATACTGCTTGAGTTTGAGGACTGATGACTTGCCTCACGACTGTATAAGATCATCTGGGATACTTGTTGCGTTTGGTGCGTTTTTGGAGGAATGCAAGTTCGCAACTCCAAATGTGGTGAGCATATTCGCTAGTGACTATTGGTCTCGGAACTCAAGTAGAGCTCGAATCCGGCCATTACAATGATCACCATTCCAAGACTTTACTTTGTATGAGGCGTCTTGTCATATCCTCTTCAAATACATGTTTCAGACCCAGTGGCGTAACTAGAGGGGGGCGGGGGGTACGGTCCGCCCCGGGCCTCCAAATTGGCATAAAAATTAAGAAATAACGTAGAAACAAAATTAAAATATATAAAGCTATAATCCGGTACATAACATAAATTTTAATGTTTAATTTATATTATGTTTTCTTTTATAAACAAATTAGTAGCTATCGTAATATACGCTGCAGCTAGATAAAAAGCTAGGGCTCTAAGGGGTAGGGAATTTTTAGTTCGCTAGAAAGTAGCATGTGGCTACACTGCGATTTTGCAGTTGCCACCCTGCAGGCGGGTGTTCTCAGCTGTCAGGGACTGTCAGTGACTCAATAGTGAGCGGTATGAGTTGCCACTTTTCCACCATCTTTGTCAGTGCTTTTGGAATTCAATATAATAAATGGTGATACATTTCGTTGAAGTAGGTTACTGTAATAGTTTTTATTTTCTTATTTCTTATGTTACACGGGTCCTTTGCTAACTAGCCCGACAAGCCTAGCGCCTAGGCTACTCCAATTATCCCAATCCCAGCGGCTTAGGTGACGTAGTTGGTAGCATGCTGAACTGCTGTACACAAGATCGCGGGTTCAAACCCGGCCGAAGTCGTCGGATTTTTTAAGAGCGTTAAAAATCCTTCAGTATGCCTTCCTTCGGAGGGGAAGTAAAGCCGACGGTCCCATGTCATAGATTTATGGCATGTAAAAGATCCTATCACAGACTAAACTTGTGTAAAGCTAAATTGTTAGGTTAGATTTAGTCGGAACGCTCTATCAAAGTTCCAAAGTTCACCACTATGTATCATTGATATCTGGTGGCGAAAGTTGGAACTACTTGAAATTGAACGGAACTTGTAGCTCACCCTAATAAGGGTGTCCGCTTGAAGCAGCTACAGCCTCTGGCGAGCCGAACATGTCCTCGGACACTCCCGGCATAAAAGCCATACGATAAATAAATAATCCCAATCTCGCAAACTATTTTTTAAATTTTACTGTTTTATGATATGCAAATGTTATGGGAATGTTATTGGAATGTTATGTTTTGTGTTTTCTAAGCTTTGTATTTTCTAAGATCGACAATATCACGAACCTGTCAAACATATGGCAATTTATTATGAGAAAACCAAACAATGTAGAGATCAGTGTGCAACAACGTATTGTACCCTTCAGTGTTCTTCTAGGATGCCGACTCTTGCTCGGGTAGTGGTCTGTTCGGTGTGGCTCTAACTTATTCTAAACATCCTAGGAATATCGTCGAGGATCACAGGAGGCTTAACTTAAAATCAGTATGTCAGAGAACTCCTAATAAAATAATTGTATTCACAAAAACATCATCTCCCATTTCTCCCATCCATAGACAATAAAAACACAAAATAAACTCCCTTAAGTTACTCTAATCATCAACATCAAAAATGCAAAAATAAATTTATCACACTGGCTGAAACCAGGAAAAGAAAAATAATCTATTTCACTGCAGTCCACTGCTTCAAGTTCAAAAATTAACGTCAACAGACTTAGTTCATCAAAACTATGGCCTAAATAACCCAGCCATTCTATCAAAACAAATATGCGCACTCATGTTTATAACTTGCAAAATTGGTTTCTGGGAGCTCGGACATGTTTTCTCGTACAATCATCATCCTTCCTCACAAGAGTCAGACAATGAAGGCAATAGATTTATTCTAGGCCACAGGCATGTGTGCACTTCTAACTTAAAAACAATTAATTCTCTCAGAGCCATAACTCTGTTAATATTGGTGAAACAAACAAGTCATCATACATGAAGCAACAAATAAATACTTCGGCGGCCGGTGCCACGTGACTATTAATAAACAAACAACTATAATGAATGCACTCAAAATAAAGACAATACAAGACGTCGCTTCCTGAAGCGATACAAAAGAAACCCTGGGAAGCCAGACTACCTCCCCTCATAGAATAACAATACCATCCTCGACCTTGTGACAGACACTTTCACCACACTAACCAGCTGGGCAGGCAATAACCTTCACTGCTACTTTTAGAATTCAGACGGCTGGCCGTACTCCTATACCTGCTTCCTAAGACTCCCTTTTGACTCCCTGGGGTTCGAGCTGTACAATTACTTTTCCGACGGAGCTAAAGCACACTCTCATCAGACAATGAACTCAATCATTTCACTCACCATCTTATATCATCGAAGAACACGGGAATACCACCTCCGTTATTAATTTCACTTACCATTTATATCATCGCAGAACACGGGAATACCACCTCCGTTATTAATTTCACTTACCATTTATATCATCGTAGAACATGGGAATACCACCTCCGTTATTAGTTTCAGCTCAACCCAGGATCAACTCTCAACCTTTTCTGAATATTACATTATCATCCAGCCATTTCGTCTTACCTTTCTTTACCATAGTGTGATTATCAATTACCGTACTTACTATTCACATAATTTCAGTGTCATTACTAGTCTTGTCACAATATCGAGCTGTCTTCCCCCTATTAGCTTTTACGTTAATATCGTGCATAAGCACTATCAAACCAATTATTCCCTTAATTGTGCATTCAGCAAAAATTACTGACACTCAAACAAAACATATTTAAACAAAATTTTGATGCTCATATACTATTTACGTTATAAAACACACAAAAAGTAATCATTACTGATAAATACACAAATCTACACAAAACATGCCTGCTATGCCTAAAATATCTATTTTATCATAATTGCTTATGATCGAGATAAACTTATCCGATCCCCTTGATGGGATACGCTATGGCAAACATGCCCCATACAATATTTAATTATCTCGTATACATCCTGATGATGCTCTGGTCCTTGATATCAGTCTTCTGGATCAGTTGGTTCATCTTGCAAGGAGGATAATTTACACACGGTTTCCAAAATTTCACCAAAGCAAAGGTCCACTGTGAATTATTATTATTATCACAATGCACGGTTCTCGCATATGAAGCTCCTACCTCCTACAGCTATCATCAACCTACTTAGTTCAGCTGATAGTTCAATAGCTTCCTAGATTACTGATTTAGCTACTAATAGCTCGTGCGGCTATCCCTATCATTATAACTGCGTACTGTCACGGTATGCACTGTTCTAATTCGCACTCGCGAATACTTAGCGATATTCAACTTCCAAAGGTATAACTGCTTCTACTGTAACGTATTTTTCGTGGGGTTTTATGCAACTGGCATAAGTCAGTAGGAAGCCATTCTATATTTATTTACGCGGCAAATTGTTCAGCCAAGACAAATTTTCATGGTAATTTATTATTATTATTAATTTATTATAATTATTATTAAGGTATTTTCGGAGCATTTTATAAAAATTATTAGCATTCAGATAGGTTTTCTATGTCTTAGAAAACGCTATCAAGCAAATTATTACGAACGACGATATCATAGAAAATTATCTGATTACGGAATTTTACGGAGTTTTTGTCAGTTAGGGTATTTGAGAGAGATGACTCACTGGGATTTCAAGTACACGCTGAATCTTGTCGAGGAGCATGACGCAATCTTGGGTCGCAAGGTCTAGAAAAGGCGAATTGTGGAAACGGAAATCGACTTCTCCCTCCCGCGGAGTGTAATGAGGAAGGAGTGGGGATCTAGCGCGTAGGGTGCAGCCAATCAGTGAGGACGACGTAAGCCAGATGTCGGTACCATGGTGGGGGAGCCAACGTGTGGATATATCGTTCGACGCGCCGTGAAACGAGGACTATCTGTGAAATACTTGAGGAGTATGGATGCGCGTGCGTGTCGCTCCGATGTTCAGTGGAGTTAGCGACGAACTTTTGTAAAACTTGGTTGTACGAGTGTTTGGGTCCGAGGTACGGACCATAGAATTATCTAATCTACCAGAATATCATCAAATTCCGACGGAGATGACGACGTCCAGGAGACTGTGGGAAGCTCACAACATCATCAAGAACGAGGGAAATGCCTTGGCAATTTCCAATGGTAAGCGCAAATGACGCAGAAATACGCAATCTCTCATTTTTCTTTGTTTTATATTTCATATTTCAGTAAATTCATAGCTTGGAAATAAGAGTAAAATCAATTTATCAGACTCCGTTTTCACGTAATTTTCTATCGGTAATATTCAAATCACAACGCTCCAATTTAAATTTTGTACTTATTATTATTATTAATTTTGCTATACTTGTTTTATATAATAAATTCATTTCTTTTACAATGCAATCTTTGCTTTCAGTAGGTAGCATTAGATATAGACCAATTCCTTCTCCTGATACAATTGTTTGTTGGGTTAATGATCAAATCATACCACGATCTGAGTGAATAGAGTCTTGAAGGTGTTCTGCCAGAGCTAGACGTTGTTAAATACAAATTTAGATTTCAACATTGCATTGAGGTCTTGGCGCCCATTAAAACAACATAGCTTAGGCAAAGGTAAACAGTTACATTTCTCACCCAACAGTTAGGAGCTAGCAAAACGTCTCATTTGTACGCTCAACGTGGAGCAAAGTAAATAACGTTTCACTTGTCGCCGACAACTTGGGGCTGAAAACCTAATAACATTTGTGGAAGGAGAAGGGTATATATTTCTGTGCCTGTATTTTGGGGGTTATTTGTCTGTATCAGTGTATATCATTATGGGGGATGAGAAAGAAAGACAGATGAGGTTACGTAGTGGTCATCAACGGGAGAGTGATGATACGAGCAGTATGTCGAGTGATGGTAGTACCGGGGTAGCGGAGGTAAATCCCGATACTGAAACAGGGAGTGTAGGCGGCCAACCAGAATTAAAAACTTTACTTCTCGAGTTTATGTATCAGAACAAAGTTAGTAGTGATGCTTTAAATGCAAAGTTAGAACAGAATAACGCTAAACTAGAACAAAACAGTAGGGAAAATAAAGAAAGTACAGAAGCTTTAAATGCAAAGTTAGAACAGAATAACGCTAAACTAGAACAAAACAGTAGGGAAAATAAAGAAAGTACAGAAGCTTTAAATGCAAAGTTAGAACAGAATAACGCTAAACTAGAACAAAACAGTAGGGAAAATAAAGTAAGTACAGAAGCTTTAAATGCAAAATTAGAACAGAATAACGCTAAACTAGAACAAAACAGTAGGGAAAATAAAGAGAGTAATAGGGAATTGAGCGATAGTTTAAACGCCAGATTAGAACAAAACAGTAGGGAAATGAGTGACAAATTCGAACTGATTAGAGGTGAGATCCGGGGGGTGATGGAAGAAAAGGCTAAAGAGATTATTGCAGATGTAGACAGAAAATTAGGAAAAGTACAGGAGGAGTTGGAAATTAGAATCAGTACACAGGCTGAAAATTTAAAAGAACTAGTGCAACTGGAAACACAGCAGGTCAAAAAGCAATTGGGGGGAGAAATTGACAAAATTCAGGTAGCTACTAAAGAGGTTAAGGAACAGCTGGGGGGTAGAATTGAGAAAGTCCACTCACAAATAGTTGCAGAAGTAAATGATTTAAGAGAGAGTAATAAAGAGAGCATTAGCAAGATTGAGGAGAAACAAGCAAAGCTATATGATAAAGTAGAAGAATCAGAAGGAAACATTAAATTAACAGTAAACAGTATTGAGAGGAAGGCTGAGGAGAAAATCGCAGAATTAGAATTAAAATTAAAAGCTAGGATCAGGCAAGAAAATAGTCAGAATAGGCCAGTTTTGGTGAATA
Source organism: Meconema thalassinum (assembly GCA_946902985.2). NCBI lineage: Eukaryota > Metazoa > Arthropoda > Insecta > Orthoptera > Tettigoniidae > Meconema > Meconema thalassinum. Next base: position 1,527,222 of record OX336399.1, on the reverse strand, counting down.
GCACACACAGGGAGGTAGAACTGGGTAAGTTCAGCAATCGACAGGGGTGCCCAATGGAGTTCATGAACACTATAGAAAATAAATTCGGGGAGAGGTTGGAAAATGGTAGTATTGAGTGGTGCCAGGTAGTTGAAATTTTAGAACAAGTGTTTGTGGGGGAAACGAGGAATTGGTTTGCTGTCTACAGAGACAAGTTTACTGATATGAATGATTTTAAAATAAAATTCTGTGAAAAGTTCTGGAATGAGGTTATTCAGTCGCAGCATCGTGAGGGAGTAGTGCGTGGTAAATATAACCCTAAAGGAAGCTCCACCATGACCGAATACTTTTTAGGGCAGGTATTAGTGTGTAAATATCTGGATGGCTTGAAGGAGGAAAGTGATGTGGTAAGGTTGCTACTTAGGCACTTTCCCTATAGGAACAAGGAGGCTGCTTGTATCCAGAATGTAAAGACTATATCACAAGTAGAAAGTTTGTTAAGCACATTTGATGCACTAGGGAGAGGGGGTTATGAGGACAATTTCAATAGGAACCAGGGTAATAATAATAATAGACCTAATGAAGCCAGGCATCAGGAAGTTCAAGGGAACGGTGGCGAAGGGGCCAATGCTCAAAATAGAAATAATAATAATCAGCTAAATCAGAACAGAGGAAATGGCTATGGTAATCAGTATCAAGGGAGGAACAATGATTACAGGGGAAATCAAGGGAGAAACAATGATTTCAGGGGAAATCAAGGGAGAAATTATAATGACAATAATTACAACCAGAATAGGGGTCAAGGAAGAGGACAGCCTAGTGGTAGTAATATACAGCCAAACAATGACAACACAACTCAGAACAACCAGACCAGTGCAGTAGTAACTAGTACTACGGCCAGCTGTAGCGGTTCTTTAAACGCGAACCAGGCTGCGAAGTAAGGTCAGAATCTCAGTCTGTAGCATGCCCTGTCCATACAATTATACAGGAACCCTATGACCTAAATGTAAGAAATGAATTATTACATGAACTAAATGATGAAGGTATTATTCAGGAAGTGGTTAGTAAGAGCCCCATAGTTAAATTTAACGTGTCCGAGGCGTACACAGATGTTTTAATTGATAGTGGTTGTATGAAGAGTTGCATAAGTAGTGCATTTTATGATAAAATGAAAGGAACTGGAGTAAATTTTGAGGAGATGCCAATTAAAAGCACTTTTGTTATCACAGCTGTTGGGAAGAGGTCTAAAGTAATTTCTAAGCAAGTTTTAGTAGACATTAAAATTAATAATCATGTAGAGAAGCAGATTTGTCTTGTAATTCCAAATTTAGTATTCAGTGTTATCTTGGGTTCAGAGTGGCTAAGTAGAGTGTCTGGTAACTTATGTTATGATGTAGGGAGTTTGAAATTTAAATGGGGAGATTCTGAAGTAGAAGTAGCGTTCAATGACCAAATTCAGAGAAGTAGTATTGTAGGTGTGATTTGTACTTTAAATGAGATATCGCCAGCCGTAGAGCGGGGTTCTCCATGTTTTGTGGGCAGTGTGATTACGAACGGAAGTCTAGAGGACTCGTTACGTGAGGCTGCATTTCAGGGAAATATAGAGGATGAACAGTGTGTTCGGCTCTATGAGGTGTTATGGTGTAATAGGAGAGTTTTTGAGGATCGCATTGGTATGGCCAATTGCTATACACATTCATTGAACGTTATTGATAGGTCAGTATTCACAGGACATAGTTATCCTGTACCTTTCGCTTATCAGAGTGCAGTTGAGGCACAAATTAACCAGATGCTTGAAGATGGGATTATTGAGCACTCGAACAGTCCATATGTTAATTCTTTGATAACGGTACCCAAGACCGACGGCACTGTTCGTATTTGTTTAGACGCTCGTTTGGTTAACAGTAGAATTAGTTCAGATCAGCTGAAATCTATGTCAATAGAGGAATTAATGCAAACATTTGAGGGGAAGAAGTATTTCACTTGTGTAGATTTGAGTTCCAGTTTTTGGCAAGTGCCACTTATGTACGAAGATAGACCATTTACAGCTTTTAGTCATAAATATAACCTTTATCAATTTTGTAGAACACCTTATGGGTTAAAGAGTAGTTCAGCAGCTTTAATTAGGGCTTTAAACATCGCATTAGGGGATGACACAGGAGAGTTTGTAACCATTTACATAGATGATATGGTAATTAGTTCACGCAGTTTTGAGGAGCATCTATGTCATTTAAATATAGTTTTTCAGAAGTTAGATCAGGCAGGGTTCACTTTGAAGCTGTCTAAGTCGTCATTCTGTCAGTCAGAAGTGACATTTTTAGGTCATAGAGTGTCGAGTAGAGGTGTAACACCAGAGGAAAGTAGGGTTAATAAGATACTTAACGCAGAGGTGCCACAGAATGTTAAACAGTTAAAAACTTACCTGGGAATTTGCAACTTTTTCAGGAGGTTCGTTCTTAAATACTCAGGGTTGGTAGAACCATTCAGGGAATTGCTTAAAAGTGGGACTCGGTGGAGATGGGAGTCTAAGCATGATCAGGCTTTTAGAGCGCTGAAGGAAGGTTTTGAGAAAGCTGTAGTGCTGAAATATCCGTTAAAAGATAAGGAATATGTGGTTATGACAGATGCTTCACATATAGGCATTGCTGGAGTATTATGTCAGAAAGATGATGAGGGTAATCTGTGCATTGTATCTTTAGCCTCGCGAGGACTGACAGCAGCGGAGAAAAGATACACGATTACTGAGTTAGAGCTTTTAGGTATTGTTTTCAGTTTAGGGAAATTTAGAATGTATTTAGTAGGGGGGAAATTTGAGATCCACACAGATCACCATGCATTACTGTATATGAGGACTTGTAAACTCAGTTCTAACAGAGTTAGTAGGTGGATTCTTGCTCTGCAGGAATACGAATTCACAGTAAAATATATTAAAGGTAAAGATAACATTCTTGCAGACATGCTATCGAGGGACACTAATTTATGTAGGGATTATCCTGTGGTTAAAGCAGAGGATGGTATTTTAATATGTGCATGTGTGGACAGTAGCAACAGGGCATCGTTACAGACACTGAGAAATAGGCTAGTAGAGCAACGTGATGACGTTCATTTAAAGGGAGCCACTTGCAAGGTTGGAAGCAGGTGACGCAGAAACATTTATAGTTTCCAAACGTATTGGAAAAACAGCATATGTGCTGGAGAATAGTGAGGGAAACAGATTATACGGGACGTATAATATACATAGTCTACGAAAATATGTGTCATAAAGTGAGTGTGTTTAGCTGGCGAGCCAGCCTATCAAATGAGTAAGTGTGGTGTCTGGTGCGTGGAAGATCTGGTCTTAAGGCAGGCGTATCAGAAGTCACACAGGGGGGTAGTATGTAAGTAAATGAGAGTTTTTAAGGTACAGGGAAATATGACGGGATTGTCGGATGCTGTTGAGCACTAAATTGTCTCGATGCACCAAGGCCATTTTGGCAGCGCTGATGGGTTCCCATTTATCTCCAAGAGATGGGGGAGCGCTTGAATAGGGCTTGTTAGCTTAAGGCGTCCACGAGATAAAAGATGGGCCATCAGAATGCGAGACAGTCCTTCATGAAACTCATACATATCAGCACACGTGATTTCTGTTTACGGCCTCGCCATGTAAGATTTGTAAGTGTGTAATTTAAGATAATTTGTACAATGGTATTATGTGTGTGAGGAGAAATGGTCTGTGTTGAGAACTAGTATTAAGTAGAATATGGTTAACGGGAACTTAACAAGACAGGGCGATTACGGCACAGAAATATTTGGTGTTATATGTAATGCACATTTACTGTTTTTTTTTCAGAAGTCAATATTAATTTAATTATCTACTTTAAAGAGAGATCATGTATTATGGTCACGAGGCGCTGCCACAATAGTGTGATCGTGTGCTCAGTGATAAGTGGAATTAAATGTCACCATAAGGAGGGGACCTCCAGTGAAATTAGGGAGTTCTATGGTGATATAAATATATCAGAACACCTTCAATGCGTGTGATATGACATCATAAATACATAGTGCTCACACATTAATTATGTCTATTTCTCCAACATAGAGAAATTTGAGAGGCGGAAATATCCGTGGAACACTATTCCATATGTAAAACATTGGACTGGTTGCAAAGTGCAATCCATAGTGACAACAAACTTTGACGCAAAGTGCGTGAAGAAAAAATATGAGTGTATATATCTGTAATTTAGGGTGATTTCGTTTATGTAATATGTATTTTGGATGGGGTTTATTAACGTGTCTGGGATAATCGGATAATGGACCGTCGTCACGGTAAATCATCCGATGATCCGAGGCGAATATGTAACGTATTTTTCGTGGGGTTTTATGCAACTGGCATAAGTCAGTAGGAAGCCATTCTATATTTATTTACGCGGCAAATTGTTCAGCCAAGACAAATTTTCATGGTAATTTATTATTATTATTAATTTATTATAATTATTATTAAGGTATTTTCGGAGCATTTTATAAAAATTATTAGCATTCAGATAGGTTTTCTATGTCTTAGAAAACGCTATCAAGCAAATTATTACGAACGACGATATCATAGAAAATTATCTGATTACGGAATTTTACGGAGTTTTTGTCAGTTAGGGTATTTGAGAGAGATGACTCACTGGGATTTCAAGTACACGCTGAATCTTGTCGAGGAGCATGACGCAATCTTGGGTCGCAAGGTCTAGAAAAGGCGAATTGTGGAAACGGAAATCGACTTCTCCCTCCCGCGGAGTGTAATGAGGAAGGAGTGGGGATCTAGCGCGTAGGGTGCAGCCAATCAGTGAGGACGACGTAAGCCAGATGTCGGTACCATGGTGGGGGAGCCAACGTGTGGATATATCGTTCGACGCGCCGTGAAACGAGGACTATCTGTGAAATACTTGAGGAGTATGGATGCGCGTGCGTGTCGCTCCGATGTTCAGTGGAGTTAGCGACGAACTTTTGTAAAACTTGGTTGTACGAGTGTTTGGGTCCGAGGTACGGACCATAGAATTATCTAATCTACCAGAATATCATCAAATTCCGACGGAGATGACGACGTCCAGGAGACTGTGGGAAGCTCACAACATCATCAAGAACGAGGGAAATGCCTTGGCAATTTCCAATGGTAAGCGCAAATGACGCAGAAATACGCAATCTCTCATTTTTCTTTGTTTTATATTTCATATTTCAGTAAATTCATAGCTTGGAAATAAGAGTAAAATCAATTTATCAGACTCCGTTTTCACGTAATTTTCTATCGGTAATATTCAAATCACAACGCTCCAATTTAAATGTTGTACTTATTATTATTATTAATTTTGCTATACTTGTTTTATATAATAAATTCATTTCTTTTACAATGCAATCTTTGCTTTCAGTAGGTAGCATTAGATATAGACCAATTCCTTCTCCTGATACAATTGTTTGTTGGGTTAATGATCAAATCATACCACGATCTGAGTGAATAGAGTCTTGAAGGTGTTCTGCCAGAGCTAGACGTTGTTAAATACAAATTTAGATTTCAACATTGCATTGAGGTCTTGGCGCCCATTAAAACAACATAGCTTAGGCAAAGGTAAACAGTTACATTTCTCACCCAACAGTTAGGAGCTAGCAAAACGTCTCATTTGTACGCTCAACGTGGAGCAAAGTAAATAACGTTTCACTACTTATAAAACTTGTACAGATTGCAGTGGCGGCTCCTGACATTCTGGACTGGGGGTTCAATAGAAAAGAGCACTCACTTCAAATGGCGGACCCTTAATCTACTACAAAGATAAACAGTATACATGTGGTACCTCAAACTTCGTACAGATAGTTATGAACATTACAATGAGCGATTTCAAACACAGTAAGTTCAAATCATTCGCCTCAACCAGAACTTGAACCCTGGATCAGCATTATTAGTGAAGATCAAAGTTTTCTGTCTCGATGTCTCTCTCAAACACACGTAAAAACACGCACCTGTATGACAGGCCCCATCTGGTAATGAGCCTGGTTAAGAACATGCAGCAATTCAAATCTTACAGCAATCGAGTATCAGATTGAAATGGCTCACAAAATGAAGAATAGATATACTTATAAAAGGTAAAGGTAATTTAGAAGGAAAATACTCATAAAAGGTATTTAGATTGAAAAATACGCACAACATGTAGTTTAGGTTCAAATTACTTACAAAATGCAATGTAGATTCGAAATACTCAACAAAATGCAATTGAAATTCAAAATATTTACAAAATGCAATTGAAATTGAAAATACGTACAAAATGCAAGTGAGGTTCAAAATACTTACAAAATGCAATTGGAATTGAAAATACACAATGCAAGTGAGATTGAAAAAGGCCGGTTCAGATTCTAAATACTCACAAAGTGCAATTGACATTCAAAATACTTACAAAATGCAATTGAATTTGAAAATGCTTACAAACTGTATGGTAGATTCAAAATACTCACAATATGTGGAAGCGCGCGATTCAAAATACTGTACTTACAAAATGCTAATAATGTTATTGGTTTTACGTCCCTTTTAACTACCCTGGCTTTTAGAGACGCCGGGGTGCCGGAATTTTGTCCCGAAGGGGACCTTTAACGTGCCAGTAAATGTACTGACACGGCTCCCTCGCATTTGCGCACCCTCAAATGCCAGCTGACTGCGCCAGGTTTCGAACCTGCAACCTTGGGCTCAGCAAGCGAGAACGTTACCCCTACTTACAAAATGCAATTGAGATTGAAAATACTTACAAAATGGAGTTTATGTCGAAAATACTTACAAAGTGCAATGTAGATTGAAAAAAAACGTACAAAAAGTGGTTGAGTTAAAAAAAAAACACAACATGTAATTTAGAGATACCGGGAGCCAATTCATAGAAACAGGTCAAGAATCCTAAAGAGAAAAGGAACTATAATGAAAAGAAGGCTGATCCCACGAACAATGAGGGATCAGGAAAGATGAGAGAAGGGCCAATGAAGGCGGAAAGGAAAAGACTCCCGAGGCCTCGGATACCCTAATACCGTCGGGGTTGGAAGACAACAAGAGTTGACCAAGAGAGATCGACAGGAAAGAAGACAGAGAGGAGCCTGGCACAAGTGAGTGGAAGCAATGCCGGACTCAGCTGGGGTCCCGTGGTCGCCAACCCACGTCCCACTAGATGTGAGCCCCTGGGGGATGCGGAAAAAATAATCGAATTACACAGTCACTAATTTCACGCAGTTAATAGGCACAAGGAAATATTGAAAGTGATTTACGTTCCAGCACTTGACAGTGTGACTAACTTAAACCTTAGAAAATAGTGGAACTACAGTAGTGAGTTGGATAACTCCGGAGCGTAACAACTACAACAAGCGTAACAAGACACCTTCTTCCGCTATTTTATTGGTATTATTTCAATCTAACTGAATCGTTTATTTAATTAGCCTTCAAATACAATAAATAGCTAGGTAGTTTACTTTATATAGATAAATTCATGGATAAATTACGGATGCATATAAACAGTCTAATGTGGCAGCCATGAAGCACCCTTTTAAAAGCGCCCCTGGTGAGCACTTTAACTGTATGTTCACATTGGCCGCATTTATTTTACAAACACGTCAAGAGATGGCGGAGTGTATACCTTTTCCGCAACCTTGAAGGGCTTGTGCCGCTGGACTAGTGAAAGAATTAGCAATCTTATTGCGCATGCGTGTAGGATGGATACACGTTTGGCTTGTATCCAATGTTCCCTTCCCTTCTAACCCCCGCTTCATGTCCCATGCCGCCACTCTACGTTACTCGCCTGTTCTCTGCAGGAAAGATTGGGGGTTCAAACAGATCTTGCGCCGGCTTCACTTCCTCGCGCTCGTTAACTGCATTTGAACTCCGCGCTGTTTTCTGACAAATATTTCTGTTATGTATAGGGACAAAATGCTAAACATATTGTCAAATTTAATGGGGGTTCATTGCGCCATAGCAAGAACCGCCACTGACAGATTGTTACTTTTCTGACGGCTACGGGGTTAGGCTTCCGCCTCCACAGCGCCCCGAGTAAGAACTTATAAAAACTTGTAAAAATTATCAATATCCGTATCCCCTCAAGCGCGGGCTTCCGCCTCTACAGCCCTCGGGTAAGAACTGTTTTCGCTGTGTCTCCAACCATTATTTATATGATTTCTCTTAGGGGGACTTGGAGTGGGGAGCTTTTAGGATTTATTTCCATAATAACACTCACATGAATATGCAAACTAGCTCCTTTGAACGTCCTCATTTCTAATGTCTCAATGACTTCTTTTTTTAATCCAAAATCCGATCGTTGGATCCTTACATAATGAGCTCCGTAATTTCCTTCATTGTTCCTTAATTTCGGCGGGATTTGGTCGCGTCTCGCGTCCCTCGCTGCTATTGGTAGTTTTAAATCCACCCCCTGATTTCATTTTAATTCTGGCAAAAATCACAGAATGATCCAATTTAAATTTTGACGATACTTCTGAGAGGCTGGGATTGTCCCCTATACGATGGTATAATTCCTGTTTCTGTATTTTAATTACTGCTCCAATTCCTCTCAAATGGGCGGGGTTTATTTAGTGAGTGATCGTTGAGATTTTCGCATTTACCCGCTTAGTTGAAGGACCTTCGCGCGTTGTCTGAGCGCATGTGGTATCCAGATGTTTAGCTTTCTCTCCCTACCGTCATTGCCTGCGCTGGGTGAAAGTTACTCTAAGGCACGTACGAACCTCCCTTTGTCATGCCCTGTTCCACAAGCAACATCTATTCTCACACCGGCTTTGAAACATGAATAAAATCTTGTTGAAATAACTATGTAGAATTTATGCAATCACAGATGCATAAAGGTTACAGTATAGACGGCTCTGGTGAGATCGAGTAATCGTTAACTCTCTTGTGGTGTCTATGTTCAGGGTGAAATTTCTTTGGAACCCACATTTCTGGGTGTTCGAATACACAACATTATGGAAAAGTTCTGGGAATATTATTGGAGTGTTGCGGTAATGTTACGGAAATTATATTCGAAAAAAAAAAACCGTTGCGATAGGAACTTGCGTTGGTCGAGTAGGCCCCTTTCTCAAAAACCTCACTTGGTAACTTGGTAACCCCTTTACGGGTTTTAGACGAAGTAATACTTTGTACACATCGCTTCTTTTGTATCTGGTCTCCTTATGCCAGACAAAACCAATTTGTGAAAAATTATCTCTATTCAGTACTTTCTTTTCAGGAACTAACCAATCGTCATGAAGCGTCATCATCCAAGTGGGGCACAGAAGCGTAAAGCTGAAGAATTAAGAAGAAAAGAAAGAAAGAAAGAAAGAAAGAAAGAAAGAAAGAAAGCGGATGGCTGGAGCCATGTTAACATTTATACAACCTGCTACCTCTGTAGATGGCAAGGATGAAGAGGTTCTTAGTCTTGAAGTATTATCTAATATCGTCGTCGTCGTCGTCGTCGTCGGCTTTAACTCGTTTCCGAGTATACATCTTCTTCCAAAACAGTCTAAAATAATCTAAGGTTGAGGTCTGTGGGCATGTTTGCGGTGACTGAACAGCCCAATGCGTGCATGAAACAAACGTCCACACAGATCACACAGAACTGTTGGTGGAGGGCGTGGCTGTGCTGCACGGAGCTTACGTGCTTGTCGCTTGGCCTTAACAATTCTACGACGTTCTTCTTCAAACATTTTGACAGCAGCCGGGATGGTCTGGCGCCAAGTTGAACGGTCTTTAGCAAGCTGGTCCCAGGTTTGTGGATTGAGACCTGTCAACTTCATATTCTGCTTGAATTGGTCCTTGTAACGTCTCTTAGGGCCTCCATGAGGTCTGGTGCCGGAGGTGAGTTCACCATACAGAACCTGGCGTGGTAGTCTCGTATCATCCATCCGTTGGACATGTCCAATCCATCTAAGTTGATGACCAATGATGGATGATTCTATACTATTAGCAAGCGCTTTCTCAAGAACATCAAGATTGGTGATGTGGTCTTCCCACTTTATCTTAAGGATGGATCGAAGCTTCTGTTGATGGAAGCGCTCAAGCTTTCGGAAGTCATGTCGATAGAGGGTCCAGGTTTCACAGCCATACAACAATGTTGAGATAACAACAGCTTGGTACACCATGAGCTTCGTCTTCACGGTCAGATCTTTATTCAAGAAGACCCGGTGCGATAGTCGCCCAAATGCCGCATGGGCAGCACCGATTCTCTTCTCAACATCCTGCCCACAATTGCCGTGTACAGATAGCAGACTGCCCAGATACGAGAAGTGGTCTACCTGCTCCAATGGAGTATCTGAGATAGAAATGTTGAAGTGCGGAAGGGAAGTGCCTGGTGAGGGTTGTGCCAGAACCTTGGTCTTCTGAACATTAATGGTGAGACCAAAACGTTCACATGCATTCTTGTAGCAATTAACAGTCTGTTGCAACTCCACTGGCGTGAGTGTAGGCGATGCTGCATCATCTGCATACAACATATTGGTTATCTTCGTAACCTGAGTTAGCTTCTTGGAGCGAAATCGAGCTAGGTTGAAGAGCCCTCCATCAAATCGGTACCTGACATCTACACCTGGGATGTTTGTGGGCGATTTATAGAGCATTGCAGCCAAATACAATAGATCCAACCCCAAAGGAAGTAGTGCTGTCAACATCCACAGAGAGACAGCTTGATGTGTACGCTGATGGTTCAGACAAGAATGAGTTAGATGGTGTTTTAACAGAGAGCTCCATTGTATTATCTCCAATTGATGACCAAGGAGTTCAGGAATCGCCAAAAACGTCAGGATCAGACAAAACCTTTGGAAACAATGATGATCATGAACTACTAAACAAAACCATTTCATTTTTGGAAAATAACACTGATGTTTTAAAGACAACTAATGAACATAATATTTATTCTGACATGGGATACTGGCCAGCTCCAGTGCCAGACAGCTTAAGAATTGTGCGTGCAACATAAGGACGGCCCATTTTACTCAGTTGAAAGATCAGGTGATAAATCAAAAGGCGTGACTCGACAGTTAAGCACAAACTGGTTTTTTAAGGTGCTTCCTGATAAAGGAAAAGTTTTACGTAAATGGATGGTTTATTCTCCATCAAAGGAAAGCTTGTTCTGTTTTTGCTGTAAACTTTTTACAGAGGCTGAAAATAAAACAGGGCTCTCTAAGTTTGTCTCAAGATTCCAGGCCTGGTGGAAATTAAATCCAAAGGTGTTCCAACATGAAAACTCTGAGGAACATCTGGCAAACCTAGAAAAATGGAAAACGATTGATGCTAGCAATCAAAAAATCATTGAAGAGGAAATGAAAAAATGGAACAATCTTTTACATCGTCTTTTAGACATAACTCTGTTCCAAGCTAAGCAAAACCTATCTTTCCGAGGTCACAGGGAAGGCGTGACCTCGGAAAATAGAGGCGAATTCCTTGAACTTCTTCACCTCCTTTCAAATTATGATCCTGTTCTGAAAGAACATGTTTTACGGATACAGTCTGCTTCAAACACCTCAACTTACCTGTCTCCAATGATACAAAATGAATTTATCGATTTGCTGGGCAAGAGTGTCAAGCAGAAAATTATTTCCGAGATCAAAAACGCAAAATATTTTGGGATTCATTTTGACAGCACTCCTGATGTTTCCCATTTAGTCCAAATGAGTGAGGTTGTGAGATACGTGCATGTTACCGAGAATGGTAAAATTGAAGTAAGAGAATCTTTTTTAGGATTTTTTATTCTTACTGGGAAAAATGAGCGGGCGAGACAGGCAGAAGCATTCCGGAGGAGTATTAGAAGCATGTTATGGAGCAAGGATGTCCCTCAGAACAGCAAAAAGATCATATGTCGGACGTACTATGTCCCTATCCTGACGTATGCCTCGGAGATCTGGGTTATGAAAGGAAGGGAGAAGAGCAAAATACAGGCCAGTGAGATGAGGTTCTTGTGAAGCAGTATTGGAGCTACAAAGATGGACAGAATAAGAAATGAGAGGACCAGAGAATTAATGAAGGAGGAACCATTACAGGATGGTATAGAGAAATCTAGACTTAGATGGTATGGACATGTAAAACGAAAGGAGGAGAAGAGGATGCCCAGGAGGATACACGAGACGAAGTGGGAAGGACAGAGACCGAGAGACAGGTGGAAGAAAGCGTGAAGAAGAGAGGAGAAGACTGGACAAGGGTGGAGGCTGAGAGATGGTGAGAAGACAGAAGACGTTGGAGAGGCTTGTGTTCCAAACAGACCCGGCCAGTGGCTGGAAGCTGTGCAAGATGATGATGATGATGATGATGACTGGAAAAAAAACAGTAGACATAACCAATGATATTATGAATGCACTAGAAAATGATGGATTGGATCTACAATTGTCTAGTCAAGGCTATGATAATGAAGTCACTATGTCAGGCATCCATACGGCTGTCCAAGCAAGGATCAAGGAAAAAAGTAGCAAAATCGTATTTGTACCATGTGCAAACCATTCTCTCAATTTGTGTGGAGTTCATGCATTTGCAATCAATCTTAGCTGTATAACGTTTTTTGCAACTTTAGAAAATATATATAATTTCTTCTCTTCCTCTCCACATAGATTTTAATGGAAGTTATAGGTGTATCTGTGAAAAAGCTATCTAACACTAGACGGAGTTCCAATCACGAAGCTGTCAAACCCATTTTGAAACATTTTGACAAATTAGTTCAAGCTACAGAAAATTTGTGCGATACCAAGGAAAATATTGACACACGGGGCTCTGCTGAAATTTTACTCTCGAACATTTGTAACTTCAAATTTCTTGGGTTCCTTCACTTAAGGGGGTACATTTTGATAGGAATAAGCAGTGCCCAGAGGAGGGCTTAAGCATTGAAAATGTCGTAATAAAACTCCGAATTTTGATAATCTTTTCGGAAAACAGTCTATATGACTAGGTCACGAAGGCTCTCCAGTTTGCTTCGGAGAAATGTGATGAAATGGGAATCTCTCTTGAAAAAAAAAATAGGATACGCTTAAAAAAGATGATGCCTGGAGAAAAAGCCGAAGATGCCGGACTATCACTCGAAGATGAAACTAAAAGATCTATGCTTGAGTGTTTTGACAAGCTACACCAAGAGCTACTAAAAACTAGAATGCAAAGAATGGAAACTGTATTCGAAAAATTCAAAATCGTTCAGGTTGAGCATTTACTCAATGATTGTGATACAGAACTTTGTTTTTCGGCAGATAAATTTTGTGAATATTACGAGGAATTCAATAAGCAAGAAATTGTTAATGAAATCAAAAGACTTCGCCACCATATAAAAGCTGCAAGAATAAATGAAGAGGCCAGAAAAATGAAACTCATAAAAAGCTATCTACGATCCACCATGAGCCAGACCTGGCAATGCTCTTGATTGAACGTGAAGTAGCGAACACCATCAACTTCGACACTGTTATCAAGCAATTTTTAGAAATAATATTAAGAAAAAAAAATCAAGTTAAAACTCTGAATTAAATTAAAGTTTGTGCTGTGTATAGAAAAAATTATCTGTGTTATCAATGTTAAAACCTTACTTTTTAAATAATAAACCAGTAAATGATGATAATGTTTGGATAATGAATCAAGTCAAAGAAGGTTAATTCAATTAAAAGTAATTTGTACCATAGCATAGCTATAACATATAAATTCACTGCTATATTTTGATTATAATATTTTATATTTATGTCTTAAACATGTTGATTTTAGGTAGTTCCTATATGGAGGTAAGCCTTGGCCTTTTTTTCTTATATTGGGGGGGTCTCTTGGGTAATATTCGCCCCGGGCCTCCTGATTTGTAGTTATGCCACTGTTCAGACCAGATTCTACACACACCCAAAGTACACGGGGCTACATGACCGCGTTGTCGCAGCCCCTAAACTAAGGAACCAACCAACCGATGTTTTGTTCAGATACTGGAAGTGGTGATTATTTGCTTGTTTGGAGTGAATATGTGGGTGTTGGAAATGGTTAATTCAGATTTACCCATATTTTCAGAAAAGATTTTATAGCCTATGTGTAATGGATCTGATGATGATCGCTTGACGATTGAAACTGGTGCATTTATCTCATGTAATGTTTTTCAGGATTTGGGTACAATCGTGTTGAGCGACTTTTGTTTACTAAGGCAACACTGAGAAGTGGCTTCAAACCCCATAAAGACAGTCGTGGATATCTTGTACGGTATTTATTGATGGTAGACAGGATTTAGGAGCAACGTTACTGAAACAAGCCATCATGGCGATGGATTTGAAGTTTTGTAGCAATTTCAAGTGAAATAAAGGGAAGTGATAGCATCAGCACTCCTACTTTTATACAGATGGTATTGATTGTCGTAAGGAGTAGAATAGCAAGGTCATCAGCCCCGTCGAACAGTATTTATTTACATTATTGTTTTGTTTTTCTTTTATTCTAATTGTTTTTGGTGTTATTTTGTTTTTGTGTTTTTTATGATTTATTTTTATGCTTTGTTTTTTTGTATCAAGTTTCATTTTTGTTTCTTTTTAGATTGTTGTGTTTTGCTTCATGTTTCGTTCCTTCTTATTTTATTCTTTTTTCATTTTGTCAATTTTTATTTTATTTTTGTGTTTAGCTTTTGATTTTTCACTGCTTTACTTTTGTGATTCTATTTAATTTGTGTGTTTTGACTTGTTTGTTGTTGTTGCCCTCAGAGGGAGTCATGATGCTGGAGGCTGACGTCTCCCTGGGGAAACTCATCAAGGACGGGAAGCCGTCTGGAGAGCAGATCCCCATCATGGCGCACCCTCCCGAGACCACTTCCGACCTCTCCCTGGAGCAGTTCGTGAATAAACTCATCGCGGAGAACAAGGCGGGGATCAAGCTGGACTTCAAGAGCAAGGAGGTGTTCAACAAGTCCATCCCGCTGCTGGCGAAGCAAAACGATGAGGTGAGTCCACCCCGGCTCAACCTCTACTCTATCACAAGTGCGTATTGTCACGGAATCGGAGAACTTTTTTTTTTTTTTTTTGAAATTCTTAATTTTTGTTTCTTCTTTGTTCGATTTTGGCCTACTTTGGACCACGGGAAACAATTGACTTGCTGATTAGTCCTTTTTTCTGCTCCCAGAAACTCTTCATCCTTTCACTGTGGATTCTCTTCCTTTCTTCTGACCAGATGTTCTTGGCTCTTCTCCTTTGCTTTTCCTGGAACCCCTTGAATGCATCAATCGTACCTCGAAACACCTTTCTATTCCAGATCTCATTTGGACTGGCCCCAACTTCCTCCATATCCTTTCTTATTTCATCTACCCATTTTGTAGTCGCTTTTATCTTGGTGATGTAATTAAAGATCGTCTTTGTTAGTCGACTATCGCTCGTTCTCGTAAGGTGTCTCTTCCGTATGGTATCTGTGATTTTTGTTTATTATTATAGTTATTACTTTTAGTTAATTTTTTGATTTATTATTTTTAGGCTTTTATTATATTTAGGCATCCACCTGTAAATCTGTGTTGAGAGGGACAGATGACCTTGCTGTTCCGCCCCTTAAAACAACAATAACTAAATGCACTAAAACCTTGATAATCCGACATACTGCATTTGGGACCGGGCAACCGCCGGATTATCGGAGTAAGAAAGTAATTTCACAGATAAGTACAGTATATTTCTATTTCTGGAAAAATAATACTTACACAGGTTTTGGCTATGAAAAAAAAATCATTGCTTGTTTTTTGTTCCTTTGATTTATTCATTTTATCAAAAACACACTCTTGTAAGCAGCAGGACATCATCACTTTTGATACCATTTTCCTCTGCCTATTGAGTGCCGACATTGAGAGCAATGCGTCGCTGTTGGTCACAGTTCGCCGAGTCGAAACCTCCAAGTCATCATTAGATTCGTCATCCGAGGATCAAATTTGGCTGAGGATTTCTTCATCAGACAGGGACTGATAATTTTCCTCGCTTGTCCCTTGAAGCCAATCGGTGAGATCCTCATTTGTCAGGGTGACATCCACTTAACATTTGTTAGAAAACTCTTGCAAAAATTGGGAAGTCAATTGTAAAGAAGAGTTATCGTCTTCAGAATAATCAACCACATTTTCAGAATTGAAAGCAGGGTGCGATGGCCAAACCTTTTTCCACAAACACTGGATAGTGTCACTTTTAACTTTGTTCCAGCTGTGAGCTAGATTGAAAACTACGTTTTTTTTTTCTTCAAAAAATGTATTGCTTCATCAGTTTGTTTTATTATATCAGAAAGGAGCAATTTTTTATAATTAACATTTATTTGCTGGATTACATTTTGGTCCATGAGCTGCAAGAGTGGTGTCTTGTTTGGAGGCATGTCTCGCCTGTCCAGGAGCGTTATGCACAAGTAGCAAAGCTTTGGGAGGTAAATTATGGTCTCTTGAAAATCTTTTTATGTCTGTTAGGTAGTCAGCCCGAAGGCTGGTTGGATCCTCAAAAAGCACCGCCGTTAGGTTATGTGGATAGATACCCACAAAAACCGAAAGCAGCGCTATATTGAGGTGTACTAGGCATGATGAGGAGTGAGGTAGTTTGCCATTGCTTTGCTCACTGAGTCAGAACTGCAGTACTAACCCTATGAGTAGAACCTTTCACAGCACTCACAGGCACTGACTGTGCCCTGAATGTCATCACTAAGCACCACCCATACCTCAGTAGCTTCCATATAATCACAGCCATGAGCGAGACTGAGACATCGGTGATACTCTAGCCTGTGCCACTGTGCCCTGAACATCATTACTAAGCACCACCCATACCTCAGTAGCTTCCATATAATCACAGCCATGAGCGAGACTGAGACCTCAGTGATACTCTAGCCTGTGCCAACAGACAATGACTGTGCCCTGAATATCATTACTAAGCACCACCCATATCTCAGTAGCTTCCATATAATCACAGCCATGAGTGAGACTGAGACATCGGTGATACTCCAGCCTGTGCCAACAGACACTGACTGTGCCCTGAATGTCATTACTCAGCACCACCCATACCTCAGTAGCTTCCATATAATCACAGCCATGAGTGAGACTGAGACATCGGTGATACTCTAGCCTGTGCCAACAGACAATTACTGTGCCCTGAATGTCATTACTCAGCACCACCCATACCTCAGTAGCTTCCATATAATCACAGCCATGAGTGAGACTGAGACATCGGTGATACTCTAGCCCGTTCCAACAGACACTGACTGTGCCCTGAATGTCATTACTCAGCACCACCCATACCTCAGTAGCTTCCATATAATCACAGCCATGAGTGAGACTGAGACATCGGTGATACTCTAGCCTGTGCCAACAGACACTGACTGTGCCCTGAATGTCATTACTCAGCACCACCCATACCTCAGTAGCTTCCATATAATCACAGCCATGAGTGAGACTGAGACATCGGTGATACTCTAGCCTGTGCCAACAGCCACTGACTGTGCCCTGAATGTCATCACTAAGCACCACCCATACCTCTGTAGCTTCCATATAATCACAGCCATGAGTGAGACTGAGACATCGGTGATACTCTAGCCTGTGCCAACAGACAATTACTGTGCCCTGAATGTCATTACTCAGCACCACCCATACCTCAGTAGCTTCCATATAATCACAGCCATGAGTGAGACTGAGACATCGGTGATACTCTAGCCCGTTCCAACAGACACTGACTGTGCCCTGAATGTCATTACTCAGCACCACCCATACCTCTGTAGCTTCCATATAATCACAGCCATGAGCGAGACTGAGACCTCAGTGATACTCTAGCCTGTGCCAACTGTCACTGACTGTGCCCTGAATGTCATTACTCAGCACCACCCATACCTCAGTAGCTTCCATATAATCACAGCCATGAGTGAGACTGAGACATCGGTGATACTCTAGCCTGTGTCAACAGACACTGACTGTGCCCTGAATGTCATTACTAAGCACCACCCATATCTCAGTAGCTTCCATATAATCACAGCCATGAGTGAGACTGAGACATCGGTGATACTCTAGCCTGTGTCAACAGACACTGACTGTGCCCTGAATGTCATTACTAAGCACCACCCATACCTCAGTAGCTTCCATATAGTCACAGCCATGAGTGGGACTGAGACATCGGTGATACTCTAGCCTGTGTCAACAGACACGGACTGTGCCCTGAATGCCATTACTAAGCACCACCCATATCTCAGTAGCTTCCATATAATCACAGCCATGAGTGGGACTGAGACATCGGTGATACTCTAGCCTGTGTAAACAGACACTGACTGTGCCCTGAATGTCATTACTCAGCACCACCCATACCTCAGTAGCTTCCATATAATCACAGCCATGAGTGAGACTGAGACA
Source organism: Meconema thalassinum (assembly GCA_946902985.2). Classification (NCBI taxonomy): domain Eukaryota; kingdom Metazoa; phylum Arthropoda; class Insecta; order Orthoptera; family Tettigoniidae; genus Meconema; species Meconema thalassinum. The sequence continues at coordinate 1,508,956 of OX336399.1, read as the reverse complement.
GCGGGGATACTCTAGCCTGTGTCAACAGACACTGACTGTGCCCTGAATGTCATTACTAAGCACCACCCATATCTCAGTAGCTTCCATATAATCACAGCCATGAGTGAGACTGAGACAGCGGGGATACTCTAGCCTGTGCCAACAGACACTGACTGTGCCCTGAATGTCATTACTCAGCACCACCCATACCTCAGTAGCTTCCATATAATCACAGCCATGAGTGAGACTGAGACATCGGTGATACTCTAGCCTGTGTCAACAGACACTGACTGTGCCCTGAATGTCATTACTAAACACCACCCATACCTCAGTAGCTTCCATATAATCACAGCCATGAGTGAGACTGAGACATCGGTGATAATCTAGCCTGTGCCAACAGACACTGACTGTGCCCTGAATGTCATTACTAAGCACCACCCATACCTCAGTAGCTTCCATATAATCACAGCCATGAGTGAGACTGAGACATCGGTGATAATCTAGCCTGTGCCAACACACACTGACTGTGCCCTGAATGTCATTACTAAGCACCACCCATATCTCAGTAGCTTCCATATAATCACAGCCATGAGCGAGACTGAGACAGCGGTGATACTCTAGCCTGTGCCAACAGACACTGACTGTGCCCTGAATGTCATTACTCAGCACCACCCATACCTCAGTAGCTTCCATATAATCACAGCCATGAGTGAGACTGAGACATCGGTGAAAAGCCACATTTTACTCTAGGCTGCGCCAACTGACAAATGCAAATGTACTGCATTCATCAAGAGGTGCAAATTGTGCAAATTCCACTGGCACACACAAACTCCCGTTACTGGTTGTAGGAAAAGCCAAGCATCCGAGGGCATTCAAAAACATACGGTATCTCACTTACCAGTCACCTATCAAAACCAAACCAAAGGATGGGTTACCCGAGATGTTTTTACCGAATGGTTCAAGCAAGATTTTTTTTATAGCCGGTATAAAATTAAATTAATCCACCGAAATGAGGAGAGTTGGGGCAAAGCTCATTTTCATTTGAGAGGAGCTCGTGTATCTCCTATTTGCTCCAACAAGCTTGCGATGAATCGTTTGAGAGCAGCTATAAAGTGAGTGCCTGTGTGATCAGTTTGGCAAATCGTGAATCGGTTATCTCAACTGGAGGAAGATGAGAAGCAGCAGTGAGCAAGGTAATTATTCCTTACATTTTGTACAAATTAGAAATGTGACAAGTATTTACAAATAACACAAAGGAAACTGAAAGAAGGGGATAGAAGGGTCGAGTACCTCAAAATGGTAAAGGAAGGAATTCCAACCGATGAAGAAAGAGGGGTGGAAGAGGAATGGGCTAGAATTAATAAGACACTAGTAGGTGCAACAGAAGCAGTATGTGGGAGGACAAGTAGTAAGAAGAGGTGGAAGGAAACACCATGGTGGAATGAGAAGACAAAAGATATAGTAAGTGAAAAGAATAGAGCCTTTAGGAGGTGGTATCAAAATAGGACGGTAGAGACAAGGGAAGAGTACCAGGAAAGAAAGAAGGAGGCGAAGAGAGTAGTGGCTGAGGGGAGAAGAAAGTGGATGGAAGAGTGGACAAAGATGATGAATGAGGATAGTGAAGGTACAAAAAAGGTCCTGTATGGGATGGTAAAAAATAAGAGGCGGAAGGATCCTACAGATTATGTTAGAATGGAGAACAAAAGGGGACAAGAGATAGAAAATAGGGAAGAACTGAAGAAAATGTGGAAAGAATATTTCGAAGAACTTCTGAACCCAAATGGAAAAGATGGTGAGGAGGAAGAAATAGGGGAAGAGGAAGATGAACTGCAAACAGAAAAGGACTTAACATGGAAAGAAGTGGAAAATGCAGTGAACAAGATGAAAGGGTGTGGATGAGTTGAGTGTGGAGATGGTGAGAGCAGCAGGTGGGGATAAAGTGGTTGTACCGAGTGATGAGGACAGCATGGAAGGAAAGGAAGACTCCAGAGGACTGGAAAAAAGGAATAATTGTCCCAATCTTCAAGAAAGGTAGTAGAACAGATTGCAAAAACTATCGGGGAATAACACTGATGAGTCATTGTGTAAAGATCTTCGAGAAAGTTTTGGAAAAGAGAATTAGGACAAGGATAGAAGGAGGGATGAGGGAAGAACAACATGGCTTCAGAGCAGGAAGGTCCACAGTGGATTTGATTTTTGCTGTAAGAACAGCACTGTGAATATGGAACAGATCTACTGATGGCCTTCCTGGACATTGAGAAAGCATATGACAGTGTATGCAGAAACAAAGTATGGAAGTCCCTGGAGGATAGAGGAGTAGAGAAATGGACTATAAAGAGGATAAAGAAGATGTACAAGGGAAGTGGGAGGAGAGAGATCAGACTGGTTGGAACAGAGAAACGGCCTGAAACAAGGAAGTGCACTGTCACCGTTACTTTTCATTGTGGTGATGGATGACATAATGACCCGAGTGGAACAAGTAATTGGGGAAGGAAAGATGAAAGCAATGGTGTTTGCAGATGATTTGATGAATTGGGGAAACAAGGAGGAGGAGGTACAGGAACAGTTGGACGTGTGGGAAGGAATAATACAAGGATATGGGATGAAATTTAGCATAAATAAGAGTGAGATGGTGATCACAACAAGGAAGAAGGAAAGAACCACAACGGGAATAACAATTGGTGGGGAACAGCTGAAGAAAGTGGAGAGTTTCAAGTATCTGGGAAGCCTGATACAAGATAATGGAAGAAACGATAGAGAAATAATAACTGAGCGGAGGAGGCAGGCAGAAGCATTTGGGAGGAGTGTGAGAAGCATCTTATGGAGCAAGGATGTCCCTCAGAACAGCAAAAAGATCATAATCGGACGTACTATGTCCCTATCCTGACGTATACCCTGGAGACCTGGGTTATGAAAGGAAGGGAGAAGAGCAAAATACAGGCCAGTGAGATGAGGTTCTTGAGAAGTAGTATTGGAGCTACAAAGATGGACAGAATAAGAAATGAGAGGACCAGAGAATTAATGAAGGAGGAACCATTACAGGATGGTATAGAGATGGTATGGACAATTAAAACGAATGGAGGAGAAGAGGATGCCCAGGAGAGTACACGAGACGAAGTGGGAAGGAAAGAGACCGAGAGACAGGTGGCTGAAGGGGGTGGAAGAAAGCATGAAGAAGAGAGGAGAAGACTGGACAAGGGTGGAGGCTGAGAGATGGTGGGAAGACAGAAGACGTTGGAGAGGCTTGTGTTCCAAACAGACCCGGCCAGTGGCTGGAAACTGTGCAAGATGATGATGATGATGACAAATCACAAATAATATTTATTAATTAAATAATATATTTTTCAGAAAAAACAACATAAGAGAACATGGATTCACGACCTTAATGTGCTTCATGAGTATCCAGGAGAAATTCACCCTTTATATCGGCAACTGCGACAACATGAACGATTCTACATTTACTTTCGGATGCCAATGGAATGCTTTGATAATCTACTGGACTATATGTTTATAGTCAGGATGCGACAGACCAAATGATATGTTATGCAATTTCACTTCTTCAGTGAGTTGCTCCGTTGCCGCTCTCATTGTTATGCCAACACTGAGCCATGTTGTGTACCGTCAGCAAACACACGGGCAGCAGTCAGACTCTCCAGTCTGCATCTGATCGCCACCATGTAGTAGAGTGCTGCACTGCCCGCGTGATCGCCGCCTTTCTGAAACTTCTATTTAATTCTGCGGGAAGTATTTGATAGCTATCGTGCCCGCCACCACGATTGCTCCAATGTGTGGGAGCCTTAGCTCTTGCAACATGCTAAAGGAAGGCAGGCACTCGGACTATTTGCCGAATGCGTGCTATCCAATACCTTTAGGAATGCATTGACTATTAGTTATCTGAAGAAATTTTAACTGATAGTTCGCATTTTGTATGTCATTTGTTTCGTTCTTATATATTTTGTTTTTGGCCACTGTTACACATTCCTTCCACTGTTCAGCTTGCCTTTTTCGTGAAAGGACGGCACTTGTTTCTATTAGAGATGTCTTCACGCTTCCTTCCTGAAGCACTTATCAGAGGTTTTAGGTCTGCCATCAAGTTAGTCTTTTGTCCATTCTGAATAGGGGACCATAGACTTTGCTTCTTTTATCAGAAAGCAATGGAAAGCACTCAATAGTTCACATCTAAACGATACAACCAACATGATAACTTAAGGATACAACCAACGTTTGAACAATTCCATTCATTTCAACTCCGATGCAAATACCGGTATGACCTGCTTGACACAAGAGTGAAACATTCATAAACAACACGGAATGTTTAAGTCCTTATGAAGTATATAAATATCCGAACAACTACAAATAAGGTTATGACTTTGGCAGAAGTCGATATCTGATCTTCGGTAACCTCTATCAATATCCATCACAACACAGCATCTTTCTTCCAAGTGTTTATTTAAGTATTTGGAACTTTTATTTTAATCAAATTATTGAAAGGATATCCATTTTATTTTAGTAATGTAGTGGACATGCACTTGTAATTGAAACATTCTCTTTGAAACTTGAGACTGATAAAGAAGAGAAGGGAGGCAGAGATTGTTGATCTTAGAAAATAATTGTTGAATGAATCAGATATAGTGTTTTATCACGCCAGACGGACTGGCTGTAAAGGGGCACCGAGTTAGTACTTGAGTATGCGGCAGTTCGTTGCAGTCTCTGTGTTCGGTCCTGCATGTCTCATTCTTTGTGAGCCGCAGGATAAGGCTCAGAGATCATAGTGTGTGGGTCTCGTCCTGGCAAGCTGAGATCCACCCTAAACAAATTCACGCCAGTGGCACTTCTTCCGAACGTCACTTTTCAAAGTCTAACGGCGATGGGATATGGACGGTGGGGGCAGGTTTTGGATGTAACTAGAAGCCCCTAGTTCGGACCTGCACGTTGGCAGCAGATGTGTGATGGTCGTCTTCCGGAGACTCTGTGACTACTCAGGAATTCGGTCCTGCATCTGTGTTTGGGCAGGCCTTTTTAGGATCACCGCTGCCCACCCCACATAGGGAAGGCCCTAGAAAAGGTGGGCTAAACATCGGAAGTCACAATCTTGGTCCGGCTGGGCAACCGCACTCAGCAGGTCACCCCTCATGCGGTCGAAACTCAAAAACAGTAAAGAATCACAAATTGATTATTGGATCATGGAACATCAGAACCTTGCTTGATTTGGACAATAACGTTAGACCTGAGAGAAGGTCAGCTCTCGTAACCCATGAGTTGTCAAGACTCAACGTTGACATTGCTGCTCTCAGTGAAACTAGGCTGTCTTCTGAAGGCAAGATTACAGAATCTGGAAAGGAAAGGAGGAGGGTGAATGTCGTATTCATGGTGTAGGCTTCGCTGTGAAGACCAAACTGGTAAATTATCACCAACTTACGCCCATTGCAATCAGCGAAAGGCTCATGACTCTCCGCATACCACTCTCTGGAGGTTCCTTTATGACACTCATCTCTGCCTATGCTCCTACCTTAGATTCTGATGATGAAGTAAAGGCTCAGTTCTATAATCAGCTAAGTGAAATCATCTCCAAGGTACCACCTGCAGATAAACTCTTGCTCCTCGGTGACTTCAATGCCAGAGTTGGGAAAGATCACAGGCTATGGAATAATGTGATGGGCAAACAGGGACTTGGAAAATGTAATCCCAATGGACTGTTGCTTCTTGGTCTTTGTGCAGAACACAAACTTTTCATTACCAACACGCAGTTCCGGTTACCTAACCGCTTCAAAACCACGTGGATGCATCCTCGTTCCAAACATTGGCACATTCTTGATTATATCATTACCCGGCAATGTGATAAGAAGGACACTCTTATTACCAGAACAGCAAGGAATATAGACGATTGTTGGACAGATCATAAACTTCTTATATGTAAGCTCAGGATATCCATCAGACCTAAACCACCTAGGAACATCAAAAATTTGCCAAGAAAGAAGTTTAATACATCCAAACTTCAGGATGAATCCATGTATAAACATTTTGGAAACAGGATCGTCACCCAGTTATCAGAAAACCCAGTAACAAATGACATTCAGCCAAGAATGGGCCACATTACAGAAGATTATCACACAGTCAGCTGAGGAAACCATTGGTTTTATAGTGCAGAAAAGACAAGACTGGTTTGATGACAACAATGAGGAAATTCTGTCTCTCATCAATGCCAAAAGGAAAGCCTATCTTGCCCATCTTCAAGACCCAACTTCCAACACAAAGAGAGATAAACTACTGGAACTCAAGGGTAAATGCCAGACACAGATAAGGCAGATTAAAAATACTTGGTGGCAACAGAAGTCTCAGGAACTGCAGAGACTATCGGATGCTCGAGACTTGAGGAACTTCTATGCAGTACTCAAGGAAATAAGGAAATATATGGACCATCTCGCTCATCATCAGATACACTGAAAAGCGCTGATAATTCTACTACCTTTACTGATAATCAAGAAATCTTGGAACGCTGGAAGGAGCACTTCTCCAATCTCCTAAATCGTCCATCAGCAGCTGCTCAAGACTTCCTCTGTGATGTGCCACAACAACCTGAACAACTGTGGTTGGCTGTACCTCCTACTTATCATGAATTCAGTGCAACTCTCACCCAATTGAAACCAAGAAAAGCACCTGGCCCAGATAACATCCCTCTGGAACTAATTCAAGCCGGAGGTCATTCCCTCAAAACAAGGATTTTCATCCTTATCCTCAGAATATGGGAATCAAGAAAGGTACCTGGAGACCTAAAGAATGCCACTATCGTCACTATCTTTAAAAAGGGTGATCGCAGTGTTTGTGGCAACTACCGTGGTATATCACTGCTATCAATTGTGGGGAAGATTCTTGCAAGAATTCTACTTAACCGCCTCAAGGTTATCTCTGAGAGGATCCTCCCAGAGTCACAATGCGGATTTAGAGCTTCCAGAAGCACAATTGACTTGATTTTCTGTGTGAGACAGCTACAAGAAAAATGTAGAGAACAACAGAATCCACTCTTCTTAGCTTTTTATGACTTGGAAAAGGCATTTGATTCGGTTCCAAGACCAGCCATGTGGGCGGTGCTGAAGCGGTTTGGTTGCCCTCAGTGTTTTGTAGATCTAATCAAGGCTCTCCATGATGGCATGACAGGTCAGGTTTGCCATCAGAATAAGATGTCCGATGAATTTCCCATTACCCATGGACTGAAACAAGGATGTGTACTGGCTCCAACGCTTTTCGCGCTGTACTTGGCTGCAATGCTTTATGATTCACCCACAAACATCCCAGGTGTGGAGGTCAAGTATCGTTTTGATGGAGGGCTTTTCAACCTAACTCGTCTCCGCTACTTGAGGAAAACTCAGGTTACTAAGGTTACTAACATGTTGTATGCAGATGATGCTGCTTCGCCAACTCTCACACCAGAAGAGCTGCAAGAGTCAGTTAATTGTTACAAAAGCGCATGTGATCGCTTTGGTCTTACCATAAATGTCAATAAGACTAAAGTCTTGGCACAACCTTCACCAGGCACACCTCTTCCTCAGTTCAATATCTCCATCTCAAATTTGCCATTAGAACAGGTAGACCACTTCTCGTACCTGGGCAGTACCATTTCAGAGAGCAGGATGTGGATAAGAGAATTGGTGCAGCCCATGCAGCATATGGACGATTAGCGCACCGGGTCTTCATGAATAATGATCTGTCCATGAGTACAAAGCTTATGGTGTACAAATCAGTAGTCATTTCTACATTGTTGTATGGCTGTGAAACGTGGACCCTTTACCGACGTGATCTTAGGAAGCTTGAGCGTTTCTACCTACAAAAACTTCGATCATTCCTGAGGATTAAATGGGAAGACCGCATTACCAATATTGCTGTTCTGGAAAAGGCTCAAATCAACAGCATAGAATCATCCATAATTGGTCACCAATTTAGATGGATTGGTCATGTCCATCGGATGGATGATGTGAGATTTCCTCGTCAAATGCTATATGGTGAGTTATGCACCAGACCTCATGGTGGTCCTAAGAGGCGCTAACAAGGACCAATTTAAGTAGACCCTGAAATTGACTGGTCTTGATTCACAAACCTGGGACATGCTGGCTGAAGACCGCTCAACTTGGCGCCATACCATCTCGGATACTGTAAAGACGTTTGAAAGGGATCGACGCACACATGAAGAGGCCAAGCGTCAAGCTAGGAAACTTCGAGCAGCCCAACCACGTCCTCCTCCAGCAATACTATGTGACTTGTGTGGACGCTGGTTCCATGCCAGGATTGGGCTCTTTAGTCACCGTAAACACATCCACAAACTGGACTGAAGGAAGAAGATTTAGACTCGGATTCGAGTTAAAGCCGATGAGTGTTTTATGTCAAGTAAAGGCAGTTTAATAAGTAACTGGTGATACGGATACACAGCGTTCCACGGCAAACGAATATAAACTTGAAGCTAATAAAGTGAGTATTAAATTTCCACCTTTCTGGAGCGATAAGTCCGAGATATGGTTCTTTCAAGAGGACGCTCAGTTTGAAATCAATGAAGTTAAAGCTGAAGAGACTAAGTTCAATTGTTTAGTGTCTCAATCAGAACCCAAGTGTATCGAAAATGAAATGTTCAAAGTAGTTGGAGATACTGCAGTTCCATATGTCAGCAAATACTGAAAACCCAACAATGGCCAAAGACTGGAAAAGTTCAGTATTCATCCCAATTCCTAAAGAATGCACGAATCACCGAACAATTGCATGCTAGCAAAATCATGCTTAAAATCCTACAAAATAGACTACGCCAGTTTGTAGACCGAGAGCTACCTGAAAGAACACGCTGGATTTCGTAAAGGAAGAGGGACCAGAGATCATATCGCCAGCGTACGATGGATAATGGAGAAGGCAAAAGAATTCCAGAAAGATGTATATTTTTGTTTTATTGATTATGCTAAAGCTTTTGACTGTGTTGATCATAATGAGTTATGGAAAGTACTAAAATACATGGGAGTACCAGAACATATCATTAACCTCATCCGGAACTTATATGATCGAGAAGCTACAGTGAGAACAACTAAATGGGTTAAGATTGAAAAAGGAGTACGGTAAGGCTGTATATTGTCACCTTACCTTTTCAATCTGTATGCAGAACACATTATGAGGAATGTGGGGTTAGATGAAGAAGAAACAGGAATCAAAATGGCTGGGTTAAATATAAACAACCTGAGATATGCAGATGATACAATCCTGATGGCAGGAACTGAAGAAGATTTAAAAAATCTCTTACTGAAAGTGAAAGAGGAAAGTTCAAAGGCTGGACTAATGTTGAATGCCAAGAAAACAAAAATTATGACAACTATAACTGTCAATTCATGGCATGCAGGAGGGAAAAAAATGGAGGTAGTCTCTGTTTTTAACTATCCCGGCACCCAGATTAAGCTGATGGTGACTGCAGCCATGAAATCAAAATACCATTGCTACAGGCATTGTCAAATCTGGACAATATCTTAAGGAGTAGAGACATAACATCCATATAGTAAGGGCTATGGTTTTTCCAGTTGTGAGACCTGGACCCTAAGAAAAGCTGAACGCCGTAGAATAGATTCCTTCGAATTATGGTGTTGGAGAAAGGTTCTTCGAGTTCTATGGACTGCGAAGAGAACAAATAAGTCAGTTTTACAGCAAAGTAAACCAGAGTGGTCCTTGGTAGTCCGGTCAGGATACTCAAACCCGTGCGCTTTTGGGGGGAACCTTTTTTTTATGATTGCAATTCATTTCTGTCATGCTAAGGATGAAATTTAGCTTGGGAGTCATTTTTGTAATTTTGGCGTTCGGCCGCCATATTGAAAAATGGCGACCAGTCTTCACGAAATCAGAAAATAGAAAAATCTCCCAAACTACGTGGACAATTTTCATGGTTAAGATACCCCTGTATAGGTATTGAATCGTTCTATATGTTTTACGGTGTGACTGGTTCCAATCTGAAAGGGAAAAGGAAACGAAAATGCATTTTTGTTACGTTTTTCTTTATGGATGTATACTTTTGTTGTAATATTACTGATTATGAAATACCGATAATGTCATTAGTATAATGTCTTCATAGGATAGACGTATCTGTAGTAGTAACAATTGGAATATTTTGAAATCTATGTGCATCATTAATTTTATGTCCGTTGAACATGTCAATCACTGAACTCCTCCTCTGTGTCGCTGTATTCTATGGATGAACAGGTGAATTGACTTCTTCTATTTCTTCGACAAATTCCTCTGCAAAGGTTTGTTTGGTGTGAGGAAATTGGACTCCACTAGGAAGTGAGGGTATTGTGTGCGTGATGGGTCGCAATCCATCTTGGAGCTGTTCCCATCCAAAGTTAGTCGGGACCAGCCGTTTTGCAAGCCTTGCATCCTTATATTCATAAGATTGCAAGTAACTTCGATGAGAGTATTGTCTAAATGAGTCTTTGTCGGGAGGCAATCTGGCAGAATCGAGACATCGCAACTGCCGCCATTTACGTGCTCGGGCTTCGCACAATCTTTTGCTCACTGGGTGATTGTAGATGATCCTAATTGTGAACAACTGCAGTTGAAGGAACAGCTCATCGGATAGTTCGTCATTAACTCCAAGTTGCTGTATTATCTGTAGGTGTGTCATATTATTTGGCTGAAGAATGCGCTTCATTGCTTTGACCTTCCCCAAGCCGAAGAAACCTTCTACTTTGTCACAACCGGTGAATGTGTAGACTCCAAGAGCAGCACAGGCTTTGTCTTGTTCTGAGAACAGTGAGTGACAGTTGTAGAATTCTGTACCATTTCCGGATTTCTTCTTGTACATATACATATCCTGTTCAGTTAGGTGACTGATGTATGAAGCAATAACCCATACATCTGTGTCCTCGAAATCAAAAACAATTGAATCAGAACCGCTTAACTGAGCAGCTTGGAAAAACGCCCTCGTATCGGCTTCAGATGAACATGGTGCTTCGAATCGAGGGTCCCATTCGCCAGAAGTGAGATCATAGCAGGAAAGATCCGTGGTGTAATATCAGTCAGCATTATGCTCGTAGGATTGCCACACATTCAGAAGGAATTGTTGCAGCCTCTGTTTGTTTGCAGGCTTCGACAGAAATGAATGCCAGGCATTCCCTGTAGGCATTTGCTGGTCAGGAACTGGGACGAACCCATACGACGCTTTTGCTCATGATATTTCGTACTTTCAATCATTGTTTCTTCATTGTAAATATCATTGATTAGGTGAAAAGCTACTGCTTGAGAATGGCGATTTAGTATGTATTTGTAGAGGTTGAAGGCATAATCACTCCAAGTCTTGCACGCTGGTATCTTGTTCCATGCCATTACGACATCTATGATGGTATGGTAATGTGGTGGCGGCATGACAGGTTGAAGAGTCAACAATGTCCTGAATTTTGACTTGACTGGTTTATGGAACATACAGTCAGCTGTAAAACGAGATAGGCTCACTGTTGTTATTCTGTATTGCATGATATCCAGTAGAGTCAGGGTAGGAGTTTCTCCGCTCGTTAAGAGATCGATAACTTGCTTCGTTGCAGTGTGGTCTACCAATATCCTTACATCTTGCTTGCTCTTTGCAATGCACACTGTCTGTGTGGCAAATGTATTGCTTTTTCTTTTGCTGATAGAATCGTGCAGAGATCCAGTTGCAGAAGAAAGTCTATCCAATATTGCTACTGCCATGGTATTCCCCTCATCATGGGCTGTGTGCAGGCTCTTGACTACTTCCTCCGTCACTGGCTGTCCAGTGCACAGTGAGCGAAGATTTGGTTGGCCTATGTTCCAAGGGTTCGTATCCCACTCCTCCAGGGCAAGTTTTACTTCATGAATTACTTGCAAGTCTTTCTTAATCCTTGATGGACCCACTTCTGGGTGGTGGTAGAGAGGCTTCTTTAAATTTATGATTTGTTGTAATTGCTCCCTTAAGTATAGCACAGCAGGTCTGCTTAGTATGTTAACAGTAATCATGTGGAGATTCTTGGAGATTCCAACCCAGCCACCACTTCTTCGATTCTTAGACTGTTTGTTCATGGTCATTTCAATAACCTGATCGGGAGACAATTTGCTGAAACTATTGCCTGTCAACGAGAATGAGTATATTGAGGACATATGTATCCTTTCTTCCTTTGTCAAGGTGGACATTTGCCAGTAGTAGAGAGAGAGGTAGCGCAGATAATTTATGTTACCATATGCTGCTAGAAGAGGAAGCATTCTGCGACAACCATCTAAGTATTCATCAAAACTTACTCCACTCCTCTGACAATGGTAGTGCTGAAACAGGACTTCCACGTCGATGATGTAAGAGAGCCAAAATTTTGCCATATCTGAGTCGGACTCGAAGATATCTCGAAACATCCCATGCGCAAATTTGTGAAATGAATCTGATGCAACGAAGTTTTCAATTTCTTGTTCTGTTGTGATATCCACTACATATTCCAAACAGTTAAGTAGATCTGGGTGATACTCAACACATCTTTGAATCAGCATGCGTAGTAAAGCTTCTGCTATCAATTTGTGCAGACGCATTGCCCTGTTGTAGTGTTTTCCAGATAATACTTGCTTTACACTGCCTGCAGCAACAACACCTGTGGCAACAGCTAGCTCCTCAATACCACTTCCTGCGAATCTTTTTCCTAGAGCATTAAGGTATGACATCTCTGTGTGAAATCCACCTAATATGCCCTTTACGAGAGACCGCCTATTCTCTTCCTCACACAGATATCCTTCAATATATTTATAAACTGCTTAATCACCAACAAGTTGAATAACTGGCATTTTCTTGTGTTCCGCAACCCTTTGACACCAATCCAACCTCTTTGCTTGGTGGCTGTGAGTAAGATTTGGTATTATATGTTTCCCACTTTTCAGTATGGCTTTGATGGTTACAATGATGAAGGGACATTTCCTCCCAGTTGAATCACACGCACAAGTGAGTGAGCAATTAATCGATGCACTACAGGTGCTGGATTCCAAGCTCTTTGGCTGTGAACTATTGCGTACATCCTTGTGGCTAAACGTTTTGGGGACTACAGGATAGGGTAGAGCTCGTTTTGACTTCAGGCGTTGGTATAGCTAACGCTGTTCCATCGTTAACTGCTAAATTCCTTAACAGAGCTGGGAATCGAACCCGGCCCTCTGCGGTGACAGCCAAGAATGTTATCTACTACGCAACGAGGTGGACCATCTGAAATACATACCAGTTATAAGGCTAAACATGAAAATTGTCTAATTAGTTTGGGAGATTTTTGTATTTTCTAATGTCGCCATTTTTCAAAATGGCGGCGAAACGCCAAAATTACAAAACTAACTCTCTCTCTAAATTTCATCCTTAGGATGTCAAGAATAAATTGCAATCATAAAAAAATGGTTCCCCCCCAAAAGTGCACGGGGTTGAGTATCCTGACCGGACTATGGGAGGCTTAATCCTGAAACAAAAACTGAGCTACTTTGGACACCTCATGAGAAGACCTTAATGCTGGGGAAGATAGAAGGCACAAGGAGAATGCATCACAGGAGCACTAAATTCCTGCTTGGCGTAGTTTAGTACATGGGGTCCCGGAGAGTCGGAATCGACTAAACGAATAGAGAGATATTGAAAATATTTGGGACATAGTGCAAAGTGGCATAAATAATAAATATACGCTCGCGATCTTCAAAGAGAGAGAGAGGATAAACTAATAAAGCGTCTAATCATCGGAATCAAACTTGGTGATCAGAAACCCAGACGACTTTTGCGTAAAATGCAAACACTAGCGGGTACGGACATCTCAAATAACTTGTTAAGGACCCTGTGGCTGGAGAAATTGCCAGACTCCGTCAAAGTGTTGAGGCCTTGGATAAACTAGCTCTAATGGCCAATAAAATTGTCGAGATGAACCCTCGTGGCGAATTGTATCCTGTTAATCAATCACGTGAACATTCCCAAGATACTACACTGAGTGATCTTATGAATAAAATTTCAGCTCTCGATTGTCAAATAGCAGATCTTCAGGTAAACCAGTGCAACAATCGAAGTAACAGTACTTACCGCAGAAGCCCAATGCATGCCCGTAGGCTCAGTTCCAATCGTAGAAGACAAAGATTTGATCCCAATGGCAAGTATTACTACATTTAAACACAAATAGTATTACTACTACCATTTAGTTCAGAGGAACATACATTCCAGATGAATGTAAGCAGCCATGTGGAAGGCAGTTGAATTAGCGGCAAACTCAACAAAAATGACTTCCTAATACCTAAATCTATATTCGATCTCAACAGATTCCTTTTCTGTAGAAATGCGTTCCTTGCCTGTGCTAGCCTACCTTTTATATCCTCTTTGCTTCGTCCATCACTGGTTATTTTGCTTCCTAAGTAACAGAAGTCTCTTACATCCTTTAGCTTTTCACCAGCCAATAGGGGTTTCTGATTTCTTTCGACTACATTTTTGTTTTAAATTTATTAATTTTCATCATGAATTCTTTCCTCAAGACAGAAAAAAACTCATTCAAATCCTCAGGCGTGTCGGCTAAGATTACGATGTCAACAGCAAATCTCAGAGTTGAAATTATTTGTCCTTGAATCTTTTCCCCTACTTTGAATTTTTCTCCAATTTCTGCCATTGCTTGTTCAATGTATGGATTGAAAAGTATGGGAGACAAGTTGCAGCCTTGCCTTACACCTTTCTGAATACCACCCTCTCTCTCATGTCCTTCGGCTCGAATGACTGCTGTCTGGTTTCTGTATAGATTGTAGAGCACCCTCCTATTCCTTTACTTTATTCCAATCGTTTTCAAAATCTTAAAATGTCAAAATATTAAACTAATAGGCTATTAATGTCATCTTTTACTAAAACTGAAATATCTTGAGACAAGACAGAGATCCGATACAGAATTGAGCAAGCTAGAACTTCTTTTCAAAAAGTGAGGAAAGTTTTAATAAGCATTGCACTACGGACATGACTCCTCAGAGGTTACGTTTTCAGCATTCTACTCTATGGCGTCGAAGCATGGACATGTGCAAGAAGCTACAATCTCAATACCATCACGAGAAGAAAGCTCGAATACTTTGGTCATATGATGCGAAACAACTACTTCAATTAATACTCCAAGGGAAAATTAATGGAAGACGTGGTCCGGGGCGAAGCTTGGGGTGACAAGACTCGAACTGTTCAGAAGAGCTATGGACAAAAGGCAGATCATGCTACCGATCGCGAACGCCCTGCGAGGACACGCCACTTGAAGAAGAAGTAATTTTGCTACAACGTTTGTTGAGCCCCAATGGAACGGCGCTGACCAGCAGAGTTGAAACCGGAGACAGATTTTTGTTTTGTTGCAGTTAATGCATTTTAGGAGTTTGGGACATGTTGGTCATCAGCCCCATGTAGTTGGGAGTGTGTTGAATTCGTTGGTAACTGTAATTTCAGTACCAGGGTTGGGGTAGGTGTCTCAGGACTTGAAACAAGGCAATCAGCAATGTGAAACCCCTGGGGACAAACCGCACTCAGGATGGCCATTTTCACCTAGTCTTTACTAATGATTAGTTAGTTCATATTTAACTTAATGCATGGTTATCGTATCGCCGATACATTTCATGAGGCCATTCGGGTTCGTAATTACTTAAATGGGGACAGATCAAGATCAAGCGTGTAGCGCTGATCGTTGTTTGCGATTCTCTGAAACAGAATTATAAACGAAACGAAATACAGTAGACCTTATTCGTGGCAAGATGATATGTGCAAAGTATTGTTTACTTAGCTCTTTGTAGCGTAAGTGGTTGTGTTTATTACACACAGCTGGAAGAAGTTATGAGATGTAAACAGTGGGTGTGTGGAATTTGAGTAAAAACATATATAACGACAACATTCAATGGATCCTGTGATAGGTTATGTTGTGATGGATTGAAAAGTAAACCCTATATGTCCATAAAAGAAAGGCGTAATTGTTTTCATTAAAAAGTACAGAAGGTAGTCTTAATTTTAAAAATATTCTCATGATGTATTAGCTGATGAAGGCTACATTACCTCGGTAATTCCCATGTCACAAGCAAGGGAAGGAAACTTGTTTTTGATCTGAATTGTTGATTATTCCAGATGAAGTTCCCAGTTTGGCTGAATGCTGACATCCTCCCAGGACCCGTCAGCAGCACCGCTACCCCAGTGGACGCTAATGTGTTCCTCGAGCAGTCCCGGGATCGATTCCCCAACCGCACCCTGTCCGTGGGTTGGACCACCAACTTGGGAGGCAACATCAAGGAGGGAAGCTACCTGCCGGAACACGTGAAGGCCATGAAGGATGCACTGCACCGTAACAACATCACACAGCCGGTCACCTTCCCTGTCAGGGCAGCATTGGCTGTCCGCTCCACCGAGGTGCTGTTGGGGCTTGTCAACTCTGTCACCAACTCGACCCTCACCGTGTGGGGGCCCGCCACCGACCCGCTGGACCAAAACATGCTGGAGAAGTTCATCCACGCCGTGGGCAAGCAGCGGCTGTACCGGGACCTGCCCGTCGAGGCGCAGTCCAAGGCAGAGAATGGCAGTGGTTGTGAGGTCAGGGGATTGCCCTTCGTCCTCGGGACGGCTCTAGCGGCCATAGGGATAGCGCTCATCGCCAGGATCAGCCCTGTCTAGGCCGGAGCGCAGTGCACAACTACCTACTTAGATACCCCTCCCTTATTGTTTCCGTTTCTATGCTTCTTGCCTCTCACCCGGGTATTCCGCGTATAAAGGTGCCTTTCGATCACGAGACACGGAGAACCACAACCTTCCTTTCGCGAAGTGTTTTTTACGGCTGCTGGTCGTCATCTCAGGAGTTCGAAGGAGCCGGCCGGGCCTTGGGGGAAGTAAGCTTCCATCACCCGTTACTGAAGGGCCTTGCTCGCAATGTTACATTGGAATCTACAACCTCCTCCGTTGAGAAATACCAGTTGAGTCTGAATCCATTCCTGACCAGAGACGGTGTATTACTCTGATAGGCTTTAAGTCTCGAACCTACAGCTTCCTACTTTTCCCTCCCGTAGTTTTGACAACATCCCATAACAGACGGGCCAAAATTTCAGCCCAAAGTTGAAAATGTGGAGACATAAAGTGAACAGTTGACATTGCGCTCCGGCTTAGTTTCAGGTGTATTTAGAGTGATGTCCCAGCTGTTCCAAGTACATCACCGTTGAGCCAACACAATGACTTTCTGATCCTCATTTTCAAGCCTTCAATTGTCTTTGATGGAGTGAGCACAATTCTTAACATATCAATCTTATTTATTGTGGATTGTGTTAGCATCGTCATGGAATTGATGATCAGAAGGAACTTGTCACTGCTGGAATGCCATACTTGAAAAACAGAACATAATCAAAAGGCAAAGAATCTAGTGCTTACACACTAGTGCCAACCTTTAAATTACAATCTCCAACACTTCCCCTTAATATAAAGCACAGCGAACACAACATACATAAGAATGAAATCAATAAATACATGCACATATTTAAGTCATTCAAAAATTTCAAATGCTTAACTCTAGCAAGTGGTTTGGTGAGTTCATCTGCTTTCATGTCAGCTGATCTAATATACTCCTCTTGTTCTTCGTCTTTTCCCACCAAGTGGGGTCGACGTTCCTGGCAAGTCTTCTCCATTTCCCTCGGTCCCATACGTCCTCAAGTCACAGTCCCTCCATCTTCCCCTTCCACTACCATTACTGTCATTGTCATGTCCATACCACTGTAGTCTTCCTCTTGAACCTTCTTTGATATCTCTGTGACTTCAACACTGCCTCTTAGTCTCTCATTTCTAATCCTATCGGCTCTGGTGAAGCCACAAATGATCTAATATTACTCCACTTTTACTAATTTATCCTTAATTTTTTGCTTCACAAAATGATGTCTGATATCAATGTGTTTTGTTCTATTGTGATATCCTGAATTATTGTCAACATACATTCTTCCAAACCTTTCAATTCTGATAAGTTTTCCCCAAAATAGTGCTTCTTTACAACCTTCGCTCAAGGCTATATTCTGCTTCCATGGTTCATAAAGCTACACTGCTGCTTCTTGCTTTTCCAAGAGACAGTCCCACAAAAATCAAATTATATCCAGAGTAGGATTTCCTATCTGAATCATTACCATAGTTAGCATGAGTAAAGCCCTGAACGATTACAGAGTTCTTTGAGTAAACAATATATATGATTCTCTGAGCAGCTCTCCAGTGTTGTATAGATGCATTGGAGTTGAATTGGCTCAACGCAAAAGCTACATCTGGGCGTGATGTTACAGCCTGATACCGGTAGTTCCTTCGTGTATTTTACTGGAATCATTGACAGGATACTGTTTCCAAAGGAGTGTTAACTGGTTACAATTTGACACGTTAAAGTGGTGCAGCACCACAAATAGCTTCTCAGCTTTCTTCCTGATCCTCATTCCCAACAAACTAGCCTCCCCTAGATCTTTTAATACTTCTCTCCCAAATTCCTGCTTAGCCTTTTCCTTTCTCTGGAATCATTAGTTACAAGGAGCAGATCATCAATGCAATTGTAGACAAGTAACCATAAGACTTTCTGAAAAACAAACATGGTTCTTGTTTGGAACCATTGTTTAAGAGTTCCTCCATTATTACAAAGTTCCAGCACCTAGATGCTTGATTCAGCCCATCTTCTTAAACAAGCAAACTTTATTTTCTTGTCCATTAACATGGAAACCCTCAGGTCTACCATTCAGAAAGGCTGTGCAAACATCAAAATGATACAGTTTCAAATATTATTTTACTGACAAAGCAAATAAGAACCTGATGATTGATCTCCCTATGACAGGTGAGAATGTCTCACAATAGTCAAGTCCTGGAGTTTGGGTAAATCCCCTTTGCAACTATTATCAGCAATTTGATTGTTTTAGATTTTAAAGACCCATTTGCAGCTCACTGGTTTTTTGTTGGCAGGTAAACGCAGTAATTTCCCAGTTTTATTTTCTATTAGAGCACCATACTCTTCCTGCATGGCCCTTCCCCATTTTATCCTATCACTGCTTTTGATAGCTTCCTTTCATCGTCAGGTTCTCCTACAAGAGCTACATATTGGCACATCATTGGGATCACTATGAGCATCAACATTATCCTCGGGTTCATTAACATTATTAGAAATCTGAACACCACAATATGGCAGGAACATAACTCCCATAGTAGCTTCTCTTAATAAAATGAACAGAATCTTTACAAAACATCTCATGTTCTAAAAATACAACATCTCTTGCTTTGACTTGTTCAGGTGTATATTGAGAACTATTCTCACAATAACCAACAAACATATTGACGACATCTGAATCTTGAGTAGGATAACATAGGAATCTAGTGGCTTAGTGTGATATTCATCAAATAGAAGTTTGTGTCTGAAATGCTTGCTCTTCTTGGATTTGCAGGTTGCAAGAAAAGCAGCAAGCACTAAGCTACTTGTGGAATAAAAGTCGTCAACATCCGAGTGTTTTCGTGTTAAATGTTTGGTGTAATTTGGATACAAATGACAAGAGGGCTATTAATTTGTCCACATGTCAGCTATATATGTTAAGAGGGACACAACCAATCACAGCGCAGTTGTTGTAGTTGTTGCCAAGACAAACAAAGCGACTAATATTGCAGTACAGTCTGCAAGCTGATAAGTCCATTGGATCTTGTTGTCATGCTGACTTATTGTATTGAGAGTCGTAATCTAGAATCCCTAACTTGGTTAACGTTCTTACTATCTACTCCAAAAGAGAGCGAGTCAGTTAATTTATTATTGTTTTGAGGGAGGAACAGCTAGGTCACCTGCCACGAGAAAGTATTTATAATACAGGGTGCGGCAGAAATAACTGACGAATTTCAAACGTAAATAACACAGCAACACAACACGATATTCACAAATTTATTGCGTAGTTTAAGAGAGCAGTGTTTGCCATTTACATTATATACACATACACACTAGGTTTTGAAAATAATGTCATCCAAATGCCGACCTCCCTTTTCGATTCACTTCTGAAGCCTCTCCCTGAAGTTCCGCATGACCTTCCTAGTCATGTCTAGTGGTATTGCCTCGATTTCCTCACGGATAGCGGCTTTCAGGTCGTGTAGTGTTCGCGGCTTACGTTGGAAGACTCGAGCCTTCAGGTATCCCCAGAGAAAGGAATCGCAAGGGGTGAGATCAGGGGAATGGGCTGGCCATGGAACGTCGCCCCGTTCTGGAAACATCTCTTTGAGGAGGCTCAGCGATGCCCTGGCTGTGTGTGCAGTGGCACCATCTTGTTGAAACCACACAGGAGGATTCCCTAAGTCGTTGTTGGCTGCAGGAAGTTGCGTAACAGCTGTCCGTAACGAGCAGATGTTACTGTCAAAGTTCTGTCCTCCTCTTCAAAAAAGTAAGGGCCTACAATTCTCAAAATCAGCGACGGCGCACCAAACAGTCACACGTTCGCTGTGGGGAGGTCGCTCATGGATCTATCGAGGATTGGTTGCGGACCAGTACCGAAAATTTTGGTTATTAACGTAGCCCGACAAATGAAAGGATACTCTCGCAACATGCTCTGCGGTTGGCCCAATCACGTTCACTAAGTTCCTGCACACCCAACATTTTATACGTATGGAACTTCATCTCGGTGTGTAAAATTCTCCTTACGGTGCGATCTGAGAGTCCTATAGCACGTGCATGCCTACGAACCGAACATGAGGAGATTGCGTAGTGGCATGTCTCACTGCACGGCTGTTCTCTGGTGTTCTGACGCTATGAGCCTTACCAGGTGGCTTCGTCTTAACATTTGAACCAGTTCCTCTCAAATTATTCACCCATAACAGAATGGTATTCCTGCATGTCTCAAGTGTCTACAAAATAAACGCAGAGTCAGCATTTTTGAAGTATGTTTCAATCATGAAACCTTGATGTTCACCACTCCACGCCTTGCTAGCGACTGACTAGCTCTGACGAGGCGATGCACGTGTTCTCCCAGGCCGCGCACACCTGCTTAAGCGCTGTGGCCAATACAAGTGTTAGATCTGCCGCTCCAATCTGTGTAACCAAAATGGCAAACACTGCTCTTTTAAACTGCGCAATAAATTTGTGAATATCGTGTTGGGTTGCTGTGTTATTTACGTTTGAAATTCGTCAGTTATTTCTGCCGCACCCTGTATAGTCTGAACAAATCTTTGTCAAAAATTGAAGAGTGAAAGAGGTATTATTATGGAAGTTGAAACGAAGTGTCTAGACGCTACTCAGAAGGCTGCCACTCTCAAAACATTGGAAATAACACACCGAGCGTGTGACTAAGCTGAAAACTGAACATTGCGGTCAGGTAATAGTCTCTTCAGAGCGTCTGAAAAGTGCAATGTAACATTAACGAAGCCAATGACACAAGTCAACACTCGATGTTCCTCACAGAGTTCAGCTCCTAGCTAGGCCATGGCCGCGTGGACCAGCGGCACAGTTCTCCACTGCTGTGCCCAAGTGAGCGGCATCACATCCTGACATTTGGCTTAAATGTGTGAGTAGATTTACTGGGACAAAATACCAGCACCCCGGTGTCTGTAAAGCCACAGTAGCACGTAAAATATAAAACCTTATTTGATTGTTGTTTTGTGGTGTGTAGCATCTATGACATCACTAACCTGAAACATGGCCTTTCATGGCCAAGTGTTGCTGCACTATGATGGTGCAAGCTTCAATTCCTTGTTAATTGAAGCCTATGCGTACGGTATGTTACATTTCTGACTTATTGAGAAAAGCAGCAATAAAGGAGACTGTTGTCCTGGGAACAGGGCTACTTTTGTTCCGTAAACTAAACACACTGCAGTGCGCGCGCTCACTCACTCGCACAGAATGGAAGAGCGTTATTGTTTCAACCTACTTACAATGTGAAAATAATGCTCCTTTAAATGTAATACGCGAATGAACTAGTTTCTTTGCCGTTTAATTAAGTTTCAAAATACAACTCCAGTGCTTTTCCTTTTGGTTTCAACACAATAACTTGCACTAATAAGCTGATGACACCAGACCGGAATATATCCATTCACTTCATAACATGATTGCCGTGTTCCAGCGGGAAGCCATGTAACATTATTTTTAAAGTGCATTTCGCTTCATAATTTCGAGAATACTAAAGCCATCTTTTGAGATATGCTCGAACTACTTGCAACATACACATCCTGTGTACGCTTCACAATGGGATCCATGATAGCTACATTGCTCACGATGTATTTATAAGCTGTCTTCAGTCTAGCTTTTTGGCCATGTCCCACGCACTCAGGCTTGGAATCACTCAAATCTTTAAACGGTTATTATATTCAAATCCATACCGGCCGCGATGGCTGAGAGCTCTATTGTGCTACCTCGTGTCTCGCTGGTATCAGGAGAGCGTGGGTTCGAATCCCACCTCGGCCATCCTGAAAATGGTTTTTGAGGTATCCCATTGTCACTACCAGGCAAATGCCGGGACGGTTCCTTTCAATAGGTCCACAGCCGATTTCCTTCCAATATCCCTTCCCTGACCCGTCCTGAAAAGAAAAGTATATGGCCATTGGCTGCCTTAATAAAATTATTATAGGGGGGCGTGGTGGCTCAGCGGTCTAGCTGTATGCCTCTCACCAAGGCGGTCCGGGTTCGATTCCCGGTCAATGCATGTGAGATTTTCGAAGTGAAATGCCATGTCCTGTGGTTCGGATTCCACGTAAAAAGGAGGTCCCGTGGCTCATGATCTCAAGATTAACGGTCACGTTAAACTACAAGCTTCCTTCCTTTTAAAATTATTATATTCAAATCAATAATTAAAGCTGGATTTGAAATGCATCTTGACCTCACCATAATTACCTAACGGACATTCCTCCATTTAGCAGAAAGCGTACCACCGCAATTACCATAATAATTGGCAATACCAACACATGGACATCACAGCACACTTCTGCCAGCTACCGTGAGGTCAGTTTTCTTAGCTGCAGACCCTAAGGGCTGGGATGATTCAGCATGGCAGCTGCTAGTCTAATACAGGGTTATCTTCTTATGTTAGCAACATCGCGCAGGGATTTTCCACTCGGTCAACCGCGCCGCTGGTTGTTAAACTAACTCTCATAATAATGGTGTCCTCCCGCAGCTAAACAGGCATTGTATCAAGAAAAAACATCTCGATTAACACAATTAACTTTCGCCACTGAAATGTTTCTGACGTTTTCCAACATTCCGTGCAAACAGATTCGTATTTCAAGTAACTTTTTAAAACAAAAATGCGCTGCTTTAAAGTTAACAGTTTAACCATCTTAAGAAAGAGAATGTGATGGTGGGATGAGTGCGCATCAGTCGAGATCGGCTGAGTGGAATATCCCCGCGTGCAGCGGTGGTGTATTATCATTCACATTTAACTTACTGAAACTAATTAAAACACTTCCTACTGTATTTACAATCACAGCAGACATTGTACTACAACTTTCTATGAACAGCACTGCCCGGTGTGAAAGGAGGTGGGGTCAGTCGAGCATAGAGGTTAGGAAGAGTTTTTCCCCAAGCTTACCGAAGCAGAAGGTCTTGTAGACTTTGCCCTAGGCATTTTTCAGAGTTATACAGAAATTGTAGAATGATACTCTCCAAGCACAACATACAAACTGGAAGTTCACAGAGACAGACTGGACAACTGGTACTTGTCCCACTGGAAAGCAGGAGATTTTAAATCACAGAGAAAACGTTAACATACTGTATATGATATAGTCACTGAACAGCGCCACACCCACATTTAACATCATAATAAAGGGGAAGCTTCAGGGAATGAATATTGATGTCTTCATATAAAACCTGATCTATTTCCCCCTTAATGCATGTGGTACCTCGAGAACATCTCATGTCCCATGGTTAGGTTAAAAAGAAAGATATCTTGTTGCTCGTAATTGCAAGATTAACGGCCACATAAAGCTACAATGTTACGTCCTTATATCTTGTTATGGACCCCATAGACAACATCTGCTCGTCCGTCACATTGAATATGGGAAAAGTAGGAAAGGAAAGAGTCATGAAAGACCTTGGAAACATGGTTATTCAGAAACTATTTTCCGAGACACTAAAAGATTGCGCACATCAGTCAAGGATCTCACAACTACTCTGTACCGTCGGAGTCGAGAGAGAGTAAGAGTTGACCTCCGCCTGTGGTGGCAGCCAAACAAGAAACCTCTACAATTAAGCGAGAAGCGGATAGAGTGTATATTTTATAACAATATGAAGTTATTTTTTGATGTTCCACGTCTTTTCTTCCCATAGTTCCGTGTCTTGTTGTACCACAACATTAAATGGTTTGTGTCAGCTATTCTTGTGCTATTTTCATTTCTCCCATCATTATCTCTGTCTCTTCTGATGACCAAAGCCCCTGCTTTAAGAGTCCATGTGGATGAGGAATTACTGCAACAGATTGACAGCAGCATTGCCAAGTCACTAGATCTAGTGGTGACAAAATATAATGAATTTAGTATTTATTGTCCCTTCAGGGAGAGAAATGTTCCATTGACCACTCAGTGATTTTTAAGAAACATGAGTTGGTAATTCTGGGTTTCAGAGGTCATTTGGTGACACTCTTGAAGGCACAGAGCAGTTTTGGGGTCACTATGGTTCTTTTTATTCAGGGAATTTTGTTTTCCTATGTCTAGCGCCAACATATTTTAAGAGCGTAATTGTTATTGGTCAGTTCTCTCGAGTCTGATGCTTCCTTCACCCTACAACACTAACATTATTCACTTGATGGTTAATACTAATAATACGTTACATTTACATTACGAACTTTGTGCTAAGGCACCAATTACTGAAATGGTTGAAATTAATATATGTTTCGTAACACTATTTATATACACTGAATCCTTTGTGGTCTTTGAAGTTTAATACGGTAAATTCCATCTTAAACTTCGACGTAAATAGCTGTACGCAATCTCTCCAGCCTCTTATACGGACTCTGGTTTTTATGAGGTTGTTTTTATAATCACTCTGAAATGATGTGGCATACGGTATCTACATCTACCTCTTTGTTATTGCCATGGAGAAACCAATATGTTGTTAAATTCAAGGATAGTTTCCAGGCAATTCTTTGCCCCATGATTATGACCATAGACCAGTGGAAGCACTGAAGGGTGGGGACAGACATAGAGGGAATTCAAAGCAGTTAAATTATTCATACACGTAAATTTTACGTATGTTAGTATTGTAGGGTTAACGTTACGTTCCCCTCACTCACGCCATTTCCTGTGTGATGCATTTTCAGTAAATGTCAAGCTCTGGATGTTCTTTGTCCAGGTCACACGAAAAACATCTGTGATTATATTTATTCCCCAAATTCATCAGGGCCGTCCTTAGAAACAGCGTGTGGATGTGGACTCTACTGCACAGCAACCAGGGCCATTCCTTGGCCTCGGCGAAGCCCCACAACTTACAGCAGTGGTTTCTGGCTTAAACCCACAAAACAAATTGCTTTGTGATGGATTTTGCCTTGCCAGTGAGCATCCGTGCTATTTCTCCTGGTGATAACATGAAGGCTGAATTAATTCTTTTCTATGCCGTTCCAAGGCCCTTGGGTCAATACTTCAGAATACTATTTCTATAAAAAAAATGACCATTTTTGACTTATTGCTTTTCAGCTACAACCACGGTGGGTGAGTGGATAGCGTGTCGGTCTACTAACCCCAAGATTGCAGGTTCGCCCCTGACCTTGGTAAGTGATTTTTGAAAGGCGGCAAAAATACGATACGCATGTCATACGATGTTGGCATGTCAAAGAACCCATTTGAATTCAGTAAGCCGAGTTCATAATGGCAAAATTAATCTCGGGAGTTTCCGCCAGCACAAAGTTCCTCATTTCTCTACTAGAAAGCGCTATCGTGTTCAAGGAGCTTAGATATCTAACATCTAACCTCCTTGACTTTCATAGTCAAGGAACTACGAAATTCGACATGCAAGCTACCCTCTGGGTGTCAAATAGCAAAGCTTGCACCAGGCACCCGAGCCCATACGATATTATTATTATTATTTAGCTACAACCGATTCAAATGTATTTTAAGTTCACCACTACTGGTACCGGTACGTATTTAATATTTAAAGTTCAAAATCACTCCCTGGTCAAGTTGTTGAGAGACCTCAGTTACATTTGCTGGAAGAACACTGCATCTGAATGTCTGGATGCGATGCCACGTTATAACAGCATTTTTCTTCACTAGAACATTATTTTTCTGTCCAATTGACCCGACAATGATTTCTCTGGTTGATTTCCAGTCAACGCCAAACTTCGTTATGTTTATATTCTTGGCCTTGCCTATAATAATAATAATAATAATAATATCTTAATGGCCTTCGGATGCCGGGTGCAGCTTTGTTATTTGACACCCAGAGGGTAGCTTGCATGTATATTTCGTCGTTCTTTGCAGCGCTACGAAAGTCAAGGAGGTTAGAATATAAGCTCCTTGACACTTTCTAGTGGAGAGAGGACGAACTTTGTATTGGCAGAAAATCCCGAGATTAATTTTGCCATTATGAACACGGCTTACTGAATTCAAATGGGTTCTTTAACTTGCCAACAACGTATGACATGCGTGCCACGAATTTTGTCGGCTTTCAAAAATCACTTACCATGTCCAGGAGCAAACCTGCAAGCTTGGGGTTGGCAGTCCGACACAATAACCACTCTCCCACAGCGGCAAGCTTGGTCTTGCCTATTCTCCACACATCCTTGCAGCACCGTAAGACGATCCTTAGCAGCACCAGAATTTCCTTTTAAACAAGAGTTTTGTACGGTAACGGGCCCAGTTTCACTTTTAAAATGTTTTGCAGCAAATAGCCATCAGATATGGAAGACGATCTTTCTTCACAGCTGCATTTGAATTCATGTCGCTTGCTGAATCTCTCAAGCCAAGACTTTGGAATCTCTGATACCTGATTGTACCGCAAAATCTACCCCAATACCACTTTGAAACTGCGTGATTTGCTACTCGTGACCATCCTCGCAGCCTGTGTCTCCAATCGTAAGCAATCCTCCTTTCTCTTTGAGGAGCCACTCACTTGCTAGACAGTGAAAGTATGAATTCCCGTACTCTGGACAATGAAGGCGATACTGTTAGGTTTATATTCAGCAGAGGCTAGGGATGTGATGGCCAGCACAATCAACATACAGTACTGAAGTGTCCTCTAAGAGAATTTTTAATGCGGTCCGTGTCTGCATGCGAAAGATTATTACTAATACACATAATGGGCGTTTGATTACGGACCTAGAGAAGTTGTCCTTTCAAAGGTACCCTGTATTATCCGGGCAGCATTTTCAGAAATATATTAGTTGTGGTTGCATGCGATATAACACTGAGAGTCAATTATTTTGACTGGAATAAAAAAATGCTACACAAAATCAGACTCTATTTGTAATACTATATTGGAAATTGTATTTTAACGGTGTTACCAGGTTGCTCTGCCCCATAACACAACCACCGCCATCAAGAAAGTGATTTCCCGATCTTCAAATGTAATTTGTGAAACTTGTTGTTAGTGGGAGAAAATTGTATTGTGTCCTTTTAGAAAACCGAAGATATCAATATGTTTCGCAGCCACCCACCAACATCCATATCTTCACCACATTTTATTGGGTAGGCCTAAACTCTGTACACTGTTGTCAGGTGTAGTACCTGTCAGACATCCATATTATTGTGACTGATAGGGAAGGAGGCAGTCGTGGCTTTCACTGAGTGTGTTTGGTGTAGCATTACTCGGAATTGAAGCCACCATTCCAACCCAGATTTGCAGAGCCAGATCTCGGAGGTGAAAGCTAAGGTGTGGGTCACGTCATAATGTATTCAAACTCGACCAACCGTGGCTCGCTACGACTCAATTCAAGGCTCGGACTGGCTTCGAATCCAATCATCAGCCATCTTTGAAATGGTTTATCCTGATTTTCAATTTTCAACAAGATGGATGTTTTCTCGGCCGTATGCTCTTCCTGTCGCCAACCTCGCCTGAGGAGTTGAGTAAGGAGGAAGTGGCCGTGACCTTTCAGATACGGTATACAATTTAAAAACAGAAAAGTATTTCTTAAGGCTATCTGTGGTCTCTTCCTTGCCACGGTGGGTGAGTGGTCAACGTGTCGGTCTACTAACTCCAAGCTTGCAGGTTCGCTCCAGGCCGTGGTAAGTGATTTTGGAAAGGCGGCAAAAATTACGACACCATGTCGTTCGGTGTTGGCATGTTAAAGAACCCATTTGAATTCAGTAGGCCGTGTTCATAATGGCTAAATTAATCTCGGGAGTTTCCGAAAACACAAAGTTCCTCATTTCTCTACTAGAAAGCGCTATAGTGTTCAAGGAGCTTAGATATCTAACCACCTTGACTTTCATAGTGATTCAAGGAACAACGAAATTCGACATGCAAGCTACCCTTTGGGTGCCAAATAACCAAGCTTGTACCCGGCACCCGAGGCCATACGATATTATTATTAATTATGCAGGACGTTTTTTTTTCTTTTTGCTACCATTTCGACAATACCAGTACCTTATTTCATTTATCTTCTGGGGGAACATTATCAATTTTAACTTCAAACTTAACTTTAGCACCGACTGCACCCGATGTATGTGCTAAATAACGTAAATATGTGTTTTATTTAAAGATTTACTACATTTTCGCCAGATATTTTCCTGACCTAAACTACAGGTATTTTGGTTAGTTTTTCTACTTTAGAAGAGTTATGATGAAGCCATTCGTCATGAACTGCTCCCTTCCTTGTCCCTGTCCGGTAGGGCCCAGAATAGACAGTCCGGACACCTGGTGCAAATGGCCACTTCACAGAAAGAAATATATTTTCAGTTTTATACGTTCAAACCACCTCGTGTTTGATGACAATTAAAAATAAACTGTTACCCCAAATAAAGATCTAACTTACAAATAGAAAATTATTGGCAAAGGGAAAAAGAAAACACATCTATAAGGTGCATTCAAAAAGTAACGAGCCAGAGGCTGGAATGCGCAAACCGGTGACTACATTGGCTAAGCGTGGCGTGTGTAACGAGGTGTGGTTCCGACCAGATCGTGGAAGGTCACAGCCCGTCGCTAGAGGGCATGCGTGCACATCACCACGTGACGATACAAAGCGAGCAGCAGCATGCATCAATCGTCCAACGCTGCCAGTCGCACTGCAAACAGTGCCATGAAGGCGTCAACCGAAGAGCAAAGAGGTGTTGTTCGGTTTCTGGCAGCGGAAGGAGTAGGGGGAACGGACATTCATCGCCGAATGTCACAAGTGTACGGCGAACACTGCATGTCCCTTGCAAGGGTCAAGGCGTGGCACAAGCGCTTCAGGGAAGGACGGGTGTCGTTAGCCGATGATGCCCGGTCTGGGGCACCCCCCTGCATTACCGATGACAACGTTCACTGGTTGATGCACTCATTACCCAGGACCGTCGAGTGACAGTGAACGCCATAGCCGCCGTGGTCGCTCCACGACAATGCACGACCTCATACGGCCAACACAGTCGCGGCACTCCTGCAGTCATTCAAATGGGAGGTTCTCGGCCACCCTCCATACAGCCCAGACCTCTCTCCCTGTGATTACGCCATGTTTGGTCTCCTGAAAAAGGCTCTGTGGGGCCAACGATTCACCTCGGAACTGGTTCACATCGCAGCCCAGGGAATTTTATGAGACAGCCATTCACCGGCTCGTGTCACAGTGGGACAAGTGCCTCAACAGCCAGGGCCAATACTTCTAGCATACAGGCACTGGTTTCTGTAATTATGCCCCCGGCTCGTTACTTTTTGAACGCACCTTATATATTATTTCAGTAGTACAGATCCTCCTGCGGCGCTCACAAGCGACCGATCGTGACAAATGAGCATTCAAATGAAAAAAAAAAAGTCAACCCCTGGCACTATCCAGCCCATGACGGGCTAAGGCCGACCAAGCGACCGCTGCCCAGCCATTTGGCCTGCAGATATTGGGGTGACGCGTGATCAGCGCGTCGGGTCCCCTCGTTCGTTAATCTTGGTATTCGTAATCGGGGCGCTGTCTCACTGTCAGACAGCTACTCAATTGAGAAGCTTTTTTCCAAAAGGTACCAAATCCAACAAGTAATATTTTACAGGAGAGAGGAAAAACGCTCAGAGTGTAAAAATTCATCCGAAAATCCATTTGAGCAAATTTATTATGTTCAGATAGAATAAATGCATTGTTATACCAAATATTTCTGTTTAGGCTTTTGAAGTTTAGGAAATATTCAAAGAAAATTATGAATTTGGTACTTTTTGGCACTGAAACTCTTAATACTTTCAACGGAAAGACATACATTTCACTGCAGTCATCAGAATCTTCGAGAAAACTGATTGTATTTAGTTATGGAATTACAGTGAAGGCATAATTATTTAAATAATATTAAATAAAATAGAACAAAACAATGCAAATTATGCAAAGTAACTTACCAGTTGGTATATTGGCTTTCACGGCCGGTGAATTAAAACTCGGCAATTCTTCTAGGTTTATGCCGTGTCTTGTGTGGGGTTTCGCCTAGGACACCAAGCTAGGCTCATCGGCGGGCTCTTGGTGTCCCCGCCCGGACCCCCACAGGAGTGACGAACTGCGCGCCACCTCCCTTTATATAAGGTGCAACTGCACCACTTGACTACGAGAACTAAAAGCTCAAGCAGCCTTAACCTCCCTATGAAGGCTTCCAAAAAGATGGTATATTGGCTTTCACGGCCGGTGAATTAAAACTCAGCAATTCTTCTAGGTTTGTGCCGTGTCTTGTGTGGGGTTTCGCCTAGGACACCAAGCTAGGCTCATCGGCGGGCTCTTGGTGTCCCCGCCCGGACCCCCACAGGAGTGACGAACTGCGCGCCACCTCCCTTTATATAAGGTGCAACTGCACCACTTGACTACGAGAACTAAAAGCTCAAGCAGCCTTAACCTCCCTATGAAGGCTTCCAAAAAGATGGTATATTGGCTTTCACGGCCGGTGAATTAAAACTCAGCAATTCTTCTAGGTTTGTGCCGTGTCTTGTGTGGGGTTTCGCCTAGGACACCAAGCTAGGCTCATCGGCGGGCTCTTGGTGTCCCCGCACGGACCCCCTCAGGAGTGACGAACTGCGCGCCACCTCCCTTTATATAAGGTGCAATGCACCACTTGACTACGAGAACTAAAAGCTCAAGCAGCCTTAACCTCCCTATGAAGGCTTCCAAAAAGATGGTATATTGGCTTTCACGGCCGGTGAATTAAAACTCAGCAATTCTTCTAGGTTTGTGCCGTGTCTTGTGTGGGGTTTCGCCTAGGACACCAAGCTAGGCTCATCGGCGGGCTCTTGGTGTCCCCGCACGGACCCCCACAGGAGTGACGAACTGCGCGCCACCTCCCTTTATATAAGGTGCAACTGCACCACTTGACTACGAGAACTAAAAGCTCAAGCAGCCTTAACCTCCCTATGAAGGCTTCCAAAAAGATGGTATATTGGCTTTCACGGCCGGTGAATTAAAACTCAGCAATTCTTCTAGGTTTGTGCCGTGTCTTGGGTGGGGTTTCGCCTAGGACACCAAGCTAGGCTCATCGGCGGGCTCTTGGTGTCCCCGCCCGGACCCCCACAGGAGTGACGAACTGCGCGCCACCTCCCTTTATATAAGGTGCAACTGCACCACTTGACTACGAGAACTAAAAGCTCAAGCAGCCTTAACCTCCCTATGAAGTCTTCCAAAAAGATGGTATATTGGCTTTCACGGCCGGTGAATTAAAACTCAGCAATTCTTCTAGGTTTGTGCCGTGTCTTGTGTGGGGTTTCGCCTAGGACACCAAGCTAGGCTCATCGGCGGGCTCTTGGTGTCCCCGTCCGGACCCCCACAGGAGTGACGAACTGCGCGCCACCTCCCTTTATATAAGGTGCAACTGCACCACTTGACTACGAGAACTAAAAGCTCAAGCAGCCTTAACCTCCCTATGAAGGCTTCCAAAAAGATGGTATATTGGCTTTCACGGCCGGTGAATTAAAACTCAGCAATTCTTCTAGGTTTGTGCCGTGTCTTGTGTGGGGTTTCGCCTAGGACACCAAGCTAGGCTCATCGGCGGACTCTTGGTGTCCCCGCACGGACCCCCACAGGAGTGACGAACTGCGCGCCACCTCCCTTTATATAAGGTGCAACTGCACCACTTGACTACGAGAACTAAAAGCTCAAGCAGCCTTAACCTCCCTATGAAGGCTTCCAAAAAGATGGTATATTGGCTTTCACGGCCGGTGAATTAAAACTCAGCAATTCTTCTAGGTTTGTGCCGTGTCTTGTGTGGGGTTTCGCCTAGGACACCAAGCTAGGCTCATCGGCGGGCTCTTGGTGTCCCCGCCCGGACCCCCACAGGAGTGACGAACTGCGCGCCACCTCCCTTTATATAAGGTGCAACTGCACCACTTGACTACGAGAACTAATAGCTCAAGCAGCCTTAACCTCCCTATGAAGGCTTCCATAAAGATGGTATATTGGCTTTCACGGCCGGTGAATTAAAACTCAGCAATTCTTCTAGGTTTGTGCCGTGTCTTGGGTGGGGTTTCGCCTAGGACACCAAGCTAGGCTCATCGGCGGGCTCTTGGTGTCCCCGCCCGGACCCCCACAGGAGTGACGAACTGCGCGCCACCTCCCTTTATATAAGGTGCAACTGCACCACTTGACTACGAGAACTAAAAGCTCAAGCAGCCTTAACCTCCCTATGAAGGCTTCCAAAAAGATGGTATATTGGCTTTCACGGCCGGTGAATTAAAACTCAGCAATTCTTCTAGGTTTGTGCCGTGTCTTGTGTGGGGTTTCGCCTAGGACACCAAGCTAGGCTCATCGGCGGGCTCTTGGTGTCCCCGCCCGGACCCCCACAGGAGTGACGAACTGCGCGCCACCTCCCTTTATATAAGGTGCAACTGCACCACTTGACTACGAGAACTAAAAGCTCAAGCAGCCTTAACCTCCCTATGAAGGCTGCCAAAAAGATGGTATATTGGCTTTCACGGCCGGTGAATTAAAACTCAGCAATTCTTCTAGGTTTGTGCCGTGTCTTGTGTGGGGTTTCGCCTAAGACACCAAGCTAGGCTCATCAGCGGGCTCTCGGTGTCCCCGCCCGGACCCCCACAGGAGTGACGAACTGCGCGCCACCTCCCTTTATATAAGGTGCAACTGCACCACTTGACTACGAGAACTAAAAGCTCAAGCAGCCTTAACCTCCCTATGAAGGCTTCCAAAAAGATGGTATATTGGCTTTCACGGCCGGTGAATTAAAACTCAGCAATTCTTCTAGGTTTGTGCCGTGTCTTGTGTGGGGTTTCGCCTAGGACACCAAGCTAGGCTCATCGGCGGGCTCTTGGTGTCCCCGCCCGGACCCCCACAGGAGTGACGAACTGCGCGCCACCTCCCTTTATATAAGGTGCAACTGCACCACTTGACTACGAGAACTAAAAGCTCAAGCAGCCTTAACCTCCCTATGAAGGCTTCCAAAAAGATGGTATATTGGCTTTCACGGCCGGTGAATTAAAACTCAGCAATTCTTCTAGGTTTGTGCCGTGTCTTGTGTGGGGTTTCGCCTAGGACACCAAGCTAGGCTCATCGGCGGGCTCTTGGTGTCCCCGCCCGGACCCCCACAGGAGTGACGAACTGCGCGCCACCTCCCTTTATATTGTACAGTCCCCCAGGGGTATGCACCCCTTGGAGGCCATCCCCCCATCATCTATTTAAATCACCCCTAACTGGCAAATCTTGTAAGTCCAGACCAACATCTATTAACACCGCAAGGGCAGCCAACCAGTCTGGAAAGCTTACCCAATACTTGCATCACTACCACAAACAGCGACACACAATTAACTGGGGCATCTATGCAGCGGAATGCTGACAACACAACGCCGGAGAATATAAGAGGGAGCCTTAAAGAGGACAAGCTCTCTCAATTACCAGTCTTACAGTGCGTCGGCCGGAGGCTATCGCTGTTATCATCAGGTGAGTCAGCAGTGTTCAGAATCCTGTACTTTGTAACCTTTACCCACAAATTGTATACACAAGTTTGTACACTTACATTGTAACATTTACTACATCCCTTAAAAGGGACTCATAATTCCATATTACTGACCAATAAATACTTGGTCAGTACACTACACTTGTATTACTGTTTTACACGCTTCTTTACGCCCTAACTCCCTTCCTGAATCCTCCGTCACGATTAGACGTGACGTACAGTAGCCAGACACTTGCTAGCGCAAGTATCATTGTATTCCCGTATAGGCCCGACTGCTAGGAGCAGCGCGCGCCATAAAGCTGACGCGTGCACATCGGTTACATAACCAGCCGGCCAGCTGGAAGACCAGCGCGTTGACCTGTACGCTAAGTTCCATCCCCTAAGATACACTTACATCTTTTATAGGATAGCCCCCTAGCATCCTAACACTAAACAACACTCTACACTGGTCAGCTTGCCCGACTACGGGAAGCTACCCCCTTTTAGGCACTTCCTTATAAATTAACACAATAACTCTTCCGTTTTAGATCCAACCCCCCCCAATAACGGATCTAAAACAGATGGTGGAGGCGCCTCTACTACGCACAGTAAAATAGGACTCAAACAACGAGCCCTCGTAGTAGAAACTGACCCGTTTCTATTTTAAGTCCGTGATTTTGACTCTATGTCCATCTAGTGGCCACTAGTAGAATGTCTGAGCGATCATTTATCGGCTCGTCTTGTCAAAAAGAAAGCGCCCCATAGCGAATGTCTTCTCGCCTAATGGAACGGATAACAACAATATGCGTCAGAGAGATTTGTTGGATTCGGAGAGATGAAAATCGACAATCATGATGGCTGGTTTAAAGTCAGTAAGATCCAAAAAGGTTTTAAAAAGAAGTTTAGAAATTATATATAAATATGTGTACTTCGTTCTCGCTCTCGAGTCTACTCATCATACTTATTCTAAAGGAGACCTGGTTGTAACACGAAAATGAATAAGTATTTTAAAAGCTGTCGACGAGATCTTCAGACCGTCTCTGGAAAAGATAAGTCCTTAAATATTTTTGAAGTGTCAACATGTATAAATATGTGTAACGTGAAGTTGGATAGGAATACCTTGTCCACCAACTTTCAGTGTTAACATGTCCCTCTCTAGATTGGAGATCGCGTTTCTTATATTACGTTATCTTGGTTATGTTTAAGTTCTTCCCTTGTGTAGATGTACGTATTGAGGAATCGTGTTGGTTTAGGGTTAATCGTTTTGGGGTCTCTTGTTGTTATTTGCATTGTATTTTCTTTGTCCCTTTTCCCCTACTTGTGTGTTACGTTTATTTTTGCTGGATAATTAAATGACTAGGAGTATGGGAAGCTGCTTCGGGCGTTACCTGGAGGTGATGATGTAATATGTATTTTGTTTTGTTGATGATGAAGCCACGATGGATGAATGCCGTGAGCTAATTAATTGGTGTTGTGTTGTGTTATTTATTTGTGTAAAGGGTAAATGATTTAGGGCCTCGACATCCTTCTGGTCATTTATTTATAAGCAGTGTCCTAATGTTAAGGGTGGGTTAAGGTTAATTGCTTAAGTGGGCTCGACTGAACGCCTAGGGTCATGTCAGTTTGTTCTTGTTTTATTGCGTGGCTTCAGTCGAGAAACAACACGTGAACTCATTACGTTTATTAAATGAGACGTATGGGTTACCCTTTCGAGATGATAGAATGTGTGTGCATTGTGTGTACCCGGGACTACAGTGCACCCTCATCTTGTCTTTCGCAAGATAACCGAGTCTCGTACTTCTTCCGGAAAGGGGATTTATTCAGGAAGTAAACGAAGTCATTGATATTTACGTTTCCTTGGTGTGTTGCTGTTCGGTTGAACTAGTCTCTGGTAAAGCGTTTTGTTTTTAGTATTGTATGTCAAGTGTACCTGTAATCTTTCGTTGGAGTAATGTTTGGTTTGAATTTGATTGTATTGATGTATGCGTTAGGCTTGCGTTTGTTCTTGTAAGTGGCATACTTGTTTAAGGGTAAGGTTTTTCTGTTCTTGGGTTTCGTGACTTCGTAACTTCCTAGAATATCTCTCCTAACTACGATTTGTAGTTAGCCTGTGGTGGGAAGAAAGATACTATTTTGCACTATTGTCAACTTGTTTTTTTGCTACCCCGTTTTAATTGAGTTTAGCTTTGAACGATCTCCAGTCTAGAACGCGTTAGGCATCTCGGAATTATTCTCTTTACTACTCGGTTTATTTTTATACTATTGTTTATTTGTTTTTGATAATATGTGTACCTTTATTCCAGTCCCATCATCCCTCATTATATCATTTCATGCGCTACTCATGTCCCCTTGGTTATGTTTTGTTGTTATTAAATTTTATTCTATCTCCATTCGAAAAGTGTAGTCATTGGATGGTAGGTGCTCCATCTAGTTCGGAATGTGTTAAAGAACTCGATAAGGTCTCTAGGTCCGCGTCCTATATCATCTGCACGCCTCTCAGAAACGACCCCTTCCGTACCGCAAACAGCCAAGCAAAATTGTGATTTTTTTTCCCCAGACAGAGAGCATCATTTTAGCTCCGTACTACTTACACAGGGGAAATTCTTAGCAAACAAACCCCCCAGCCCCCAGAAAGAATCGGAGAGACACAAGATACACTGCCAAACACGCACAGTTTTTTTTTTTTTCAAATTAGAAGACGCATACACTTCATTTAGCATGGCCCCTCTATACCGCCTAGCTGTGCTGAGGAGCATTGGGGAGTACCAGGAATTAATTGCCTGGCACAGAGTCTTTGAAACTAGGCAGGACTACCTCAGAAGGTTTCAGCAGCTCCTGCACGCCCAGTATATGCGGATCATAAGAGCACTTGTCCGGCCACTCCGCAGCGCTAAGAATCGCAAGATTCGGGCGAAAATCCCCACCCTCCGTACACAAATCATTAAAGCACTCTGGCAATTACACTGCCGACACGAGTTTATGTTCCAACAATGGGAGACACTTATCAGGGAACACCGACGCTTAGGGACCAACGGCACAAAAGTCGCTGAGCAGGCCATGAGCCTCAACAGGCAGTACACCCAAATTTGGGACGAGTACCGCGAACTCCAGAACAACAAAGCCATTTTCGAGTACATGGCAGGGCCACCAGCCCAGCCGAGAGAGGACATAAGCGTAGATGCGCTAACTCGGCAATTTGCGAGGATGTCCCTCTCGCCATGTACTGCCACACACGGGAAGGAGGACACCATGGCCACAGTCCAGAAGACGGCCAGGTTAGACTCCAATACACTGCGGGGACAAGCTTACACCACTACACATCCCTTAGCGCCGGTTCGGAAGGCAATTTTGCCAAACCAGGCAGCAGACCCTAGGCCAACCCCTCGCAACGGACGAACGAGAGGGAGTTGAAGCCAGGACCCTCAGACACACATAGTATGACAGGGAGACAACGGGAGGTAACCACGTCATGGGCTGAGGACGTAGAGCCCGCCCTACAGCACATAAAGCCTACACACTCCCACGCAGATAGGCAAACACAATGGCAGGAGTCTACCGTGGCCACAGGCCAGAAAGCGGTCAGGCTACACGCCACCACATTGCCAGGGCAGAGACAGGCAATTAATCGGCCTTTACCGCCAGTTCAAAGGGCAAGTTTGCCAGAACGGAGGCGAACACCGGCATTCGTACCCCAGGTGCGAATGCATAAGAGGGTGTTGCATTCAGGCCCTCAGGATGCACGATACACGCCCGCACATTGTGACCACGCACTAACACACGGTACACGGGGTATAGGAAAGGTGTTATTACCTACCCCACAAAACCACTCAGTCAAAAATACACACACCCCCGTAAACTCTACTAGGGTAGCGCAGAGCGCAATTAGTCCCTCGAATACAGGCACACTCAAACCTACAGACACGCGCTACGGTGGAAGTAGGCCCAGGCTTACTTTGCTACAAACTCCCCCGAAAAATGGCAAAGAAGCGCCCCAATGGGTGTCGAGGGCCTATACCCTCGTAACAGGGCGGAAGTCTTCACCTTCCAGAGCACGGACGCTCGGACGGGAATAACGACTTCCACCAGGGACACAGAAATAAACTAATAACACTTGCACCTATATTAGGGACACACATAAGCTCGTTTACACGGGAGAAATACGGCAATAAACACATAAAGACTCACTAACGTAAACGGCACATTTTTTTTCATGTATATGCAGGGCAACATGGCTAAACCAAAGGTGTATAAGTCTAAATTCTTCTTGGTTGTTTTTTTTTTGGCCACTAGCATTTTTTTTCTCTCTCAGGCCATCAATGGTTATTGAACATAGTGGTCCATATTATAACTCGGATAACGTAAAGTTTCTAATATGCAAAGCCAAGCGGAAGCCCATCAGGTGAGCCACGCGGCTTAAGGCCGGAAAGAGATATTCCGAACACAGCTTAAGCATCAAATCACAGCATAGAGCTTAAGCGGGTCTTTCTAGGTGGAAATGACTAAATGTTCTATGATCCGGTCCCACAGTTTGATAGATTCTCTTGTGGCGGGCGAGAGCCCTGAT
The DNA here is from genome assembly GCA_946902985.2 of Meconema thalassinum. Classification (NCBI taxonomy): domain Eukaryota; kingdom Metazoa; phylum Arthropoda; class Insecta; order Orthoptera; family Tettigoniidae; genus Meconema; species Meconema thalassinum. Next base: position 1,470,491 of record OX336399.1, on the reverse strand, counting down.
TGTAGCAAGAATTAAGAATCTCAAACTATTTTTCAAAAGTGGTAGATTCCCCTGAGACACAACTAGAGTACTGCCGTACTAACGTCACCTAATGGGCGGATACTACACTCAGGTCCTACTTCTCATTTTTAAACATTTTTCATATTGTTTACGACACAATTTTTACAGGCTACCGCCGTCGGGCAACCCGCCTTAATAAGCATAACGCTGTGGGCAGGCGAGAAACAATATAGTTCCTCTATTTTTTCCCCCCCAAAGTGCTCTCTTAATGCGGAGCGGGGCATAGCTCATTTTTTTTTCTTTCTCTGCCTCAGTCATTAGGCCCGATGAAGGAAAAATTGGCCAAGTTGAACTGTATATATTGCATCCATAGGCATACGTGACACATTACACTGCCTATAACACGACTTTTTCTCACCTCCATAACAACACGCAAGCTAAAACGCAAACACACCATAGGGTGAAAATCCCAGACTTTGGGAAACCCTACATATTTTTGGAAGTCACACAGTCAATTTACATTACCACATAACAGTAATACACTACCAAACTGTCCCGGAGGCACAGCCTAGAATGGCACCAGAAACAATTACTCTGGGTAAAGACGGTCTCAAAACCCGCAACCTTCTGAATACCAGGAATGTCAGGTCGGGTAGCTATCCAGTTGCAGGATAGAAAAGTAGGAAGCTAAAACAGATTAGGACAGTTCCACTAACAGATGTTCATAAATGAGAAACAACAAAATCGCCTCCGGCACCTAGTCACCAAACACGCGACTAGCGGCCCGGAGACACTCGTGTATAACGACATTTTGTACAATGGATAGGGACATATTCGACCCACGTTACAGTTAACACAAAACTTGGGGACACGAATGTAGTAGTGAGAGGTTCTTTTGTATGGCGGAAAACCCCACTCGCAATTACAGAGTTAGCACTCAGGCTAAGAGGCACAAACATACAGACACGGAGCATTGGCAAGCAATTAACAAGATAACGCACACGTGAGTGAAACTAGAGACTATCGCGTCAGCGATAACGCACTCACCGTGGGCGACCTTTGCTGGCACAGACTGACTGGGAGCACTACAGACGAACCTGGGAAATACGCGTTCATTTACGCCGAGTTCAGAACCACACAACTCCCCGAATTACACTACGAGGAGAATTCAAAAACACACAAACTCTTCACAGGAATGCGTATTCCCATCTGCGCATTTCAAATACACGGTACATGTGCCATAATATATACGGCACAGATAACGTCGTAACAAGTCTTTACAGTAAGCCGGGTCCGAACCCATGATCACACACCACACTCGTACCAAAAACTAACTAACCAACGGTATTTTTGGTACGAGAGACACAAGCAAAAAACACACTGAGGACACCTCAATCCCTGAAACACAACGCAGACACAGAACACAGAGAATTACATAGATCACGGGTCCAAATCCCAGCGAAAATTGGACACCATGGAAAATAACTATCCAGGCTTCCAATAACACCGAAATTGGCCCATACAACTACAGAACCAGATAATACCACATTTCCTTCGGCCAAAAGCCAGGCATAAAATTTCAATTACACCTGACATGGAAAATATATTTCCCAGACACAGGTATAGAAATTTCGTAAGACAAAGGTCTTATGGAATAGTGGCCACACAACAGTACTAGCTAAATAGGACGAATTGCTACATTGGTCCGCCCGGAATCTAGAACAATGGCAACACTCACATACTGGCGAAAAATCACGTACACAAACAAATGTAAGCACAACATGACGAAAATACTGACTTGCAGATTTCGTCACATTGCAATACTGCTGGTGACAGACACTATTGTTGTATCGGCATTGACCATGAAATTACAAGCACAAAGCAATCATAATGCCACACATTTTTTAACACTGCAAAAACAATTGTGACATTTAGCAATGGACAGACGTGACAGACCGGAACTTATCTTGGGCCCATAGGAGCACGTTCTCAAAGACGTTGACAGGCCACGGGCACCTCCTGCCTATACACGCGGTACACATTAGGACTTACTCTATAACAGACCAACCGTCCGCATGGTGTAGCGGAATATAGTCACACACACACACACGCTCACTAATCAGGAGCGAACACAGACAGGGGCTCTGAGGAAACAAGACCTCCCCCCTAATAACTTCATTTCGCGATTTTATTTCTAAAAGAAATCATTCCAGGCTATTAGGACATGGCCAGTCGCACTACGACCACTGGCCACATTCACACTACAAATGGCAGACCAGATTAAGTCGTGACGTCACAGCGTCACGACGCTTTACTATCCCAAGAAGCGGATAGCGAGCAGACATGGACAAAGGGAGAATGACTGAAGCATAGGTGGATAATCCCAGCGGGATTACCAACATACCACCCAAAGGCACCATTTTGAATACCTTACTCCTTTCCAATAACCTTCCCACGTCCAACATGACCAACGCAGACACATGAACACGATGAAAACAGCTACACTACATTACAAAGTATACATAGGGGTTGATAGACTTCATGCGTTTAAAGAGAGGGCTTACTACGCCTTGGATCTCGATGCTACCACCTGAGTATTAGGGGTGGGTCGGCAAACAACAAATAAGCATAATGCGCATCTCCAAATGAGAGATGAGGCCACAATCACATATTAACCATTTTTTAAATTAAATACTCCCGCATGACAGGGATATATTGTTATTACGCCTCACCCTACACCTATCCTTACATGAGTGCGGATGCCTCATATCCAGACACATGCATGAGTATCCCATCCACTTACCAACGGTATCACTATCAAACCTGCATGGAATTTTCATATTTTTGCAATCCCGGGAATTACTTCCCCCGTCCACTCATTGTAAGAGCAATCCTAGCAGCATTACCGGCTCAAGGCCACCATTTATTTGAGCCCAAAGATACGCAACCTCTTCCTACCATGCTTTCAGCCCACTCTACGAATAACTACCCCCAGATTCTAATAACAGGGTACCTAACGCCATAGACCCTACTAACACCTCCATAAAGGTTAACAGAGCATTATCGCTGGACAGCCGACGTAGCAATAGTAGACCTAAAGTAGTCTATGCACTTCGAAGCTCTACAACCCCACAACACTTGAAATATTTTACATTTTACACAAAATAAGTTATTTACACAGGTTACGCCCATATTTTTTTCATTACATGAAAAGGAATCTGAAACACTCTGATTGGTGATAGCGGCACAAGCCGAAGGCCAGAGGCACCACACTGGAGCAGAGCTGGGGAAGGTGATGTTGACCCTTACCCCAGTTAGCTCAACAGCTCAGTGACCTTACTCAACTTGACGACTAGACCAAACAGACGAACCACGTAAGGTTGAGGCACTCGCGGCCTGGCCGGGCAAGCTCTGGAATCCTAGGTGCGCCTAAACTGCCCCTGGGAGGAAGGGATGCTACACCCACTATGTGCCACGGTCATCGACGCCAAGACCTGCAGGGAAGACTTTCTGAGGATGGTGGGAGAAATAGCTCGCTCCACGCCGGACCCAGAAGTTGACCCTAGAGACGACCAAGCTAGGACTAGACTCTCAGGTAAATGTAAGTAAGTACGGCTTCTACAGCGGGAAGCAAGAATCCCACGCGCGGGAGTGAAATATTATTGCGGCCGATAAAGGCGAAGAGAATTATTATACTGCGAAAAGCATACTACGGCGGCCAATAAAGGCGAAGAGAATTATTATACTGCGAAAAGCATACTACGGCGGCCAATAAAGGCGAAGAGATTATTATACTGCGTAAAGCATACTACGATTGCCAATAAAGGCGAAGATAATACTATGCCATTGGACGATGTCCAATGCCCACATAAATGGCGACGCATCGGGCAGCCAAGGGCATTAAATGAGGGGCACAGCGAGCAACTCAAAGGGGTTAAAGTGGGCGACCCAACTACGACAACGTATGGAAAAACAACGGTAACGAGCAGGATGAGACAGCAGGCGAAACGGTTTGCTTCGTGGCACCGTAAGCCGCCTGTGACTAGATTAGTACTAGTTAGTAAGACCTAGAATAGACGTCGACACCTAGAATTAAGGGAGCGGAATCCGGCGATTCTAGAGACAACCGGTGTTTCTAGGATTCGTACGGGTGGTGCCCTGAGGAAGTAAATTGCCTCAGGCGATCGCTCTGGTCCAAATTTAGCAAATAAGACAGTTGCACTTTGGTACGCAACTTAGGATTAAGCAAATTCATTAACCGCTGTTGCCGAGTAATGGCACAGCACATTTCGGCAATAGAATAAGGCCACCCATTCGGCTTAATAATAGTAGCCATTTATTTTTATTTTTAATCATAATTAAGATAGTGTTAAGTAACGCCGCTCGGCACCTGATGGCCGACAAATCCGTCATCAGGATAAGTCCGATAACACATTACAATACATTATAATACATTAGAATACATTATAATACATTAACATAAGTATAATTGAGGTGGAATATATCGGCACCCGGTAACCAAAATTCCGCTACCGGGGTAAGACCGACAACACATTAAGAAACGACATTACGGCACCGTATAGGGTAAGCCCGGCCATACATCGATTAACACTAATCATGCCATTTTTTTTCACATGTCAAAAGAGCTTCAGACTGTGGACACACTACCACAGGAAGCGGCATAGAAAATAGGCAATATTTAAATGTTTTATTAACCTCTCCATTTTTTTCCAGGCATCGTCACCAGGAACATGGCACTGGTGACTATGATTTTGCTGCCATATAGCAGCAGCATGCTATTAATGCCCCCTTATTATTGTATTACACCTGTGCGCACTAATTTATATTTAATATTCATCTTCACTTACAGGCTCACCACATTTTTACAGCTACACTTTAAACATCTGCACAGCACGGCTGATACCTGTGGGGTATCAGGCTCGCTGACAGATCAACGTACACAAGAAACATAAGGCGTCAAAAATGCGGCGCAAATTACGGCAATGAGGGCGCAACCGATTTGTGGCGGCGACTCTCATTGTCAAGTGTGAAAGCATTCACCCACAGGGAATGCTTCACAGATTAAGGATTAAGGATACATTGCAAGCGGTACGACCACCAAACCATAACAGGAAGTGGCCGTACAGGATTAGCCGTGAGACGGCAAGCGTACGTACAAAGGGGTAGCGTGCACGCGAGGTACCAAAAACTAGAATCATAAGAGATTAGCGCGCATAAGTTAGATGTAAGATCATTGTAATTGATAATTTTAAAGGGTAACTTAATACAAATTCATGCGCCCACGGGCAATTATTCCACTAGACATCAATATATATATAATACTTCGCACCCCCACATTGTCGGCGGCGGTGTTCAATAATATTCCTAAATGTCAACATATGAACATCGCAACATAGCACATTAAACGGTATACTTTTTTGTTTGTTTGTTAAAATCACATGTACACAATGTCTATGATTTGTTTTCTTTCATTTTTCTTTCTTCTAACTTCCCCATTTGTCAGGGTGTTCCGTTTTATCCCAAATCAATAAATGCATTTTAAATATTTCCCTTAAATTATACCCTGGAACACCCATTTTTGTCTATTTCTTCTCTCTTTCTCATTGCAGGGAGCACTTTTTCCCTAAGATAGGGAGGACGGCACAATCTTCCGTCCAGCCCTGGTTTTTTTCCTCCCTGCACAACAATGTACCGAATAACTATCAGCACCATGTATTTTTTTTTCTCTTCAAACTTTCAACATGTCAATATCGATTTTTTTTCATGCACTATTTTTATAATGTCTATGCCAATGTCAATGTTATATATATATGTATATCCCATAACCCACCCCTCTGAACACGAGCTGACCTCACACCTACACATCAACCCGACATCACCACATCATACGACGCCGAAGAAGAGGACACCAACAGGAGATACGAGGGGGCTTCAAGAACTAACTGCTGCATCAACATCCCAACCTCAAGTTCCGTTCCCGTTCGCGGGGACGCGAACTAAATAGGGGAAGAGGCTTGTACAGTCCCCCAGGGGTATGCACCCCCTGGAGGCCATCCCCCCATCATCTATTTAAATCACCCCTAACTGGCAAATCTTGTAAGTCCAGACCAACATCTATTAACACCGCAAGGGCAGCCAACCAGTCTGGAAAGCTTACCCAATACTTGCATCACTACCACAAACAGCGACACACAATTAACTGGGGCATCTATGCAGCGGAATGCTGACAACACAACGCCGGAGAATATAAGAGGGAGCCTTAAAGAGGACAAGCTCTCTCAATTACCAGTCTTACAGTGCGTCGGCCGGAGGCTATCGCTGTTATCATCAGGTGAGTCAGCAGTGTTCAGAATCCTGCACTTTGTAACCTTTACCCACAAATTGTATACACAAGTTTGTACACTTACATTGTAACATTTACTACATCCCTTAAAAGGGACTCATAATTCCATATTACTGACCAATAAATACTTGGTCAGTACACTACACTTGTATTACTGTTTTACACGCTTCTTTACGCCCTAACTCCCTTCCTGAACCCTCCGTCACGATTAGACGTGACGTACAGTAGCCAGACACTTGCTGGCGCAAGTATCATTGTATTCCCGTATAGGCCCGACTGCTAGGAGCAGCGCGCGCCATAAAGCTGACGCGTGCACATCGGTTACATAACCAGCCAGCCAGCTGGAAGACCAGCGCGTTGACCTGTACGCTAAGTTCCATCCCCTAAGATACACTTACATCTTTTATAGGATAGCCCCCTAGCATCCTAACACTAAACAACACTCTACACTGGTCAGCTTGCCCGACTACGGGAAGCTACCCCCTTTCAGGCACTTCCTTATAAATTAACACAATAACTCTTCCGTTTTAGATCCAACCCCCCCCCCCCCCCCCAATAAGGGATCTAAAACAATATAAGGTGCAACTGCACCACTTGACTACGAGAAGTAAAAGCTCAAGCAGCCTTAACCTCCCTATGAAGGCTTCCAAAAAGATGGTATATTGGCTTTCACGGCCGGTGAATTAAAACTCAGCAATTCTTCTAGGTTTGTGCCGTGTCTTGTGTGGGGTTTCGCCTAGGACACCAAGCTAGGCTCATCGGCGGGCTCTTGGTGTCCCCGCCCGGACCCCCACCGGAGTGACGAACTGCGCGCCACCTCCCTTTATATAAGGTGCAACTGCACCACTTGACTACGAGAACTAAAAGCTCAAGCAGCCTTAACCTCCCTATGAAGGCTTCCAAAAAGATGGTATATTGGCTTTCACGGCCGGTGAATTAAAACTCAGCAATTCACCGGCCGTGAAAGCCAATATACCATCACTGCTAATGTCATTTGTGTGCCGAGTCCATAGCCGTAACACCGGTTATTCGATATTTATGAAATTATACGATTTGAGTACCGTACTAATTGCTTTAAATCGCTGTTTCAGAAATCCATGCATAAATCCATAAACGAAAGACCTCAGAATATTAAAATGACATGAAACAGCCGTCACAGGGGCCAAAATGTGAAGTGGACAGCAATTATGGAGCGTATCTTCGTGCAGCAACAGCATCTGCAAATCGCACACTTCGTACAGTTTTTTTAAGTCATTTTTTAAAGAAATTATAGTTATTTATGAAATTAAAGTGCAACGCGTCACTGGTAATTCATATTCTCTTTCATTTTTCACGATCGGTCGCTTGTGAGTGCCGCAGGAGGGATCTATAATATGTATGATGATGATTGGCATCAAACGAGATTTTTAATGCCCTGTTTGTTAGGGATTTAGGTCGTTTTGGCAATGTCTTTTTCTTTCATATGATGGAGCTTCCTACCAACGTACGTTTTCTAGCATGATCTCAATTTCTTGTTTTTTTGGATTTGGTATCTTTTGGAAATAAGCTTCTCAATTGTCCTCACGAGGCTGAGTGCACCCCGTCAGTTTTAAAATCCCTGACGGAGCCGGGGATCGAACCCGGGGCCTCTGGGTGAGAGGCAGGTGCGCTACCGTAACACTACGGGGCCGGCTGCATTCAAATGAAAGAGAATATTATTTATTTATTTATTTATTTATTTATTTATTTATTTATTTATTTATCGTATGGCTTTTAGTGCCGGGAGTGTCCGTGGACATGTTCGGCTCGCCATTGGCTGTAGCTGCTTCAAGCGGACACCACTAGGGTGAGCTACAAGTTCCGTTCAATTTCAAGTAGTTCCAACTTGCGCTACCAGATATCAACGATACCTAGTGGTGAACGGTGGAACTTTGATAGAACGTTACAACGAAATCTAACCTAGAAATTTAGCTCCACATAAGTATAGTCTGTGGAAGGATCTTTTACATGCCATAAATCTATGACATGGGAGCGTCAGCTTTTCTTCCCCTCCGAAGGAAGGCACACTGAAGATTTTAACGCTCTTAAAAAATCCGAGGACTTCGGCCGGGATTGAACCCGCTATCTCGGGCACAGCAGTTCAGCCCGCTGAAAGAGAATAGGCATTAGCAGTGACGAATTGCACTCTAATTTCATAAATATTTATAATTTCTTTAAAAAATGACTTAAAATATGTAGCCTACGAAGTGTGCGATTTGCATATACTGTTGCTGTAGAAAATACGCTCCATAATTGCTGTCCACTTCACATTTCATGTCATTTTAACATTCTGAAGTATTTCCTTTATCATTTTGCTTGGATTTCAGAAACAGTAAATCAAAGGAATGAGTAGGCCTACTCAAATCGTACGGTATACGGTTATGATGATCCAATTTTCAGTGATTGCCTTCTTAAGTTAGGGAACGTGGAATTCTATAATCTATAATCATTTGGTTGAAATAAAAACATAACCTTTCTCCTTAAGTGGTTTATGAATATGCGAGATTTCTCGCAAGAGTCCAACAGTTGACATTTAAATCTCATTCGTTTTTCAACCTATTGAGTTCTATGCTATAAATGTAGGCCTAGGGGAAATATTTCTCTGAAAGCTCAACCTTCGTTTTCTTTCAATTTCATCAATGATGTCACTGTTGTGATCTTCGAGCATAAATACATGATCTAAGGTCGTGATTGATTTTCCGACCTGTGCTGCTACCTAGCGGCACCATCTACAGGTACCTCGTACGATATTTTGCCGCTAGATGACACAACCAGTGCTAAGTTGGTTTGCGACGTAATCCCAGTTGCGATTCCGGAAAATTGCGTTTCGCGTCCCCCAGAGCCCAAAACCGCCGGTTCAAAATCTCGGTCGAGTTCGTTAATGGGAAAAATCGAACCAAGGGTGGTCCTTCTCAAAAAGTACGGTTTCTTGATAGAACCAACCAAAGGGAATTGAGTTTATTGAGAAAAGAAATCTGGCGTTTACCTGACCGTTACTCTTGTGATCATGACCTCCTTTTTACGTGGAATCCGAACCACAGGACATGGCATTTCACTTCCAAAATCTCACATTCATTGACCGGGAATCGAATCCGGTTCGAATAGCTTTACCGCTGCTCAAACATTGCTTGAAAGAAATTTTGATATGACCCACCCTTCAAGGGTATGCTCGTATGCTGAACATGGGAAAGTTTGTAGTTTACAGATACTTTTCTTTTCTCGGTGAAATCTCCCTCCACCTTATATGTGCCGTCCAATGGAACAAACAATACATTCATGAACCGTATGTACTTCTACACGAATTGGACGTTTGTAAAGCACAATAAATTAAAGGCTGATTTTTAGCCTATTTTCAATTTTGAAAAAATAGGCTTATGAGATCACCTTTTGTCCGTGTGTGTGTGCGATTCGTGTGTGTGTCCCCCTAATAAAATCTAAACGGCAGGAGCGATTTCAATGAAACTCGGAAAGTTCATAGCACTATTCCGGGCGACCTCGACCAAGCCCTTCAAATTTTTTTACGACTCACCAATCCAACATGGCGGCTGTGCGAAGTATTTCACCAGCATTCAATATCTCCGAAACTATTACCGATATTACCCTGACATTCTCTATGGTGATAGAGGGAACTACTATAAGTTCACTTATGTGACTTTTGAAAAACTGGTTACCACAAAACCAATATGGCGGCCAAGCAAATTTGCGACTTTTAAATAGAAGTTTCTCGCGATTTGACCAACCAAACGCAATGAAACTTGGTACAGTATATGTTTATATACTTTGTAATGCACCGACATCTAACTTCGTTCAATTGTTTACATAATCACAAGATGGCGGATGTGCGAAATATTTCACCGGCATTCTATATCTCTGAAACTATTAGCGGTATTGTGCCCAAATCTAGGAATGGGTATTCCAAGTTTCAGACACCTAGATATCAAGGGAAAGGCTGTAGCAGCGTTTGAAAGTTCGGATATTTGAATATCGCGCTACATTGCTTCTCGAAGCCATTCGAAGGAAATTACCGATAGTTGGATGGTAAATGACGTAGCGAGTAACAGCAGAGGTGGAGACTATTTATTGATTAAATAGTTAACTATGGAGCAGAGACTTGAGACTGGGATCAGATTACTGGCACGGCCAAATAAAAGAGAATGCAATTAATATCAAGTAAATCGGACCAGGGATTCAAGAGATATGAGGATTTCTAGATATCAGGCGATGACGCGTGACCCTGACCGTTTTTGTATAAAAGCAAGCAGGAGCAGGCTTAGTTAGCTCAATTCATCACAAGCACTTGGCGAACAAGTTGCGTCTACGCTGAGCCAAGGCACATGGTTGCCACGTCTACGAAGAAGTACTTTTCAAATCGTGATAGTCACGAGAAGTGCTGCGCAAACGAGTTGGAACTCAGTAAGTTTCTGGTGAGGAGAATCACTGAGGTGATTGTTTTTCTACAGACATTGGTGGAAATATTTATATTTCTTAAAGGACATATGCTAGACTTGGTCTAGAAAATAGTATTTGTCACAGTCCAATAGTAAATTAATACTTGGATGTTTAAATCCATTTGAAGTCAGTTTTCATATTTTGTAACTATTTAACCACTTCGATCGGTCAGTACATTGAAGAATAGTCTATAACGGTGGCGTTCATTAGTCTACGCAAGGGAAACTGCAAGTTGTCTAGCGCATGGCAGATGGTGATATTAATAAACCATGCCCAGGGAACGATCTTCAGAACAGCCGTTAACTGCTTAGACTGTCAACGTTTTTCTTGTACTGATGAGATTACAGTGAGTTAGGTTACAACTGACACATTTAAGAAGAGATCGCTTAGTTCTGACCCTTTTCAAACAAACTGTTATGGCTTTGTTAGAAGCCCATATTAAAATGGAACCACAGTCATTTAAAACGTCGAAAGATACTACCACTATGTCTGACTAGACGATTTGTGGGTCTACAATGGCGGCCGATACAAGGATTATACGTGCTTGTCCGCTAGGGCATGTCTACGGATAAATCTGGTATAGACCAGGTTTACGACACTTCAAGAACATCAAGAAATGTAAGCCACATTTGAATATTATTATGCTTAGCTAATTGGAACAAACTATTTTTTCTGCAGATGACCAACACATTTTTTTCGTCGTATTTAAAGCTTGTAATGATTTACGCAAGACTAGTTAGATTTATTCTGAGCATTTTCAGCACTCAGAACAGTTTAGGATCGATGACCGAGCATTTTGAGCATTTATTTGAATTTTTCATATTTTTGGGAAATCACGGTAATCAGCCGATGTAACTGTAAAAGTTAAATTTATTTTTGTTGAGGAATGGATATTTTTTCCATATTCGAAGGTTCGAACATGTGGATTCTCACATAATGAGATGATAATTAAACATATTTGAAATAATAATAATAATAATAATAATCCACTAATAATAATAATAATAATTTTCATAATTTTTCTAAATAATTCTTGGATATTATATTTTATAATAATCATATGTATTGAGAAAGAGCCTATGAAGTAGTTGAAACATTTCTAGTTTGGAACAGGAGATTTTACGAAGGAGAGTGGTTAGCGCAAGCCCGCATTCAACCAACATTTCAGTTCTGGTTGAACAGTTGATATTTGCTATGAGCAAAGTATATGTTTCATATAACACGGAGAGGCATGAAACGGGAAGCAATTGATATTTGTATCAAATAGGATATTTTTGAATTTATAAAAATCATGACGTAAATACACTCGAAAGTGAAATGATGCTTTTCATAAGTATGGTTTAATTCACGGGTTGAACTGAATGGTAAAATAAAATAAACTTGTAAGTTTATTAATCTCCCAGTGTTGATAACAAGCAGAGGCTTGATTTATTGTATAAATTTTGGGAAGATAATTTATGTGTGTGGAGTAGTTGAAATGCCATTCCCAGGTGCGCAGGTTTAAGTCGCAGGAATGAAGGTTTTTTCGAGCATCAATCAAATAGCAGGTTCGATGGCTCAGGTTTATAGTTGGAGTATTGGAGCCACACATTTCGTCGTATGAATAACCCGAAGGTTATTTCTTTGAAACCATCAGTTCTTATTTCAACCTTGTTTACGAATTCCATTTAGAATTTGATTTTGCTAGAACCCGGATTTGTCATGATAGTAGTTTATTCTTCTTCAGAGGAAGACCTTTGCCGTTGTTGTTGTTGTTATAATATTGTGTCCTTACACAAATAGTAGAATGGGCCACTGCCAATTTAAAATAATTCTTTAACCACGAATAATTTGAAGGATATTTTCAATCCTAGTGCCATGAACCAAATGAATTCATTATAAGACTACAATTCTAATTTCCGCATTCTGTCGAAGAATTGCAAGTTGTGAAAGTTGCTAGAAATGGCCATAAATATAAATATTTTTTTCATAATAATTCCAAGTGGAAAATCTAATAGTTGAATGGTTCAACCATTTATTGATCAAGTTGATGATTCAGAAATCATATGTTTTGTTTGGAACTTGAAGTTCATAATCGAGTCACTTCTCGAATATTTAATGTCAGAAGAACAATTAATTGTTGTTGTGCTTCGCACAGTTCCTCGATGCTATGCTCAATGG